>JAUCBN010000005.1:2507500-5007500 GCA_035048815.1 Abelmoschus esculentus | reverse complement strand
ACGAAACCCGAACCGAAACCGAAACCAAAACTGATGATTTAGCATGATCCGAAACCCGAAACAAAACCAAAACCGAAATCGATCCGAATTCTAAAAGAACCGATATAGAACCGTAACCGATTTGACCCGTAACCGATTTGACCCGAACCGATTTTCACCCGAACCAAAAACAACCCGAACCGAAATCAACCCGAAATTAACTTGCTCAAAACCAATCTAAACCGAATATCAATCTGATTTTAACCCGATAATTGAGTCAAAATGAATGAATAATATATTTTTATTATTATTTATTTTTTAATAATATGATAAATAATTAAATAATATATATTTTATTATCTTTTTGTATTATGATAATACTAATTAATCACTACATTTGATATTAATTTAATTTTTAATATTATATTTCCTTCTTTAAAAATCAATTTATTTTTTGTTAAAATTTGGGGTGTTATAAAAATGACCAAAATGTTATTAATGAATCCATGTATTTACAAAAATGACATTATCCCTTAAATTACCAATACCGACTTTACTCGAATAAAAGTTGAGGCAAAATTTTTTAAAACAATTCCAATATGAAATTAAAAAGATATATTTTTACAAGAATATATGATTAATTTTATATATAATATAAACGATTACATTTATACTTAAGTCAAACTCAAACCAAATTAACCCGAAAATTCAAAGATTGACCCGATCCGAATGACCCGACATAGACCCGACCCGAAAATATCCGATCCGATATTGACCCGACCTGAAAACAACCGATTCGATATTAACCCGAATCACCGATCCAATATCCGAACCGAACCGAATTATCATATAACCGAATTAAAACCGAAACCGGAACTAGAACCGATCCGAACCGAATCTAAACCGAATACAAACAAACCCAAAATGAACCGAACCAAAACAATCCAAACCGAAACAGAACCGAATGACCTGTTTGCCACCTCTAGTTTCGGTGAGCTTCGGTTAAGGTTTTTAAGGGTTGGGGGTTGTTTGGTATAGGTTCGAGTTGGAGGATTTTGGGGTGCATCTTAATGCACTAAACCTTATGTTCTTGTGTTTGAAACAGGTCTTGAAGAAGGATAATAATTTTGAAAGTTATCGGACAATCCAAAACGTGTTTTGGTGGCTTGGCGAGCAAGTTTCAGTAAATTGGTGAATGAATTATGAGAGTAGGCTGCTTCGACAGTGTTTTACTATGTTTTCAAAGATTTGGGGTATGGGGAGGGTGTGAGAAACCTCTCAACACTCTGAAGTAAGTTAAACGTTTTGCTTTCTTAAAGTTTCTCAGATTACGCCTTGCTTTTACTATGTGTTTTAGTCAAGTTCGTGTTATACTTGTGCCTATGTGAATATACATGTGATTAGATGCTCATGAGATTGTTTTTATAATTGTTTTGATGCTCCCATGGTTTTATTTTCAAAATATGATAAAAGAAGTTTTATCGGTTTATGTATTTGATGTATGTATTAGTGGGATGTATGAGATTAATTCAATATTTTAACCTGAAACTTAAGCATCAATTTTGTTTTGTATTGATTTATTATGTGATGATTAAGAGGGATAAGTTGATCGATCAATAGGATATGAGTGCATTATAAAATACAAAATGCGTATGTGAAATTCCTTAGTGATGCATTAGAGGTGAGCCTAGTGTTGTGTGGTATAACTACACCTTATCATATTCGGGTATGGCGAATAACCCGGACACTAAGGTGAGATATCATGATTGGAGGTAAAGTCTATCATGGGCATGCTTGGCGGTATGGGCCACATGCGAAGTTCCATTTATCCTAATGATTAGAGTGAACTAATCAGATCACTAATACCAATATGGTTTTAAAAAAGTGTACGATTTACTTTGTAACAAGGGTTGTATGTGCTTTTGGAATGTGCTCAAATGATTTTTATTTAAGCTTTGTTATAGGTAGTATATAAGACTTGTGTTTTGCTGACAAAGCATATAATTTCAAAAAGGTATTTTTGAAAGATTTTTTTGGCTTGCGATCCATGATTATTTACACTTACTGATTTTTAAATAGTGATATTGACGGTCATGGAAATTTTTACTTAGAGCATGACTTGGTTTAAAATTGACTTTGGTATATTATGGACTGTATTGCAAGGTGTTTTTCAATGTGTTTTTAAATATATTTTTATTTCCTTCACTAAGCTTTATGCTTAACCCATTCTTTACCTTGCAATGGAGAGTATGTGACGTTGAGGCAACAAAAAGAAAGTTAGGATCCAAATAACCATCAAGTGAAAGCTCAAGTATGTCTTTTATAACATTAGTAGTAGTGAAAGAGCAATGAGGATGGGTTACCGTGATAAAAATATTGTTATGTTGATGAGACTTGTAGTAGTCGTATGTTTATGCATATCAACGTTGATATTGCTTGAATAATAACTTTATGAACCTTATCATGAAATTAGGTTGCGATGTCTTTAGTCGGGATGTTATATGTTAAGCCATGTGACTTGAGGTTTTGAATTCCCTACTGGAACATGTAATTGACTATTAAGATATTGAATTAAAGAATTTTGAGGTGTGATTCTTGAATCTACTATGTGTGATTATGATATATGGTTGATGTGAGTATGTCAATGAAAGTTGGTGTTATGTTTTTATTAACTAAGTTGAATTGCATCTATTAAGTATGTTATGTTTTGTTCTTAATTTTCCTTAGGTGAATATGTATCTAGAAGTTGGTCTTAAACCCTTTGAGTTATGAAAATCTGGTAATCTCTGGGCATAGGGTTTTAGAATAGTTCCCTATGGTTTCGGAACGCTAGGAAGAACATGAACGCTTCGGTATTCCCCGTGTAGCTCATTCGAGTTGGGTTTTTTCTATATCGGGTTAAGGGAGTTACAAGATGTTTCATAAAAATAATTTTATAATGAATGACTTCAGTTAAAAAAATGATGTTTATCTTAAATATTCGAATTTGAATACCTATATATATAAAGTGTGTGTCTTTTTAAATGATAAAAATATGAATAAATATTATCATATAATTATTAAAAATTTAAAAATAAAAACATATTTTAACCCATATAAAAACTTTTAACTTTTATAAATTACACGCTTCCTAAATTTGTCATAAAATATTATATGAAATTAAAATAAATATGATTAATATCATTTAAGGAAAAGGATCAGAATCATAATTTGACGGATATGTACGTTTCAACCTTTTTCAATATTTTTTATCGTAATATTAAAAAATAAGATATTAAATTTCAAATTTTAATAAATAGATCATATTCTTAATTTTATAAACTTCAATTAATAAATTTTAAATTTAAATTTATTTTTTTAATATAAAAATATAAATAAAGATATAAAAAAAGTTGATTTTTATTCTTTTTGGGATGTGTCATCCTTCTAATCATCTCCACGTCTTTCGTAAACGTTTCCCTCTTTACTCCCCCTGAAACAACAGTCAACCCAGTTCCCACCCTACCCAGTTAAAATCGTATCTCTCTCGGTACCATAAGAACAGCAGTGAATCCGAGTCCGACACAGACATCAGTATGAATCCATATGTTTTCGTCTCAATCAAACACAAAATCCAAAGCTTACCAGCTTCTGTCCCAACACACTGTTTCATGGTTTTATCTTCTTTTGATATGGCTTTGGTTAACCAGTCCACTCAACACCACCTTTCACACACAACATCATTAATTTAATGTTTTCAAACATGTCTAAAATTCATCAACAACAATCAGATAAAATCTGAAACAAAAAACAAATACCTGTGACCGATGTGTGTGTTTAGAGTAGATATGAGAAGACATGCGGAAAAGCTGGGTTTTTCTAATCCAACAAGTAAGAATAATTAGGGTTTTTAGTGTCTATCCACCCCCAACGTAAAAACCGGGAATTCACATGTTCTTTTGCTTGTCTTTTGTCTGTCTTGGTTTCACAGCTTTATTGATCGATTCTTTGTTGTGTGACCGCTAAGTAATGGTGAGCATCCCCAGGGTCAAAATAGTACGTTTCTTTTTAGTATTTAGAAAATATTGTGTATATAATATTTAAGATTTAAAATTTATAATTAAAATAGAGTATAATTTAAAATTTTTTTGAAATATAAAAGGCATCGAAAAGAGATAAAATATTTTTGTGCAAAATAGTAGTGTTTAGAGAGAAATAATAAAATTTATGCAAGGATGGATCTTGATGCGATAGTTTAGAGTTTAGTCGAAAGTTTTAAATTTTTGAAGGTCTATTAAGTTTTTTTTTTTAAAATTTTGAGGATTTAATGGTTCTTTTTACTAATTAATAGAAATAATTTTAGTTTGATTAATTTGATTATAGATTATTAAGTTCGGTTAACGGTTAAGGTTTTAAACTTTTTTATTAATTCAATTTTGGTTAATTTGGTTCGATCACCAAATTAACCGGATGTACACCCCTAATATAGAGTAAATTGAGTTGAAAAATCATCGCCTTACAAAATTTGATTTGAATTAATTAATAAATAAATATCGATAATTAAATAAAAATTTTATTTTTCAAATATAATTTTTCATACCATTTTTCGATTCGTTTACATAAAAAAATGTGAGTTCTTATAAGTTTATTTGATTGTGACATTTATATTAACAATGGTTTTGAAATACTTAGGATATGATCCCTTGTTGCAATTGGAGAGGATATCATTTTTAAATATAGAGGAGCCATGAGTCAGTCATTTTAGTGTAAACATGTCTCTTATATTTTATGAAACTCGCACTAAACCTCAAGCTCTTTATACATTTTTAATTAAATCTTTTAAAAATTTATTTTGATTTTTATTTGAAAACCCAATTTTCCAAATTATTGAAACATTAAGTAGGCCTCGAAAATGTTTTAAATAAATTCGATTGATAATATTTCCTCTGTCTCAAAAATAGTGTCTATTATTGACTTTTGGGGTTAAACTTTTTAAACTTTGACTATTGATTATTTAAAATTTAGTATTGATAAAAATATGAAAAAATATATTTCAAAAACTCTAATCGAGTAGATTTCAAATATATATTTTATAAAATTTAATTATTTAAAATATTTAAAATAATTATAGTCAAAGTTTAGAAAAATTGACTTTCAAAAAGTCAATAAGAGACATTAATTGTAGGACGGAGGGAGTAGTATTTTTTATAATAATTAATATTGATTTATTGGCCGACTAATTCAGATCAAGTTCTGTAAAGATTTTATTTTAAAAAGATTCTACCAACTCAATTTTTTATTCTTAATGCTAAAATTTAAACATTTAATATTATTTAGAAAGTGTAACGTCCCATCTTATTAAATTAATTGATAGTCGATTAAGTTAATAATATTTTGATTACTCTTTCAATTAAACTGTTGTAGCACTAATTTTTATGTCAATGTCGTGGAGTTTAACATGACGTATTCACTATGATGTCTAACAAGTGATAAAAGAGTGAGTTTTCTTTCTTTCTTTTTTCCTTTCCAAGCTCTTTCACCAAGAATGTTTAAGGCCTTTAATCCGGAAAAGTTTAAAAAAATTAAGATAGGTTAAAATACGATCAACATAAATTTTCTAAGTGTATCATTTCATTTGATGATTATAGTATGCATCACCCAAACCAGACCCTCTGCCATCTGGTTTCCATGGAAGGTCATGGTTACTGGCCTTCAAACACCTTTCCTCGAAAATTCCTTTCAAAAGAAGAGCTGAGCTTGATAAGACTGCCCGATACCTTTCTTTTCTTTTATACTTAAAGCGACGAGCGAGTAATCCAGGGAAAAGAAAAGAAAAACATCAACAGTTGTTTTCTTTCAGCAAACAGTGTGTAACCTGAGGAAAAAAACATGTTTCCTACGATTTCTTTTGGTTCTTAGAATTAGATTTTAGGCACATCTGCGAACATGATACATCCACTTCGATTTCAGACAAGGACCCTCCACGGTCCCCCTTAGGATCCTTGTCCAACGCCTGAACCACACCTAATGCAAATACAAGAATGTGCTAGGCTTAAATAAAGTCTCATAAGCAAACAAAGGCAGCAACAAGCTAGGCAAAGGCAAGGCAAATACCTTTTCCGTAGGTGGCTTTCCATGCTGGCCTAGGCCCCCATGGACACCAGAATCCTGCGACAAAGATCGGCTGACCCACATGACGACATTTTAACATATTTCTTTCCTATAATTTATACTTTAGATTTTAACTTCTAATCTTGTACACAGTATATAAATGTCTCACGAAACAAGGACCCCCACCCAAGCTTTCAAGCCCGATTGAGTTACAAGTGGTGGTATTGTTTTGCTGATGGATTACTTTCCTTCTGCTACTAACTTCAGCTCATCATTTATTGATGGGTCTTCTTCCTTTTCCGTGACAACCAGCAGCAATGGCAGCAAAGAGAAGAAGACCAAGGGTGGCAAAAAGGACAAAGCAGGTGTAAAGCTGTCGACCGATCCGCAAAGCGTGGCGGCTAGAGAGAGGAGGCACCGTATCAGCGACCGCTTCAAGATCCTGCAGAGTATGGTTCCTGGTGGGACGAAGATGGATACCGTCTCGATGCTGGATGAAGCTATCCACTATGTTAAGTTCCTCAAGGCTCAGATATGGCTTCATCAAACCATGATCGACTTTGTCAACGACGAGTACCCATCCCTCTTCACTCCCGGAACTTTTCCGGTCGAAGGGGATGTTTACCCGTCGTTGAACCCTGCTGCAGCAGTGCAGCAATCCCAGCTGCTGCCATTGCCTGATTCTTGTTTCCAAGGTCAATACCAACAAACCATGCCTTACGATGTGTTCATGGAACATCAATAAGTTGATCGTCTCCTTGTGTTTTTTTATGGTTGGTTGTTCTAAGGAAATAGATTTGTAACAAACTCCAATGGTGTCTGTTCTCAAGTCTCGTGTACTTCTTGGGCATGAAAAATATTAACTTCTCGACCAAAAATATATTGATTCTATATGATATACAAGAAAATAACCATGCACGTACACCTAGTCTCAATTTTAACACATGCTATATTTGTCTTATTCCACCGGGCATATCTTGAGTATAACTCGTCTATCTCTTTCTATGCATCCATTTGTGCCTCCGCTTTAAGTTAGAGGATTTAGGATTTAAGGTTAGAGTTGTGGTTAGGGTTTAGGAAATTAGGGGTAGGGTATATTTTTAGGGTTTAGGGTTTAAGATATAAAAAACTAGGGTTATAGTTTAAAATTCAAATTTTTTAAAAATTTTAATAGGAGGTACAAAAGGATGCATAGAAAAGAGGTAGCTGATTTTTGCTCATATCTTGGTGGTAGAGTTTGGATCAATTTAATGTTTTTTTAAATAGAGGTTTAAATTAAAAAATTTAAAAAAATTTAAAGGATTTAGTTTACATTTATTTTAATAAAAAAATTGACGTCTAACTAAATTTTTTTAAAAAAATATATAAGAGAGATTTAATTAAGAATGATAAAAATTTTTGAAACTTAATCTGAATTTTTAAAATTTTGTAGGTCAAATTCATTTTTTTAAATTTTAAAAGTCCAAAATTATAATTTTTTTAAAATCTTTTTAGGTCATGGTCAAGCATGGGTTTGAGAGACAAAGTGCTTTCGCATAAATGATATTTTTTATTGTTATAAAATCGTTTATAAAAGCACGATAAATTAATGAACAAGCATTTAAAATTAAACGTTATTAATTATATATTAAGTCTATCACTTTTTTATTAATTATATATTTAGTCTTTGAGATTATTAATTTTTATTAATTAATTTAATAATATTTTACAATATTCAATGTTAATGGTGTTTAACGGTGTTCGACGCCTGTCGTAAAATTTTATTAAATATATTCTTGTACGGTGTATACATGGGAAAACTAGTAGAATAAATTTGAATATGAAACAATCTTCATTAAAAGTTAAAATAAAATTAACTACATTTTCCTGATACGTACATTAATTATAAATTTGGAATGGCTAGAAATATAAATTATATATAATTTTTTTTATCGAAGATGATTATATTTTGTTCACATATTATGTATTGATTCACCATGTAGGTAGTGAGGGAACTTAATGGTAAAATTTCAAGGGTTTAACTTTTAAAATTTTTAGAAGTTTAATTTAAAATTTTTAAAAATATTAAAGGGTTAAATTTAATTTTTTATTTTAAAATTTTAGGGTCTAATTAATTTTTAAATTTTTAAAAGACTTAATGAAAACATTTAAAATTATAGGAGGGATTTAATTAAAAATATCACAAAGTTCAAAGTTTAATCTGAATTTCTAAAAATTTTATGGAACGAAATTAAAATTTTTAAAATAGTGAAAAGTCAAAACTATAAATTTTCAAATTTTAAGGAGCTGTGGCCCATCAGTCACTATCATGTTATTATTAACATTATTTTAAGCACAGACACTTTAGCCTGGTTAAAAAAATAATTGATGCTTTTAGAAGTTATAAGTTCGAGTACTAATAATGTTAATAAAGTATTGATTGAACGATCAATGTTAAATGGTGGAGATTATAGTTTTTTAAAAAAACACATTATATTAAAATTAATTTCATAACTCCGTTTATGCCATTGTGATCTTCTACTTTAATCACTTTAATTTTGATTGATATTATATTTTAGATAATAATTCTTCAAAATTTTCTTATTAAAAACCCAACTGTGTCCTAGCATAAGATTTGGTTCCCCAAGATCAAACTTTTCACTAAAAATAATTAAATTATAAATTATATATTTAAAAGTTCCTTGACCTACTTTGGATTAGGCCGAGGTTGTTAATCCTAGGAGGCAGTGCCGAGCTTTGATGGAGGGTCCGCTCCATTTTACTTTCTACTTTTTCTTTTATAACTTGAAATCAATCTTTGTATTTTCATTCGGAAAAAACAACTAATTTTGATGAAAGATCTCGCCCCAAGTTGCTAGTACAAGGTATTTATTTTCGTGTATACTCAAAAAATTAAGTATTCGTTTTTTAATATTATATATCGGTTTAAATTTTAATCTATATACAATGGTTTTTATATATTTTAAGACAATCAAAGCAAAAAATTATCAAATTCTCCAAATTTTAACGAATTGAGGAACAAAGAAATTATCATTTGAGAACCTTAATAACTTCAAGAATATTAGTAAGTGTAGTCGAAATCTTAAGATTAACTATATACCTTTTTAATTTCATTGTTATTGTTTATTGTATTGTTAATATTTTTGTAACAATCCAAATTTCAAAGTCAAAAATCCCTAATTCAAAGTCAAAATCCCTAAACGAAGCCCTAATTTTTGGGGATTTAGTTTCTGAAAAACAAGGACTAAATTGAAAATTTTTAAAAGTTTAAGGTCTGAGAGTGAAGTTTTTGAAACTTCAAGCCCCTGAAGGGTAATTATACCTTTTTTTCTTAAGTAACGTCTTCTCCCTCCTTGAAACGATTCTGTTTAATGGGGATTAAATTTCCATTAAAATTTAATTTAAAGTCTGATTCTTTTGCTGAAATTCCTGTCTGTTAGAACTACAATTTTGAGCCTTGTTTCGAATCGTTCTCTGCGTTGTTCTTCGGTTTCTTCCTCCTTGGGTAAGTTTCGAATCATCATATTTTGAATCCTTTTCCGTTTCTGCTTCAGTTAGATTGTACATAGGGGATTAAGGTTAGTTTCGGTTGGTTTTATATTCGGTTCAAGGGAGTTAAGTACTTGGGTTGTTTGAATCTGTTTTGGGGTTTTAATTTTCTGTTTAGATTCAAGTTTATTTGTTTAAGGGTGTTTATGATTCGATTTAAGTGTGGGGATGTGTTTAGAAGTGTTTAGAATTGCATCGAATATTTAAAGGGCTTGAATCGAACCTAAGGGGGGGGGTTAAAAAATCACGTTTTGGCTTGTTTGTTTCCTGAGAAAATCTGGGAAATTCCCAGATTTTCCTGGGAAAGTTACAGAGCTGAAACCCATGCAGACCCGACCCGACCGAACCCGAATCCGACCCCGACCCCGACCCAACTGACTCGGCTGACGTCATCGCTGACGTCACTACTGACATCATCACTGACGTCATCTGCTGACGTCAGCGGTGACTAATACTGACGTCAGCAGTTGACTTTTTCGACCCGGGCCCACTATGTTTTTCGACGTCCTGAGTCCAATAACGCTGTCCGTTTTTCGAAATTCGAACCCGAAGTGTCATTTTTGAGGCTTTTAAGTTCGATCAGTTATTTAGAAGTTATTTGTAAAGATTTCTGAACCAGTTTCCGTTTGCTTCAGGTAACGTGGATTCAGATTCCGAGCATTTGCCTCCTCCTCCTCCTGTACGTTGTCCCACACATCCGCATTCGGGACCTTCACGTGAGTAATGATTTAATTCTGTTTAGTATACTTTTCGGTATAGTGGCATAGTAGGATGTCTAACTTATTTTGTTATTTGTAGACTCTACACCTGCTCAATCTGGTGGTAGAACCGAGTCTAGTAGACGTCAGAGTCGACGTTGAGTCTTCTGCTTCAAGTGTGTTCTCTCCCGTTAATCATGTTAACTCTGTTATTCTGTATACTCGATTCCTGTTAAATCCGTATGATCATGCATCATTTTGTCATTTTATTTCTGATTCTGATATCTGCCATGCTTGCCTCCTGTTAGACTATAAGGCATGCATTCTGATTCTGTATATGCATATAACATGATATCTGGTAGATTATATGTGTACGAGGATGTTAGTGATTTATCACTTCTGTTCAGTGGCTCCACCTACGGGTCTATATACCACTTCTGTTGGTGTGATGGTGTTAGAGTGGTTTGGGGACCTACTCTTCTGTGGTGTTCGGAGATGGGTGCATATCATACATACTCTACATCTTCTGCATATTACTGTTCTGTAATTCCGTTAATTTGTACTAGAGACACACTAGGCTTCCTAGCTTACACCCTCTCAGCTTCTTGTTTCAGATCTCAGTCCTAGGCTCGATACGGTACTTGGAGGATCCTGATTCAGTTTGTGATTTATAGTATGTTTTACATTTTCGGATTCTGGATTGTTTTTATTTGAATAATAATTTCTGTATAGTGGACATTACGCTTTTATCGGTTTCTGTGACATTTATTGTTTATAAAATTATGGGTTGAACTTTATTATTTAAATGTTTAATTTTTATTATTATTTTAATTTATTAATTATTTAATAAATTATCTGAATAATATATTTATTTTTATAAAAACCCTAACTTGCGAAACAAGTTTTCAGTTTGTAAATCCTAACTTGTAATCTAAGAAATTAGGTTAATTTTAGGGGTTACATTTAATGGTATCAGAGCCCGGTTCAAGCCACGGACTGTGAAGTCTGAAATGATTTTTGATCCGAAAATGTTTTATCAAAATTATTTGAAAATCTAAATTTCTGTTTTGACTCGTATTTTAAAAAAAATTCTGGAATATTTTAAATACTACTCCAAGTACCGATTCTAATGTAAGATTCTGTCTATCTTTCTATAGATACTCTACTATACCACCGCGTTGAAGTATCGGTTTAGCGATCGGTAGAGGTCGTGGCTGAGGCCATGGTCGAGGTCGATCTGTTGCATTTTTAGAGATGTTCCGCCTCCTGTGGACCCGTCACTGTAACCCCTAAAATTAACCTAATTTCTTAGATTACAAGTTAGGGTTTACAAACTGAAAACTTGTTTCGTAAGCTAGGGTTTTTACAAAAATAAATATATTATTCGGATGAATTATTAAATAATTAATAATTTAAATGCTAAAAATTAAACATTTAAATAATTAGTTCAACCCATAAATTTCATAAACAATAAATGTCACAGAAACCGATAAAAGTATAATATCCACTATACAGAAATTACTATTCAAATAAAAATAATCCGGAATCCGAAACTGTAAAACATACTAATAATAAGAATCTGAATCAGGATCCTCCAAGTACCGTACCGAGCCTAGGACTGAGATCTGAAACAAGAAGCTGAGAGGGTGTAAGCTAGGGAGCCTAGTGTGTCTCTAGAGCAGATAAACGGAATTATAGAACAGTAATATGCAGAAGATGTAAAGTATGCATGATATGCACCCATCTCCGAACACCACAGAAGAGTAGGTCCCTAGACCACTCTAATACCATCACACCAACAGAAGTGGTATCTCGACCCGTAGGTGGAGCCACTGAACAGAAATGATAAATCACTAACTTCCCCGTACACACATAATCTACCAGATATCATGTTATATGCATATACAGAATCAGAATGCATGCCTTATAGTCTAACAGGAGGCAAGCATGACAGATATCAGAATCAGAAATGAAATGACAGAATGATGCATGATCATACAGATTTAACAGGAATCGAGTATACAGAATAATAGAGTTAACAGGATTAACGGGAGAGAGCACACCTGAAGCAGAAGACTCAACGTCGACTCTGACGTCTACTGGACTCGGCTCTACCACCAGATTGAGCAAGTGTAGAGTCTACAAATAACGGAATAAGTTTGACATCCTACTATGCCACTATACCGAAAAGTATACTAAACAGAATTAAATCGTTACTCACGTGAAGGTCCCGAATGCGGATGTATAGGACAGCGTATTGGAGGAGGAAGAGGCAACTGCTCGGGGTCGGAATCTACGTCACCTGAAGCAAACAGAAACTGATTCAGAATCCGATACTGATAACTTTCAGATAACAAAATCGAACATAAAGCCCCTAAAACGACACTTTGGGTTCGAATTTCGAAAAATGGATAATGCCATTGGACTCAGGACGTCGAAAAACATAAAGTGGGCCCGGGTCAAAAAAGTCAACTACTAACGTCAGTATTGGTCAACACTGACGTTAGTAGTGACGTCATCAGGTCAACGCTGATGTCAGCGATGACGTCAGTCGGGTTGTGGGCCGGGTTGGATTCGGGTCAGGTTCGGTCGGGTGGGGTTCGGGATTGGTTGGTTCAGGTCGGGTCCGAGTTCGGGTTCGGTCGGGCTCTGTAACTTTCCCAGGAAAATCTAGAAAATTTCCAGATTTTCTCGGGAAACAAACAAGCCACAACGTGATTTTAACCCCCTAGGTTCGATTCAAGCCCTTAAAAATATTTGATTCAATTCTTAACACTTCTAAACACATCCCACACTGAAATCGAATCATAAACACCCTTAAACAAATAAACTTGAATCAAAACAGAAACTTAAAAACCCCCAAAACAGATTCAAACAACCAAAACACTCTCCCCCTCTTGAACCGAATAAAAACAATCAACTCCAACACTTAAACTGAACGAACCGGTTCAAAAACAAATTAAAGAAATGACAGGACGAAACCTTACCTCAATGAGTCAAGAGAAAAACAAAAACCCAAGGCGCTATTCGACAGAAATCAGGGAGAGTAGAGAGAGTAATTCGAATGATTTTGAAACCCTAAACAATAACAATCTTTCGGATTTTAATCCAAGAATGAATGGAATTCATTAACTCTCACTTAAAGCTTCGGTTATCATAGAAGGAAGAAAACGTTACTCTTGCAAAATGGTATAATTATGGATAAGGGTCTGAAGTTTTTGAAACTTTAAATTTTGACCCTTCATTTTTAAAAGTTTTCAATTTAGTCAATATTTTTCAGAAATTTAATCCCCCAAAATTAGGGTTTCGATTAGGGATTTTGACTTTAAAAATTAGGTTGTGACAGCCACAGGATCAGAGTTTGACCCAAAATCTAGGAGGGGAGGATCAGCCCGAGATACAGATCGAGGCTCAGCAAGCCGAGGTTGATCAGCCGGTCCAGAGTAAGGGACCTTATGTGCCTAATGACAGTAAGACTGTCGGTTTGGACTCCGTAACTGTACAGAGAGAGTTACTCAGATATCTGCGATAGAATTAGGGTTCTATGAAACCCATATCTACGGAGTTTTTAGCTGCTGGGATGACCATGTTTGACGGCAAGACCGGTACTGACCTAGCCGATGTAGAGTACTGGCTGAAGAAACTTCAGCGTCTGTTCATTGAGATGGAATACCCCTCTGATAGGAAATTGAGGGCAGCTGTATCATTGCTTCAGGGAGAGGCCCTGAACTGGTGGGAGGCAGAAGAAATGGTTACTGCTTCAGAGAAGATCAATTGGGAATTCTTTAGACAGAGTTTTGAGGATCGGTATGTGGGCCCTGAGTACTTGGTTAAATGCCGAGAGGATTTTCTGAACCTACAGTAGAACAACATGTCTGTTAAGGATTATGAGATAGAATTCCTGCGACTACTCCAGTATGCTCTTGGTATTATGACCACTGAGAAACAAAAGTGTAACCATTTTCTGAAAGGACTTCGGGTACCACTAAAGATTGCAGTTGCCACACATCATGATACGGAGTACAAGATGATCACTCAGCGTGCCAGGACAGCCGAGCGTAATGAGATTTTGAGGGTTCAGCTGGAATCCCAAGGTCAAGATAGAGGTAGACGACAGCCTGCAGCACCTGCTCAGCACAGTTAAGGATTTTAGTCCCGGAAGAGAGGCTGTGATGAGTTTGAGCCTCAGAGTTCTACACGATCTAGACCAGCTGCCTCTGTTGTGCCTGCTGCTAGTGGAGCTGGATCCACTAGTACTCGAGCGTTACCTCAGTGTTCATTCTGTAAGAAGTGGCACTCCGGAGAGTGTCGCATGCAGAGTGGAGTCTGTTTCCGATGTGGTTCTCTTGATCACCGTCTTAGAGACTGTCTAGTGGCACCACAGTCTGGTTATACTCCGGGGCAATCACAGGCATCAGTTCAGACCCTAGTTGGGGGAAGAGGACAGGGTAGACCCGCAGCATCTGGTACTGATAGTAGAGGCAGACCCAGCCAGTTCAGAGGAACTGCCAGATCAGGAGGATCTCAGCCTGGCATGGTTTATGCTACGAGGAGATAGGAGGATCGGGATAAGCCAAACGTTATTGCTGGTACTTTTTCTGTACATACTACTCATTTCTTCGCACTGTTAGATAATGGGTCAACACATTCGTATGTCTCTAGTTTTGTATCGGGGCATCTGAAAATTCCAGTAGAAGATACTGGTAGTTCCGTCTCAGTTTTTAGTCCTGTAGGTCACCCTGTGGAGGTTACCAAAGTTTACACGGATTATCCTCTTGAGGTTCACGGAGAAATCTTTCCTGCTAATCTGATGCAGTTGCCATTTGTGGACTTTGACTTGATTTTGGGGATGGATTGGTTATCTACTCACCGAGTTACCCTAGACTGCGAGCGTAAAAGGGCAACTCTGAGAACTTCTAATGGCCGAGAGGTAACTCTCATTGGTAAGCGTAGAGGTTATCTGTCCAATCTGATATCTGCCCTGAAAGCCGAAAAGATGATCAGGAAGGGGTCTGTAGCCTATCTTGCCTACATTCTTTACCCGAGGCAATCTGATTCTGGAATAGATAAGATCCGAGTAGTGTATGAATTTCCAGATGTTTTTCCAGAAGAGCTACCAGGTGTACCCCCTAAGTGTGAGGAGGTGGAGTTCGGTATTGAGTTGTACCCGGGGACTACTCTAGTATCTATGACACCTTATCGGATGGCACCGAAGGAGCTCAAGAAGCTTAAGGTTTAGCTACAAGAACTTCTGGATAGAGGTTTCATACGACACAGTGTTTCATCGTGGGGAGCCTCTGTTCTGTTTGTTAAAAAGAAAGATGGTTCTCTGCGCTTGTGTATTGACTACCGAAAGTTGAATAAGTTGACCATCAAGAACAAGTACCCTCTTCCCCGCATCGACGATCTGTTTGATCAGTTCCGAGGAGTTTCAGTTTTCTCTAAGATAGACCTGAGATCTGGTTATTACCAACTCAAGGTTAAGGATTCTGATATGTCGAAGACAGCTTTCCGAACTCGTTATGGTTATTATGAGTTTCTGGTAATGCCCTTCGGTCTTACGAATGCCCCTACAATATTCATGGACATGATGAATAGGTTGTTTCGACCCTATTTGGATCAGTTTGTTGTGGTTTTCATAGATGATATTCTGGTCTACTCCAAGTCTGAGGATGAACATGAGCAGCATCTCCGTATTGTTTTACAGACTCTAAGGGAGAAACAACTTTATGTAAAGTTCAGCAAATGTGAGTTCTGGCTTTCTAAGGTTGTTTTTCTGGGACACGTGGTTTTAGCTAAGGGTATTCAGGTTGATCCGAAGAAAATTGAGGCTATTATGTATTAGAAACAACCCAAGAATGTAGTAGAGATTCGTAGTTTTCTAGGACTAGCTGGTTATTATCGGAGGTTTGTGGAGGGCTTTTCTTCTATAGCTGCTCCGTTAACTAAGCTTCTGAGGAAAGATGTTCCATTTACATGGTCTGAGGCTCAGCAGGAGAGTTTTTAGAAACTCAAATCCGTTCTAACACAAGCACCAGTTCTGATACAGCCAGAGTCGAGGAAACCCTATACCATTTATAGTGATGCCTCATACACCGGTTTGAGTTGTGTTCTAATGCAGGATAGGAAGGTAGTGGCTTATGCGTCTCGATAGTTGAAACCGTATGAGTATAACTACCCCACCGATGATCTAGAGTTAACAGCCATAATCTTTGCTCTGAAAATCTAGAGACACTATCTCTATAGAGAGAAATGTTATATTTTCACAGATCATAAGAGTCTTAAGTACCTTCTCACTCAGAAGGAACTTAATCTGAGACAGCGTCGCTGGTTAGAGCTTCTGAAAGATTATGACTGTGAGATTGATCGTCATCCTGGTAAAGCTAATGTCGTTTTGGATGCTTTGAGTCGCAACGCTATTTCTAATCTGAGAGCTCTGTTTGCTCGAATGAGTCTGTTTGACGATGGCAGTCTATTGGCAGAGCTTCGGGTGATTCCTACTCTGATATCTGAGATTCGGGCTGAATAGCCTAATGATCCGTACTTGGCTCACGTATTGCGGAAGTTCAGGAGGGAACTTCTCAGGATTTTTCTCTGAATCAGGATGGTGTTTTGTGTTTCCGGGGTCGACTCTGTGTTCTGAGGAACTCTGAACTAAAATAGGTTATTTTACGAGAAGCTCATGATAGCCCGTATTCTATGCATCCTGGTGGTGATAAGATATATAAGACTCTCCGAGAAAAGTACTGGTGGAAAGGTCTCAAACGCGATGTTGTCAATTTTGTATCCAAGTGCTTGACTTGCCAGAAAGTTAAAGTAGAACATCAGCATCCATTTGGGCTTCTTAAACATATAGAGATTCCTCAGTGGAAATGGGAGCGTGTGACCATGGATTTTGTCAGTGGTTTACCTTTGACTCCGTCAAAGAAAGATTCTGTTTGGGTCATTGTTGATCGTTTGACCAAGTCTGCACACTTCATTCCTGTCAAGACCACTTATCCTCTGAGTAAGTTGGCCCGATTATATATTTCTGAGATTGTTCGACTGCATGGAGTGCCTCTGTCCATTATATCTGATAGAGATCCGAGTTTTACGTCGAAATTCTGGGGATCTCTGCATTATACTCTGGGTACTCGATTAAACTTCAGTACTGCTTATCACCCTCAGACCGATGGTCAGTCTGAGCGTGTGATTCAGATCCTCGAGGATATGTTGAGAGAATGTATTCTGGATTTCAGAGGTAGCTGGGAGGATTTCTTACCATTGGCAGAGTTCGCGTACAACAACAGTTATCAGGCCAGTATTAAGATGGCACTGTATGAGGCTCTATACGGGCGTAAGTGTCGAACCTTGATTGGTTGGACTGAGCTTACTGAGCACCGTTTGTTGGGTCCAGATCTTGTGCATGAGGCTGAGGAGACTGTTAGATTGATTCGGGATCGACTCAAAGCCGCTTTTGATAGATAAAAATCTTACGCAGATTAGAGGCGTAAGGATCTTGAGTTTGAGGTTAGTGAGAAGGTTTTTCTGAAAGTATCTCCGTAGAGGAAGGTACTACGTTTTGGCCGTAAGGGCAAGCTCAGTCCCAGATATATTGGACCCTACCGGATTATCAGACGTATTGGACCTGTAGTGTATCAGCTTGAGTTACCACCTGAGCTCAAGCGTATCCATGATGTGTTGCATGTTTCTATACTGAGACGCTATCGAGCAGATCCGTCTCATGTTTTTTCTGTTGAGGATTTCGAGATTCGGCCAGATCTGTGTTATGAGGAGGAACCTGTTGAGATTATTGCTCAGGACCAGAGAGTTCTTCGAAGGAAAACCATTAAGATGGTTAAGGTTCTCTAGCGTAATCGAGGTCATGATGAGGCTACGTGGAAGCCCAAATCTGTTATCAAAGCCCAGTATTCGTATCTCTTTGATCCAGGTAAATTTCGAGGACGAAATTTTCTGTAAGGGGGGAAAGTTGTAACAATCAAAATTTCAAAGTCAAAACCCCTAATTCAAAGTCAAAATCCCTAAACGAAGCCCTAATTTTTGGGGATTTAGTTTCTGAAAAACAAGAACTAAATTGAAAATTTTTAAAAGTTTAAGGTCTGAAAGTGAAGTTTTTGAAACTTCAAGCCCTTGAAGGGTAATTATACATTTTTTCTTAAGTAACATCTTCTTCCTCCTTGAAATGATTCTGTTTAATGGGGATTAAATTTCCATTAAAATTTAATTTAAAGTCTGATTCTTTTGCTGAAATTCCTGTCTGTTAGAACTACAATCCTGAGCCTTGTTTCGAATCGTTCTCTGCGTTGTTCTTCGGTTTCTTCCTTCTTGGGTAAGTTTCGAATCATCATATTTTGAATCCTTTTCCGTTTCTGCTTCAGTTAGATTGTACATAGGGGATTAAGGTTAGTTTCAGTTGGTTTTATATTCGGTTCAAGGGAGTTAAGTACTTGGGTTGTTTGAATCTATTTTGGGGTTTTAATTTTTTGTTTAGATTCAAGTTTATTTGTTTGAGGGTGTTTATGATTCGATTTAAGTGTGGGGATGTGTTTAGAAGTGTTTAGAATTGCATCGAATATTTAAAGGGCTTGAATCGAACCTAAGGGGGGTTAAAAAATCACGTTTTGGCTTGTTTGTTTCCCGAGAAAATCTGGGAAATTCCCAGATTTTCCTGGGAAAGTTACAGAGCCAAAACCCATACAGACCCGACCCGACCGAACCCGAACCCGACCCGACTGAACGACCCGGCTGACGTCATCGCTGACGTCACTGCTGACGTTAGCGTTGAACAATGCTGACGTCAATAGTTGACTTTTTGACCCGGGCCTACTTTATGTTTCTCGACGTCCTGAGTCCAATGGCGCTGTCTGTTTTTCGAAATTTAAACTCGAAGTATCGTTTTTGGGCTTTTAAGTTCGATCAGTTATTTGGAAGTTATCTGTAAAGATTTCTGAACCAGTTTCTGTTTGCTTCAGGTGACGTGGATTCAGATCCCGAGCATTTGCCTCCTCCTCCTGTACGTTGTCCCATACATCCGCATTCGGGACCTTCACGTGAGTAACGATTTAATTCTGTTTAGTATACTTTTCGGTATAGTGGTATAGTAGGATGTCTAACTTATTCTGTTATTTGTAGACTCTACACCTGCTCAATCTGGTGGTAGAGCCGAGTCCAGTAGACGTCAGAGTCGATGTTGAGTCTTCTGCTTCAGGTGTGTTCTCTCCCGTTAATCCTGTTAACTCTATTATTCTGTATACTCGATTCCTGTTAAATCTGTATGATCATGCATCATTCTTTCATTTTATTTCTGATTCTGATATCTGCCATGCTTGCCTCCTGTTAGACTATAAGGCATGCATTCTGATTCTGTATATGTATATAACATGATATCTGGTAGATTATATGTGTACGAGGATGTTAATAATTTATCACTTCTGTTTAGTGGCTCCACCTACGGGTCGAGATACCACTTCTGTTGGTGTGATGGTGTTAGAGTGGTCTGGGGACCTACTCTTATGTGGTGTTTGGAGATGAGTGCATATCATGCATACTCTACATCTTCTGCATATTACTGTTATGTAATTCCGTTAATCTGTACTAGAGACACACTAGGCTCCCTAGCTTACACCCTCTCAGCTTCTTGTTTCAGATCTCAATCCTAGGCTCGGTACGGTACTTGGAGGATCCTGATTCAGTTTGTGATTTATAGTATGTTTTACATTTTCAGATTCCGGATTGTTTTTATTTGAATAATAATTTCTGTATAGTGGACATTACACTTTTATCGGTTTCTATGACATTTATTGTTTATGAAATTATGGGTTGAACTTTATTATTTAAATGTTTAATTATTATTATTATTTTAATTTATTAATTATTTAATAAATTATCTGAATAATATATTTATTTTTATAAAAACTCTAGCTTGCGAAACAAGTTTTCAGTTTATAAACCCTAACTTATAATCTAAGAAATTAGGTTAATTTTAGGGGTTACGATTTTCTTAATATATTCTTGCATCAAAACCTCGTAAAATGTATTATTGGTAAGTTTTTGTAAGTTTATTATATTGAAATATGGATTTTCAAATCATTGTATTCTCATTGATATATTATCAGGTATTAAAATTTTGAGTAATCAAAAAATCAGATATTCAAATTTTCTTGATCCTATATACATCCTGCCCAGCCAAACATATAAATACCTGCTCGTGAAAAACTTTCTTTCTTAATGATGCAAGGAGGACCTCTACTTGCCAACAAAGTACATAAATATACCTTGTCTTTTTTCCTTCTCAAAACTTCTTGGTTTACAAGATATATAAGTAATTTTATTAATGATAACATATTTATACAAATCTGGGATGATATCTGGTTGACACACATTTCCTCTCGCCCACACCAATTATGGTGTGTTTCCGTGTGCTTTGATTAGGCGTGTCCCTGGTTGCTAGAGTCGTGAGAATTTAATGACCCTAGGATAAACATAAAACATAAGCCTCTAATAATAAATATTAAAAAAATAGTTTTTGTCACGATTATTTTAAAACCAAATGTGTGAAAAATAGCCTGATGGTTAATTTTGAAAATCGAGTTTTATCACTTTTAATTTGTAATTATAAAAATTGGTGTCGTGTTTAAAACGTTTATTATTTTAATTTTAAAAATGACTTAGAGTCGTCGTCGGCCACTTTGATAGGCCAAACACCATAAAACAAACCAGAGATTCATTTTTAAAACATTTGGGTTCGGGAGTCGGTTACGTGTAAGGACAACCATTACAATCCCAAGATTGGTACCTTATTAATTATACGTGATATTTTAGCATTTCGAATAATAATATAAATTTAATTCGTTATTGTCAGATGAATAACATTCAAATGAGGATATACTTTTAGATAAGAAAATACATTTCTTGTAAATACGAGCTTTAATAAGACGTCCTATAATAGGAAACCTTAACTCGTATTTAAAGAAATATAAATTATGCCCCAAAAGGTTTTAAGCATGACCGATTATTATCTTGTCAATTTTAAGTTCTAACCTATAAATTATTAATTTACCAAGCGTATTATGATAACATCTGAACGATCAGACACTACCATCTAGACACTTAATAAAATTAATAATACTATTGACGTTTCTAATTATTTACCTAATTAATTTTATTTAATTCTAACCTTAAATTATTTATTATTTTCTAGGTTTCGATGGCACGTCGAATTCGATACCAAATTACACTCTTGGTCAACATAATGTTACCTCAAAACACTAATCACTTAGTGTATCCTGAGTATATGATTAAAATATCACCATTACTATAATTATCTCCCTATTTAAAATTAATCATTTAATTAAAGTGACTAACCCTAAAAAAACTATAATTTAATTAACTAAGTGTAAATTAGATGTTATCCTAAACAAAATATTCTATATGGTTTTAAAACATGTATATAAATAAACAAATAAAATGATTAATTGAAACATTAAATAACAAACAAAAAGCCAAATTATTAAATGATTAAAGACATAAGAACTCAAATTGCATTTCATGGGTGGCTAAAATGAATCAATTAAGATCTAAAAGCCTAATTCTACAATACTAATAATCAAATTGAAGCACGAGCCCTCTAGTCCAAGCGGTTAATGGAACGGTTGTTGTTCTTAGAAGTCACGGGTTCGAGCACCAGCGATGCTAGTAGAGTGATTGAGTGATTATTACTGTAATCACTCTTAGGTTGTCCAAAAAAATAACCAAATTGAAGAATATTAGAATTAATGCTCAAATTAAGGGAAAATGAGGATTTAGAAATAAGGAGATAAAAGATTCAGACCAACCCCTTACCATTGAAGTGCGATTCTAGCATTCCAACGAAGAAAAACCGATGAGAATTCTGTCATGTTCCGGTGCTCCAAGAATTTGCAAGGTTCGCAAACGGCCAAATTCACCTCAATTTGTACGCCATGCTACAATGTGAGTCTTATTTATTTGAATCCCGAACGAAATTCGGGTATTATAATTTTCTAATAAGAAGTATTAATAAAATTAAATTAAGTATATGCCTAGTAATAAATATTAAAAAAAATTAGATCTTATAACAAGTATTGATAAAAATTAATACTTAATAATAAATATGGGAAAAATAAATTTTAAAAGTATATCTATAATAACAAATATTGTAAAAGTTCTAACCCTTAATAACAAATATTGAAAAACTATAGTCCTAATAATAATTATTGAAAAAATAGACCACTTATGTAAATATTAGAAAAAATTGGACCCTAACAATAAATATATTAAAAAAATAAGTCTCTTATAATAAATATCGAAAAATAATTTTTTAAATTAGACTCTTACTAACAAATATTCAAAAAATTTGTAACTCTAATAGCAAATAATGAAAATAAATAAATTTTAATAGTATATATTAATAAATATTAAAAAATATTTCTTTAGAGTAGACACCTAATAGTAAGTTTATTAAATGATAGGTCTCTAATAATAAATATTATAAAAAAAATTAAGATTTAGGAATCATAATAAAAAATATTAAAATGAATTTTAAAAAATCTGATACAACTTGACGATGACAATCAAAATTTTAAAAAAATCTCAAAATACCTATCGTATAGAATTTGCCGATAATAATAGCTATTAATTATCTATTAGAATAACATCATATAAAGCATTGTATGATGGAAAATACAGAACACCGTTACGATGGTTTGAATTCAGTGAAAGTAAGATTTTACGTTTTGACAAAAAAGGTAAGTTGAGTTCCTAATTCATTGGACTTTTCGAGCCCATTGAAAGAGTTGGTCCCATTGCTTACCAACTAGCCTTATCTCAAGAGTTAAACAAAATTTACAGCGTATCCCGTGTATTAATGCTTCATAAGTATAGATTTGATCCTTCGTACGTCATTAAGCCTAAATTTATGAAACTTTAATCTAGTTTGATTTATAAGAAAGAACAGATATTGATATTGGCAAGGTACTTTAGAGAAGAACACTAGGACTTGCAAGTTGCAACCCTATCCTTGAATAAATCAGACATTAAAATTCCTTCCTTCAGTAACCAAACAAACCAAATCCAGACACTTCCAAAATCAACGATTTCTATCTAATAAGAGGTAAAAAGAAAAGAAAACATCTAATTTGTAACGAAACAAAAATAAAAGAAATCTGTGTTCCAGTCATGCTCAAAAATAAGAGAAACGAACGTTAATTGGCAGTCAAGGGATTGATCTTACCGAGAGGATGACCGGCGAGGATGGTAGACGAGGCAGCACGGCACTGCTGGACGATCGACGAGGCTGATATTTGAATGTTACGGTAATCCAATACTGCTCGTTTGACTTTTTGGAGATGGAATCGTCCTGGGTTCACTCCAAGTAATTGTTGTTAACAGCGACGACGGACGGAACTCCGCGATCAAGGGTTAGATTTGGGTAAATATAGTTAGATAGGGGAAAAGGGAAAGTAAATAAATTTGATTCAGAGTCAATAATAAGAGATAAAACAATTGTGGCGTTTTAATAAACAAACGCCACTAGTGGATGACCAATTGCGACATTTCTGAAATAAAATGCTACTAGTGGACGATCAATTGGGGCGTTTTTTAACAAACTCTACTAATTGATGATCTATTGCAGCATTTATAAAAAACGCTACTAGTATGCTCTTTGTTGTGGCGTTTGTTCTACAAACGCCGCTAATTGTGTCGCTATAGAACAAGTTTGGTGTAGTGGAGGCTACATGGAAATATGAGAATACCATGATAAACTAATATATGCATGTCTTCGATTCAGGTAAAATTCAAAGATGAATTTTCTTAAGAGAAAAAATCATAACATCCTAAAATCTAACCTAATTAGAATTGAATTCCGATAATCAAAAACTCTACATTAAAAAGTTAAAATTATTCTATTGACTTTAAATATTTGATTAATTATATTGGTATTGGACTCTAATAAGGTCTTTTTATTGAGTAAAGATCTTATTGAATGTATTGAAAGTTTTTAAGCGATTAAATTGTGAAAATTAAAAGTTAAAAGCCCAAAATATAAAGAATGAAAAAGTTAAGGGTCTAACCTTGCAGTTAGACTTTTTCTTAGCCTAATCACTATCTACGTGGGCTGTTTGGATTAGCTTCCTTCAATTGAATAAAAGCAAACACCTTAGTCATCATCTTTTACCTCCGCTATAACAAGCACATATCACAATTAGAGATTGATTGGGTAATCAATATAACTTTCTATTGGCACATTGGTTCCATAGTTTAATCTATATTTAATTTTATGTTCAAGAATCAAGAACCTAGAAATTCTTTAGGGACATGAGGCTTAACTCTTATTGTTTTTTATAGCTAATAATTGCTATAAATTTGTTTTGTTATTGAAATTATTTTTGATTTTATGTAGCATAAGATAATCAATGTGAAGAATCACCAAATTCATCTGATCTTAACAAGTCGAAAAGCAAAAAAATCGTTATTCGAAAGCCTTAAGTAACTTCTAAAGTATCAATAAATATAGTTAGCGTCTCAGAATTGACTACGTGCCTTTACCAATTTTATTGTTATTTTTTATTATATTAAAACATTATCTCAAAGGAATTCTTACATCGAAACCTTGTAAAAAGTATTACTGCTAAGTTTTTATAAGTCTATTGCATTGGAATATAGATTATTAAATTATTATATTATCGTTGATATATTTGATATTTTGAATAAGGTCATATTGATCATTTGATATTGTTATTGAATTATTTTTATTGTCAATATTATAGTTATTATTATTGTTATTGTTTTAATTACTGAACCTTGGATTTCAATGTACATCAGATACAATTGATATGTCATAAATTTTATGAGATCATTGGTCGGTGTAGCTATTGGTAGGCTATTGAAAAATAGGTTTGCAAGCATTGAATGACATATTTTAGATCATGGTGCAATGACTTAAATAGACGTCTCTCGTGTTTGCCATAAACTAAACTGATTATGACTAAAACAAAATTAAAAAATCTCACTAATATCGCACAAAAAGAATTAAATTCCCACAATATTATACTTCTTAAAATAATTCTCAAAATATTGATATTTCTACAATAAATTAGAAGATGGATTTAAAAGAATCCGTATATGAATGATAAGTAAAAAATAATTTAAAATAGAAGATGAATTCAAAAGAATCCGTCTAAGAACAATGACAAATGGTGAAAACAGATTCAATAGAAATTGACTTTGAGCTTTACGTGTCTCAATCACGTCTTTCTTGTACTGTTTAAAGACGAATCAAAAGAACCCGACTTCAAATAGTTTCGAGACAGAGGGTGACAACCTTGGATGTAGGTCTAGTGTGGATACTTTGTATGCATTTGCATGCAAAATTTATAAGGTATCGGGGATTTGTGTTTAATATTTTGGAGGGATAGGTGAAAAATTTTAAGTGGTAGATAAGTTGGTAGATTGAATGGTTAGAATTTAATTTATTTTTGTGTTTAATAGAGTGTATGGATTGAAGGTTAAAGTAAAAGAGGAGGAAAATTTCGAGTGAAAGATTGAATAAAATTTTGTAAGAATTTTTTTGATTTTATATTTTTTGTTTGATATAATTTTAATTTTGTGCATTTCGCTTTACTAGAGTTTATGTGGATTTGATGTATGTAGATTTGAATTTTTAGTATAGTTTTATTATAATTTCTTTTTATTATCGTGTTTAATTTTGTTTTTTTACATAATGTTTAGTATGATTTTAATTTTTTGTATTTAATTTTGCTTTAGTATAGTAAAATAAATAATTGTTTTATAATCAAAAATTATTTTTTTTGAATCTACAGAGAAAATGAGCCATAATTAATTTAAGACAATGATCCATTATAATGGACAAATTTTAAATATAGATGACAAAATTATATTTGAATATGAAAACACAACAAAATAAAATTTAAAAAGGAAATACATTTCGATAATTGAAGGAGATAATATTTCAAAAGATTAGAACAAAGATTCATGGGTTGTGTTATCGGTGGCTGACATGTGAAAATCTAGTAAAATATTATGAAATCAATCTTGAAGATGATAGTCATGTTAGAATGATGATTGTAGAGAATGGATCTATGGAGATTTAATATATCGAGTTATTTTTCGTGATGTATGATGTTCTCATCTCATCTAGAAATATCATTAGAGAATCTTCTCGAATGGATTACGATATTGAGATTAAACTACTTGGAAGTAGTTTTGTCACATTATTGTTTAGTGGGACACTAGTGAATTTAATCAAGTCAGAACTTCAATATATGGTTTATCATACAGACTGACTAATCATCCTAGTATTGATGTTGGTGTGATAAACCTATAAGGTTAACGGGATGAAACACTTGACGATTTCAGTGAAGATATAAATATTGTTGATCCTTGATCTGTTCTCTGATAATGTTGATGATGCCCCTAATTTTTGTGGTAAAGAATTTGTTATGTCCGAAGGTGACATTATATTCTATGAAGCTCCTACTCACTTGGTGTTGTTGGATTTTGATACAATGAAAGCGCCTCAGTTATCATACATGCGCTAATTAACTTTGAGCCAGTTTGGTGAATTATCAAATGGGTTTCAATTTGATGAAAAAGATCAAGTTACATTGACAATGAAAGAGTACAACATCAAGAACTAGAGGTGCATTCGGTTCGGTTTTGGTTTAATTCGGTAAACTATTTTAGTAACTATCGGTTTTTGGTTCGGTTAACCTCGGTTTTAGATTTTTCCATATTAACGTTAATTTTTTAAAATTTATATTTTATCTTGAAAAAATAGCTCTATTTTATGACTTTTAAACATTAAAAGGTAAAAATTTTGAGGTATTTTTCATAAATATTTATTAAAAACTTATCTTTAAGTAAACAAATAAAAATAAAAATACATCTATAGTATTTTAAGTATAAAATATATATTTTTACCTTATAAAAATAATTAAAAATCAATTAAAATATCAAATTTGGTTTAATTCAGTTAACCACAGTTAACCACGGTTCATAAATTTATGAACCATAATGCCTCGGTTTGGTTCGATTTTCGATTTTATGGTTTACCATGCTCAGCCCTATCAAGAACCATATTAACTAAATTATTGTAGAATCTAGTTAGAGGACTTTTTTTTCCAATTTTCTAAAGTATGTCCAAGAGTGCAATTGGAAGATCCAAGTTACGAAACGTAAAATGTCAAATCTTTAAGAGGTAATTTAGTATAATGGAAAGTACACATATTTACGAACACGACCACCCAAAATTAGATCGACTGTGATAAGCCATCATGTGAGAAATCTAGTAGAAACAATCCCAAGGGTTCTCGCTTCAACGATTCAGACAAACATTACGCAATAATTTGGATATTAGATAAAATACAAGAAATGGTAATATACAAGAGATAAGGCAATGAAGTCGGTCTATGGTGATTATGATAAGTCATACAACTAGCTACCAACTTTATTGCTAGCAATGACACATTTCATCCTAGGAACTATCATGAGATATTAAGAAAAGGATGCATACGACCAACAATGGCAAGTTCTTGAAGGATATAATTTTTTTCATCGACTATTTTGGGTGTTCAAGCCTTGAATTTAAAGCTTTCCTTACTGGAAATGTATGATCCAAGTCAATGGTACGTGGTTGTATGATAGATAATCTCATATATTGTTAATTTCTTTTACGCAAGATGATGGGAACGATGTCTTTCCGATTACATTCGCAATTGAGGAGCAAGAGATAGGGGAAGCTTGGAATTTCTTTTTGTCCAACTTAAGTGAGTATATTGTTCGAGAAGATCAGGTATGTTTTATATCCGATTGAAGAACAAGTATCAAAGAAGTGATTAATCAAGAAGAAATTCGTTGGACGCATCTATACGCATACCCCACATACTGTATTCGTCACAACAAGAAAAAATAGTTCTGAACAATTTAAAAATTAATACCTTCGTAGTAAAATTTTAAGCATGAGTAAACATATTTTTATTTATGTATGTGTATTATTTGATTCACTTATATACTAATAATATTATAAACAAGATATTTACTAACACGACCCGATTTTGAGAGGAAAATGAAAAATTTAATGAAGTATGACAAACGTGTTTGGAGTTGGGAAAATAGTTTTGAAAGGAAAAGATGGGCTCAATTTTATGATGAAGATGGTAGACGATACAACCAAATGACAACCAACCTTATGGAGTGCATCTACGGAGTATTAAAATAATCATATTATCTTCCCATAACAAGCCTAGTAAAAAGACATACTACAAGTTGACTAAAGTTTGGACCGTGAACGGAAAAGAAATCGAGTCCTTAATAAATAGAGGTCAAAGTTGGGCTATAGACCTTGCGAGGAAAATGAAAGAGAATGTGATTGATAAGTTCTCAAAAGTCCCATATTTTATACTATAACATTCCGGTTTTGGGGTTAGTAGTTTGAGTGTTAGTTGGAGAAGTTCGATTCGGGTCGAATCGGATTCCTAGGGTTCGTTATTCCGAGAAAAATTAAAATAATAATATTTTAATCGGATAAGTAATAATTTTGTGAAAATATTAAAATGATATTTTAAAATTAAAGGAATATTATTTGAACTTTAATTTGATTTTTAATTAAGTTTAATTATGTGTGAGTGACCAAATTATAATTTTGGAAAAGATTTGGGGATTTAATTAGTGATTTTCGAAAATATGGATTATTAGTGACTAAATTGGAAGCAAGTCATACTTAGAATCCTTAGAGGGCCATAAACCCAATTTATTTTTAATTAATCATTTATCCACCAAAATTGTTTTTAAATAGTTTTATTTAAGATGATAATTTCATTTTCTTTCTTAACCATCTATTTTCTCATCTTTTCTCCCAAAATTTTCTCTCCATTTTCTCTCCATCTTCTTCTCTAAATTTCTTCAATTACTTGCTGATTTCTTCATCATTTTTAACAAGATTTATTTCATTTTACTCATCTTTTCATTCTCTACAAAACCTACTCATCAATTTTGCAAAATCAACATCCATTTTCAAGGAAATCAAGGGAGGATTTCTTATCTTTTTGGTGAAGTAAATCTCAAAGGTAATTTGTTGATTTCTACTCTTTTTTCTAAGGTTCTTCATTGAAATTCCAAAGTATTGGCTTGTTAATCAATAATTGAAACTTGATTTTATGTTTTTAATTCTAGATCTATGGATTTTATGGAAGTTTTTGTGAAATCTTTTTAGATCTCAATTAATGTTGTAATTAGGTTAATTTAATTATGATATTATTTCATTTAAATTATTATTTGAGTCTTGAATTGGTGGCACGTTAATTTAATCCCAGAATAATGTAATCGGTAGTGTTTTATGGTGGTTTTCGGTTGTTTTAGGGGTTGTTTTAGGTGTTCTAATGTTACTGGAGGTATAAGGATGGTTTGGATGTGTTTTTAGTTTATAATTAAAGTGGATTAGATGTTAGATTCATTAGGTTTTGGGTTGATATTGTTTCGGATTCGTTTCGGCTTAGTTTTTGGTCTTTTCGGCTAGGTTTTCGATAGTTTTGTGGAGGTTTGATGTGGCTGCTGGTTTAAGCATGTTATGATGTGAATATGATCTATTTTTAATGTTGTAGAGGAAGTTCAAGAAAGTGCTTAAGTGGCTGGTGCATTGGCGTTGTCATCGGAGCATCGACGAAGGCTCGTTTCACTTATCGGTGAGTGATTTCGGACTATAAGCGAATCACATTGGTTCGGTTCTGTTTTGAGGACTATGGGATAGTGTGAAAACTTTTTATAGTTCAAGAGTAAGTGATTTTAATGGTATTGATGCATTATTTCAAGTTTCGGCTATTTTGGTAATGACATACGTGTGAACAATGTTGCAATATGATTTTGAAATAACATATCTTGAATTTTGAAATGATACATGCACATATTAATTGCTGAAAATGCATGGTATATAAAGGCATTCATGGCTTATGTAAGCATGAAAAAGAATTGGAATATGATGAGGTTATTTGCCCTATGTTGATAAAGCCGTTGAGCATGATTTATGGTTCACATGATATGAATGCATTATGAGCAGCAAGTTAACTTACATGATTGAAAATGATATTGGTTTAGTGACACTAACTTTAGATTCGAATACAAATGACATGTCATTAGGATTGAGTCCACTATAAAAATAAAGAGATTAATGATAATGCCTATACGTAAACAAGGGTGACTTTGTGTCCGACCGTGCATATTGTTGACCCATATGTAAACAAGGGTGACTTTGTGTCCGACCTTACGTAGTGGGGGTAACATGTATACAAGGGTGACTATGTGTCCGATCGATACATGTTGAGACCAAGAGTCTCTAATTATGGAAAAAGGGATCCGTGTATTCGGTGAACTAAAAGTTCACATTAAATGATCACTAGAAAGTCAATATGCATACATGAAGTGAAATAGTATTCTTGTGCATGACACATGAAATGATTTGACGATGTTGATGAGCATGATTTGGTTTTACTCATTTCAATTAAGCATGAAGGATGCAAACATGACATTTAAAATAATTTTGTTTTATGCATTGATGACCTTATGTAGAGCTTCCTCACTAAGCATGTTTTGCTTAAGCTCTCTTTTCATCTTTGCAGAAAAATAAGGGCACTCGGGACTACATTCGGAGCAAGGAAACCAAGGAGAAAGGTTATCTCAAATTTTGGTATGTTTTGGCAAATAAATTGGGGCTTGGCAATGTGTAAACCCAACCTATGTGAGAAGTGTGAATTTTGGATTTGGTTTATGTTGTAATAAGACATATGTTGCTTTGATTGTTAATTGATGGACTATGGTATTGTTTGGATTGTTGAAGCATGTACTTGCATGAGTGTTATAATTTTAATCATGTTCTAGGTAGCATGCCTATAGATTATTTGGGGTCCTTGACGTTGATAATCACGTGTTATATGTTGTTATTTATCCTTAGGATTTATGCATATAGTTGGTGGTGATTAACGATTGTGTTTTGAGTCGATAATGTTCACTTAGTGTGATGGAATTTTTAGGTTACAGACCCAAAGTTTCGAAACCTTAGGGAATGTTTTGAAACCTTTTCCAAACAGTTTCGAAACCTTCCGGAAGGTTTTGAAACCTTGCGAGCAATTTCGATTCTGGAAAATGGATGTTGATTTTGCAAAATTTATGAGTAGGTTTTGTAGATAATGAATAGATGAGTAAAATGAAATAAATCTTGTTGAAAATAATGAAGAAATCAACAAGTAATTGAAGAAATTTAGAGAAGAAGATTGAGAGAAATGTTCAAGAATGTGATTGATAAGTTCTCAAAAGTCCCATATTTTATACCCTAATTAACTCACTAATTGCTTGTAATTGATAGAATTGGATGGAAATAATAGATAATTCTACATATTTTCTTTATTTCAGTATCCAAGTACTTAATTATGTTTTTATACACTATTTGGTTGTAAACATGTACAATTATGTTTTTATTTTTTAGTCAGGGAATAGACCGCCCAATGTCACCATATGTCACTAATAGATGCTGAATGAAGAAAGAGAAACACTCGCCAAGGCAACAACTTGGTCGCCGCAATAGTAATACAAAAAAAATGGTGTTCGATGGGAAGAGAATAAAGAGCCAAAGCTGTTGAGACTATTGAGAGAAGAAATAGAGAAAAGGAAAGCAATGCAAGCCATGATTAAAGCTACGAGATTAAAGAGTCCGTGATGAGTAAAATTAGAAAATAAAATAAATATCTTAGATTTAATATTAAAAATGTATTTTATTTCAATTAGTACTCCTATTTTAGGAGGTTTTGACCTAGACTTGGCCTATATATACCGACCCCTAAGCATATGATAAGGCACCGCTTAGAATTTAAAGCTTCATTCTTTTACCTTAACCATCACCATCATCATTTTGTTCTAATTCTTACATAGGATTAGGTTATTTTATGGAGTAGTTGTTGAACAAGACCATACTATTATTTGAATTTTATTAATGCAAGTTTTATAATTCATAATTTACCCACTCTATGTTCTCACTCTTTTTTGCATACAAGCTAGGAAGATAATTTTTCGAGGAAAAACATATTTGTCTAGACTAGGGATAGTTAGGCTCACGAAACAAGTGAATACGGTCTTTGATCTTTTGCATTGGCTAATCTGGCTTAATGATAAGTTTGGATTTCAACGACTAAATAAAGCATATCATTTGTTGTTGTTCATCCTTGATTCACGTCGGGAGGTATTATCAAGACGTGACCCTTAATAACATTCTGAATTAGGGATAAGTAGGAGACAATAAATGATGCTCTATCAAACTATGAGTTGTTGATTTATCGATGAAGCATAACCCGTTGAGGCAGCTAAGGAGATCCTTCAATGACTCGCCGAGGCGACACTTCAACCATTTTCATTTATAAGACGATAATATTGTACAATTGGATTTATATTACGAAGAAATCTAACCTAGCCTTCGCATCATATCTTGAATTCTAATTAATTAGTTATTTTAGTTATTTAGTTCATCATAAATCCAATCAATTATTTGTGGTTTTATTTTTCTTTAGTGCATGAGCGATATTGATATCTCAAATACTATAACTTAAATATTGTAACTTGGCAAAGTTGTGTCCATGCACCATAAAGGTATAGATCTTCCTACGCGCAATAGTGATGAATGCAACATTAATGAAGGTTGACAACTTTGATCTTAGATGCTTGAATCAAGAAGTGTACTCCAACGTATTTCGAGTTAATTTCTGACGTAGGTCGTATGATTATGGAGTATTTCAGGCATGACGATATCCTTGTCATCATGTATGTTTGTATGGGTTGATTAATACACCTATGTTAATGGATGTTTTAATCTCCAAACAATGGCGGATATTTATATAAGTGATTTTCGTCTGATTGCAAATTCAAATTATTGGTTATTAGTGGAGAATGAAAAATAGTTACAAAATCTTACCATTCGTCGTACTCCAAGTGGTCAACCAGATCAAATCGAATCTATACTAGTATAGATCTTCATCATAAAGAGAAAAGACAATATAATTTATGCATAATATGCAAAATTGAAGAACATTTTAGAGAAAACTATCTAAATGAGTCGAAATTTATGTCTATTCCATGGCGATTCATTGTTTTCATAGAGGGTGGTTAATATTATTTTGCTTGAGTTCAAATATTTGCATTCAATATTATGGATCAAATTATATAAAAGATTAGAAAAGAAAAATTACACGTAACAATAATTAAAAAGGTTTAGACAATAACAACTAAAAAATTATTACATGCATATTGTAAAACAAATCATTTCTTGAGCAATTTTTAACCATAACAAGGTATGGTTGAAAGATAACACCGAGGTAGTCATCGAGTACGTTGTGGCCTATGTGATGCATCCTCTCCTCTTATATAGACTTATCTCTAGCATCCTCTTCACTCATAAAGGGATAAGTAGACAACGTCATGAACATATAACTAATACTCCCTCCTATAATATCTAGTGAATTTAAAAAATTTTGTATTTCCTAAAAATTGATATTATCTTCAAAAACGAAACTGAGAGACTATGGTGGAATAAACTCAGGTCGGTGTAAAACACATCATCCGACGTTAGATTATCTGTGAGCTAAGACCCACTTCTAGGGGAACAGATCTAGAAGCCAATTTTTTCCTATATAGTTGTAGGCATTATTGTCCTCTTATCTGACTCCCATGTGGTTGGCCAACCTTCTGGGTTTTTACTCAAAATATTTGAATTCTTGATTATGCCAGTTGTAGTTTTTGATGATTGACCTTTATCACCATATTTTTTTCTTATACCTATGACACTATTCTCGTCAGTAGGAGTTGTTAGGTACGGCTTCCTATGAAAATGATATTAGATCATGTACTTCGAACACTCAAAATCAAAATTAATAACTTCAATTGAAGATCATTCCAACACTAATAGAGCTCTATCATTCCACAACGTAATATGCTTAATATGTACAACCTCTGAATATGTATCTACTCTACCATGTCCATCATATGTGTCCTGACGTGAATTTCGGATCTGAGGATCGGGTTAACCGTAAGCACCAGGCTTCGAAATTTAAGCATTTTAGGCCAAAGTTTTGGACTTTGAGTTTTGTTTGGGGCGTACTTGATGGAGGCTCTGGAGTCCTATTGGTTCTACCTATGTCAGATTGTAGTATTTAAGATGTCGGTCCCACGAGGACTGTGTCGATTCTACTACTTATAACTGCACTTAAGAAATTAAAAACATAAGTAATTGGATTGGTTTTAATTGCATTAACTAAATTATATTAAATTATAGAAAAGAAATAATTGAGAAGAATGAGGTTAGATTGAATGCTTTGTAGAGGAGAATCCAGTTGTATTGTTAATCTACTTATTAATACAATAGGTTGAACTGCCGCCTCGGCCGATTGCACAAAGGATCGCCGCAGCTGCATAGGCGGGGTTATGGCTTGTCGACAATTCAACTTTTTATAGTTCGACAGAGCAGACGTATATGTTTCTTTCTTATCCTTAAGCAAAGAAAGCTGTTGAAATCCCCGTGTCTTGATGATACCTCTCGGCGTTAATCAAGGGTAGATCACAACTTCACATGCGTCTTATTAGTCGCTGAAATTCGATTCGGATTAGTCAATGCCCTTGAGCAAAGACCTTATTCTCTCGATTCATGAACCTAACTCTCCCGATATTAGACAAATGAATATTTTTTCACATACTTATCATCTCGATCTCATATGCAAAGAAAGTTAAGTACATAGAAAGAATAAACTATGAAATAAGACTTTCATTAATAAATATCAATAACAATATAACCTTCTTCTCCATCTACTCCACAACAATCTAAACCTCTAAGGTAGTTTAGAACATATTATGGTCGGCGGCTAAGCATAAGTTATATGTGTAAACCGAATTCTTCTCCTTTAAACCTAAACTTAATGAATGCCTTATATAGGCCAAGTCCTAAGTTGATCTTTCCATGCAAGCAAAGAGTTCTAAACATAAGAGAAATCTAATTCCTAATTAAATTATATTAAATAAATCTTAATTCCTAAAATGTCTCTTCCCGTGGTTTGGCTTGGGTTCGACTTCCTAACGGAGTTGTTCTTCTTTCTTTGTCTTTCAGCATCCTTTCCTCTTCCTGTTGAGCATCGCTTATCGTCTTTTTACGCTGTCGTGATAGTCTTTAGAATGCTGTCGTGGTGGATGCTTCATTGCAATTCAGCATCTATTTTCTTCTTTGGCTCTTTTCTGTGATCTAGTTTCCTGTCTAAGAAAGAAAACTATCAAACATATCTGTTTTATGCCAAATAATGGATAAATTCATAATAACAGTATTCGAATGCTGAAATATGGAAAATAATTAGAAATATCTATTATTGCTTTTAATTTTGTCTTTATTAGCAATAAATGAGTGGAGAAATGATGTGAAAATAGAGAACTTTTAGGTACTCATCACACCCCTAAACTCGAACTATTACTTGTCCTCAAGCAATGCAAAAGATAAATTTAATTAGGGAATTTTAAAGCGATACACCATCCTGCCTGGCACGACAGAATTCCTTTCTTAACTCAGCCTCTTATTGGTTCTAGTAATTCCTCAGAACTGGACTATGAGTCTTAGTGTGTGTGTGCGCAGCTGTGTCAAAGCATATTTTCTAAGTTCTAATCCTTTTTTCTAGCTCAAGACTTTCGACTAAGATTTCTTAATTTTTTTGCTTTTCTTTCTCCCTAAAGTTGATGTATAATTATGTATTGCTTTTCTTTCGACTATGAGTCTTAATGAGATACTTCGATTAATTTCCATACATTGCATTTTTATATTACAAAATAGACAAATTCTCCCCCAAACTCAAGGGATGCATTGTCCTCAATTCATGTACATGGACATAACCGAAAAGAAAAGAAGAAAAGAAAAATAAAAGAAAAAAATAAAAAGAAAAGAAAAATAAAGAAAGCTATCGCCCTTAAAAAGATTTGGAGGATCCGAATGAATCCTCAGAATTATTGTCGATTATCAGCTTTCGATGAGTGTTTTATATCTGTTGGGCAGGTTGCTTCGGCGGTTGCTGGGCTGCTGCCTTTCGCGAGCTCACCATCAGCTTCTTGGCAGATCGGTGTGGCTGGAATCTGATGGGAGTTGGGTCTCGTGGCTGTTTCTCCTTTGGATCCAAGTCGATTGGGGAGGAAGATGTTTTCTTTCTCTTCTGCCCTTTTTGTGCTGCAACAATGAATTCATCAGCAGCTCAGAGTTGGCTTGTCAAATCTTCCTCCGAATCACTTTAAGTGAAAATTGTTGATTGCTCTGGTGTTGCTCTTCTATTGGTGGAGTCCATTCGGAGGAAATCGGCTACTGCGTCTGCTGAAAGAGATTCAGTTGCGACTACAGTCGCTGCAGTGGCAAGAGAGATTGGGACAATAGCTGAGACAACTGGTGTAGCAGGGGGAGGCTGATATGTAGAGAGATCGACTGTGAAGTCTGGGAACAGAGTTATGCATGTAGGGAGTTCTTCTCAGATGGTGGTGATGATAGCATTGTTGAACTCCTTGACATAATTCATGAAGGTCAGTTGCCTTCTCTCCATCCTTTGCAAGATCTCTAGGAGTCATGCGGGTGCAGTTTCATCCCTTGCTGGTTCTTCAGTCTTAGCAGGTTTGGCCTCGTCCACAGAAGGAATGTATGCTTATGGAGTTGCCTCTTCCACTTACATTCTTATCATGTAGATTTCCCTTGTTCATCCTATACGTTTTGGTGTTTAGGTGTCCAAGGGCATGTTTGCAACCTAATGAGTGCCTAAAAGGCAGTTATTTACTACCCTTCTCATGGTACTTTATGCATATATTATGCACCAATTTAAACTGAAATATGGACTCTTTGCGCAAATATTGGATATTCCGTTATCATTACTTACAAAGTCAATATCTATAGAGAATGAAAATATTATTACATATTCTGTACATGCAGGAATATCCAGGGTCGAAGCAGCAGTGAAGCAATGTTGAGGCCGAGGCAGAAGACAAGGTTGCGGCAGAATCTAGAGTGGCAGCACCAACATTGGAGGCGCAATGAAAGAAAAAAATATAGAGAACATTCTGGAAGATGCAGCGCACCAATTGGACCAGGCTAGCGCACTAAAAGCCCAAGTCAAAGACCAAGAGGGAAAACCCTTCTAGAAGGCGGCAAACTTGGAAATATCAGATCCCTTAAAGAAAACTTGTTCCTTACTCCAAGTTGGAGTCTATTTAGGAAAGGTTTGCCCTAGGTTAAGACTATATATACCCTAGTCGGCCACATTGTTTAGAGAGCTGATTTTTAGAGAAACTCTTCTCCCTAAGAATTGTGCCTAACAACATTATGTTCTAAACTTCTTAGGGATATGTGAAGGTTGTAGATATTAGTGAGAGGAAATTGATTCTTGTTTCTTTGTTCTAATGCAATAATAATATCAAAGTTTGCTTATCCTATTGCCATTCCTTCTTCTTGCATTCAAGCTCGAGAGAGAAGTTTGTAAGTAATATATTTATCTAGCATCGAGAGGTGTAGATTTACGAAAGATATAAGTACGGTGTTGTAGACACTAACTCGGCCTAGAGATAGGTTAAGAGTTTCAGCAGCTAAAAGAAGTGTTAGATTGGTTGGTGGTTATCGTTGATTTACGCCGAGAGGTATCGTCAAGGACCAGTCATCAACAACACTCTGACTTAGAGATAAACGGAGTCAACTACGGATACTTTGCTGAACTTTGATGCCTCTGCCCAAGAGCAAGAGATTGCCGCGGCAGAGAACACCAATGTTGCCGAGACTGTATCTGTAGTACTGTCGAAGCAGTATTGTGTAATTGCATTAGACAAGAAGAAGATCAATTGAATCCACTAATTGACGTAGCTGGATCCTACCCACTTTCTCTATATCGTTCTCAACCTTTTATTTTATGTTTTGTTATTTAATTATTTAGTTAGTTAAACAAATTCACTCATCTGTGTTTTTACTTTATTTTCAGGAGCAAGGGAACAAGGGGAGACATATTAAGTATACCAATCCCTGTGGAGACGATACACGATATAATTATCACTTTATTACTTTGCGATGTGTATACTTGCACTCAATTACGCTTTTATTACACGTATCACAATCCTTTCTAAATTCCCCGAAGCAGTAATAAGACAGAGGAAGATTAGGATACCTTTCTCCTTTATTGTGCACTCAAATATCTGTTCGCTTATGATGCTGCCAACATCAATCCTTCGGTTGTGGATGATAGAGTGGATGAGCACCAATCGTGGTCTGTCTACTGTTTGGTTGTGAGAGGTTGATAGTAGATTCCTCTTGATGAAGGCATTCCAGAGTTTGGCTTCTGGGTGGAGATCACGGCGACTGACAGATCCGCGGTGCTTTCCCGTGTTCCATTCAGCTCCGGGTATATAGAGTTCGGCTTTCATTGCCTTGTAATCATCTTCCCTCAAGGTGGCGACAAACTCGTATGTTCGTCTTTTGCGATGTCAAGGCTGAAATAAGCGTTGAGGACGAAATTGGCCACTAGAATATCCCTTCCTCTAAGGAAGGCATATGGGTTCTTCGCCACTGGTCGGTGGGCATAGAATTCTCGTACTTATTCGATATTTGCTGTATCTGGTTGCCTTGCGAACTGCTACCATCCTAAAATGTTATTTTCGATAAGATGAAGGCTTCCAAACCTAGATCTTCTTCTGTGTAGTGGAAGCCTTGCTCCTCCCATATCTGTCGATTTTTTAAATTCCTCTCGTATTCATGCTCCACTGTCGGTGTGGAAAACCTTTTGAACTTTGCTTCTCTAACAGAGTTTTGTGTTTGAGTTTCCATATTTTGTGGAGAATGAGGAAGAATTTTGGCAGAGTAATTATAATTGAGAAAGTATGGAAAAGATGAGGTTTTCTTCTCTTATTTATAGGCGAAGGCGGCAAACCGTTGGAAACGACAGTAGCGTCATCATTGTTCTTGGCGTGCAAGCTACGCCATTATAGCTGGCCTGCACTAAAGGAAGAAATGATGCGGCTTCGACTTGGGCGACAAGTTTCCCGCCGAGATATTTTTTTCTTGAATTGGGCTACATTTTTGGGCTTGTTCATCTTTATTTCTTTATTGGACCTAAAAACTGAATAATAAAAATGTGAGAAATTAAAATGTAAAATTAAATTATAAGAGTTAAAATCTAAATCCTAAAACTAAAAATAATTTTCTAATTCCTAAAACTAAATTAGAGACTAATAAATTAAAAAATTAGTTTACTATAGAAGTGCAATAAATTGCATCTTCGACAGCAATCATCTTCCCCTTTTTGTCTGGAGGAGAAGCTGATGTTTCAGTTGTTGTCTCCTCATCTGGTGGTTTCTTTCGAATGTATTGTTGTTCAAGGGGCGTGCTACCTCGGTAGAGGTTGCCTTGGCAGGTATTGTTCAGTCAATCTGCTTCTGGATTGAAATTGAATTCAGTTTTAACTTCAATTCTTTTGCATTCATTTGGTTCATCCTGATGCCTTAGATTTTTGAAAACATTGATCTTTACTTGTTGATCATTGACCCTTATGATCAATTCTCCTTTCTCACAGTTGATCAACGTTCTTCCTGTGGCTAGGAACGATCTTCTTAATATAATCGGAGCATGCTCATCTGGTTCACAATCAAGAATTAAGAAGTCAACAGGAAAAATAAATTTATCCACCCTTACCAGAATATCTTCAATTTTTTCTTCAGGTTGTACATAAGAGCGATCTGCCAGCTGCAACATAACTATTATTGGCTTTGCTTGCCTGATGCCTAACTTTTGAAATACTGACTTAGGCATGAGATTTATGCTGGTGCCTAAGTTGCATAATGTCTTGCCCACGTATTGATCATCGATAGCACATGGTATGGTGAAGCTACCAGGATCTTTTTTTTTTGGTGGCCTTGTTATGCAGCATTGCCACACATCCTTCTGTTGCGACAACTATTTCAAATTCCTCAATTTTTGTCCTTTTAGATATAATGTCCTTAAGGAATTTGGCATAGTTGGGCATTTGCTTAATTGCCTCTACTAAAGGTATATATATATACCTGTTTAAGTATATCTAAGAATTTCTTAAACTGGTACTCCTGCTTTTGTTGTTTTAACCTTTGTAGAAATGATGGTGGTGGCCATATATCTTCGATCTTTTCATTGTATTAAAATCTTATTTTTGGTACGGCTATGGCATCATCTGTTACGGCAATTGATGTGTGTTAGATATGCGCAATTTAGTGCAAGTAAACATGTTGCCAAGTAATAAAGTGATAAGTATCAAGTATCGTCTCCACAGAGATTGATCTACTTAATATGCTTCCTTCAATCTTCTTGCTCTGTAAAGAAAATAAAATAAATGCAAGTGATTGAGTTGTGATTTAACTAAATAATGAAAACTAAATAAAGATAGAAAATTAAAATAAAGAAGGTGGCAAGGATCCAGTTGTGCTGTATAGTGGATTTAATCAACTTGTTTCTGTCCAATGCAATTGTACAACACTGCCTCGACAGTACTGTAGATTACTACCTTGATAGTAAAAATACTCGCCCGCCACGGCAATCTCTTACTCTTGGGAAGAGTTTATCAAAGTTCGGCAAAGTGTCTTTTAGTGTCTTCGCTAATCTCTAAGTCAAAATACTATTGATGATCAGTCATTGATGATACCTCTCGGCGTGAATCAATTATAATCACCAACCAATCTAACACTTCTTTTTGCCGCTGAAACTCTTAACTTATCTCTAGGACGAGTTAGTGTTTCCCGATTGAAATACCGTACTTATTCCTTTCATGAACCTAACTCTTTCGATATTAGATAAATGAATTACTTACAAACTTCTCCCTCGAGCTTGAATACAAGAACAAGGAATGACAAAGAATAAGCAAAATTCGATATTTTATTGCATTAGAAACAAGAAACAAAGTTTAACTTCCTCACGCTAATACTTTACAACCTTTACCTAAGCCTAACAAATTTAGAACATAATGTAAGAAGAAATCGGCTAAGCTCTCTATAAACCGAATTGTCTTTAAAGTCTAGTGCTCTTGCTCTTTTGGACGGCTAGGTCTTATATAAGCATGGCCTAGGGAAAACCTTTCCTAAGTAGAATACAACTTGGAGTAGGGAACAAGTCATATACATAAATAAAATATTTTCAAGTTTATTCCATCTAGAAGGCTTTTCCGCGTGGCCTTTTCTTGGGCTTTTCCTCGTGCGATCTAGCTCCGATCCTTGGGCTTCTTGTCCAACAATGTTTTCCTCATTTTTCTCCTCAGCTTGCCTACCATATCGCTACTTGTCCTCTGCTGCCTCGGCATCAGGTCTGCCTCGGCCACAGTTTACTGCCGCGACAATACTTCTTCCTGTATAGATATAAAAATACAGTAAAGTATGTCATTTTTGTAAATATTATCTTTAATAGTAAAATCCCTAAATATATCACATTAAGTACATGCTTTGGTTCAAGTAGGTGTAGAATTGATGATTAATGCCCATGAAAAGTGTAGAAAGTGATAGTGAATTGAGCACTTATCACACCCCCAAACTCGAACTATTGCTTGTCCTCAAGCAATGTAAACCATCAATTTGCCAAACTTTATTCCCTCTTGGTCTTATGCTTCCATCTATTCTCCCCACCATAACTATGTCCATTCTTTAGACTTAACTTTTCGGTTACCTAAGGTTTTACCTAGAAAACAAACTATAAGGTTTTGTGATTGTGTGCATTTTTGTGGACAAGTTTGATTAAGGGCCTTCTTAGATAAACTCCAAGTTCAAGAAAAATAGACTTGGATTTAGTCTACTCTTCTTTTCTAAACAACCAATTCTTGAGCCAATTTCAAGCACCTCAAGGATTGTATTTTTCTCTTTATTATTTCTTTTTTTTATTCTTTTAAGCATACTAGAGCCAATTTCGGGCACCTCTAACATGTAGAAGAGTAATTCCTAGAGCCGGTGATTGACATCTCTAGTCAACTTTCTAAAGATCTAAGTCTTTATCACCTAAGTTTATTAAAAGAATTCCTATAGCCAAACAAGTCACAAAAGTGTTTTAGGATTAACCTTATAGCAAGCTTCTAAGTTTTCTCCTTAAGTATCTTAGAATTAAGTCTTTAAAACAGAACCTAAACATGGTAAGGAGAAAGATTTCTATTGCCTTAAAAGAATAAACTAAGACAATACTGATGATGGGTAGTGCAAAAGTATAGGCAACAGTTTGAAATAAAGTGGTGGACATAGAAATTTTAAAAAATTATCACTTAAATACTCCCTTTTCATGGTGAGGCCGTGACAATGGGTTGCCTCGGCAACGACTCTACACCCCCAAACTCGAACCAAGCATTTTCCTCAATGCTTGTAATAGGGGTACACAATGGGCAACAAAATATAAAAGGAAACAAGTAAGGAAAACAACATATATAAAATTATAAGGACTCCAAAGAGCTACTTTCGATAATTAATTTTCTAGGCCTTGCTGTCGATTGCTGCATCCTTGGTGATGGTGATGACTGCGTCTTTGCTTGTCGTGGTGGATGGACTCGTGTAGGTGGTGTCCGTTGCATGGGAGCATTTACCTCTTTTCCTCCTTCTTCTTCATCAACTTCCTCGGTCACCATTATATCTGCTACCCTAGATGGGTCAGCTGCGTGAAACTTCCTCGGTCACTCCTTCATTTGCTATATCTGCCAGGCATGGTGAATGTTTGGCCCGACATTATCTGAACTTTGATGTACATAGGCATCTATTTCCTCTAATAGACTGCCCATAATGATGGAGGATCTTGGGGGAGTGCTGAAGACCGCCCTTCTCTTTGAAGGTCTTCTGATGGCAGACGATGCCGCGGTAGAGTCTACTGCCCTAGATGGGCCGGCTGCGTGAAACTGTTGCTGAGGGCCTGTGAGGAAGAATGGTCTTTGTCCTCCTAGAGCTGGTATCGTCTCGATGTAGGGTGCAACTATTACAAACATGTTGGTGGAGAAATTTAGAAACTGCACCCTCTGGTCTGGAAAGTTATGGAGCATCATTTGGTCAAATGTGCTGTTAAAATCCCTTTGATACTCCATGTATCTTTGCTGCCTAAGATCCATAGCTATCATCCTCTGTAATATTTCCTAGTATGGGTTTGTTGCGGCAGTGGTGTGGGTAGAGTCAGGCATGTCTGTCGTGTATTAGGCCCCGACAGTAGTGTCAGTAGTGAACTGCTGCGGAGTTGCTTGGACTGGTTCTGCTTGCATGATCTGCATGATCTTCTGGTAAAAGTCTCTGGTCCATCCTCTTCTATGTACTGTAAATTCATCTATTTCGGTAGTGGGTACACCTGCAGTATTACAAATACCAGTAATTAAACAAGGGAAATATAAAGGGTCTTTATCCTACTTACCATATTCGTAAATTTCTCGTAAAATAATTTCTCCAACGTTGATGCTTCTTTTTTTGATGATTGATTGGATGAACACCAATCTTCTCCGATCCACCATACTGTTATGGGAGGTTAGGATGAGGCATCTCTTTACAAAGGTGTTCCAAAGCTTGGCCTCTAGTTTAAGGTTCTGCCTTGCCACGGATCTCGATGGGCACCGGTTTCCTAAGGAGTATTTTCCTAGCATAGGTCATCTTTAATCAGCTCATAATCTTCAACAATGACATCCTCCATGAATTCGGCATGGACATAACGTATAGGTACGAGGACGTAGAAATCGTTGATTGTCTCGGCATCGATCTTTACTAGCCTGCCTCGATAGTGGACAAAAAGAGAGTCCTTGCTTGGCCCGTGCGCATAGAATTCCCGCACGATGGTGGCATTGGCCTGGATTAGCTGGAGGTAGAAAATCTCCTAATCTTGATATTTTATCTTGTCAAACAAGTAGTGTTCGATGCCAAAATTTTCTTTATCGGAATGTTGGGACCCTTATTCCTCCCATAATTGCCGAGCAATGAAGGACCTGTTGAATCGGTTTTTAACAGTGGATGGGGCAAAACTTGTAGGTGGCCATGAGTAAGTAGTTTGAGAGTTGAGATTCTTGAAGATTTTCTTTGAAGAATTTCTAAAAATTGCAAGAAGGCTTGTGAGTAGGCAGAGAGTATTAGCAAAGATCTAAGGAAAACAAGAATGCAAGAGTGAATAGTTCAAGAGGGAGAGATTGCTTATATAGGTCTCAGTAGTGTAGCCATTTAAACCACTAGTCGTTTTATAGCCGTTTAACTTTTACTATCGTTTGTATTTACTGCCGCAGCGAGAATCTCGGTAAACTAGCCGTTACGTTGTTTTTGCCCGTTGGGATTGTTGCGACTCTAACTCTGTTTTTCTGTCTCGACAGAATTCCTGCTGTGAACTATTTCTCCTTTATTCTTGCTTATTATCCTAAGAAAAATTAAACAAAAACAAGTAAATTAATTAAAGCAAAAAGTAACTTTAAATTAAACTAATCCTAATATAATAGTAAAAAAAGAGGGGAGAGATTATATCACTGGTGGAGTGCATGCAAATACATCCCCCAAGGTGATTATCTCTTGTTGGCCAAAATGATTCTTTAAGTGTCGACCATTGGCTTTATGTCCATCCATTTTTGTCCTGATTTTCATTGCACCCTGTTTGTATGGACAATGTGATATTCTATTGGTTTCCTCCACATTTGCCTTAATTTTCCTGCCAAAAATTTTTCCATAACAAATATCTATTTTTCTGCCGAGCTTACTACCTAAGCAGTGACTATTGAAACAGGATATCTCTGTTCTTGCATCTATGGTGTGAAGGGCTTTGCATTCTTCTACATCATCATACCTTTTCAAATTATGGAAGGCATTAAGTTTGACTTGTTGGTCATTGACCCTCATAATCAACTCTCCTTTTTCTACATCAATTAATGTTCGTCCAGTCACAAGGAAAGGTCTCCCAAGGATGATCGACGCATTTTCATCTGTTTCACAATCAAGGACAAGAAAATCAACAGGAAAAATGAAATTTTCTACTCTTACTAGTATGTCCTTGATTTTTTCTTTGGGTTGCATATATGATCGATCCGCAAGTTGGAGCATCACAGTTGTGGGTTTTGCCTTTCTTATTCCAAGCTTTTGAAATACATATTTTGGCATTAGATTGATGCTTGCTCTAAGGTCGCATAGAGCCTTACCTTCATAGTGGTTACCAATTGCACAAGGTATGGTAAAGCATCCAGGATCCTTCAATTTTGGTGGCATGCGGTTATGTAGCATTTCCATGCATCATTCTGTAGCAGACACTGTTTCAAACTCCCCTAGCCTCTTTCTCTTAGACATAATTTCTCTCAAGAATTTAGCATAATTAGGCATTTGTTCAATTGCCTCTACAAAGGGTAGGTTAATGTGGACTTGCTTTAAAATATCAAGAAATTTCCAAACTAAAGAAACCCTGGGTTTCCAGTGCCTTTATTGCTGCCTCTTGGTTTTGTAACCTCATCTCAGTCCTATTTATAAATACATCTGTTCTTTTGATGAAGTTTCTGTTCTTTGTCATGTATGATTTAGTTTTCATCATGAATGTTTTCAGAGAATTTTCTAAAGAACTTACAGGCTGCTGCTGATGTATCTGCTACTGCGGCATAGGTTATTGTATTTGCTGCTGCGGTAGATGTTGCATTTGTTGCTGGAATCCCGAGGGTTGAGTAGTTGGATTCAAGATATTGTTTGGATTGCTCCATGAAAAGTTTGGATGCCTCTTCCATGAGGGGTTGTATGTGTTGGACATCATACTGTTTCTGTTATAGTTTCCAACATACATGCTAGACTCTTGATTCTGCATACACTCAGAAGAATTGTGGTTACCTCCACATAAATTGCAAAAAGAGTCAATATCCTTAACCTCATGGGTGTTTTGTTGTAGCTGCATATTTTGCACCATTTTGGTAAGAGATGACAATTGTGTTGCCACTGAATTTGATGTTTCTAATTCATTTACTATGGCTTGACATCTTACTCCTCCTCGCCTAGATGTAGGAAATTAAAAATCGTTCTTTGCGAGTTTGTTCAGTATCTCAATAGCTTCCTCTGGTTCTTTATCCAAGAGTATTCCATTTGCCAAGGCATCTAACATCATCCTCGAGTTAGTGTTTCCTGATTGAAATACCGTACTTATTCCTTTCGTGAACCTAACTCTCTCGATATTAGATAAATGGATTACTTAAGAACTTTTCTCTCAAGCTTGAATGTAAGAACAAGGAATCGTAAAGAATAAACAAACTATGATATTTTATTGTATAGAAAACAAGAAACTAAGTTTAACTTCCTCACACTAATACTTTACAACCTTCACCTAAGCCTAACAAATTTAGAACATAATGTAAGATGAAATTGGCTAAGCTCTCTATAAATCGAATTGTCTCTAAAGTCTAGTGCTCTTGCTCCTTTGGACGGCTAGGTCTTATATAGGCTTAGCCTAGGGCAAACCTTTCCTAAGTAGAATACAACTTGGAGTAGGGAACAAGTCATATACATAAGTAAAATATTTCCAAGTTTATTCCATCTAGAAGGCTTTTCTGCGTGGCCTTGTCTTAGGCTTTTCCTCGTTCGATCTAGCTTTGGTCCTTGGGTTTCTTGTCCAACAATGTTTTCATCATTTTTCTCCTCAGCTTACCTACCACATCGCTACTTGTCCTCTGTTGCCTCGGCATCAAGTCCTGTCTCGGCCACAGTTTGCTGCCGCGATAATACTTCTTCCTGCACAGATATAAAAATACAGTAAAGTATGTCATTTCTATAAATATTATCTTTAACAGTAAAATCCCTAAATGTATCACATTAAGTACATGCTTTGGTTTAAGTAGGTATAGAATTGATGATTAATGCCCATGAAAAGTGTAAAAAGTGATAACGAGTTGAGCACTTATCAACAGTGTTGTCGGCAGTATTTCCTGGTTCCTTTGCCTAAGATGTTTCGTCAGTAGTTTCTTCAAGGACTACTGTTTCAAGGGTCTTACCTATTGTTCGAGCAGGTATTTTAGGGTCATTCAGTTGTAATCCACTTCTGGTCGATATGGCTTTACATTGTTCATGAGGACCAACTCTAGCGACTTCAGTATCGCTCGGGAGACCTCTTATGGGTCTGCTTTTCATCTGTTGTGCTATTTTTCCTACTGTGGTTTCTAGAGCTTTGAGAGCAGCTTCGTTATTCTGCATTCTCATTTCTGTTTTGTCCATGAAAGTGCCAGCTCTTTGGATGAATTTGTTTGTATTTTCAATGTATGCGCCAGTCTGGGCTATGAATGTTTGCAGACTATTCTCCAAAGTTTGGACGTCTGATGTTTGCTGTGGAGGCGGTGCCTGTTGCAGCATCTACTGCTGAGCAAATTTGTTATTTTGCTAGAATCTAGTAGCTTTCACTGATTGATGTTGCGGGTTAAGTGCATTGTTGGGATTGCTCCTTGAGAAATTAGGGTGCTTCCTCCATGGTGGATTCTGGATTGTGTAAGCATGCGTTCGAGTCATGATTGTCACCACATGTTTCGCAGAGAATGATGACTGCTTTTACTTCTCGAACATGACTTGGCTTTTGTAGATCCTTCACCATGTTTGTCAAGCAGACAGTTGGGCTAGAATGGAATCTGAAGACTCTGAATTTGCCATGCTTCGTCTATTTATGCCTCTTCTAGTGGTTAGGTATTGATAGTCGTTCTTTGCTAGCCTATACAAAATTTCTATACTCCCATGGGGTGTGCGGTCTAAGAGGGTGTTATTGGCGGAAGCATCAAGCATCATCCTCATAGGGGTGTTCACTGCATTGTAGAAGATAGATACTTGGGTCCACTCAGGCAGACCATGCATGGGGAATTTTCTATATATTTCTTTGTATCTTTCCCATGTCTCATACATTGATTCATCTTCCTCTTGCCTAAAGGATGTTATGTCGTTTCTAAGCATGTCAGTCATATTGGTATAACTGAATTTGGCAAGGAAGCTTCGGTATAGTTCTTTCCATGAATTCAACGATCCCAGTCGGAGGTTATTTAACCATGTTTTTTCCCCATCCCTCAGTGAATAGGGAAATAATTTCAGCTTAAGGATGTCGGCTGAGACTCCCGGCAGCTTAAACGAATTACATATCTCCAAAAAGGTCTTAAGATGCTACCGAGCATCTTCATAGGCCGAACCCCTAAACTAGCCCAAGGTATTGATCATGTTGAACATGACCAGTTTTAGTTCAAAATGCTCTACCGCTATATTAGGCATCACAATAGTAGGAGTTAACCCATCTAAATCTTCCTTTAAATAGTCTCGATCAGTTCGAGCGCGTTCCTGTCTTGGAATATTTACTAGATCAACTACAGCGAAGGCACCACAATTGTCTGCTGCGGCGGGATTCATACCAACGTTGTTTTGTTGGCCAAGATGTACGTTCATTCTTAGGCATGCCCTTCATTTCAGATCTCGTATTGTTTTTTCGATTTCTGGGTCGTAAATGTATTGATCAATAGTAGGGTTAGACCTGGTCCGAATATAGTACCCATTCCCCAACTTATTTGTCAAAATATACCGAATTTGAAGTACCCATTCCCCTTGGTTTCCTTGCTCCGAATATAGTCCCGAGTGCCTTTATTTTTCTGCAAGGATGAAAAGAGAGCTTAAGCAAACATGCTTAGTGAGGAAGCTCTACATAAGTTCATCAATGCATAAAACAAAATTATTTTAAATGTCATGTGTGCATCCTTTATGCTTAATTGAAATAAGTAAAACCAAATCTTGCTCATCAACATTGACAAATCATTTTATGGGTCATGCACAAGAATATCATTTCACTTCATGTATGCATATTGGCTTTCTAGTGATCACTTAATGTGAACTTTTAATTCACCGAATACACGAATCTTTTTCCATAATTGGAGACTCTTGGTCTCAACATGCATCGGTCGGACACATAGTCACCCTTGTCTATATGTTACCCCCCACTACGCACGGTCAGACACAAAGTCACCCTTGTTTACGTATGGGTCAACTATATGCACGATCGGACACAAAGTCACCCTTGTTTACATATAGGCAAGCTCTATACGCACGGTCGGACACAAAGTCACCCTTGTTTACGTGTAGGCATCATCATTATTCTTTTTATTTTATAGTGCACTCAATCCTAATGACATGTCATTTATATTCGAATCTAAAGTTAGTGTCACTAAGCCAATATCAATATTAGTCATGCATGTTAACTTGTTGCTCATAATGCATTCATATAATGTTCATCATGTGAACTATAAATCATGCTCAACGGAATTTCAAATATAAGGCAATAACCACATATTATTCTAATTCATTTTCAGCTCATAATACATCCATTATGTGTTCAACAAATGAACCAAAAGCCATGCCCAATGGCATCATTAATTGTAGGGCAAATAACCACATATTATTCCAATTCATTTTCATGCTTCCAAAATCCATGGATGTCTTTATAACCTTGCATTTCCAGCAATTAACATATGCATGCATCATTTCAAAATCAAAGATATGCTATTTCAAAATCTTATTGAAACATTGTTCACATATATGCCATTACCAAAATAGCCGAAACTTGAGGTAATACATCAACATTATTTAAAACACTTACTCTTGAACTATGGAAAGTTTCCACACTATTCATAATCCCCAAAACAGAACCGAACCAATGCGATTCGCTTTAAGTCCCAAAATACTCACTGACAAGCAAAACGAGCCTTCACCGAATCTCCGATGGAAACGCCAATGCACCAGCCACTTACGCACCTTCTTGCACTACCTCTACATCATTAAAAAATAGATCATATTCACGTCATAACATGCTCAAACCAACAGCCACATCAAACCTCCATAAAACTACCGAAAACTTAGTCGAAAAGACCGAAAACTAAGCCGAAACGCATCCGAACAACATCTGCCCAAAACCTAATGAATCTAACATCTAATCCACTTCAATTATGAACCAAAAACACATCTAAACCATCCTTACACCTCCAGCAACATTAGAACACCTAAAACAGCCCCTAAAACAACTGAAAATCACCTTAAAATAACACCAATTGCATTATTTCGGGATTAAATTAATGTGCCATCAATTGAAGACTCAATTAATCATTTAATTGACATAATAACATAATTAAATCTATCTAATTACAGCATTGAATAAGATCTAAAAAGATTTCACAAAAATATTCATATAATCATCAGATCTATTATTGAAAACATAAAATCAAGTTTCATTTAAGGATTAGCAAGCTAATACTTAAGAATTTCAATAAAGAACCTTAGAAAAAGAGTTAAAATTCAGCGAATTACCTTTGAGATCTATCCACCAAAAAGATGAGAATTTTTCTTCTTGATTCCTTGCAAATTGTTATTGTTTTAGTAAAATTGATGATTAGGCTTTGTAAAGAATGAAGAGATGATTAAAATGAAGTAATTTTTGTTGAAAAATATGGAAAAATCAACAAGGAATTGAAGGAAATAGATGAAGAAAAATGGAGAGAAAAATGAGAGAAAATAAGTGGTTAAGTGAAAAATGAAATTATCATCTTTTAATAAACTAATAAAAAAATCATTTTGGTGGATAAATCATTAATTAAAATTAAATTGGGTTTATGGTCCTCTAAGGATTCTAAGTATAGCTTGCTTTCCAATTTAGTCACTAAAAATAGCAATTTCTGAAAATTACAAATTAAATCCTCCATTCTTTTCCAAAAATTACAATTTGATCACTAGTGCATTATTAGGCACAATTAAAAATCAATTTAAAGTTCAAATTACATTCTATTAATTTTGAAACATCTTTTTAATATTTTTAAACCATATTCTAAAATTATTACTTTTCTAATTAAAATACTTTTATTTTAAATTTCCCCGGAATAACGAACCGAAGAACCCGATTCGACCCGAATCGAATTCTCCTAACTAATACCCAAACTACTAACCCAAAATCGGGATGTTACATAGTAAAATAGTAAGCATTCATGATAAAAGTAAAGAACATATCCGTGCTTTCTTGGAGGTTTGGAGGATCTCCTCAAGAGTATGCTCGATAATATATCCATGCTTTCTTGGAGGTTTGCGATTCGTTCTGCAAACAAGGAGTGCATGAGGATGTGTTGAAGCTTAATCTATTTCCATACTCTTTGAGAGACAGAGCTAGAGAGTGGTTGAATGGTATTTCAGCCGGTTCTAAGGAGTCGTGGACAGCTTTGTGCAAAAGTTACTTGGCAAGATACAACCCACCCAATATGAACACTAATTTGTGAAACGAGATAGCATCCTTCAAACAAGGAGATGATGAGTCGATGCATGAGTGTTTGGATCGGTATAAAAGTCTGATGAGAAGATGTATTAATCACGATTTTCAAGATTGGACTCAAATCGTGATATTCTACAATGGAGTCAATGCACCCACAAGGATGATATTAGATGCTTCAGCAAATGGAACACTGCTAGACAAGTCTCTTGAAGAAGCATTTGATATTTTGGATAAAATAGCCAACAGTGATTATCAGTTTCTAATTAAAAGACTTGGAACAAGAAGAAGTCAAGCATTTGATATTTTGGATAAAATGGCCAACCATTGTCATCTTACAATTGACGGATCATTCTCATGTCCGACCCGAAGGAAAAGAAAAAGATGTGATAGTGAAGGTAGGCAAATTCGTGTTCCTAGTGGACTTCCTGATTCTGGATTGTGAAGTGGATTACAAAGCACCCATCATATTGGGGAGATCATTCCTTGCTACCGGTCAAATTCTCATCGACCGTGAAAAAGGAGACTTTACAATATGAGTAGCAGACCAGTTCATGACTATCAATGTCTTCAACACCCTCAAATACATGGATGATAATGAAGAATGTTATTGTATAGCTGAGATAAATGCTACAATAACTGAAGATGAGAATCTAGACTTTTGGTGTGGCAATTCTCCACAAATAAAAGACTTTGTAAAATTGCTAGAGGAGCATGATTAGGAAAAGAAGAAGCTCGTATAGAGCTACAACAAATTTCAAGCCATAAACAGGTATGAGATTTGAATCAATTGATTTCTCTTAATTTATTCCTCTAAAACCATCACTTTTATATGCACGGTCTCTAGACTTGAAACCACTACCACCACATTTGAATTATGTTTATTGGGCATCTCATAATACTTTGCTAGTGATTGATTCTTCTAACTTAGATCCTAACTAAGAGCTTGGTCTTGTGAATTTTTTATCTCAATATAAGAATTCTCTAGGGTGAACTATGAACGATTTGAAGGGAATCTATACAACAATCTGCATGTACAAGATCCTACTAGAAGAATGCCACAACAATTCTATTGAGCCCCAAAAGAAGACTAAACCCAGTAATGAAGAAGGTAGTGATGAAAGATATTATATAGTGGTTGGGTGTAGGAATTATATACCCAATTTCTAACAGTTCATAGGTTAGTCTTGTATACTATGTACCTAAGAAAAGAGGCACGACGATAATCACCAATAAGGACAACGAGTTGCTTCCGACGAGGATAGTTAAGAGCTGGCGCATCTGCGTGGATTGTAAGAAGCTAAACAAGGCAACAAAAAAGGACCATTTTCCCTTTCCTTTTATCGATCAAATGCTAGATCGATTGGCAGGAAAAGCTTATTTTTGCTTACTCAATGGCTATTCTGGATACAACCAAATTGCTATAGCACCAGAGGACCAGGTGTAACCCCTTATTCTTGACTTGAGGTGTACTGTAGATTAAAATTGATATTTTAAAACTTCATCAACAAGTAAAGTGGAAAAGAAATTTCAAACCATATTTATAACCCAAACGGTAAAATACAATTTAAATATAAATACTCTAAATAATATTATTAAATTGTATAACCGAATTAATGCATGAAATTTAAAAGCATCTCAATCCCTAATGATCCCAAAAATAATTGAAGTAAAATCTTTGGTAACTAAACGTACTGAAAAATAAGAAGTTTATTATCCCGTTGAGAGCTCCGAATACCAACTCCTTGGACTTGGTATCTGAAAAAAAATAAACTAAAAGAATGAACTATAAAACCTAGTGTGTCTCTAAAGTACAATCACAGATCACATTATCACTCAGTTCACAATCATAGATATAATATACATATATAATCACAGTAAATGAACACAATGAGTGATGAACGCAATGGCACAGAAAATACAGTCCCATACTTCAAACGCCAAACAAAGTGGTTGCAAAGCCAATCGATCTCAGTGAAGGTAGTTCCCAGAACCCCTCACCCCTTATTTCACCAAAACACGGTATGGTAAAACCACCTTCCTCCGTACAATCTATCCCATGCACATGTAATGCAATCAATGCTAATGATCTCAAATGTCTCAGCACATATAATCGTATAGAATACGAAACACATAGTTCAGATAATTTGACCATAATATCACGAAGAATCTCAAGATCGCAATATCACAATAAACGGTTAATCATAGAATACAAATGTAGCACATGAAGAGAACACACCTCTAGTCGCACAAGCACTAACATTGACAAAGGTGCTTCCCACGATCTGAAGTGGATCTTGGTCTAACTGAATTAGAACCTATAAATGAGTTCTAATAATTAGTTTCATTCTAGCACAATACTACCTTAAGTTATTACATCTAAAAAATGTCTCTTTTATATATTTAATTTTGATTTGATTTTCTCATAAACCAGTTCAAAAAAAACTTGCATCGAAATACTCCAGCTTCACGTGTCTGCCACTACACCAAAAAATAGTGAATTTTCATGTTTCTTTCCCATTCACGTGGGAAATAAACTTTCCCGGGTGATTCTAGGAGAAGCTTCTTAAAAAATGACTAATAAAAGCCTAACCGGTTTATCCGGTCATTTTATGTACATAATTGGTTACGAACTATATACACAATTTCTTACAAAAACTGTAAGAAAAACGGTACATACATAAATTGTTAAAAATGTAAGGATTTTTATACACACATAAATCCTTACAAAAATTGTAAGAAAAATGGTACATACATAAATTGTTATAAACGTAAGGATTTGTGTATATACATAAATCACTACGATAATACATAAATTAGGACAAAAATGGTAAGGATTTGTTTATGTACACAATTCCTTACAAAGTATACACAATGGCTTATGAAAATCGTAAGGAAAAATGTATGTATACAAATCCTTACGACTTCGAAACAACAAGCTAAAAGAGGCCATCCAAGGGTAAGGATTTGTGTACATAGACAATTAGATACAAGTATACATAATACGGAACAAAAATTGTAAGGATTTGTATATGTACACAATTCCTTACAAAGTATACACAATGACTTACGAAAACTGTAAGAAATAAGGTATGTACACAAATCCTTACGACTTTGGAACTATGAGCTTAAGGAAGTCATCCAAGGGTAAGGATTTGTGTATATACAAAGTTGGATACTAGTATACATAATATGACACAAAAATGGTAAGAATTTTGTGTATGTTTACAAAGTATACACAATGGCTTACGAAAACCGTAAGGAAAAAGGTATGTACACAAATCCTTATGACTTCAAAACCATGAGCTAAAGGAGGTCATCCAAGGGTAAGGATTTTTGTACATACACAATTGGCTACAAGTATACATAATATGGCACAAAAATAGTAAGGATTTGTGTATATACACAATTCCTTACAAAGTATACACAATGGCTTATGAAAACCATAAGGAAAAAGGTATGTACACAAATTCTTACGACTTCGAAACCATGAGATAAAGGAGGCATCCAAGGGTAAGGATTTGTGTACATACATAATTGGCTATGAGTATACAAAATATGGCACAAAAATGATAAGGATTTGTGTATGTTTATAATTCCTTACAAAGTATACACAATGGCTTACGAAAACTATAAGAAAAAAGTTATGTACACAAATCCTTACAACTTCTCACCATGAGCTAAAGGAGGCCATTCAAGAGTAAGGATTTATGTACATACACAATTGGCTACGAGTATACATAATATGACACAAAAATGGTAAGGATTTATGTGTGTACACAATTCCTTACAAAATATACACAATAGCTTACGAAAACCGTAAGGAAAAAGGTATGTACAAAAATCCTTACAACTTCTCACCATGAAATAAAAGAGCTCATCTAAGGGTAAGGATTTGTGCATATACCTTTTTCCTTACAGTTTTCGTAAGCATTTGTGTATACATTGTAGGGATTTGTGTACATACATAAATTCTTAAATTTCTTCTACCAATTTATGTATTCTCGTAGTAAATTATATATGTACACATATCCTTATCCTTGGATGGGCTCCTTTAGCTCATGGTGAGAAGTTGTAAGAATTTGTCTACATATCTTTTTCTTTACGGTTTTCATATCCATTTGTGTATACTTTGTAGGGATTTGTGTACAATATTTTTATTGGTGTATTTTTTATTCGAATATTTATTATATGAATATTTTTATTTGTATATATTTTATTCAAATATTTTTATTTGAATATTTTTATTTGAATATTTATTATTTGAATATTTATTATACTAATATTTTTATTCGTATATATTTTATTCGAATATTTTTATTCGAATTTTTATTATAGAAATATTTTTATTTGAATATTTATTTTAAGAATATTTTTATTTGTATATTTTTTATTCGAATATTTATTATATGAATATTTTTATTTAAATATTTTTTATACGGATATTTTTATTCATATATAATTTATTCAAATATTTTTATTCGAATATTTATTATATGAATATTTTTATCTAAATATTTATTATAAGAATATTTATTATACGAATATTTTTATTCAAATATATTGTATTCGAATATTTCTTATATGAATATTTTTTTTGAATATTTATTATACGAATATTTTTATTCATATATTTTTTATTATAATATTTAAATTTCAATATTTATTATTTGAATATTTTTATTCTAATATTTATTATACGGATATTTTTATTCTTATATTTTTTATTCTAATATTTATTATATGAATATTTTTATTCGAATTTTTATTATACGAATATTTTTATTTGAATATTTATTATACGAATATTTTTATTTGTATATTTTTTATTCGAATATTTTTATTCAAATATTTATTATACGAATATTTTATTCAGATTTTTATCATACGAATATTTTTATTTGTATAATTTTTAGTCTAATATTTTTATTCCAATATTTATTGTACTAATATTTTTATTCATATATATATTATTCGAATATTTATTATATGAATATTTTTATTCAAAATTTTATTATATTAATTTAAAATTAGGTGACCTAATTGTTAATTTTTTTAGTTGAGTGACCAAAATAGGTATTCTCGATTAGTTGGGTGATCACTAGTGTAATTTACTCATTTTTAATTTAGGAAACAATTGGATAACCGGTTAAAGAACATTGGAACCGGTTACCAACTTAAAATCCAGGCCAATCGGACTGCTGGGGTGGACTTGTGTCAATCTAACGGCTTAATATTAAGGGGATTTTTTTAGGCTTTTTTAAAGCTGAACTTTTTTTAGAAAAACCCAAACTTTGTCAGTTATGCTGGGGTGGACTCGTGTCAATTATGCTTTTGTATCACGGAGCAATAAATAAATAAATAATTATCTCCTAAGTCAAAACACATGGGGAATTTTCCCTACACCCAACGTCACATTTGTCTTCCATGAAATTGGTTTTAAACCATTTAAATATTTTCTAACATCTTATATGCCACAGTTAACCCCCAACAATCACATGGCTATTGTCACTATACTATTTTTCTTCACCAAAATCACACGCTATACTATTTATCTTCAACAAAATTACATGTCAACCCCCTTAAACTGCATACCCAAAATACGATTTTTACCCATGATAGAAACTATTCAAAAACTTTCATCCTTAAAACAGAATATTATTACTTAAACAATCACTTTCCCTTAGTATCAGCAACCTAACAATGGAAGAGATATAATAAAGGCTTACCTAAAGATATAATAGAGGCTTGCCTAAAGCTGGATTCAAATATCATTCGGTTGCAAAAGAGAAAAGAATGACGATACCTAGACGAAAAGTATAAATGTATACTTGGACCGAAAGGGCAAAACACATGAAAAGGGTACCCATTTCAGGTTCTTTATAGAAGGATCATCAAATTTCTAAATTATACACTTTAGTCACTAAATTCAATTTAATTCCCAAATTCTCAAATTATTTTCCAAATTAGGGTTTTCCAAATTAAAAATTTTATGGGTATTACACCAGGAGAAGACAACCTTCACTTGGCCTTATGGAACTTACGTTTTTTGGAGAATGTCATTTGGGTTATGTAATGCTCCAACTTTTCAATGTTGCATGGTCATAATATTTTCAGACATGGTTGAAGAATTCTTGGAGGTATTTATAGACGATTTTTCTATCTCTGGAGAAATATTTAAAAAATGCTTAGCTATCCTGGACAAAGTACTCAAACGCTGTGAAGAAGTTAACTTTGTACTTAATTGAGAAAAATGCAATTTTATGATTACGAATGGTACGGTTTTAGGGAATAAAATTTCATGCAAAGGAATTGAAGTTGACTAGGCAAAAGTTGAGTTGATCTAGAAGCTACCACCTCCAACAATAGTGAAAGAAATTAAAAGCTTTTTAGGACATGCTGGCTTCTATAGGAGGCTCATCATGGACTTCTCTTAGATTTCAAAGTCGCTCTGCAATTTGCTACAACAAAATCAACCCTTTGTCTTTGATGAAGAATGTCACAACGCTTTTACTAAACTGAAGATGTTTTCCTCAACTTCAATAGTTATACCACCCGATTGGACTGAACCATTCGAGTTGATGTGTAACGCAGGTGACTACATAGTGGGCGCAACACTAGGTCAATGATTAGGTAAACTCTTTCATGTTATTTATTATGCAAGTAGAACACTTAATGGTGCTCAAATTAATTACACCACTACTGAGAAAGAGTTGTTGTAGTATTTTCATTTGAAAAGTTTAGGGTATATCTTTTAGGAACTAGGGTCATAGTATACATTGATCATTTTGCTTTTATAAACCTAGTGACTAAGAAAGATACTAAGCTTAGACTTATTAGGTGGATACTTCTGCTACAAGAATTTAACATAAAAATAAAGGATAAAAAAGGAATTGAAAATCAAATTGCAAACCATTTATCTAGGATAGAAAATCCAGATACTCTAGAAGAGGATTATGAGATTAAAGAAAATTTTCCTCATGAGAAAATTTTATATGCTACACCATTACCTTGGTATGTAGATATAGTTAATTTTCTTGTAAGTGGTATTTTGCCTCCTAATTTATCTAGCCAGGGTCGAAACAAATTCAAGAATGATACCAAATTTTTCTATTGAGACGAGACTTATTTATTCAAGCAATGTACTGATAAATTGCTTCGACGATGTGTGTTGGAAGAAGAACAAAAAGATATTATATTCCATTTCCATGTAGCACCGTGTAGAGGGCACTTTGGTGGATCAAGGACTTCTGAAAAGGTCCTTCAATCTAGATTCTACTGGCCCTCACTCTTTAAAGATGCTCAAACATTTTACAAGGCATGCGATAAAAGTCAAACAACATGAAACATGTCAAGGAGGAATGAAATGTCATTACAAAACATTTCGGAGATTGAGCTTTTTTATGTTTGGGGAATTGATTTCATGGGACTATTTTCATCATCCTACGATGATTTATTGTAATCCTCTTAACCCGGTCTAGACGACAATCGACTAGAACGAGCTACACGGGGAATACCAAAGATAATCTAGAGACTCCACGATAAATGATCCTAAACTATTTTTTATCTAAATGCTTTAATTAGACCAACCATGTTCATGCAAGGACTGAGTTTATTTGCAGCGGAAAAAGATGTGAAATGAGTCCTAGTTTAGTCGAACAAGTTTTAAGAACCTAATTGTAATTTTCCAGAATTTATACCCTAATTGTGAAATTAATGTTACCGGTATTTAATTAAGTACATTTTATGCTTGCAAGTAAATTTACAGCTTAAAGTAATGTCTACAAGTCATTTAATTATTTTTCCTAAAGTTTGGTGACTAAAATGTAGAGTTCTAAAATTTAAGCCAACCTATAATGACATTAGTTGCCAAGGGTTTCGAAACACCTTATCCTCGTATTGATACCAGTGTAACGTCAAGGATGTATCGAAATGAGAATTAAGTGTTTCGATACACCTTCGATGACTCGCTCAATTTCCTATGCAATAAGCTTGTGTTTTGATACAACTATGACCTCATATCGATACCATTTAAAACTATAAAGATTAGTATCGATACCAAAATCAAGTGTATCAAAACAACTGCTAGTGTTCTTCATATCGTTTCAAAACCAGTTCATGTGGTTTCGATACCTAGGCTATTTTTTTCAAAATTCATCGTATTTTTGCCTAGGTATCGATATCCTATGAACAAGTATTGAAACTCTCTGCCCAGAAAGTGCAAATTAAACAAGTTTCATGCCTTAGACGAGATTCTAAAGTTCTCTATATGCATATAAGTTCCTATAGGCATAAGCCACACTTCAAACATCATCTCTAAATGCATAGTCATCTAATTCCATACACGAAACATATAATTTAAGGCATACTTCAGCAATATCAAACATGGAATAAATACTTCAAATTGTCATTTAATAAAATCTCAAATATCCCATGCATACTTGAGCTAAGAAAAAAACTAAAATAAGCATGCACGACTCCTTTGCTTTTCGGTTGTTTTCATCACTTACTTATCTGCATTGAAAGGAAAAAAGAGAGTGGTTAAACTTGAAGCTTAGTGAGCGTAATAAAATATTTAAAATATCACTTGCAATGCAACCCATATATACTCAATTAAATCGAAGTAAAATGTCATGCTTCCCTTCTAAACATTTACACACTTGGACAACAATGGCAATAGTAAAACCAACAAGTGTTAACTGAAATCATGGCCTAACATGCCAACCTAAATTATCGGTAGAACTTTTTAAAAGTTACTGCATGCTTTCAAAGCAAAACCAAGGCTAACATTCAATTTACCTCGCAAAGCCAAATAAAATAACACTTGCAATTATAAAACGAAAACATATGTGTATGTTAGAGCTAGTGATCTAATTTGTACTACCCAAAATCGTTAGGATAAATGGGATACCACATGATAGTACTACCCCAAAGCATGCTTATGTTGATACTACCCTCAACATGATAAGTCTAACTTTGGTGTCCGGTGACAGTACTACCCCTATCAACCTGGATGTGACATTACTACCCCATCACATAATATTAGGCTAAAGTCAAAATACAACACACAAGAAATTTGCACATGTACAAATTTTGAATGTTTATAGTAAACTCTAGACCTTATTGATCGATCAACTTATCCCATAAGGTTCATCACTTAACTAACCAATATATTATCAAAACTAATGCTCAAACTCAATTCAAACAGAATTAAAATGAATGCATCCCATTCTTTCTTGCTTCAAGGTATAAACCGATAAAATCATATTTATCTTATTTTTAAAATAAAACAATACGAGCATCAATTGTATATCAAAACATCATTAAAACAGTAACATGAGTATAAAATAACATGCATAAACAAGTATGCAACACAATTAACGAGCATGACAAAAATACATAGTAAAATCATAGAGTAATATGGGACTATTTGAGAAAGCTTAAACCTTTACTTTCGAGTATAGGGAGGTTTTCGCACCTTCCCTATACTCCCAAACCTCTTTAAAATAAGTATAAAATACTACCGAAGCATCCACTCTCATAAACAACTCATCGATAATCGTTACTTGATCGTCAAGTCACCGATTTGAACCGAAACTCCTTCAAATGTGATCTTCTAACTCTTGTCCTATTTTAAGCATCAAAAATAAGGGATTTAGATCTTCCAAACGCATAAAAGAAATCCTCAAGTCAGATCCTTACTCAGCAGCCCTTAAAACCTAATAAAACCTTAAACGAAAACTTCCCAAAACACAGCAAACTTCACCTAAGACTAAAGTATGGGATTATATATAATTAAATCATGTTATAATCATCCTAATATATTAAAAAAATGAATTTAAGATCCAAATATAGTAGATCAAAACCCTTGAACAAAAATTGAGATTTTTGGCCAAATATTGATTTTTATAAAATCAAAATATTAAAAAGATTATTCCAAGCCAATAACTTGATAATTTCAGTAGAGAACTTTAAGGTTCTAGAGGATTGACGAAATCTCACCTCCAAAATTGATCCAACCGCTGTACGAGTTTTAAAATGAGAAAACTAGAAGTTTTGAAGAAAAAAAGTTATACTAATTGATCTTAACGAATTTAGATGAAAAAGAGAAGTTTTTTACCTTAAAAGTTAATTGAACGGCTGCCCCAATGAGGGGAAACAAAAATTAGAAAAATATGTTAAGTTTTTAATATTAAAAAGGGTTTTGGAGTTAAAAATTAAGTTTAATTAAGTTATTTGGTTTAAAATAAGTTTTGGTCATAATTAATTAAAATTTGGAATGCCTAGACCAGCTAGGATTATAATTGGATCAAAGTCCCTTAAAAATTCAAAGTTTTGTCTTGTTGTATGAAAATTTCCTCAAATTTTTAATTTTTACAAAATGGTCACTACTTTAAAATTTTAGGGATTCAAGGGTTAATTTTCGAAATTGATTTGACCAAAGTCAAATATATGTTAAATAAGAATTTTAGGATATTTTTCTCAATTTATTTTGATTTAAAACTATTTTTAAGTATTTGATCATAAACTCGGTTAAACCGGTTCATTAACTTCTAAGCCCATTTTTGGGGCGTTACATTTATACATCTTGCTAGAAATGGACTATGTAAGCAAATCGGTTGAAGCAATGGCAACATCCCGCAATGATTCGAAGACAGTCCTAAAATTCCTACACAAGAATATTTTCACAAGGTTTGGAGTCCCTAGAGCCATAATTAGTGATGAAGGAACCCAATACGACAATAAGCTCATTGCTAAGGCATTACAACGTTATGGAGTTAGACACAAAATTGATACAGTATACCCGCAGACTAATGGCCAAGCTGAAATTTCCAATAAAGAAATCAAGTAGATTTTAGAGAAGACAATCAACACAAAGAGAAAAGACTGGTCTCCAAAGTTAGATAAAGCTTTATGGGCATATATGACAACTTACAAGACTCTATTGAGAATGTCTCCACCCAAGTTCGTTTATGGGAAGGCTTGTCATTTACCCGTGGAGCTCGAACACAAAGTTTATTAGGCTATCAAGAAGCTTAAAATGGATTTCAAATCAACTGGAGAACACAGACTTTTTGAGTTGAATGAGATGGATGAATTTCGATCCCAAGCCTATGAGAATGCTCAGATTTATAAAGAGAAAACAAAAAGGTGGTATGACAAACATCTTTTTCCACAACATTTCTCATATGGTCAGCAAGTGTTACTGTACAACTCTAGACTTAAACTTTTTACTGTAAAGTTGAAGTCAAGATGGTCAAGACCTTTCTTGATACATAAAGTTTACCCTTATAGAGCTGTAGAGATCAAAGCACTTAATAGAGATCGAATCTTCAAAGTCAATGGTCAAATATTGAAGATTTACAACAGAGCTCTGAAAGTGCGTGACAAGGAATACCACATTCTGCAAAATGCCTAAGCATTTTTATCTTAATCTTTTATTTGCTTTAGCATTTTAGTTGTAGTTAAATAAAAGTAGGCATCTTTGTTTTCTTAATTCCTTTTTATTTTCTTTTGTTTCTTCTTGTTTGTTATTTTTACAATGTACATATCAGAGGTACTATGCAACAGAGACAATCCGTGCAAGGTTGAACATTGGAAGGAAGAAATTTGGCGTTATTCATAAATGGGACAAGGGAAAAGAGTAGAGGAAAGGCCTAAGAGAAGGAATCCAATAGGTTTGTGAAGGGAAGGAGAGTTTAGTTCCAATTCAACCCCTTTTCAACTTTTACCTTTTCTTTAATAATAAAACCCCTTTTTTTTCTGTCCCACTCACTATCACATTAACTACTCATCACCATCTTTTACCTTTCCCCATACCATAGCCGCATAATAAATCTACACCACCCATTATTACTTTCTACCAAAACCTTTCATTTTTTCAAGAAACAAACCGTGTCCTTTACCACAAACTTCATCTTCTTCTCGAAAACTTCTCCAAGAATTTTTTCTGCATCAATGGCATGCTGTAAGAATACTACAGAATCATCAAGGGTTGTTGCACAAAAACAACCGATAGAGATCCGGATATTTAATAATGATACAATAAAAGAAAGGTTCTAAAAGATTAAGGGACGCCAAATACTTCAAGATAAGGGTTTTATTTTTTATGATGCTACCATGAAGAACTTACCTGAACCAGTTTCTACCATCATCAAAGCACACAAGTAGGAGTAGTTCACTCGCCACTTCGAAACTAAAAAAAAGACAAGAGGGCCATCAATGTCTCACTTGTAAAGGAGTTTTACGCTCACTTTACTAGATCGGGCCAACCAACAGTCTATGTGCGTGGAGATTTCATCCCCTTTACTGCCAAGGATATAAACGTCTTCTATGGTGTTGACGATGAAGTTAGACATTTGATGTTTGTTGCATCGATGCTGAGGCAAAACCATGACTTTCTGGTGGAAGATCTCTATTTTATGAACACCAAATGTGATGAAGTAAATACAACTATGGAGCACACCCGCCTGAAGCCAGAGGGTAAGCTATGGATGCACTTCATCAAGCAAAATTTTATGCCCACATCTCATACGGATACAACAAATCTAGGAAGGTTATAACTTCTTAATTTTGTCCTTCACAAAAGATCCATCAATATTGGAAATATTATTCAGGAAGAAGCTTCTGCAACATTGAAGAGGAAACAAAGTTCGTTGGTATTCCAACATCTAATCACTACCTTGTGTCGTAAGCAAGAAATTTTTGAGGATTATGAAGATTATCAAGTGAGGAAGGCAAGAACTTACAATTGGAAAAAATTCTAGAGCTCATGGGAATCGATGAGGATGCTCCAACAACAAGGCAGGTAGCTGCTCTAAGAAATGTTGCTGCAGCAAACATAGCTACACTGACTTCTATTGTCAAGAGGATGCAAATACAAGTTGTTGAACTCTATGAAAAGTTTATGACTTTCCTTAACTATGTGCGATAGAGAGATCTAGTAATCCATATGAATTTTATGAAGTTGTAATCTGACAATGTCGTCCTATTCCCAACTTTTCTGATCATCTATTCGAGCATGCCGACCTTGAACTTGTTAATCAGCAACCTCGGTAAAGACAACCCTCACAATCGTAAGAGCACAAACATGTTTCACCATAACAGTAACAACCAAAAAATACACCAACAAGTACTCAATCACCTACACTTGCGAGTCTACCATGACTTCTCACTAAGTCCTAGCCGGTCCTTCATCACCACAACAATAATCTAAGGACAAGGGCAAAGGACCTGCTATTGATTCCCTATTCTCTAGGGCCAGAACCACCCAATCGAGCAGTGGTGACCATAACATCCATTCATCGGAGGTCGAGGCACCACCTGTACAAGCTTATGAAACCCTCAGCCCTCGCTGAAGAGTCAAAAGGCGAGCTAAAAGGAATGTATCTCTCCCTTAACTGGGTTTGGAGGAGGAAAGAGTACCTAATGATGTAGTATAGTAGGAGGTTGTAGAAAGAGAAAAAGAAGAGACTAAGATAACTCATACAGACCCAACAACACCAACAGGGCCTACTAAGTGAATTAAATGCATGGCCACCAGATCTGCAAAGAAGTGAATTAAACGCATCTTTTCTTTCTATTTTACATTTTTGCATATAGTTTCATTTAGTCGCATTGAGGATAATGCTAACCTCAAATTTTGGGGTAGCAAAGTCTTGCTAGAACATTTTTCAATTTGTATAGGTACAAAATTTTTATAGCATCAGATTTAATTTAAGACAACCCTTAGGTTAGAATAAATGATTTTCGATGATGAGAATATTTAATGCTTTTGGACTGAATAGTGTAGAACATTGAGAATGAAATGAACTGAATTAGGACTTGATATTTTAGAAATTTAATTGACACGATTTTATGTTTTATATGCTTGAGTGTTAGGAAATTTTTAGAGAACTTATAATCTATGCCTTAGTAGTTCGAAAAGAAGAAACTCTTTTTTGCTATAGTATAAAAAATAGATATGAATAAATGCTTCAGCATAAAACTGTAGAAGGACGCTCCTCTATCCAAGGATTAGTTTAGACTGTGAACATAAATAAATAATGCTGCAACATATGAGCGAATGAAAGTTATCAGGGGATGATTCTACCTATTAGCTTGGGATGAGATGTTTGCTCCATACTCATCTAGAGTTAAGGATGGTATTTATGATGAGATGATAGTGACACTCTTTGAAATAGTTAAAAAAAACTAAACTAAGCATGGGAATAATTTTAAGAACTGGGGTGTGCAAGGTATCTTATCTAAGTTCAAGTTCTTGGAATTCTCAATATCACGTAGATTGCTACAACATTTATATTCTGAGGATTGATGTTCTACCTAAACTGCTGTCGAGTATTGGAAGTTTTGCTGTAATATTTTTTATGTCATTACTTAAGGACAAGCAATATCTTAAGTTTGAGGGGTGTTAACCCTTTTACTTAAGAAATTATTTGATTTGAAGTTCATTTGTATTGCATTTAGCTGCATTTCATTTGCATTTGCATTAGATTATGTTTTTATTTTATTTTACTTTTGTTTTAAGAGATGTTGCTTTAAAATGTATTATTTTGTTGGTGTGGTGTAGATTTGTTAGGGCAAATTTGAAGAATGAAATAGATGCTACAACATATTCAGTGCTGGATCGGACTTCAAAATACTATAGCATTTTGGGTAGAACAAACATAACTATAGTAAAGACAAATCTGCAGCCCACTATCCTTGGTCGTGAGTTTTAGGCCAGGTGCAATTCCCCTACACTTCCCTGCAATTTTCTAAAGAATTTCAGAGAATATTCCTTGCATCTTTAAGGCATAAAACTCTAGAAGCCTCCCCTATAAATACAAAGTTACTCTTTCATTGCAAGAGGAGTTCAGAGCAGAAAAGAGAGAACTTTAAAAGAGAGCAAAAAGAGGTGAGAAATAAGAAGAAAGACGCCCACTTTCTACCATCTTCTATCTCCAGCTGAACCACCATTGTTTGAGAGCTTCAAGCAAGGGATTTTCCAAACTTTGGGAGAAGCAGCAAGCTAGAAGACCTCACAACCAAGCGTTTGGGACTTCCTTCCTCTTCACTTTATTTTATTTCTTTTCATTCCAATGAAAATGTATCTCAAAGATAGAAGAACAAATAGTTTTTTTAACTTAGCCATGAATTAATCTAGTATGGCTTAGGCTTATTTGTGGATGATTTTATTTTATTGAATGAATGTTTTACTATTTTTTGGTTTTACTTTGTGTTTTGTTCATGAAAGATAACATATTTTTTTATCTTAAACCTTGGTTTGTAAGCACTCTCTGGAGATTGTCGTTACTAAGGGGTTCGGGTAGATTAGATATATGGATAGGAAAAGTTAGACCAACATGAACAATGAGGTTACTGTGGGAGCAGAATCCTAACTCACCTTAGGGATAAGGCAGAGTTTCAATGATTAAAAAGGGTATAACTTCATCAACATTAGAAGTGTTATGATTGAGACCTAGAGGTAATGCCTTTGCATTTTCGAGTGTTAGGCCTTTGACTAGGGATAGTAGAGGCATTTTTAGCAAACTCTATCAAACACTTAGTAAGCCAGTAAAACAATAAGCATTCAAGATAAAAGTAATGAACTTTCTATAGCAAGCCTAGCCAGTCTTAAGCTTGAATACTCTTTTGTGTTGTTTTTGTGTAGCTTTATCTATTACTCCGTCCTCAATTTTTTTTTGCTATAGTATTTTGGTGAGAATTGCAGAATTGCTTTAGCATGTGTCTATACAAAATATTTTCTTATCTTTTGTGTATGTTAACTATTCTTGAAATTTTCTACCCAATCCTTGTGAGAATAATCTCACTTACACACTTTATTACTTGTTCGATGTGTTTACTTGCACAAGAATCAATCATATTATAAGCACATCACATGGTTCAACATATAGGTATATCGATACGCCATATAGGTGTATTGATACAAGCTTTTAACGTTATTGGTATAGGGGCTAGCAGTATCGGTACATGTAGGCATTTTGGGTTGTTCAAAGCTAAGTAGTATAGCTATAGGTATAACTTGGAGGCTTATTGATACTAGGGGGCGTATCAATATCCCATATAGGCGTATCGATACTCGTTGGGTAATCTGTCCAAAAATTAAAGTTTGAATTTAGGGTCCTGCAATTCAGGGTAAAGTGTCCTAAGGGTTTCCTATGGTGCAAAATGAATACTAAAACTGAAAAATTGGTATTTTAACCTCGTTTATGATATAATTGGCTAATTACTCAGTAAATAATGGGTAATTAAATGGTGATAGTAACCTATGAGATATTGGTGGATTATATGTGATGTGTGGTACCTAAGAACCTTACTATATGTTGATTGGTTACCTAGGAATTGGTTATTATGTGATGAGATCCGAATGCCCAATATATATATGTATAAGTGTTCCAACACTCGATGATTACCGAATGGAGGGTCCCGATGCTTAGTGAACGCGAGTCTCGTTCGAAGATGCTTGATGGATCATTCGAAGCATGGATGTAGGATCTTGATGTTTAATGGAACCGAGCCTCATCCCTAAAGTATAGGATCCCGATGCTTAGTGGCCAAATTCCCTACTCGTAGTGTACAATCCCGATGATTATTGGAAACTAGCCTCATCCCTAGAGTATGAGACCCCGATGCTTAGCGGACGTGGGTCTTGCTCGTAGTATAGGATCCCAATGCTTAGTAGACACGGGCCTCACTACCTATATTATTATGATATATGAGATGTTGTGTGGACTTCTCTTGATATGTATATGTAGTGTGCTAAAATATACATGCATGTTATCATGTGTTTAGGATCCCGATGCGTGTTTAGCCTCACCGGGGTATTAATAAAAAACGTGTTTTATTTGAATTTTAAAAAAACTTGGAGTCGCCACCGGCCACTTTGGTAGTCTAGACACCATAAAATAAACCAGAGATTCTTTTTAAAAATATTTTGGGTTCGGGAGTCGGTTACGCGTAAGGACAACCATTACAAACACCCAAAATTGGTACCTTATTGATTACACATGGCATTTTAGTATTTCGAATAATAATATTAATTTAATCCACCATTATCAAATAAATATCGTTCAAATGAGAATATCCTTTTGGATAAGAAAATATATTTCTTTCAAATACGAATTTGAATAAGACGTTCTCTTGATAGGAAACCTTAACTCGTATTTGGAGAAATATAAGTTCTGCCCCAAAAGGTTTTAAATGTATGACCGGTTTATTATCTTGTTCGCATTAAGTTCTATCCTACAAAGGCTCCATTAATCAAATATTTAAACCTTATTAAATTATTAATTTCACCAAGTCTATTATGATAACATCCGAATGCTCGGACACTACCATCTCGACACCGAACAAAATTAATAATACTATTGGTGTTTCTAATTTTTCCTAATTAATTTTATTTAATTCTAACCTTAAAATTATTTAACATTTTCTAGGTTTCGATGACACGTCAATACGATACCAAGGTATACTCTTTTGGTCAACGTCATAGTGCGTCAAAACACTGACCGCTTAGTGTATTCGAGGTATATGATTAACATGTCATCATTACTATAATTATCTCCCTATTAATTATTTAATTAAAGTGACTGACCCTAAAAGGCTCTAATTTAAATTAACTAGGTGTGAATTAGGTGTTTTCCTAACATTTATGCTACATGATTTGAAAAATGCAAACAAATAAATTTAACACATAAATAAATTAAATAAAATAAAAACAACAATTAAAGATAAAAGGACTAAATTAAATTTTATTTCAAACATGAGAGACTAAACATATGATCTAAAAATCTCATGAACATATCAATAAAAAAGTTAGAACTTACCAAACATTGCAGTTGATAAAATTTGTGGATGCTGTTGGCAATCTTCTTTGTCGAATCTTCGAAACATTGAGGACTTGAAGGAGCATTCGTGTATGGAATCGAATATATGATGTAGAAATTTAATTCCATTACTGCTGCAGCCATCAATTGGTTTTCTTTCCCCTCTGCAACCCACGCATCAAAGTCCATAATTTCCAAGCTTTGGTACCGCCGTGAAACCATGCATGGAGAAGTTTTTTTTTCCATTTTCCATGCCCCCAATTATTGCACCATCACTTAATTAATCATTGTCTCCATTATTACCTCATCATTGCTTCATAATGTCTCATCATTGCTTCATTATTACTCCATGATTGTTGTCTAATCATTAAAAAGCAACATAATATTTTTGCTCCTTCCTCTCCCTGCATGTACCCGTGAATTGGAGACCACCAAAGAACCAAACCCTCTTCCCCTGTACCCGAGCATGAAGAGGAAAAAATAGGGACCCACCCTTTGCTTCTCTGCATTCTCTCCATTGGAGAGCCTGGAACCGATCATCTTGGAGAAATTAATAAATTAAAAAAATTCTTTTTTTCTTTCAAAAGCTCCACTACCCCCCTTTTCTCTTTCTTTTCGGTTTTCATTCTTTGTTTTTCATTCGGGGGAACCCCCTATAACCGAAAGCCTCCTAATATTTTGATAACCCCTGAACTGCCTCCAAACCTTATCCTCATAACCAAATCCAACCTTATCCATTATTTATATTATTATTTATTATTATTTTATTTATTAAAATTTAATATTTTATTTTTTTATTTTTCATTTTTCATTTTTTATTTTTGTAATATTATATATATTTTTTGAGTTTTGGTTATTATCTACTTATTTATTCATTTAATTATATTTACATAGGCCTTATTTTATATTTGAACCCGGACGAAATTCATGTATTACAACATCCTCTCTTTGCTCAATGCTGTGGAACAGGAGACGAGCAAAGACTGAAAAGACACGAATTTCGTCTAGACTTCTTGGCCATTGTTACACTAATAAAACTTGAAGTTGTTCTTCTCATTACGAATTTCTTCAAGCAAAATACATGTCATGGAACTCGAGGTTGTTCTTCTACTTACGAAATTCCTCGCATCACATGAAACTTGGAGGTGTTCTTCTCATTACGAAATTCTCTAGGTAAAAAGAGTGATGAAACCTGAATATGTTCTTCTTATTACGAAATTCTTCGTATCCCATCGAAGTTGAAGTTGTTCTTCTTATTACGAAATTCCTCGTCTCTAGAAAATTTGGAGTTGTTCTTCTTATTATGAAATTATCCAGATCAAAAGTGATGGAACCTGAGTCTGTTCTTATTATGAAATTCCTCATATTCCACAAAAGCTGAATTGTTGTTGTTGTTTTGATTGTTCTTTCTTTGAATCATTTCTCACCGATTCATCCTTGATTCTGCAAAAAGAAAAATCATCAATTAATATAAATTTAACATGGATTAAATTGAAAAATTATCTTTTCATTTGTCATCGTCATCGCTTTCCTGTTCAAGATTGAACATATTCGTCTGAACCCATTATTGGTTTAACCTGATTTATGTTGCTCAAGGTTTTATTTTCCTCCTTGATTGTGCAAACGATATCATCACTCACAAAGGTGATGGCCTGGAGGACTTAACATCATGCTCGGTGGACTTAATGATGACCCAGAGGATTTAATAATGGAATTTGGAGTTGTTCTTCTTACGAAATTCTTCACCTCCATTGAAGAGTCTGAAGTTGTTCTTCTTATTACGAAATTCTTCAGACTGGTATCAAGTCATGCACGAATGGACAAGCAAGTTCTATTCTCCTCAAGCTCAAATAGATAAGTATGTTCTACTCTCCTCGTGCTCGAGTAGATAAGCAAAAAAAGGGTTCCATTCTCCTTGTGCACGAATGGATATGCAGGTTTTATTCTCCTTGTGCTCGAATAGATAAACAGGTTCTACTCTCCTCGTACTCGAGTAGATAAGCATCTTCAAAAAAGGGTTCCATTCTCCTTGTGTACGAATGGATATGCAGGTTCTATTCTCCTTGTCCTCGAGTAGATAAGCATATTAAAAAAAAAAGGATTCCTTTTTCTCATCATTTTCTAAATCTCTCATCTTCTTTTTTGGACTCTTCTTGCTGTGAATCCTGGATCATGTTAACAAAAAAACATCATGCTTTGTTAATATGATCCTAATGTAAATATTGTTATCATTATACATGAATGTTAATTGAAGACCACTTGGGTAAACTTTCTGCTTCAGGGAAAATGCTAATAATTTCTTTCTTCATCTCCCGGCGTATCTTCTTTGATTGATATCGGAATTCATCTCAAAATCAGGTTCAATTTTCAAGATCTTTGTTTTTTGCTCTAAAGTGCCTTTTCAGGTTTTCACTTTAGATTTATTCTTTCTTTTCTTTCTTTTTTTTTTGCAACAAATAAAGTCTACCATGATCTCAATGACACTTGTTCTTGTCTTCCATGAATTCAACATATAAATTTTGTTCTTGCATTGTCGACCTTTGAACACCAAAGAAGATTCATTCTGGGGAAGATTTATTCTCTGCTTTGAAGAATTTATCATTTCTATTGCTCAAGCATGCTAGCTTCATTCTTTTGCAGTATTGCTCCACTCAAATTTGAGCATAATTATCTTGTTTTCTCATTTTGATATTCACCCCGTGGAGCTTATTTATCTTGTGGTGTCTCAAAAAGTAACAATTTACTCAATTGATGAATTGATTCTGGTATATTTTGCCCCCCAAAAAAATGGTCAATGTTCTCTCTTTGCCCCAAGTTACCTATCATCTTTGTTGTTCGAATATTCAAAGCTATATTTGTTCCACGTCATATTTTTCATCAACAATCAAATACTAAGGTCACCTTTTGTTCTACCTACACTTAAAGGATTAGTACATCATAGTAATTCCTATGAAATCCTTTGCTTTTCTTGTATCTAATCAATTTATCTGCAAGATGCTTATTAGAGCAATAAGCAAAAGGCTCAAAATATTATTTTACTAATTTTGAGAAATTTGAAAAAAAATTGATTGTCATGACAAACAAGAAAATATAAAATTAGGCCTTTGAATACCAAGTGCATCAAAGCCTTCGAACCAATTTGCAAAGATCAAATCCAATGTAACCTTTTTCATTTATTAGACTTTAGGAGAAACATTCTCATTTTCCTAATTCTACCTTGTTTAGTGGCACTCTTTTTCTCACTAGCTCACCATACCCAACCTTTCTCTCTTTCTGATCTCGATCAAGCATTAGGAGACTAAAAATCCTTGAAGAAAGGTTAACTTGATAAGCGGGATGTATTCTGAAGACTATCTTTCCTTGCTCCAATACCTGCATATGGTCAAAATGGTCTTTTGTGGCTTGTAATATAGGTTATGGCTCATGACTATCAAAGAAAGGATATATAGGCTCAAATAATTATTTAAGGGTTATAAAACCAAGGATCATTATCGCACTAATCTGAATATGCTCTGATGAAATACTTTTCTTCTCTCTCTTTTTTTTGGATCACTATAAACTGTCCTTTTTGGGTTTACCCTAGAGGTCATTTCCTTTTCAGTTCTTTCGATAGTGGCTCATATCATCAAAGTATCTCACAAAACTTTCTTTTCATTTTTTCTTTTGTCGATTGCTTCAACTTTCATGTCAACAATTTGAACCTAACACCTCAGAAAAAAACTTTCATTCTTTTTTATTTTTCTGTGTTGATTCAAAATATGCCTCACTTATCTTTTTCCTTGGTTTCACATTTCACTCATATTTTTGCCCACGATTCACAAGGCATCATAAACGTCTTTCACTTCGAACACATTTTCATCCTCTTTGCCCCCAGTATAGGAGTGATCCTTGGTTTGGGTTGAATCAAAAAAAATAACATTAGGCTCAAAAGGGGACAACAAATGATATTTTTTTATCTTCTTTCTTTGAGAAAGGAGATCAAGGAATGTTCAATATCATCCCATACTTGGCATTGTTGAAGAAAAACAGACTTCAGTTGGATATTGTTTTGGTTTATCACTTTATTCAAAGACCTTAATCAATAATTCTTGAGAGGAAATTCACTCAAAATTTGTCTGGAATTTTTCTTTGATTCCTGAACACTCATTAATATTCTCTTTTTGGTCTAAATAAATAGAAGCGAGTCACATTATTGAAGTTGATCTATGAATTTGGTTTATGATCAATCCTGCAATTAGTATTCAAGACCTAAAAGAATGATGTTAGTGTTGATACAAATATATATATATAGACGATCAAAAATTAACCCATAGCAAAGAATCAAAAAATTAAAGAATCAAAGAAGGAAGAGAAAAAAAGAATTAAAGAATCGAAAAAATATGAAATGTTTGCCAGTTGAGAAAAATATATATGAAACAAGCATCATGAACAAATAAATTGAAATAGCAATTTACCAATAGTCGCGGGTAAAAGCATTTGGTATGATTTAGGGTATTACTCCGTAACAGTCCAAAAATGCAGATAGATTCTCTGTGATATGATTGTCTACCATTTACCAAGAAAAACTGGAGTGAGTTTCAGCTACCCCACTTCCATTATAAATTTTGCTCTTTTTTGCTTCTGTTTCAATGTTTAATTCTCGTTTTTTTTAGCATCAATGTAACATCTCCTATGGTTGCCCCTAGTTTGGTCTGAATTTCTTGTTTTTCATCTTCAGAATGATGCCAATAATTTTATGGCTCAACAAAATTTGCCCCCACTTATAACGCTTAGGGTGAACAAAATACCCAAAGTCTTCTCAATTTATCGATATCATTGTCAAATACTTTATTGCTGCTTCTATAGCCCGAAATCTGATCTTCTAAACTTTTTGTAGATGCCCTAGTTGTTTTGAATTGAACTTGATCGTCTTTTCTTTTTCGACTTCTTTTTGCATCTTTTATTCTTTTTTCTTTTCTTTTTGTTTTGTTTTGTTTTTCTCCCTTTCTTCTTTTTTCATTTTCTTACAAGAACCTTTCAAATTGAACCCTTGTGTGAGATAAATTTTCATTCAGTTCTCTTTCACCTGTATTTCATCTGGATGACTTTCTTTCTCGATCTCCTTAACTTCAAGCAATGTGAAAACTGCTATCTGATTTTAAAATCAGTTGATCTTTTCCATTTTACCTAGTTGATCCTCAACAACTTTCTAAAATTTCCTAACACATTTATGCTCCTCAAAATGCAATGCTGATAAATGATAATGATATAAAATATGAAATAAACATATACATGAATGCATTAAAGTATTTATTTAAAAATAATTTATGCAATGTAATGTGAAGATGTCAACCTGTCAAAATACTGAAATGGTATTATGAACAAGAATATGTTAATAAAGCGGTGTAAAACAACTTAAAAATAAATCTAGTCTACAATGCATGAATGCAAGAGAACAAAAATAAAAGAAAAAAGAATAAACTTTAATCACCGCCAATATTCCTGACGCTAACCCGTTACCTCCCTTTAGTAAGACACCGCATTAATTAAGTTTCACTTTTTTAATCACAAAAGTAAAAAAAATTAAGTGTGTTGAAAGTTTTATTCTAAGTTAGTGATTATTAACCTAAGAAAATATCTAAGTGAATTTTACCTATTAACGTTAAAGTTTAATGTAGTGTAATTTATTAATTGCAGTGAAAAGTTTTATTTACCATGTTTACAAAGCTCTAACTAAGGCAATTAAGAACATATTCTTAAGGGTTTTATTTAAACTAACATAACAAATACATGCAACATGTTTGACAATTAAAATTAAAAATAAAAAAGGTAAGATGGTTAAAATAAGAATAAATAATAAAGGAGAAAGTTAATAGTTATATTAAAAGTAAATAAAAATATATCAAATTTAAAAGATATTTATAAATGATTTTTTTAGAATAAAACTAACATGAATTAAAATGATCAACTTTATTAAAAATGATATGAAGCCCCAAACACTATTTACTAACTTTCATTAAAGAAAATAGATCAAAACACCATAAAAAAACTCACATGTGTTCATCCATTATTCATAAGAAAAAAAAAAGAACAATTTTTTATAACTAAAAAAAAGAAAAAAAGATCAGAATTATTCTAATTATAATTATATTCAAAATAAAAGAAATAAATGAACAACGAAAAATTAAAAGTAAAACACCTAAAAACACTTTGCTTCTTGTATTCCACGAAAATTCCAATACCAAATGAGGGTGGTGGGAGAAAAGAAGAATTACAAGAGTTGAAGAAGGTTTGTGGTGGTCGTGGTGTGTTTTGGTGTGTGTATTACAAGTGATGGGAGGGGGGTTTTATAGTGGAATTCTACCCTAAATACAAGAAATTTTGAATAAAAAAATTCCAAATATGTGTGATTCTTTCCCTTCCCAATTGGTGAAAACTTGGAAGTGACTTGGGGTTGATTTCTTTTTAATTCTCATCCAAATTCGAGGTTGAATCTACCTCTTTTTCCTTCCATATTCGAACCAAGCTTTGATCCTTTAATTTCCTTGGATTTCTTTCCAAATTTCCAAGCTTTCCATACACTGTGTGCGTGAATTTGAAGAGACGAGGAAGCTTGCGTGGGCATGTGGGGCCCGTATGCTGGGTGTTGACCAACCCTTCTTTTTTTGATCCAATCTGGACCATTGAATCTTGTTTGGATCCAATAGTTAATAATTGGCTGCACATGGAGAATAAAATAAATAGTTACGGTTTTTATTTGGGCTAAATGAATCTCATTTAAATTAAATGGGCCATTATTTATTAGGTTAAAAATAAAAATTGTGGTGAAAATTTAGTGTCAACAGCTACCCCTTCTTTGTTCATTCCGGTGAAACAAGGAATAGAGCAAAGAACAAACATACTGTTCTTCACCGATGACAAGCTCGTCGTGCAGATCCATCCTCTTTACGTGAGACGAATAGATAAACATGTTCTACTCTCCTGATGCTCGAGTAGATAAGCTGGTTCAAAAAAGGGTTTCATTCTCCTTGTGCACGAATGGATATGCAGGTTCTATTCTCCAAGTGCTCGAATAGATAAGCAGGTTCTATTCTCCTCATGCTCGAATAGATAAGCAGGTTCTACTCTCCTCATGCTCGAGTAGACAAGCAAAAAAAATGATTTCATTCTCCTCATGCATGAATGGATATGCAAGTTCTATTCTCCTCATACTCGAATAGATAAGCAGGCTTTCCTCTCCTCATGCTTGAGTAGATAAGAAGGCTCTCCTCTCCTCATGCTTGAGTAGATAAGCAAAAAACAATGGTTTCATTCTCCTCATGCACGAATGGATATGCAAGTTTTATTCTCTTTATGCTCGAATAGATAAGCAGGTTCTACTCTCTTCATGCTCGAGTAGATAAGCACAAAAAAATGGTTCCATTCTCCTCATGCACGAATGGATATACAGGTTCTATTCTCCTCATGCTCGAATAGATAAGCAGGTTCTACTCTTCTCATGCTCGAGTAGATAAGCAAAAAATTGGTTCCATTCTCCTCATGCACGAATGGATATGCAGGTTCTATTCTCCAAGGGCTCGAATAGATAAGCAGGTTCAAAAAATAAAATGTTTTATTCTCCTTATGCACGAATGGATATGCAGGTTCTATTCTCCAAGTTCTCGAATAGAAAAGCAGGTTCAAAAGTAAAGGGTTCCATTCTCCTCATGTACGAACGAATATGCAGGTTCTCTTTGTTGATAGCATTTTCTATACCTGTCAAAATGAACAAAAGACACAATTGCAATGAACATGCCCCTAGGGATGCTTAGTATGCATTTTCATTTTTTATTCTATTCTTTAAGCCTTTTTCTCTTATTTTGTCTTCGAGATTCTACTTCTTCACTTCTAAGTGTATTTGCTTGTACCCAGATAGACAGTCATGCTTTGTTGTTTGTCTTTTTTCGATTTGCTTATTTTGCTTACTCAATCCAGTCGACTTGTATGATCATATTTTCAATATTCCTTTTGTCTTTGCATTTTCCGAGGTAAGAAAATTTGCTAATTAGATGAAAACTCTCACATCATAAGACATCTTCTCTAGTAAAGGTAAAAATCAATGCTTAAAGGTATACTGGTACCAAGCATCTTCTATTCTTCTCATAAGTTCTCCGATTCTTTCCCCTCGCTGAGCAATTTGATGTGCTTGCTCGCAAATGTTCTTGTTTTTCCCTTTTTTTTAGCCCAATACTTTTAGAGACCTTAAATCGATGTAGAAATGTCTTGAATGCTGCTTTTGCTGAGTACATTTTGGATCCGACAAAGTTGTACAATGAAGCAAAATTCTTTCAAGCTATCAAGCCTTGTATGCCTAATCCACGAACTATCTAAGCCACCATTTACTGGTTTTCAACCCAGATCCTCCTTTGATTTCAAGACGCCCTTTGTGGATTTTCATCTTGAATCCCCCTTGTTTTTTTTCTTTTTTCCTTTTCTTTCTTTTTTTTCATCTATTTTTTTCTTTTTTCCTTCCTACGTAGAGTTTCTCATGACTGGGCTTGAATTCAACAAGTTTCACATCCTCATCCATCTTAAGCAAAATCAAAGTTTCTCTTGAAAAAACCTTTGACACAACATAAGTTTTTCCCAATTATGTGCATACATTTCTTGGGTATCTTCTAGATTGACAATATTTTCTTCAGCATCAAGTCTCCTTTCTGAAATTCTCTTGGCATGTATCATCCTCTTTTGATACATCTGATCACCGCAAACGATGTTCAACCTTTTTCAATGAAGCTCAACTGGTCACTTCCTTGGAACTATCTTTCTTTTTCTATCTTTGCTTCAATCATAACATGGAGAGCGAGATTTCAACCCGGATCGTCACTTCAAACTCTTGAGTGAAAATGGTGTTACCCTCATTCCACTTGAGGCACGTATGTTATGCTGAACAATTGTCCTTAAACTCAAAATCAATATCAAGAAACCTTTTTTCATGAATTTATGTTACTTTACTCGTAAGATGCAAAAAAGGGTTAGAAATAAGGTTTTGAAGAGAACAAGTTAAAAGCTTGAGGAAGAAAAGCTTATTCAACTTGAGGGTCAACAAAGACCAAGGAAATCTCAAAGGCTAGAAATCAGAATTTAAACTTGAAAGTAGTGGCAAACACAAAAAGAACATAATTAGATGCCCCAAAATTCACAGTATGAATGATTCACGAATCCATCAACTGGATAGTGTCCCATTTTAGTGGCTCTCTTTAACTCACCAACTCACCCAGCTTCAATATTCTCATTTTTCTAATCTTGATCAAACATTAGAAGTTCAATGATCCTTGAAGAAAGGTTAACTCAATTAGGCGGAATGTATTTTGAAAACAAACTTTTTTTCTCAAATATTCATGTGTGATTCAAATGGTCTTTAAAGGCTTATAATGTGGGGTAGGTTATGGTTGCAAAAAAAATGATACATAGGCTCAAATATATATTCAAGGGTGAATGAACCAAGGATCAACTTTTCTTGATGAAATCTTCGTTTTCTTATTCTCAAGATCACTCTAGACTGCCCATTTTGGGTTTTCACCCTAGAGTTCATTTCTTTTCTTGCACATACCTGATTTGAAGGATTCAGCGTAAGCTCCATGCTTTCATCTGTTTTCATGATTTATCTCTTTTTCTTTTTTTTCATTTTTTTTCATTTTTTCCTTTAATCTTTCTTTTTTTTTCATTTTTCTTTGTCTTTTTTCATCTGACACATTTTCTCTCACTTAAAAATAACCTTTTATCCTCTTTGCCCCCCGGTGTGGGAAGTGATCCTTAGTTAAGGTTCAAACACAAGAAAAATGTCAGGCTCAATGGGGATAACAAGTGATTTTTTATTTTCTTATTTGAGAAGGGAAATGAAAGAATGCTAAATGTCATTTCATATACAAATATCATTAAAAAGAAGTAATCTTCAGTTCGTAGATGTTTTAGAGTTATCACATCATTTAAAAACCCTAAACAACAATGTTTGAGAGGAAAATTCACTCAAAATGGGATTTTCCCATTAATCCTTAACACACATTTTTTGCCCTTCTATCTCGGGATTAGATTTAAGAATCATTCATACAATCAATAATAAAGGTTCTACCAAAAGGGTGTGTTTTAGAAGAGAAATGGACCAAATGAATGGAAAAAATGTTTTCCACTTGTGAAAATAAAGGAAATGCATCTTAAAATAAGTAATATAACACAAAGTCTCATTAAAAAGATCTTTGAAATTCACGAGCACAAGGGTTTATTCTAGGTGTGACTCCACCGTTGACTAGGAAAATCTTCTATTATCCAATTGTTAAGCATTAGCTGAGTGAATTCCATCTAAGCTTAACCGCTCTATGGTGCAACAAGATTCAATTGTCGAAGTTATTCATCTCATATGATACTCCTTGTATTCATCTTCCTCAAGTTTCTCATTTGATAGTTCATTATCCAACAGTGGAGGATAAACTTGGGTTGTCGTTTCTCGTCACCACTGTGCCTATTGAAGAAAGCTTCGCATTGTGTTTCTGCTTTATTCCTTGTAAGACGAGCCAATTCAAGATCATATCAGTGACATGCTTGTACCGTTTGTTGTAAATCCATGATAAATCTCTTATGATCATATATCTGCCAAACTTAACTGAATGTAACAAGATGTAGAACCTAACAAACAAATCAGTCGTCAAGCTTAGGTCTCTAACATCTATACCGCTCTTAATGTTTTCCTCCAAAAAGGTTTTGAGGATATCAATCTTTACACTTCTTCTCATTTATGGCCTTATGAACAACTTCGTTGAGGTCAGACACCTTATAATCTTGGGTTTCTTTATCATTAGCAATTCCTTGGATTAGAGCACTAGATAAAGCTCCATCAAGGTGAAGTTGGAATATTGCTTTAGACGGGACAGATTCCTTTGAGTTCTTAGAAAAGTGTAAGCAATCTAGCAAATCATTGATTTCATTAGTTGTTTCTTCTTTGTTTGGGTCCTAAAACCCTAACATGACTGTCATCTGGGTAACAACATCCAATAAGCTCGTGTACTCCTGAACTTGTGGACTTATCTTCAATGACCATTGATTTGGTATCGTAATTCTGGGAAACTTTGCTCTCTTTGATTAATTCTTATTATGTTTGAATGTATGTAATGACGTGAAAACACAAACAAATACAAACAAACACAAACAAACAACAAACAAAATGCAAATACATGTATGCGAATGCATGAATGCAAACGAAAGGCCATCAATTCCATAAATAGTTGCTCATAAAACAAGCTTTTATTGAATGTCAAAGGTCCTTATTACAAAATAAAAGTTTGATAAGTCTAAGAATACATCTTAGCTCGGGCACCTAATTCTTTTATCTCCTCTATCAACCATACGAGTCTTGGTCCCACTTCCCCTGCTGTCTTGATATACTGGCGAGGACATGTGGCTTCCTTGGCTAACATCACCACGTGCTTGGCTACATCTTGAATCTGGGTCATGACATGCCTATCGAACTCATCCCTTTCTCGGAACCTCCTAGCATTGTCCCTAAGACGAGTGAACCCGTAATCATTGTCTCCCTCGTTGATATCTTCAAGAACTAAAATCTTCGTTTTGTACTCCTGCATAATATTTTCCAAAGCCTCTACTTGTTTCTTCAGCATCTCATTCTCATTTTGGCTAACCTGAAGCTCAATGTAAGTGTGAAGATTTCGAAGCGTTCGAAGAGATTGATTTAAGTCTGCTACCTTGGCTTGCAGCTCAACCACAATAGTATGACTTTGCTTTAGCTTTTCACTGGTTGTATCACACAAAGATTGCAGCTCTCCCATGCGGATTTTATTGTCATTGGCCTTTCTCTTCCATGCAACTGCAACCTTATTCTCTTCTTCGCAGACTCGTTTGTTACTGCCGACTTGTTTTCCCTTCTTTTTCTCATTTATCAGCATTTGTTTGTATTTTTAAACTTCCTTCATTCCATGCTCTCTTTCATTTTTTATAGCTTGCTCAATCTCTTGCTCCCACTGCTTAGGAGTCTTCCTCAGATCTGCATTTCAGATTGTTGTTTGAAACATGAGGAAATCAACTTTCTGGATCTCGAATTTCTCCTTCAAGTTATTATATAACTTTAGTATTCGGTTTGTCTCCCCTTTTTGCTTTTCTACATCCAAGCTTGCCTCGTACAGGTCTCTCGTGTGCTGTTCCTGTAAGGATTCAATCTTAGCCTTAGCTCTTTCTAGTTCAACTCTTAAAATATCAGCTTCGGATGGGACAATCTTCAAGTGCTCTTCTATAGGCTTGGCTTGGCCAGTAGGTAGTAGAATTTGATCATCTACCCTTACCCATCTCCAAACTTCATAGTCAGGGGTAAGCATGTGTTCATTATCATACTCTACCTTCATGATATAGCAATGCTTCCATGAATCATTGATAGTTTGGATCTTTTCTCGGAACTCCCCTTAAAACTCGAATTCGGATAAATCAAGACCTACGGTAAAAGGGACAAATTGTCTTGAGCTATACTGTCGTGAGACTAACAAAGGAGAGCAACCAATTCCGCCCCATAAACCTAAAAACATCAGATGATTGTAGTCTCCACACTTGTACAACACATTAACATGACCCATCCAAGGAACCATCCACACGATGTCCTGATCACGAAGGTCTCTAAATATTTCAGTCCACTTATTCTTCTTAAGTATTGGCCATTCTTTGGTGACAAACTCTCGGAGCGAAGAGAAGTTTAGAGAGGACCTATTAGGTAATGTTAGCGTTGGGCACTTCCAAAAATGACTGAGAGCCCAAACTTGAAGTAATGGAGCACATCCTCTAAAGCGTACACCCTCTAATTTCCTACATGTGTTCAAAGAAATAAAGGTCTCTGCTAGTACTGCTGGTACTGGGTTAACTTTCCTCTTCAACTGCTCGAAGAAGTCTAATAAAGACATCAATATACCCGAGGATCCTTGGAAATATGACCAAACCGTATATCGCTATGGCCAAAAGATCTACCCTTTTCTCTTCATCTGGATGAGTAGGGATTATGTTTCGAATACAAGACCAAGGAAAAGAAAAGCTACCTCCTTTCTTCCGTATTTTTCCTTTAACCCACCCATCACTCATGCCAATAAAAGACATTAGCCTTTGGTGAGCATTCTTATTCTTGGGTGGTTTGGCATAAACCCAATTCTGATTAACCTTATGCAGATTGAACAATGTAAAATACTCTTCAAACATTGACATCATGTCCTCCCCATTGAAAGTGAAACAACAATATCCAGGATTCTAGAATTGAACCAGGGCCTTGAGGAATGGCTCGTCTACTTTCACATAGAATAATTAGGCTATGTCTCCATAAGTTTCAAAGAATAATTTCTTAGTGGCATAGTCCATATGATCCCATATTTCTCTCAACTCATGTATCTTGTTCTATTTGACACTGATATGAATTTCCTCTGATATCTCTGTCATATGACCAACAGTCAAACTATCCCCAAACTCATGTTGATTGACCTTAGAGCAATGATGCACTCTCCCATTTTATTCTTCTTTTCTCAAGTACTTTCCATCCATTTTCAAAAGTTGTTTTCTAATTGAGCAAATATCTTGAGAATCAACCCCTTCTAATATGATGATGCAAAGAATTTTGCATCGAAATATGCAAAACAAATAAAAGAAAATTAATTAGTATAGAAATAAAACTTAAAAGGTCCAAAATAACTTCATTGTATGAATAATAACTGGGCAGCGCATTCCAACATTTCAGGACATGTCTCTAATGACTATTTCTATGAAATCATTTTGACCAAATTTTAACTCTAAGGTTTTCCATATGGCTCTAATAGGATGAGCTTCTAGATTCAAACACATGGTTTGATTCTAGAAAGGTCCCCAAGCTGCCCTTGTTGTCCCTATTAAGGGAGCAAGGCCCCTGATTCTCACCCATTATAGGCTTCCAACGAATCAAGTTCAACTTAGGAGGAATCATTTTCCTAAGTCTATGCGAAAGATAATATCCTTACGAAGACTTAGGCCATATGATCCCCGAAGGTACTTACTAGGCTCATGCGGAGAATTAGATTCTCACGAGAGCAATAGCGTGTTCTCTTCACTTAAACAATCGGGACAAAGCTCGGGTATAGAGCTTGAAAGTAAGCTTTAAATGCGTAAAATAGAATCAAATTCATAAATGGACAATTAAGTTTAAATTTTATAAAAACTTGCTAATTACGGACATTAAAATAAATTGTAATTGGCTGGTGGCTTGACTCTCTTTTTTTAAAAAAAATAAGTCCCCAGCGGAGTCGTCAAGCTGTCGCAACCCCTTTTTCAAGCGGTTCGATGATTTTTTCTTTTAAAAACAAAAACAACGGAGTCGTCATCAATCTTTTTTAAAGGTGTGATTGGATCACCTAAAAATGGGTTATTTTAATAAAATCATTTTATTTTTATTAAAACAACAATTTTGGTATAAGAAAAAACAAAAAAGGGTTCGGGAGTCGGTTACGCGTGGGGAATGATTAGCACCCCACAAGGCCCAAAAATTGGTACCTAGCCGATTACAAAAATGTTTTAATTTCAGAATTTGCAAGTTCGTATAAAATTTAAATTATTGTCCATTTATGAATTTGATTTTATCTTAATGGTCTCACCGCCAGAAGAGTAAACTTTAATCACCGCCAACATTCCTAACGCTAACCCGTTACCTCCCTTTGGTAAGACACCGCATTAATTATGTTCCACTTTTTTAATCACAAAAGTAAAGAAAATTAAGTGTGTTGAAAGTTTTATTCTAAGTTAGTGATTATTAACCTAAGAAAATATCTAAGTGAATTTTACTTATTAACGTTAAAGTTTAATTTAGTGTAATTTATTAATTGCAGTGAAAAGTTTTATTTACCATATTTACAAAGCTCTAACTAAGACAATTAAGAACCTATCCTTAAGGGTTTTTTTTATAAACTAACATAACAAATACATGCAACATGTTTGACAATTAAAATTAAAAATAAAAAAGGTAAGATGGTTAAAATAAAAATAAATAGTAAAGGAGAAAGTTAATAGTTATATTAAAAGTAAATAAAAATATATCAAATTTAAAAGATATTTATAAATGATTTTTTTAAAATAAAACTAACATGAATTAAAATGATCAACTTTATTAAAAATGATATGAAGCCCAAAATACTATTTACTAACCTTCATTAAAGAAAATAGATCAAAACACCATAAAAACAACTCACGTGTGTTCATCCATTATTCATAAGAAAAAAAAACAATTTTTTATAACTAAAAAAAGAAAAAAAGGTCAGAATTATTCTAATTATAATTATATTCAAAATAAAAGAAATAAATGAACATCGAAAAATTAAAAGTAAAATACCTAAAAACGCTTTGCTTCTTGTATTCCACGAAAATTCTAATACCAAATGAGGGTAGTGGGAGAAAAGAAGAATTACAAGAGTTGAAGTAGGTTTGTGGTGGTCGTGGTGTGTTTTGGTGTGTGTATTACAAGTGATGGGGGGGATTTTATAGTGGAATTCTACCCTAAATACAAGATATTTTGAATAAAAAAATTCCAAATATGTGTGATTCTTTCCCTTTCTAATTGGTGAAAACTTGGAAGTGATTTGGAGTTGATTTCTTCTTAATTCTTGTCTAAATTCGAGGTTGAATCTACCTCTTTTTCTTTTCATATTCGAACCAAGCTTTGATCCTTTAATTTCCTTGGATTTCTTTCCAAATTTCCATGCTTTCCATGCACTGTGTGCGTGAATTTGAAGAGGGGAGGAAGCTTGCGTGGGCATGTGGGGCCCGTATGCTGGGTGTTGACCAACCCTTCTTTTTTTGATCTAATCTGGACCATTAGATCTTGTTTGGATCCAATGGTTAATAATTGGTTGCACATGGAGAATAAAATAAATAGTTAGGGTTTTTATTTGGGCTAAATAGATCTCATTTAAATTAAATGGACCATTATTTATTGGGTTTAAAATAAAAATTATGGTGAAAATTTAGTGTCAACAAAATCTAATTCTTTTCACCTAATGGAACGGTGTAGTTAAACCTTGTAATTGTTGGTGTTGTAACCATCCTCCTAACAGCAACTGAGAAACCTTATCGAATGACTCTTCGTATTGACGTCCAAAAATTCTCAAATTACCCTTAATTTTGGCAAACATGCACCATACTTGAAGTCTTTTGAAACACCCTTGTATTACTAATACTCGGTCTCCTCAAATATTAAGTCTGATCTTGCACTAAGTCTTCTCGAATCTGGTCCACCTTGGCATATTATCTTCTATTTGTATATCAAACCCTTTAGTTGATGACCATTGTCTATACAATTAGCTCATGAATCGATATCTCTAATTCATGCTATATGAACTCACACACACCACAAAAAAGTGTTAGTATGGTGAATTAATAATATGAATAAAAATAAATTAAAACGCGAAAAATAACCAGAGAATAATTTATGTTGAATAAAAAATTAACCAGAGAGCATATTATGTTGCACAAAAATAACCAAAGAGTAGTTTAATAAAGAAACCCTAATTTTGCGGCATTTCGGCAGCATACCGTCTTATCTTATGGTCCTTGTCTGGCTCTAATAGAGGTAGATTTCTACTATACACATGTAAGTTTAGATCTAGACTCTGGGTTCCCGAACTGTCATTACCGTCTACTGCGATTATAAGACATCGATTCGGTGGTATAGGTCCCTTACAACGGAGGTGAAGACCTCACTACGCGTAAGGTTAGTATACCGAAAGTAGATAAAAGTACGAAACTCGGAGCTGGAGAGCATCACATCTGATAATATCTAACTCCTACTCAAGGGTAAAAGCTCGAGTCGAGAGCTTATGCATGAATGATAGATATATCACACAAATGAAAATACTACCCTTATCCGAACGATATTTATTTGACAATAATGAATTAAATTAATATCAATATTCAAAATACCGAAATGCCACGTGTAATTAATTATTAAGGCCTAACTCACAAAAATTTAGTCCTCAATAGAGTCATCAAGCTGTCGCGACCATTTTATAACCGAAACATATGAAAAAATCTTGGCGATTGGATTTAAAAAATTGAGTTCTATTGCTTTTAATCGTTAATTATGAAAATATAGGTATTAATAAAAAAAACGTTTTTTATTTGAATTTTAAAAAAACTTGGAGTCGCCACCGACCACTTTGGTAGGTCAGACACCATAAAATAAATTAGAGATTCTTTTTAAAAATATTTTGGGTTCGGGAGTCGGTTACGTGTAAGGACGATTCTTACAAACGCACAAAATTGGTACCTTATTGATTACATGTGGCATTTTGGTATTTCGAATAATAATATTAATTTAATCCACCATTATCAAATAAATATCATTCAAATGAGAATATCCTTTTGGATAAGAAAACATATTTCTTTCAAATACGAATTTGAATAAGACATCCTCTTGATAGAAAACCTTAACTCGTATTTGGAGAAATATAAATTCTGCCCCAAAAGGTTTTAAACGCATGATCGGTTTATTATCTTGTTCGGTTTAAGTTCTATCCTACAAAGGCTCCATTAATCAAATATTTAAACCCTATTAAATTATTAATTTTACCAAGTCTATTATAATAACATCCGAATGCTCGGACACTACCATCTCAACACCGAACAAAATTAATAATACTATTGGTGTTTCTAATTTTTCCTAATTAATTTTATTTAATTCTAACCTTAAAATTATTTATCATTTTCTAGGTTTCGGTGAAACGTCAATACGATACAAAGGTACACACTTTTGGTCAACGTCATAGTGCGTCAAAACATTGACCGCTTAGTGTATCCAAGGTATATGATTAACATGTCATCGTTACTACAATTATCTCCCTATTAATTATTTAATTAAAGTGACTGACCCTAAAAAGCTCTAATTTAAATTAACTAGGTGTGAATTAGGTGTTTTCCTAAACAATTATGCTACATGATTTGGAAAAATGCAAACAAATAAATTTAACATATAAATAAATAAAATAAAATAAAAACAACAATTAAAGATAAAAGGATCAAATTAAATTTTATTTCAAATATGAGAGACTAAACATATGATCTAAAAATCTCATGAACATGTCAATAAAAAAGTTAGAACTTACCAAACATTGCAGTTGATAAAATTTGTGGATGTTGTTGGCAATCTTCTTTGTCAAATCTTCGAAACATTGAGGACTTGAAGGAGCATTCGTGTATGGAATCGAATATATGATGTCGAAATTGAATTCCATTACTACTGCAGCCATCGACTGGTTTTCTTTCCCCTCTGCAACCCACGCATCGAAGTCCATAATTTCTAAGCTTTGGTACTGCCGTGAAACCATGCATGAAGAAGTTTTTTTTTCCATTTTCCATTCCCCCAATCATTGCACCATCACTTAATTAATCATTGTTTTCATTATTACCTCATCATTGCTTCATAATTTCTCATCATTGCTTCATGTTTACTCCATAATTGTTGTCTAATCATTAAAAAGCAACATAATATTTTTGCTCCTTCCTCTCCCTGCATACACTCGTGAATTGGAGATCACCAAAGAACCAAATCCTCTTCCCTGTACCGAGCATGGAGAGGAAAAAATAGGGACTCACCCTTTGCTTCTCTGCATTCTCTCCATTGGAGAGTCTGGAACCGACCATCTTGGAAAATTAATAAACTAAAAAAAATCTTTTTTTTTTCTTTCGAAAGCTCCACTGCCCCCTTTTTCTCTTTGTTTTCGATTTTCATTCTTTATTTTTCATTCGGGGAGAACCCCCTAAAACCAAAAGCCTCCTAATGTTTTGATAACCCCCTGAACTGCCTCCAAACCTTATCCTCATACCCAAATCCAACCTTATCCATTATTTATATTATTATTTATTATTATTTAATATTTTATTTATTTTATTTTTTTATTTTTTATTTATGTAATATTATATATATATATATATTTTTGAGTTTTGGTTATTATCTACTTATTTATTCATTTAATTATATTTACGTAAACCTTATTTTATATTCTAACCCGGACAAAATACGGGTATTACAGGTTGGTTTCAACATCGACTTTGTGTTAGAGTATATTTATTTGATGTAAAGGACCATATACTTGTAGGACCCTATATATAATTTGTTACTCTATTTTATTTGAGTTTGAGTAAAATACTTTTAAAAGTTTGTAATATTTTGATCTCCTTATTACTCTTGTGAAATACTTGGATTTTTGTCTTTAATTTTTTTTTGATGAATACTACTGAATTTTTATTAAATCAATAGAAAAACATCATTACATCGTATCCGAGAAATAAAATAATTGGATTAAACAATCCAAAAATTCTTACAAACCAAAGACAATGAAAAAAGAAGATTTCTATGGAGATATGCATACCAACATAATTCAGAGGCTTCCTGAATCCTTGTCTCTGTCCAAATGAGACGTATAAGAAAGGAAGAACGAGTTGTACGCGATCCAAACTATCTTGCAAAAAGTATCGTTACCCAAGACTGATTCTATCGGCAAACAAACCATCAACCGAGTGGAGATATAACTTTCCAAGTGACCACCGATAAAAACATAAATCAGAAATTAACGTCGATTGAATCTTTGTACGAACAACAATCGCTCGCTAGAGGTATGCTGAGAACATGTCACAAAGAAAGATGAATCAAAACATAAAAAAAATCAAAAACATGTCATAAAGACAGAAGAAAAAACGTGTCATAAGGACAGAAAAAGTATGATATAAAAGCAGAAATTCTTATTAAAATTGAAAACAAAAACAAAGAAAATAATAGATTCGTTGGTCGACAACCAATACTAAGATTGATTGTCGACCACCGATCAAAGGGATTGAACAAAATGAAGAACTGCTATAAAAGAAATTATGAGAGAAAAATGAAGACCGACTAGGATTTTTAAATTATTAAATGATCTTTTTGAGCGAAATTTTTAACCTAGTTTTTGGCATTGTGACATCCGAGTCTAGGATATTACAATATGCGTGAAGAAAATAATAGTAATGCGGAATATGTAGAATGAGTCGGTGAAAGCCCAATTGCCTCAACACTCTATCTACAAATTTTAAAACTTACTTTAGATCTTCTTTAAAGTTTTTCTCTTTCTCAACAATCCAAAAAAATAACAATACATGTAAAAAGAATATTAATGAAAATCCTTCTATCACACTCAAAATTTCACTAATCCTACTTAAGAAAAAATTTAAAATATAATTATTAAAGACAAAATCTCACTAGTATTACACACAAAAAAAATATTTCACTTACAAGATTATTTAACTCATATTAGTTAAAAGATTACTTCATTAAAAAAAAAATTCTATAATATGCGTCGAACATCGTTGAACATTATTAAACTAATTAATAATGACTAAAAATTTTAAGGACCCAACATGTAATTATAAATTAATTAAAATAAATTATTTATTAAATTATTTTTTATATATATTATTTTATTTTTTAAATAATTAAATAAAATATTAATTTAAATTAATTTTAAAATATAAAAAATAACTCTAAACCCTAAAACCAAAATTCAAAACCTAAATCACTAAGCACAAAACTTTAAACCTAAAATATAAAATCTCAAAACCCTAAAATCAAAAAACCTAAAATTACTAAACCATAACCACTAAATCTAAAGCCTAAAATAAACAAAACTCCTATATCTAAATCTTAAACTAATTTTGGATTTCAAGTTTAGGGTTTATACTTTTTTAGAGTTTCAAAAAAATTTATTTTAGGGTTTAGGTTATGATTATATTTTTAGATTTTATGGTTTATGGTTTTATTATTTTAGGGTTTAGAGTTTATGATTTATTGTTTTGGATTTTAGAATTTAATGTTTAGTATTTTTTAACTTGATTTTAGGATTTTAGATTTTAGATTTAATATTTTTAAATTAAAAATAATTTAAAAAATTATTTTAAAAAATAAAATATAATATATATATAATTTGTTTAATATTTTATTTCAAATAATTCGAAATTATACGTTTAGTCCTTAAAAATTTTAATTTTTATTAATTAATTTAATAGTATTCAGCGGTGTTCATCGTTAGTGGTGTTTAACAATGTTCGACGCACGTAGTAGACTGATCCATTAAAAAATTATAATAATAATTTACTTAAAAAACAATTCCCTAAAAAAATCTCACTAATTTTAATGAGATTTTCCGTTCTTAAAATATTATTTCATTAAACTATCTTAAAAAATAATTAATAATTAATAGCAGTTAAAAGATTATTAAATTTATAAAAAAAATTAAACACTTACAAATTGATTTTCTTTAGAAAAATTCTGCGACGTACGATGAATATTGTTAAACACCACTTACGTTAAACACTATTAAATTAATTAATAAAAATTAAAAATTTTAAAGATTTTATACATAATTAATAATAATTTAAAATAAAATTTTAATTAAATTATTATATATTATATTTTTAATTATTTTTATAATAATTGAATAAATATCAATCATAGTTAATCCTTAAATTAAAAAATCAATCTTTTTCTTCCCCAACAGCTTTATTGTTTACTCACATCTAATACTAAAGTTTTATACGAAAATAGTGTTTCTTTCAATGGTGGAAGATAGAACAAAATCCAAAAATATAAGAACAAGAAAAAAACTTCAGATTTTAAATTCACTTATGCTTGATTATAACATTTAATTAAAACTTCATATTTTAAATTGTTTGGTTTCAAAATCGATATATCTCGTTGAAAGACCGAACACATAGAGAAAGATTATATTATCCTTTAATTTAAATACGATGGTTTCAAGCTTGATGATGATAAATTTATATAAAAAAACATGTTCAGAGTTAAAATCGATGAAGTTTGATATGATATTTTGGATATTAAAAAAGAATTGATTGAATTGAAAGGTTAACCTAAGAAAAAGAATTCAGAAAACTGTTATTAATCAAAGACAAATGGTTTCTATAAAAATGATAATTTCAATGAAATTGTCAAAGAGAAAAAAGAAAATCAATTGTTGATATCATTGTATCTTCTTTTTCCAGATCGATGTTTTAGGATTTTTAAAATTTAGGGATTAACTACGGTTAATATTAGATTTAATTATTTAAAAAAATATTTAAAAGTATAATATACATTGAAAATAAATTAATTGAAATTTTATTTTAAATAATTAATAATTATATATTGAGTTCTTGAAATTAAAATCTAATGATTTTTTATTTTATTTATTATATATTTAATTATTATTTAATACTAAGTTCATTGCATGTAAAGGGATTTGAACCCACGTTATCTAGCTTAAGGACCACACAACCAATGAGTGAACCACTGAATCAAGCTAATTTTTGAGTTATAAAATATTCACATATATTATTAAGTGGTTATTGTTTAGTAAAAGTCTGGAATACTAAAATTTTAAGTCGATTAATATTTAAATTAAAACATTAAATATTTAAATTAAAATAATAAAATATTTAATAAATAAATAAAAATAATTAAATATTTAAAATAAAAATATTAAATATTCGAATATTAAATATTTGAATATTTTTATTTAATATTATTCGAATTAAAAATATTTGGATATTCGAAAAAAATCATAAATATTTAATAACCTTCGGCTGCGTAGCGGGATTTGTAGTTTTAGTTCTCAACAATTTTCAAGATCAATTAGTTTTCTACGTTACCCCAACGGACGCCCTCGAAAAATACACGAAAAATCCTTCGAAAACGAAGTTCAGACTCGGCGGTTTGGTTCTGGAAGGAAGCGTGGTTCAGCCTGGTTCTTGTAAAGAAATGGAGTTCGTCATCACCGATTTGATAACCGATATTTTGGTCCGGTACGAAGGTTCGCTGCCGGATTTGTTTAGGGAAGGACATTCCGTCGTGGTTGAAGGATTTGTTAAGCCGTTTACGGAGGAAATTAAAAGGGACGTTTCATCGAGGAGCGTTTCTACTAAAGCAAGGACCGGTGACTGCTACTTTTCGGCCACGGAAGTTCTTGCTAAGCATGACGAGAAGTACATGCCTCAAGAGGTTGCGGCTGCCATTGAGAAGAACAAAAAGAAGATCGAAGAAGGGCTTGAAGGAACTAAAGATTCCATAGCTTGACGTTGGTATGACTTACATTTTTGCTTTATTGGGAGGCTTATTCAATTTGATTGGAATTTTTGCTAACTTAACATCTGAGATTGAATCATTGAATATATGGACAATTACAACTTTTAATGGAATTATAGTACCATAGTGAGGAAGAGGATGAAATCCAAACATTTGAGGCCTTATACTTTTTTTCTTTTAATTCTGTTCTTGTACTGCCATAAATGTGGGTTTAACTTACCTTTGAATAATGCATCCTCAGAATTTACAGTATTTGTTGTTTGATGGAAGGATTTGGTCTAGTCTCTTGTCATTCTTATGTTATTGCAGGCAAAGAAAAATGGGTTTTACTAACGTTTGTTAGTTTATTTTATTGATCTTTCAATGATAGTGTAATTCAGCTATGGGAACATCTTGCCTGTAATGATCATTTCAAACTAAGCTCGTGAGATTTCTGTTTGTTCATGTTAACAATAATTTGTCAAGGTGTTTTATTTCTGCAAAAAACTCATCTGCTGCCTGCCATTCTTGTTTTTAACCTGGTAGTTTGTATGTTCTATTATGTTGAGGATTCGCATTCTCAATCGAGGTTATCAGTTATAGTTTGAAACAGATTCTTTCTTATTCTTGCTTTCTGCTTTGTTCTTTGTCGATTTCTTCTCAGTGGTAGTTCCTCGGTAATCTATTTTGTATCTAGTATTAATTATTCCGATTTTTGGGTGAAGAGGTGGCGATTAGATAGGTTTATGAATCGTGGTTAATATAGACCCACGAGCATTGATTTTTCTGTGAATGATGGAAAACTAAGATTACTAGAATCACTTTTGTTGATGATTCTTTCTTGAATGGTGCAAAGAGTGGAATGGAGACAGGAATTATAACCACATGATCATGGAATACTATTTTTTTTTTTCATTCCTATGAATTTCTAGTCATCATGATTTTAGTTTTAGTGTTCTTCACTCCCCAACTGTAAATATTTTGTAGTCCCGTTCATGGTGTAATGTAAGAAGGATTGGGGAGAGTTTTATTTGATTGCCGTACAATTTCTGGTTTCTTTTCACTTCCCTTATTCTAATTGTGTGTCAAAAGATATGGATAACCCTCGAGTTAAGATTCAGGGTCTGATCTGTAGGAAAATGGATCTTATGGAAAGGGAGAACGTTTTGTTTTCAAGGCACAATGTTGCAGGATCTTCTCCCTTTTACCTATATGAGAAGGAACTTCTCTTTTACTGTCTGCCTAGCCTTTCAGGTATGCAAATGTGAAATTACTAGCACAAGTGTAACCTACTTACTGTCGCACCCTCTGTCGCAGTCCTTCTCAGCCTATTAAGAAGGGAAGTTGGATATTTAGCTTACATATTTGAACCATGTTTGTCTTGGGGGAGTGAATGAGCAGCTGGTGTATTCCGTGGTTGTTTTCTCAGCGACCTGGACTCCTAGTCATGCTCATGGTGGTGTAGAGACGGATGATATCTGAAGAAGAGATGACAGTGAGACGATGATAATCGTGTTCTAGTTCTGTGTCCATGTCCCTGGGTTCCAAATATCACAGGTCCCATAATCGTGTTCTAGTATTTTATTGATGTCTTCATTTTAAATCACTAGGTTTAGGGTTTAAGGTTAGTGATTGCAGTTAGGATTTAAAGTATTAGGGGTATGATTTATTTTTTTAAGATGTAAGATTTAGGGTTTAGGATATAAAAATTAGAGTTAGAGTTTAAAATCCAACTTTTAAGATTTTTTAATAGGAGGTATGGAAAAAGACTTTTACTCTGTTAAGACAATCATATTTGTTCACCATAAATGAACGGATCGGATTACTCAACCCAAGCACCAGACTTGAATTTTTTTTAATTATTTATAAAAATGTTTAAAATTTTACTAAAAATGTACAAACATAAAATAATTTATTTTAAAAAATAATAAATAATGTTAATATATGTAATAGTTTTTAGAAAAATCTAAATTTATTTTATTTTTAATTCAGAATTTTGTTTTTTAATGATGAACTTGATTATTGATTTTTTTTATCAATCTTGGTCTTCGTCAATCGCGTAAAATGCAATTGTAGAATCATTATAATAAAGGATAATTGGAACAGTAACTTATACTTTTTTAATATAAACTTGATTATTGATTTTTTTAAAAAATATTAATAGTCATTTATATCTTTTGGTATAAATTTTTGATCACTTAGTTGTTTGTTACCATTAAACATGAACGATAGATTGATCTTACATAATAATAAAAAAAAATTATCTAAATAGTCTATAAATTATTACTTTAATCTTATTTTGACTACCAAAATAATTAGTATAATTATATATTTAATCCTTCGTATTTATAATTTTTAGTTTGACATTGCCGACAAGTCGTTAAGACATCTCATTTCGACACATCGAATCTCGAGCTCAAATTTGGAGCTTGTTGGTAGCTATCACTTTGGGCCAATTTAGAGCTAGTTTAGCATTACTTTTAAAAGGCGCGGTAAAAAAGTATTTTTAAAAGTTCTTTACGGAAGGTCTTTTAAATTTTTAGATTTTAGATTTTAAGTGTTTAGTATTGCTGTCAAAAAGTGCTTTTAATAAGATAAATGATCATTTTAGACATGGTATTATAAGTTATATTTATAAACGATGCCTAATTTTTTTAATGTTATAATATGTAAAATATCATAAAAATATAAATAAGTATTTTTATTAATATATATAAAAATTTTATATATTCTATGAAAATATAATAAATTTAAATATTTTAGTTAATATATATTATTTTTAAATTATAAATATTTTATTAATTATATCTTTATAAAAATTATAAATTTATAAATTATAAATAAAACAATAGTAAATGAAGGTTAGATTTGTAATTTGATTCTCACACGCACTTTTTCAATCGTAAGAGGTAAAAACTTTAGTTTTTTCATTTGGGTTGAAAAACACTTTTCAAACGCAGTTTTCCCCCCCAAAACTACCCGTTTAGTATTGCTTTTGACCTCAAACCAACTTTTGGAGCCAAAAGCTAGTTTCAATAGCAATTTCAAAAGTGTGATAAAAAAATACTTTTGAAAAGTTCTTTTCATAAGTGCTTTAGAATTTTTAGATTTAAGATTTAAAAATGTTTTAGGGCTAGTTTGGCATTTCTTTTAAAAGGTACGGTTGAAAAAGTTATTTTATAAGTGTTGTTAAAAAATAATTTTGAAAAGCTGAGTTTAAAAGTTTAGTGTTTGTTTTTGTTGTTAGAAATTGCTTTTCAAAAGATAAAATATCCATCTTTGATATTATATTATAATATTAAAATATATTAATTTAATCATATTTAAATTCATTAATATTATAAAATATGAAATAGACCAATTTAAAAATATAAAATCATTTTTATTTTTGTATTAAAATATTTTTAAATATATATAAAATATGAATATTTTACTTAGAAAATTATAAATTTTAAGAATATGAATTATGTTACGAAGATTTTAAACATAATATATAAAATATATCAATTTAAATTTAAAAATTACAAAATCCAATATAAAATTTACCCTAAAACTTGAATTTTCAATGATTTCTCTAAATACGAGCTATGGCACAAAAATATATCAGAGCTTATAGTTGAAAATAATTTTATTAAATTACAAGTTACGACATAAAAATACACTATTACTTGTAAATTATAATTTACAATGATTTCATTAAACTACAAGCAATGATACCAAAATACCTTAGTGCTTGTAATATAAAACAATTTCATTAAATTATAATCTACATCACAAAAAATACGTTATTGCTTATAATTTACAATGATTTCAGCAAACTACAAGCTATAACACAAAAGCATTACTGCTTGTAACTTAAATTGAATTCATTAAACTACAAGTTATGTCATCTCTCATGAATTCCATTTCATTACCCCATGAAACGTTTAATTTATCACCAATATCTTCATAACTTTCTTCAGCTTGAATATCTTTTGTGTTAATATTTTTTTATGTCCTATCATTATTTTCGTATTCCATAAAATTAACATCCTTCTGACCTTCCGGCCTGCATGTTTTCAAATAAAGTTGTGCAACGTCATTGTACATATTACGATCATCCTTTGTTTTTTTAAAACTATAACTTGGCATATCCCTTAAAATCGTCCAGATATAGGTATACCTCTACGAAACTCAGGTAAATGATATCATTATACTCTATAAGGCCCGAGAAAACCTTTTATTTATGAATATTCAGAATCAACGAGATAATATTTTTTTATATATCAAAATACAATAATAATTAATTAAATAATTTAAATATAATTTTGGTGGGTGTGAAAATTTTAATCGTGGATCTCAAATAGAATCAAGAAATATCCTCGTATCATGTGTTGTTCCTTCCCATCCATCAGCAACAAATATGAAACACATATTAAAGTCACATACTACCATAACATTCTGAGTTAGGATACCTTTTCTTCCTACAAACGGTATTTGTTCATTTGGTGGAAGAATAACAAGAATATGTGTGTCATCAATTGCACATATGCAGTCCTAAAAAAATCATATTACTATATATGCATCTTTAAATTAAATAAATCTCATAAATATAAATATAAAATTATAATATTTTAATATTACCTTAAAATGTGGTATATATCTAGAATTATTATGTATTTGTTTTGATATTGTGATAAAAGAACAGTCATCTGGTGCAATTATTTTCAAAATTATTTGTAAAAATTTTTTCAACATAATTGTAAAGTGTTGACTGATTGTCTATCCAGACCTTTGAAATCTCTCTCGACACTGAGAAACAAATGCACCAATTCTAAAAATATACAAAAAGATGCCCAATATTTTTTGAGAATAAATTCTTCTTGTACCTTGTAGATTGTATCATGTTTCTAAAACTCTCAACAAACTTTTAAATATGATTTTTGACATTCTAAAATTTATCAGGCAACGCGATTTGTGACTATCAAGTATCTTACGAATCTAAGCATCACCTGATTGTTTCGAACTCATGCACGATCGTTTCAATAAATATTTTTCATAATATAATTTTACCGAAGATGCTGTCACAACAAACAACCTATGAAAATTTTGTTGATGCTCGGAAAGTTCATTAATCTCCCTTTCATCATCACTTTCATCTCCATGGGAACGGTTAATACTACTAATACTCATTACCTGTGAAAAATTATAAAAACAAAAATTAAACATTTTAATTAAAATATATAAAAAATTAAAATATCAAATATATATAACATAATATATAAACATCACCGAATATAAAAATCTTCACAATCAATATACAAAAATAAGTATTCTTAACCAACCAAAATATATAATCAAACATCAAGATCCAAAATAAAACAAACAGTTCCAACAAAAGTTTGTGACGTATATCTCAAGGATTAAGAAGACTAGAAAGTTTTAAACTATCCTCCATTTCCTTAGCAAGACACCGAACTCTAACCCTTTCTCGAATTGATAAAAAAACAGTTGTTTTTTCCTTATTCGTTATTAGTTTCAGAGCGAAAAAGTAGAGTTTACTAACTTCTAGGATCCTCAGACAATTCTTCGAGTTTTTTTGACTGCTTCTAGAATGCCAAATAGATTTGTAATAGGATTCAACTTAGATGTTGCTTCATTCATACTTACGGCCGTACTGCATAGTTTATCAATTTGCATAGACAACTTTGCAGCCCCTCCAACCTGTTGTGAGGATTTCTTTTTTTTTTTTTGTCTTTAAATGAGAATGTCCTGTCTCAGTGGATTTTCGTTTTTGTTGCACATTTGGTGTTGGATCATATTTAATTTTAGGACTTTTATTATTTTCATCGCATTCTACTTGGTGAACAAACTCTATTGCATTGTCTTTTTTAATGTCTTCAAGTTTGAATCTCTGAGCTTCGCTTACCACCTACATATAAATTGATAGTATTATTGAACAAATATAATATTATACTATACGTATAATAACATTATACTATACATATGAAGAATAAAATAAATTTTGAATTAATAAATGTATCTTGAGCCTACTCTCCCACCATTCTTCGGAGACATCAACAATTTCTTCCATAGGATTCCACCCTAGACCAATATCTTTTTTTAAGTTTCGTCCATAACCTTCATTTTTTTTTCAATAAATCCCAACGGTTCTTCAATTGTTTTTGTGTATAAGGCTTTCCAGTCTCATTCTCAAAAAAAATTTATTATAATAATCCATCCTTCTTTTTAAAAATGAGTACCAGGTCTATTACCAGTTAATATCTCCTTAATACACAAATCACATAATATTACTGTAAACCTCTTATCCTATGATGCCTTTCTTTCATCACTTCCTTCAGCATTCAAAATATTTCTCATCTATCATATAAATATACATTTAAATATTAAAAAGATGACATAATTGAAAGCACACATTCAATTCATGCATATTTCTACCAGAATTAAACAATTAAACTAAAGTAGATTAAGAAAACTAAAGACCAGAAAGACAACAAACAAAAGATAAAGCAAAAAAATATTTATAGTTCGGTTTTGAACTTAAAACCTATGATAAACCACAACCATCGAGTAAAAGTTAAAGAGCAAGTATAATTTAAGAATGATAAGATATCTCCATGTTGGATTAAAATTCAATAATTGTGGGCACATATGTATAATGTATATTGCTATTATAAAATTTAACACATAATTAAGTGACCAATTATGTTACACGTGTTATAGGTATTAAATTATCATGGAATTAAAATGTAGATACCATAAGGTGTATTTATAATTTGATGAGGGACAAAGTTATAAATACTTAATAGTTGGTTATTAAATCAACTACTAGTTTGTTATTAAATCAACTATATAAAGGAGTTATGGTCCCCAAGAATTAGGTCAACTTGCATATCTCTTTTCCCCGTCTGAGAGTTGTGCCTAACTTCTTGGAAGATCAAACCCTCTGAAAAATCTTCATCAATGGATTCAAGTACGCTTCCGCATTTAGTTTTTTTATTTTATTGTTCTTGATGATTTGATATGTATAGATCTTGGGTTATATTCGTATCGAATATATTTTAATTCTAACAAGTGGCATTAGTGTCAGAATTATATCGAATCATTGAGATTTAAGTTTTTTGGGTTTTAAATTCTTTATTGTTTATTATCGATTTAAAATCTCAGATTTTTATATTTATGGTGATTTGAGTTTTTTTTTCGACATAAATATTAAGGTTTGATATTTCACATATTTCTCTCTCTCGATAATTTTTATATTTCATGAGAAATTGATATATATTTTTTTCTCAATCGAGAATATTCATATCAATATTTGTGAAATTTGTGATTGTTTTTTTTTCAATTTGGAAATTAGTTTTTTTCCTTTTTAATGTTAGTACGGGATTAAATAATTTTTAATTCCATTGATTACTTTGGTAATTATCATAGATTGTTTTTATGTTAATTTTATATTCTTAATTTCGATGATTTAATTATTATTTTCCATAACTAATAGATTCCTATTAATAAATATTAAAATGTATTTTTAATACACATTGTTATAAATTTAGAAAATATATATTTTATTTAAAAAATATATTTACTTTGGTTGGATCAAAATTTAGTTTTGATCATTGGCTATTAAGTTAAATTCGGTTAGATCAAAATTTTAGTTTTGATCATTGGGTATTAAGTTAAATTCGGTTAGATCAAAATTTTAGTTTTGATCATTGGGTATTAAGTTAAATTTGGTTAGATCAAAATTTTAGTTTTGGTCGTTAATAATAAAGAAAAATATAATTAATTTTGGTTTTGTCATGATAAATTTATCATGATTCAAAAAATTTATAATCAAGTTAGCTATTAAAATTTTATATTCAGTTTATATCTATTAAGTTACAATTGAATAATCTTTTGGCATGTTACTTTTTAAAGTTTACTACTACTTTACGTAGTTACTTGGTTAATATATTCAGTATTTAGTTTTGATCATATGTTATTTTGAATTATAGAATATATATTTGGTATTGATGTATTCAATTTGATTTGATCAAAAATTTATTTTTGATTATTATATTATTATGATTATATTAAAGTTTTAAGTAATTATTATACGAATTACTCATTTGTATGATATTTTTGTATTTTGTTTTTAGTTAAAGATTAAATGTTTTGATCGAATATAGGTCTGGTAAAAATATATTTAAGGAATTTTTAAAGAACAATCAAAGATTTCGGTTATTTGGATTCTAATAGCCCCATTAAGACAACCTTAATTTGGTTTATTTTGAAAACTCAAGTGTTATCAGAAATTTCAACTTTGACTATTATAAATATTAAGTTTGAATATTGGTATATTTATGTTATATATTTTAAGATAAATTAATTGAAGCATTAAGTCACCAAAGTGATCTTTATTGTGAAAATTATTTTATTTTAAAATATAAAAGGTTTTGTGCATGTAATTCAGTTTATGCTAATATTAATCGACCTAAAAGAAGATTAATAATTAATAATATTACATGTGCATCTGTGGTAATAAACATGTGATAATTATTCAGTTTTATATGTGAACAATAAATTGGCCCAAAGGAAGATTTTTGTTTAACATATTCTTATTATCAATGTTTGATTACTACATCAAGATATCACTTACAAATTAATATTTTTAAATATTATTGGAGTGTTCGATATCTTGTAATGAGGTTATCTTTATTCAAATTTATTATTACTTTGGTTATCTTTTATCTTGACTAAAAGATAAAATTAAGAAAAATATTTTAAAACAATTAAATTCATATTTTGGCTTCGGATATCTAATACTTTAATAAATTAATTGAAATATAATGTCACCAAAATGACTGCTTTTGTGTAGATTAGTTTATTTAAAATATTAAGATAATTATAGGTCTTTGTAATTCATGCGTTTATTAATTGACCCAAAGGAAAATTAATATTTGACCGAATTACAACGACAACTGTGGAGATAAATGTGTGACAATTATATGATATTTTATGTGAATAATACGTTAGTCCAAAGATTAATCTATTGTTTGATTGCTACAACAAGAGCATCGCTTACAATTAATATTACTGTCCAAAGACTTGATATTAATGTTGTACTTGGTATCTTGAGGGGAACTAGCCATTATTTTGAATTTATTGTTTACTTATGGATATTTATGTGAGCTTGTTTATTTAATAATTTTTATTCTATATTTAGATGATTTATCTTTACTATCATAATATCTGTTGAATACATTCTACACTCATGTTTAGTGAAATTAATTTCAAGGAATAGAAAAGACACTTATATATAGTATTTGGTTGTATGAACATAGAACTTTCACTAAGTGAAGAACAACTTGCACCTTTCACGGCGGTAAGCATCCATAAATAGGATTTTGAGAGGCGAGTTCGTTCAAGTCTAATGATCATAAAATATAAATATTTTATAAATTTTTAGGAGCACAAATCTAAAGAAATTATTCATACTAAGGGTTCCCTTGATAAAAAAAATATATTATTTTTTTAAGGTTAATATGACATCTCTTTTTAGTTGACTTGATGTCTATGAAGTATAAGGATCAAGGAAATGTGAGGGAGTATATTATATTGCTTTAAAACTTAAGGCACATAAGATCAAACTTTATAACAATTGTTCTTATAATTTTAGTATAGCTTCCTATATAGTTTAACTAATTCAAAATTAGTTACAATTATTAAAGGAGAAATAAACTTCAAATGAGATTATTTTTCATTGTGTTAAAGAGGAAGAAAAGTTGAAGCATTATAATTATAAAAATACTCAATCAGTTAGTGCTCTTTGGTTAGTGTCTCTAAGAATAAGGACAATAAAAAAAATATATTAGAATGAAGTTACTAAGAGTCCTACTCAAAAGGAATAACAATAAGTTATAAAATGTTGATTCTTTTGTATAAGCTAGTATACATGTAAAGATATTAAACTTCAAAAGTAAACAACTACTTAGGCTATTTTGAGTGATCCATGGGCGGTAAAGTTTATGATCCCACAATTAAGATTATTTTAATGAGAGATTTGAAATATTTTAGGATGTTGAGTTTGGAAGGAGAATAAGATTATATACATTGTTATTAAGGAGGAATTGAATATTAATTTAATTCCTACTATCACTTTTGACGATGTTTAGGTTTTTACACCTATCATTAATAAAAAGTGAATCAAGTACATCAGCAAAACAATGTTGAACAACTCTTATTCAAGATAAGGTACCTATTTTTTCAGAAGAATAAACTCAACAATCTAAAACAAAATCTTTAAAGATATTCATGAGAGAAAAGAAAAATACTATTAAGGATTATTACTTAGTATTTCATCAAGAAAATAAGTATAATAAAGGAATGATAGAAAATAATCTGATTAGTTATTTTTATCAAACCATAAAAGTTTTAACTCTCAAAAGTAGATAGACGTCTTTAAAAAAAGTATAATTTTATACAAGACAATAAAGTTTAGGAACTTGTCTCATTACCTTAAGGTACAAACCAATTGGTTGTAAATTAATATTTAAAACCAAGAGGGATGTAAATGATAACGTGGACAAGTATAAAGTATGTCTTGTATCTAAAGGATACTCTAAAAGAATACTTTGATTTTGTGGAGACATTCTCTCAAGTTATACCGAAAGCCTCTTTCAAAATAATCTTGACACTTGTTGCTTTTAATCTTGAGCTACATAAGATGAATGTTAAGCTTGTGTTTTTTGGCAACATTGAATAAATTAATTATATGATACAATCATTGATTTGTGTCTAATGATACAAAATTAATGAATGTAAATTAAAGAAATCTATCTATGAGCTTAAGTTTAACTCTCATTAATAAAATTATAAATTTCATATTGATTATCTCATTCGGTTTTGAGATAAATTTAGTTGAAAATTTTATGTATTACAAGTTCATTGGGAGTAAACCAAGTGACACTCATATTACTAAAGAAGACAATTGTTTTAGTGCCCTACAAGTAACCTTGAAATTTATAAAATATAAAAGATTCTATAAGTTATGGAGAATCTAATTTATGCTTAAGTATGTATGTATTTGGATATTGTGTACATTATTAGAATGTTAGACATATATTTAAGTAAATCTTATATGGACCGTTGGATAGCAGCCAAGAGAGTTATGAAATGATTTTAGAGAACAAAAATTATGTGCTCACATATCGAAGTTTAGGTAAGTTAGAGATCATCAAGTTTACAGGCTTCGATTCTACTAGAATATTGATGTAAAAGACTCTGTCACATGAGCTGCTAATTATAGATTGAATGGAAAGGCCACTTTAGTTATTTTGTGACAATAAATATGCATCATTTATTCTATAAACAATAGGAACACTTTAAAATTTTGTTTCTAGTTGTTAAAAAAAATTCAGAGTGTTTGTGTGTCTATAGAGCATGTTGGTACAAACTCCATAATTGCAAACTTATTGAGAAACTATCACCCTAAGTCTTTCATGAGCATATTGCTCATGTGGGTGTAATATTATTTAAGTATATTCAGTTTTAGTGGGAGTCTGTAATTTTGATAAATGCTCATTCGTTTTAGACACAATTCCGGTTACTTTAGTTTAAGGTTAATTTCTGCAGAAATAAAGTTATTTTTTCTTATGCACACTCTTAATTCAGTAAAGTTTGATCTCACTAAAGTTTAGGAGGACCAGTTGGAAATAGGCATGTTCGGTTCACATTTATATGTAATTTCCATGCTACGCATCCATGATTGATCTATGTCATTTGATTATGATTTTATACGTGACCATTGATGGGTCCAGTATTGATTGATATGATAAAGACCGCTTTGATCCTATATGAATATAATTGATGAATGAGATTGTTTTAGAATACCTATTATATGATAGCAAATTTTTGAGCTCATAAGGTTATACATTTGTCAAGAAACATATGTTACCCAAGTGGGAGATTGTTGGATTAAAATTCAATAATAGTGGGCATAAATGTATAATATATATTGCTATTATAAAATTTAACACGTAATTAAGTGACCAATTATGTTACACGTGTTGTAGGTATTAAATTATCATGGAATTAAAAGTGTAGATACCATAAGGTGTATTTATAATTTGATGAGGGGTAGAGTTATAAATACTTAAAAGTTGGTTATTAAATCAACTACTAGTTGGTTATTAAATCAACCACCAGTTTGTTAATAAATAAACTACAAGTTGGTTATTAAATCAACTATATAAAGGGGTTATGGTCCCCAAGAATTAGGTCAACTTGCATATCTCTTTTCCCCGTCTGAGAGTTGTGTCGCAAGAGAAAACCTAACTTCTTGGAAGATCAAACCCTCTAGAAAATCTTCATCAATGGATTCAAGTACGCTTTCGCATTCAGTTTATTTATTTGATTGTTCTTGATGATTTGACATGTATAGATCTTGGGTTTATATTCGTATCGAATATATTTTAATTCTAACACTCTAAACATTCACCATAAAGCAACATCAAAAATGAGTGAAATAAAAAACAAAAAGATGCAAAGTTCAAATCAGTAGAAGAAAAAACCTAGATACTAAAACCAATAAAAAACCGATAAGGATGGCCAAATCAACAACTGAGGGCAAAAGCAATAACCTTGAAGAACAAAGCAACAAATTTAGTAAGAGAGGAATATAAAGGAAAAAATGGAACCTGAATGTCAGTTAAAGAGGTAAAATAATAAAGAAATGGCTTTGATTTCAAAGTAAAGTCGTCGTGTTTATGTAGAGATGATTAAGCTTAACAGTTATCAGAGAAAAAGGAGAGACGAATCTGATGATGGCTAAAAAATCGAAAAGACCCAGAAAAATTCAAAAACTTGTTAAAACCTAGATCTTAGTTCCATTATCGTCAAAACATCAAAAAGAAATCCATAAACACACACATTAGAAGTGCAATCAAACTAAAGTTAACACAACTACCTTAAGGAAAGAGCTAAGAAGAAGATTGAGAAAGAGTGGAAGAACAACGATGCCTTGATTCTCTGTAATTTGTAGAAAACCCAGAATTTTTTTCTTAGGAAAGCATTAAAAAATAGTTGTTGTTAGGTGAGTATTAATGAGGGCTGATTTAGACATTTTCTTTTTAAAAGTGATTTTTAAACCCCAAAACTTAAAATTATGGTTTAAGATTAGGTTTATTAGCACAGTTATAAACATAATTTTTGTCTTAAAGTAGTTTACTCAATTTTTATATTCATGATCCGAATGATCATACACTTCAGGAGGTGTTGGAAATTAAATTGGCAATAAATTTGGAAACAGACAAAGAGGAGTTATATTGAGAACAACGAGCTCATACTAATTGGTTATAAAATGGTGATCAAAATACTTCTTTTTTTCACAATTGGGCTTCATATAGAAAGAAAAGAACAAAATTCACCAGCTTCTCTCTAATGGTCAATTCGCTTCAAATGAGGTTGATATGGCTGGATTGACAGATTCATACTTTAAGAATCTTTTTACAAGAACTGTCTCTCCGGTTAATGATTCCATTAGTAACTTGATTCTACCTCGTATCACTGTTGAGATGAATGAACATTTGAATGAACCTTGTAATCAAGATAAAATTTATTCCGCGATAAAAAATATGGGTTCATTAAAAGCCCCTAGTCCTGATGGTTTTCTGGTTATTTTTTACCAGAAGTATTGGCATATCGTTGGTAAGGAGGTGACTTTCTTTTGTCTGGATATTCTAAACAATGATTCTGATTTGGATGCAATTAATGGAGCTAATATTATTTTGATCCCCAAGGTGGATAATCCCTCAGATATGACTCAATTTCGACATATTAGTTTATACAATGTTCTTTACAAATGCATTGCTAAAGCTATTGTCAACAGACTCTATAAGTTATTGGATATTTATATTAATCCAACTCAAGGTGTTTTTATCCCAGGTAGACATATTACTGATAATGTGTTGATTGCATGTGAGGTTTTTCATACTCTGAAGATGAAGATAAGAGGGTATAAAGGACAGTTTGCTTGAAACTTGACATGAGTAAAGCGTATGATAGAGTTGAATGGCAATTCATTAGTAAAATGATGACAATTATGGGTTTCTCGAATTTATGGGTGTCCCTAGTAATGAAATGCATATCCTCTATTTTTTATAGAGTGATTTTTAATGGTAAACTTGGTGCTAAATTTGTTCCAACAAGAGGTCTAAGACAAGATGATCCATTGAGTTCGTACTTGTTTCTTTTCTGTACCGAAGGTTTATCTACGCTCCTCCATAATGCTAGTCAGAATAATCTCATTAAGGGTGTTAAAGTAGGGCGTGGTGATGTTACTTTAACTCATTTGTTTTTCGCAGATGACTGCATTCTCTTCGGGGAAGCCTCTATGGTGGGTATGGATACCTTTAAGAATTTTTTATTTAGGTACGAAGAAGCCTTAGGTCAGAAAATAAATTTTTAAAAATCCTTAATTTATTTTAGCAAGAATGTGGATCACTCTCTTCAACATGTTTTAGGGAGTTTGTTTGGGGTTCATGTTTCTAACAACCCTGGCAAATACCTTGGTTTACCTACAATGGTGGGAATGAATAAACGTGAAGCGTTTGCGATGTTAAGAGATTCTACGAACAGAAGAATTGATAATTGGAATACTAAGTTCCTTTCTATGGGCGAGAAAGAAGTCTTTATCAAATCAATTCTTCAAGCAATACCAATTTATGCAATGCATTGCTTCTTGTTTCCAGCTTCATTATGCAGAGAATTGGAGAATATTTATTGCTGATTCTGGTGGAGAAATGGTGGTTCTAAGAAAGGCATTCATTGTGCATGTTGGAATTCACTTTGCTCTCCTAAGGAACTAGGTGGTATGGGGTTCAAGAACTTAGTAAAGTTCAATATAGCAATCTTGGCAAAACAAGGCTGAAATATCATCTTTAATCTAAACAATTTGTTACAAAGAGTTCTTAAAGGTCGCAACTTTCCAAATTCTAATTTTATGGAGTCAGAATTAGGACACAATCCTTCTTATACTTGGAGAAGTATTTGGTGCTCAAGGAGACTTCTTGAAAAAGGGACTGGAATGGAGAATTGGTAATGTTGAATCAGTGAATATTTGGTCCCATTCTTGGATTTCTAGCAAGGGAGATGGCAGAATTCAAACTTTAGTTATCAATTGTAATTACTTTAGAGTTGTTGATATTATACATCAAGATTCTATTTCGCGGAATGAACAAGTAATTGGAAGTATTTTCTCTAGTAATGAAGCAAACAAGATCTTAAGTATACATCTCCTAAGTGCCTAAGTGAGTGATTTTCGAATTTAGAGGGCTGATATTTCTGGTAAATACACTGTTCGGAATGGATATCAATTACTTTGCGGTGAGAATTTATTTTTATTTGATGAAACTACTCAGCATTCACAGTTATCTAAGAATGTCTTTGGTAAATTATGATCAATTAATATTCCAGAGAAAATCAAGATTATAAGTTGGAGATTTCTAATGAATTATATTCCTATAGCTGCAAATCTTTCCATTAGAAGTTTGTCGGTGCCTTTAAACTGTGCTCTTTGCTCCATTAGCCCTGAATCAGTCCATCATTTTCTTCATGATTGTCAGTTTGAAGCTCAAATTTTTATTCAACTCAACATTAATCTTTCATCTTTTTCTGTAGATCAACAATGGTTACAATGGCTTGAAAAATTGTTTGAAGATCTTACAAAGGAGAAGTTAAAATTATTGATTGTAACTCTATGGGCATTATGGTTCAATCGAAACAAAAAGGTCCATGACGATAAATGCCAATCATCTGCGGATTTGGCGAGCTTTTGTAAAAACTACATAATAGAGTATGACAATATTCTATCTCATCGGAATAGTAATCGGCATGGATCTCGCATTCAAAATTGGACCCATCCTCAACAAGATTTTGCTAAGGTTAATTTTGATGCGGGTTTTAATAGTCAAAGAAAATTTTCAGTTGCAGGGATTATAATCAAAAATTCAGATAGACTTGTTATGACAGCTAGCACTTATCCTTCTTCTAGGATCTCAAGCCCCAAAATCGTAGAAACTCAAGCTTGTGAATTATCTATTATCTTTGCCAGCGAGCTTGAATTCAGGAAAGTTATTGTAGAAGGTGATGCATTATATGTTATAAACAAGATCAATAGCTCTTCAATCGATCACTCAAATACTTTTGGACTAATCTCAAACATTAAGATTAAGTCACATTGCTTTGAAGAAATCAAATTTATTCATGATTTCAAAGATCAAAATAGAGCGACGCATACCTTAGTTAAGGAGGGTCGTCGTTTTTCTGAACAAAGGGTTTTGATGGAACAAGTTCCTTCACCTGTGGATCTTATTGTTCAGGAGGATCTCTTGGATTTTGGCACGTAGATTTGATCATACAAGTTTAAAGGCTTCAAGGCTTATCTGGAATCTACTCGGAATTTCCATTTTATTACACATTCGATTGACACACCCATCCTTTGCTTGTTAGTGAATTCCTTTACTCTTGTCAAAGAGTGCCGAACACAGATGATGGTTTGTTGGTTTCGGATTGAAGATGGTTTTATACTTTATTGTTTTTTTCTCATTGTTTTAAGTTTCTCGATTTTTTCATCTTTTTTATGTATTTTTGAATTTTTGTATATCTTCATTTATTAATAAGTTACCAGCATTATTCAAAAAAAAAAGGTGTGCTTGGCTTGCTAGAAGTAAAAAAAAAGACCCTTAGTATTATTATCAAAAAAATGTTTTTTAAAAAGGTAAATGATCATTTTAAACATGATATTATAAGTTATATAGAAATGATACCTAAATTCTTTAATGTTATAATATATAAAATATATCAACATAAATTATTATAAAATATAAAAATATTTTATTAATAAATACATATGTTTCTAACAATTATAAGTATTCTATGAAAATAGAATAAATTTAAAATATTTTAATTAGTATATATAATTTTAAATTAAAAATATTTTATTAACTATATCTTCATAAAAATTATAAATTATAAATAAAACAATCACAAATGAAGGTTAAATTTATAATTTGACTGTCAAAAGTATTTTCTCAAACGTAAAAACTAAAGATTTTAGCTTTTGATTTTGAATTGAAAAACAGTTTTCAAACGCATATTTTCCCTAAACCTATCTGTTTAACATTGTTTTTTTTTTTTCTTAAACCAATTTTTGGTGCAAAATCTGGTTTAAAAGACCATGCTACACAAAGCCATTAACAGTCTAAGCACTATGCTAGTGACTGCTAGGTTGTCTTTGGGGTTTTTAGAGGTGGGGTTATAAATCCTTTGCCACCGGTGGTTACTCATCCAAACAAACCAACAATTAAAGTCATTGGACTATACCAATATGTGGATAATCGATATTTTATAATCTTAATCAGTAAAAAATAAGCACCCAACAACTACTTTTCACGAAAAATAATAAAAATAAAATACCAAGCTCATAGAAAAAAAAAACTACGAAACAATGCATGAATGCTTATTAATGTAACTAAAATGTGTCGAAGTCTAACAATAATATGATTAAAAAATAAAAAAATAGTATTTTTACACACTCATTATTCTTTTTCTTGAAACACTTATGTCGTCACCATAAAAGAGCAACATTAATTAAATAAACAGAAGAAGTATTTACCTTTGTGGACTCGTTCACTATACTCACATGCTGAAAATATTGATTCATGCCCCGATCAATTTTTCCGCAATTTGAACATCTCTTTGAACTTCTTTAATTTTGGGACATCAACTAACATTTTTGTTGAGCTAGCCATTACATCACTCATTATGACGGTTTTGTAAATAAAAACTCAAACTTGAAAACACGCACAATCATCTTGAGTTTAGTTAATTCAATTTTGAGTGATTCATTTTGCCTTTTCAAGTTCTTGATTTTCTCATTGAAGGAGCTTTGAAAATCCTTCTCGAGATAGTTCCCCTTGACTTTCAACTTATCTAGTCGGTCATTCACTATATAAAGTCTTTATGTTTATTTTTGTGGTCTTTTTCAATCGGGTGACTTTAGCTTGTAAAGGGGTAATGACATCCCTCTAACCGATCATCTTGGCCTTGTCAAAATGAGTCTCAAATGTTGTTGTAACATCACTTGGGCTCATCATTTCAAATGTTTTTTACTGAAAAATATGGCTTTAATACCACTTGTTAGAGACTAAGATTCAACTAACATGAATGTGTGACCCTAGTCGTAGAACACTTGAGAAGTGAATAGGTCAGCCTGAAAACCAAGCAAAAGGCTTAGTTAAAATACGAAAGCAAAAGTACAAATAAAACTAATAATTGAGTGAATGTTTTCTCTTATTACTCGAGAATATTGGATGAATGACAGGTAGAGATAGGCACGGGTCAGGTCGGGTCGGATTTTCGGCCCACCCGATTCGAATTTAGGGGGAAAAAATTTAATTTGACCCGACTCGATTTTTAAGCTTTAAAATTCGACCCGACCCGATCTGACCTGAATAATTAAAAAATTAACATTTAGGGGTTTAATTGTAAAAAATAAAATTTAGGGATCTAATTGTAAATAAAATAAAATTTCAGTAACCTAATTGTAAAAAAATTAATTTTAGTGACCTAATTATATAAAATATATTTAAAGAGAGATCATAATTGTAAATATCCCTAAAATATATATGAAAAATTACACTATTAGTCCCGGATCGGGTTAGGTCAGATTTTTTCACCTTAAACCCGAACTCGACCCGACCCGAACCCGAATTTTTTCAAAAAAATTTGACCCATTTAGACCGGGTCGAATCGAAACCCGTCGAGTTCGGGTTCCGTACCCATCCCTAATGACAAAAGGTTGGATGAAGCTTTATTTATAGGTGAACAATTTATGATCCGATGGTTACTATTGAATTGGATCAGTGGATCAATACTCTCTCTATATCTATGAAAGGAGAATAATATTTTAATCACCTTCCTTCAATAGTTGATATCACATGGATGTTTTTCTTGTGGGGTGGTAGAATATCTCCATGAATTGGACAAATACGTTGATTTTGTCTCTTTTCATGATTATTTTGATCAACTAATTCAATATTCTCCAAGGTGTGAACAAATATGTTCGAATTAAGCTCGTCAATCGTCATAGTCTAAGAGTTTGGACAAAACCTCTTAGACAGCTTGTAAGGTGTTAGACTTAGACCCTAGATATGTAGAATGAGGTTGAACTCGGCCCCAGTGTAGATGGATTGTGCAAGCATCAGGTTCAACGTCATGGTGTGCACAGATGGTGTTGAACTTTGTCCCATGATACTAGACAACATGTGGTATTATTAAAAAGATAAGTCATTGGGATGAGTTTGGCCATGTTGTGTACTCTTTTCAAACATAAGTCATTGGGATGTGACAATATTTACTTTGATTCATATCATACACAGTAGTTTGAATCTTGAGGTATTATCAACAAGGTTAAAGTTAGGTTTAAATATTAAAAATGAATTTATTGGAATTTTAAATCCAAAATTAAAAAGATAAAAATTTTACTTAATTAATTTTTATATTAAAAATAATATAAAATATTATTATACTATTTTTTATAAAAAAAATTCTCAACCAATACACAACTCCGTCTCTGAGTATTAACTTATTAGTGGAGTAATTTTTATATGCGAAATATGGTAACATAATGTTTTATTATCTTGGAAGAAATTTTAAGGTATTATTAAAATTAGTAGTTATAAATTATTTTTTTATTTAGCTACAATGATTATAATAATATTTATTCTAGAGTATAATCTCAATCATTAGACACTAATCGTTCAATCACTGTGTTGAGTAGTCATAAATTCTAAAAATTTAGAGTTTAAAATAGATAAAACTATATAAACTAAAATCTACGTAACATGATTAAGGGTCAGTTACTTTTGATAAGATAAAATGTTTATTTTAGACATAAGATTATAAAATTTAAAATATATTAATATGAATTATATTTAAATTTATTAATACTAAAATGTACAAATTAAATCAATTAAAAATTATGAAAAATAATTTACAATAATTAATTTTTTCCTTTTATATAAAATATTTTTAGTAAATAATAAGATATTATATTTTCATATTGAAATTTAAACTCATACCAAATGAGAAAAGATAAATATTACTAGATTAATTATTGAATCTCATAAAATGAAATAATTTTTAGAAAATATAGATTTATTTCATTCTAAACCTGAAAATTTTGTTTTTATACGATAAATATATATTTTTTAATCCTTTAGTAAATGGATGATCATGGATTTTTAATAGGGTATAAGAGTGTTTATTGTTGGGTAGTTATTTTTTGATTCATGTCCCGGTTTGTTTAAGTTGGGTGCTCATTATCAGGTATCACAAAATTTGGGTACCTAAGTAATGGGTATTGAGTATTCGATTCATAATTTTTTATTTTTAAAATTAAAAAAATATATTAAACATATAAAACTTAAAATTTTATATTCTCTTTGTCTCATAAATGTTGTCCCTTATTGACTTTTTGATATTTTTTAAACTTTAACTCATGATTATTTAAAATTTTCAATTGATAAAAATATGCATTCTAAAAACTTCTAACAAAATAGATTTTAAATATTTATTATATATAAATTAATTATTTTAAATATTTAATACAATTATAGTCAAAGTTTTAAAAAATTGACTTTCAAAAAGCCTATAAAGAATAATATTTATGAGCAAAGAGAATAATACATAATCTAAATATAAAAATTAGTGATTTAAAATTAATTTTAGAATATATAGTCATCAATTTTTTAAAAAAAATTATATAGTAGACATTAAATTTTAGTTTTTATTATAAAATGATCATTGAACATTTGAGTTGTTAATTATAATTAAGTGGATGACAATGACATGACAATTACAAAAGTTTGAATAATAAAATATTTAATCCTTTATATTGGCATATTGTTGAATGGATCGAACAATCAAAAATAACTAAGAGGGGCTGAATTGGTATTTTTAAATTTTTGTGGAGTGATTGAAAGATTGAAAAAATGAAGACACAAGATTTATAGTGGTTCAAGCTTCAAATAAGCTCTACATCCATTACCTTAGTTTCCACTAAGGATTTTCTAACAATTCATTATTGAATTCGTCCCCTTTTATAGGCTAAGGAGGCAACTATTACAAACAAATCAGTCTTTTTACCCAAAGATTGATTCAACCTCACAAATTTACAAATGAAAAGAAGTTGGCAAAAGAAAGTTTCTCTCACATAATAAATTTTCCAAATAATATAAAAAACACCCCAAACTCAATTATAAAGATTATAGATGAAGTACAATGAGTTGAGAGTAAAAGATTTATCAATAGAGTGCTTGGAGTTGGATTGGATGCTTGAATTTTGCTTTGATGATCAATGGTTGTTGATGTTGCATTTGAGACTTGTTTTTATACCCTCTCATTGAATTCTAACTGTTTTGGTGGTTGGGATCATCAATATAGCTATTGAGACATCATCTTCCCACTATAAATGCACTTCACAACCTGACGTTTCGATACACGAAATCTCTGTATCGAAATAGTACTAAAATAGAAAGAGTCGTTATGTTCATTAAATAAGGGTGTATCGATACACTTAACTCGCGTATCGAAACAAATTAGTCTTTAACACAAGGTATATCAAAATGCTTAAAGGGATGTATTGAACATTTTAAATTTGCCTTACCCTGTATCGAAATGCCTTGAGGGGCATATCAAATGGGTCAACTATTTTTTAAAAAATAACTAACAAGTAACGTTAAAATTATTTATGCCACAAACTGGATTCGGATCCGAGTATCGAGTTAACTCGAAGTGTTAGGTTTTAGTTTTAGGCCCCGGGTTTTGAATAGTGTTTGGCCAGTTGTTGGTCCTAGGCTTGTCGGGCTTAAGTGGGTAGAGCCTTAGGTTTTTTTTGCAGAGGGCATTTTGGTAAATGCCAAATAAGATGTGATGGGGAGAGGGGTTTAATGTTTTCAGACCATGATCTCATCTTTCTCTTCTTTCTTTCCTTTCTCCTCATCCTTAGAAGCAAGAAAAGACAAAGGTAAAAGGTTTAATCTTTGAAGGTTTGCTAGAGAATCTCGTTTTAGTGGTAGTAGAGAAGTTGTAGAGCTTCCAAGGATCAATGAAACAAGGTAAGAAAGTGTTGGTTTGGTGGAAGATGAAGGTTTAGGAGGGGTTTAAGGTTGAGCTCGGGTTTAGAGTTTTGAGAGCTTAAATCTTGGTATTTTCATGTTCTTAAGCTTTGCAAAACATCTCTAAGGTGTTCCTAATCCGTTTTACATCTTTCTCTTTTCGAGAAAGAGGTTTATGAGTAATCTACAAGCTCGAGGAGGGAGAAATCTTGAGGTTGAGCTAGGAGTTTGGGTTTGTTGTTGTTTTGCTTAAGGTTGGTACTTCTCCAACCCTTATTCATCATGCATATCATATTTTAAGTTTAAATGCTTGCTTGTTGATTTCCATGGTATGTTTGGCAGCTTTAGGTGGCCTTTAATGGTGGATTTGATCTTAAGTGATGAACCTTAGGAAAAATGGTGTAAACATGTTTAAGATCACTCCCTTAGAGTCTAGAGTTTATTTGGGATCGAAAGGATGATTTTCGGATAGAGTTTTAAGTGTTAGAAGTCTTAAAACTGCACATTTCATGTAGGGGGTATCGATACACTTGAGGATACCCTAGAGGGGAAACTTAGACGAGAAAGGCAGGCGTATCGATTCGCCCTGCCCGTATTTCGATACCAAGTTGTCCAGTGACAATCGTGGTTCAATACCCGTATCGAAGTAGATAAGTCGTCCTAAGTTGACTTTGAAGTTTGGTCAAAGTGTCTCAATACCCCTTTTAGGAGTGACAATCGTGGTTCGATACCGGTTGTTTCGATACCCCCTTGGTGAGGGTATCGATACAAGGTGTTTCGATACACCATGTAGGGGTATCGATACCTCTGGGCAATTTTGCCCAATGTCCTAGAGATAAGTTTGAAAGCCTCATAATGTTATCATAAGGGTTCTAAGAGGTTGTCTAAACTATAAATTGAACTTTAAATCGAAAAATATGCTCTTAACCTCGTTAAAGAGATAATCGAATAATAATTGAAATCTCATGGTATAATCGGTATTTGGAACCTTTAAGGGTTTATTGTGTCATATTTGAGTCATTTGACTTACTTAGGAACCTTGCTTAGTGCTGATGGGTTGCATAGAGTATATTATATATGAGATAAGTTACCTAGTAACCTTGCTTAGTACTGATGAGTTATTACTAATAAATATTATATGATGGTAACATTGATAACCTTGCTTAGTGTTAATGGTTTATCGGTATTATATTATGCAAAAGACCGGCTAAGACCTTGCTTAGTGTTGATGGGTTCTTTAGCGGATTATGTGGAGTGGCATGCCACAAACCTTGCTTAGTGCTGATGGGTCCTTTACTTCTGTACTACTATGAGGTGATATAGACACCGTTATATATATAGGTATATATATATATATGAGATATAAATACAAGATAAGAACTTGAGATGCTGGGTGGTCTTCTCTTGTCATGCATATGTTATGTGCCGATATATGCCATCATGATATCATATGTTTAGGCGGTTATGGTAGCGCCATCATACTTATGTCATGTCATCATTCATGTTGCTTATGCTTTTTCATGCTATGCTTGATGTGGACTGGTTGGTCTAGTACCCACTAAGCTTTAGTAGCTAATGTTCAAAATGTGTTTTCGTGCGTAGGTTAAGGAAAGCTTTCGGAGGAGCATCATCGTGGTGGGTTTCAGCATCGACGTCTTTTATCATAGTACTGTTATTAGGCATAGTGAGCTATGTACTTAGGACCTTATATGTGTAATTTGAAACTCTGTTTTATTTTACTTGGTCGAATGCTTTTGAATTGAATTGTAATATTTTGAGAGCTCCAAATATTTTATGTTACTCAGATTTTATATTTTATGGGTATATGTTGAAAATGGATTTAGACTTCATTTTGAACTTATTTTATTGGGCTTTTGAAAGAAATTTTGAAAAACATGTTTTATGCTAGAGGCTCAATGTGACATCTGGTCAAGGGTGTTACATTTAGTGGTATTATGCTAGATAAGTACATGCCCATTTATCGAAGTTGTACTTGCTTAGATGTTGAAAATTCGAGGATATAACCTCGTTTTTTTGTTGTACAATAAGTATGCCAAGGAGAAACTGAGTTGTGGAAGAGAGTTGAGGTTCTCGAGATAAGGACTCTGATGAGGAGTATGTGCCCACTATGGAGGCACCTTCTGAGGACACGGTTGGTCGAGGGGCCAACTACTTCCTTCAGTTGAATCAGGGGTTAAACCAGATCGTGAGAGCTATACTAAGGCCGTTTGTTATGCCTCGAGAGGCACAGGTGAAGAGGGTGAGAAGAGAAAAAGCTTTTGACTTTCACGGGACAGGACAAGACAATCTCGTACAAGCTGATCAGTGGTTACATGATATATGTTGGATTACGCGAAAGATGAGGTTGAGATCTGAGGATAAGATTTGTCTTCTATCACTGTTGAAAGGTAATTTACTTGAATGGTAGGAGATGATAGAGCTTCGTTGTGATCCTGAACGAACAATTTGGAACAACTTCCTCGATGAGTTCGATAAAAAGTATGTGGATGAAGCCCACATTGACACCCTAAGGGAGAGGTTCACCCATCTTGTACAAGGGAACCGTTCGGTGTTTGCTTACAAGCAGGAGTTCCTACAGCTGAGTAGGTATTCCCCACATTTAGTGGTTACAGAAAAGATGAGATGCAAGAGGTTCTTGAGGGGCTTAAGGAATGAGATCTAAACATATCTCACTGCTACTCCACCCAAGGTGTTTTCTGAGTTGACCGCTCATGCTAAGAACTTGAAGTAAATCCAAGGTTTGACCTATGGTTCATCTTTTGGTCAAGGTGGTTCAGGTGGAAGTAATTATAACTTCTTCAACAGCTCCTAGTCTTATTCGGGAAGGAATAGGAATCGTTGTAATTACAATAGGGGAGCTTCTAATCAGAGTGCAAGGTCAAACCGTAGGTCTGAGTCTATCTAGAGGAGGAGGCAGTCCACATCATCCTCGATGATGAGCCTGGAGAGTTCTCATAGGAGCTCAGGTGCTCCGGCTTACCATCAGTATGGGCGAAACTATAGAGGAGAGTGTTGAAACACAGTCAGAGCTTGTTACCGTTGTGGAATAACACCTAGTGAAAGACTGTCTCGAGAAGGTTAGAGAGTCAGTGGATCAGGTTTAGAGGATCGATTATCATAGCTAGAGAGGCCAAGGTTTTGCCCGTGGAGGGGCGAGTCATGGTTTGGATGGTACCTTTCAGTCCACGGCGAGAGCATCAGCTAGGCAGTATGCTGTGATGGCACAAAAGGACTGTGCGGTTACCGAGGTTATCTCAGGTACGTTTACCTTATTTTTAGTTCTCATAGTAGCTCTTATGGACTCGAGGTCTACCCAATCCTATATCCGTAGCGGGATATCTCAGTGTTGGGGTTTACCAGCCGAGGATCTAAAGATAGGAGTTTATGAGACAAGCCCTTTAGGGTTAGATGTGTTGGTGGACAAGGTTTATCGGAGGTGTCCGATAGAGCTGCAAGGCTAGATCTTTCCAGCTAACCTTATGGTTTTACCCTTTTAAGAGTTCGATGTTTTAGGGATGGATTGGTTGTTCGAGCATGATACGAGTCTTGGGTGTAGGTCAAAGAGTTTGAAGCTCCATGCTGTAGATGGGTCAAAGCTTGTCTTGAGGGGTGAGAGAAACCCTTGTTTACCGAATGTTGTGTCAGCTTTGTCGGCTTAGAGGTTGATCCAGTAAGGCTATGAGGCTTTCCTAGTACATGTTGTAGTCCTGTCTGTGGAAAGTTAGGGATTAGAGAGTTTGAGGATAGTTTATGAGTATCACGATATGTTTCTAGAAGATTTACCCGGTTTACCTCTTGATCGTGAGTTAGAGTTTTGTATAGAGGTGTTGTCGGGTACGACACCGGTGTCTATAACACCTTATCGTATGGCACCGGTAGAGATAAAAGAGTTAAAATAGCAGATCCAAAAGTTTATTGAGAAAGGATTTATCTAACTGAGTGTGTCACCGTAAAGAGTACCAGTTTTGTTTGTTAAGAAGAAGGACAAATCAATGTGGATGGGCATCGACTACTGTCAGCTCAACAAAGTCACGATCATGAATTGTTATCTGTTACCAAGGATCGATGACTTGTTTGATTAGTTAAGAGGTGCCCGAGTATTTTCTAAGATCGATCTGAGATCAAGGTACTATTAGTTAAATATGGTGGAAGAGGATGTCCAAAAGACCCTTTTTAGGATGCGGTACAGAGATTATAAGTTCTTAGTGATGTCGTTTGGGCTCACGAATGCACCAATAGCTTTTACGAACTTGATGAACCAGATTTTTCATCCGTACCTAGATCAGTTTATGATGGTGTTCATCAACGATATCTTGGTGTATTCATGCTCAAAGGAGGAGCATGACTACCACCTAAGAGTTGTTCTTCAGATTTTGAGGGATAGGCTTCTGTACGCCAAGTTCAATAAGTGTTAGTTCTGGTTGTCATAGGTTGCATTCCTTTGCCATATAGTTACAGCGGATGGCATCCTAGTTGATCCTCTGAAAATCCAAGCTGTGGTGGGATGAAAACCCCAAGGAATGTATCGGAAGTCTGTAACTTTCGTGAGCTTGCCAGATACTATAAGAGGTTTGTTAAGGGCTTCTTGATCATAGCAACATTGTTGACAAAGTTTCTTTAGAAAGGGGGTTTCGTTTGTGTAGAACGAGAGGAGACAATAAAGTTTTGAGCAACTTAAGGCTTATCTTGTGGAGGCACCAACTCTAACACAACCGAAACCGGGGAAAGATTATGTAGTGTTTAGCGATGCTTCCTTGAATGGGTTGGTTTGTGTTCTCATGCAAGAGGGTAAGGTGGTTTCTTACGCCTCGAGAAAGTTGAAACCTCATGAAAGGAACTATCCTACGCATTATCTTGAGTTGGCAGCGATTATCTTTGCATTGAAGATATGAAGCCATTATCTCTATGGGGAGAAATGTTATGTCTACACCGATCACAAGAGTTTAAAGTATCTGCTTACCTAGAAAGAGTTGAATCTGAGACAACGAAGATGGATACAGTTGCTGAAGGACTATGACTGTGTCATAGAGTATCACCCTGGTAAGGCGAATATGGTCATCGATGCTTTAAGTAGGAAGTCCATGTCAAACTTGAGAGTTATGTTTGCCCGACTGAGGATGACCGAGGATAGTGGTTTATTGGCAGAGTTGCGTGTGGTACTCATGTTAGTTTAGGAGATAAAGAGAGCACAAGCATTAGATAAGGGGTTGGTAGCTCAGCTAGAGGCTTATCAGAGAGGTGAGGTGTCAGACTTTGAGGTACGGGATGGTGGATTCTTGTAATTCAAAGGTCGTCTGTGTGTCCCTACTCTAGAGGATCGGAGGGATCGAATCTTAAAGGAAGCTCACCGTGGTCTGTTTTTTGTTCATCCTGGCAGTAACAAGATGTACCAAGATCTTCGTCCTTTCTTTTGGTGGCCTAGCATGAAAATGGATGTTTTCGAGTTTGTGACCAGATGCTTAGCGTATCAGCTTGTGAAAACAGAACATCAGGTTCCTTTAGGTTAGCTTCAGCCTGTCCAGATTCCACAGTGAAAGTAAGATCGAGTGACCATAGAATTTTTCACCGGGTTACCAATAACATTGAGAAAGCATGATGCTGTGTGGGTCATTGTTAACCAGTTGACGAAGTCGGCTCACTTTTTACCGGTAAGGATAGACTTTAGTTTGAAAATGTTAGCTTAGTTGTACATAAAGGAGATGTAAGGTTGCATGGTGTACCTTCATCGATCATATCGGATAGGGATCCAAGGTTCACAGTGAGGTTGTGGAGGTCTATCCATAAGGCTTTGGATACTAAGTTGCATTTTAGCACAACTTTTCATACTCACACCGATGGATAGTCTGAGTGAGTTATAAAGATCTTGGAGGATATGCTTAGGTGTTGTACAGTGGACTTTGCTCGAAGTTGGGAAGATCAATTACCACTTGTGGAGTTTGCTTACAACAACAATTATCAGTCAAGTATCAAGATGATACCTTTTGAGGCCTTGTACGGGTGTAAGTGTAGGATACCTTTGTGTTGGACCGAGCTTAGTTAGAGGAGGATAGTAGGTTCCGAGCTTGTTAAGGAGACCAAAGAGAAGGTTCAGATCATCAAAGAAAGGTTGCAAGCAGCTTTTGATCGGCAAAAAGCTTACGCAGATCATAAGCGCAAACATATAGAGTATGAGTTGGGAGAAAAAGTGTTTCTTAAGGTATCTCCTTGGAAAGGGATCATCCGGTTTGGACGGAAAGGAAAGTTGAGTCTGAGGTACGTTGGACTATACGAAGTGCCTGAGAGAGTGGGACCAGTGGCTTATCAACTAGCTTTGCCTCCAGAGTTAGCACATATCCATGATGTGTTCTACGTGTCTATGTTGAGGCTTTACCGTTCAAATCCTTCTCACGTGGTACAACTTGAGGAAATCGAAGTCAATACGGATTTGACTTACGAGGAAAGGCCAAAAGGGATCTTGGATAGAGGAGTCAAGGAGCTTCGGAACAAGTGTATAACATTAGTAAAAGTTCTTTAGAGAAACCTTGGAGTCGAAGAAGCAACATCTTAAGTTGAAAAGGACATGAGAGCTCGGCATCCGTATCTTTTCCTAACAAATAAAATTTTGAGGATGGAATTTTCTTTAAGGAGGGAAGATTTGTAACGACCCGGATTTGGATCTGAGTATCGGGTTAACCCGAGGAGTTGGGTTTCGATTTTAGTCCCCGGGTTTTGAATAATGTTGGACCATTTGTTAGGCCTAGGCTTGTTGGGCTTGAGTGGGTAGAGCCTTAGGGTTTTTTTGTAGAGTGCATTTTGGTAAATGCCAAATAAGATGTGATGGGGAGAGGGGTTTAATGTTTTCAGACCATGATCTCATCTTTCTCTTCTTTCTTTCCTTTCTCCTCACCCTCAGAAGCAAGAAAAGAGAAAGGTAAAAGGTTTACTCTTTGAAGGTTTGCTAGAGAATCTCGTTTTAGTGATAGTAGAGTAGTTGTGGAGCTTCCAAGGATCTACGAATCAAAGTAAGGAAGTGTTGGTTTGGTGGAAGATAAAGGTTTAGGAGGGGTTTAAGGTTGAGCTCGGGTTTGGAGTTTTAAGAGCTTAAATGTTGGTCTTTTTGTGTTCTTGAGCTCTGTAAAACATCTCTAAGGTGTTCCTAATCCGTTTTACATCTTTCTCTTGTAGAGAAAGAGGTTTGTGAGTCATCTACAAGCTAGAGGAGGGAGAAACCTTGAGGTTGAGCTAGGAGCTTGGGTTTGCTGTTGTTTTACATAAAGATGGTACTTCTCCAACTCGTACTTATCATGCATATCATGTTTTAAGTTGAAATGCATGCTTGATGATTGTCATGGTATGCTTGGTTGCTTTAGGTGGCCTTTAATGGTAGATTTGATCTTTAGTGATGAACCTTCGTAAAAATGGTGTAAACATGTTTAAGATCACTCCCTTAGAGTCTAGGATCGATTTAGGATCGAAAGGATTATTTTTGGATAGAGTTCTAAGTGTTAGAAGTCTAAAAACTACACATTTTGTGCCGGGGTATAGATACACTTGAGGGGTGTTCCGATACCCCAGAGGGAGAACTTATACGAGAAAGGCACGCGTATCGATACGCCCTACCCGTGTTTTGATACCAAATTATCCAGTGACAATCACGGTTCGATACCCGTATCGAAACGGGTAAGTCCTCTTTAGTTGACTTTGAAGTTTGGTTAAAGTGTTTCGATACCCCCCTTTGGGAGGGGATCGATACTGGTCATTTCGATACCCCTTGGTATGTGTATCGATATAGGGTGTTTATATACACCATGTAGGGGTATCGATACCTCTGGGTAATTTTTCCCAAGGTCTTAGGGACAAGTTAGAAAGCCTCATAATGTTACCATAAGGGTTCTAAGAGGTTGTATAGACTATAAATGAACTTTAAACCGAGAAATAGGCTCCTAACCCTATTAAAGATATAATCGAATAATAAATGAAATCTTGTGGTATTATCGGTATTTGGAACTGTTAATGCTCTAAAAAGCGTATATTTTCTACCCTTTTTCTCAAGGTTTCGTTTAGTTTTTAGTTTATTTGCATTGCATTTCATTGCATTTCATGTGCATTTGCATTTAGTTTAGGTTTTTATTTTATTTTATTTTTATTTTTAAAAGATGCCGCTTTGAAGGGTATTTTGTTGGTGATGTTGTGCAGATGCTGAAGCAAAGTTGAAAGAATGGAAGAGATACTGTAGCATACTTCTTGTCAAGTGTTGGATCGGACTTCAAGCATATGTCACAGATCGTTGGTCGTGACTACACGGGACCGAGCGGGATGCTTTCTGGTGGTGTTTAATGCATGGGATTGGGATAGCATTAAGAGTGTAGTACGTGCCGAGCAGTCGTCCTATCTAGGATGGGCGTGCTGATCGCGCACCACACTAGTCGGGAGCTGTCCCCGCTTCCCTGATGAGCCCATGGGAGGGCGAAACCAGTGAGTATCGGAGATCGTTAAGGCTGATCCTCGGGTATACGAGAGAATCGAGGTGGCGTATCGGTAGAAGTCCCTGCGCGAAAACTCTGACCCTGTGACAAGTAGCATCAAAGCGAGGTTGTGTGCTAGTTGTGGGCTTGTTGAGCACCTCATGTTCTGCGAAGCGAGTCAAGTGGACGAGCTGTTTGCTCACACCCCAAGAGAAGAGGGTGTTCGCAAGTGGGTCCTCTAGAGACGAGGACGGGTAGGCAGGAAGCTGTAGCGAAAGTTCTCCGGATGGTCGATCTGCAATGGGACACCTCAGTGAAGTGGAGAGTGGCCATGAGGTGGTTGTAGGAAGTCCTGTGCCCGACGTAGGAGGGCGGCCCTAGTTAGAGGGCGAGTTTGGGAGAATTGCACACTAGTTCCTGGCGAGTTTAAAGAGAGAGAAAGAGTTTCCTCCCCATGCACGAGGGCGTGCATGAATTGGGTGGAGGAGAATGTCACGGACCGTTGGTCGTGACTACGCGAGACCGAGCGAGATGCTTTCTGGTGGTGTTTAATGCATGGGAGCGGGATAGCATTAAGAGTGTAGTACGTACCGAGCAGTCGTCCTATCTGGGATGGGTGTGCTGGTCGTGCACCACACTGGTCGGGAACTGTCACTGCTTCCTTGATAAGCCCATGGGAGGGCGAAACCAGTGAGCATCGGAGATCGTTAAGGCTGATCCTCGGGTATGCGAGAGACCCGAGGTACCGTACGGGTAGAAGTCCCTGCGCGAAAACTCTGACCCCCTGACACATACTACAGCATTATGGGCGGACAAAACAGAACGAAAGAAAGGACACACTTACAACCCACTGTCTCCACGTATTTTTTAGGCGAACTGTACCCCCTCTACAAATTCTGCAAACGTCGCACTGCCCCTGCACCCTGCCACAATTTTCTGCAGACGTTGTACCACCTCTGCAGACCTACAACAGTCCCCTACAGACCCTACATTCCTGCCATCTACTGCAGTAAATGACAGGGGATATTCCCTTGGTACCTTTAGGGCACCAAACCCTAGAAGCCTCCTATAAATACAAGGCCAAGCCTTCTTCAACAAGAGAGCCGAATGCACAACAAAGAAAAAAATCAGTAGCTAAAGAACACAAAAAGGAGCGAACTTTAAGGAAGCATGAAGGAGAAGAGAGAAGAAAGAAGGCCACTTTCGGTCATCTTCAACCTCTAGCTAAGCCACCATTGTTGGAGAGCTTCAAGCAAGGGATTTGCGCGACTTCGGGAGGAGCTGCAAGCTAGGAAGTGTCACGGCACAAGCGTTTGAGACTTCCTTCCTCTTCACTTTGTTTACCTCTTTTCTAAGTTGTTTATTATGTATTTCAAAGGACGAAAGTTGAATAGTTTTTATTCCTAGCCATTAATTAAACTAGTATGGCTAAGGCTTATTTTGGATGATCTTCATTTTGTTTTAATGGATGTTTATTGTTTCCGGTTTACTTTGTGCTTTGTTCAAGAACACTAACACGTTTTTACTCTAAACTTTGGTTTGTAAGAGCACCGGGAGGTAGCCATAGCTCAAGGGGTTTGGGAAGCTTAGATCTAGGAATAGGCAAAGCTAGACCAACTTGAACAATGGGCTTGCTGCGGGAGCAGAATTCTAACTTACCTTAGGGATAAGGTAGAGTTTCAACGACTAAAAGGGTAGCACTTTATCAACATTAGGAGTGTTAGGGTTGAGACCGGGAGGTAATGTCTTAGCATTTTCGAGTGTTAGGCCTTCTAACTAGTGATAGTGGAGGCATTTTCAGTAAACTCTGTCGAGCACTAGTAAACCAGGGAAACAGTAACATCTAGGAGAGCAGTGAAGTCATGCCATAGCAAGCCTAGCCTGTCTCAAGCTTGAATATCTTTTCAGTGTTGTGTTTGTGCAACTTTATTTATTTCTCCAATATCTGTTTATTTGCTACTGCATTTTCGTGACAATCTTTGGTTTGCTCCAACACCATTAGTGACATTTTTATTTTGCTAAGGTATTTTTGGTGACACTTGCAGAATTGCTTTAGCATATGTCTATACAAAGGATTACTTTATCTTTTGTGTATGTTAACTATTTTTGAATTAACCTACCCAATCCTCGTGGGAACGATCTCACTCACACACTTTATTACTTGTTTGATGTATATACTTGCACATTCTTGCACGCAAATCAATCATATATTTTAAGCATCCCTCAGTGCTGTGCAACACCAACAAGTTTTATTACTTTATCTTTAAGGGTTCGGTGTGTCATATTCGAGTCATGTGGCTTACCTAGGAACCTTAATTAGTGTTGATGGGTTGCTTAGAGCATATTATATATGAGATATGTTACCTAGTAACCTTTCTTAGTGTTGATGAGTTATTAGTGATAAATATTATATGATGGTAACACTGATAACCTTGCTTAGTGCTGATGGGTTATCGATATTATATTATGCGGAAGACCAGCTAGGATCTTGCTTAATGATGATGGGTTCCTTAGCGAATTATGTGGAGTGGCATGTCACGGACCTTGCTTAGTGCTGATGGGTCCCATACTTCTATACTACTATGAGATGATATAGACACCATTATCTATCTATATATAAGTATGTATATATATATATATGTGTAAGATATAAATACGAGATAAGAACTTGAGATGTTGTGTGGTTTTCTCTTGTCATTCATGTTTTTTATGCTTTTTCATGTTATGCTTGATGTGGACCGGTTGGTCGAGTACCCACTGAGCTTCCGTAGCTTAGAATTCGAAATATGTTTTCGTGCGCAGGTTAAGGAAAGCTTTCGGAGGAGCATCATCATGGTGGGTTTCAGCATCGGTATCTGTTGTAAGAGTACTGTTATTTGGCATAATGGGCTATGTACTTAAGATCCTATATGTGTAATTTGTAAATCTGTTTTATTTTACTTAGTAAAATGCTTTTGAATTGGATTGTAATATTTTGGGAGCTCCAAATATTTTATGTTACTCGAATTTTATATTTTATGGGTTTATATTGAAAACGGATTTGGACTTGATTTTGTACTAATTTTATTGGGCTTTTGAAAGAAATTTTTAAAAGCATGTTTTGGGCCGGAGGCCCAATGTGACACCTGGTCGAGGGTGTTATAATTTAATGCTCGAAAAACTAAAAAAATAACTATTGTATCGAAACGCTTATATAGTGTATCAAAACATTTTTAAATATAATTTTAATTTTAAATGCTTGCTTGTATCGAAACAACTAAAGGTTTTATCGAAACAATATATCGATACCATTTCAAAAATGTTTTAAACCTAAAATTACAGTTTTAAAATGTATCGAAACGGTTCAAGACTGTGTTGAAACGCTTGAACATCTTTTAAAAATAAGCATACCGTATCGAAACGCCTATGAAAAATTCAATACTTTAGCTTTGAAATTTACTTAGGAAAATTTTGATAGGCTATTATTTTGACTTAGAAAAATATTCTGACTTGTCAATTGAGTATGACATAAAAAATCTATTTACAAAATAATCCTTCTATTTCTTTGGTAATATCAAAATCAAATCAGGTTTTACACATTTAATCAATTTATTTTTAATTTAACTCTTATCGTTATGTTTAAATTTATTGAAAGTATAAATATTACGAATTAAATATTTTATTATTCAATTTTTTATGTCAACTAAACTTTTCGGTAATAGATATCAAAATTATAATTTTTTCGTTTGGATCAAAAATCGCTTTACATGCGTTATTTTTCTAAAAGTTTTCATTGTTCCGTAATGTTTTTTAGTTATAAACGCGCTTTCTACATCGCTTTTAAAAAATGCATTTAGAGACAAAAATGATTTGTGAAAAAAATATAAAAGATATAATTTTTTAAGTAAAAAGTGATTTTTAGTTTGGTTTGAAAATATTTCTCGAAAGTTAAAGCTTCTAACTTTTAATTTTATAAATCATTTTAAATAAAATTATTTATTTATTTTTCATATCATTAATTATTTTATATTTTTTTTAAAAAATATTTAAAATAAATATTTTTCCGCAGACTCTCGGTTTCTAATAACCCGACGCAACACCATCTCATCGTCTCTTTTCCCTCCCATTCTACCGTTGGTAATTTCCCTCGCACCTTATTTATTCTTTGCAACTTCACATAGAACCAAATAAATAAAAAAAAATAGAAATTCTTTATCTATTTGGGATGATTAGTATATTCGTTTCATGATGCATTCGCGTGTTAATTATAGCTTGTGTGTCGTGGATAACGAATGGAGAGTAGTTAGGGTTTTCGTGTTGTGTGAACTTAAAACTTAGTAAACGTGTGCTTCTATGATCTTTTTGATGGTTGTTTTCTACTTGGTAGAAAAAATTATGATTTCCTGTTATGAAATTTAATATATTATGCTAGAGAATCTAGTAAGTTTACGGTTAAAGAGATAAAGGAAAGTGAAGAAATGTCAAAGGCCTTTGTGGTTGTTGTTGGAGTCCGAAAGAGTGAGTTTCTCTACGTATTATATTCCTTGCATAAAGATACTTTTAACCCTTAACGTTTATAATTTTTATCGTTTTGGCCTTTATTCTTTGTTTAGGATAAATTTAGCCCTTGACCTATATTTTTTTGACAAATAGCTTATTTTTTAACTATCATGATAGCTAGACTGTTAAAAGTTTAACAAGTTATAGTCATATGATAATATATTTTAAATAAAATGACATCTAACATATCAAATACATATACATATATATGAAATATAATTTTATTTTAATATAAAATATAAAACAATTAAAATTCAAATAAAATATTAAAAATTAATTAATTCTAAAATAAAAAGCTACTAAACTTTCTCAATCTTAATTACGATAGAATCAAAGTTTATCTTAAAAAAATATGAATACAGTTCGAAATTAATTAATTTTTTAAGGTGGGATTTTGATTCTATCGTAGTTAGGGTGGAGAATGTTTAGTAGTATTTTATTTTAGAATTAATTAATTTTTAAATATTTTATTTGAATTTTAATTGTTTTTTAATATTTTATATTTTATATTAAAATAGAATTATATTTCACACATATATATTTGATAGGTTAGATGCCAAGTTTTTTAAAATATGTTATCATATGCATATGACATGTCATTATTGTTAGATTTTTAATGGTTCAGTTATCATGATAGTTAAAAAATAAGTTTTTTGTCAAAAAGATATAGGTTAAGGGCTAAATTTATCCCAAAAAATAAGGACCAAAACAATAAAAATTATAAACGTTAAGGGTTAAAAGTATCTTTATGCTTATATTCTTTAGTATGGAATAACAGAGGGTGAAGCCTTATACTAGGCTTAAATTGAACTATCTCTCTCTCTTCTGGGTTCTTTTGGATAGGTTGTCGCTCTAGAAGCGACTGTGAATAGTGGGACAAAGGCTGCAAACGAGGAATCAGATTCATAGACAGAGTTACTCATGAGGGAGCTGATGAAATTCGATGGGATTGAGGCTGAAGGAGAAGCAAAGTTACAGAGGAAGGCTGAGGTTTGTATTGAAGGCCATAGATTCTTGTGGAATATGTTGCGTCCTTGGTTTCTTGTGGTCTTGTCTTTTGGGAATGAATGTTGTCAGTGGCCATGTTTGGTGTTTGCACCTCCTATAAATAGAATACTGCTAGTCGTTATTCGAAGTCCTTTTGTTGGTATATTAAAACCCATAAAATCCAAGCCCACTAAACTAAACCCAATTCAAATTATTAACCCATAACACAAAATTACCCAATCCAAAAATAAACCCTAAAGATAATAACCTAACTTAACCCTAATCTCAGCCCTCACCGTCACCGGCCACCATTACCCTTTCCCCTTCTCGGTCGCCGGCACGTGACGACCACGCGCAATGCTTCGTATGGCGCACGGTCGACACACGCGATGCTATTGGTTCCCAGATCGGCCACCGCCCTTGCAGTCTGAACCAGTAGAAGATTAGATCTGAAATAAATTAGAATTAGAGTTATTTTGTGTATTTTTTATATTAAAATATGGGTTATATATACCCATAATTAGATCAGTAATCAGAGACAAATTTTAAATAAAAAAGAGAGGCTTTCGGACTCAAACAAAACCACGAGCAAACAACACCACATTTAAAGTAAAAAACAAGAGAGATCAGAAGAAAATAACAAAGTATTCAAAAGAAAAAGGAAAAAATACATATCTCGCTTTATTCTTTTGTAGATCTACGAGTGTGTGATCTTCTTTTCAAAATTCCAACCTTGGATTCATGCTCCCCACATCGAAAAAAGTTGGAAATATGAGACCTTTCCTTTTCCGTCGACGGTGATGGCGGCCGGAGGTGACCCATGGCGGCGGATAGCTGCTGGCGAAACAGGGAAGCGGAGAGCTTTAATAAAAGCTTTGTATCATGGTCATGAGAAGAAAGAAAAATGAAAATTTTAAAAGTTCTGGAGTATTTAAATAGCAACAAAAAAGACGTCGTTTTGGTGTTGGTGGATATTGCCCAAAATGACATCGTTTTGGCATTGGAGCACCATATACTAGACCCAGATCCGTGCCCGACCCGCGTTTAACCCGCAATAAAGGGGAAATTGTTGTTGTAGTCCCTGTATCCTCAGCCTCATCGCATTTCAGCCGCACAATTTGTATCCTCTTTGATTTTAGTCCTTATTTTTGCTATTTTGGTCATAAACTTCTATTTTATTTAATTTCAGTCGCTAATTTCCTTTATTTTGATCTTTTAACTTTGTTTCTTTTGCAGAAAAGTCCTTATATTTGTTATTATTATTTTTAATATGTTTTCATCTAACATATATATTTTATTTTGCAGATTAAAAACTATTTTGGGAATCACAATGTTAATTTTAATGTAGGATTTATAATTTCGATCATATAAAATATTTTGTAACTGACAGGTGTCGATTTCGGGCGTTGTGGTGGTGCTCACCCTTCCCCACGCGTAACAAACTCCTGGATCCAACTCTGGTTCGCAGACACATATTTTGGTGTTCCAATTGCGCCATAAAAACGATTGGTGGCAACTTCCTGGACCAATACCATTGATTAAAGCTGGTGACTCTACTGGGGACTTTTTTTTTCTAGAGTCGAGCCTAAAATCGTTTACATTTTGTTTAATGATCGAAAATATATTATTTTTATTTTTTGATCCTTTACTTTATTTTAAAATAGTTACTAATGTTTTTAATTTTTTTTAGGACTCCCCGTTTCATGAGCTCTCAACCCGGGCTCTATCCGTTTAAGTGGGAGCATGAAATCACTCCTTCGTGAGGTTCCACCTCCGTGTAGGATGGTGAATTGCTTTTTGGATATTTTTCCCTTTTTCTTCGTGAGACTTACGTCTCCACATAGACTTAGAGAAACGTATCCCCCTGAATTATGTTTATTATCCTTAATAGGGTAATAAGTATCGTTCGGGTACCTTCTAGAACCGAACCACATGTAGTGAGACCTAGAAGCCTATCCTTAGAATGCCATGCGAAACTCTGCCCGTTTAGCGGTAACCTTTTTAGGCTTGAGTGCCTTTATATGCCATTTATGTACAGTTTTCTCATCTATTTTAGTTTATTCGACTTTTTTTTTTAATATGAACTAACCATTTTCCTTTTTTCATCGCATTATGACATATCATAATCATCCATTTTGAATTAATGGTAAAACATCATAGCAATATTTTGCTATTGCATTTCACGAGGCATAAAAGTGTCGATTCATGATTGGTTCTGAAATTAAAATATATCGGGAGAAAATCTAGCATCCAAGATATCAATGCAACATTCAAAGTTGCGAGTAAATCCCGTAAATTTAATTTTATGGACACAAGAAACATTTTTGAATCAGTATGTTCACATTTAGAACATGCATCTTGCATTTACATGCATACATTTCAAATTTTAAAATCGATCATGGGGATGTCCCGCGCCAACAATATCAGATGAAGCAAAGGCTGGTCAGTCTAATTCCACAGTGAATGCATGTGAAAACTCAATTTAGGGGCATTTTTTTGAAAATGACCTTTACATCTACATCATGCTTTTACAAGATTCCACGACCAGGGACATTTTTTGACGAATTTTAAAAGGTAAGATTTTACTACTAAGAGACTGCACCAACATGTGAACCTAACCGAGGGGCAACATAACACACTCATGACGATGATAAAAGATCCTCGAGAAAAGACAAACTAAGGTTAAATCCAGATCTACCAGAAAAAGTCTTAGACGAATACGTTGAAGCATACTTACTAAAATATGGACTCAAAATGAATGAACCAAAGGAAGATTTGGGCATCATTAGACCGAACATTGATCAGTCTAGTATAGTCTGGGGCATCCCTTTAAGACGAAAAATCATGTCACATTCATGTATATATTGAAGTCATTTTGCATTTAGGTCCATGCATACATTAAAGACATCATACATTTAGATTAAGCATGCTTAAATTAGGGGCATCCTTTAAAAAGATAAAAAATAATATCATTCATGCGTTCAGACATTTTGCATTTAGACATCTTGCATTTAAACTTAACATGCATCGAGCATCAAGCCAGGAGTATTCATGATGTATATATTTTTGTTTGTACATACAAACAGGTACAGGGAAGAGACCGAACAACCTTAATCATGGGGGCAACAACATGATGACCAATCTTTGGCCCCGAGAAAGCTAAATAAGCAGAAAAAGCATAAAGTTTTTTTTTCAGGTAATAACTCCAAAAATTTTGAACAGCAGCTAAAGAAAATTTTATTTTGCTTTCAGGACTTGGCTACCCATCATGGAGTAGCAGAAACAACTTTTTTCAATGTTACCTCCGTCAATGATGTTGGGACAATTTTGTTAGAACCTTGATCCTTCAACGTTTATGTTGAGGATTAAATTTCCATGCAGATCTTATTTTTTCATATTTGTATTGATGGTACATATGAATCAAAATTATTTTGAGATAAAAAGTTGGGAAAACAAAAAATAATGACGAAAAATGAAATGAAAAGATCGACAAAGACATACAGAAACAAGATAATGGACAATTCAAATGTCTTTCAAAAATCTATTTTCGTGAATGGACAAAGGAAAGTAAACCCTTTGGAAAAATACAATCTTGTGATTGATACAAACTGATTGTACCCAGGGTAATGGTACATTTAGCCTGGAGTAAACGGCTACCGGTAAAGGCAAAACAAATCCATTAATCCATGTGCATTTGGGAAAAATGCATTGATAAGGACCAATCAAACGTCCATTGAAATCCATTTTTATGAATGGTCAAGGAATTAAATCCTTGGTACCAACTAATTGTATCCAGAGTAATCGTACAACTAACCCGGAGCAAATGGCTACAGGTAAAGGCAAATCAAATTCGTTGATCCCTATGCATTTGGGAAAAATGCAAAAAAGATACACGATGTCAATTGAAAACCTTTTGAATCACATATTAAAATATTTTATGCTTTGATCTTATCTCCGTTGATGGTGTGGATAGATCTAAATCACTGAAGTTCAGTCCTACTTCTCCAATGATAGTGTAGTAGGATCCAAATTGCTAAAATTTGATCTCGTTCCCGTTCATGGTGTGGCAAGATCCAACTCAATCATGCTTCTCCATTGATGGTGTAGTATGATCTAGACTTGATCTTACCCCTCCGTTGATGGAGTGGATAGATCCAATTCAGTTCTACTTCTCCGTTGATGACGTAGTAGGATTTAAATTACTGAAAATTGATCTCGTCTCTGTTGATGGTGTGGCCAGATCCAACTCAATCATGCTTCTCCGTTGATGGCGTAGTATGATCCAAACTTGATCTCACCCCTACATTGATGGAGTGGATAGATCCAACTCAGTCCTGTTTCTCCGTTGATGGCGTAGTAGGATTTAAATGGCTGAAATTTGATCTCGTCCCCATTGATAGTATGGCCAGATCCAACCTAATCATGCTTTTTTGTTGATGGCGTAGTATGATCCGAACTTGATCTTACCCGTCCATTGATGGAGTGGATAGATCCAACTCAATCCTGCTTATCCGTTGTGGTCATAATATGATTTAAATTGTTGAAATTTGATCCCATCCTCGTTGATGGTGTGTCCAGATCCAACCCAATCATGCTTCTCCGTTGATGGCATAGTATGATCCGGACTTGATCTTACCCCTCTATTGATGGAGTGGATAGATCCAACTCGGTCCTGCTTCTCTGTTGATGGCGTAGTAGATTTAAATTGTTGAATTTTGATCAAGTCCCCGTTAATGGTATGGCTAGATCCAACCTAATCATGCTTCTCCGTTGATGGCATAGTATGATCCAGACTTGATCTTACACGTCCGTTGATGAAGTGGATAGATCCAACTCAATCCTGCTCCTCCGTTGATGGAATAGTAGGATTTAAATAGTTCAAATTTGATCTCGTCCCTATTGATAGTGTGTCCAGATCCAACCCAATCATGCTTCTCCGTTGATGGCGTAGTATGATCAAGACTTGATCTTTCCTCTCCGTTGATAGAGTAGATATATCCAACTCATTCCTGCTTCTCCGTTGATGGCATAGTAGGACCTAAATTGCTGAAATTTGATCTTGTCCCCATTGATGGTATGGCCAGATCCAACCCAATCATGCTTCAACGTTGATGGTGTAGTATGATCCATATTTGATCTTACCTCTCCGTTGATGGAGTAAATAGATCCAACTTATTCATGCTTCTCTGTTGATGGCATAACAGGATCCAAACTGCTAAATTTTGATCTTGTCCCCGATGATGGTGTGGTCAGATCCAATCTAATCATGCTTCTCTGTTGATGGCATAGTATGATCCAAATTACTGAAATTCGATCTTACCACTCCGTTGATGGAGTGGATAGATCCAACTTAGTCCTGCTTCTCCGTCAATGGCCTAGTAGGATCCAAATGGCTGAAATTTGATCTTGTCCCCGTTGATGGTGTGGCCAGATCTAAATCACCAAAATTCATTCTTATTTCTCCGTTAATGGCATAATAGGATTTAAATTGATGAAATTTGATCTTACCCCTTCGTTGATGGTGTAGATAGATCCAACTTTATACTTCGGGTCTTGCCTTTTTGACCAAATCAAACAAGTTCTCCTTCTGCCATTGATGGCGTAACCATATCACATTTTGACTGATCTCGTTTTACCATTGATGGTACAACTATACCAAATTTTGTATTTACGGATACTATATCTTTATTGGAAAAATCAAAAATGAAAAAATGAAAAAAATGAAGAAAAAAGAAAAGATAAAAAAGCAAAAAAAGAAAAAGAAAGAAAAAGATGAAAAAAGAAAAAAGAAAATATGTCATATCATGCGTCTTCATCGAATGCATCCGGATCAAGTTTTGCAAACCTTGCATCTTTGTCAATGTTGCAGCTAGATCAAGTTTTCTCCAAAGATGGCAACATTATGAGTGTCGCTGTAGATCAAGCATATTTTGTCTTCTACAGCAAGTCAAGCTTATTTTGTCTCCTCCAACGGTTCAACCTCAACTTTTGTTCTCCTCAATAGATCATTATTTTGAAGATTTTGCAAATAAGAGTGATGGAGTAGATCAAGTCAAGCTCCAGAAGAAGAAACGATTATAACCCCCTTAGCCCGGCCTAGACGAAACCAGCTCTAATGGGTTACACGAGGAATATTGAACCAAACCCGCGAAGGTCCGATTCGATAGACAACCCTGAAAATCGATATATATTTTTTTCTAGATGCATAATTAAATTCCTACATGTGTTGGTCTCATGCAAAGCAAGAAAGGAAGCAATTCAATCACAATTGAGCACTCGGTTACACACATGAGTATATTAAGGACTAAAACGTAAATCTTTTAAATTCTATTGACATGGTAGAAATTCATTCCATCAAAGTTCAATTAAACATGCAAATATCATTCAAAATAAATTTCAAACTAAACAGAACATTCTAACATCATCAATTACATGCTTCACTAATTTAGGGACCAAATTGTAAATCTTTCAAATACAAAGGACTTCGTCCGAATTAAGTTAGCTATCTTGAAATTAAGTCAACTTTATGCATCCATGTAAAATTTCAGCTCAAAATAACATCTGTAGCTACCCCAATTGAACAAAGAAAAATATCCACGACTAAAATGCAATTTCCAACAACTATCAATTTCATGTTAAAACACATCAAAATCCATTGATTTACCCATTAAAAACCATCAGGTATTACCTTATTACGGGATTGTATCAATTCAATCGAAATTAATCGATAAAAACCGAAAATAATCAATTAAAACCATAAAACAAATCAAGAACTCAATGCAATGGATCAAACACTTGAAAATTTCAATAAAGAACTCAAAGTTTGGAGGTTTGAATGATTTTTTACCTCCAAACAAGATCCAACCTCCTTCTAATTGAAAAAACCATGAAAAACAAGTTGTAAAATATAAGAAAGTTGAAGAGAAACAAGGAGAAATTAATATGAACGAAATTGAATCAAAAAGATATACTTTACCTTGATAAAATTGAAGAGAAATATGATTGGAAACCAATAAAATTAGGAGAAGTTGAGAGAAAATGGGAAGTTATGTGAAATTGTGATTTTTGTGAAAAATGGGAAATATGCATCAATTAAATCTTAATTGATGATTAAAAGAAGTTTATAAAGATATTTTGGGAAGGTTAGATCTGTTGAGAAAGATTGAATAAATAGCCTCTTAAATATTCTAAGTTTTAGCTCAATTACATTTTAGTCACTAAAATAGTCATTTTTACAAAATAGTCACTATTTTCCAAAATGTCAAAGTTCATAGTGTAATTTTACAAAATTGAGTTTACCATATTCAAATAGAATCCAAATAAGAATTTTAAAGTATTTTTCCACATTTTATTTCCTTTGAAAATCACTTATAAAAATTAAATTCCCGGATTTAGGCTAATTGGCTTGATCGGTTCAACCGAACCCTTGATCCGACCTTAATCCCATTTCTTGGATGTTACAACGATGGTCAAAAGAACTTCAACTTTACCAAAAGAACCTCAACCTTACCAAAAAAGAACCCTTACCTTAACAAAGAAGAACCTTAAAACCATACCAAATAAAATGAGTTATTCTTTATCTTTGCTCCATTGCTATTACACAACAATGAGCAAAGAGGGGCAATTGTAATAATCCATTTTAACTAAAATTAAAACCCATTTTTAAAATATTACAACCCATAAAACCCAAGCCCACTAAACCAAACCCAATTCAAACTATTAACCCATAACACAAAATGATCCAACCTAAAAATAAACCATAAAGATAATAACCTAACTTAACCCTAATCTCAGTCGCTGTCGTCACCGGCTGCCATTGCCTTTTCCTCTTCTCGGTCGTCGGCGCGTGACGACCATGCGCGACGCTTCGAATGCCGCGTGGTCGACACGCGTGATGCTATTGGTTCCCAGATCGGCCACCGCTCAAACATTGCCCCACTGCCCTTATCAGTCTGAACCTGCAGACATTTGAAATAGATTAAAATCACAGATATTTTGTGTATTTTTTTATAAGAAAATATGGGTTATATATATACCCATAATCAGATCTATAATCAGAGATGTATTTTGAATAAAAAAAGAGAGGCTTTCGAACACAAACAAAACCGAGAGCAAACAACACCACATTCAAAGTAAAAATCAAGAGAGATCAGAAGTAAATAACAAAGTATTCGAAAGAAAAAAGGAAAAAGTACATATCTCGCTTTATTCTTTTGTAGATCTACAAGTGTGTGATCTTCTTTTCAAAAATCCGACCTCGGATTCGTGCTCCCCACGTCAAAAAGAGTTGGAGAGGTGAGACCTTTTCCTTTTTCGTTGTCGGCGATGGCGATCGAGATAGTGGCCGGAGGTGACCTATGGCGACGAACGGCTGCCGGCGAACCAGGGAAGCAGAGAGCTTTAATAAAAGCTCTGTATCATGGTCATGAGAACAAAGATAAATGAAAATTTTAAAAGTTTTGGGGTATTTAAATAGCAACCAAAACGACGTCGTTTTGGTATTGGTGGATATTCCCCAAAACGACATCATTTTGGCATTGGAGCCCCATGTACTAGACCCAGATCCGTATCCGACCTGCGTTTAACCCGCAATAAAGGGGAAATTGCTGCCGTAGTCCCTGCATCCTCAGCCTCATCGCATTTCAGCCGCACAGTTTGCATCCTCTTTGATTTTAGTCCTTATTTTTGCTATTTTGGTCACAGAACTTTTATTTTATTTAATTTCAGTCACTAATTTCCTTTATTTTGACCTTTTAACTTTGTTTCTTTTGTAGAAAAGTCCTTATATTTGTTATTATTTTTTTATTATGTTTTCATCTAACATATATTTTATTTTGAAGATTAATTTTAATGTCGGATTTATAATTTCGATCATATAAAATATTTTGTAACCGACAGGTGCTAATTTCGGGCGTTGTGGGGTGCTTACCCTTCCCCACGCGTAATAGACTCTCAGATCCAACTCTGGTTCGCAGACACATATTTTAGTGTTCCAATAACGCCGTGAAAACGATTTGTGGCGACTCCCCAGACCAATACCGGTGATTACATTGACAATAATCAAGCAGACAAGCACCGGCAACCCTCCTTGCTGAAGGATGGTTTGTGCTATACTCTTGTTCCCCATAATGTTAACCCCACCTAAGCATGTATTTATGGCAATGTTACTATTCATGGGCAAGTCTTGCATAGTGTCATTAGGAAATGTCGAGTGGGATCGTGTTTCAAGCTTTAGAAATGTAAGTTCTGTAACTAGCCAAAAATTAATGTAGATGCTACTTTACTCTATTCTGTTGTATCTTCTAATGGCACTCCCTTGATCATGTACGTTGTGTCGAAAACATCCACTACACATAGAATGTTGTAAAAGTATCAACAAATTGTGAGACGTTGGACTTCGGCGTGGGAAGCTTGACTGCCCCTCCGCGGCTCCGCCTATGTCGTCTTCAACCAATCAATCCTCGGATTGGTAACAGTTTGATGAGTTAGTATCTGCTCTGAAATGGAGAGCCTGATTGCCACTCCATCCATATCTTGTTGGATTTGATTCCTTAATATTTGCCTATTTTTTGGAACATAATATACTAGGTTTCATTTGTAATAGTTTTTGTTCTACATTTATTTTTCCAAGCCAACGGGAAGTATCTTCTGCTTGAAAGACATCTTGATTCTTAAATAGTTCATATGTATTATAATATAGACTCAAATTTACATTTGATACATAAACTATGAACTCTCTCAAATTGGTATTAAGGTGTTTTTTTCAAAGTTGTTACACGAACGAATCACAATCTCTCAAGTTAATGTTTAAAAAAAATTACTTAATACATAAATTAAACATGTTATACATATTTTTTATTTTTTCTAATTAAACAATTCAATAAATTTAATTCTTTATATGTTAAAATTTTATAAATTTACTTTTTTTTATTAAATTATATATTCGTTGGTCAAAAATGTGATACTACTTTCTTAGTATAATAAAGATTTAACAATAATTTATTATTGTTTTACTGTGGAATGAAATTATTTAAATGTTGTTTTCATTTGATAGGTTTGATTGGTTTGACAGTGTCTAAAAAAATATTAAATTAATAAAAATTTTAAAGTTAAACTACATAAATGGTTTGAATTTTAGAACGGATCATTTTGGTTGTCGTATTTTTAAAATATTTAATAAGATCATTTAATTTTAGTTCACATTCGATATAGTTTTTATCGTTATTTTATCACATGAAATACGATATTTTGTTGATGTGACATCTTTCGATTGGTTAATAGAAACTATTTAAAAAATTATTTATTAAAAAATAGCTTGATTTTTTTTATTTCACAAAATAACCTCAAAATTTTAAAACTTAAACCCTTAAATCAAAATTCATTTCAATCAATTTTATCTTTGATTGTCATATTGACTCCTATCATATTGTTCGCCGAACCATTATGATCATTTACCCATTATCTCGTATCAAAAATCAACTAACATCGTGTGAAACGTAAGACGAAGACAACATCGTCGAATGATTCATTTGAATGATTTGTGAATAACGACGTTAAAACGAACGACGAATGATGTGTGGATCATTCGAAGAAGGGCTGCTTCATTGTACACCGACAACGCGAACAACACTGAAGAGGGTGATTAAATTTGAGGGTTTAAGGATTTGAGAATTATTTTATAAATATTTGAAAACTTCAGAATATTTTATTTTATATATAATGATTATTTTTTAAAAAAATAAATATTTTTAACTAATAAGATAATATTACGTTAATAAAGTGTCACATGGTATCATCCAAATTGGTTAAAATTATTTATTTTTTTTAAAAATATATATTTTCAAAAGTATATATATTTTTATTTTTTAAAAAATGCAACATTAACACAGTATCATATAGTATCACCATGTCATCATTTCATACCATGTAAACATATCATGTCAGCTTCAGATGTTGACAGTTAATTAACCCACGATTTTTATTTAATATAATAAATTTTAAATAAAATTAAAATGCTAAGAATTGATCTAAAATTTAAAAATAAAGATTAAAATAATCAAAAAAATCACAGGTTGAGGGTTACTTTTGATTTCATGCCAACAAAAAATAAAATTTTTGATTAAAATAATACAAATATTAATCATTCAATTTGATCAAGAAGAGAGACTTGCAATACAAGATTGGTGGTCGGAAATAGTGATGCGTATTTTAATCGATCCGGTTGATTTTGATCCGACTCAACTTCAAATTAAAAGTTAAAAATATTTAACTAGATTTAATTTAAAATTAATTATGTATTTTTCTCTTATTTTTAGGAATATTATTTTAAAATACCACTCTTTATTTTTTTTACAATTTTATCTTTAAAACTAAATTTTTACTTATAATTTAATTCTTAAAATTATTATTTTTTATATATAGAAACCTAAAATTATTTTTATAAGTCAATTTTAAAATATTTTTTCTGATTAGATTGAATCTGTTTTTTTAAGTATTTAAATTAAATTTAGTTTTAAAATATTTATTTTTTGATTGGTTTTAAATGGATAAAATCCTGACCTATATTCATCTCTAGTCGAGAATTGTCGAAGAATCTGTCCTGTCACCGACAGAAAAAGATTCGAAATGTCTCCAACAAATTAAATTAATTAATACAGCTTGGAGTAATATAAGCTAATGTGCTGGCAATGGCATTGCCATGTCAAATCGTAAAATTAAATTAATCATAGAAATACACAAATTGCATTCGAACAAATTTTCGTGATGGTATATACAAGATTTTTAATATTTTGCAAAAATTAATAAATTAATCATTATGTATACATTCCTAATTAAAAATTATCATTTATATTTATATTTATAATTTTAATTTAATTTTCTTAAGTTGATTCAAGTTATTAGATTTGTGTTGAAATTTTGTTATTAATATTTATAGTATTACGATTTATATTGATTATAATTTAAATGTTTTTTATAACAATATATCATATATATGTATATATAATAAATATATTAAGTAGACTTGCAAAACTTGATTTGAATTTCAAAATTTATATACTTACAACTAAAGATTTTGAATTACTCCAATCTTATTTTATAATTTTAACTTTATTTAAAATATTTTTTAATCAAATTTATAGAATTACGATTTGAGTTAACAAGATTCTAATAAAAAATATTTTTCGAGTCAAATTTTATTTACTCATATTTTTGTCCAAACATGAATAATAACGATTTTTATTTTATTTTTTAAGGTTAACCTATGATAATACCTATTTAATTTTTAACTCTTAATAAAATTTATGTGTACCTTATAAATAGGAGTGCTTAAATATAAAATCTTCTAAAGAGAATAAAATTTACTTCTTTTTGGAGAGCGAAGTTAAAAATTTATTTAAATTATTATTTTTTAATTATATTTAAGAGAAATTAATTATTCTAAAATTTATTCACACTTACATAAATTAACCTCCAATAACATCTAATATATAATATTCACTATCTAGTACCACCCAATCAAATTCAAATAAATAAATAAAGAGCTAATTTTAATTATTTATACAAAAAAAAATCTTAAGATACAAGTTGTAATATTTAAATTATTTATAATTTAAATTTAAAATTAAATTAAATACACTTAAACATATTGAAATACATGATTATGATAGAGCTGTCAATAAAAATTTTAAATATTCCTGTATTAATATTTGTTTGATTTTTAAAAATATATAATTAATTATATCCCTAAAAAATTATGTTCCATTAATTATATTTTTAAACCTTAAATTATAAATATTAATCTTTAATACATAAACATTAAACCTTAAACCTAAACTACTAAATCCTAAACCTAAACATTATCTATTAGACCCTAAACATAAATCACTAAACCTTAACCCTAAACTATTAAACCTTAAACCCTAAATTTAAACCCTAAACCTTAACTATTAAACCCTAAATGTGAACCTAAATCTTAATTACTAAACCATAAACCTTAAATCTTAAACCTAAATCATAACCCTAAAATGTAACTACTAAACCCTAAACATAAACCTAAATCTTAATGACTAAATTATAAACCCTAAATCCTAAACCTAAATCATAACCCTAAACCTTAACTATTAAACCTTAACCCTAAACTTTAACTACTAAACTATAAACTATAAACTTAAATCTTAATTACCAAACCCTAACCCTAAATATAAACCAAAACATAAATTTTAAACTCTAAATCCTAAATTATTTTAGAAAAATATTAATTACATTCAACAACGTAAATTAATAAATTTAATTTTTTAAAAATATAATTAATTACATTCTATTATATTTCAAAATAAACCCATTTATAAAATTCTCATTAACAATCCTAAAGGCTACCAATAACAAAATCTAAAAATTAATGATATTATTATTTTGATAAATTAATATCACATTAATAATTTAATTTATAATTAAAGTGATGCGTCAATATATACATTAATTTAAGATTTTTCTATAAATTCATATATCAATTTAAGATAAAAATGTAGATGTATATTAAAATTTTATCAATTTTATATATCAATTTAAATAATAAACCGAAAAGAATAAAAACTGTAAAAGTCAACAATAACAAGCCAAAATGACTAGATATGCGTAGTTATACACGCAAGTTAAGAGAGTGAAGTGAGACGTGGACATGAGTGGCCATCTCTTTTCGTCTCATTCGCCTGACCTTAAAATTTATAACTTAAATTAAAAATTGATTTTTTGTTTAATATATTACATCATTAAATTAACGATTTCTGATATAAAATGATTAAGAATTCGTAAATTGATAACGTAATTAAGCATAAAACTACCTTTTAAAGTTGGTGAGTAAAAGTATATACTTATGAAAGGTAAGTGACTAATAATGTAATTTACCCATATTAATTTGAGGTAATTTACGAAATTCGTGTACCATTTTAAGAAATTTTGTGAAGTTCAGATACCTATTTGTGTAATAAGCCGTTTTAAACAACACAACTTACAAGGCTGTTTATTTATTTCCTCGAAATTTCAGAACTCCAGCACGGAAGATATTATTCAACTCCCGTATGGCTCCTCCTCCTCCTCCTCCGTTATCAACTTCCATGGACGCCCCCGATGATCCTCGACAAGACGACGATCACCTCTCTATCTCTCGTGACCGGAACTTCGCCTTGCACGGTGAGATTATGATGTTCGTCTCTCTCCTACTCTTTGGCGCCTTTCTCTCGTTTCTGCTCTTCCTCTTCTACACGAGACGTTGTCGCGGTAATGCTAACCGGCAAGATTATTCTTCGTCGGAGCCGGAGTCTCCGAATAAATTCTCCTTCGTCCGGAACAAGACCCAGTTCCAGAGCTGTGTAGCCGGAGCCAATGGTACAGGATAAAATAGCTTTGAGTTGGCTGTCGGCAAGCGTGGTTGTGGAGAGCAGGTTTAATTTCAGAAATTAATCTTAGCTTTAGAATTGAGAACTGTAGAGATTATTTTTTTTTTCTATGAAATTTAACACGTGATAAATTATCGGCCACACGAGATTTATTGTTTTTTTAGAAATCTGTCTTTGTTTGTGACTCTTGTCTTCGTTGCTGTCTTACTTGTAACTTCTAAGCAACCAGGTTTCATTTGTTGTCATTTTCGCTCTTTAAAAATACAAAAATAAATAGTTCAAAAAAAAAATAAAGAAATAAAAACTGTGTTTAACCTTTAAGACAATATTTGAACTAAAAAAAAATAAAGAATTAATAAAAAAACAAAAGCGGTTCGAAGATTTTGGGGTCTTATATAATTTATTAAAATATGACCCTTAAAAGTAATTATTTATAACTTCAACTAGTTATAAAATGGCATAAAGATAATTTTAACCCTTAACGTTTATAATTTTTATCATTTTGGCCCTTAATCTTTTTTGGATAAATTTACCCCTTAACCTATATCTTTTTGACAAATAACTTATTTTTTAACTATCATGATAATTAGAACGTTAAAAATTTAAAGATGATAACATGTCATATGCATATGATAATATATTTTAAATGACACGACATCTAACCTACCAAATACATATATATATATATGAAATATAATTTTATTTCAATATAAAATAATTAAAATTCAAATAAAATATTAAAAATTAATTAATTCTAAAATAAAAGACTATTAAACATTCTCAACCCTAACTACGATAGAATCAAAGTCCTATCTTAAAAATATGAACACAATTTGAAATTAATTAATTTTTAAGATAGGATTTTGATTCTATCGTAGTTAGATTTGATAATATTTAGTAGCATTATATTTTAGAATTAATTATTTTTTAATATTTTATTTAAATTTTAATTGTTTTATATTTTATATTAGAATAAAATTATATTTCATATATATATTTAATAGGTTACATACCATGTTATTTAAAATATATTATCATATACATATAACATGTCATCATTATTAGATTTTTAACGGTTTAGTTATCATGGTAGTTAAAAAATAAACTATGTGTCAAAAAGATATAGGTTAAGGGTTAAATTTATCCAAAAAAGAGAATAAGGGCCAAAATGATAAAAATTATAAACCTTAAGGGTTAAAATTATCTTTATGCCTTATAAAATTGTAGCCTTTAAAAGCAAATTTCCTTTCTAAGGGTCCCTGTACGATCATTTCTATTGCACCTATCCAAAACCTCACTAGTTCTATAGAAACAATACTAATAAGAATAATCAATGAGATTGTATAATCAATTATCGCTTTTAAGAAATAATTATAACATTTTAACAATTATAACTCATATTTCTTAATAACATTTTCAAAAAATTTTAATGAATTCCGAGATTAACATCATCTAATGAATGTAGTTTATCAAAATTTTGGGGCTCATGTACAATCGTTTCTATTACACCTATCTAAAACCTCACTAGTTCTACAGAAAAAACAGGGTCAGTTCAAAGATTTTTGGTGTCTTGGGCAATTTATTAAAATATGATCCTTAAAAGTAATTATTTATAACTTCCACTAGCTATAAAATTGTAGCTTTTAGAAGCAAATATCCTTTCTAGGGGTCCCTTTGCGATTGTTTCGAATGCGCATATCCAAAACGTCACTAGTTATATTGAAACAATAATAATAGGAATAATCAATGAGATTGTATAATCAATTATCGCATTTAAGAAATAATTATAATATTTTAACAATTATAACTCATATTTCTTAATAAAATTTTCAAAAAATTTCAATGAATTCCGAGATTAACATCATCTAATGAATGTAGTTTATCAAAATTTTGGGGTCCATGTGCGAACGTTTCTATTGCGCCTATCTAAAACCTCACTAGTTCTATAGAAAAATAGGGTCAGTTCAAAGATTTTTGGTGTCTTGGACAATTTATTAAAATATGACCCTTAGAAGTAATTATTTATAACTTTCACTAGTTATAAAATTGTAGACTTTAGAAGCAAAAGTCCTTTCTAGGGGTCCCGTGCGATCGTTTCTATTGCGCATATCCAAAACCTCACTAGTTCTATAGAAACAATAGTAATTGGAATAATCAATAAGATTGTATAATCAATTGTCGCATTTTAGAAATAATTATAACATTTTAACAATTATAACTCATATTTGTTAATAAAATTTTCAATTTTTTTTTAATGAATTCCGAGATTAACATCATCTAATGAATGTAGTTTATCCAAATTTTTGGACCTTGTGCAATCTTTTCTATTGCGCCTATCTAAAACCTCACTAGTTGTATAGAAACTAAGGGTGTTCAAATACGAGTACCTGAATTACCGGGTACCCGAAAGTCTGGGTAGTTAAAAAAACTACCTATGTCCCGACTCAGATTTTCCGAATTCCCAGTACTTGGGTACCCTAATATCCGGGTACTTGGTACACGGGTAATCGGGTACCCACATTTTAATTTTTTTTTTATAAATTTTAAATTTAATCCTAAAAAAAATTATACAAATGTAAAAGTTTAAATTATATAATCTAACATTCAAATATAAAATTTTAAAACCCTAGTTATATAATCTAAAGATAAAATTTAAGACGTAAATTATATAATCTAATTCAAAACAAAACATAAGTTGTAAGAATTTTTTTAATATTTTAATTAGTTTAATTTATTTCAATATACAAAAATTAATGATTTAAATAGTAAAGAATATTTAGTTGACTTTCATCTTGGTTATTGCACATGCTAAAAATTTATATATAAACGAGTAAAGTTCGAATTTTATCAACTCGAATAAATAAATTTAATATTTTACAATAAATCTTAATTTTTTTACAATGATTCCCTAATTCTTTTTTTGAAAATAAAGTTTGAGGGATTTGAATTTAGGAATTAAGTTGTTTGATTTAAGAATATAGTGAATATATAAGTATTTTATTTAAATAATAATTATATTTAAAATAATAAAAAAATAGAAACCGAGAAACCGAAAATAACCGGGTACCATAAAATTTTTGATATTGTGACCCGGCCCAACCTGGGAAATGACAGGTCGGGTACCTGACCCGAACTTAAAAAAATTTTCCGGGTAAATATCCAATTATTTATGTTCAAGTAGTCGGGTAATCATGTAGGGTCAACTGGGTCGGGTATTTTGGAACACCCTTAACAAAAACAATAATAATATGAATAATCAATAAGATTCTATAATCAATTGTCGCATTTAAGAAATAATTATAACATTTTAATAATTATAACTCATCTTTCTTAATAACATTTACTTTTTGCATTTTTATTATCGGAATATATCTTCAGAGGAGATGGCTCCACCGTAAAGCCTAACAACATAGGACACAGGATAGTAATCCAAATCTTGAGTGACCCTAGGACAAATGTTATATTTTTATTGACTTTTGATTTTTAAACCTTTATCCTAATTAATTTATATTGATTCACGTTACATAATTAATTTTAATATACGAGTTTGTAAAACTAAAATTGATTTTGATATAACAAATAAATGTAAGGACTAATTTTGAAATAACTTTTTGGTCCTTAAGTCAAAGCTTGATCTCTAAGTCAAAACCAAGAACTTTGAAATACTCTTACAAGCCATTTTTACACGAGGGTATCGATACCATGAGGTAAGGTATCGATACACCTGGGATTTTTCAAGGCTTGTTCTTGAGATCAAGAACAGGTATCGAAACAAGGTTTGATACCAAAACTTTCTGTCAACTCATGTTTCGATACAGATTTCGAAACAGCCTAGTACAATTTCAAATTATTTTTAATTTTTTAAAAATACGACTCCTGGTATCGATACAGGTATCGATACACCCTTAATCCCCAACGGCTATTTTCAAGCATTAAATGAGTCGACCGTTGGTGTTAGTTAATTTTTAAATGATGGTTAGCCTGTATCAAAACAGTGTTCGATACCAAGCTTCTTAGAAACTTTTGGTATCGAAACAGGTATCGATACACCCCTTATTAAATGCACAACGGCTTTTTCTTTTCTTGGCATGTTTCGAAACAGGTACCCCGTGTTTCGATACCACCTGCTGCAGAGTGCATTTATGATGGAAAGATGAAGCTCCAACGTCCATATTTACTTTCCCAACAACTTCAACGGTTAGAAATCAATGAGAAGGTATAAAAAGAAGCATTTTCAAAAGCATACACAGAGAATTGAACCTCAAGCAACATCCAAGCACACAAATCCAACTCAAAGTACTTCATTGTATATCTTAGCCTCCCAACTTGTGTATTTCACTTTGATCAGTTGTAATTTAAGTTTGGGGAGAGTTTGTTTGTATTTAGGGCTATTATTTCTTGTGAGAGAATCCTTCTTAGCCAAACCAAATCTCTTGTAACACCTTGTGAGGTCTAAATCAATTTTGGGTAGAAAATTGATTTGTTTGTAAAGGTTATCCCTTGAACCTAGAAAAAGGTTGAATTCAATAGTGAATTGGTTTCAAAATCCTTAGTGGGAGCTAAGGTAGTGGATGTAGAGCTTGTTCGAAGCTTGAACCACTATAAATCATTGTGTTCTTTATTTCTCGATTTTTACAAAAAATCTCCAACCAAACTTTTAATATCCAATTCACCCCCCCTCTTGGCCATTATTCAACATCGATCAACTCAACAATTGGTATCAGAGCTAGATCTTTGAAGGGATTCACCTCCACCAAAGAAGATCCAAGGGTTGTTGATCATCTCTACAACAAGAATTTAATTGCCTCCACTTTCGGTTCGTGGAATGAGTCTCACTCCATCACCAAGCCACCCTTGTTCAATGGGGACAACTATCCTTATTGGAAGAATAGGATGAGGCTATTCATCAACTCCAATGATTATGTCCTTTGGGATATAATCGAAGATGGATCCTCTATCCCTATGAAGAAAGAGAGAGATCGGCAAGTGCCTAAGAAGAGAAACGAGATGACCGATGAAGAAAGAAGGAGAATGTCCACAAATGATAAAGCTCTTCACATTCTCTTTTATGCTTTAGGCCCCGACATCTACTCCAAAATGTCTTCATGTACAAGTGCCAAAGAAGTTTGGGACTCCTTGGAGACAACTTATGAGGGCACCAATGATGTGAAGGAAACAAAGATTGGTCTTCTCAACCTAAACTATGAAAATTTCAAGATAGAGCCGGATGAAGACATCACCAAAATGTTCGTAGATTTTCCGTGATTGTCAATGGTCTTAAAGGTTTTGGTGAGATCATTCCGGAAGAGAAACTCGTGAGGAAACTTATCTATTCTCTTCCCGAGTCTTGGGATAGCAAAAGGACGGCTATCATTGAAGCCAAGGACTTGAAGACTCTAAAGCTAGATGCTCTTGTGGGATCCCTTCTTACCCATGAGATCATGAAGAAAGGAAGAGAAGAAGAGAAAAAGAAAGAAGAGGTAAAGATAGAGAAGAGAGAAGTAGAGAAAAAGAAGCAAGAGATTGCTCTTAAAGCTTCATTGTCACAAGAAGAAGTGGACACTAGTGAAGAAGAAGAGCTAGAGGAATTGGCCATGGTGGCCAAAAGATTCACAAGGCTTATGAGGGCAAATAAGAATCGAAGATTCCAACGAAAGAGGGACTTCAAAGCAAAGAGCAAAGAAGAGGAGAAAGATCAAATTATTTGCTATGAATGCAAGAAGCCTGGTCACATTAGGACCGATTGCCCTCTATACAAAAAGAAGGGTTTTGAGAAGAAGAAGAAACATAAAGCTCATGTTGCCACTTGGAGTGATGAGGAGTCATCATCCGATGAGGACAATGAGGTGGCCAACTTGTGTCTCATGGCTCTTGATGAGCCCAAGGTACCCTTGAACCATCTTGTAATGATTTATCTTATGATGAACTTTATGATGCTTATGATGAACTACAAGATGTGTATGATGAGTTAGTTTTGAAGTTCAAAGAATCAATTTTGAAAAGCAAGAAAACTATTTCCGATTTAGAAATGAAAAATGATTCTTTGACAAAAACAATTTTGGATTTGGAAGAAAAGGTTGTTGATTTAAATGATGATTTGAAATTTTTTCAAAAAGAAAATGTTGATTTAAACAACCTTGTTTCAAGCTTGAGTGAAAATCACCACAAGGTGATGAATGAGCATAAAGAACAAATTAAGGTGGTTGGGAGTTCAACTTTTGAAAAGGGAAGCTCTTCAAAACCCAACCATGTCAAAAGAAATTTTCAAAACCACAAACAAAAAGGTTTTCAAAGGCATTTTAGACATAGAAAAATTAGGAGTGTTTGGGTTCCTAAGGAATCATTGTTTCTAATAATGTAAATGCCATTGCCTCTTGGATTCCTAAGGGAACCAAGCTTTTAGGGACTAACTCTCATGGACCCAAAATGATTTGGGTACCAAAAGTGAAGAACTAAATTTTTGTTTGTAGGTTGAGCATTGCTTCAAGGCCAAAGCTTCAAGTCAAAATATGTGGTACCTTGATAGTGGATGCTCAAGGCATATGACCGGAGACAAGGGACGATTTAAGGAGTTAGAGCTCAAAAAGGGTGGAGTAGTGACATTTGGTGACAACTCCAAAGGCCAAATTGAGGGTATAGGCTCTATTGATAACCACTCCTCTATTCTTATTGAAAATGTCTTACTTGTTAATGGTCTTAAGCATAACTTGTTGAGCATTAGTCAATTGTGTGATAAAGGTTTCTATGTTTCTTTTGATAAAAATGGTTGCAAAATTATTGATATAGAATCCAATAGAACAATGCTCATAGGTTATCGTATAGGAAATATTTACATGGTGCATCTAGATGACATAAACTTATCTCATGCATGCTTAGTTGCTAGTGATGAAAATGATGCATGGTTATGGCATAGGAAACTTGGTCATGCTAGCATAAGTGTTTTAGAGAAACTTGCCTCCCAAAATCTAGTTAGAGGTTTACCTAAGCTCAAAATATCATTGGATAAAATTTGTGATGCATGTGCTAAGGGTAAACAAAAGAGAGTTTCTTTTAAGTCCATTAATGATGTTTCAAATAGTAGAGTATTACAATTGATCCATATGGATCTTTTTGGACCTATTAGGACTACTAGCTTGGATGGAAAATCATATGCTTTTGTTATTATTGATGATTACTCTAGATATACTTGGGTTCTATTTTTAAGTTCTAAAGATGAGGCCTTAGAAAATTTCATCACATTTTCAAACATTTCTCAAAATAATCTTGATCAAAGAATTTCTCATATTAGAAGTGATCATGGAACCGAATTTCAAAATTTAGGTTTTGAAAATTTTTGTAATGAAAATGGTATTAGCCACAATTTTTCGGCTTCTCACACTCCTCAACAAAATGGGGTAGTTGAGAGGAAAAATAGAACTTTAGAGGAAATGGCTAGAACCATGCTTTGTGAAAACAATTTACCAAAGTACTTTTGGGCGGAAGCCACAAACACTTCTTGTTACATCATAAATCGAGTAATGATTAGGCCTATTTTAAAGAAAACGCCTTACGAGATTTTAAAATCTAAAAAGCCTAACATTAGCTATTTTCACCCTTTTGGGTGCAAGTGTTTTATTTTGAACAATGGAAAAGACAATTTAGGTAAATTTGATGCAAAAAGTGATGAAGCTATTTTCCTTGGTTATTCTTTAAATTCTAAGGCTTATAGAGTTTTCAACAAAAGAACCTTAGTTGTAGAGGAATCTATACATGTGGTTTTCGATGATAACCTCCTTCCTAGGAAGGATTCTTGTGATGATGATGATATAGGAATCATTGAAACCATTGATGATGGACAAGCATCAAAGGTGGATGGGATTCCAAGCAATGAGGAAGCACAAGATCCTCCAATAGAAGCTTTGGGAAATGTAAAGCTTGAAGAAAGGGAAGTGAGCTACCCAAGGGAGTTCAACTATGTCAAAAGTGATCAAATCTTGGGTGATCCATCCAAGGGGGTAACTACTCGTTCTTCTCTTAGGTTAATGAATCATATTGCTTTTATCTCATGCATAGAGCCTAAAAATATCAAAGAAGCCTTAGGTGATGATTATTGGATTTTGGCTATGCAAGAGGAATTAAATCAATTTGAGAAAAGTAATGTATGGACATCAGTTGATGGCCTAGTAATAAGTCTACTATAGGAACTAAATGGGTCTTTAGAAACAAACTAGATGAGAGTGATAACATTGTAAGAAATAAAGCTAGATTAGTAGCTCAAGGTTACACTCAAGAGAAGGGAATAGATTTCGATGAAACCTATGCACCCGTAGCTAGAATGGAAGCCATTAGGATGCTACTTGCATTTGCATGTTATCATGATTTCAAACTTTTTCAAATGGATGTCAAAAGTGCTTTCTTAAATGGTTTCATAAATGAAGAAGTGTATGTAGAACAACCACCGGGTTTTGAAAACTCAAAATTTTCAAACCATGTTTTTAAATTAACAAAAGCTTTATATGGTTTGAAACAAGCTCCTAGAGCTTGGTATGAAAGACTTTCAAACTTTTTAATAGAAAAAGGTTTTGAAAAAGGAAAGGTGGATACTACACTTTTTATAAAAAGGTTTAAAAATGACATCTTAGTAGTTCAAATTTATGTTGATGATATTATCTTTGGATCTACTAATGAGCGTTTTTGTTAAGAATTTTCTAAGCTAATACAAGGTGAATTCGAGATGAGCATGATGGGGGAACTCTCATTCTTTTTGGGACTCCAAATTAAGCAAAGGAAGGATGACACCTTCATCAATCAAGCAAAATATATCAAGGATATGCTCAAAAAGTTTGGCTTGGAAAATGTGAAACCTCAAGCCACTCCAATGAGCTCATCTACTAAGCTTGACAAGAATGAAGGAGGTAAGTGTGTTGATTCTAAATTGTATAGATCTATGATAGGTTCTTTGCTTTACCTTACCGCAAGTAGACCGGATATTATGTTTAGTGTTTGCTTGTGTGCTAGGTTTCAAGCTAGTCCTAGAGAATCACACCTTGTAGCCATTAAGAGAATTTTTAGGTACCTTAGAGATACACCTTGTTTAGGTCTTTGGTATCCTAAAGCTTCTTCTTTTGATCTTCATGCCTATTCGGATACGGATTATGGAGGTTGTAAGATAGATAGGAAAAGTACTTCCGGAACTTGTCAATTCCTAGGTAGTATGCTCATATCTTGGTTCTCTAAGAAACAAAATAGTGTAGCTCTATCTACCACCGAGGCGGAGTACATATCCCTAGGGAGTTTTTGTGCACAAGTGTTATGGATGAAGCAACAACTCTTAGATTATGCCATTAAGGTAGACATCATACCTCTTAAGTGTGATAATACTAGTGCAATATGTCTTACCAAAAACCCCATTCAACACTCTAGAACCAAACACATAGAAATTAGACACCATTTCATTAGAGATCATGTGTCTAAAAATGATGTTGCTTTAGAGTTTGTTGACACCTTAAATCAATTAACGGACATCTTTATTAAACCTTTGGATAAGGAGCGTTTTTGGACCCTTAGGAGAGAGTTAGGTCTAACTAGCCTATCTTGACTTGCTAAGTGTCATCTTTTTGCTTATCTTGCTTGAATCTTGAATTAAATCATGCTTATGTTGCTCTTGTATCTTGATGACTCCATGCATGTTGCTAAGGGGAGTATGAACTTATTCATGCATAATAAATATGTCATTACATCATATGCATGCTTCTAGGGGCTTTAGAGACTCATTTCTAGTACTTTTAGTAGCCTAAATGCAAAGCAAAGGTCGAAGGTATCGATACAGCTAATCCCTGTTTCGATAACTGTTCATCAGCCCATCTAGGTTTTTGTCGAGTAGAACAGGCATCGATGCTTGCATCGATACCTCTGTTTCGATACTAGCATCGAAACAGGGTGTTTCGATACCAGTATCGATACTCGAGGACGGAAGTTGTTTAAAATACTTTAAACCTAATTATAATCTCATTAAAACACTTCCAAATTTAAATCCTAAAACCCTAGCCGGCCCTCTCTTTAAAATCCCATCAAATCCGCCTCTCTTAACAGAATTTCTTCACGTTTTCTTTGAGGGATTTTGATCTACGCATCAAAGACTTCATCATATCAACAAACGGTGCTTCATAATCACGAAATTTAACCTAATCTACAATCAAGGTATACTTTCGAAAAATCTTAATTTCGTTTGTTTTTAGTTTGTTAAAAATCAGTTTTTGAGTATGTTTTAAATGTCTATATTATGGGTTTCAATGGACCTATGGCTTTGTCTCAAAATTCCAATTTGTTTTAATCGAATATAAATTTTTGTTTGAATAAGTTTTTCGATGGTTTTTCAAAATTCTTAAAATTCTTAAATACCTTGAATTGTTAGATTATCTCATAGGATTGAATTGGATTATATATATAAGCATACATATTGTTCTTAACTAATCCAATTTTTTTTCCAATCCTAGATCATGGAACCAAAGAAGCGATCTTGTACCGAAGCCGAATCCTCTTAATCATCTTGTGTTGCACGAGTTGATTTTGAGAAGGTCTATGCTAAGAGTCTAGACAATGATCGTAGATTGGACAACTACAACCTTTTTCGGAATTATCCTCTCAAAAAGGAAAGATGTGTGGACATTCAATTCATCACGTCACATAGATTTCCTTTTCGTTACTATGACCGACTTGTCGAGTGGAAGTTCTTGAGTTTTCTCATTTATACCGGCAAGTTCTTTCCAACTCTCGTCCTTATCTTTTACACCAATGCTAAATGTATCTTATCTCCGAACAAGAGTAAAGTAATAGCCATTGAATCGTATCTTATGGGAAAATCTTTTAAGATTAATGTCTTTATTTTCCTTGATGTTTTTGGTCTTGAGGATAAAGGTGTAGATGATGAAGACTCTCTTGCTCCTTTCACCGGATCGGTTACACCTCTTGACGCACACGACCATTTTCTCCATCTTATCATCTCTTGGTGGATTCGTCCATCAAATGGGAGATACTCTAGGATCCGTCAAGTTGATAGTTTTTGGATCACATGTTTCTGTGATGGCATTCAACCAAACCTTGCTCGGATTGTCTTCTCGGATATTGTGTGGTACATCCAAAACCGTGCTACCCCCCTTGTTCAATCTTTTCCTTATGCGTGCATTCTAAGCACCATCTTCTTGCATTTGGAAATCGATTGCTCTCATGACAAGGTGGGATCTTTGAAAGAGCTTATTGGAGAAACTTCACTCAACCGTGCTCACTTTGTCTATGTCTCTAATGGTGAGTGGACTCGAGGTGCTCCTCCTTCTCCTCTTCATGCTCCTATTGATCCAGAACCTATTCATTAGTTTGATATGTTGACCTTCCTCACGACTAAGTTTGATTCTCTCAACGCCCGTTTGGATTCCATGGATGGAAAGCTTGACACTCTTTCCACTCAATTTACTTCGGGTTTTGATGCTATCAACACTAGGATTACAAGCCTAGAGACTCAAGGACACTCCTTGAGAGTATCTCTTGAAGCTCTTCGTCAAAGCCAAAGACTTAATGATGAGGGTAATAAAGATCAAGAGGAAGATGAAGATGATGAGGATGATGATGATGACGGTGATGACATGGCTGATGATTGATCGTTTCGATCTCTCTTATACTTTGCTTTTTAGCTATTAAGACTAGTTATGATGCATTCATATTAGAACTTATGCACCTATTTTTTATTTCCCTATGTTTTGTTATTGTTGGATTATATTTTCTTTGGATACTTTGCTTGCTATGGATTATGCTTCATATGAACTTTTATATTTAAGTGCTATAATTGCTTTATTCTATTACATTGGTTATCATTGATTTTGATCTAACAAAAAGGGGGAGAAAGTTCTATGGCTTTAAGTTTTCGAAACCATCAAATTTTTAAAAAAAATTTTTTGGTGGCACATATTAAGGGGCAGTCTTTCAACTAAATTATTTCAAAACTTAAATTCCTTTTGGTTTTGTTATATCAAAAAGGGGGAGATTGTAAAACTAAAATTGATTTTGATATAACAAATAAATGTAAGGACTAATTTTGAAATAACTTTTTGGTCCTTAAGTCAAAGCTTGATCTCTAAGTCAAAACCAAGAACTTTGAAATACTCTTACAAGCCATTTTTACACGAGGGTATCGATACCATGAGGTAAGGTATCGATACACCTGGGATTTTTCAAGGTTTGTTCTTGAGATTAAGAACAGGTATCGAAACAAGGTTCGATACCAAAACTTTCTGTCAACTCAAGTTTCGATACAGATTTCGAAACAGCCTGGTACAATTTTAAATTATTTTTAATTTTTTAAAAATATGAATCCTGGTATCGATACAGGTATCGATACACCCTTAATCCCCAACGGCTATTTTCAAGCATTAAATGAGTCGACCGTTGGTGTTAGTTAATTTTTAAATGATGGTTAGCCTGTATCAAAACAGTGTTCGATACCAAGCTTCTCAGAAACTTTTAGTATCGAAACAGGTATCGATACACCCCTTATTAAATGCACAACGACTCTTTCTTTTCTTGGCATGTTTCGAAACAGGTATCCCATGTTTCGATACCACCTGCTGCAGAGTGTATTTATGATGGAAAGATGAAGCTTCAACGTCCATATTTACTTTCCCAACAACTTCAACGGTTAGAAATCAATGAGAAGGTATAAAAAGAAGCATTTTCAAAAGCATACACAGAGAATTGAACCTCAAGCAACATCCAAGCACACAAATCCAACTCAAAGTACTTCATTGTATATCTTAACCTCCCAACTTGTGTATTTCACTTTGATCAGTTATAATTTAAGTTTGGGGAGAGTTTGTTTGTATTTGGGGCTATTATTTCTTGTGAGAGAATCCTTCTTAGCCAAACCAAATCTCTTGTAACACCTTGTGAGGTCTAAATCAATTTTGGATAGAAAATTGATTTGTTTATAAAGGTTATCCCTTGAACCTAGAAAAAGGTTGAATTCAATAGTGAATTGGTTTCAAAATCCTTAGTGGGAGCTAAGGTAGTGGATGTAGAGCTTGTTCGAAGCTTGAACCACTATAAATCATTGTGTTCTTTATTTCTCGATTTTTACAGAAAATCTCCTACCAAACTTTTAATATCCAATTCACCCCCCCTCTTGGCCATTATTCAACATCGATCAACTCAACAGAGTTTTTAACAAAAAATTTATATATAGACAAAACCTTAAATTATAAATTAATTTAAACAATATTAAGTTATTTATCACTTAGACCAACTCCATTAATAAATACATCATAATTTTAATTTACCTTGAATAATTTTATTATAAAATTTGGTATCAACTGATCTAATCATCATCTCAGTATAATCAACCAACATGTATTATCACATGAACACCTATATGAATTCTTTGAGTTGGAAAAAACATTGAGAAATAAAAAACTTTGAGCCATATTTCAAAAGAGTAATGATAGAGATTCTGTAGAACTAATGTTTTGATATAATAATTGAAAAATAGTTTTGAACTAATTTGAAAAGATTTCAAAAATGGTTCTTATGTCCAAACTACTTGAAAATATATTTAAGATGTTTTTGAGAGATTTTAAATATGTTTTAAATGATTTAAAGAAACCACATAAGTGTTTTTAACTCAGGTGTTTCGATACACCCTTAAGGTATTTCGATACCTGTTCATCAATGCAAGGTTTAAAAAGGCAAAATTACAGTGGTATCGATACTGGTATCGATACCTTTCACCACTGTGATATTCTGTTTAGAACCATGTTTCGAAACACCCCCAACGGTCAAAACGATTTTATAAAACCCCCAACGGTTAGGAGCGGTATCGATACTGGTATCGATACATGTTCATAGATGTAGTTCAACGGCTATTTCCCAAAGCAGCTATTACGAAACAGCCTTCACGTGTTTCGATACCGCTTGCACCAGAAGAAGAAATAAGCCTTGTAATCAGCTCCAAACCAATCCCAACGGTCACCAACGGCTAGAAGCTCATTTGGGATGATAAAAGGAAGCCTCAAGCATCAAGAGAAGACTAATGCTTCAATTGTAACAACATTATAATCAAGAAATTGTTTTAGAGCATAATTCTCATCTTTTGGGTAGACAACACTTGTGAGCTTAATTGTTAATGTATGCTCAAGTGTCTTAGGATTGGATGAGTGCTTAGTTGCAAACACTAGCCTTATTAGAAGGATTCAAGTTTGCTAAGTTTTCTTGTTTGAGTGAATTCCCAAAGTTTGGTTGTGAACTTTGGATGCTAGATTCGGGTTGTAAATCTAGGATTGTAAGGTTATCCCTTTGTTCCTCAAAAGGTTGAAATTATTAGTGAATTTGGAAATCCTTAGTGGGAAGCTAAGGTAGTGGATGTAGGTGCTTATTCGAAGGTCGAACCACTCTAAAATTATTGTGTTATTTTTGCTTCCACAACAAATCACCCAAAGTGTTCTTTCTCCATCAAATTGGCAAGTTAATCGGTTATGCATCGAGCCACTCCAAGCCTAACAATTGATATCAGAGCGAGGCTCAATCGAGGAGGATTAACATCCTATTGAGAAGATCCGGAGAGCTCGACCAATTTACAATCAACCGACATTCCATGGCTCAATCCATTGAGAAACCACCTTTCTTTGATGGGTTCAACTACTCCAATGGAAGATAAGGATGAAGTATTTCATCAAATCTAGAGACTACAAGCTATAGGATATAGTTGAAGATGGACCATTTGTGCCAAAAGGAATAAAGGCGGAATGGAGCGTGGAAGATCGCAAGAAGATGATGCTTAATCATAAAGCCTTGCACATTCTTGTTTGTGCATTCCATCCAAGCATCTATGAGAAGATATCTTCTTGTGATAGTGTCAAGGAAGTTTGGGACAAGCTAGAAGTCACATACGAAGGAACAAACGAAGTAAAGGAGACCAAGATTGGACTTCTCAACCAAGAGTATGAGAACTTCAAGATGAATCCGGAAGAGGACATAGCAAAGATGTTTGATCGTTTCTCCACCATCACCAATGGACTTAGAGGATATGGAGAGATTATTCTGGAGGAGAAACTTGTTCGTAATCTCATCTATTCCCTTTCCGAGTCATGGGACTCGAAAAGGACCGCCATCATCGAAGCCAAAAATCTAAAGACACTCAAGCTTGATGAACTCATGGGATCACTCCTCACACATCAAATTATGATGAAAGGAAGACAAGAGGAGAAGAAGAAGAAAGAGATTAGAGCGATGGGGAAGAAGAAGGTTCAAGAGCTTGGTGTAAATGTCAACACTGTTGCTCTAAAATCCTCCAAGTGCATCCACTTTGAAGATTCAAGTGAGGAGGATAGTGAAGAAGATGAAGAGCTTACCCAACTCTTCATTGACTTTGATCGATTTGTGAGGAACAAAAGTAAGAGATCCTCAAAGCACGAATCAAAGAAGAAGACGAAGGACTCCCATAAGTCTATCAAAAGGGGATCATCTTCGAAGAAGCAAAAATATGTGGCTACATGGAGTGATGATGACTCCATCGAAAATAAAGAAGCCAACCTATGCTTGATGGCCCTCAATGAGGGGGAGGTAACTTCTAACTCATCTATTTCTAATTCATATACTTTTGATGAGTTACAAGAAGCCTATGATAAATTGGCTTTTGAATTTAAAGCTTCATTTTCTAAAAATAAAAAGATGATTTCAAAACTCAAGTTAGAAAATGAGTTGCTTTCAAAAACCAATTTTGAAATTGAAGCAAGGTTAAAATAATTTGAACTCAAAGTTTTTGATTTACAAAACTTGCTTCAAAAGATTGAAAAAGATCATCAAATTGCTTTAGATGATCTTAAGAAAGAAAAAGATTTGATTTCCAAAGAGCTTGAAAAGAAAAATAATTTGGGAAAATCAAATTTTTACAAGAGACAATCTAGTGCCCCTAGATTTATTGATGGAAAATGTTTTAGAAGTGTTTGGGTTCCAAAAGGACTAATCACTTCAACCCAAAAGGATGAAATTGAAAGATGGATTCCTAAGGGGACTAAAATTTGTGCTACTAACGTTAAAGGATCCAAAGCAATTTGGATACCAAAAATTACTTGATTGTCTTTTTTAGGTGCGATGGAGATATGAGCAACAAAGTGCAAGATTAAGGGGGAGTTCCATACACACAAGAAGGACACTTGAAGAAGGATGCCTTGAGTAAGGGGGAGTCTTTTGTTTTCATAACCAATGTTTTGATATTTAATTTTTTCAACAATTGATATCTTTCAAATTCTCCTATGTTATGACCTTTAAAGTTTTTTAAACTTAGTTTGAACCATTTTTGATATAACAAAAAGGGGGAGAATGTTGTGAAAAATTGTTTTTCAAAGAATTTCAAATGGATAAGAGGGAACTTTAAACGATTTAATTATTTAATTCTCTTATTCAAAGTTTATTTGATAAAGGGGGAGAAATCTCAAAAATAATTTTTCAAGTTGGTTTTATTATATCAAAAAGGGGGAGATTGTAGAGCTAATGTTTTGATATAATAATTGAAAAATAGTTTTGGACTAATTTGAAAAGATTTCAAAAATGGTTCTTATGTCCAAACTACTTGAAAATATATTTAAGATATTTTTGAGAGATTTTAAATATGTTTTAAATGATTTAAAGAAACCAAATAAGTGTTTTTAACTCAGGTGTTTCGATACACCCTTAAGGTGTTTCGATACCTGTTCATCAATGCAAGGTTTTCAAAGGCAACATCATAGTGGTATCGATACTGGTATCGATACCTTTCATCGCTGTGATGTTCTGTTTCGAACCATGTTTTGAAACACCCCCAACGGTCAAAACGATTTTATAAAACCCCCAACAGCTAGGAACGGTATCGATACTGGTATCGATACTTGTTCATAAATGCAGGTCAACGGCTATTTCCTAAAGCAGCTGTTTCGAAACAGCATTTACGTGTTTCCATACCGCCTACACCAAAAGAGGAAATAAGACTTGTAATCAGCTCCAAACGGCTCCAAACCAATCCCAACGGTCACCAATGGCTAGAAACTCATTTGAGATGATAAAAGGAAGCCTCAAGCATCAAGAGAAGACTAATGCTTCAATTGTAACAATATTATGATCAAGAAATTGTGTTAGAGCATAATTCTCATCTTTTGGGTAGACAACACTTGTGAGCTTAATTGTTAATGTATGCTCAAGTGTCTTAGGATTGGGTGAGTTCTTAGTTGCAAACACTAGCCTTATTAGAAGGATTCAAGTTTGCCAAGTTTTCTTGTTTGAGTGAATTCCCAAAGTTTGGTTGTGAACTTTGGATGCTAGATTCGGGTTATCAATCCAGGATTGTAAGGTTATCTCTTTGTTCCTCAAAAGGTTGAAATTTTTAGTGAATTTGGAAATCCTTAGTGGGAAGATAAGGTAGTGGATATAGATGCTTATTCGAAGGCCGAACCACTCTAAAAATCATTGTTTTATTTTTGCTTCCACAACAAATCACCCAAAGTGTTCTTTCTCCATCAAATTGGCAAGTTAATTGGTTATGTATCGAGCCACTCCAAGCCTAACAGATTCAAATAAGAAAATTATTGAGTCTTATTCTACTCCATGATATCTTTATAACGATATCTTATATGCTCAAAATGGTTGAGTGATGAATGAGAAATTGATTCTCAAAGTAAGAAGGTTAAGAATACAGTAAAGAATAAAAGCCCTTATCACACATTGATGAGATAAATGAAGTAAGAAATGTTTATATATAATTACCCATATTATTATTATTATTAAATGATTTGGGAAGACTTCATACTTCTTGCATAGGTGTGTGTGAATCTAATCTTATTTAGGTTAGGGTGTACTCACATGATATAAGCAACACGAATGTTTGGACTAATTATCTTTTTGTGCGTCTACGAATATTTTACCCGTTTTGATTAAATTTGTTCCTTAAATAACTTACCTTTTTTATATTCAAAATTTAAAGGAGAATATCTGATTTCCTTAAATACAAATATTAAATCGATAAAGTTCACTATTGATGGTAATATTCAGATAAATATAATATTATTTTTAAAATTTAAAAAGAAAAATATTTAATTCGAAATAATCTCCCACTCGATTTGACCTAATATGAATGAGATTTTTGATTTTCAATTGACTCAAAACTTTTTCTTTCTCTTATTTTCCTTCATAATGATTGGCTAAAACAAAAGCTCAAGTTTAAGATCTCCATAGTTCGTGCTTTTGTTAAATATCTTTTAATGTTGTATCCTAAAAGATGAATAACCAAGTAAACACAAACATTGTGGAGTGATCGATGATTTTTTTTGACCATGCTGAACCTAACAAAATATCTAAAAGAAGATCCCCTAGTTGTTGTCAGGGATAAAAAAAGAGAGGTGGATGATCTCATCGCCTTCAGTATCACTGAGACTTGGAACAATGGTAATTTTTTATGCCAGAACTACATCCTTAATGGATTACAAAACTCATTGTATCTGATATATGATGTTTACAAAATAATAAATCTGCTATGGCAAGCTAAGCTAAGTCAAGAAGGGCAAACAACCTCAACATCACCAGGCTAAGCTAAAGTTAGAGCCTAGTGGTGGAGCCTCCAAGAAGAAGAAATTCAAAGGATCGTGTTTAAACTATGGCAAGGCGAGACACATGTATTTTGAAAGAAGACATCAAAAAAAAGCTAAAGCCAAGTATGCCAATATTGTGGAGGATGAAGTTCTATGTGTTGTGATCTTTAAAGTCAACTTAGTTGTCTCCAATCCAAGATAGTGATGACTAGACACTAGAGCCACACAATATATCTATTGTGACGAGAACTCCTTTGCTAAGTTGACACCTTGTAAAAATGGGGAGAAGTTCTATATGGGAAATGCTACAACTTTCAAGATTAAGGGGAAGAAAACTATGGTCTTGAAGATGATTTTTAGGAAAATTTCAAGCTGCGAAAGATACTTTATGTGCCCACATACACAAAAATCTTATTTTCAGAACACTCTTAAGTGTTCACGGGTTTAGAATGGCTTTTAAATTTCATATTTTAATTTTGCCAAAATAGGGGATGCATGCGGATAGGGGATATGTATTGAATGAAATATGAAAAATCATTTTTCTCTATATAAAATCCATAATAATGAATAAGAATGCAACTTCTTATGTTTACATGCTTGAATCATTTAATTTATGGTATGGTAGACTTGGACGTGTTAACTATAATACCTTACGTAGATTAATTAACTTGGAGCATATCCCTTTATTTCAAATAAATTATAACCATAAATGAAACACATGTATTCAAGAAAATTAACAAGGTATTCATTTCAAAAAATCGAAAGAATCTCATAACCATGTGATCTAATTCATAGTGATGTTTGTAACTTAAAATTCGTCTAAACAAAAGGAGAAAGTAAATTTTTTATTATTTTCATCGATGATATCACAAAATAATGCTATGTATATTTTCTCTATAAGCAAGAGGTTAAAAACCAACTTAATAAGAAAATTAAGATGGTAAGAAGTGATCATGATCGTGAATATGTTAATACATTTGGTGAGTATTGCTCATAACATGGTATTATTTTCATATGTTCCCTTATAAATCTAAGAATCTGATTAAAATTTAACAAAATGAACTTTTGATAAAACGACTCAAAATATCAACAAGAGGTTGAATCTAAAATAGAGCCACGAAAGAGCAAAAGGGCAAGGATAAAAAAATCCTTTGGATCTAACTTCCTAACCTTTATACTGAAGGTTGAGCCTAACGTATAGTAAAGTTATACGCTCCTCTAAATGCACCTTATGGAATGAAGACATTAAGAGTGAACTTGATTCCATCTTGTAAAACCATACAAGAAAATTAGTGGACCTTTCTCATAGAATTAAACCACTAAATTCAAATGGATTTTCAAACGAAAAATGAAGGTAGATGGAAAAGTTGATAAGTAAAGGCATGATTGATAGTAAAAGGATATCGACAAAAATAATGGTTTGAATATTTTGATACATTCCCTCTTGTATCAAGAATAACATCCATTAGGCTGATACTCACGATTACTGCATTTAGAAATCTTGAAGTACATCAAATAAATGTTAAAACAACTTTCTTAAATGGAGAACTTGATGAAGAAATATACCTGAAACAGCCTAAGGGTCATGTAGTTTCATGTAAAAACGAAAGGTATATAAATTGGTGAAGTCCCAATATACTTAAACAAGTACCAAAACAATGACATGAAAAGTTCGATAGTGGCATGATGATAAACGACTTCAAAATAAATGAGTGTGACAAATATGTATTTGTCAAGACTACAAACATTGGATATATCATTTCATGTTTGTATATTGATGACATAATCATTACTTGAAGCAAAAATGAAATGTTAAAACATAACAAAAACATGTTAAATTCAAGATTTAACATGAAGGATATGAGATTGACAGATACGATTTTGGGTACCCAAATCAAAAGGTCAACGAAAGGTCTCATATTGAATCAGTCACACTACATAGACATTTCTCGAAAAATTTGGCAAAGATTATTACGACATGTTCGTAATGTAACACCCTCGACCCGAGTGTCACATTGAGTCTACGAACCAAAACTCGTATTTCAAGAATTTATTTCAAAAGCCCAAATAAAACGTTCAAATCCAAATCACAATAAAGTCGATAAATCCAAAGGTATGGAGCTCCAAAATATTACAATATTTAAAAGCATTCGACTCAAACCAAATTCAAACAAGTGTTATGAATACATATAGGGTCATACAAGTAAATGTCCTATTACATCTAGTAAATGTACTCTGACAAAAAGTCAATGTTGAAACCAACCATGATACTGCTACTCCGCTCCTCATCGCCACCTAACCTACGTATGGAAACACATCCTAAAAATACTGAGCTACAAAAGCTTAGTGGTACTCTACTACTCGACCCACATCGCACATATCATAAATAAAGCATATGTAACATGAATGATGATATGACATGAGTACAATGGTGCTACCATATTGGCCTAAACACAGGATATCATGCATGCATATTATCGGTACACAACATATACATATCAAGAAAAATCCACACAACATCTCATAGTCCATATATGTATAAGTAGTACGACCCACGTCCACTAAACATCGGGATCCAATACTCTAGGATGAGGCCCATGTTCACTAAACATTTAGATCCTATATTCATGCTTGGAATGATCCATCAAGCATCTTAAAACTGGCCCGCATCCACTAAGAATCGGGATCCTATGTTTGAAAAGTTTTCAAGTGTTACAACACTTTGATCATATATATAGGCTGTCCGGACTCACCATATAATATTATAATACTAGGTGACCTATCAACACTAAGCAAAGCCCATAATAAAACCATACCATATATTTATACCACCAATAACATTATTGGTTTTCAACCATATTCAATTATCCACTAATTAACAAGTGATTAACCAAATATCTCATAAACGGGGTTAAAATGTCAGTTTCTCTGTTTTAGTATTCATTTTACACCTTAAGAGACATGACCCTTTACCCTAAATTATAGAAACCCTATATGGGGTATCGATACACCTATATTGGGTATCGGTACTCCCTTCAGTATCGAATCGCCTCCTTTGCATATTGATACGCCAAGCTAAACAACTTCGAAATATACTAAGATCAAACTTACTCGTATCGATACATTCATACCTCGTATCGATACTGAATTGAACCGGTATCAATACACCTATTTGGTGCATGGATACGCCCTTTTATGCAAAAAACCAATGTAACACTGGTATCGATATCCCCTTGCTTACCGATACCCCAAAAAGTTTTTAGAATTTGAATTAAGCAAGATATATCGGTATATGAGCTGGCGTACCGATACGCCTATTATATTTTTCTCTTCTATTTACTCTAGTGTATCGATATGGGACCATCCTATATCGATACTCCTATACGAAAATACAAGTCTTGAGTGGAAATTCAACAAAATCCCCAACTCAACCTACACGGTTGATTCGCCCTTCGTTCTTACACGTTATTAGGATGATTCTAAGTATGCTTAAGACTAATTTACAAGAGTTCATCATCAATACACCAATTCACCATTAGAGGTGTTTTTTAAGCTATCAAGCACTCAAGCAAAACAACATACAACAACAATGCCTAATTATATGAAATGCATGATGTCAGGGAGTTGGAAAAGTACCAACGTCAATCAAAAGCAACAACAACATCGTTTCCTTGTCCCCTTCAAGCCTTCCCCTTCTCCTTCTCAAAGCTTTTAAAGGACTTTCCAACTTGTTTCTCTGTAAGAGGAAGATAAGTATCTTATTAGGCACTCATTGAGAAGATTTTCAGAGCTTGAAAACATAAACAAACCAAGAAATGGGTTCCCAAAACCCATTCCCATATTATACCTTCTACCCTTTTAAAACCCTTTTCTTCACCAAACTTAGCAACTTTCAACATGGTTTATAGATCTCCTTAATCTCTAAAACTTTCTATCCAACATAAAAATGAGATTCCTAACACAACTCTTAAAGATCAAGCCTTTAACAACTTTCTTTCTTACAACAAGGGGGGACAAATAAGGAAAGAAAAGAGAAAAGAGTGATCTCATCCCCTACAACAACCATAGACCCTCTTTTCTCAAATTCATACTCATTATGCAATTACCAAAAATCCCCTAAATCAACACCCAAAGCCCAACAATAACTCAAATCCTAGAAGTCCAAGGCCCAAAATCAACCCAAAACTCAAAGTCGAGGCCCAAATGTCAAAACCCATATGCTTCGGGTTAACCTGACACTCAGGTATGAATTCGGATCGTGACATTTAACTCCTTTAGACCCTTATTCACACCTATCTAAGAACAAAGGGGAAAGTATTCATCAAGTGAGCAGTCTAAGCGGGTTCAAAATCAATCTAGGAAAAGATCATTGAAAGCAATTGTGAGGCTACTGAGGTATCTTAGATATACTCAAGACTACAAATTGTATTATTCTAGAGACCCTGCTATCTTATAAGGATACTCCAATGCAAGTTGGATATCTAACATACAAGATACCAAAAACACAAGTGAATATGTATTCACTTTGGGAGGAGAAACCTGTTAGAGTATGCCCAAAGACCAATCATATGATGATTGTAAGGATACTTTTATTTAACAATTTTATTGAATAAAGGCATTGCCATTGTTGTTTTCAGATATATGTGTCAATGTATAACATAAACTGAGAAACAATAAGGTCCATATAATAATATATGTATTATTATTAAAAGATCCTTAGTCAAGTATTATTATGGGTATGGATAATAATAATACTCTTAAGACTAACATGTGATTAATTGATGACAATGAGTTGTCATTGACATAAAGATGTCAGAATTAATACATGAATATATTAGTAGAGAATAATATATTGGATTGACCCACTATAAGCATATATCTTAGATTATTATGTGACGATCACGATATTGCTCATAGTGACAACTATATGTATGATCCTTAGACTTAAGATTATTACTATCTCAACATATGTTGTTTTATGTTTTGATGTAGTTAAACGTGTCTCGTAATTAGTTACACTATAAAAACTGATATTGGACATATTAAAATGTATGTAGTGAGATGTAAATGATCAAGATAGGATTTGTCCTTCCAACATAATAGGAAAATATATCAAAGGTCACTTGATTGAGTGAGACTAGAAATGCATGGCCATGCTTGAATATGTTGATATGAGATATCAAAAATTATTCATTAAAAGTAGTCCACTCTAGATATCAAGAAACATTAAAATAGGCTATACAAGTGTGACTGTTCCAAGACTTATGCCTATTAAAGATATAAAAGGAAAAAAGGATATAATACATTAAGATAGTTGGTCACGGACATGATACATCGAATCATGATCTCTTGTAACTTAGATGATAATGATATATTGCTAGATGTCTCTCATTGTTTGTAATATTAGAATTGTTCTGATATTATTACTAACGTTACAATGAGCCTACAGGGTCACATCCAATGGTTGAAAATGAGCAAAAATATATATGTATAAGTAGATTATATTTAATCCCGAATTTTAAATATAGGATATAATTAAAGTAATTATATCCCTTTTAAATTTGAATTAAATATAGATTTCAAAATTGAAGGAAATAATTAAAGTAATTATCTCCTATAAACAAATTCGGAATCAAACTCTTATACCTAGGGTTACACCTATATACGATAATCATATGTCAATCGACCTAAAACTCAGAGCCGAGGCCCAAACATCAAAACCCATATGCTTCGGGTTAACCCGACACTCAGGTCTGAATTCGGGTCGTGACATGTAACTCCTTTAGACCCTTATTCACACCTATCAAAGAACAAAGGGAAAAGTATTCATTAAGTGGAATATGAAAGGGTCATAGGCAGCTTAATATTTCTCATGAGTTGTATTATATCAAATATTACTTTTACTGTAAGCAGTCTAAGATGGTTCAAAATCAATCTTGGAAAAGATCATTGAAAGCAATTGTGAGGGTACTGGGGTATCTTAGATATACTCAAGACTACGAATTACATTATTCTAGAGACCCTGCTATCTTAGAAGGATACTCCAATGCAAGTTGGATATCTAACATACAAGATATCAAAAACAAAAGTGAATATGTATTCACTTTGGGAGGAGAAACCGTCATGCAAATCCTAAAAAAAAAACGATTATAACTAGATCCACAATGAAATATGAGTTTTTTGCTATGGATAAATACGGAAAAGAAGCCAAATGGCTAAGTTAATTTATTAAGGATAGTCATGGAAAAACATGTGTCCACTGTATGTATATATTGTGATAATCAAACAACAATTTCTAGAGCACATAATTTTATGTATAATGGTAAGTCAATACATATACATCGACGACATATATCATTATAAAATTAATCTCAAATGATGTTATTTCTATTGATTTTGTAAGATCAAAGGATAACATTGCGAATCCGTTAACCAAAGGGTTAAACCAAGATCAAGTTGAGAAAACATCAAAAGAAGTATAACTAAAGCCCATGAAAAATAAATAATCCATGTGAAGGTAAACCTTACCTAGCTGACTAGAGATCCCAAGAACTAGGTTCAAAGGGATACTCTAATTGCATAAACCTGATTAGTCATTGTGAGGGGGAATTTTACCCCAAGTTTGTTCCTATGATGTAAATAGTGATAAAAAATGGTATAAGATAAATAAAATCTTTCAATGATCATTATGTGCTTTGGTGAGCCAAGTAACATAAATCACCTATGTAAGAATGATGTGAGGCCGCTTCAAGAAAACTATTGAGCATAGTTCTTTCAAACTCTTGCAAACTTAGGTGATGACCAAGCTTAATGAACATAATCATGAAAACTAAAACTCTTGTTAGAGAGATAGTTGTATGAAGTATATCATCATTTACATAAATGTCTGAATAGTTCAAGAATATCACTTGTACTGGTTAGCTAGTAAAGTAAATAAACTTTCACAATGAACGGTTCAAAGAAAGAAACCTACCTATCATATGCATCTATCAATTGTAGAACCTATCATCACATCGAGTTAAATGTTTTGATAAAATCATCAATTTCATTTATGTGAGGGATTGATGGAAAAAATAATAAAAATGAGCAACTTTGAGTTATATTTCGAAAATAAGAAAGATGAAGAAACGAATAAGAAATTTGTTGGGTCTTATTCTAATTCATGAAATCTTTTCAACGGTATCTCATATGCTCAAAATGTTTGAGTGATGAATGTGAAATTAATGCTCAAAGTAAGGATGTTGTGAACAGAGTACGGATAAAAACCTTTTATTCCACGTGGATAGGATAAATAAATCAGGAAGTATTTATACACACTTATCCATATTGTTTTCATTAAATGATTTGACAAGACTTTTTGCCTCGCACGTAGGTGTGTAAATTCAATCCCATTTAGGTTGGATTGTACCTGTACGACGTGGGCGGCGTGAATGTTAGAACTAGTCAAGAACTTCGTGAGTGTATGAATATTTTTACCCGTTGTGATTAAATTTTTCCTTAATTAGCTTATATTTTTTAATATTCAAAATTTAAAAAAGAATATATAATTTCCTTAAATAACAATATTAAAACGGTAAAGCTAACTATTGAGGGTAATATTTAAATTAATATAATATTATTTCTGAAATTAAAAAGTGAAATATTTAATTTATAATATTTCTCTTACTCGATTTGACTTATTTTTTCTCTATAAATATGAATGAGATTTTTAGTTTTCAACTGACTCAAAACCCTTTCTTTCTCTCATTTTCCTTCATGGTAATTGACTAAGACAAGAGCTCAAGTTCAAGATCTCTATAGTTAGTGCTTTTTTTGAAGATATTCTTGTTGTTGTATCATGGGAGACAAACGGACAAGCAATCTCAAGCACCGCAGAGTGGTCAAAAATTGTTTCCATATCTCAACTTTAATCCTGTTTGCTTTCTCAGTTTTATTATTTTCATATTAAATTTTATTTTTTTTATTTTGTTTCATCTTGGGTTGATTAGTTTGTAACATATTTGATCATCATACACACACAAAAATGTTTAATTCAATCGAAATGAACTGTCTTCGATCATTGTATCTTATTTATCTTTGAGAAATTATATCATAGGTCATTCTCTTCACGTCATTTATATGCATTCATTTTATTAATTTTTCTTTCTTATCTTTTTTACCAAGTGAAGATTCACTTAGTAAAAAATATTTTTAAATTTAATTTGCAGTAAATATTAATGAAGATTCACTTCATAAAAAATAAAATATAATAATTAATAAAATAAATATATTTGATTGATTGATCTCATGGATGAGGTGACGAAAATGACCCATGATATTATTTCTCCATTTATCAAAGCTTCTAGGATAATGTGTCAGAGAGAAGTGATATGATATTATTGATGGTATTGGTTTCGTCAAATTTTTTTTATGTTTCAACTCTAAAAGAAATAATCATAAGTTTTAACTCTAAATTTTAGATCCTAAATCACAAGTCTTAAATCTTTGAAATACACACTATTCCTAAATTCTAGCCTTAAATATTATTCCTAAACATATTTGTTTAGTGTGAGATAAAAAATAACACTAAAAATAATAGAAGATTTTTTCATTGGTTTAGGGATGATTTGCTCTTGATTAATTTCTATGGTAAATGGTAATTAGAATAATCGTTTCTAGGTATCTGCTAGGTCTAAGTTGATTATAGAAGTATTGAGGTGTTCTTTCGTTTGTTATTTTACTTGCTGTCCTTGGAAGAGTATTACTTATAACCCATTTTATTATGTTTTTTAATCTATAAATAAAATTTATTTGATGAGAAAAAATTGAGCAAAAATAATATTTTTCATATTATAAAAAATAATTCATTTGTATTATGTATATTTTTTATTTCGAAAGAAATTAAGTTTGGGATATTGTAAATAGATATCGTCTGACCTTTTTCACTTATTTTAGCTGTATTCGCGTTAAAAAATAGGTTTAAAGATTATGATTAGATTTTAGGATTAAGATTTAATGAATTAGTAGTAGTATTTATGTTTTGGGGTTATAGTTTATAATTTAGAATTTAAAATTTAATTTTTAGTGTTGGAGTATAAGAAGGTAGTAAAAAAGAGAGAATAATTTAAACATTAAATACGAAACTTTATTAACAAACTAAAATATAATCTAATAGAGGTTTTAAAACATGGAAAAAATAATAGAAAAATAATAAATCTAAAAAATAAATGAGATATGCACAAATTTAGATGTAGTCTTTAAAATTGAAAATAATTTTTTACGTTTATTTTGAAAATCACAATCAATTACAAATTATATCAATAAATAACCTAAAAAAATCAAACTTAATGACAATCAATTACAAATCTATTATTCTCTTTCTTTTATTTTTTATATGTAAATAAGAAACTTTTCCTTCATGGCAAGCATTTCCTCTGTCCTTTTGACACGTTTTTTATTTTTATTTTTTTGGTTTATTTTATCTGTCCTTATGGCATGATTCAACATATTCTAGCAGCCGATTGTTACAGAGATTTGAATAGGCGCTAGTTTTTGATTATGATTTTATCGGTGGTCATTGATGGTTAGATCCTCACTCGGTTAATGGTTGTGTACCGATATAATTAGTTCTGGTTAGCGGAATGTTCTGCCTGATGGTTTAGATCTCTCACCACTCCTTATTCAACCATTATGTGTCTCGATTGGACAGAGACAAGGAGATTCAAGAAGCGTATAATAAGGTTAATAAAAATTCATTGTAATTGTAATATTTTTTATGGACTTAATAAAAATTCAGTGACAATTATCAAAAAAAATATAAATAAAAAATATGTGATGTTAAGGTCATCATACGAATATAAAAAAATCTTCAAAAATAATCATAGAAACGTATAATAAGGTTAAGATGTGCCATAAATATAAAATGTCATAAAGACAAAAAAAAATCTATAGAAAAAGATAAATGGAATCAAATAAAAAATAAAGAAAATTTTAAATTATCATTGATTGAAAGGTAACACTAAAATTGATACCGTTATCAATCAGAGAAAGAAAAATAAAAAAAAGCCAAAGTGGCTATGATATTTTTACCACTATTATCAAAAGAGTTTTTGTTGGGGATATTAATAATTAATTATTACAAAGATTTTTGCAATCTACCCATGACAACGGACCACCATTATTTCCCATTGCTTATTTCTTGTTTTTTGTTTTCTTTTATCGTAATTTGTATAAATGAAATTTGGAAGGAGAAGATTCGATCGACCAGGCATAATATTTTAATTGGAACAAATAGAAAGGATGGAAATGATTTGTTAAGCTGATAAATCTTGTCACATGAAACATTGATTTTAACAGGAAAATAAATAAATAAATAAATGCGTGAGTAAAAATACTCAAATGTCACGGGTCGCGAGTTAAAGTCTGAGTTATTGGCATAACAAGCTGCATAAGAGGTTTGAAGAAATGTTTTGGGCTTGAAAATTTTAATAGATTGGCCCGATTCGCAGGAATATTCTAGAAGACTTATTCATTCAATCTATGTAAATATATTATATAACATAGGAGATACTTTTAATAATTAGTCGGTAATATTCTTGGAATTCTATATTATAATAGTATGAGGTTTTATTTAGGTAGTTGATTTAATCGATAGTAACCATCAAATATAAGAGAACTTAACTATAAATAAAGGCCTCCTCACTAAACTTTTGTATAATCCATCCCATTCTATTCTTTAGTAATATAAAACATTCACTTTAAATCTTTTGAATTGTTCTTATTTTGTTATTCGTGTTCTTTTAGAGTTTTTCATAACCGATCTCATAGTTAATTTTCATTTAGAAAGATCTTTCATTCTTGAGTGCTTTAGAAGTTTCATGTTTTAGAGTGAGATTTCATGCTTCCTTAGTCATTTGTCTTGAGAATTCGATTAAGACCATATGAAAGATTTAAGATGCTGCCTTGCATCTTTAGTAGCAGACCCACTAAACTGTCCAATTGTGTTCAACATGTTGAACATCACTGGTTTGAGCTTAAAGTGAGTTGCTTCAATTTCCGGGGTGACTATGCCAGGGTTTAGTCCGTTTAGGTCTTCCACCAGAAAGTCTCTAATAGTGAGCTGCCTTGGCAATGGTCGCGGCAGTGGCTGCTGCGGTATTGCTGGTGGCAGTACATTATGATCAACAGGTGGAATTTGTCCTCTTGGTGGATCATCCATGACTTGAAACAGGTTGCGCCTTATATGGTGTCCTGTGCGTTCAATTTCAGGATCCAATTCGTACAATGGACCACTCGGGTTTGCCCTGGTCATACACCAGATAAGTCAAAGTTAATAAAAAAATAAATAAATAGAATTAAAGTTAAATAAAGAATAGTTAAAGAGCAAGAAAATAAAGAAAACAAAAATTTAGTTGCCAATCCCCGGCAACGGCGCCAAAAACTTGATGCGTGTAATAATAGCGCAACTGTGCAGCGTACACGTCGCAAGTAATAAAGTGATAAGTATATCGTGTATCGTCTCCACAGGGATTGGTATACTTAATATGTCTCCCCTTGTTCCCTTGCTCCTGAAAGATAAAGTAAAAACACAGATAAGTGGATTTGTTTAACTAACTAAATAATTAAATAGCAAAATATAAAATAAAGGATTGAGAACGATATAGAGAAAATGGGTAGGATCCAGCTGCGTCAATTAGTGAATTCGATTGATCTTTTCTTGTCCAATGCAATTACACAACACTGCTTCGCAATACTGCAGATACAACCTCGGCAGCGTTAGTGTTCTCTGCCGCGATAATCTCTTGCTCTTGGGCAGATGCATCAAAGTTCAGCAAAGTGTCCATAGTTGACTCCGCTTATCTCTAAGTCAGAGCGCTGTTGATGACTAGTCTTTGACGATACCTCTCGGTGTGAATCAACGATAATCACTAACCAATCCAACACTTCTTTTAGCTTCTGAAACTCTTAACCTATCTCTAGGCCAAGTTAGTGTCGTCAACACCGTACTTATCCCTTTTGTGAATCTAACTCTCTCGATGCTAGATAAATAGATTACTTACAAACTTCTCTCTCGAGCTTGAATGCAAGAACAAGGAATGGCAATAGGATAAGCAAACTTTGATATTATTATTGCATTAGAACAAAGAAACAAGAAACAATCTCCTCTCACTAATATCTACAACCTTCACCTATCCCTAAGATATTTAGAACATAATGTCATTAGGCACAAATCTTAGGGTAAGGGTTTCTCTAAAATCGGCTCTCTTAACAATATGGTCGGTTAGGCTATATAGAGTCTTAACCTAGGGCAAACCTTTCCTAAATAGACTCTAACTTGGAGTAGGGAACAAGTCTTCTTCATGAGATCTGATGTTTCTTAAGTTTGCAGCCTTCTAGAAAGTTTTTCCCGTTCGGTCTTTGACTTGGGCTTTTAGTGCGCTATCCTGGTCCAATTAGTACGTTGCATCTTCTAGAATGTTCTCTATATTTTTGTCTTTCAGTCTCCTACAATGTTGATGTTTCCACTCTGGATGCTACCGCGGCCTTGTCCCTACTTCGGCCTCAACACTGTTTCATCGTTGCCTCGACTCTGTATATTCCTGCATGTACAGAATATGTAATAATATTTGTATTCTCTATAAATATTGACTTTGTAGGTAGTGATAACGGAATATCCAATATTGTGCAAAGAGTCCATATTTCAGCTCAAGTTGGTGTATAATAGATGCATAAAGTACCATGAGAAGGATACTAAATAACTGCCTTTTAGGCACTCAGCAAGACTCCATCACCATCGAGGTAAAAAGGCAAATGAGTGCGGAACCCTCGCACACCCTCGGGGTGAACTCGGACCACGAGTGCAAGACACTAGGTCACCGTCGATGAACCGAGGCACATGGGTGTTGAAGGCCCACACACTATCGGGGTAGAACAGGACCAAGGGTGCTAGTGACTCGGTCACCGTCGAGGGACCAAAGAAAATGGGTGCGGAAGCCTCGGTCACCATCGGGGTGAACTCGGACAATGGGTGTGAGAGACTCCGTCACCATCGGGGGACCAAGGCATATGGGTGTAGAAGTTCCGCACACCATCGGGGTAAACCCAGACCATGGTTGCGAAGGCCTCGGTCACCATCGGGTTGAACCAGGAACATGGGTGCGAGAGACCCGATCACCATCGAGGGATCAAGGCACATGGGCGTGGAAGCCTCGGCCAATATCGGAGTAAACCCAGACAATGATTGTAAGAGACTCGGTCACCATCGAGGGACCAAGGCACATGGGTGCGGAAGCCTCGATCATCATTGGGGTGAACCTGGACCATGGGTACGGAGGCCTCGATCACCATCGGGGTGAACCAGGAACATGGGTGCGAGAGACCCGGTCACCATCGAGGGACCAAGGTACATGGGTATGGAAGCCTCGGCCACTATCGGGGTAAAACCTGGTAATGATTGTGAGAGACTCGGTCACCATCAAGGGACCAAGTCACATGGGTACAGAATCCTCGGTCACCATCGAGGTGAACCCGGACCATGGGTGCGAGAGACTTGGTGACCATCGGGGGAACTCGGCACATGGGTGCGGACGTACGCACACCATCGGGGATGGTCGAGCCCTTGGTTATGAGGTACTTGGTCACCATCGGGGAGAAAGAGTCCTTAGGGTGCAGCAGCCTCGGACACCATTGAGGGAAGTTGGCCCTTGGGTGCGGAAGCCCTGCACAACATCGGGTTGAGTAGGGCCCTAGTGTGCGACATCCTCGCACACAATCGGTAGGAACCACGAACTCCATCGGAACGACCCTCAAACACCATCGACCGGTGTTAGACCCTAGGGTGCGACAACGTCAGTCACCATCGGGGCAATAAGCCCCTTGGGTGGCCACCATGCGGGTATTGAGTGAAGATGTCCCCATTCTAGACATTTCAATGCTTATTGGGGATAGAGTTGAAATGCTTTTTTAACTCTTTAAGGGGAAGTGATCTGCGGCCCCCTTCGACACCCCACTCAGGGGTCGGGCCTCAGCACTAAGGGGTGAGAGGCGCAGCACTTCGAGCCTAGCCTAAGCACCCATCAGCACCATACGATGCTTTAATATTGGGTGCTTAGGCTAGGCTCAAAGTGCTAGCGGTGTCTTGAAGATTCGGATTACGAACATCTGGATCGGGAAAAATGCAAGGCTTTAGTTTTGTCACTACTCGATCTTGTTGGCTCTGTGCTACTTGCCGAGACCCCATCACCCCGGTACCAAATCCCTTTGAGGCAACGCCCCACTAGGGGGGTGCGAGTAGACCATCTAATGCTCATGCATTTAACAAGACCGAGGCCTCGGGTGGACCCACAAGTTTCCGCTTATGGATAGAGAATCGGATTTGGAAAATTTTGAGGATTTGTTTTTTTCTCTGTATGATCTTGTTGGCTCTCTGCTACTTGCCGAGACCCCGTCACCTCGGTAACAAGTCCCTTTGAGGCAACGACCCACTGGGGGGTGCGAGTAGACCATCTAATGTTCATGCATTTGAAAAGACCAAGGGCTTGGGGTGGTCCCTTTTTTGGTCTCGTCAAACACGATTTGGGAAAATTTGGAGGATTTGTTTTTTCGCGGTATGATCTTGGTGGCTCTATGCTACTTGCCGAGACCCCGTCACTCCGGTACCAAGTCCATTTGAGGCAACAGACCACTAGGGGTGCGAGTAGACCATCTAATGTTCATACATTCGAAAGGATCGAATTCTCGGGTGGTCCCTCCTTGTGGCGGTTACTCGTGTCTAACGGTTGCGATGTGCCCTCGCTTATTGTTTCCTCCGCTCCTCGATCGAGCCTTCGTTCGAGTGGGTTGTGGACCGGTGGTCGTGGATGTCGCTGCTTGTAAGCAATGGGCATGTGAGTTGTGATATAGTTGTGTGTGTCGACAGGCTCCATACTATGCGCATCGAATTGTCGAGCCGCACTCCTCTCCAGCAAAGTCTCCTCGCGGCCCTCATGCCCGAGGGGTGCTTGTAGGATCCTTTGTTGCGTATCCAAATCGATGGAATTCCGGATGTTTCGTCAAGGCCCATTCCGTCAGGCAACCTTGTGGCTAACCGGTGGACCTCAATCATGCCCGGTGTCTCGATCGTGTTATTCTGTATGAATCGTCCGCATCGGTGCATCAGATCTCGATCGTGCTTTCAGATGCAGAAAATCTCGTAAGCGTAGGGTCTTGGCCCTGATCGCACGAACATTTTGTATTTGTCCCTCGACACAATCGATGTTCTCGCCCCGTTATGGCCTCTCCCCCACCCAGGTAGTGTGATGATGATCGTACGGGGCGGACGTTGCGTAGGAATGCTACCTGGTTGATCCTGCCTGTAGTCATATGCTTGTCTCAAAGATTAAGCCATGCATGTGTAAGTATGAACTAATTCAGACTGTGAAACTACGAATGGCTCATTAAATCAGTTATAGTTTGTTTGATGGTATTTGCTACTCGGATAACCGTAGTAATTCTAGAGCTAATACATACAACAAACCCCGACTCTCGGAAGGGATACATTTATTAGTTAAAAGGTCGACACTGGCTCTGCCCGTCGCTTTGATGATTCATTATAACGAGATGGATCGCACGGCCATCGTGCCGACGACGCATCATTCAATTTTCTGCCCTATCAACTTTTGATGATAGGATAGTGGCCTACTATGGTGGTGACGGGTGATGGAGAATTAGGGTTCGATTCCGGAGAGGGAGCCTAAGAAACGGCTACCACATCCAAGGAAGGCAGCAGGCGCGCAAATTACTCAATCCTAATACGGGGAGGTAGTGACAATAAATAACAATACCGGGCTCTACGAGTTTGGTAATTGGAATGAGTACAATCTAAATTCCTTAACGAGGATCCATTGGAGGGCAAGTGTGGTGCCAGCAATTGCGGTAATTCCAGCTCCAATAGAGTATATTTTAGTTGTTGTAGTTAAAGAGCTCGTAGTTGGACCTAGGGTTAGGTCAGCTGATCTGCCTCACGGTGAGCACCGGTCTGCTCGTCCTTATTGTCGGCGGTGCGCTCCTGGCCTTAATTGGCCGGGTCGTTCCTCCGACGTTGTTACTTTGAAGAAATTAGAATGCTAAAAGTATACCTACATTTGTATACATTAGCATGGGGTAACATCACAGGATTTCGATCCTATTGTGTTGGCCTTCAGGATCGGAGTAATGATTAACAGGGATAGTCGAGGGCATTCGTATTTCATAGTCAGAGGTTAAATTCTTGGATTTATGAAAGACGAACAATTGCGAAAGCATATGCCAAGGATGTTTTCATTGATCAAGAACGAAAGTTGGGGGCTCGAAGACGATCAGATACCGTCCTAGCCTCAACCATAAACGATGCCTAATGAGTGCCTAAAAGACAGTTATTTACTAACCTTCTTATGGTACTTTAAGCATCTAATATACACCCACTTGAACCGAAATATAGATTCTTTGCTCAAGTATTGGATATTCCGTTATCATCACTTACAAAGTTAATATTAATAGAGAATGCAAATATTATTACAATTTTTGTTCATGCAGGAATATCAAGAGCCGAAGCAGCAGAGAAGTAGTGTTGCGGCCGAGGCAGAAGCATGGCCGAGGTAGAATCCAGTGTGGCAGCACCAACAATGGAGGCGCAAAGAAAAATAAAAATATAGAGAACATTCTAGAAGATACAGCGCATCAATTGGACTAGGCTAGCACGCTAAAAGCCCAAGTAAGAGACCAAGCGGGAAAACCCTTCTAGAAGGTGGCAAACTTAGAAATATCAAATTCCTTGAAGAAGACTTGTTCCCTATTTCAAGTTGAAGTCTATTTAGGAAAGGTTTGCCCTAGGTTAAGGCTATAAATACCCTAACCGGCCCCACATTGTTTAGGAGAGCCGATTTGTAGAGAAAACCCTTCCTCCCTAAGAATTGTACTTGTACGATAACATGTTCTAAATTTCTTAGGGATAGGTGAAGGTTGTCGATATTAGTGAGAGGAGATTAATTCTTGTATCTTTGTTCTTATGTAATAAAATCAAAATTTGCTTATCCTATTGTCATTCTTTGTTCTTGTATCTAAGCCCGAGAGGGAAGTTTGCGAGTAATCTATTTATCTAGCATCGAGAGGTGTAGATTCACGAAAGGGATAAGTACGGTGTTGTAGACACTAACTCAGCCTATGCCCTTGTGGAGGCACTAAGGGGTAGGTCAAGAGTTTCAGTAGTTAAAAGAAGTGTTGGATTGGTTGGTGGTTATCTTTGGTTTACGTCGAGAGGTATCGTCAAGGACCGAGCATCAACAGTACTTTGAATCAGAGATGAGCGGAGTCACTTACGGACACTTTGCTGAATTTTGATACTTCTGCCCACGAGCAAGAGATTGCCACGACAGAAGAGCACCAGCGTTGCCGAGGCAGTATCTGCAGTACTATTGAAGCAGTGTTGTGCGATTGTATTAGACAAGGAGAAGATCAATTGAATCCACTAATTGACGCAACTGAATCCTACCAACTTTCTCTATAATCGTTCTCAACCGTTTATTTTATGTTTTGTTATTTATTTAGTTAGTTAGATAAAACAAATCATCTTATTTGTGTCTTTATTTTATTTTCAGGAGCAAGGGAACGAAGGAAGACATATTTAGTATATCAATCCCTGTGGAGATGATACACGATATACTTATCATTTTATTACTTGACGACGTGTACACTTACACTTAAAATAGCGCTTATACCATGCCTATCAAGTTTTTGGCGCCGTTGCCGGGGATTGGCAACTAAATTTTATCTTTTTTAATTTTCTTGCCTTCTTTATTTATTATTTTTACTAACATATTTTCTTGCCTTCTTTAAATTTTGGCAACTAAATCAAGTTTTTGGTGTCGTTGCCGGGGATTGACAACTAAATTTTGCCTTTAATTTTTACTAACATAATTTTCCTACCACTCAAAATATGTGTGTTTTGATCCAAAATGGGAAGTTTTTCTAGGTTTTTAGTGTTTGTGAGAAAACAAGGGAATTTTCTCCCATGAGTCCTTCGAGCTTTAGATTGTTATTCATTTTGGTCCCCAAACACCCTAATTAACCCTTAAAACTTTAAAATTCACTCAATTAAGTCCTTAGTTTCACTCTAGATCGAACCTCAAGTTCAAAATTTAATCAAATATTAGATGTTAATTAGGTGTTAATTTAATGTTAAGGCTTAGGAATAATTTAATTAGGTTCTTGGTTAAATTTAATTTAATTTTTAAGGTTGAATTTAAAATTATTTTAATCTAATTAAATCTAGTTTGAACCTAAATTGAACCCTAAAACTCAAAATTAGTTAATTTAGATATTAATTAGGTTTAAATTCTTTAAAAGGCTTAGAAATTATTTAATTAAGTTCTTAGTTAAATTTAATTTAGTTCCTAAGATAAAATTTAAAATTAATTTAACCTAATTAGATCTAATTTAGCCTAAGTGAACCTTAAAACTAAATTTTCATCAAATTTGACTTTAATTAGGATTAATTAAAATTTAAAGCTTAGGAAAATTTGATTAAATTATTAATTTAATTAAAGATTCTAAACCTTAAAATTAATTAAACTTAATTAAATCTAATTCATCCCTTGAAATTGAACTCTTGTTTTTTTTGTCTTTACCATGTAAGTCCCTTTGTGCTCAATTTTGATCATCTTGGTTGTAATTCGAACTCTCATATTTTCTAATGAAAAGTAATCAAGTTCCTTTATTTTGTTTATTTATTTTATTTTATTTAATTATGTCACTTTTTAAAAAATCGCATGGCATATTCGTTAGGAGATCACTTAATCATCATTTAGTTAATTAATTTAGAGCCTTCTAGGATTAGTTGCTTTAATTAATTAATTAAATAGGGAGATAATTAGTAACGATAGTATTTGAATCTTATACCTCGGATACACTGAGAGGCCGGTGTTTTGACGTACCATGATGTTGGTCTAAAGAGTGTACCTTGGTATCGAATTCATGTGCTATTAAAAAACTAGAATTTGATGAAAAATTTAGGTTTAGAATTAAATAAAATTGGTAGGTAAATAATTAGTGACATTAGTAAAGTTATTAATTTTATTAAGTGACAAGATGGTAGCGTCCGAGCATTCGGATGTTATCATACATTTGGTAAAATTAATAATTTAAATAGGGTTTTAATATTTAATTAATGGAGCCTTCCTAGGTTAGAACTTAAAATGAACAAGATAAATAAATGGTCATGCATTTTAAGCCTTTTGAGGCGGAATTTATATTTCTTTAAATTTGGGTGAGATTTCCTATCTAGAGGACGTCTCATTCGGCCCGAGTTTAAAAGAGATATATTTTCTTAATCAAAAGGATATCCTCAATTCAAGCAGTGTTTCTTTAAAATAAAGAATTAAATTAATATATATATTCAAAATATCAAAATGCCACGTGTAATTAATAAGGTACCAATTTTTGGGCGTTTGTAAGGGTCGTCCTTACACGTAACTGACTCCCGAACCCAAATGTTTTTAACGAATCTTTGGTTTGTTTTACGGTGTTTGGCCTACCAAAGTGGCCGGTGGCGACTCCAAATCTATTTTTAAAATTAAATTATAAACATTTTTTTAAAAATTTTGGGTTAAAAGTAATAAAATTCGGATTTCTCAAGATTAATCTCCAGGCTATTTTTCCACACATTTTCGGTTTTAAAACGGTCGCGAAAGCTTGGCGACTCCGTTGGGGACTAAAAATTCTTTTGTGAGTCAGGCCTAACTTTGTTTAAAAAAATTTACACGTGGCATTTTGGTATTTTGAATATAGATATTAACTTAATTCATTATTGTTAAATGAACATCGTTTGAATGAGGGTAGCATTTTTATTTTTGTGATATATCCTGTCATTCATGCATAAGCTCTCGACCCGAGCTTTCACCCTTAAGTGGGAGTTAGATATTATCCGACGTGATGCTCTCCAGCTCCAAGTTTCGGATTTTTATCTACTTCTGGTATACTAACCTTACGCATCGTGGGGTCTTCACCTCCGTTGTAAGGGACGTATACTACCGAATCGATGTCTTATCGTTACAGTAGACGGTAATGACAGTTCGGGAACCTAGTGTCTAGACCAAAAACCACTTGTATAGAGTAGAAACCACTCCTTTTAGAGCCAGATAGGGACCGTAAGATAAAGCGGTATGCTACCAAAATGCCGCCAAATTAGAATTTCTCTGTTTAACATGCTCTTTGGTTATTTTTATGCGACATAAATTGTTCTTTGGTTATTTTTTGCAAGTTAATTTATTCTTGTTCAGATTATTATTTCACCATACTAATACTTTTTTTGTGGTGTGTGTGTGAGTTCATATTGCATGCATTAGAAGTATCGATTCATTAGCTAGTTGTATAGACAATGGTCATGAACTAAAGGGTTTGATATATAAGTGGAAGACAATATGTCAAGATGGACCATATTCGAGTAGACTCGGTACGCGATCAGATTTGATTTTCAAGAAGACTCAGTGCAAGATCAGAGTAAATATTTGAGGAGATCAAGTATCAATAATACAAGGGTGTTTCAGAAGACTTCAAGTATGGGTCATATCTGCCAAAATTAAGGGTAATTTAGGCATTCTTGGACAATAACGTAAAGAGTCATTTTCGATAAAGGATTCTTAGTTGCTTTCAAGAGATGGGTACAACACCAACAATAGAAAAATCATGTTTTTCTGCATAAAAGAGCCAGATTTATTGGGATCAAAATTTATTTGAGCTTCAAGACAGGTTTAGGGAAAATTTAGTATAGATAATCAGAAATTGGATATTTGGCGGATTAATTAGGGGCATTCATATGGTTAGTGCTGACAAATGAAGACTTAAAGAAAAAAAGAAAATTGCGAGCTTAGTTTTGATGTTCAACTTTCATGGATAATGGAAGTTACCGAAATGAAAGAGAAAGTCAGAAGTATTACACGATGCATAAAATTAGTTTGCAAGTTTTGAGCCGATGTTTCAAGTTAAGAACAACATGTTGAAAGTTGGACCGAGCCAGTCACCAAGGTTATGCCGAATGGAATTAGTGATCAACTTCAGAACCAAGTACATGAAATGTCAGATATGCCATGGCAATATAATTCTTCTCAAGAGTATCCAAATTCACTTAAGGAAAAACTTTTAAATTCTATTAATAAAATATAAATTCTTTTCATCGAAGTTCAATTAAACACTTAAGTATCCTTCACAGTAAATTTCAAATCAAACGGATCATTCTAACATCATCAATTGCATGTATCTCTAATTTAAGGACCAAAATGTAAGTCTTCCAAATTATAAGGACTTCATTCAAATTAAGTTAATCAACTTGAAATTAAATCAAATGTATGCATTCACGTGAAATTTCAGCTCAAAACAACATCTGTAGGTACCCTAATCGAACAAAGGAAGATATTCAGGAGTAAAATATAATTTCTAGCAACTTTCAATTCTTGGTGATCAAAGGTTTCGAAACCTTCCAGAAGGTTTCGAATCTTTTTGTAAAAGGTTTCGAAACCTCCCTGAAAGTTTCGAAACTTTTCGCGTCCAGTAACTTTCCAGACTTGAAATTGCCCGCAAGGTTTCGGAACCTTCTTGAAGGTTTCGAAACTATTTGACAAAAGTTTCGGAACCTTCACTAAGGTTTTGAAACTTTGAGCCTAGAACCCAAAAGTTCCGTTACACTAAGTGAACACTAATTACTCAATACTCAACCATTAATTACTACCACTATATGCATCAGTCTTAGGCATAATTAACAACATATGACACATGATTAACAACGTCATGGACATCAATCAAGCTATAGGCATGCTTCCTAGAAGATGATTAAAAACGTAACAATCATGCAAATACATGCTTTAACAATCCAAACAATTCCATAGTCCATCAATTAATAAACAAACAACATAGGTCTTATTTCCATATAAACCATAGTCTAAGTACATACTAATCCAAAGTCTAAGTACACACTCCTCACATAGGTTGGGTTACACATTGCCATGCCCCAATTTATTTGCCAAAAATATACCAAATTGAAGTAATCCTTCCCCTTGGTTTCCTTGCCTCGAACGAAGCCCCAAGCGCCTTTATTTTTCTGCAAGGATGAAAGAAGAGCTTAAGCAAACATACTTAGTGAGGTAGCTCTACAAAAAGTAATCAATGCATAAAACATAAATCAACCTTAATGTCATGTTTGCATCCTTTATGCTTAATTGAAAAAGTAAAACCAAGTCATGCTCATCAACAGTGTCAAATCATTTCATGCGTCATGCACAAGAATACCATTTCATTTCATGTATGCATATTGGATTGCTAGTGATCACCTAATGTGAACTCTTAGTTCACCGAATACTCGGATCCTTTTTCTCATAATTGGAGACTCTTGGTCTCAACATGCATCGGTCGGACACTTAGTCACCTTTGTATACATGTTACCCCCACTACGCACGGTCGGACACAAATTCACCCTTGTTTACATATAGGCAAGCTCTACACGCACGGTCGGACACAAAGTCACCCTTGTTTACGTGTAGGCAACATCATTGCTCTCTTTATTTTATAGTGCACTCAATCCTAATGACATGTCATTTGTATTCGAATCTAAAGTTAGTGTCACTAAGCCAATATCAAAATCAATCATGCATGTTAAGTTGCTGCTCATAGTGCATTCATATATTGTTCATCATGTGAACCTTAAATCATGTTCAACGACATCATCATTATAGGGCAAATAACCTCATCATATTCCAATATATTTTCATGCGTCCATAAGCCATGAATGACTTTATAAATCATGCAATTTCTAGCAATTAACACATGCATGCATCATATCAAAACCATAGTTATACATTTCCAAAATCTCAATAAATCATCATCATCAAAGCCATTTCCGAAATTGTCGGTACATAAGAAACTGCATCAAAATCATTTAATCCACTTACTCTTGAACTATGAAAAGTTTTCACACTATTCCTTAGTCCCCAAAATAAAACTGAACCAATGCGATTCACTTTTAATCCGAAATCACTCACCAATAAGCGAAACGAGCATTCACCAATATCCCGACGATCACACCAACGCACCAGCACTCAAGCATCTTCTTGTACCTTTTCTACAACATTAAAAATAGAGCATTCTCACATCATGACATGCTCAAACTAGCAGCCATATCCGATCACCATAAAACTATCGAAAACTTAGTTGAAAAGACCGTAAACTAAGCCAAAACGCATCCGAACAACATCAGCCCAAAACCTAATGAATCTAACATCTAATCCACTTCAAATATCAACTAAAAACACATCCAAACCATCCTTATATCTCCAGCAAATTTAAAACACCTAAAACACCCCCTAAAACAACCGAAAAACATCTTAAAACAACACCAATTGCATTATTCCGGGATTAAATTAATGTGCCATCAAATCAAGACTCAATTAATCGTATAATTGACATATTAACATAATTAAATCCATCTAATTTCAGCATTGATTGAGATCCAACAAGATTTTACAAAAATATTCACAAAATCATTAGATCTAACATTGAAAACATAGAATTAAGTTTTATTCAAAGATTAACAAGCTAATACTTGGGAATTTCAATAAAGAATCTTAGAAAAAGAATTAAAATCCAGAAAATTACCTTTAAGATCTATTCACCAAAAAGATGAAGTTTTCCTCTTCTTGATTCTTGCAAATTGGTGTTGATTTGATAAAATTGATGGTTAGGTTTTATAAAGAATGGAAAGATGATTAAAATGATGTAATCTTTGTGGAAAAAGATGAAAAAATCAGCAAGGAATTGAAGAAAAGAGATGAAGGAAAATGTAGAAAAAATGAGAGAAAAAGATGAGAGGAAAAAAAGGTAGTTTTGAGAGAAAATGATTATCATCTTTAATTAAAGTAATTAAAAAGCATTTTGGTGAATAAATCATTATTAAAAATTAAAATGGGTTTATGGCCCTCTAAGGATTCTAAGTTTAGCTTGCTTTTCAATTTAGTCACTAAAATAACAATTTTTCGAAAATCACAAATTAAGTCCTCCAATTTTCCAAAAATTACAAATTGGTCACTTATGCATAATTAAGTATAATTAAAAATCAATATAAAGTCCAGATTACTTTCTTTTAATTTTTGAAACATATTTTAATATTTTTAAACCCTATTTCAAAAATTATTATTTTTCTTAATTAAATATATTCTTATTTTATTTTTCCCTGGAATAATAAACCGGAGAATTCGATTCGACCCGAATCGAATTCTCCTAACTAAAGCCTAAACTAATAAACCCAAAATCGGGATGTTACAAAAGGTCTTTCGTTGCACGACAGTTTTGGGAGGAACAAGGATTCTAGCACACCATTGAAGAAAACTATGGTATCGACGAATTCTTGTTCGACAGAATTAAAGTCTAGGATTGGGAAAAATTCTACCTCTAACCTCCCATAGCAAATGCCACAATTGTGAGAGAATTCTATGCACATTGCCCGAACAAGGAAACGATGTTCATCTACTACCGGGGCAAGCTAGTAAAGCTCGATGCCGAGGAAATCAACGATTACTACAGCGTTATCCTCATACGCGATGAACATGGTGAATTTGTAGCCAATATCGAGGAATACGAGGTTATCAAGAACGAACTTTGCTACAAAAACACTCCATGGGAAACCAGTGCCCATAGGGGTTGTGTAACAAGGCTCAGTCTTAAACCCGAAGCCAAGCTTTGGTGCACATTTGTCAAGCGACGCCTCATGCCCACCTCCCACAATAGCACAATTGATAGAAAAAGATTGTTGCTCATTCATTCAATCATCAACAGAAGGACCATCAATGTTGGAGAGATCATTCTTCAAGAAATCTATGAGTGCGGTAAGAAAGAACGAGGTTCATTATATTTCCCTAGTTTAATCTCTAACCTATGCATTGCTACAGGTGTCCCTATAGAAGCAACCGATGAATACACAACACAAAGGTAAGGCTGGATAAAAGAATTTTGCCACAGAGTAATGCAGATCACCCAAGCAGACCCAGTGCAGGAAACACCTCAACAATTCACTGCTGACTTTATTGCCGGAGGACAATATACGGTAGAAGCACCTGACAACGCCAAAGCCTTTGTCGCAGCAGACCCATATCTGGAGATTTTGTAGAGGATGTCAGACATGGACCTGCGCCAGGAACGATATATGGAATATTAGAGAGATTTCAACAACACTCTTGCCAACATGATGATCCAGAATTTTCCCACACATGGAATGCGGTTTCCAGAATTCCCTCCCAACGTTTTCGTCACTGTCGCACCTTACACAGAGACAACACCAGCTCCAGGGCCTAGACCATTCTTTACCGCAAGGTCACAACAACAGTTTCACGCTATCGGCCCATCTAGACCTGCAGGCACGACCGCAACATCATCCAGCAGCAGGCGGCCATCAAAGAAGAGAGTTGTCTTCAACTCTCCACCATAGAATCCTATCCCCGTAGGCAGTTTTTCTGAAGATAGTCTCTCTCGACAGATTGATGAATATGTACGTGAGAGCTCATCGCATACCCAAGAGAGAATACCAACTATCGAGGTAGGGAGAGAAATAGAGGTGATGCATACAGACGAAGAAAAAGATGGAGATGAAGTTACAACCCAACTGTAGAAATAAACACCACCAAAGTACAACTGCCCCGACAAGCAAAAACTCAGCAATCACCAGGACAAGGATCAAGACTGGAAGCATCGGCAGGAATACCTAGGAGGGCAGCTATTTCCAGCAGCTTTTCTGAATCGCAATCAGAATCGATTTAATCCCTACTGCTTTACCATCCTTGTTTTCTTTTGCATGTTGTATATTTTGAGCATTGAGGACAATTCTCGGTTTGAGTTTGGGGGAGATTGTAGGTGCTGAAGCACTATCGAGGCAACCCATTACCGTGGCATTACTATAAAAAGTGAGTAAATTTCTTGCTAAAATATTTTTTAATTTTTTTATATTCTCTTTTCTTGAATTTATGTTTGTAATCTTGCACTGTCCTACGTCAGCTTTGCTTTAGTTTACTCCTTTAAGGCTATAGAAATCTTTCTCCTTACCATGGCCAAGTTCTGTTTTGAAGGGATAACCATAGGATACTCATGGAATAAAACTTAGAAGCTTGCTTTAGGGTTAGAAAGAAAATAAACACTTCTTGGACTTGTTTGATTTAGGAGTTCTTTTAATAAACTTAGGTGATAAAGACTTAGAACCTTTTGGAAAAATAAATAGAGGTGCCTACCACTGGCTCTAGTTTTGCTCTCCTTCGTGCTAAAGGTGTCCAAAACTGGCTCTAGTATGCTAAATAGGTGGTTAATAAGAAAAAGAATAAATAAGAAAAAGAAGAAAATAGAAAACGCATATCTTGAGGTGCCCGAAATTGGCTCAAGACTTGTTGTTTTAAGGAGATAGCTTTAGTCCAAGATTCTACTTGTCTTGAACTTAGAGTTTATCTAAGAAAGCCTTGAATCAGCCTTGTCCATAAAACGCACACACTCACCTAGCCTTATAGCTTGTTTCTTAGTAAAAGTCCTTGGGTAAACTAGTGGCTAAAACGGAGAGATAGACATAACCATGCTGGGGAGAATAGATGGAAGAGTAAGACCGAAGGGGAGTAAGGTTTAGCAATTTGATGTTTTGCATTGCTTAAGGACAAGCAATATTTCGAGTTTGGGGTTATTTGATGAGTGCTTAAAAGAGAGTTATTTACTATCCTTCTCATGGTACTTTATGCATCTATTATACACCAACTTGAACCGAAGTATGAACTCTTTATGCAAATACTTGATATTCTGTTATCATTATTTACAAAGTCAATATTTATAGAGAATACAAATATTATTACATATTTTGCACATGTAGAAATATCCAGGGCAGAAGTGGCAGAAAAGCATTGTTGAGACCGAGACAGAAGATAAGGTCGCAGCAGAATCTAGTGTGGCAGCACCAACAATGGAGACGCAATGAAAGATAAAAATATAGAGAACATTCTGGAAGACACAGCGCATCAATTGGACCAGGCTAGCGCGCTAAAAGCCCAAGACAAAGACCAAGCGGAAAAACCCTATTAGAAGGCGACAAACTTGGAAATATCAAATCCCTTGAAGAAGACTTGTTCCCTACTCCAAGTTGAAGTCTATTTAGGAAAGGTTTGCCCTAGGTTAAGACTATAAATACCCTAACCGGCCACATTGTTAAGAGAGCCGATTTAGAGAGAGTCGATTTAGAGAGAAACTTAGAGCCGATTTGTAGAGAAAACCGTCCTCCCTAAGAATTGTACTTAACGATGATATGTTCTAAACTTCTTAGGGATAGGTAAAGATTATCGATATTAGTGAGAGGAGATTGATTCTTGTATCTTTGTTCTTATGCAATAATAAAATCAAAGTTTGCTTATCCTATTGCCATTCTTTGTTCTTGTACTCAAGCCCGAGAGGGAAGTTTGCAAGTAATCTATTTATCTAGCATCGAGAGGTGTAGATTCACGAAAAGGATAAGTACGGTGTTGTAGACACTAACTCGGCCTAGACTCTTTGGAGGCACCGGGAGATAGGTTAAGAGTTTCAGCAGCTAAAAGAAGTGTTGGAATGGTTGGTGGTTATGTTGATTTACGCCGAAAGGTATCGTCAAGGTCCGGTCATCAACAACACTTTGACTCAGAGATGAGCGGAATCACTTACGGACACTTTGCTGAACTTTGATACCTCTGCCCAAGAGTAAGAGATTGCCGCGGCAGAGGAACACCGATATTACCGAGGCGGTATCTACAGTATTGTCGAAGCAGTGTTGTGTGATTGCATTGGATAAGAAGAAGATCAATCGAATCCACTAATTGATGCAACTGGATCCTACCCACTTTCTCTATAATCGTTTTCAACCTTTTATTTTATGTTTTGTTATTTAATTATTTAGTTAGTTAAACAAATCAACTTATTTGTGTTTTTTATTTTCTTTTCAGGAGCAAGGGAACAAGAGGAAACATATTAAGTATATCAATCCCTATGGAGACGATACACGATATACTTATCATTTTATTACTTGACGACGTGTACACTTGCACTCAAATTTGCGCTTATACCACGCACATCAGTAGAGTTTAGGGAATTAGGGATAGGGTGTATGTTTTATGGTATAGGGTTTAGGGTGTAGAAAATTAGGATTCGATTTTAAATTTCATTTTTATGATTTTTTAACGGGAGGCATAAAAAGAAACATGGTTAGGAGGTAAGAGATTTCTACTTGTAGGTTTAGGATGTGAAAAATTAAGGTCGAGGTTTAGAATTTATTTTTTAAAATTTTACAACGGGAAGCGTGGAAAGAATCACGGTTAGAAGGCATAAATTTTTTTAAAATTTTTAAATAATTTTTGTTTAAAATTAATAAACATAGACGCTTTAAGAATATAATAATCTAGAGTCAAAAATTCCTAACAAAATAACATCATTTCTCGGATGTTGTCCTCCCCCGCCCCAAAGAACCACCTAAACAAGTTTCTTGCCAACAAGCCCTATAGGTTTTCTATTTTTTTCATCAAGATTAATATGAACCTGGGATTGTGTAGCTTGTCTTTGTTCCAACATATACTGTAAATTCAACACTGAATGGGGCTGGAAATATGAAGGAAACGACATAGAACCACTACATATAAAAACAAAAAGGTTATTGTCGATTGGTGTAATATTGTTACAATTAGACAATATCGGATAAGTACCTCAAGATCTCACTTAGAATGCTCCCATTCATATAGTCAGATCAAGAGTACTTACCCTTGCACTCTCACTACTACTATCCTCACCTTTCAATCTCCTAAGCTTCGGCGACGACCGCAAACACAATGATAGTGATAACTCACGCCCAACATCTTCTTCCTCAACGCATCTCCGCCTTTCTTCGTTCACCGGTGTGAGCCGTAAAGATAGATCCAAGTCGAGGTTGCTATCCGACATTGGTCTTTTCATCGCCCTACGCACTTGTGCACTATCTCGGCTAAAACTTGTTTCGTTTTCTTGTTCAGCTCGAGATATTTGACCTCTGAGGCCTAGTCTTGGCTGATTCAAGAACGATTTAAGACTGTAATTGGAAGCATAATGGGTCCAATTACTGCCGAAGATCCTCTCCCTCACTGTTCCTTGAAATCCCAGGCTTTGTTCATCAATGAAACCCCGGCTTGTATAAGGATTACGCACCGAGAAATGGTGGCCATTCCACGAAGCATCTCCGTATCTTGAACAGAAGCAAGATTTGCGTTTAAACTACTGTAGTACGTGCATTTAAGAGGTATAAAAGGACTGAAGTTTGTTTTTAGAATAATTTTAGTACCTGAAAGTGTTTGAACTCTCGCCTTGCAGCATTGGAAGTTGGTTGAAGCTATAAATATTTCGATCTTCACTTTCCACAAGATGCCTATGATCAGACATGACTGCCATATGTAAAGGTATGTATTAGAAAATACCAGTGAACGAAAGTTCGAACTTCGAAACCCTAATGGAATCAAGGTAGAAAAACTGAAATTAAGCACGTACCTTGTCCTAGACCGTCAATCTTCCTGCTTCTATACATCTATAATGAAAAATTAGTGCACCAAAAGTTGAAGGAAAAAATTGTTAGAACAAAATGAAAATAAAGATCAAAGGGTTATCTCCTTAGTTTGTGTTTTTCTTCTATAGATGATTAATTTTGCATCCTTAAATTTCGAATATAACTATCTAATAGTTCGAACCTCGATTTAAAATCATGTTCAGTCTCTGATAGCCGATCTACAAGTTTTAATTACTAAATAGTCAAATGATAACCTGTAGGTGGCTCTTGACATGAGCGATTCCAAGTCCTTTTATGTTCATCAGCTGAAGAACCAACTTCGGGGTAGCTCCTATATCGAAGTAAGAAGTTAAGTTTCAAAAAAATTGCAGACAAATTAAGATAAGACTAGAGATTGAGGATGAAGTCTCACTTTCTTGTCCACCAAGTCTCTCGACGGCGTGAACAAAGCGGAGGTGAAGATCCGGTGTCCATCGGAGCCTCGGCGTCTTGGATCTGACATAAGGCCTAACGGATGGCTTCTTATCGATCTCTTCCACCGTGCTGTTGCTCGAGCTCCCAATATTTCTAGGCTTACTTTCACCATCGTTCTCTTCACTTTCGCTCACGGCCGAGGCCTCGACTTCGACCTCGGCCGAGAACTGGATCTGTTTAGATGGGGTTGTTGTCTTCGAGCATTCGGTGCTGCTGTTTCTCTGCATCTTGATTTCTAAGCTGAGCTTCGATTAATATCCAAGTCTAAGAATCATACATGTAGCATGGGATTTGGAAGTCCGAAAAATCCTAATAATTTGTAGGTTTCTTGGTTGATCAACATGAACTCGATTTTGATCTTCTGTTAAGGGAAAAACGGAGATAAAACTATCTGAAAGTAATCATTGACGACTCTAAACAAAGCTATACAGACAGATCTTTGAACAGATTGGAAAACCCTAAATCCTGACAGGGAAGACAGACAAACCTGTTTCTCTCGGGATTGGGACTTGTAAACAATAATATTTACTTATATCATTATGGTATTATATATGAGTAATCTATAACATCATCCATGCCATGCATCCCCACATAACACATGCATGCATGAATGGATGGATGTCAAGTCATACATGGGAGATATTAAAGGAGTAGTTTAATATTGAACTGCAATGAGCTATTAAATAATGAAACCAGGGATAGCTTAGTAATTTGTCATGGTGATTAGAGATTCGCATCCTACTATTTTAAGAAAATTTGTCAGAGCACGAGTTTGTTTTGTCGGAATTAAAAATCTAACATTATTTACTTCAAAGTGGAGTTTTGTTCTTATTAACCTTGTCCCTCGGCTAAATGGGACAAAAGAAGTTCGTGTGACTCAAGATGGCGGCCTTATTGACACAGTTATGTAACTTCTCAACCTATACTGAAAGGCCTTCCTTTCTCATCTATTATTTAATGATAAGTATTACAGAGAAACAAAGAAATTTTATATGGGGTAAATTAAATGTGTAATAAGTTACATTTATGTAACACAGTAAAAAGATAGACATTAATTTAATAATAAAATATAAAAATTTTAGGGTAAATTGCAACAAAGATCACTTGATTATGACTATAGTTACATTTAGGTTACTTAATTATTTAAAGTTATATTTAGGTCACTTATTTATGGGTAAGTTTATATTTGGGTCACATAATTATTAAAGATTAAATTTGGGTCTTTCAATTATTAATAAGGTTATATTTGGGTCACTTTTCATATTTGAAAAGGTACATCAATTTAATCGTTTTTTCTTCTTAATCACTTGTATACCCTTATTAACATTAGAGTACGTCATTTGAAATTATTAATTAATCTAATACACGAATTGATAAACTTTTTTTCAAATATAAAAAGTGACCCAAATATAACCTTACCTATAATTGAGTGATCTAAATGTAACATTTAATAATTGGGTGACTCAAATGTAACCTTATCCATAAACGAATAACTTAAATATAACCATACCCATAATTAAGTGAACTCCATTGCAGTTTATCTAAAGTTTTAATTTATAAAAGTGAGAGTGTTACACGTTATATTAAACGTATTGTAATACTCTCAAAAAGAGTTGTATATTCAATATTATCAGAAAACTATCTACTGTTTTATGATAATATTGAATATCCAAAGTTATATTGATGTTCGAATATTTTTCGACAGCATGCTTAACTACCAAAAGATTAAATGTGTAACAGTTATTCTATGCTGCCTCGACACTCAATGTTTTTGAAAAAAATATATATAGATTATAAAAAATATGTAAAAAAGAAATTGAAACCATTTTTAAAAAAATGACACCACCATTTGACGCATTCACTTTTAAGGAAATGTGAATTAACACCAAAAAATCTTGATACAACTTAAATTTTTTTGCTGTGTAAATCATTTACCTTTTAATTGTGTTTTTATAGGTGTCTCCACTTTAAATTAGTGGGTTTAAGGGTTAGGGTTAAAGGTTATAGTTAGGGTTTAAGATATTAGGGGTATAATGTATTTTTTAAGGGGTAGAGTTTAGGGTTTAGGACGTAAAAAAATTAAAATTAGAGTTTAAAATTCAATTTTTAAAATTTTTTAACATGAGGCATGAAAAGAAGTACAATTAGGAGGTAAAATAATCCTATATTAAAAAAGAAATGGGTAAAGTATATCAATGGTCATTAAATTTTTAGGATACTTTCATTTTGATTATCAAACTTTTAAAATCTTTATTGAGATCACCCAAATTTATTTTGTTTTCATTTTGGTCCCTCACGTTACCTTCCGTTGGAAAACAATGATGTGGCCTATTAGTTTTCTTTTTTCTTACTATATAAATGGTCATCGAACATTTAAAATAATTTCATTTTGTTCATCTTAATTTTAAAACTTTCAATGAAGTCACTCAATTTTCATTTAATTACATGAGATTGTACTGTTATTTAAACACGAGAGTATAAAATTATTATACTCTTGTGTAGTTAAATAACAATATAATCTTATATAGTTAAATAAAATTAGGTGGCCCTAATAAAAGTTTATAAATTTTAGTGACTAAATTTTTAAGAGTATAAAATTATCTATATACTAACTATAAATTGATTTAATGAAACATTATAAATAAAATAAATTGTATCAAAAAAATTACTTTCTCAAAAAATTTTATAAATAGAATTAATTGATTAATTCATCATATATTAATGATAATGTTTTGATCATTTTATATTCAATTATTGGAACTAACCTTAATAGGATGAAATAATTTGTATTAAACAACACGAGAGAAATTAAAGGTTTTAAGAGAAAAAGAAACAATTTCAGTCCCAACTTTCTATTAATCTCTCATTCACGGCACATAGATGGTTGTTATGATCCTGATTCAGATTAGAACCCAACAAATTTTTATTTTTAAAATTAAAAATTTAGTCAATATTTAAATTATAGAATTGTTCATAATCTCATGCAGTTAAATAACTGTCGCGATCATTTTAAAATCAAAAAGTGTGAAAAATAGCCTGGTATTTGAATTTAAAAAAAATTCGAATTTATCCTTTTTAATCGTAAAAAATCAAATTTTATTAAAAACGTATATTCTTTTAATTTTTAAAATGACTGGGAGTCGCCACCGGTCACTTTGGTAGGCCAGACACCATAAAATAAACCAGGGATTCATTTAAAAATATTTGGGTTCGGGAGTCGATTATGCGTAAGGACGATCCTTACGAGCGCCCGATATCGGTACTTTTAATTACACGTGGCATTTCGGCATTTCGAATAATAATATTAATTTAATCCGTCATTGGCAAATAAATATCATTCGAAAATAAGAATATCCTTTTGGATAAAAAGGTACATTTCTTTTAAATAAGAGCCTTGAATAAGACATCCTATAATAGGAAACCTTAACTCGTATTTAAGGAAATATAAATTTTAACTCAAAAGGTTTAATATGCATGACCAATTATTATCTTGTCGATTTTAAGTTCTAACCTAAAAAGGCTCCATTAATTAAATATTTAATCCCTATTATATTATTAATTTCACCGAGTGTATTATGATAACATCCGAATGCACGGACACTACCATTTCGACACCAAACAAAATTAATAATACTATTAGTGTTACTAATCTTTACCTAATTAATTTTATTAAATTCTAACCCTAAATTCTTTACTATTTTCTACGTTTCGATGACGCACCGAATACGATACCAAAGTACACTATTGGCCAACATAATGTTACGTCAAAACACTGACCACTTAGTGTATCCGAGATATATGATTAGAACGTCATCGTTACTAAATTATCTCCCTATTTAATTGGTTATTTAATTAAAGTGACTAATCCTAAAGAGGCTCTAATTTAATTAGAGTGACTAACCCTAAAAAGACTCTAATTTAATTAAAGTGATTAACCCTAAAAAGACTCTTATTTAATTAACTAGATGGTGAATTAAATATTTCTTAATAAATATACTATATGAATTTAAAAGAATGTAAGCGTACAAATAAATGAATAAATAAATTTATTTAAACAAAAATTAAATTATAAAGACCAAATCGAATTTCATTAGAGACATGAGAGCTAAAAAAACAAATGTATTCCTTGTCTTACACCATACACCAGTAATCTATATGACTCTTTCAACCATGTATATAGACATCACTAAATCTCATATATAAACATAATTCATGGCAAACAAAAATAGTGTATTTTATTAGACCAAATGCATGCTTGTTCTTTGTTCTAATATTTCAACCTATATAAACAATCATGGTACCTCGATATCCTATGCAGTGAACGTTGCTGTCATGTTCTTTGTTTTTTTGGTTCGGTAGCTTTTACCCTTGGCTCGGTTCGGTAGAAAGGTAAGAATGCTTCACATTGTTGTCTATATGAACCAATAACATTCTTTTGGTGTGCAAATCTTGAAGTGTGGTGTGCTAATCTGGTGCAATGGATTTGTGACCCCAACAATCATTGCTGAAAACCTTCAACTTTCCCCTGACCCTGTTTCAAATTTCTCTCCCCAAAAACAAAATGAATTCCCCCTCCTTTTCTCAATAACCGAATCCCCACCTAATCGATCATATCTTCAATTGGTAACCAATTTCCTTATCCTCAATTGGTAACCAACTTTCATTACATTATTATTTTTTATTGTTTAATTTCATTTATTTTTTATTGTTTTGAATTTCATTTATTTATTTATTTATTATAATATTATTTATTTATTATTTATTTATATTTAATATTTACCTGTGACCTTATTTTATATTCGAATCAGGAAGAAATTCGGGTATTAAAATAACAATATAATCTCATGTAGTTAAATAAAAATTGGATGACTCCAATAAAAATTTTAAAATTTTAGTGACCGAAATAAAAGCATTTTAAATGTTCGATGATCGTTTATATACTTTACCTTGAAGAAAAGGAAAACTAATGGGTCACGTCAATATTTTCTAATGAAATATAACAATAGGGACCAAAATAAAAGTTAGATAATCCTAAAATAAATTTTAAAAGTTTAATGACTAAAATAAAAACGTTCTAAAAGTTCGATAACCATTAGTGTACTTTACCAAAAAAATATAATATCATGAGATAAAAACAGTGCGCTATATATATAGTCAGATAGTTTTTTGAGAAGAGAATAATGACGTATAATATTTATACCTGCATACACAATGGCGGATGCATGTACTATATAGGGTAATAACGAGTCGAGTCCGGGCTTGGCTCGGCTCGGCTCGGACTCGAAGCTCGTCGAGCATAACTCAAAATAGATAATTTTGTTATATTATTTCTATAAAAGATAGGATCTCATTAAGAATCCTTTTCATAACCAACAACGAAACTAAATTGAATATTGAGAAAAAAAATACACAATTTATTTTAGTTAATTTATTTTTAATGGATTTCTCTTATTTTATTTTATTGTTTTTCTTTTGCTAAAGAGATTACTTTTAATGTATATGTAGCATATATATAATATAAATATTCCAAACCTGTTCACAAGCTTTTCGAGCTGAGCTTGGGTAGGCTCAGCTCGTCTCGTTAAGCTCTCGAGTTGAACCCGAGCTTGAGTCCAACTAACTCGAGCCGAGCTTTAACTGAGTCGAACCCGAGTAGCTCGCGAGCTGGTCAGGCTCATTCTCACCCCTAGTACTATATAAGGTGGATACAATCTCACCTTAATTTTTTTTTTAAAATTTACACATTCACCTTCAGTTTTTGAAAATTTTATGAGTTAATCCTTAAATATTTAATATATATGAGTTGCGTCCACCCTAAAATTTTAAAATTTTATATATGTACACCCTCAAATATTTTGCTACATCCACCATTTTGTGTACATACATTTGAAAATTCTACCTGATTTTAAACCTGTAAGTTGAGCACTCGTGAGCAAAAATCATTTATCTCTTTATCATGTCTCTTCTTATACCTCCTATTGATTTTTCTAAAAAATTAAATATTAAACCTTAACCCTTATTTTTTATATCCTAACCCTTAAATTCTACACCCTAAAAAATATACCATATCTCTAATTCCCTAAACCTAACTATAATCTCTAACCTTCAACCCTAAATCTTACATTCTAAACCCTCTAATTTAAAGCAGAAACACAAATGAATGCATGAAAAAAAGGTAAACGATTTACACCCTCTCATATACTTGGTTTAAGTAAAGTAGCAGTGCAGGAACAGATAATCAAGATCAAGAGTTGAAGAAATGAGTCAGAGTGAAAGTAGAGATGGACATGGATGCATGCGTGAGCTTAACATGAGAATGTGATGCTAAGCTGTAGCCGACGCAGAAATAAAGAAAATAAGAAATAGCCTTTCCAACGGGAATCACGGGCTTTGATACTCCACCATCCTCTCCTCGGGCAACTCAGGGATCGGACCACTATATTATTATAGTAGGATGTAAAGAAATGTTTTAAATAAATAATTATTTTAATTTTTTTTGAATTAGTTTAGTTTTTAACATTTTATTTCAAGTTAAAATATTTTTTATGAATAAAAATTATTAATGAATCAATATAAACAATTTAAAATGACACAATAAATTTATGTGATAGTGTATGTCGCGATAACAAAATCATATAGATGAATTTATGTGATATGTCGCGATAACATTGATTTGTAAAATCCACTATCATCGACTAATAATATACACGTGAATTCAATAAGTGATATTAGTAAAAAATGATCCTCTTAAAAATTTCAGATACAAAATTTAAATACTATTTGTAAGGTGTGCGTGATTATTCAAATTATTAAAAATTTATATATTTGTCTATATTACATTGTAATCGCCTCTAAAACTATTAAAAATGTTTAAGGGTGTACAATGTCCTTAAATTAAAAAAGAAAATCAATTAAGTTCATGAGCTTTTTACACTAAATTAAATCGGTTTTGTTAGATATATATGTCATTTAGAGTTTTTATTTGAGAAAATAGGAGGTTTGAAGTTTATTTGAGAATATAGGCCAAAAGCTATAACGCAGAAGCAAGTATCTTAGAGGTGATGTTTTTATTTTTTAATTTTTTTTTCTAGAAATTTCAGGAGAAAAACATGTGCACATGGAGAAATTATATCATGAACCCTTTTTATTACGTCATCCGTAGTCAGAACCAACCAGATTCATTCATCTCATATATTTTTTAAAATGAATCATCACCTTTTTTTTATATATAACTAATGAGTAAGATTGTTTAGTGAGAATTGGGTGGACCGCATATAAATAAATAAATATATAGTTTTTAATTGGTTAAGGGCGTAAGAAAGCCTTAAATTTTTGAAAAATAAATAATTATTTTTTTTTATTTTTAAATTAAATCATTGAATCCAAAAATTAAATCAATTAAGTTCTTGAAGCAATAAATTAAATTAATTAAGTTTTTTTTTATCATTTTAAACCATTAAATAGGTAGTTTTTCTTTAGATGTTACTGATACAAAATATATTATAATTGTATTTATAATTTTTTTAAAAAAATATTTTTATATAAGTTTTTTAGAATCTCTATAATTTTTTTTAAGTTTATAATCTTTATAATCTTTAGAAATTTTAGAGAGTTTTTAAAATAAAATAAAGAAATTCAAAGAAAAAAACTAAAAATATTGTGATATAATATGTTGTACAAAGATCCGAAAAAACAATTACGATTTAAACCTTTGAAAGAATTTAATTGGTTTAATTTATTGATTCAAAGGTTTAACTGAGAAAATTTTGATAGTAATCTAATTCAAAGTTAAATTTTGGAAGATCGGTGATCCTCGGTTATATTTTTAAATTTAAATTGTTTTCTACGTACAAGTAGAATAATGTCATATGCACGAAAAATTATATCATGAATCCTTTTAATCACGTCAACCGGAGTCCAACAAATCAGATTCATCTATCTTATATTTTTTAAAATAAATATTATCTCTTTTTATATATAATTAATAAGTAAATAATTATCGGGTAATTACCTAAAAATAACGAAGCTAACTATATAAACTGTATATAACATAGTAGAAAGCTCCTAAAACAGAGTAGGGGAGCTGTTTTGGCGTTCCAATCATAAGTCATAACTCACAGGGATCTTGCCAGGACATTTCTACCGCCAACACTTACATTAATTTATGCTTCAACTTTTCACAACCAACTGCAACTAGTTTCTTCGTGACTTCATTTCTGTCTTATTTGTTTTCGGTATAGATACTCGTAAAATTAAAAATCAATTTGAAATAATATATTTAAACAGTTTATGATTCATAAGTTTATCAATCGTAGTTAATCGAATTGAATTAAATTAAATTAAATTTGATTTTTTATTTAATTTCTAATTATTTTTATAAAGTAAAAATAAATATTTTATACTTAAAATACTATATACGTATTTTTAATTATTATTATTTACTTAAAAATATCTTTTTAATAAATATTTATGAAAAACATCTCAAAGCTTTGCTTTTTAATATTTAAAAGTGTCGCGACCGTTTTAAAACCGAATGTGTGAAGACTAGCCTGGCGAATGAATTTGAAAAAATCGAGTTTATTACTTTTAATTATTAATTATGAAAACCATATTTATTTAAAAATGCAAATTAATTGAATTTTTGAAAATGAACCGAAGATATTAAAAATCAAAGTCGTGTTAAAACCTTTAATTTGAAAATAATTTGGAGCCGCCACTAATCACGTTGGTAGGCCTGACACCATAAAATAAACCAGAGATTCATTTTAAAGCATTTAGGTTCGGGAGTCGGTTACGCATAAGGACGACCCTTACGAGCGCCCGAAATCGGTACCTTAGTAATTACACGTGGCATTTTGGTATTTCGAATAATAATATTAATTCAATTCGTTATTATCAAATAAATATCGTTCGAATAAAAATATCCTTTTGGATAAGAAAATATATTTCTTTTAAATATGAGCTTGAAAAAAGATGTCCTCTAGGTAGGAAACCTTAACTCATATTTAAAGAAATATAAGTTCTGCCCTCAAAAGGTTTTTAAATGCATTATCGGTTATTATCTTGTTCATTTTAAGTTCTAACCTACGAGGCTCCATTAATTGAATATTTAATCCCTATTAAATTATTAATTTACCAAGTGTATTCTGATAACATCCGAACTATCGTACACTACCATCTAGACACCGAATAAATTAACAATTACTATTAGTGTTTCTAGTTGTTCACTTAATTGATTTTATTTAACTCTAATCCTAAATTATTTACCATTTTCTATATTTCGATGACACGTTAAATACGATAACAAAGTACACTATTGGCCAACATAATGTTACGTCAAAACACTAATCACTTAGTGTATCCGAGATATATAATTAAAATGTTATCGTTGCTAAATTATCTCCTTATTCAATTAAATATTTAATTAAAGTGACTAACCCTAAAAGGCTCTAATTTAATTAATCTACGTGAAAATTAAATATCACCCTAAAAAAATATACTACATCCCTTTAAAATTTGCCGACAAATAAATAAATAAATGAATAAATAAATAAAACAATAAATGAAACAAAGGGCTAAATTTCATTTTATTAAAGACGTAAGAGCTCGAATACATAATATCGGGAATTAAAATGAAGAAAAGGAAAATTTAAATGAAAGAGGCAAGAATTGAATTAACAAATGTTCGATTTTAGGGGTTGAATTAGACTTAACTAGATTAAATTAACATAATTTTAAACCTAGAAAATTTTAATTAAATTCAATTAAGTATTTAATTAAATTAATTTTAAGCTTAAAAAAATAAATTAATCCAAATTAATGTCTATAGTGAAGGAAATTAGATTTAGGATTCGATTTGGGTCTAATTAGGGACTAAATTTGGGAAAAATTACGTTTCAAGCCTTAATTAAGAGATCTGGGGACCTAAATGAATTACATCTCAAAATATGGGGGACTGTGGGAATAATATCCTCACGTTTCGAAAACACACGGGTCTTCAGGTCAAACCGAAGCAACACACGGATCCTCTCCTCACAAAACGACATCGTATAGCGGGTGATCTACCCCTTTGACTCGAGTCAACTCGGTCATTTGAACCCCTTCTTCAACTTGTGTTAGCCACTCAGTCCCAAAACTCTCTCACCCTAACATCTTCTAACCCAGAAAACCTCCCTAACTCGGATAAAACACCTATAAAATGTATGGTGTTATTCATGTTCATTGAAGAACATGAAGAACACGAAGAACATCGGCCTAAGACCACCAAGGCAACTACCCTCAGATCCATCTTCGCCATGCTCTGATAGCCTCCAAACGTTCGCCGACCACCACACCAGAACTCCAACCACCATTGTTTTTTTCTCCGGTGACTGAATCCGGCACTAGGGAACTCATCAGAAACTCTAAAAACCCTTAAAACATGTTAAAAACTCGGATTTTCTTGATCTAAACACCAAAATATATCAAAACTTCCCTTAACCACTCGATTTTACTTAAAACATCAACGAATTCTTCCCAGATTCATAAAAAACACCCATCTTCTCCTAAATCTACCTAAACCACAACTCTCTCTTCCCTTGTTCGAAAACCTCACCAGAAATCAAATTCAATATGATTCAAATGAATAAAGATGATCCTAAATCTGTTTACTTTATTTTGTAGAAAATAAAACAAATAAATATTCAAACTTACCTGATGAATCCAGCAACTTTAGTGTTCCAATTGATTTCTCCGGTGGTCATTAATATTCCCACAATCTTGCTTCACCTTTTTCCTTCCTTTCTTTTTTAATCACCGATTTCCCTAGCCTTTCTTCATCTTTTTTTTCTTTAATCTTCTCTCCCTATCGCCAACTTTAACCGATCCTTATCTAACCCAGTAACCTCCTCAATAACCAACTCTTATCCTATCATTTCTTCTTTTTTTATTATTTATTTTTATTATTTTTGTTTTAATATTTTTATCTAATTAATTATATGTACTTTGGCCCTTGGACAAAATTCGGGCTCTACAGCTGCCCCTCTTTGCTCTGCTGTGGAGCAGGAGACGAGCAAAGACTGAAAAGACACGAATTTTTTCTAAGCTTCTTGGCCTCTGTTACGCTAAAAAAGTTTGAAGTTGTTCTTCTCATTATGAATTTCTTCAAGCAAAATACCTTTCGTGGAACTCGAGGTTGTTCTTCTCATTATGAAATTTCTCGTATCCCATGAAAGCCTGGAGTTGTTCTTGTCATTATGAAATTCTCTAGGGTCTGAAGTTGTTCTTCTCATTATGAATTTCTTCAAACTTATCAAGTGATGGAAACTGAGGTTGTTCTTCTCATTATGAAATTCTCCAGATCAAAAATCACGGAACCTGAGGTTGTTCTCATTACGAAATTCCTCATATTCCGTGAAAGCTTGAATTGTTGTTGTTGTTTTGATTGTTCTTTCTTTGAATCATTTCTCATAGGTTTCTGAATCCTGTTTAATAGAAATATGATGCATTATTAGTATGATTCTAATGCAGATATTTCTATTATGATGTATGAGTATTGCCCAGAAAGGCATATATTATCAGTCAATTGTCATTTTGATGAGCCCAATTGGCTCTCTCATCTTTTTTCTGCATTCTTGGTCATGTCCTGACTCTTCATCTCACATTAAAAAGCATCCTTTAGTGATCGTCTTCCTCATAAGGTTGCTTTGAAGCGCCTTTTCAGGTTTTCACCTTATTGTGTTTTTTCTTTTTCTTCATTTTTCTCACTTTATTTCTTGAACTGATCTTGATACTGATCTTAGCCACTGTTTGGAAACTTTCTTCTGACATATCCATTGTTTTGGGGTTTCATCTGACCATCTAAACATATTCACTTTTATCTCGTTAAAAAAGAAAATACTACCTATAATTTTGAAAACATGATAATGACAAGAAATTTTCTACATTCATTAATTTACATTAATTCACTAGCACGATGCTTTGGATAAAAGTGAAAGCTCGAAAGAGAAAATAGACATTTTATTGAATTTTTTTTGTATATTTGTAACAAGTAGAAAATTTAAAATATTCTTGGCAAACCAATTGAAGAAGGAAAGCAAGAAACAAAAGCAAATTCTCAAGCGCCTATCGCATGCGATCATCTGGACCTTTTCCCGTAATATAGATTTAGAACAGATCTGCTTGTCTAACAGTTCTTCAAGTGAAGATCCAACTTTGCAAACATGAAGCCCATCTGAACTACTAGATAACCGAGAGGTATAAGTTGCCGAATGCCTACTGTCATGCATTTGAGCCATCATTTCTGGTTTTCGACTCAAATCCTCCTTTGGTATCGAGACGACCTTTCTGGGTTTTCATCTCGACCCCTCCGTTCTTTATTTTCATCGTTTTTTATGAGACGCCCTTTCAGGTTTTCGCCTCATTTTATTTTTATTTTTATTTCTTTTTTCCTCCTTTTTATTATTATTTCTTTTTTTATTCTTCAGGCGTAATCCTTCTTAACCGAATCAGAATTTACAGGCTTTTATAATTTTTTTCGTCCATTTCAGTCAAGATTATTGCGCCTCTGGAAAAGGCCTTTTTGACAATATATGACCCTTCCCAATTTGACATCCATTTCCTACGGAAATCACGTTGTATCGGCAAGATCTTTTTAAGCACTAGATCACCCTCTCGGAACTGTCGCAGTCGAACTTTCTTATCATGAGCTTGAATCATCCGTTTCTGATACATCTGGCTATGGCAGATAGCTTTCAACCGCCTTTCTTCAATCAAATTCAACTGATCAAAATGAATCTGTACCCATTCTGCATCGTCCAGTTTTACCTCTGATAATACACGAAGAGATGAAATCTCAACTTCAATTGGTAACACTACTTCAGTCCCATATACCAGAGAATAAGGCGTTGCTCTGGTAGATGTTCTTATCGAAGTATGATACGCAAACAAAGAAAAAGGAAGCTTTTCATGCCAGTCTTTGTATGTTTCCATCATCTTCGATATTATCTTCTTAATATTTTTGTTGGTTGCCTCAACTACTCTATTCAACTTCGGTCGGTATACCACAGAGTTCTGATGAATTATCTTGAACTGCTCACAGGTTTCCGCAATCACTCTGTTGTTGAAATTAGTAGCATTATCTGTAATGATTCGCTCTAGTAGACCATATAGACAAATGATCTTTTTCTTCAAGAACTTGCAAACATTTGTCCTCGTGATGTTGGCATAAGAAGCAACTTCTATCCAATTGGTAAAATAATCGATAGGCACTACGATGAAACGATGCCCATGTGAAGCCTTATGATGAATTTGCCCAATTACATCCATTTCCCAGACAGCAAAAGGCAATGGTGAATTCATTGTATGCAATAGTACTGGTGGTGAATTGATCTTATCTACATAAATATGATATTTGTGACACTTCTTGGCATACTCTATGCAATCTCCTTCCATGGTAGACTAGTAGTACTCATACTTCATTATTTTCCGTGCCATTGAGAAACCATTGGCATGCATACCACATATCCCATCATGCACTTCTTCAAGAATACTTCTAGCCTCATGAGCATTGACACACTTGAGTAACACTTGATCTCTGCTCTTCCTGTATAGGATATCACCATCCAACACATAACCGACAACCATTCTTTTGATTGTTCTCTTATTGTTATCATTCGCTTCAAATGGATAAACTTGGAATTTGATGTATTGCAGAATATCAAAATACCAAGGATTACCATCTTCTTCTTTCATGTTGCAGCAATGAGCGTATGTTTCACAGCTTTGTATTCGGATCATCATCATATCCTCCGGTTTATTTGCTTGGAATACTGAAGCCAGTGTAGCTAAGGCGTCCGTCATCTGGTTGTCTTCTCTGGGGAGGTTGCAAAAGTTATATCCTCAAACTTTTCAATAAGTTCGAACACCAACTTTCGATATTCCATCAGTTTTGCATCTTTAGTCTCCCATTCTCCACACAGTTGATAAATGACTAAGGCTGAATCTCCATACACCTGTAGAGCTTTTATTATTCTTTCTATTGCAGCCCTCAATCCTATAACACACGCTTCATACTCTGCCATATTGTTAGTACACAAAAACTCTAACTTGCTCGTGAGAGGATAATGTATACCATCTGGAGAGATCAACACAACTCCAATTTCATGTCCCAAGGCATTAACTTCTCCATCGAAATACAATTTCCACCTTTTCATTTCTTCATCTTCTTTCACATAAATAATCATAACTTCTTCATCAGGAAAATCGAAGTTCAATGGCTCATACTCATCCGAAGCTCTACTTGCAAGAAAATCAGCTATAGCACTCCCTTTAACTACTTTTTGGCTTATGTACAATATATCAAATTCAGACAACAACATTTGCCAACGTGCTAATCTCCCGGTCAATGTTGGTGCTTTCATCAAAAACTTTAACGGTTCAAGCTTTGATATCAACCATGTGTTATGGTATAACATGTATTTCCTGAATCGAAGAGTAACCTAAATAAGCGCACAACACATCTTCTGGATAAACGGGTACCATACTTCACACTCGGTAAACTTATTACTTAGGTAATAAATTGCTCTTTCTTTCTTTCCAGTATCGTCATGTTGCCATAGCACACACCACATAGAATTCTCGTACACCGTCAGGTAGAGGATCAACGATCTTCTAAGAAAAGGTGCCACCAATACCGGTGTATTTGACAAGTATTGTTTGATCTTGTCCAATGTTTCTTGGCATTCATCATCCCATACACCTGGATTATTCTTTCGCAGTAGTTTAAAGATTGGATCACATCTATCAGTTAATTGAAAAATAAATTGAGAGACATAATTCAACCTTCCAAGAAAACCTTGAACTTCTTTTTGTGTTTTTGGAGGCGGTAAATTCTTAATCGCCTTGACTTTATCTGGATCAATTTCGATGCCCTGTCTGCTAACCACAAAACCAAGCAGCTTGCCAGATGTAACCCCAAAAGTACACTTGTTAGGGTTAATTTTCAACTGATACTTTCGTAGCCTCTAAAACAATTTTTCAAATTTTGAACATGCCCATCTTCTCTTTGGGACTTGGCTATCATACCATCCACGTAGACTTCAATTTCTGTATGCATCATATCATGAAACAGTGTCACCATAGCTCTTTGATACGTTGCCCAGCATTCTTCAACCCAAAAGGCGTGCCTTTGTAGTAAAATGTGCCCCACAGTGTAGTAAAGGTTGTCTTCTCCATATCCTCCGAATTCATTTTGATCTGATTGTAACCTGAGATACCATCCATGAAGGAGAACCACGAATGCCCCAAAGTATTATCTACTAGAACATCTATATGAGGCAAACGAAAATTATCTTTCGGACTTGCTCTATTCAGATCTCTATAATCCACACACATTCACATTTTCCCATCTTTTTTCGATATCGGAACTATGTTTGCTACCCACTCTAGATATGCCGTCACCTGTAAGAATCCTGTATCAATCTGAGCTTCTATTTTACTGGCTTACATTCTGGTCTAATTGGCAACTTGTGTACCACTATATCAGTATTCAAACCTGGCATATCTTGGTAAGACCATGCAAAAGCATCCTTGAATTCTCGTAATAGATCAATTAAATCTTGCTTTACCCTAGGTGAAAACGCTACCCCGATCTTAACTTCTCTTTTCAATTCTGCGGTACCCAAATTCATAACCTCTATCTCTTCTTTGTAGGGCATGATCTGTTTATCTTCTTTTTCCACCAATCTCAGTAATTCATCAAGAACCTCATAATCCATATTATCTTCACACTCATTGATTTCTGTTAGACAAGAAATCTTTTTTAAATCAATTTCGGGATTAGGCACAGAACCACTCATGCAATCGTTGATTGGGAACCTGCAAAGAAAACTTATATATTTGGAAGAGAATAATAAATGAATGAAATAAGTGAATAAACAAATAAATGAATGAATGAATAAAAGAAAAGAAAATGTTTGTCATTTGAGAATAAGAGAAACATCTTTATTTGCGTGTGAAAATATGTAAAAGCCCTTTACCAAAAATCCCTTATACTCGCGGGCAAAAGTATAGGGCGGTTCATGACATTACTTTGTTTTAAATACCACAGGTAAATCCTCTACAGTCCAGTTCTTTAGAGTCTCGCTAGGGAGGCATGGATAGATTCCCTCCAAAAAATTCATCCTTGGTTCTTCAGAAATTCCTCCCACAAACAAACCATCAACAACATCCCTGAAGATTTCTTCCTCCTCCAGCCTAATAGCCTCTTGACGATTTTTCTCCGCTTGCTCTGTGACATTCACAAATCCTTGAGATATATAATCGATCTTTGAACTCAATGAGATCGGCCTTTTAGCTACAGCTTTTCCATACTTCTTCCATAATGCTTCCATCGAAAAACGTAACCTACTTCGATCCTTCTTCATAACCACGGGTCTTGGGCGTAAACTTCCTTGCAACTTCTTTCCTAATCCCTTTCCAGTCCTGGATCCTTTTCCAAGAGTTTGCTTAACAATCATTTCTGTGTAGTTTGATAATCTAGGGCATGGGAACTTCGCACCTTCGGCAATGAACGCGACATTGATAAACTCCAAAGCTCTTAAAGAACACTCCAACACATCCTCATTTTCCTGGATGTACGGTGCATCAGTGGAAACTGAAGCGATAATGTCTTCCTCCGCCCCAACACATACTAACTTTCCATCGATCACGAACTTTAACTTCTGATACAGAGATGACGACACTGCACCGGTAGAATGAATCTAGGGTTTTCCAAGTAGACAATTATAAGTGGACTTGATATCCATAACAACAAAATCCATATTGTACACAGATGGCCCAATCAACGGTGACATTTCTATTCTGCCCAACACATTCCTCGTAGTTTCGTTAAATACTCTGACCACATTCTGATAGCTTTTCATGTGAGCACTATCAATAGGTAACCTTTGCAAAGTCACCAAAGGTAATACATTCAGTGCTGAACCGTCATCGATCAACACCTCTGGCACAACATGACCCTTACAATGAGTCGTAATATTTAGAGCTTTAATAGATTCCATCCCTCCATCTAGAATCTCGTCATCACTAAAGGTTATATAATTGTCTGCGGTGATATGATTAACAATTCAATCCAGCTTGTTCACCGATATATCATTCGGAATAAATGTCAGGTTTAACACCTTCAATAAAGCATTACGTTGTCCCTCAGAACTCAATAACAGATCAATAATAGAAATTCTGGCATGTTTCTTCTTCAACTGCTCAACAACATTATACTCGCTATGTTTTAAAAACCTTAGGAACTCATGTGCTTGCTCCTCAGTAACAAGCTCGTTTACTTTCGACACTGGATCCTCAAAAATCTTTTTCTTCTCGATATTATTTGTTTTCTCTTTCTCTTGAACTGATGAATAACATCTTCCACTTCCCGTAAAATGCCCTACCTCATTCACTGGTTCTTCAGTCTCACCCTTGTTCTCGACCTTGGGCTTCTCTGACTGTACCTCCTCGACAGGCTTTGAACTACTTGGCGCTGTTATAATTGCAGTATAATTCCATGAAATCCTTCGCGTATCCTTGAATGAGAAAGGTGCTAGAGGAGTAATCACTATACGAGGAGTAGTTACTGGTCTCACTTCCCCTGATGAACTCTCGCCCTTTGGTTGGGTCAAAATGACTAACAGACTATCCACACTGTACTTTGGCATGGTTTTCTCGAACGTACACACATCCATCATTCTTCGCTCTTCCATCTCGGTAAAGAATTCCACCTTTTTGTTGTTCATCATCCCTTACAACAAAATTTTGAACTTAACACAAAACTGAATCTCATGTCCTTGTTCCTGGTGATACTCGCAGTATAACCCTAACTCAACTGGTTCATTCGTCATAATTTTCGGGCATATAAGTCCATTACCAAACAACTACTTGAACACCCACTTCAACGGTGATCTGATCTCTAATACACTCATCTTTATCTGCTTCATCTGGCATTCTTCAATCATATTCAAACCCCGACCACCATGATTTGGCAATGGATTTGTGGATATATTGAGTTCGTCAAATTTCAAAACCCAATATTGATCAGGTTCTAAAGTACTCTTTTGAATGCAATACAATTCTCAATGTTGTGCCCCTGAATCTTAGCATGATATTCATACTGAGCCTTCTGATCGTACCATGGTGGGTATGGAGGTTGAAGTGGCAGAATGAAATACGGACGTATCATATTCGCATCATATAGTTGTATGTACAACTTAGCATACGTTATCGGAATGGGCGTAAAACTTGGCCTTTCCTATTTGGAATCCTTCTTGTTTGAATTCTGCGAACTACTTGCCCCTGCGCCTGGCTTAGATATGGTCACATTTCTCGGTGCCTCGTATACAACGGCATTATTCAGTTCATTATCTTTCTTTCTGAAACTCCTCTTAGAACTGTCAGATCCTTCTATTCTCCTACTCTTAATGGTTGCTTCAACAAGCTCCCCTGTAGCGATAATATGAGAAAAACTTTGAATCGAAGTAGTAAATAAACGGTCATACATCAAACCTTTCAATGTTTCCATGAACATATGCGTCATTTCACTCTCAATCAATGGGGGTTGTACTTAGGAAGCCACATCTCTCCATCTATGAGTATACTATCGGAATGTTTCATTCAATTTTTGCTCCATCTGCTGCAACATTATTCTAGTAGGTCCCATTTCTGATACATGCTTATAATTTTCCATAAAGGCTCGATGTAAATCCTTCCACGTCTTTATGTTTTCCCGACTCAACTATGTGTACAATAGGATCGTAGAACCTGTCAAACTATCCTAGAAACAATGAATCAACAACTTCTCATCTTTATTGAAAGCGGTTATCTTTCTACAGTACATAGTCATGTGAGCAGTTGGACACTTTGTTCCATCAAACTTTTCAAAATCAAGCATTCTAAACTTCGACGGTAAAACCAAATCAGATACCAACACTAATTTAGACGTATCGGTGCCTTGATCAGTGGTCCCTTGTATCTCTAGTATCTTTGCCTCCAGTTCTTTGAAATGATCAGCATACTTCTTCTCCATATCCTGACGCATCTTGTCTACCTCGTTCATGAAATTGAAATCTGAGACTTCTTCGACATATAGAGTAACAAACTCAGCCACTTCCACTGGGCGACTTGCAGATGCTCCCGCTAAGTTGAATTGTACTTTTGTAGGTACTGATTGCACTTCTGGTTGCCCCCTTATGTGAGATATAGTATCCGTCTGACCCTTGGTTTTATTTGATCCTCCCACTTGCGCTTTATCTTTCTCTGAATCCTTTGGTCCCAACAAAACTGTCAATTGACTGATAATATTTGCCTGATCATCGGAAATACTGTCTTTCATACTATTTTCTATTCCATCCAAACAATTCTGAAACACTATAGGATCCTCCTATAATTTCTTTAGTCTTTTTCCGTTGCCATCTTTTTAGTTTGCGAACGAGTTGAGTATGAGTGTGGTATGATTACCACTTAAGTGTTCACTGCCATAGAACCTTTTATTAAAATTATTTTTAAAATTAATGATGCACATAATGTATAAATGCATGAATGCATGAATGTATATATGCATTCAGGCATTGTATTCGAAGAACAACATCTTAAAAACATTCGTTTGTCTAAAAAGTTTATATAAAGTAAAGACAATCAATCATCTACTAAAGAAAACTGCTAGCTCTAATGCCTAAGTTGGTCAACTCATGTAGCAATCGTACGATGATTTCTCCGTGCTCCAACTCAATGTTCGGCTACTTTAGAAGGGTTGTAGCTTCGTTTGACAATATCTACACATAGGAGGCAATTCTTCTGACCTATTCTTTGAAGTTGACTAACTCGTTCTTCTAATTTTGAACGGTGCATTGTGCTGCTTCATATTTCACTTTCCACGCTCAAGTATCCTGGTATAAAGCTCCTTCATAGCTTGTTAGCTTCTCCCTTAAATCTTGTACCTTGTTTTCAAGTGAGACAACCTTTTGTTGTAAACCCTCATTTTCCCTTTCAATTTGAGCCTTGTCTTCATTGTGATATTTGGTAATCAACTCTTCTAACTATGTCATTTGATTCGTCAACTCAAAATTCCTCGCTTGCTCTTTCTCTAGCTTCTTCTTTGCTTTGTGATTTGCTTCCCTTCATGATACTTTCGTTCATAGAGCTTCTTGTAGTCTTCCTTTTCTTTTGCCATCTTGTCCAAGCGATCGGACAAATCCTAAATCCTTTTGCTCCCGCTTTCTTTCTGATACTTCTTCTTGTGACCCTCATGCATCTCTTGTAGTTCTTTCAAATCTCGACTTAACTTCTCGTTTTAAATGGTCAGCTCCTTCTCTTTTCTCTCGTGCGTTAATACCTGATACTTTGCCATGTTTAACTCTTGCGTAAGATCATAAATCCCTTTTTCATATCTCTTTAAGTCCAGATCTCGATCACGCTTCAATTTCTCTAATATAGACGGTGCTTCTTGGATTATTCCGCTTAACGATCCAAAAATCCTCGGTATCTCCTGAAAAGTCTTATCATTTATCCTTTGTATCCTCCAATCGTTATACCTAGCCATAATTTCCAAATCTCGGTAAGGCTGAACTTTCCTAAGTGTTTTCCATGCTTTTACAATCGTTTCATTTCTTGATTTATATCCGTTAGTTTTGTGTGCGTATTCGAAATCGGCCATCCCAGCTGTAGCTGGTATGAACTGTCTGGATCCAAACTGTTTTGAAACTAAAAGCGAGCAATAAGTTGTTCCACCCCAAACTCCTGACAACGAAACCCAATCTATTTCTCCACATCTATATAGAAATATAGTTTTTCTACTCAACCAACAGGCCTTCCAAGCAACAACTGTATCCGTCAAATTTTGAAAGAGTTTCTCCCACTGTCTCTCATCCTTCTTCTCTATAACTCAATTCTTTAAATGCTCCAAAATAGGCGAATATGAAATAGTATGCCTTAGCGCTTGATATGGTGCACTCCAACGATAACCTCTAAACCAGACCTCCAGTAACTATGCACAACCCCAAAATCTTCCTTGACCAGACTTCTTGCATGTTGTCAAAGATCTGTACGTCTCCGCCAAGATAGTAGGGGTTGGATTCACGCCTTTAAGTAACCTTTCAAATAACCCAACGGTGGATGGGTCTATATGTTCCTGGGTCATCGGAAATAGTACTAACCCATAAATACATAAAGCATATATCCTTCTTACCTTGGAGGGCTCTTCACGACTGTCCACTATTAATTCTTTCAAGACTTTTCAACTAACCCTTTGTTTATACTCATTCATATTTGTACTATCGCGACTAGCAAGCTTCTCATCCCAAAACTCTTTCACTTTTCTTGTGATCTATGTCAAGTTCTTCTTAAAGCCTGAAGTACTATTTCGTTTAACAAAGATCTTGTCTCTCTTGACCATGGGACTGTTGATCAAAACCTCATACTCCTCCAATGTAGGTGTCATGTCGACTCATCCGAAAGTAAAACATTTATATGTTGGATTCCAGAATTGCACCATTGCTCTGAGTAATTGTCTATCAACAGGTACTTTTAATAACAAAACTATGTCTCCAAATTCCTTCTTAAACTGCTCCCTCATATCACCAATCCATTGATCCCATAGTTCCTAGACTTCCTGAAGACATGGATTTTGAGCCGTGTTGATCTTTACATAACCTTTCATTGCTGACACACTTTCCGGCGGTAAGCTATCTCCTTTCTCATGTTGGACTGCCTCTAACCATGCCCAGACATCCGTATTATCATCTTCAGCAATGATACTTTCGGACATTTTTGAATACTTTTAACTTTAATGTTTCTCGAATTAATGCCAATGCCAATGATATGATAGATAATAAACAAGACAATAAAGAAAAGAAAAACAGAACAAAACGCGTGTTAGTACAGTGAATACAAGATTTAAACAAAATATTCACAAAAAGACCTGTACTAAAAATAACCAGAGAACAATTTATGTTGCGTAAAAATAACCATAGAGTAGTTTAAGTTACGTAAAAATAATCAGAGAGCAGTTTAACATAGAAACCCTAATTTGGCGGCATTTCGGCAGCATACTGCCTTATTTTATGGTCCTCTCTGGCTCTAATAGGGGTTAGTTTCTACTCTACACATGTGGGTCCAGATCTAGACTTTGGGTTCCCGAACTGTCGTTACCGCCTACTGCGACGATAAGACTTCAATTCGGTAGTGTGGGTCCCTTACAATGGAGGTGAAGACCTCACGACGCATAAGGTTAGAATATCGGAAATAGACATAAATCCAAAACTCAGAGCTGGATAGTATCACGTCAGATAATATCTAACTCCCACTCAAAAGGTAAAAGCCCGGGTCGAGGGCTAATGTATGAATGATAGATATATCACACAAATGAAAATACTACCCTTATCCGAACGATATTCATTTGACAATAACGAATTCTATTAATATAATTATTCAAAATACCAAAATACCACGTGTAATTAATAACTAGGCCTGACTCATAAAAATTTTGTCTCTAACGGAGTCGCCAAACTGTCACGACCGTTTTAAAACCGAATGTGTGAAAAATAGCTTGACGAATGAATATGGAAAAATCAAGTTTATTGCTTTTAATTATTAGTTATGAAAACCATATTTATTTAAAAACGCAAATTAATTGAATTTTAGAAAATGAACCAAAGATATTGAAAATCAAAGTCGTGTTAAAACCTTAAATTTGAAAATGATTTGGTGTCATTACTGGCCACTTTGGTAGGTCAGACACCATAACATAAACCATAGGTTCATTTTAAAGCATTTAGTTTCGGGAGTCGGTTACGCGTAAGGACGACCCTTACGAGCAACTGAAATCGGTACCTTAGTAATTACACGTGGTATTTTGGTATTTTGAATAATAATATTAATTCAATCCATCATTATCAAATAAATATTGTTCGAATAAAAATATCCTTTTGGATAAGAAAATATATTTCTTTTAAAAACGAGCTTGAAAAAAGACGTCCTCTAGATAGGAAACCTTAACTCGTATTTAAAGAAATATAAGTTCTTTCCCAAAAGGTTTTTAAATGCATTACCGGTTATTATCTTGTTCATTTTAAGTTCTAATCTACGAGGCTCCATTAATTGAATATTTAATCCCTATTAAATTATTAATTTACCAAGTGTATTATGATAACATCCGAATGATCGGACACTACCATCTAGACACCGAATAAATTAACAATTACTATTAGTACTTCTAGTTGTTCACTTAATTGATTTTATTTAACTCTAATCCTAAATTATTTACCATTTTCTATGTTTCGATGACACGTCGAATACAATACCAAAGTACAATATTAGCCAACATAATGTTACGTCAAAATACTGACCACTTAGTGTATCCGAAATATATGTTTAAAATGTCATCGTTACTAAATTATCTCTCTATTCAATTAAATATTTAATTAAAATGACTAACCCTAAAAAGCTCTAATTTAATTAATCTACGTAAAAATTAAATGTCACCCTAAACAAATATACTACATGCCTTTTAAAATTTGCAGATAAATAAATAAATAAATAAATGAAATAAAGGGCAAAATTTATTTTTATTAAAGACGTAAAAGCTCGAATACATAATATCGGGAATTAAAATGAAGTAAAAGAAATTACTAAATTTAAATGAAATAGGCAAGAATTGAATTAACAAATGTTCAATTTTAGGGGTTGAATTAAACTTAACTAGATTAAATTAACTTAATTTTAAACTTAGAAAATTTTAATTAAATTCAATTAAGTATTTGATTAAATTAATTCTAAGCTTAAAATATAAATTAATCCAAATTAATGTCTATAGAGAAGGAAATTAGATTTAGGATTCGATTTGGGTCTAATTAGGGACTAAATTTAGGGAAAAAATTAAATTTCAAGCCTTAATTAAGAGATCTGGGGACCTAAATGAATTACATCTCAAAATATGGGGGACTGTGGGAACAATATCCCTACGTTTCAAAAACACGCGGGCCTTCGGGTCAACCCAAAGAAGTACACGGATCCTCTCCTATCAAAACGACATCGTATAGCAGGTGATCTACCCCCTTTGACTCGAGTCAATTCAGTCATTTGAACCCCTTCTTCAACTCGTGTTAGCCACTCAGTCCCAAAACTCTTTCACCCTAACATCTTCTACCCAAAACACCTCCCTAAATCGGATAAAACACCTATAAAATGCATGGTGTTCTTAATGTTCTTCATGTTCTTCAATGAACATGAAGAACACGAAGAACACCAGCCTAAGACCACCAAGGCAATCGCCCTCAGATCCGTCTCCGCCATGCTCCGATAGCCTCCAAACGTTCGCCGACCACCACACCAGAACTTCGACCATTATTTTTTTTCTCCGGTGACCGACTCCGACACCGGGGAACTCATCGGAAACTCCAAAAACCCCTAAAACATGTCGAAAACTCGGATTTTCTTGATCTAAACACCAAAATATATCAAAACTTCCCCTAACAACTCAATTTTACTCGAAACATCAACGAATTCTTCCCGGGTTTATAAAAAACACCCATCTTCTCCTAAATCTACCTAAACCACATCTCTCTCTTCCCTTGTTCGACACTAATCCAGATCAAAACCTCACCAGATATCAAATTCAATATGATTTAAATGAATAAAGATGATCCTAAATTTGTTTACTTTATTTTGTAGAAAATAAAACAAATAAAGATTCAAACTTACCTGATGAAGCCGAAACCATCAGTGTTCTAATTGATTTCTCCGGTGGTCGTTAATATTCCCCTAGTTTTGCTTCAGCTTTTTCCTTCCTTTCATTTTTAGAAACCGATTCCCCTAACCTTTTTTCCTTTTTTTTTCTTTAATCTTCTCTCCCTATCGCCAACTTTAATTGATCCTTATCTAACCCCTAGTAACCTCCTCAATAACCAACTCTTATCATATCCTTTCTTCTTTTTTATTATTTATTATTTATTTTTATTATTTTTGTTTTATTATTTTTATCTAATTAATTATATTTACTTAGGCCCTTGGACAAAATTCGGGCTCTACAAAAAGTTATAATATAAAATTATTTTATCAAAATAAAATAAAATATTTTAAAAGCTAACGTCAATATGAAAAAATCGAAAATCAAGGTTAATCAAATCGGAACAATTATTAAAATAACTTGTAGAATTAAACCGAAACCGAACCGTATACACCCTTAGTTTTTAACGTTTTAGTTGTGTCTTTATTCATTTTTCTCTTTTTTATATTAATTTTGTATTCGGTGTTCTGCGTTTAGCTGATATGTTGTTCATCATTTTTGACGATACAAAAATGATCGAATAGGTTCGACGACTAAAAGAGTGTATTTATAAATAGCAATCACAAATAGAACTGACAACAATTTAGGGGTTTGAGTTTAAAAACCTTTAGGGGGGTGATTCTAGGAGACGGCTGTTAAAAGCCAACTAAAAAAAGACTGACCGGTTTATCCGGTCATTTATGTACATAATTGGTTATAAAGTATGTACACAATTGCTTACAAAAACAGTAAGTAAAAAGGTATATACATAAATTGTTACAAACGTAAGGATTTGTATATATACACAAATCCTTACAAATATTATAAGAAAAATGGTATATACATAAAATGTTACAACGTAAGAATTTGTGTACATACATAATTTACTATGAGAATACATAAATTGGTATAAAAATTGTAAGCATTTGTGTATGTACACAATTCTTTGCAAAATATACACAAATGCTTACGAAAACCATAAGAAAAAAGGTATGTACACAAATCCTTACAACTTCAAAACCATGAGCTAAAGGAAGTCATCCAAGGGTAAGGATTTGTGTACATACATAATTGGCTACGCGAATACATAATATGATACAAAAATGGTAAGGATTTGTGTATGTACACAATTCCTTACAAAGTATACACAACGGTTTACGAAAACCGTAAAGAAAAAGGTATGTACACAAATCCTTACGACTTCAAAACCATGAGCTAAATGAGGCACCCAAGGGTAAAGATTTGTGTACGTACACAATTGGCTACGAGTATACATAATATGGCACAAAAATGGTAAGGATTTGTGTATGTACACAATTTCTTACAAAGTATATACAACGGCTTACGAAAATCGTAAAGAAAAAGGTATGTACATAAATTCTTACGACTTTAAAACCATAAGCTAAATGAGGCATCCAAGGGTAAGGATTTGTGTACATACACAATTGGCTACGAGTATACATAATATGGCACAAAAATGGTAAGGATTTGTGTATGTACACAATTTCTTACAAAGTATACACAATGGCTTATAAAAATTGTAAGGAAAAATGAATGTATACAAACCCTTACAACTTCTCACCATGAGTTAAAAGAGACCATCCAAGAGTAATATTTGTATACATACACAATTGGCTATGAGTATATGTAATATGGTACAAAAATGGTAAGGATTTGTGTATGTACACAATTCCTTACAAAGTATGCACAATGGCTTACAAAAACCGTAAGAAAAAAGGTATGTACACATATCCTTATGAATTCGAAATCATGAGCTAAAGGAGACCATCCAAGGGTAAGGATTTGTGTCACTAAGTCATCATTGACATGACACGAAGTCACCATTGACATGACATGAAGTCACCCTTATTAGCTCTACCACATACGGTTGGACACAAAGTCACCCTCATTACGTGTAGGCACATTCTTTATTTCCATAATCCTTATAGTTCACTCAATCCTAATGACATGTCATTCGTATTCGAATCTAAAGTTAGTGTCACTAAGCCAATATCAAGTTCAAATGTGCATGATAATTTGCTACTCATAATGCATCCATAATGTGTTCAACAAATGAACCGAATAACATGCCCGATGGCACCATTATATGTAAGGCAATTAACCACATTATATTCCAACTCATTTTCATGCCTCCATAATCCATGAATGTCTATATAAATCATGCATTTCCAGCAATTGACTCATACATGCATCACTTCAAAAACGTAGTTGTGCATTACCAAAATCTCATGGGATCATCTCCCTAAATGTCGTTACCAAAAATAGCCGAAACCATCAATAATGCATCAAAATCATTTAATTTAATTACTCTTGAACTATGGAAAGTTTTCACACTATTCAATAGTCCCCAAAACAGAACTGAACCAATGCGATTCACTTGAAACCCAAAATCACTCACCGACAAGCGAAACGAGCCTTCGCTGATGCTCCGACAGCAACGCCAATGCACCAGCCACTTATGTACCTTCTTGCACCTCTTTTACAACATTAAAAATAGAGCATATGTACATCATAACATGCTCAAAATATCAGCCACATCAAACCTCCACATAACTATCGAAAACCTCACCGAAAGACCGAAAACTAAGTAGAAACATATCCAAAACATCATCAGCCCATAACCTAATGAATCTAACATCTAATCCACCTCAATTATGATCTAAAATCACTTTCAAACCATGACTATACTTCCAGGAAAAGAAGACCACCTAAAATAGCCCCTAGAACAACCGAAAATCACCTTAAAACACCACCGATTACTTTATTCCGGGATTAATTTGATATTAAGTCATTTCAAGATTTAATCAATCATTTAATTGACATAATATCATAATTAATTCATCCTAACATCAGCATTAATTGAGATCTAAAAAGATTTCACAAAAACCTCCATAAAACTCATAGATCTAGAATTAAAAACATAAAATTAAGTTTCATTTATTAATTAACAAGCCAACACTTGGGAATTTCTATAAAGAACCTTAGAAAAAGGATGAGAAATCAGCACTTTACCTTTGAGATTAACTCCACCAAAAAGATGAGAAATCCTCTTCTGATTTTCTTGACAATGGATGTTGATTTGCAAAATTGATGAGTAGGTTTTGTAGAGAATGAAAAGATGAATAAAATGAAACAAATCTTGTTGAAAATGAAGAAGAAATCAGCAAGTAATTGAAGAAATTTGGAGAAGAAGATGGAGAGAAAGTTTGAGAGAAAAGATGAGAAAAAAGGAAAGTTACAAAAGAAAATGAAAATAGTTTCTAAATTAAAACTATAAAAAAAACAATTTTGGTGGATAATTTTTAATTAAAAATAAATTGGGTTAATGGCCCTCTAAGGATTCTAAGTATGACTTACTTTCCATTTTAGTCACTAAAAATCTTAATTTCTGAAAATTACTAATTAAACCTCACTAACTTTTCCAAAATTTACAATTTAGTCACTAGTACAAAACTAAGCTTAATAAAAATCAAATTAAAGCTCAAATAATACTCCTTTAACTCTAAGACACCACTTTAATATTTTTAAAACCTTTCCACAAGATTATTACTTGTCCAATTAAAATATTATTTTAATTTTTCCCGGAATAACAAACTGAAGAATCCGATTCAACCCGAATTGAATCCCCCAAACCAACACTCAAACACTAACCCCAAAACCGGGATGTTACAACTCTCACCCTCTTAGGAAATTTCATCCAAGAAATTCTTACCTGAAGAAAACAAGTGAGGAAATTGGTCCTCCATATTTTTCCTTGTCTTCCAAGTTGCCTCTTCAACATCTCTGTGCCTCCAGAGCACTTTAACCAAATTTATGGTTTTCCCTCGTAGAACCTTTGTATCCATATCCAAAATCCTTATCGGTTCTTCCTCATAGCTCATATCCGCTCTCAACTGAATCTCCTTAATTGGAACAACATGCGAAGGATCCGATCTATACCTACGAAGCATCGATACATGGAAAACATCATGCATCCTACTCAACTCCTCTAGCAACCTCAACCGATAAGCAACCGGACCCACTCGCTCTAACACCTCATACGGTCCAATGAAACGAGGACTCAACTTACCCTTACGTCCAAACCTCATTACTTTCTTCCACGGTGAAACCTTTAGAAACACCTCTCTGCGCTTTAAATCGGCATAAGACTTCTGCATATCCGAAGCTTTCTTTAGCTTAACACAGATAAGCTTAACCTTCTCATCCGTATCTTTCAACACTTGAGGTAAAGAAAAATACTTCTGTCCAACTTTCTTCCAACACAAAGGTGTACGAAATTTATTCCCATATAAAGCCTCAGGCGATGCCATCTGTATACTTGCCTGGAAACTATTATTATAAGCGAATGCTACCAAAGGCAACTGCTTCTCCCAAGAACCTTGAAATTCAATGATGCAACACCTCAACATATCCTCCAAAGTCTGAATAATAGGCTCAGACTAACCATTCGTTTGCGGATGATAAGCAGTACTAAAACTAAGCCTCGTACCCAAAGCAACATGCAAACTCCTCCAGAACTTAAAGGTAAAACACAAATCTCTATCCGATATGATCGACTTAGGCACACCATGAAACTTCACCACCTCAAAACCATACAACTCCGCTAACTTATCCATAGAATACGTCGTATGCACGGCAAGAAAATGTGCACATTTCGTAAACCTGTCCACAATCACCCATATAGAATCCTTTTTGGATGGCGTCAACGGTAACCCGGTCACAAAATCCATCGTCGCTCTCTCCCACTTCTATTACAGAACTTGAACCGGTTGCAACAAACTCGCAGGAAACTGATATTCAACTTTCACCCGCTAACACACATACACCGTGACACAAACTTCGTCACATCCTTCTTCAAACCAACCCAAAAATACACACTTTTGAGGTTCCTATACATCTTCACACTACCAGGATGCATAGCAAACGTACTAGTATGAGCTTCTGCCAAAATAGCTTGTCTTAACTCACCATCATCCGACACCATAATCCGACACCATAATCCGACCTCTAAAACACAAAACCTCATCATCATCAAAATGATACTTGGTCGGTCTACGTTCAGCAATGTCCTTCACAAAAGGCCCCAAAGCCTTATATTCTAGCTGTTTCACCTTTATCATCTCAACCAAGACAGGTTTTACTTGCAACTCCACTACTAAACCACCTTCCTTAGAAAGACTCAACTTAGCAAACATCGCCCTCAGCTCAACCGCCGCCTTACGGCTCAAAGCATCAGCTACCACATTAGCTTTTCTCCGGTGATACTCAATAGACAAATCATAATCCTTAATCAACTCCATCCATCTTCGTTGCCTAAGGTTTAGATCCTTTTGTGACATGAGATATTTCAAACTCTTATGATCCGTATATATAGTACACTTTTCACCATACAAATAATGTCTCCAAATCTTCAAAGCAAACACTACTGCCGCAAGCTCCAAATCATGCGTCGAATAGTTTTTCTCATGCACTCTCAACTGCCTAGAAGCATACGCCACAACCTTTCCTTCTTGCATCAACACACACCCGAGACCAACATATGATGTACCACTATAAACTACAAAATCCTTACCGAACTCGGGTTGAACCAACACCGGTGCACTAGTCAACACCTTCTCCAACTTCTCAAAACTCTTTTGCTGACTTTCTTTCCACTCAAAAGGAACTTTCTTTTGCAAAAGCTTGGTCATAGGAGCAGCAATGCTCGAAAAATCCTCAATAAACCTACGATAATACCCAGCCAAGCCTAGAAAGCTCCGAACCTCTAACACTGACCTTGGTTGCTTCCAACCCATAACAACCTCTATCTTCTTTGGATCAACACTAATACCCTTCTCCGACACCACATGACCAAGAAACACGACCTCTTTTAACCAAAACTCACACTTACTTAGCTTATCATACAACTGGTTCTCTTTCAACGCTTGCAATACTATCCGCAAGTGTCGATCGTGCTCTTCCTCGGTACGTGAATATACAAGGATATCATCTATGAATACTACCACAAACTGGTCCAAATATTCATGAAACACCCGGTTCATCATATCCATAAAAGCAGTTGGGGCATTCGTCAACCCAAACGGCATCACCAAAAACTCATAATGGTCATACCTTGTCCGAAAAGTTGTTTTCAACATATCCTCCTCTTTTACCTTCGACTGATAATACCCCGATCTCAAGTCAATCTTCGAGAATACACTAGCCCCTCAAAACTGATCAAACAGATCATCAATTCTTGGCAAAGGATACTTATTCTTCACGGTCAACTTATTCAGTTGCTGATAATCAATGTTCATTCTCATGGTGCCATCCTTCTTCTTCACAAACAACACCGGTACACCCCAAGTTGACATACTCGGTTGGATAAAACCTCGGTCAAGCAACTCTTGCAATTGCATCTTCAACTCCTTCAACTTCTTAGGTGCCATGCGATAAGGAGCAATGGACACCGGATTAGTACCCGCATAAGCCTCGATACTAAACTCCACCTCACAATCGAGAGGTAATCCTAGCAACTATTCTAGAAACACCTTCGGAAAATCACGCACAGTTCGAATGTCCTGCACTCGAACACCTCCTACTCCGGGATTCATCATATAAGCTAGATACGCCACACTACCTTGCTCCATGTTGGTTACACGCTGAGTACTTGAGAGATGATTAAAATATGTGATTAAATTGCGTGCAAGAATGTGCAAGTATACACATCGAACAAGTAATAAAGTGTGTGAGTGAGATCGTTCCCACGAGGATTGGGTAGGTTAATTCAAAAATAGTTACCATACACAAAAGATAAAGTAATCTTTTGTATTGACATATGCTAAAGCAATTCTGCAAGTGTCACCAAAAATGCTTTAGCAAAATAAAAATGTCACCGATGATGCTGGAGCAAAACAAAGATTGTCACGAAAATGCAGTAGCAAATAAACAGATATTGAAGAAATAGATAAAGCTGCACAAACACAACACTGAAAAGATATTCAAGCTTAAGACAGGCTAGGCTTGCTATGGTATGACTTCACTACTCTCCTGGATGTTATTATTCCCTTGGTTTACTAGTGCTCGACAGAGTTTACTAAAAAAGCTTCCACTATCCCTAGTTAGAAGGCCTAACACTCGAAAATGCTAAGGTACCTCCCGGTCTCAACCCTAACACTTCTAATGTTGATAAAGTGCTACCCCTTTTAGTCGTTGAAACTCTACCTTATCCCTAAGGCAAGTTAGGATTCTGCTCCCGCAGCAACCCCATTGCTCATGTTGGTCTAGCTTTGCCTATCCCTAGATTTAAGCTTCCCAAACCCCTTGAGCTACGGCTACCTCCCGGTGCTCTTACAAACCAAGGTTTAGAGTAAAAAAGTGTTAGCATTCTTGAACAAAATACAAGTAAACAGGAAACAATAAACATACATTAAAACAAATTAAAGATCATCCAAAACAAGCCTTAGCCATACTAGTTTAGTCCATGGCTAAGAATGAAAAACTATTCAACTTTCATACTTTGAAATACATATTCAACAACTTAGAAAAGAGGTAAACAAAGTGAAGAGGAATAAAGTCTCAAACACTTGTTCCGTGACACTTCCTAGCTTGCCGCTCCTCCCGAAGTCGCACAAATCCCTTGCTTGAAGTTCTCCTACAATGGTGGCTTGGCTAGAGGTTGAACATGACCGAAAGTGGCCTCCTTTCTTCTTTCTTCTCCCTCGTGCTTCCTTAAAGCTCGCTCCTTTTTGTGTTCTTTAGCTATTGATTTTTTCTTTATTGTACATCCGGCTCTCTCGGCTCCTCTGTTGAAGGAGGCTTGGCCTTGTATTTATAGGAGGCTTCTAGGGTTTGGTGCCCTAAAGGTGCCAAGGGAATATCCCCTGACATTTGCTATAGTAGGTGGCAGGAATGTAGGGTATGCAGGGGACTGTGGCAGGGTGCAGGGGTGGTGCGACGTCTGTAGAATTTGCAGAGGGGGTACAACTGGCCTGGAAAACGCGTGAAAACAGTGGGCTGTAGGTGTGTCCTTTCTTCCGTTCTGTTTTGTCTGCCCACAATGATGTAGCATCCTTGAAGTCCGATCCAACACTTGAGAAATATGCTACGACATCTCTTTCGTTCTTTCCACTTTGCTTCATCATCTGTACAACATTACCAACAAAATACCCTTCAAAGCAACATCTTTTAAAAATAAAAAAAAATAAAATGAAAATCTAAACTAAATGCAAATGCACATGAAATGCAGCTAAATGCGATGAAATGCAATGCAAATGAACTTGAAACCAAACCAAACCTTAAAAAAAAGGGTAGAAAATATACACTTTTTAGAGCGTTAACACTGCATCATCTTTTCCGCTTGTAAGGCCGAAACCACATTGGACAAGATACTCGTATACTAACCTTTCAACACAACCTCACTACCGTCCAACAACCTTAAAGTAACCCTCTTCTTTTCAAAATCCACCACTGCTCTATGCTCCGTCAACCAATCCTCCTCCGAATAAGATCAAAGCCATGGAACGAAAACTCCATTAAATCAACCTCAAAGACATATCCTTGAACCTCCAACGAACACCTTCTATACAACTTCTTTATCGTAACCGTCTCACCCAAAGAACTGGTAACCACCACACCTACATCTAAAACCTTAACCGGGATATCCAACAAATATGCATGCTCACTCAAAACACAGGAATGCGTAGATCCCGAATCTATCAAAGAAAACAACGGTACATTTTGTAAAGAAAAGGTACTTGCAACCACATCTGTAGCATTGCGAGTCCCACGCTGAGCATAGACTCTACGCTCATCACCTTGCCTCTGGAAAGGACCTCTACCGCCACCGCATCCTCTACCAGGCACTACAAAAACATCAACTTGATTACTAGACTCTCCAGTAAACCTCGGGCAATCCCGCTTCTTGTGTTCCTTAGATCCACAACTTATACATGCACCAGTAGCCCACCAACACTCTCCTGGATGGCGCCTAGAACATAGGTTACAAACTGTGATATCACCACCACCTCTACCAAACTGTTGAACATGACCGCCATACCCAAAATCACCTCGGCGTTGGTCAACTTTGTATCGGTTGTCCCGAAACCTCCTACCCTTATTACCTTGAGCATTTGTCTTAACAGGCCTCTTCCCAACATCGGAAGACTTCCTAGTCTCCCTCAAAGACTCCTCAACATCCTTGGCCCTATTTACCAACACGTCAAACTCATTGTATTCAGTAGCTAACAAGTATGTCTTAATCTCGGGGTCTAAAGCATACTAGAACCTATCACATTTGTTCCGATCTGTAGGAACCAACTCGGGAGCATAGTGGTTCAACCTAATGAACTATATCTCATACTCAGCCACTGTCATAGCACCCTGCACTAGCGACATGAACTCTCTCTTCCTTGCATTCTCGTATTGGGGACCCAAAAACTTCCGTACAAAAGCGGTCCGAAAATACTCCCATGTCAGGTTAGCAGCAGCTACACCCGCTTTCATGGTAGTCCACCAACGGTAAGCATCACCCTGGAGCAAAGATACAACACAGCCCAGCCTCCTAGTGTCCAAACATTCTATTTGGCTCAAAATCCTCTCCGTGCTAGCCAACCATTCCTCAGCAGAGCTCGGGTCAGATCCTCGAAACTCAATACCACCTAAGCTACACAGACGTCAAGAGGTAACCCCGGGTTATCCAAAACAGCAGGAACAGGAGCTGGAACATGCACCCCAGTAATAGCAGCCTGAAACACACCTGTCATAGCCTGTATGAATGGTACAAACTCTCTAAATTGTCCTCCCAAAGGAACCGGAGGTATACCAACAGGTGGAGGAGGAGGAAGCAGCTCTTCCCTAGTAGTCACTTCACCCTCAGCCTGTCCCTCGGTGATCATACCCGTACTAGCACGCGTCTCACGTCTCGGAGGTATAATCCAAATACTTCAAACATGCAATTTAAAACATAATGTTAAAACATAATAAACATACATTCGGGAAAGATCTAAGGGAAAACTGATGAACATCTAAAAACGTACTGGCAATGGCAATATGTAACCTCAAATCCCCTTTTAACAATTGCTACCAGACACAACTATCATGCTTACACATCCAACATATCAATAACATAACAAATCCAATTATACACACAACAAAACCCATCCGCACATACCACACACTTTAACAAAACTGGCTCTGATACCACCAAATGTAACCCTCTTAGCCCGGCCTAGACGGAACCGGCACTAACGGGTTACACGGGGATTATCGAACCAATCCCGCAAAGGTCCGATTCGATAAACGACCCTAAATACCGATATAATTTTCTTTAACAAGATGCACAATTAAATTTCCTATGTGTGACAAGTTCGTGCAAAACAATAATGAAGCATTCGGTCCATAATTAATCATTCAATTAACACACTTATACATAAAGACTAGAACGTAATTATTTACTTCAAACTCCAAAATGAAAATTCAATCTACCGAGGTTCAACTAAACATGCATTGCATATTCACCATCAAATTCAGATCAATCGAAGCCTTATTGCATCATCAATTTCATGTTTCATTAATTAGGGACCTAATTGTAAAACAAGTAAAATCCTAATTGCAACATCCAACTCAGATTAATCATTGTGAAATTAAGTTAACATCATAGATCACGGTGACATCTCAGCTCAAAAAGGTACACATAGCATCTATATCTGATTACGGGGAAATATTCGATCCAATGTAAGTTTACAACACTAAAATTTTCACTTTTTGGATAGGGGTATCGATAGCTTTACGTGGGCTAATTAAATGACCCATTTGAAAGCTACTGGTATCGAAACCATCTTAGGAGGTATCGATACCCTGGTGTCCTGTGGCGAAATTGCATCGAATCATGATTCGATGTCGCCCCTTCATTTCTGCCTTGGGGTATCGATACTACCACAGGGTGTTTCGATACCCCCTGTGTTCAAAACACAATTGGGCAGTTAAGGATGGTTTAACTCCATCCAAACACATCCATTGGTTTCCCCTATCTATATGCATAATTCCTAAGCATAATGAGCAATTTTAAGCACCCAAATACTAACATCAAAGACCCCAAAAATCGTCTATAGGCATGCTTCATATGTTATGGTTAAAAAAAAGAGACATTCATGCATAGACATGCTTCCAACAATCCAAAACATTACCATAATCCATCAAACAATAACCAAGGCAAAATAAGGTCTCATTACAAGTCTTTAACTAAGCAAAACGCTCACTCTCCTAAGGGATTGGTTTACACATTGCCAAGCCCCTTTTTATTTGCCAAATTATACCAAAAATATGTAGACTTTCCCCTTGGTCTTCTTGCTCCGAATCCATCCCCAAAAGTATCTAATTCTCTGAAAAGATAAAAAGAGAGCTTAAGCACAACATGCTTAGTGAGGAAGCTCTAACAAGATCATCTATGCATTAATTTAAAACCATAATAAAACCATAGCTTGTAATGCTTTTCTAAAACCAAGCATGCTTAACAAATCATATTCATGTTCATAAAGCTCAAAACACTTCCTTGAGTATGCATTGCATTATCAATTAATTTCATGAATGATGCACAATGTTCCAAATTATTCAATGTATTTATATTGGCTTTCTAGTGATCACTTAGTGTGAACCTTAAGTTCACCGAATATACGTATCTATTGTTTTAGAGACCCTTAGTCTCGTCATGACATAAAGTCATCATTGACATGACACGAAGTCACCATTAACCTAATACGAAATCATCATTGATATGACACAAAGTCACCATTGACATGACACAAAGTCACCCTTATTAGCTCTAGTACGTACGGTTGGACACAGAGTCACCCTCGTCACGTGTAGGTACATTTTTTATATCCATAATCTTTATAGTTCACTCAATCCTAATGACATGTCATTCGTATTCGAATCTAAAGTTAGTGTCACTAAGCCAATATCAAGTTCAAATATGCATGATAATTTGCTGCTCATAATACATCCATAATGTGTTCAACAAATGAACCGAATAACATACCCGATGGCACCATTATATGTAAGGCAATTAACCACATTATATTCCAATTCATTTTTATGCTTCCGTAATCCATGGATGTCTATATAAATCATGCATTTCCAGAAATTGACTCATGCATGCATCACTTCAAAAACGTAGTTGTGCATTACCAAAATCTTATGGGATCATCTCCCTAAATATCGTTACCGAAAATAGCCGAAACCTTCAATAATGCATCAAAATCATTTAATTCACTTACTCTTGAACTATGTAAAGTTTTCACACTATTCCATAGTCCCCAAAACAGAACCGAAATAATGCGATTCACTTGAAACCCAAAATCACTCACCGACAAGCGAAACGAGCCTTCGTCGATGCTCCGACAGTAACGCCAATGCACCAGCCACTTATGCACCTTCTTGCACCTCTTATACAACATTAAAAACAGAGCATATGTACATCATAACATGCTCAAAAAAGCAGCCACATCAAACCTCCACAAAACTATCGAAAACCTTGCCGAAAAGACTAAAAACTAAGCCGAAACGTATCTGAAACATCATCAATCCATAACCTAATGAATCTAAACTCTAATCCACCTCAATTATGATCTAAAGTCACTTTCAAATCATCAATATACTTCTAGCAAAAGAAGAGCACCTAAAACAGCCCCTAAAACAACCGAAAACCACCTTAAAACACCACTGATTACATTATTTCGGAATTAATTTGATATTAAATCATTTCAAGATTCAATCAATCAGTTAATTGACATAATATCATAATTAATTTATCCTAACATCCACATTAATTGAGATCTAAAAAGATTTCACAAAAACTCCATAAAACTCATAGATCTAGAATTAAAAACATAAAATTAAGTTTCATTTATTGATTAGCAAGCCAACACTTGGGAATTTCAATAAAGAACCTTAGAAAAAGGATGAGAAATCAGCACTTTACCTTTGAGATTAACTCCACCAAAATTGATGAGTAGGTTTTGTAGAGAATGAAAAGATGAGTAAAATGAAACAAATCTTGTTGAAAATGAAGAAGAAATCAGCAAGTAATTGAAGAAATTTAAAGAGGAATATAGAGAGAAAATAGAGAGAAAGTTTGAGAGAAAAGATGAGAAAAAGGGAAGTTACAAAAGAAAATGAAAATAGTTTCTAAATTAAAACTATAAAAAAATAAAACAATTTTGGTGGATAATTTTTAATTAAAAACAAATTGGATTAATGGCCCTCTAAGGATTCTAAGTATGGCTTACTTTCCAATTTAGTCACTAAAAATCTTAATTTCCGAAAATTACTAATTAAACCTCACTAACTTTTCCAAAATTCACAATTTAGTCACTAGTACAAAATTAAGCTTAATAAAAATCAAATTAAAGCTCAAATAATATTTCTTTAACTTTAAGACACCACTTTAATATTTTTAAAACCTTTCCACAAGATTATTATTTATCCAATTAAAATATTATTTTAATTTTTTCCGGAATAACAAACCGAAGAATCTGATTCAACCCGAATTGAATCCCCCAAATCAACACTCAAACTACTAACCCCAAAACCGGGATGTTACAACGAGTATACATAATATGACACAAAAATGGTAAGGATTTGTGTATGTACACAATTCCTTACAAAGTATACACAACCATTTGTGCATATGTTATAGGGATTTGTGTACAATATTTTTATTCTTATATTTTTATATTCGAATATTTTTATTCATATATTTTTTATTTGAATATTTTTACTAGATTTTTTTCATTCCAATATTTTTATTTGAATTTTTATGATATGAATATTTTTATTTGAATATTTATTATATGAATATTTTTATTCTTATATTTTTTATTTGAATATTTTTGTTCGAATATTTATTATATGAATATTTTTATTCGAATATTTATCATACAAATATTTTTACGCAAATATTTATTATACGAATATTTTTATTCAAATATGTATTATACAAATATTTTATTTGTATATATTTTATTCTAATATTTATTATATGAATATTTTTATTCGAATATTTGTTATCAGAATATTTTTATTTGTATATTTATTATATGCATATTTTTATTCAAATATTTAATATATGAGTATTTTTATTATTATATTTATTAATCAAATATTTATTAAATGAATATTTTTATTCTTATATATTTTATTTGAATAGTTTTATTCTAATATTTATTATATGAATATTTTTATTTAAATATTAATCATATGAATATTTTTACCTGAATATTTATCATATGAATATTTTTATTGGAATATTTATTACACAAATATTTTTATTCGTATATATTTTATTTGAATATTTATTATATGAATATTTTTATTCTAATATTTGTTATATGAATATTTTTATTTTTATTTCGTGTTTTTATTCAAATATTTATTATATGAATATTTTTATTCTTACATTTATTAAACGAATATTTTTATTCGTTTATTTTTTATTCGAATATTTATTATATGAATATTTTTATTCAAATATTTTTTATACGAATATTCTTATTCATATATATTTTATTCGAATATTTATTATATAAATATTTATTCTATAAATATTTTTATTTGAATATTTGTTATACGAATATCTTTATTCATATATTTTTTATTTGAATATTTTTCGAATATTTATTATACGAATATTTTTATTCGAAATTTTATTATACAAATATTTTTATTCGTATATTTTTTATTCAAATATTTTTATTTCAATATTTATTATATGAATATATTTATTCGTATATATTTTATTCAGATATTTGTATTCTAATATTTATTATATGAATATTTTTATTCGAATTTTTATTATATGAATATTTTTATTTGAATATTTAGTATACGAATATTTTTATTTGAATATTTTTTTGTTCGAATATTTTTATTTGAATTTTTATTATATGAATATTTTTATTGGAATTTTTATTATACGAGTATTTTTATTCGTATATATTTTATTAGAATATTTATTATATGAATATTTTTATTCAAATATTTATTATACTAATATTTTTATTTGAATATTTTTTATTCAAATATTTTTATTCGAAATTTTATTATATGAATATTTTTATTTGAATATTTATCAAACGAATATTTTTATTCGAATATTTTTTGTTTGAATATTTTTATTCAAATTTTTATGTATGAATATTTTTATTCGAATTTTTATTATATATATATTCGTATATTTTTATTCAAATATTTTTATTCTATTATTTATTAAACTAATATTTTTATTCTTATATATTTTATTTGAATATTTTTATTCTAATATTTATTTTATGAATATTTTTATTCTAATATTTATTTTATGAATATTTTTATTCAAATTTTTATCATGCGAATAGTTTTCTTCATATATTTTTTCTTCATATATTTTATTTATTAATTTAAAATATATTAATTTAAATTTGGGTGACCTAATTGACGATTTTTTTAGTTGGGTGACCAAAATAAATATTCTCAATTTGTTGGGTGGTCACTAGTGTAATTTACTCATTTTTTAATAAGTAACCGGTTAACCTGTTTTTAATAATTTTTTTATTTTAATCCAACGGTCCGAATTTATTGCCTACCATCCAACAGTTATCCTGGATTGGCTGCTTTTTAGCCGCTTTTTAAGCAACCGACTTTTAGCCAAACCCACCTTTAGGAGAAATTATTCTATGGACCGGTTCCACCATGTCATCCATGGTCCTTAAGAATAAAAAAAAATCCACGTCATCAGTTTTTACACGTCATCTGCACACTCATAATTTTAATTTCCAAATCATCTCTCTAAATAAAATATATTAAAATTAAAAAAACCACGATTTTAGGGATTTAACTGATGTTTTATAAAAATTAAAATATTAATTTTAAAATATTAATTTTTGTGTGTAATTTTGAGTTTAGAAAATTTTAGGGATTTAACTGATGTTTTATAAAAATTAGAGAAATTTAATATTTTTAAAATATTAATTTTTTGTGTAATTTTTTAAAAAAATTAATTTTTAAAAAAATAAAATAAACTTGTCACATTATGTTTTCATTGATTATTATACACTTTTAACTGTAATTACCAACTTTCGGATACCTAAATTTATAGAACTCTATGTTTTAGTGAGAAATGACTAACTTTGAGGTAAGTTTTGGAATTGTAAAGATGAGGATTCGAATAAGAAATTTATTGATTTCTATTCTACTCCGTGAGATCTTTACAACGGTATCTCATATGCTCAAAATGGTTGAGTGATGAATTATAAATTAATGCTCAAAGTAAGAAGGTCGTGAATAGAGTAAGGAATGAAACCCCATTATCACATATTGATAGGATAAATGATGTAGGAAGTATTCATAGAGTAAGGTCGTGAACACTTCCTACATAGTTGTCATTGAATGACTTAACTCTTGTGTTGGGGTGCACGACGTGGGTGATGCAAATGTTTGGACTGATTGAGCTTTTTGTGGGCTTGTGGATATTTTACCCGTTGTGATTAAATTTTTCCTTAATTTATTCATCTTTATTTTAATATTCGAGAAAAGTTTGTATTTTATTTAAATACAACTTAAGAATATTAGATAAGATAAAATCGACTATTCTTAGTAAATTCAAATTTAATTTGGATTAGAACTTTCACTGGCTTTGACCTAATTTTTTTCCTATAAATAAGAATGAAACTTTCAGTTTTTAAACACTCAACAATTCAAAATGTTTTCTCTCCTGTTTTCTTCCAGTGATTGGCGAAGATAAGAACAATTGGGGAACTCAGCAACCGTGCTATTGTTGGAGTTCCTCTAGATGTTGTATCTTGGGAGACAGACTACCAATAAACTCAACACTATCGGAGTGACAGAAAATCTTTCTTAAGGAAACTGTGATCGTGCAAGCCTCAACTCGATTCCTACTTATCGTTTTAAAATGGGTTTGATCTAAATTATTTATTTATTTTATTTTATATTTTTTGGTTTTTCGTTCTGTTCATTAAATAATAATATTTATTTTATTTTATTTTATTATTATTATTTATTTTTTTGGATTAACCACTTATTTTTTAGCAATAACGGTGTTAACTTTAAACACCTATTGCTATAATGGTATAAATTTTAAATATTTATATTTAATAAAAATATTTCAAACACTTAATTTTATTTTTTTATTTAAGCCATTATATTATGGTGCACTCTTTTTTCTTTTTTCATTTATTAAAATATACTTTAATACAATTTAATTATGAAGAGAGAATTTTAACAAGACAAATTCTTACCTTTCGAAAAATAATAAACACAAGACCTGATATGTTCAAAAACATACGTTCCGAACAGCTAAACCAAGACAACCTTTGTTCCCGCATCGTGGTAATATTTACGTCAACCCCGCGGATTAAGTAAATAGGAAATACCATGTTAGTAGCATTTTATATAAGGGTAATTATTTTATATATCAATAGTAAAAATTAACTTTTTTTATAAATATTTTAATTTTATAATTTAAATATTTAATATAAGTCGTAGAGTTTAAAGATTTAAGCGAATGTTTAAACATTTTTTATGTTGATCACGTAAATCTATACGACACCATTTGATTGTATCTTCAAACTGTTTGATGACTTCGGTTAGAGTAAAAATCTTTTGCCTTCTAATTATGTCTCTTTTCATGTTTCCGGTTAAAATTTTTTAAAATTTAAATTCTAAACCCTAACCCTAATTTTCTATATCCTAAACTTTAAAAAATATACATTGCCCTTAATTCCCTAAATCTTAACTATAATCCTTAATCTTAAACCCTAAAGTCACTAATATAAAGTGAAGACATCAATAGAGACACAATCAAAGAATTTAAGTGTACCAAGTTCAAAAGATATATTAAATTTTTGAAGTAAATATTTAAATTTTAGTATTATAAATAAAATAAATTATATTAATTTATAATTATTTTTTATAATATATAATTTAAATTAGTTAATTAATATATTAAATACCAATAATCCTTTAAAAAACCTTTAATCTTTGCATAAGAATGTGTGAGCCTATTAATGCGGATCTGAGCTTACTTGAGATTTGAGACTGAGGCATGTCTGTCTTCTTATCCAACTCTACCCTATATATATCTGTTATTTGTATATTTTGTACGAAAATTAATTATATATTTTGATGCATGACATGGTAACCATTGACATGACATGTGCCATACGATGATGACCAACATGTACTCGATTCTATCCCACCATGCCATTTTTAAATAATTCCAACAAAGGATATTTCGTCAAGCTAATTTCAAAGAAGCTTCACGACTAGTTCTTCAGTAATAATTCCATAAATATTGATATTTTTATTCTTTTAAATAAATTATTTTATTTGGTAGGTGAAACTATACACATACATGTAATATATTCTCATTTCTATTATCATGCCATGCATATTTATTAAAACCCTAATGAAGATAGCATAGAATATAGAGCAGGTAGACTGATGTTTTCAACAAAGTCATGACATTACCCGCACGAACCATCTAACTTCATCGGTTGAAGGAACAATTGTTGTTCCTAAAAGTCACGGGTTCGAGCACTAGTACTGTTAGTACAGTGATTGAACGATCAATGTCCAATAGGTGAGAGTATATACTTTAAAACAGATACTACTGTAATTACTGTAGCTAAATAAAAAAAAAAGTCATGACATTACCCTCAACAATACAGTTGGATAAAAAATCTATAAAAATACATATATTCTTTGGGAATTCAAAAATAATTCCTCTTTACCCTAAATTTTATTTATTTAATTCTTTAATGGATCATATATATAATTAATATGGTATTTATATCTCTTTCGATATATAAACTGTGTAAACTTTAAAAATTATTAAATTTAGTTGTTTGGGGTTTAATTTAGGGATTATGTTGTATGATTTAGAATTTATGATTTAGGGTTAAAGTTTAAAGCTTAAAGTTTAGTGTTATATAATTTAGATTTTAGGGTGTTAAGGTTAGAGTATAACCATTATATGGGTTTTGTATCAAAATATAACCATTATAATAAATAGTTGTAGTTTTATGTATATATAATTCAAAAAGAATAGTATACAATTAGGGGTGAACATTCGAGTCAGTCGAGTAAATTTTTTTTGAGATATTTTAGTTGAGTCATCATATTTTCCAATTTGAATTTTTTTAATTTTTTTCTATTCAAGTCGGTTTTAACAAGTTCAAGTTGAGTTCGAGTCGATTTGATTTTTTAAGTTTATATATAAATTTTAATTGTACTATTTATAATATTGTAGTATTTTGATTTCAATTTAAACGATTTTCTCCTTATATCTACATATATATTTCTTCGTATTATTTTTTATATTTGTAAATCAAAATTTGAATTATCATCGTCGTCGTTATCATCATCATCAAACATCTTAAGTATAAATATGTCATTTCATTAAATTATGGTCTCGTTAAAAATATCTTTTTTATCTAAATAAGGCCAAGATAAAAAAAATAATAATAAATTAAATACAAAATTTAAAAATATATAAAATAAATGGTATACTTCAAGTAAAATAATATAAAAGAAATAAAAATTACATTAAATAAAATAAAAAATGGATATGGAATATGACCTTGGTGAAAAAATAATAGATAAAAATAAAAAATATGGTTAAAATAAAACTAAAAATAAAATTATATGGACTAAATATGAAATTAGGTCTTGTAAATTTTCTAGTTATTAAAAAATCGAATAATTTGAACTTTAAAAATTTAAATTCTATTCAAAATTAAAATTTTTTAATTATTTAATTCGATTCGAATAACTCAAAATAAAAAAAATAATCGAGTTGAGTTTTACATAAACTAATATTTTTCTAAACCATCCTAGATCGTAAATTAGCACTAAATAATAAAATGTGACAAGAAGATGATATGATTAACAAAAATCTATCAAACAACTAGAAAATAAAATAAAAGAGAAATAAATACCATTATTGACGGTAAAGGATAAACATCTACACTAATGTAAAAAATAAATATTAATTATTGGAGTTTGATTCGTTTGTCTTTATGGCATGTTGCAGCATACCTAACGATTGGTTGTTGTTCGTACAGAGATTCAATCGATGCTAGTTTTCTGATTTATTGTTTTGTCGGTGGTCACTTGGAAAGACTTATCCCCACTAGGTTGATGGATGTTTGCCGATAAAATCAGTCTTGGTAGCAGTACTTTTTGTACGACAGTTTGAATCGCCTACAACTCCCTCTTCCTTCACTATGCGTCTCGTTTGGACAGAGACAAAGAGATTCAGGAAACTACTAAATTTTTTGGTATGCCTATTTTCATAGGAATTTTATTTTTCTTTGTTTTTGGGTTGTAAGAATTTTTAGATTTTTTAATCCAATTGTTTTTCTTTTTGATTACGTTTTAATTATAATTTCTTATGGATTTAATAAAAATTTAATAGTATTTATCAAAAAAAATATAATAATAAAATCATGTTGACAATTTGGTTTTAAAACAAACGGGATTTATCTATAGAGTGGTTGCGAGCACTTATCAAAAATGAGAGAGACAGACAAGGTCCGAAACAAGGATATGTTAACATGATGACTAAATAAAACGTCAATTAAAAAAATAATGATAAATTTAACCATGATAAAAAGAGATGTGCTACATGAATAAAAAAAATTATATGCTATAAATGTAGACAAAAACACCCACTATTTTCATAAAAAAATTAATTTGATAAAATAAAATAATTGCGTAACGTCTCAAGTTTGGGCTTAGAAGTTATTGGGCCGGTTTAGTCGGTTTAGCTTAGTTCGGGATTAAATACCTAAAAATTAGTTTTCTATCAAAATAAAGTGAGGAAAAATATTCTAAAATCCTTAAATAATATATATTAGACTTTGATCAAATCAATTTTAAAAATCAACCCTTGAAACTCTAAGATTTTGAAATTAAAGACCGTTTTGTAAAAATTGAAAATTTAGGGACAATTTTATGAAACAAGAAAAATCGTTGAATCTTTAAGGGGCTTTGATCCAATTATAATCCTAGTTGTCTAGGCTTTCTAAATATTAATTAATTAAACCCAAAATCTATTTTAAATTAAATAACTTAATTAAACCCAATTTAAAACTCTTAAAACCCTTTTTAATTAACCTAATCATCACATATTTTCCTAACTTTCGTTTTTCCTCTTTGGAGGCAGCCGTTCATCAAGCTTTCAAGGTAAAAACTCATTATTTCCACTAAAAATCGTTTACAATAATTATCTTAATTTTTCTCCTTCAAATTTTCTTGTTTTCTCATCGTTTTCTCGTTTTAAAACCCGAAACGCAATTGGATCAGTTTTGGAGGTGAGATTTTGTCAATCCTCTAGAACAATAAAGTTATTTAATGAAATTCTCAAATTTTTGGCTTGGAGAAATTGTTTTAATCCTTTAATTTCATAAAAAATGTTTTTTTCGGCTAAAAATCTCAATTTTCGTTCAAGGGTTTTTGTCACTGTTTTTGGGTCATAAATGAATTATTTTTAATGTGTTAGGATATTTATAAAGTGATTTTAATATCCCTAATCCCGAATTATAGGATTAAGTGAAGTTTGGTGTATTCCGACAAATTTTCAGTTTAAGTTTTGATAGGTTTTAAGGATTGCTATGTAGGGATCTGACTTGTTGGTTTCTTTTGTGAGTTTATAAGCATTAAACCCCTTATTTTTTATGCTTGAAACAGGACAAGAGTTAGGCGATCACGTTTGAAGGCGTTCTAGTTTGTTTCGGTGGTTTGGCGAGCAAGTATCAATTATCGGTGAGTGGACTATGAGGGCTGCCAATTTGATATGGTTTTAAATGTTTTTTTTCAATAATTTGGGGGTGTAGGGAAGGTGTGAAAAACCTCCCTATACTCGGAAGTAAGTTTTAAGTATTGCTTTCTTAAAGGTTCAAATATTATGCCTTGTTTTACAATCTTATTTGTCATGCTCTTATTATGTTGTGCATATGTGATTATACATATATATAAATTCTCATGAGATTGTTTTTAAAGAGATTTTATATGCATTTGATGTTCCCACGATTTTGTTTTGAAAAATAAGATAAAAGTGGTTTTACCGTTTTTTACAAGTGATGCGTAAAAAGTGGGATACATGTTATTTGAATTCTATTTTGAATTAAGTTTTGTGCATTAATTTTTGATAATATATTGGCTAGTTACATGATGAACCTTATAAGATAAGTTGATCGATCAATAGGGTCTAGAGTGCACTATAAACATTCAAAAGTCGTATGTATATAAATTCCTTGTGTGTTGCATTTTTTCCTATATTTTAATACACTATGTGATGGGAGTAGTACTGTCACATACGGGTTAATCGGAGTAGTACTGTCACTAGAAACCAAGGTGAGATAATTCATGTTGAGAGTAGTATCAACATGCGCATGCTCTGGGAGTAGTACTAACATGCGGTTGGCCGTTTATCCTAACGATTTGGAGTAGTACAAATCAGATCACTAGCACCAATATATATTTTTATTTTTTTCAAAGGTAAGTGTCATGGTTTTCACTTGCTTGCATATGGTGTTATGCATGTGAGGTTTTATACATTGGTATGCATGTGATTTGAGCATTGCTATGTTGTTAGCATGTAAGACTTGAGCTTTGTGCATCGAGATGCACGTGTAAGTATTGCTATGTGAGTAGCATGTAAGACTTGTGTTTTAGCTTGTAAAGCATGTGATTACAAAATGGTTTTTACTAAAATTTAATGATGGTGTTGTTCGCCTTGTTTTGATGACACTTACTGAGTTTTAAAAGCGGCTTTGTTAGCCATGTTTGTTTTGTTTTATAAAAAGCATGACATGTTTTTAAATTGATGAAATTGGTTTAATATGGGTTGCATTGCAAGGTGTTTTTATACTTGTTTTTATTCACTCACTAAGCTTATGCTTACCCTCTCATTTATCTTGCAATGCAGAGTATTTAATGTGGAGGCAGCAAAGAGAAGCAAGGATCCAAGTAACCATCAAGTGAAAGCTCGAGTATGTCTTTATAACATTAGTAGTAGTGAGAGAGCAATGAGGATGTCTTATCATATTGTAAATAATGTCTATGCTTTTGAGACTTGAAATGGTTATATGCTTATACATATTTGATGAATATCAAAGTTGATGTTAGCTTGTGACTTTGAATTAAATTGTCCATTGATATTCTTGTAGTATTAATATAGTTATTTTAAAGTTTGATTCTTGATATCCCTATGTTTGAATTTGAGTGTTGTTTATAATGAAGCATGACTACTTAGGAGTTGAATATATTGTTGTTAACTAGGTTGAAGTGTATCTAGATAAATATATCATGACATGTGCTTAAAGTGTTTTTAGATGAATTTGCATATAGAGAATGTCATGAAACCTTTGGAGGCTGGAAATAGTCTTAAACTTTGAGCATGCAATAAAATGACTTGTAGATACTATTTTAAATTGAAAATTTACGTGCAAACATGACTTAATTAAATATTGATAACCTTAATTTCACAATCAGGACATAAAATTCTAGAAATAACGATTAGGTCCATAAAATTTGTTCGATTAAATTAGGACTCGTTTGTCTTTAGTTTCCGCTGCAATTGAATTCAGTCCTTGCATGAACATGTAAGATCTAATTAAAGGAACTAGAAAATATAAAAGGAAAATTTTAAATTTTTAGGGTTGTTTATCGGGGTGAGTCTTCAGATTAGCCTCAGTATTCCCTGTGTAGCTCGTTTGAGTCGGGTGGCGTCTAGACTGGGTCGAGGGGGTTACAAATTGTTAAATAACTATTAATTTGATTTTGATATAACAATTTGAGTAAAATAATATAAATATTATGAAAATAAATTTTTGATAAAATACTTACTAAACATTCGATTATTTTCATCCTTTTTATTTTAAAATGTTTTACAAATTCTTTGAATGATTTTCTAAATCAAATGGGCAAACATTGACAAGGCGTACCGATACTGCACTTATGCATATTGTTATCATGCCTTGAATATTTTATATCGAATAGAAAATTTTACCGGTATGACCCCGCGTATCGATACACCCTCAACAATAAAAATATTTTAATTTGAACTAGTATTGGTACGTTAAACCCTTGTACCGATACTTGAACATTTTAATTTTACATTTGAATATAATTTTGAGTATCGGTACCACTGTATTAGTACCGATATTCCATAGGACACAATTTGATTTTTTTCACTCACAAGTATCAGTATGGCCACAAGGTGTACCGATATCAGGATGTATTATGATATTCCAGTGAGCATTTTTAGTACCGGTATTGGTTTGTGTATCGATACTCATCTCTTCCGTATCCATACTCGCCTTCTAAGTACCGATACACCCTGCTTTATAATGACTCTTTCTATATATGGTAGGTATCGATATGACTCTTTGCATACCGATATCCAAAGCATCAAAGAAGCATTTATTGCGGGAAAACACCTCCCTAACGGCTATATTCAATTTTCCAACAACCCAAATGGTTAGAATTCAATGAAGGGATATAAATTCAAGACTCTAAAGCTTCTATCAACAACTAATGATATTTGAGTGAGCAATCAAGCAAAAAACCAATCTTCAAGAGCTTTTATCGTCAAATTTCAGCACCCAACTTGTTTGAATTCCTTTATGATTTTTATTTCAAGTTCGGGAGTGTTCTTGTTGTAAATTAGGTAGAGGATATTAGCCTATTGAGAGGTCTTATTAGGTTTATCATTTTTTTCAAACAAAGTATTTTTTTTATCAAGTTTTGGGTAGAAAGTTTGATCACTTGTAAGGTTTTCTCTTAATCCGAAAAAAGAAGACGAATTTAAAGTTTGTGGATTATTGAAATCCTTAATGGTGTGCTAAGATAGTGGATGTAGAACTTGTTTGAAGCTTGAACCACTCTAAAATTTCTTATGTAATTTTCTCTTCAGTTTTAGTATCATCAAAATTTTAAATTATCAATTCACCCCTCTCTTGGCCACTTTTATTAGATTGATTATCTCAACAATAATATAACTTATCATGCAACACAAAACACATTAATCATACAAGAGTTTATAGGAAAAGAAAAAACCCAACAAAAAGAGAAAATAATTATCCTTAATCAATCTAACATTAATATCATTATTGTTTGTGAAAAATATATGAAAATTAAAGATGATGGAATAAAGAAAAAGAAATGAACTTGCAACGCCCTAAACCCAATATAACATTTGAGCCCCCAAGCACAAATCATAAGAATAAAATATTTTGAAATGATTTAGTTCAATCCATATTTATTTTTTATAAATTCATCAACATTTCAAATAAAATGATAAATTGTAGTTTAATCATTCAGAAAAAGAGTTTTAATTAAAAAATAATCAAATCATTCGACATGATTAAAATAAATCTAATATATAAGTTGCAGACAAAAATATTAGGGTTTTATGATTATATTACCCGACAAATTTAACTATTACACTATTGAACAGATTGATAAGCTGAAGTCCTACTCTGATGGGACTCTTTCAATGCAACACCGTATATTACCCGACAAATTTAACTATTACACTATTGAACAGATTGATAAGCTGAAGTCCTACTCTGATGGGACTCTTTCAATGCAACACCGTAACCTAAAAGCCTACAAACAAGAACAATGATTATTTAATCGAATTTTGTTTAATTAACTAATTAAAAACAATTAAAAACCTTTAATTGAAGGGTTGAACCTTCTAGAAAAATTTAGATTTTTAATTCTTTATAGATTCAAATTTCTAACCCTTTTATATTTTAGTCAATAAAATAAAAAATATTTGTAAATGTTTATAATTTGGTTCGCTTAACTTAGTGTAACCACTAAGTTTATTTATTTTTTCTCAATTTCTTTCTCTTTAAATGTAAAATCCTTTCTTTCTATCCAAATCTTAACTTAATTCCTCAATATTAGAATAAAATAAAAATATTTTAAACTATTTTTCTTATTTTTACCTTAACAAAAAATATTTATTATTAGGATGAGTCTACCACGTGTGTCGAATATTGTTGAACACCACTAATGATGAACACTACTGAACACTATTAAATTAATTAATAAAACTTAAAAATTTTAAGAACTAAATATATAATTTTAAATTATTTAAAATAAAATTTTAAATAAATTATATATTATATTTTAATTTTTTAAATAATTTATTTGAATTATTTTTAGTTAAAAAATAAAAAATACTAAATCAAAAACCTAAAATCCTAAACTCAAGCTAAAAATACTAAACATTAAATCCTAAAATCCAAAACACTAAACCCTAAATTTTAAACCCTAAAACAATAAAACCATAAACTACAAAATCTAAAAATATAACCATAACCTAAACCCTACGATAAAAAAATTGAAACTCTAAAAAATATAAACCCTAAACTTGAAACTCAAAATTATTTTAGGATTTAGTTTTATGGTTTAGTCCTTTTAGGGTTTTTGATTTTAGTTTTTGGATTTTGAGTTTTGAGATTTTATATTTTTGGGTTTAGAGTTTAATGTTTAGTGATTTAGGTTTTGAATTTTAGTTTTAGGGTTTAGAATTTAAGATTTTTTATTTTTTAAAATTAATTTAAAATAGTATTTTATTCAATTATTTAAAAATTAAAATAATATATATATAAAATAATTTAATAAAAAAATTATTTTAAATAATTTATAATTATATGTTAAGTCCTTAAATTTTTTAATTTTTACTAATTAATTTAATAATGTTTAATAATATTCATAATTAGTAGTTATTTATTTTTTAAAACTAGTCTGCGTCTAACTCACTTAGTGTAACCACTAAGTTTATTTTTTCTTCTCAATTTCTTTCTCTTTAAATGTAAAATCCTTTCTTTCTATCCAAATCTTAACTTAATTCCTTAAGATTAGAATAAAAATTTTATAATTAATCAATCAACAATAACGATGTTATTCATTCTTCAGTTACAAAGATTCTTTATAATTTAATTCAATTTCATCTTCAATACAAATAATTCTTACAAAAAATAACTAAGGCTCTTATACAAAAATAAGATCCAAAATCTTCTCATAACACCTAATATAAAAGTGGATTAGTGTTATTTAAATATGCCTGATTTTGAATCAAAGTAAGATGAGAGAATATAAAATAAATTAAAATATTTCTTTATCGCATCCATCATAGTCAATATGATAGACCATGGATGGCTTTCTATGTTTACATTTTATTTTAAATTCAAGTCAATCAATTTGATGATGTGATAATTAGGGAGGGGTACGGAATCTGAATTCGACGGGTTTTAATTCGATCTGGTCTGAACGGGTCAAATTTTTTTAAAGAAAATTTGGGTTCGGGTCGGGTCGTGTAAGGTCGGTTTTTTTCAAGGTTGATTTTGGATCGGGTTGAGTTCGGGTTTAGGGTGGAAAAAATTCGACCCGACCTGACCCAGGACTAATAGTATAATTTTTCTATATATATTTTAGGGATATTTGCAATTATGATCCCTCTTTAAATATATTTTATATAATTAAGTCACTAAAATTATTTTTTTTACAATTAGGTCAGTGAAAATTTATTTTATTTACAATTAGATACTTATTTTTTTTACAATTAAATCCCTAAAATTTAATTTTTTTAATGATTTGGACCGGATCGGATCAGATTTTAAAGTTTAAAAATCGGGTCGGGTCAGGCCAGGTGAAAGGTATATTTTTTGGATCGAGTGCGGGTGGGTCGATAATCCGACCCGTGCCCATCTCTAGTGATAATTGAATCCAATTTTTCATAATTTTTTTATAAAGTTATACGACAAGTTAAGGTACGAGGATATCTATTTAAAAAGTTAAAACCTTCATCAATCTTACTCGAAAGTTTCACGATTGCTTTTAAGATTTCATCTATTATAATTTGTTGCTTAACAAATTGATATATGATATGTTTTTCTTTCTCGTATAAAATATTTTTATTTTAATTTTTGGAATTAGAGTTTTATACCGAATCGAACTAAAATCAATGATGTTACTTGCTCCTCAGTTACAAAAAATCCTAGCAATTTAATTTAATTTCACTCAAAAAAATTAGACGAGAAGTTAAGATATGATGATATCTATTGAAAAAATCACAACATTTATCAATTTTATCTACAAACCTCCGAGATTGCTTTTAAGATGTTATTTATTATAAGGGTAAAACTTGAGATTTGACCGGGCGAACTACTACACAGTGATCACCCAATTAATTAAGAAAAATTATATTGGCCACCTAATTAAAGAATTCGTCAATAATCTTATTTGTTTGAGTCGTCGTCGTTAAAATTTTAATAGAAAAAGTAACGGACGTGACGTGGCAGTTAAATAAAATCTGTATAATTACACGTTTAATCCCTGTAATTTATTTATTATTTTAATTTAATCTTAAATTTAAATTAATAAATAAAATTAATCATTCAATTGATTGATGACACATGTCACCACCAGATTGGATAAATAATTTTATTTATTAATTTATTTTTATTTATTATTAAATATATTTTTCTCTCCAATAAGGTGGTGACACGTGTTATCACCTGGTTGGTGAGAGATAAGAGAAAGAAATAAAATTTGCAAACCCATGACCCTTAGGAATAGAAGATAAAGCACAAACCACTAGGCTAATGTCAACTTTGTGTTATGATTCACAACACATTTTATTTAAAGATTACTTTGTTGGGAATCCAATTAAAGAGTATAAAATGGAATTAATGAGATTTAAAGTCGATTGATATTCGAATTAAGATATTAAAATATTTAATATTTAAAATAACATAATTATATATTTAACATTCAAATTAAAATTATTAGATATTTTGATTCAAATATTAAAATATTTAACTATTTTAATTCGAATATTAAATATCTTTATATTATAATTTAATATTTTAAATATTCGTTAATTTAAAATTCGAATCAAATTTATTAGATATTTAATATAAAAAATTTAAATTAAATGTTTTAAATATTTGAATTAAATTTGAATATTTTAAAAATTATTTTAACTATTATTTAACATTCGTATATTAAATATCTAATATTTTAACAATTATTTAATGTTAAATTTGATTCAAATATTTAAAATATCAAATTTATTAGATATTTTGATTCAAATATTAAAATAATTAAATATTTTAATTTGAATATTAAATATTTGTATATTATGATTTAATATTTTAATATTTTAAATATTCGTTAATTTAACATTTGAATCAAATTTATTAGATATTTAATATACGAATGTTAAATTTGATATTTCAAATATTCGAATCAAATTAAAATATTTAAACTATTACTTAACATTCATATATTAAATATCTAATAAATTTGATTCGAATGTTAAATTTGATTCGTGACACAGATTTTCAACCAGGTGTGATTCCCAACAAAGTAATCCTTAAATAAAATGTGTTGTGAATCATGATATAAAATTGGCTTTAGCTTTGTTGTTTGGGGTTGGCTTCCAACTTTGAAGGTCATGGGTTTAAATCTCAACCTTCTCAAATTTATAAATTTTATTTCTTCCTCTTATCTCTCACCAACCAAGTGGTGACACGTGTCATCAATCGATTTGGTGATTAATTTTATTTATTAATTTAAATTTAGGATTAAATTAAAATAATGAATAAATTACAAGGATTAAATGTGTAATTATACAGATTTTATTTAATTGCTACGTTATTGCCGTTACTTTTTTATGTTAGAATTTTAACGGCAGTGACTTAAATAGGTAGGGTTCAAAGTTGAGTGACCTGATTGACGAATTTTTTAATTGGGTGACCAAAATAGGTATCCCCAATTAGTTAGGTGGTCACTAGGGTAGTTTACCCTTATTATAATTTGTTCAACGAACTAATTCTGTTCGATTTCACTTTGAATACCAAAATCTCTTACAGGAACCAACTAAGCACCCTTTCTAATGCAAAAATATAGAATTATATCGCAAAACTTGGTATGAAAATGGATTAGTGCTCTTCAAATAGGCTTCATCTTGAAATATAGAGTGTTGAAGGTTAGTCGATGCATGCAATACATGGTACGTATGCATGCGTGTGCATGCACAGCAGATAATGGCCTTGCTCACAGCTGTGGTTAATGCTTAGCTGGAGCGACTAACCATCTGAACCAATTCTGTTGAGTTAGTTTTTCAGATCAGTTGTAGTTCTTCTTGTGTATAAATAGAGATATAGTTTGCTAGTATAATACATTGTTTTTGGTTGAATAAAATTCCTTTGCTTTCTTTGTGTTCTCTTAATATGGTATCAATCGCCATTTGATCCCGGAGTCTGTATTGCTGCAAGAGTTTCCGATTGTTTTCTTTCTTCTTCTGTTAAAGTGGTTGCTTGTATTCTGCTGCGATGGCCACCGGAGGTCCTGAGATTTCCAAGAATGCTAAGGTGTTCACCAATAAGCGCATCAATGTGATTCTTGATGAGATGAACTATTTGCTGTGGAAGCAGCAAATCTTGTTGACTGTTCGCAGTCACAGATTGGAGAGACTGCTAACTGGTGCGTCAAAGCCTCCTCCTGCGATGGTGGTGAATGACGATGGTGAACAAGAACCCAATGAGGATTGTGAAGTGTTTGTAGCTAAAGACAGCGCTCTTGCTTCTTGGCTCTTGTCTACGATTAGTCCGAGTCTTTTGCCTCAATTCGTTGGTGCCGAAACTGCAGCATCAGTCTGGAGTACTGTGACTCAATTTTTTGCAAACAAGTCAACAACGAGTGCTATGGGTCTCCATTTCAAGTTATGAGCAATGCGGAAGGGCGATGTCAGTATGCGTGCGTATATCACACAGGTTAAGGAGGTGTGTGATGCGTTGGCTGCTTGTGGAAGTTCCGTCTCTGACATGGAACAGATAGCTACGATCTTGAATGGGTTACCGGCTGAGTATCAGTCGTTTATGGCCGTCATTACTTCCAGCAAGGAACCCTTCTCTTTAGATAGGGTGAAGTCGACTCTTATCGATGCTGAGGCACAACTTAAAGGGTTTCATACACATGCTGTGCTGCCCATTATGGCTAATGTCGCGCAAGTACAGCTAGGTAATGGGAATTCAGGAACCAAGCTCTATACCCATCAACATATGGGTGGTCGGACAGGTTATAGAGGTGGAGGTCAAGGTCGAATGCGACTCCAGTGCCAATTGTGTGGCAAGAATGGCCACTTTGTGGACAGATGTTGGCAGCGGTTTAATAAAGCGTTTCAAGGAGTATTGGCCACTGGTGTTGCAACCAATGAAGTAAGTGTTAATGTTGCTACTCTTGACAATGAAAATGCTTGTTTTACATGCTGTAACAGTGGTCCTCCATCATCGAGTGGGTCTGAGAGTTGGGTTGTGGATTCTGGAGCGACATATCATGTTACGCCTGATGCATCCAAGTTGGCCAATGGCTCAGAATACACTGGACCAAGTAAGTTGATAATAGGGAATGGTGATGATTTAAACATATCTAAATCTGGAACCGCTATCCTTAATACTTCTTCCTGTGATCTGGTATTGCGTAATGTTTTGCATGTGCCCTCGATTACTAAAAACCTTATTTCTGTGTCTAAGTGTGCTAGAGACAACAACGTTTATTTTGAGTTCCATGACACGCAATGCCTAGTTAAGGATGCTAGTACCGGGTGTGTCTTGCTTCGAGGGGTTGAAGAACACGGATTGTACAAGTTTCATGTGAGCGGCAATAGTGGATATGAGAAGCCTACTTCAGTTGAAGCAAATATAGTTAGTACTACTAGTGATCTGTATGATCTTTGGCACATGAGGCTCGGACATCCAGCCCATGTGTCACTTATGCAAGCTTGTCAAATGATGAATTTGAATAAAGAATTGAATAAAAGTTTTGATCATTGTTGTGTACCTTGTCGGTTGGGAAAAAGTCATAAACTTCCCTTTCAAAGCTCTTCTACAGTTTATAGTGCCCCCTTCCAAGTTGTCTTCACTGACCTTTGGGGACCAGCTCATACTGAATCATGTGGATTCAAGTGCTATGTAGCGTTTGTTGATGGTTATACTAGGTACAGTTGGGTATATTTGTTAAAAAATAAAGATCAAGTGGTACAAGCCTTCCAGTTGTTCGATGCAATGGTGAGAAATCAGTTTGCTTCAACAATCAAGGAGCTTCAGTCTGATTGGGGAAGGGAGTACCGATGTTTATCTCCAATACTGCAATCAATGGGAATCAAGCATCGGTTGGTTTGCCCTCACACTTCTGAGCAAAATGGAGTTGTGGAACGAAAACATCGGCACATCGTTGAAATGTCCCTTGTGTTACTAGCGCAAGCAGCTCTCCCTTTCCAATTTTGGTCGTATGCAGTGAGCACTGCCGTCCATCTTGTGAATCGACTTCCTACGCCTGTTCTACAGGGTGTATCTCCTTTCCAGAAATTATATAATAAAGAACCTGATTATTCTACACTAAAGGTCTTTGGGTGCAGGTGTTTTCCACATTTGAGGGCTTACCAGAAACATAAGTTGGACTATAGATCGAAAGTGTGTACCTTCCTTGGTTATAGCATGAATCATCGTGGCTATGTCTGCATGGCAGCAGATGGCACAGTGTATGTGTCTAGACATGTTATTTTTGATGAGAAAGTGTTTCCTTTTGCAGATAAAGAAGCTCAGAAAGACCTATCACACAAGTCCAGACAACATCATGCTAGCTCCCCAGCAATGTTTCCTGTCATATCTGGTGCAGCTAGGGTGTGCATGGAAGGAGATCAACGGCCAACAACAGTAACTCAGTCTTCAAGTCTTGGTGAAGCTGGAGCCGCTGAGAGTATGTCTCAGGTAAGAGACGAGAGTCGTATTTCTAATAATTTTAATGAAGGAAATACACATGGGACGTGTGGTGTTGAACACACAGCAGGTGTTCATGAGTCGAGTGTCGATGCTGTGGGTGAAGCACAAGGTTCGGCTAGCTCAGAAGCTAGGATGAAGGCTCCAATTGCTGATCAGTCGAGGGAGGCTGATCAATCGTGGGAGCATTCCATTTCAGGTCATGATGCTGCACTAAGTACAAACTCCTCTCCAGAATATCGTGGCAGTGAGCTACCTGGTCACTCGGTCAATTCTGAGATGCAACCTGGTTTTGAGATACAACCTGATCCAGTTGCTGCAAGTTTAGTGCCGCTGCTACAGTCCAAAAACACTCATCCTATGCTCACTCGAAGTAAGATGGGAATTCGTAAACCTAAGTTGTATCTGGCCTGCAGTCCTACTGTTGAGCAAGAACCCACATCGATACATGCTGCTCTTGAATCTCCTTATTGGACAGCAGCTGTGATAGCTGAATATGATGCACTCATAAAGAATGGAACTTGGACCTTAGTTCCTATGCCTGAAGGAAGAAGTACGATTGGTTGTAAGTGGCTGTTTCGGATTAAGAAGAATGCTGATGGCTCTATACAAAGGTACAAAGCTCGCCTTGTAGCCAAGGGCTACTCTCAGATTCCTGGACAGGATTTTAAAGATACGTTCAGCCCTGTGGTAAAAGAATCTACAATTAATGTCATACTTTCGCTAGCTGTGAATAATAGGTGGAAGTTAAGGCAAATCGACGTCAATAATGCGTTCCTAAATGGCGAATTAGATGAACTTGTATACATGGATCAACCAGAAGGCTTTGAACAACGAGCAAGTGATGGATCGAAGCTTGTGTGTAAGCTACAAAAAGCCCTGTATGGGCTACGACAGGCACCAAGGAATTGGTACTCCAAGCTGAGAGAGTATTTGGTGAGCATTGGTTTTAAGAACTCACAAGCTGATGCTTCACTCTTTGTCAGGGAGGAAACAAGTGCACGAACCTATGTTCTTGTATATGTGGATGACATAATAGTCACTGGAGGCTCGTCACAAGCAATTGAAGGTGTGATACAGCGACTTGGAGTGAAGTTCTCGTTGAAGGATCTTGGAGAGCTGAGTTATTTCCTTGGTATGCATGTAGTTCGCGTAGGAGATTCCATTGTACTCAGTCAAAGAAAATATATTCTTGAACTACTTACCAAACATCACATGGACAAAGCCAACCCAACACCTACTCCCATGGTTCCGTCTCTCAAGCTTACACTCGATGGAGGCAGTCCCTTGAATGATGCGTCAGAATACAGGAGCTTAGTAGGAGGATTGTTGTATGCCTGCCATACTCGACCAGATATTGTTTTTAGTGTCAACAAACTTGTCCAGTTCATGCATAATCCTTGCGAACAACATTTTGCTGCTGCGAAACGAGTACTTAGGTATCTCAATGGCACTCTTGATTTTGGTCTAGCTTTCTCTCCTTCACCTGGACCATGTGCGGTTATGGCTTTTACAGACGCAGATTGGGGAGGCAATCTGGATGACAGGAGGTCTGTTTCGGGAAATTGTGTATACTTAGGAGGCAATCTAGTTCAGTGGACTTCCAAGAAGCAAAAAGTGGTTTCCAGGTCGACCACAGAGGCTGAGTATAGGGGGTTGGCTGATGCTGCTTCAGAAGTGGTCTGGTTGGACATCCTGCTTGGTGACATGGGCATTAAACTTGACAGTGTGCCGGTGATTTGGAGTGATAATTCTAGTGCCATCTCGATGAGTGCCAACCCTGTGTGTCACTCTAAGTCCAAACATGTTGAATTGGATATTCACTTTGTAAGAGAGAAGGTTGCAGCACATAAACTTGAAGTGAACTATGTGCCTGCACAGTGTCAAATAGCAGATGGGATGACTAAGCCGTTGTCTAGAGGATACTTTGAGATGTTTAGACAAAAACTAAGGATGTTTTCCATAAATGAAGTTGGAGATGGGAAGAGCAGAGGGGATGTTGAAGGTTAGTCGATGCATGCAATACATGGTACGTATGCATGCGTGTGCATGCACAGCAGATAATGGCCTTGCTCACAGCTGTGGTTAATGCTTAGCTGGAGCGACTAACCATCTGAACCAATTCTGTTGAGTTAGTTTTTCAGATCAGTTGTAGTTCTTCTTGTGTATAAATAGAGATATAGTTTGCCAGTATAATACATTGTTTTTGGTTGAATAAAATTCCTTTGCTTTCTTTGTGTTCTCTTAATATAGAGTAAAATAAAACGATTATTAAATAAATAATTGGTTTTTAAATAAATAAACAATGAAATAACACTAGATTAAACATCCTTTTAACATAAATATCAAATATATGTGACTTAAGAATTCTTAAACATTTGAAAAAAACAATTTTTTTACACCCATTTATTTAAGTACTTTAAATAGGCTTAATCTTGTAGTGGACTGAGATAAAATAATTATTAAATAAATATTATTTTTTAAAAAATAATTAAATTAGGAAGGAACACTAGAGTTAAACATTTTTTTAACATAAATATCAAATAATAATCTTTAATAGTTATAAAAATTCTAAAAAAAATTATAAAATTCATAAAAAATTTAAAAAAATCTATAAAAGTAACATGATAGAATCGTAGTGTGCCAGTAACATCTAATAAAAATTATCATGGTTTAATGGTCAAAATTAATCTTAAAAGTTAATTGATTCAATTTCTTAGTATATGAACTTAATTGAATAAAAAATCCAAAATTTTAATTATTTTTTTAAATACAAAAACTTCCTATACCCTTAAGTAGATTTATGTTTTTATTTGATTTTAAAGCCAGGTTTGAAATAAGACTCATTTCATTAATTTCAGTTAGTAATTTCATACATTAGTCTTTGTCGGGTGTGCTTTCCTTATAAATCCTATGGTATGCAAATTTCTTCCCCACCAAAATATTTTATCAACATATTTTTTTCTCATATACGTATGCATTGTTCGAAAATCGTATGGTAGAATAACAATAAAATATAATTTTATTTTTTTGAACAAATATAAAATATAGGATAAACTATTCTAGTGACCTTCAAATTATATGAGTGTATCTATTTTGATCATCGAACTATCAAACTCATCGATTAAGTCCCTGAACTTATTAAATCAGCCTATTTTGATCATTGTCGCTAAAATTTAACGGATGACTTGAATTGATGTCGTGGCAATCTTTGAAATTTTATAAAATTATACATTTAATCTATGTTGTTTATTTATTATATCAATTTAATTTTAATTTTAAATTAATTAAATAAAATTAATCAATCAAGTGATGATCACCTTATTTGATATATTTATTTTAATTTTTAATTTATTTTATTTAATATAGTTTTTCGTCAAATATATAGTAACATGTATCATCATTTGATAAAAAAATCAAGAATAAAGGAAAGTACTTATCATAGGTTTGAATCATAAGATAATAAAAAAACCTCGTGTCTTTATCATTGCTCCAAGATGACTTTTATGATATTATAAGTTCAGTTATTTAATATTTAATATATATTGTTACGAAGCAGAAGCAGGTGTAAGCAATGACCAACAAAAGAAAGAATACAAGAGAAGATGCTTGGAGGAACCAACTCAGCAACTAAATCAGCGACTTCAACTGGGTGACTTGTAGATGCCCCCGCTAAATTGAATTGTACTTTTGTAGACTACACCTCCGGTTGTCCCCTTGTATGAGACGTAGTTTCTGTCTGTCCTTCCATCTCATTCGATCCTCCTTCCGGTGCGTTGCCCTTCTCTGAATCTTTTGGACGCATCAGAGCTGTCAACTGACTGATAATATTCACCTGAGCTTCGGCGATACTATCTTTCATACTATTCTCTATGCCATCCAGACGGTTCTGAAATTCTACACGATCATCTTTTAACTTCTTAAATCTTTCGACAGTATTCGAAGAACAGTATTTAAAGACATCCGTTTCGCCTAAAAAGTTCATAGAAAGGAAAGACAAACAATTATCCGCTTAAAGAAAACTACTAGCTCTAATGCCCAAATTGGTCAACTCATGCAGCAAGCGTACAATCACTTCTTCATGCTCTTACTCAATATCTGACTGCTTCAGGAGGGTTGTAGCTTCCTTCGACAGTATTTGTACATAAGAGGCAATACTTCTGACCTATCCTTTAAAGTTGACTAACTCGTTATTCTGATTTCGACAGTTCTCTATGCTGCTTCGTACTTTGCTTTCCATGTTCCTCCAGTGTCCTGGCATAAAGCTCCCTCGTACCTTGTTAATTTCTTACGCAACTCTTGGACCTTGTTTTCAAGAGACACTACCTTCTGTTGCAGACCTTCCTTTTCTCTTTCCATCTGTACCTTGTCTTCATTGTGGTACTTGGTAATCAACTCTTCCAACTGCGTCACTTGGTTCGTCAATTCAAAATTCCTCGCTTGTTCGTTCTCCAGCTTCTTCTTGGCCTTGTAGTTTGCTTCCCCTACTTCGCGACACTTTCGTTCATAGAGCCTTTTATACTCTTCCTTTTCTTTCTCCATCGTACTTAAGCGATCAGACAAGTCTTCAATCTTTCTACTCTCGCTTTCTTTCCGAAATTGCTTCTTATATCCTTCGTACATCTCTTGTGCTTCCTTCAAATCCCGGCTTAGCTTCTCATTTTGACTAATCAGCTCCTTCTCTTTTTTCTTATGCGTTGATTCCTGATATTTTGCCATATTTACTTCCTACGTAAGATCATAAATCCTCTTTTCATACCTTTGTAAATCTAACTCTCGATCATGCTTTAATTTTTCTATCACAGACGGTGCTTCTTATGTTGTTCCGCTCGTCGATCCAATAATCCTTGGTATCCCCTAAAAGGACTTATCGTTCACTCTGTGTGTTCTCCATTCGTCATACCTGGCCATAATCTCCAAACTTTGATAAGGATAAACTTTCCTAAGTGTCTTCCATACCTTCAGAATTGTATCATTCCTAGATTTATACCCATCTATTTTGTGTGCATAATCGAAACCTGCCATTCCAGCTGTAGCAGGTATGAACTGCCTAGATCCAAACTGTCTAGAAACTAGAAGTGGGCAATAAGTTGTTCCACCCCAAACTCCTGGAAATGGGATCCAATCTAACTCCCCACATCTGTACAGAAATATCGTTCCTCTACTCAACCAGCAGGCCTTTCAAACGACATCTGCGTCCGTCAAATTCTGAAAGAGTTCTTCCCATTGTCTCTCATCCTTCTTCTCTATGATGCAATCCTTCAGATGCTCCAAAATGGGCGAATTTGAACTAGTATAACTTAGTGCATGATATGGTGGATTCCAACGGTGACCTCTGAACCAGACCTCCAATAACTGTGCACAACCCCAAAATCTCCCTTCACCTGATTTCTTGCATGCTATTAAAGATCTGTATGTCTCCGCCAAGATAGCAGGGGCTGGATTCACGCCTTTAGATAACCTCTCAAAAATCCCAACGGTGGATGGGTCTATGTGTTCTGGAGTCCTCGGAAATAACACTAATCCATAAATGCAAAGGGCATAGATTCTTCTAATCTTAGAGGGCTCTTCACGACTGTCCACTATCAACTCTTTCAAGACTTTCCAATTGACTCTCTGCTTATCCTTGTTCATATCTGTACTATCACGATTGGCGAGCTTCTCATCCCAAAACTCTTTCTCTTTTCCTGTAACCTGCATCAACTTCTTCTTGAAGCTTGAAGTACTGCTTGGCTTAACATAGATCTTATCTCTCTTGACTGCGGGACTGTTGATCAAAACCTCATACTCCTCCAATGTTGGTGTCATGTCAATTCGTCCAAAAGTAAAACAGTTAGATGTCGAGTTCCAAAATTACGCCATTGCTCTGAGTAGTTGTCTATCTAAAGGTACCTTTAATAGCAACGCTATGTCCCCAAATTCTTTCTTAAATTGTCCCCTCATATCATCAGTCCACTGATCCCATATTTCCCGGACTTCCTGAAGACATGGATTCTGAGCCGTATTGATTCTCACATAACCTTTCATTATCGACACACTTTCCAGCGATAAGCTATCTCCTTTCTCGTGTTGGACTGCCTCTGACCATGCCTAAACGTCCGTATTATCTTCTTCAGCAATGAACACTTTAGACATTTTTGGATACTTTTAATTTTACTGTTTCTCGAATTTAATGCCAATACAAATGATATGACAAATAAACAACAAGATAGTAAAGGAAAAAACAAAACAAAACAAAATTCGTGTTAGTACAGTGAATATAAGAATTAAACAAAATAATCACAAAAAGGAACTGTGCTTAAAAATAACCAGAGAGCAGTTTAACACAAAAATCCTAATTTCGGTGATATTTCGACAGCATACCGCCTTATCTTATGGTCCTTGTCTGGCTCTATTAGGGGTAGGTTTCTACTTTACACATGTGGGTTTAGATCTAGACTCGAGGTTCCGAACTGTCGTTACCGCCTACTGCGATGATAAGGCATCGATTCGGTAGTATAGGTCCCTAACAATGGAGGTGAAGACCTCACGATGCGTAAGGTTAGTATACCGAAAGTAGATAGAAATCTGAAACTCGGAGTTGGATAGCATCACGTCGGACAATATCTAACTCCTACTCAAGGGTAAAAGCTCGGGTCGAGAGCTGATGCATGAATGACAAATATATCACACAAAATGAAAATATTATCCTCATCCAAAAAATATTTATTTGATAATAATGAATTAAATTAATATCTATATTCAAAATACCGAAATGCCACGTATAATTAATAACAAGGCCTGACTCACAAAAATTTTTATTCCCAGCGGAGTCGCCAAGCTGTCGCGACCATTTTAAAGTCGAACGTGTGAAAAAAATAGCCTGGCGAATTATATTTTGAAAAATCGAGTTTTGTTGCTTTTAAATATGAAAAGACAAATTTTATTGAAAACATTTGAATTTTAAAATTAATTTGGAGTCATCACCGGCCACTTTGGTAGGCCAGACACCATAAGATAAACCAGAGATTCATTAAAAATATTTGGGTTCGGAAGTCGGTTACGCGTAAGGACGACCCTTACGAGCGCCCGAAAATCGGTATCTTTTAATTACACGTGGCGTTTTGGCATCTCGAATAATAATACTAATTTAATTCGTTATTGGTAAATAGATATTGCTCGAATAAGAATATCCTTTTGGATCAAAAGATACATTTCTTTTAAATACGAGCTTTGAATAAGACGTCCTAAAATAAGAAACCTTGACTCGTATTTAAAGAAATATAAATTTTAACCCAAAAGGTTTTAAATGCATGACCTGTTATTATCTTGTCAATTTTAAGTTCTAACCTAAAAAGGCTCCATCAATTTAAATATTTAAATCCTATTAAATTATTAATTTTACCGGGTGTATTATGATAACATCCGAATGCACGGACACTACCATTTCGACACCAAACAAAATTAATAATTCAAATGGTAATTAATTTTATTAAATTCTAACCCTAAAATATTTATCATTTTTTACATTTCGATGACGCGCCAAATACGATACCGAAGTACACTCTTGGTCAACATAATGCCATTTCATAATACTGACAACTTAGTGTATTCAAGGTATAAGATTAGAACGCCATCGTTAGTAAATTATCTCCCTATTTAATTAATTATTTAATTAAAGTGACTAATTCTAAAGAGGCTCTAATTTAATTAATCTAAGTGAAATTAAATGTCACCTAAACATACATACTACATGACTTTAAAAATGCAAACATATAAATAATTAAATACAACAAATAAATAAAACAATAAAGTAAACAAAAAGATGAAGGAACTAAGTTACTTTCGATTAAAACATGATAGCTCGAAACAACATTGGGAAGTACACTTGAAACACTAGGACTTACATAATAAATGGCAAGAATTAAAAAGGCCAGAAAAGATTAAGTGTGAATTAGACTTTAATTAGGTTATAATAAATTAATTTTAAACTTACAAATTTTTTAATTAAATTCTTTTAAGCATTTAACTAAATTAATCCTAAGTTTTAAAACTAAAATTAACCTTAATCAAAGTCTAAATTGATCAAATTTTAGGCCTAGGGTTCAATTTTGGGTCAAATTAGATCTAATTAGATCAAATTAATTTTAAATTCAACTTAGAAATTAAATTAAATTCAATTAAGAACCTAATTAAATTATTCCTAGGTCTTAAAAATTAAATTAATATATAATTAACATCTAAATTAATTGAATTTTGAGTTTAGGGTTCAATTAAGGGTTAAATTAAATGAAATTTGAGGTTTTAAGGATTAAATTGAGGATATGGGGACTAAATTGAACTACACTTCAAAGCTCGATGGACCAAGGGAGTAATTTCCCTTGTTTTCACACAAACACTAAAAACCCAGAAAACTAGCCCAATTTGGATCAAAATACTCAAGTTTGATTGGTGTTCTTCTTTGTTCGTCAAGAACAAGGATGAACACCAAGAACTTCAACCAAGAACCTCCATGGCTTCCACCCTCCGATCCAATGCCACCGCACCCCGACGGTGCCGACATGTTCACCGGCCACCGCACATGAAGCCCTGATCGCCGACGCTCTTCTCCGGTGACCGTTTCTAGTACCGGAAACTTTAAAAAAAACTCTAAAACCTACCACAAACCTCATTTTCCATGATCTAAATACTGAAACCCCACCCTAGATACTCAAAATCATCAAAACAACACTCCATTCCACCCGAAAACACAGGAAACGAAAACCCGATTCAACACCTAAACTAACCGATCAAACCCATATTTCCTCATAAACCTATCCGAATCTAAACCCACCACCATATTTGACTTCAACTTAAGTTTATCCATCATTAACACTCATAACCCAAACCCGAGTTCTGCCGAACCAACCTCCCCCCACTTTGATCCATTTTTTAATTTTAACCAACCCATGTTGTTTGAAACTGCAGGTAACTTCCCTACGTTAACCGACTCAAACTCTCTTTCCCTCATCTCTTCTTTTTTAAGATTTTTATTTATTTTTTATTATTTATTTATTTTCTATTTTATTATTTATATATATTATTATATTTACCTAGGCCTTAGACCAAAATTCATGTATGACAATATTAGAATTGTAGAGAAATGGGCTTTCAGATCAGACTCTCCAAATAGGAAAGTCGTATAAAATTATTGCTTTTGCTCCATCATTGTTTTATAACGATAAGCAAAACGGGTCAGCTGTAATCACTAATTTTATCGTGGGTTTAAACCCATTTTTAATCTTTGTTTCATTTTTGAATAATGGGCTTTAGTTTTTTCATTGTCATGAAAATTCAAAAAATATTAAACTAGTATACTTTTTTTATATATTTGCATTGACCTTTGACTTTGTTAAAAAATATATAAAATACAAAAACTTTACTATATTATTATATTTAGATACTATATTTTGAAAAAGGAAAAATAAAAAATATTACTCTTTTTATTCTTTAAATCAAAAAATATATTATTATTATTTATTATATTTGTTCAAATATATGTACATATATTTTAAATATTTATTACGTTCTAAAAAGTTCAAAAATATTATATACATTGTTTGCTTATATTCATTTTTTATACATATATTGTGTATTTTATTTTAATCTATTTTCGTTTTTCTTTAATATATTATTATTATTATTATTACTATTATATATATATTATTATTATATAATAAACCCAAGAATAAAATAAGAACCAATCTGAATTTTAAAATGAGCCCAATATTATTAATTAATATATCAGTCCATTCACAATTAAAATAATTACAAGCCCAGTCTGATAAAAATATTACAAGCCTAAACCACCAAGCCTATTTTCGAACCTATAACATTAAACACAAACCGGGTTAACCAACTAAAACCTAATGCTCCCTTAATCTTATACGCAGCCCAGTCTAGATCATTGGATATGATCTTGATCCAACGACTCAGATCAAAGGAAGAAGCGGCTGATGGTTTTCTATCACGCGCCACATGCCAACACCCCAACTGCCAACGCACACGTTCACCACAACCACAACCACGACCATCCAGATCCATTCGAAGTTCGTTCATTTTCTTTCACCGTCGCTGGTCGTCATCCGATCATCTCGTCGGTGGTCCCCTTGCCTCTCCGTTAGCCACGAATGCAAGAAAACAAAACCCATCAGTAATCGTACAACCAAAATGCAAGGGTTTTTCATCAATTTCGTACGAATTTCAGAGAATTCTAGAGCATCTCAGCAACAACAAAATCAGAGGAGGATAAAGGCTACATGAATACATCCAAAAACAGAGAGAATCAATGAGAGCAATTCAGATTTTCTTTTTCCCTTTTCTATTTTCCTTGTAATCTCGGTTATAAAAACCAAAACGAAAACGTTTGTAGGGGATTCCCCTCTTTTCAATATCAATACAAAGCAAGCATTTAGAGGTAACGACCTTTTTTTCAGTTTTAGCATATATTGAATCAAAGAAAAAACGAGTTAAGATTTTATTTCTTACCGTCTAAGACCACTTTCTCCGGTCTTCTTTCTCTGGCAATAAGCCTTGGCTTTCGCACCATTCTAGTGAGCCGAAATAGAATGGAGTGGTGTTTTTCGTTCTCCCCTTGTTCAAACCGAAGGAGATATCCATTTTCCTCTCTGATTTCGAAGCAAAAGGGGGCTTTTCGATTTTGTTTTAGGTTGAAAATATGTGGGTTTAGATTTTGATTTTACAAAAAGGGAGAAGGGTTCGATTTTGGCTTCGAAAACAAGTGAAAAAGAGGCGTTTTGATTTCACCGGCCTTGGGTTTCGCGGCGGAGCCACGGAGGTGTTCATTGTTTTCTGAAAATTCCTAGAAGAACCCTTGGTGTTCATAATTTATCTGGGATTTCCAGATGAACACAGTGAGAAAATATGGGGTTTGGTTTCGATTACGGGAAAATAATAAAAAGGGGGTGTTTTAAAATCAATGTGTTTTATACTCCCATCTATTTTAAAAATGGGATTTTTACGTCATTAAAACCCTCTGTCCCATTTTATTTCGCCCTCGGTCCTTCCATGTTTCCAAATATTTTCAATCTGGTCCTGATTGCAACCATAATCATCATTTCTCAAATGGTTTAATCCATTTTAAGTTCCTGCCCTTCCCCTTTTAAAATCACCCACAAGGTCCTTTGAAGTTTGAGAAACCTTTTAATTTGGTCACTATTTTTATTAAATTCTTCTTATTTTGAATTTCAACCTAAAATTTTGCTTCTGTGTCAATTCGATCCATTTTTCAGTGGCCTTAATCTTTTTTGAATCTTATAATTTATGTTTTTTTATTATTTATTTAACCCTCATTTATTTATTTGACATGCATATTTAGATACTCATATGTATATTTTTATTTTGTTATATTTTATTCATGTTTTGTATTTATCTATTGTATTTATTTTTGTATATTTTTGCTATATTGTAACATGTTTTATCTTGCTTACATCACACTTTATTAATTAATGAACTTAATTACAATACATCTTTATTCGATCGTAACGGGCCCGACACCAGGCGTAATGGTGGCGTTGTATGCGTTTACCTTCGAATAAAGATACGGTCAAAATAAAATTGAATTTGAGTTTTTAAGCAAATATCAATTTAAACACCATTTTAAATCGGAAAATCATAAATTAATTACACGTTATTTGTAAAGGTGTCAATTTTGGGCGGTTTTAAACGTTAATCCCCTTTTTAATCGTAACCAACTTTCGAACCTATTTTCTTTTGAATCTTTGGTTTCCCGGTGTCCGGTCTAACAAAATGACCGGTGGCAACTCCATTTTTTTAAAAACCATTTTCCAATTATTTTCCACCAATTTTAAAATCCTTTTTCACCACTTCCTAACTTTTTCAAAATTCCCCTTTTAAATTTAAATTCCTAAATTCCTTTTAATTTCCGATTTGAAACCTTAATCCCTAAATTTTAAACCTCAAATTCAATTTGCCCAATTTCAATTTTTCAATTTTATAACCTAGATTTTAAACCTAATCCTCAATTTTTTTATCTTTTCAAATTAACGACTTTTCGACTTATTACTACACCGAAGAATTTTTAGTGGGAGGGTCGCTACAGAGACATTGGCATTCTCCTTTCTCGCAAATTTCTCCTGATTTCACGGTTTTTAGTTGCTGAGTTGGTTCCTCCAAGCATCTTCTCCGGATCTTAATTTCATGAATGCGGTGGAAAAGATGAGACAAGACATGAAGAAAAAGTATGCTGATCACTTCAAAGCGTTAGAGGCGAGAATACAAGAGATACAAGGGACCGATAAAAGTACCGACACATTTGACTTGGGGTTAGTGTCTGGTCTGGTTTTACTGCCAAAGTTTAAGATGTAGGATTTCGAGAAGTATGATAGAACAACATGTCTAAATGCACATATGACCATGTACTGCAGAAAGATGGCTACCTTTAATAAGGATGAGAAGTTATTGATTCACTGTTTCCAGGATAGTTTGACAGGTTCAACGATCCGATGGTATACACAGCTGAGCCGAGAAAATATAAAAACGTGGAAAGACTTACATCGCGCCTTTATAGAAAACTACAAACATGTATCAGAAATGGGGCCTACCAGAATTATGTTGTAGCAAATAAGCCAGAGGTTGAATGAAACGTTCCGGCAATACGCTCACAGATGGAGGGATTTGGCTTCTCAAGTACAACCTCCATTGATTGAGAGCGAAATGACCCATATGTTTGTGGAGACATTGAAATGTCTGATGTATGACCGCTTGTTCACCAATACTTCGATGCAAAGTTTTTTCCAGATTGTCGCTACGGGAGAACTTGTTGAAGCAGCCATTAAGAGCGGGAGGATAGAAGGATCTGATAGTTTCAAGAGGAGTTTCAAGAAGAAGGAAAATGAAGTGAATAGCGCCGTTGTATATGAGGCGCTTAGAAATGTGACGATTTCAAAGTCGGGAGGAGGAGCAAGTAGCTCACAGAACTCAAACAAGAAGGATTCGAAATGGGAGAGGCCAAGTTTTACGCCCATCCCTATAACGTATGCCGAGTTATACACTCAGCTCTACGATGTGGATATGATACGTCCATATTACATCCTGCCGCTTCAACCTCCGTATCCGCACTAGTATGATTAGAAGGCTCAGTGCGATTATCAATCTAAGGTTCAGGGGCATAACATTGAGAATTGTACTGCATTTAAAAGAATAGTTCAAAACTTGATCAATACTGGGGTTTTGAAATTTGACAAACCCAGTATATCCATGAACCCGTTGCCAAAACATGGTGGTCGGGGTGTGAATGTGATTGAGGAGGATCAGATGAAGCAGGTCAAGGTGAGTGTATCAGAGATCAAATCTCCTTTAAAGTGGGTGTTCAGACAGTTGTTTGAGAATGGGCTTATATGCTAGGAGAGGATGATGAAGGAACCAATTGAGGTAGGTCTGTACTGCGAGTATCACCAAGAATTGGGACATGATATCCAGTTTTGTGTTGAGTTCAGAAGTCTGCTACAGGGGATGATTGATAACAGGGAGGTAGAGTTTTTCGCTAAGATGGAAGAGCGAAGGGTGATGGACGTGTGTACGTCTGAGAGGACCATGCCAAAATACAGCGCGAATAGGCCGTTGGTTATTTCGGCCCGACCAAAGGGTAATAATTCATTAGGGGAAATAAAGTCGGCCCCTCGCATAGTGATTACTCCTCCAGCACCTTTTTTGTTCAAGGATACTCAGAGGATTCCTTGGAACTACACTGCAAGTGTAACCGTGCCAAGCAGTACAAAGACTATCGAGGAGATACAGCCAGAAAAGCCCGAGGTTGAAAGCAAGGTTGAGATAGAAGGACCAGTGAACGAAGTGGGTCATTTCACAAGGAGTGAAAGATGCTACTCACCAGTTCAAGAGAAGGAAGAAGAGAAAGGAAAGAATGTTGAGAAGAAGAAGATTTTTGAAGAGCCAGTGCCGAAAGTGAATGAGCCAGTTACTGAGGAACAAGCACATAAGTTCCTGAGGTTTTTAAAGCACAGTGAGTATAATGTTTTCGAGCAGTTGAAGAAACAGTCGGCTAGAATTTCTATTCTAGATCTATTGTTGAGTTTCGAGGGACACCGCAATGCTTTGCTAAAGGTGTTGAACCAGACGTTTATTCCGAAGGATATATCGATGAACAAGCTGGACCAAATTGTGAACCATATTACTGTAGACAATTATATAATGTTTACTGATGATGAGATCCTGGATGGTGGAATAGGGTCTATCAAAGCTCTAAATATTACGACTCACTATAAAGGTCATGTAGTGTCGGGAGTGCTGATTGATAATGGTTCAGCGCTGAATGTTTTGTCAATGGTGACTTTACAAAGGTTGCCTGTGGATGTTGCTTATATGAAAAGCTACCAGAATGTGGTCAGAGTATTCGATAGAACCACGAGGGATGTATTGGGCAGAATAGAAGTACCATTGCTGATTGGGCCGTCTGTATACAACGTGGATTTTGTTGTTATGGATATTAAGCCCACTTATAATTGTTTGCTCGGAAGACCCTGGATTCATTTTGTCGGGGCAGTGCCATCATCTCTACATCAAAAATTGAAGTTTGTAATTGATGGAAAGCTGGTATGTGTTGGAGCGGAAGAAGACATTATTGCTTCAGTTTCTACTGATACATCGTATATTCAGGCAAACGAGGATGTGTTAGAGTGTTCATTCAAGGCCTTGGAGTTCATCAACGCTGCGTTCGTGGCCGAAGGTGCAAAGTTTCCATGCCCTAGATTGTTGAAGTGCACAGAGATGACCGTTAAGCAGACTCTCGATAAAGGAGCCAGAACTAGAAGAGGATTAGGAAGGAAGTTGCAAGAAAGCTTACGTCCAAGACCCGTGGTTATGAAAAAGGGTCGAAGTGGGCTGGGATTTTCAACAGAGGCATTTTGGAAGAAATATGGGAAAGTTGCAGCTAAGAGGTCAGTCCCGTTAAGTTCAAAGATTGACTTTATTTCTCACGGGCTTGTGAATGTCACATAACATGCTGAGAAGAATCGTCAAGAGGCAATTAGACTACAGGAGGAAGAGATTTTCGGGGATACTTTTGATGGTCTGTTTGTGGGAGGAATTTCTGAAGGGCCAAGGATGAATTTTCTAGAAGGAATCCGTCCGTGTTTCCCTGGCGAGACTATGAAGAACTGGACTGTGGAAGATTTACCTGTAGTTTTTAAATCAGAGTAATGCCATGAACTACTTTATACCTTTGCCTGCGGGTATAAGGGATTTTCTGTAGGAGACTTTTTACGTATTTTCACTAGCAAAAACGATGTTTCTTTTATTTCTCAAATGACAAACATTTTCAGTTTCTTTTATTCATTCATTTACTCATTCATTTATTCATTCATTCATTTATTCATTCATTTATTATTCTTTTCCAAATATATAAGTTTTCTTCGCAGGTTCCCAATCAATAATTACATGAGTGATTCTGAGCCTAATCCCGAAATAGATTTAGAAAGGATCTCTTGTCTAACAGAAATTAATGAGTGTGAAGATAATGTGGATTATGATATTCCTGAAGAATTATTGAGATTGGTGGAAAATGAAGATAAACAGATCATGCCCTACAAGGAAGAAATATAGATTTTGAATTTGGGCACCGAAGAGTCGAAAAAAGAAGTCAAGATCGGGGCAGCATTTTCACCTGGGGCAAAACAAAATTTGATTGATCTGTTGCAAGAGTTCAAGGATGTTTTTGTGTGGTCCTACCGAGATATGCCAGGTTTGAATACTGACATTGTGGTACACAAGTTGCCAATTAGACTAGAATGTAGGCCAGTACAACAAAAGCTTAGAAGATTGAGACCATAAATGTTGTTGAAAATTAAAGAAGAGGTTCAGAAACAGATTGATGCGGGATTCTTACAGGTGGCCGCATATCCAGAATGGGTGGAAAACATAGTTTCGGTATCAAAGAAAGACGGGAATGTGCGAATGTGTATGGATTATAGAGATCTAAATAAGGCAAATCCGAAAGATAATTTCCTTTTGCCTCATATAGATGTTTTGGTTAACAATACTTCGGGGCATTCATGGTTCTTCTTCATGGATGGTTTCTCGGGTTACATTCAGATTAAAATGAATTCGGAGGATATGGAGAAGACAACCTTTACTACACTGTGGAACACGTTTTGCTACAAAGTCATTCCCTTCAGATTGAAGAATGCTGGGGCAACATATCAGAGAGCTATGGTGACGTTGTTTCATTATATGATGCATAAAAAGATTGAGGTTTATGTGGATGATATGATAGCCAAGTCTCAAACAGAAGATGAGCATGTTCAGAATTTGAAAAAGTTGTTTCAGAGACTACGAAAGTACCAGTTGAAGCTCAATCCTAACAAATGTACTTTTGGGGTTACATCTAGAAAGTTGCTCGGTTTTGTTGTTAGTAGACGAGGTATCGAAATTGATCCAGATAAAGTCAAAGCAATTTAGAATTTACCGCCTCCGAAAACTCAAAAAAAAGTTTGGGGATTCCTCGGAAGGTTGAATTATGTCTCTCGATTTATTTCTCAATTAACTAATAGATGTGATCCATTCTTTAAGCTGCTGCAGAGGAATAATCCATGTGAATAGGACGATGAATGTCAGGAAATGTTGGACAAGATCAAACAATACTTATCAAATGCACCGGTATTGACGACACTTGTTTCTGGAAGACCATTAATTCTTTACCTGACGGTGTTTGAGAATTCCATGGGATGTGTGCTGGGGAAACATGATGATACTGGGAAGAAAGAAAGGGTAATTTATTACTTGAGCAAGAAGTTTACCGAGTGTGAAATACGGTACCCGTTTATTCAGAAGATGTGTTGTGCGCTTGTTTGGGTTACTCGACGGCTCAGACAATACATGTTATACCATACGACGTGGTTGATATCGAAGCTTGATCCGTTGAAGTTTCTGATGGAAGCACCAGCTCTAACTGGGAGATTAGCACGCTGACAGATGTTGTTGTCTAAATTTGACATATTATATGTGAGCCAGAAGACAGTTAAAGGGAGTGCTATAGCTAATTTTCTTGCAAGTAGAGCTTTAGATGAGTATGAGCCTCTGAACTTCGATTTTCTAGATGAGGATATGATGACCATTTTTGTAGAAGAATGTGATGAAATCAAGAAATGGAGATTGTATTTCGATGGAGCAGTTAATGCTCTAGGACGTGGAATCGGAGCTGTGTCGATTTCTCCAAATGGTATGCATTATCCTCTTACGAGTAAGATGGAATTTTTGTGTACTAAGAACATGACAGAATATGAAGCATATGTTATAGGATTGAAGGTCACAATAGAAAGGAAGATAAGAGCCTTAGAAGTGTATGGGGATTCAGCCCTGGTTATTTATCAGTTGCGTGGGGAATGAGAGACTAAAGACGCAAAACTGATGGAATATCGCAAGTTAGTGTTGGATCTAATCGAAGAGTTTGAGGAGATAACTTTTGTATACCTCCCCAGGTAAGACAACCAAATGGTGTATGCTTTAGCTACATTGGATTCAGTATTCCATGCGAATAGATCGGAAGACATGATGTTGATCCGAATGCAAAGTTATGAAACATATGCTCATTGTTACAATATGGAAGAAGAGGATGGTAATCCTTGGTACTTTGATATCTTACAATACATCAAGTTTCAGGCTTATCCGTTTGAAGCGAATGACAATGACAAAAGAACAATCAGAAGAATGACTGCTACATATGTGTTAGATGGCGACGTCTTATACAGAAAGACCAGAGATCAGGTGTTATTGAGATGTATCGATGCTCGTGAAGCTAAAAGTATTCTTGAGGAAGTACATGATGGGATCTGTGGTACACACGCCAATGGTTTTTCAATGGTACGGAAAATAATGAGAAACGGATACTACTAGTCTACTATGGAAGGAGATTGCATAGAGTACGCCAAGAAGTGTCAAAAATGTTAGATTTATGTAGATAAGATCAACTCTCCACCAGTACCATTGCATACTATGAATTCACCATGGCCTTTTGCTGTATGGGGAATGGATGTAATTGGGCAGATTCACCCAAAGGCTTCGAATGGGAATCGCTTTATCCTAGTGGCTATCGATTACTTCACCAAGTGGATAGAAACTACTTCTTATGCTAACATCACGAGAACAATAGTTTGCAAGTTCTTGAAGAAAGAGATTATCTACCGATATGGTCTACCAGAACGAATCATCACAGATAATGCTACCAATTTCAATAATAGAATAATTACAGAAACATGTGAGCAATTCAAAATAATTCATCACAACTATGTAGCATACCGACCGAAAATGAATAGAGCGGTTGAGGCGGCTAACAAGAACATCAATAAGATCATATCAAAGATGACAGAAACGTACAAAGACTGGCATGAAAGACTTCCTTTTGCTTTGTTTTCATACCGAACATCGATGAGAATTTCTACCGGGGTAACGCCATATTCTCTGGTATACGGGACCGAAGCAGTGTTACCACTGGAAGTCGAAATTCCATCTCTTCGAGTATTGTCAAAAGTGAAACTGGATGATGCAGAATGGGTACAAATTCGTTTGGACCAGTTGAATTTGATTGAAGAAAAGCGGTTGAAAGCTATTTGTCATAGTCAAATGTATCAGAAGCGAATGATTCGAGCTCATGATAAGAAAGATCGACCGCAAGAATTCCGAGAGGGCGATCTAGTGCTTAAAAAGATCTTGCTGATACAACGTGATTTCTGTGGGAAATGGATGTCGAATTAGGAAGGGCCATATGTTGTCAAAAAGGCCTTTTCCGGAGGTACGATAATCTTGGCTAAAATGGATGGAAAAGAATTACACAAGCCGGTGAATTCCGATTCAGTTAAGAGGTATTACGCCTGAAGAATGAAAAAGAAAAAGAAAAATGAAAAAAGAATAAGAATAAAAATAAAATGAAAAAAGAATGAAGCGAAAACACGAAAGGGCGTTTCACAAGAAAATGAATGATAAAAAGAAAGGAGGGGTCAAGATGAAAAACCGCAAAGGGCGTCTTGATACCAAAGGAGAATTTGAGTCGAAAACCATGAATGGCGGCTCAGATGTATGACAGTAGGCATCCGACAATTTATACCTCTCGGTTATCTAATAGTTTAGAAGGGTTTTCGTGTTTGCAAAGTTGGATCCTCATTTGAAGAACTGTTAGACCAGTAGATCTATTTTAGTTCTATATCTCGGGAAAAGTCTCAGATGATCGCATATGATAGGCGGTTGAGAATTTGCATTTGTTTCTTACTTTTCTCTTTTCATTCGTTTGCCATGACTATTTTATAATTCTATGCTTGTCACAAACATTTAAAAGCTTCAGTACATATTCATTTTTCTCTTCCGAGCTTTTCTTTTTATCCAAAGCATCGTGCAAGTGAATTCATGTGAATTTATAAATACAAAAAATTTCTTGTCATTATTTTGTTTTAAAAGTTACAGGTAATATTCGCTTTTCAGATCAGGATAACAGAGTAAAAGTGAATATGTTCAGATGATCAGACAGAACCCTAAAACGATGAACATGTTAGAGAAAAGTCTCCAAAAAGTAGCTAAAATCAATAAAAGGATCAGTTCAAAGCAAAAGCAAAAAAGAGAAATAAATGAAAAATTTTGAAGTGAAAATCTGAAAGGACGCTCCAAAACAACTTTGTGAAGAAGACTTTCATCAAAGGTTGCCTCTTAATGTGAGATGAAGAATCGAAACATCATCAAGACCGCTGAAAGAAAATGGAAGAGTTAATTGGACTCATCAGAATGGTAATTGACTGATAATATGTGCCTTTTTAGGCCATACTCATGCATCATAATAGAAATATCTGCATTAGGATCATACTAATAATGCATCATATTTCTGTTGAACAGGATTCAAAAATCTACAAGAAATAATTCAGGAAAAGAACAAACAAAACAACAACAACAATTTCAAGCTTTTATGGGATATGAGGAATTTCATAATAAGAAGAACAACCTAAGGTTCTATCACATTTTGATCTGGAGAATTTCATAATGAGAAGAACAACTCCAGATTTCTCGGAGACGAGGAATTCCATAATGAGAAGAACAGCCTCGGTTTCACCACTTGATTAGTTTGAAGAAATTCATAATGAGAAGAACAACTTCAAACTTTTCCAAGCTTTGGAGAATTTCATAATAAGAAGAACAGCTCCAAAGTCCATGGGATACAAAGAATTTCATAATGAGAAGAACAACTTCGGATTCCATCGTCTTTTGTCTGAAGAAATGTATAATGAGAAGAACAACTTGAGACCGTAGAGAATTTCATAATAAGAAGAACAAATCTAGGTTTCCACGGGATACAAGGAACTTCATAATGAGAAGAACAGCCTCGGGTGCCGTCACAGGTATTTTGCTTGAAGAATTTCATAATGAGAAGAACAACTTCAAGCTTTGTTAGCGTAATAGAGGCCAATAAGTTTAGTGCGAAATTCATGTCTTTTCAGTCTTTGCTCGTCTCCTACTCCACAACATTGAGTAAAGAGGGACAACTGTCATACATGAATTTTGGCCTAAGGCCTAGGTAAATATAATAATATATATAAATAATAAAAAATAAATAAAAATCTTAAAAAAGAAGAGATGAGGGAAAGAGAGTTTGAGTCGGTTAAGGTAGGGAAGTTACCTGCAGTTTCAAATAACATGGGTTGGTTAAAATTAAAAAATGGATCAAAGTAGGGGGAGGTTGGTTCGGCAGAGAGTTTTTGGGGGGTCTGAAGGTTTGGAGATTTGAAGAAAATTAGATCAAAAAGTGGTGTGGTGATCGAAAAACCATTAAACGACATCAGAAATTCAAGAACTTCTTGAGAGGTAAGCGTTCACTCCTATTGCTTTCATTCTTGTTGGAGAATTGTTTTGAATTAAAGATCTTAAACATGAAATCTTAGTTTTAGTAATGAGACAAATTGAGAACTAAAATGCTTACTCGGGTTTGGGTTATGGGTGTTAATGATGGATAAACTTAAGTTGAAGGCAAATATGGTGGTGAGGTTTAGATTCGGATAGGTTTATGAGGAAATATGGGTTTGATCGGTTAGTTTAGGTGTTGAATCGGGTTTTCATTTCCTGTGTTTTCGGGTGGAATGGAGTGTTGTTTTGATGATTTTGAGTATCTAGGGAGTGGTTTTAGTGTTTAGATCATGAAAAATGAGGTTTGCGGTAGTTTTTAGAGTATTTTTAAAGTTTTCGATACCGGAAACGGTCACCGGAGAAGAGTGCCGGCGGTCGGAGCTTCATGTGCGGTGGTCGGCGAACATGTCGGTGTCGTCAGAGTGTGGTGGCGTTGGATCGGAGGGTGGAAGCCATGGAGGTTCTTGGTGTTCATCCTTGTTCTTGATGAACAAAGAAGAACACCGATCAAACTTGAGTATTTTGATCCAAATTAGGCTAGTTTTCTAGGATTTTAGTGTTTATGTGAAAACAAGGGAAATTACTCCCTTGGTCCCTCGAGCTTTGAAGTGTAGTTCAATTTAGTCCCCAAATCCTCAATCTAACCCTTAAAACCTCAAATTTCATTTAATTTAACCCCTAATTGAACCCTAAACTCAAAATTCAATTAATTTAGATGTTAATTAGATACTAATTTAATTTTTAAGACTTAAGAATAATTTAATTAGGTTCTTAATTGAATTGAATTGAATTTCTAAGTTGAATTTAAAATTAATTTGATCTAATTAGATCTAATTTGACCCCAAATTTAACCTTAGGCCTAAAATTTGATCAATTTAGACTTTGATTAAGGTTAATTTTAGTTTTAAAACTTAGGATTAATTTAATTAAATGCTTAAATGAATTTAATTAAAAAAATTTTAAGTTTAAAATTAATTTATTATAACCTAATTAAAGTCTAATTCACACTTAATCTTTTCTGGCCTTTTTAATTCTTGCCCTTTATTATGTAAGTCCATTGTTTCAAGTGTACTTCCCAATGTTGTTTCGAGCTCTCATGTTTTAATCGAAAGTAACTTAGTTCCTTCATCTTTTTGTTTACTTTATTGTTTTATTTATTTGTTGTATTTAATTATTTATATGTTTGCATTTTTAAAGTCATGTAGTATGTATGTTTAGGTGACACTTAATTTGACTTAGATTAATTAAATTAGAGCCTCTTTAGGATTAGTCACTTTAATTAAATAATTAATTAAATAGGGAGATAATTTAGTAACGATGACATTCTAATCTTATACCTTGGATACACTAAGTCGTCAGTATTATGAAATGGAATTATATTGACCAAGAGTGTACTTCGGTATCGTATTCGGCACATCATCGAAACATAGAAAATGATAAATATTTTAGTGTTAGAATTTAATAAAATTAATTAGGCAAAGATTAGTAACACCATTAGAATTATTAATTTTGTTTGGTGTCGAAATAGTAGTGTCCGTGCATTCGGATGTTATCATAATACACCCGGTAAAATTAATAATTTAGTAGAATTTAAATATTTAAATTGACGGAGCCTTTTTAGGTTAGAACTTAAAATTGACAAGATAATAACAGGTCATGCATTTAAAACCTTTTGGGTAAAAATTTATATTTCTTTAAATACGAGTCAAGATTTCCTATTTTAAGACGTTTTATTCAAAGCTCGTATTTAAAAGAAATATATCTTTTTATCCAAAAGGATATTCTTATTCGAGCGATATTTATTTGCCAATAACGAATTAAATTAATATTAGTATTCAAGATGCAAAAATGCCACATGTAATTAAAAGCTATCGATTTTCGGGCGCTCGTAAGGGTCGTCCTTACGCGTAACCAACTCCCAAACCCAAATATTTTTAATGAATCTCTAGTTTATCTTATGGTGTCTAACCTACCAAAGTGGCCGGTGGCGACTCCAAATTAATTTTAAAATTCAAATGTTTTCAATAAAATTTGTTTTTTCATATTTAAAAGCAACAAAACTCGATTTTTCAAAATCTAATTCTCCAGGCTATTTTTTTCACACGTTCGGCTTTAAAAGGGTCGCGACAGATATCCCTTTTGTTCCTTGAACCCCTGATTAGCTCACCACGACCGATATTTCGACTTGTGATCACCTACACATATCAAAAGAAAACTTTTGGAAATGAACTTTGATTCCTCATCTTGAAATCTTTAGAAACTTTGATGATTCTGAACAGCGAGTTCCTCCTATATGAAACCCAAAGATCTGAACTGTTGAAAACGTTGATCCTTTCTATATAGAATCAATCCTTAAAAAGCTTCGAGTTTTTCCTATATAAAACTATTCACCAAAAGTCTTCGATTGAGTCTCTCCTATATGAAACCCTAAACTCTGAAATGTTGAAGATGCTAATTCCTTCTCCATAAAATCCACCTTGAAAAACTGAGTCCCTTATCTATGAAACCCGACCTCTGAGAACACTGAGTTTCAAGTCTCTTCTATATGAAACTTTCACCCGAATATTGATGATGTCGATCCCTTCTCTATAGAATCATCCACCTTGAAAAACTGAGTCCCTTCTCTATAAAACTCAGCCTCTGAAAACTATGAGCTATAAGTCCCTTCTCTATTAAACCATAACTCGAATACTTATGATGTCGATCCTTTCTCTGTAGAATCATCCACCTTGAAAAGTTGAGTTCCTTTCCTATAAAACTCGGCCTCTAAAAACTGTGTGCTATAAGTCCTTTCTCCGTAAAACCTTAACTCAAATACTGAAGATGTTGATCCCTCCTCTGTAGAATCATCCACCTTGAAAAGCTGAGTCCCTTCTCTATAAAACTCGACCTCTAAAAATTGTGAGCTATAAGTCCCTTCTCCGTGAAACCTTAACTTGAATACTGAAGATGTCGATCCCTTCTCTGTAGAATCATCCACCTTGAAAAGCTGAGTCTCTTCTCTATAAAACTCGGCCTATGAAAATTGTGAGCTACAAGCCCCTCCTTTGGGAAACCTTAACTCGAATACTGAAGATGTCAATCCCTTCTCTGAAGAATCATCCACCTTAAAAAGTTGAGTCCCTTCTCTATAAAACTCGACCTATGAAAATTGTGATCTACAAGTTACTTATCTATGAAACCTTCACTTGAATACTAAAAGCGTCAATCCCTTCTTCATAGAATCATCCACCTTGAAGCTTTTTCTCTTGTCAAACTATATTCACATTTTTTTTCCTTTTGGATACCTGTCAAAAATAGGTAAAATGTATGTATGCATGTGTTAGCATGCCCTTAATCCTAGGGATGCCTAACTATAGATGATGCATGAATGAATGCATGTATCAGCATGCCCCTAATCCTAGGGATGCCTAACTAAAATGATGAATGTTTTTCTTTTTAATGTTTGAGGATTATTCCTCAAAATTTGATCACCCTTGAATACTACGGGCTTTCGACTCATTGAATCTTCTTATTGATAGAAGACCGTCTGCTTGTATTGGTCGACATGAGGTCCACTGGATTCGAGACCAAGGTTAGAAATGTTGTCTATGCTTACTCTTGAAGCTATGGTGAATACTTGCCCCCCAAATATAAACACCTAGTACGAACTTCTAAAATATCGTATTATGTGTAAAAACATGCAATTGGTCGTGCCCCAAACGCTGATGGGTTCTATCTTCTCAAAATGAGTTTGGCTTGATTGAAGCCTCTCTCCCAAAATTTTCCGTCATGGATTAGACTCTGTCTTCAAGGAAAGTCTTGCCCTTATGCTAAAAGGTTATCTCTTTTATTCCCCAACAAAATTTTGCCCCAAAAATTTTGTTTCCTCTACTTTGTTCAAAAAGTTGGACTTCTCCGATAGTAAGCTTGGGAAAATTCACCTCGTATAATGTTGTCACTCTTTTCTTTAATCAAAGATGGTCAAATGTATCAATAACCTTGTATTTTATGAAAAATGAATTTAATAATATTTTGAAGAGATATTTTAAAAATTGGCATTTTAACGGATAACGCTTTTATGGATAATTGTTCAAAAATTGAAAACTGATTGTTAAAACAAAAGGAACAGAATCCTTGGATATCCAATGCTAGAGTGTCTTAGACTCGACACTCAATGGTTAATGTTTTGCCTTGAATTGTTATGGCGATATCTGAAGTGTCAAAATTCAATTCAAAATGCTCGATTCATCGTCCTGATTACTGTACTCGCTTGATCCGCTTGAAAACTACTCCTTCTAGTACTCATAATTGTTGATAATTGTTTAAAAATTGAAAACTGATTATTAAAACAAAAGGAACAGAATCCTTGGATATCCAATGCTAGAGTGTCTTAGACTCGACACTCAATGGTTAATGTTTTGCCTTGAATTGTTATGGCGATATCTGAAGTGTCAAAATTCAATTCAAAATGCTCAGTTCATCGTCGTGATTATTGTACTCGCTTGATCCGCTTGAAAACTACTTCTTCTAGTTCTCATATTTGTTTTCGAATATAACTGTAAAAAGTGTGCAATTAGTACAAGTGTACACGTCGCAAGTAATAAAGTGATAAGTATTATCGAATATCGTCTCCACAAAGATTGGTCTACTCAATACGCCTTCTTTCGTCTTCTTGCTCTGTAAAAGAAATAAAAACACAGATGATTTGGGTTGGAGTAAACTAAATAACTTGAATAATAAAGCAAACTAAATAATGAGAAAATAATCAGATTAGGAAAGTGGCCAGGATCTAATTGTGTTGTATAGTGGATTCAATTGACTTGTTTTTGTCCAATGCAATCACACAACACTGCCTCAGCAGTACTGCAGTTTTACTGCCTCGACTGTGATGAGCTACGTCTGCCGCGACAATCCCTTGCTCTTGGGTGGACTTTACTAAGATTTGGCAAAGTATCCTTTGATGACTCCGTTTATCCCTAAGTCGAAGTACTGTTGATGACTAGTCCTTGATGATACCTCGCAGCGTGAATCAATTATAATCACCAACCAATCCCACACTTCTTTAGCCGGTGAAACTCTAACCTATTCCTAGGTTGAGTTAGTATTTTCCGACTAGAAAATACCGTACTTATTCCTTTCGTGAAACTAACTCTCCCGATATTAGATAAATGGATTTCTCACAAACTTCTCTCCCGAGCTTGAATGCAAGAACAATGAATGGCAAAGAATAAGCGAACCTTGATATTTTATTGCATTGAAACAAGAAAACAAAGTTCAATCTCTTCTCACTAATACTCTACAACTTTCACCTAAGTCTAAAAGAATTTAGAACATAACGAGAAACAAAGAAAACTCTAAAGTCTAAGTTGAACTCTCTAATTCGGATCTCTAGTATCATGTCCCTTTCTTCCTTGGGCGGCTATGATTTATATAGGCTTGGCCTAGGGCAAACCTTTCCTAAGTAGGAATATAACTTGGAGTAAAACACAAGTTAAGTACATAAATAAAAATATTTATTTTATTTTCAAGTTTATTCCCACAAGGATTCTTTTCCCGCATGGCCTTTGACTTTGATTTTCTATGCGCTTCCCAACTCCGATCCTTGTGTTGCTTGTCTAGAAACGTCCACCTTATTTTTTCTCTTCAGGTTGCCTACAATATCAACATTTGTCCTTCAGGTGCTGCTGTGGCCTCAGGTCCTGCCTCGGCTTCAATCACTGTCGCGGCGTCTAATCTACCTACAAATGCACAAAGGTACCATAAAGCTTGCATTTTCTATAAATATCATCTTTATAATTCACAAAAGCAAAATATCTAAATATCTCACATTAAGTACATGCAATAGTTCAAGTAGGTATAGATTAAGTGATTATTATTCATGAAAGGTGTAAAAAGTGATAGTGAATTGAGCACTTATCATACCCCCAAACTTGAACTATTACCTGTCCTCAAGCAATGCAAACCATCAATTTGCCAAACCTTATTCTCTCTTGGTCTTACGTTTTTATCTATTCTCTCCACCATAACTATGCCTATTCTTTAGCCTTAACCTTTTGGTTACCCAAGGATTTACCTAGAATCAAGCTATAAGATTTTGTGAGTGTGTGAGTTTTTATGGACAAGTTTGATTAAAGGATTTTTTAGACAAACTCTAAGTTCAAGACAAGTAGACTTGGAATTAATGTTCTCTTCTTAAAACAACAATTACTTGATCCAATTTCGGGAACCTCAAGGATTGTGTTTTCTCATCAAGATTTCCTTTTTTCTTTTGATAGTCTTTTTAGCACACTAGAGCCAATTTCGGGCACCTCTAGCATGAAGAAGAGTGATTTCTAGAGCCGGTGATAGGCACCTCTAGACAATATTTCCAAAAATCTAAGTCTTTATCACCTAAGTTTATTAAAAGAATTTCTATAATCCAACAAGTCCAAAAAGTGCTTTTAGGATCAATCTTATAGCAAACTTCTAAGTTTTCTTCCTTAAGTATCCTAAAGTTAAGCCTACTAAACAAGACCTACCCGTGGTAAGGAGAAAGATTTCTATAGACTAAAAAGAATAAACTAAGGCAATATTGATGTAGATGCAGTGCAAAAGTATGGACAATATTTCAAGTAAGGTGGTGGACATAATTTTATTTTTCAAAAACAACTTAAATACTTCCTTTCATGGTAAGGTCGCGGTAGTGAGTTGCCTCGGCAGTGAATCTACACCCCCAAACTCGAACTGAGTATTGTTCTCAATGCTTATACCAGTGGCACACAACAGGAAACAAAATATGAAAATAAACAAGTAAAGATATAAAAGCAGCATAAAGGTGTAGAAATTAAATAGACTCCGAAGAACTGCTAGTGACGATCAGTTTTCGAGGCCTTACTGCTGATTGTTTCATTTTTGGTTCCGTTGCTGGTGATGGTTGTGTTTTGGCTTGTCGGGGCGGTTGAATTCTTGTAGGTGGTGTACGTTGAAAAGGTGCCTCGACTTCTTCTCCCTCTTCTTCTTCGGCAATTTCTTCAGTGGGCATAATATCTGCCCTACCATCGTCTTCAACATTCATTGCGTCTGCCCAGGCATGTTGAGTGCTTGGCTACACAGCGATTGAAGTTTGTTGCATGTAAGCATCTATCTCTGCTGAGAGACTGCCCATGATGATGGGGGATCTTGGTGGAGTGCTGAAGACTGCTCTCCTTTTGGACGGCCTTCAACTGACTGAAGATGCTACGGCGGGCTCTACTGGTCATGATGGGCCAACGGCATGGAATTATTTTTGTTGGCCAATAGCATAGAATGGTCGTGGTCCTCCTGGAACGGGAGTGGTCTTGGTGTAGGGTACAACCATGACAAACATGTTGGGAGGAAATTCGGGAAAATGCACCCCTTAGCTTGGAAAATTGTTGAGCATCATCTAGGCTAATGTATTGTTGAAGTCTCTTTGGTACTTCATGTACCATTGTTGTCGTAGATCCATGGCTACCATCTTCTGTTGTAGTTCCTGGTAAGGATCTACCGTGGCAGTGTTGTGGGCAGCAGTAGGTATGTTTGCCATATACTAGGCCCCGTTAATAGTGTTAGCAGTTAATTGTTGTGGAGTTCCCTAAACTGGTTCTGCCGGGTTATTTGCATAACCTTGTGGTAGAACTCCATAATCCACCCACGTCTTTGGGCAGTGAATTCATCTGTGTCTGCCATTGGTACACCTGCGATAGTGTAAATACCTGTATTTAAACAAGGAAAATATAATGGTCATTTGTCATTCTTACCGCACTCGTAGATTTCCCGTAAGATTATCTCTCTCACGTTGATCATTCTTTTGTTGATGATGAATTGGATGAGAACCAATCTTCTTCGGTCGACTGTGCTGTTGTGGGATGTTGAGATGAGGCGTCTTTTGACGAATGTGTTTCGCAACTTGGCCTCTGGCTTTAGGTTTTACCTTGCCACCGATCCTCTATGGGCTCCAGTTTCCCAATTGGTGTTGTCGTAGCAGAGGTCATCTTTGATCAGCTTATAATCTTAATTGTTGATGTCTTCCATGAATGCAGAATGGTCATCACGATCAAGGGTTAGTCCGTAGAACAGATTGATTGTCTCGGCATCAAGTCTGACCGGCCTGCCTCGGTAGTGGACATATAGGGAGTCCTTGCTCGGCCCATAAGCGTAGAATTCTCGTACGATTGTGGCATTGGCCTGGGCAAGTTGTAGGCAAAAGATTTTCCTTTCTTGGTACTTTATTTTATCGAACAAGTAATGCTCGATACCATAATTTTCTTCATCAGAATGTTGGAATCCCTATTCTTCCCATAATTGCCTTGCAATGGAAGATCTGTTGAAGCGTTCTTCAACGGCGGCAGGTGTGAATCTGTTGTAAGTAGCCATGGATAAGTAGTGAAGATTTTCTAAAAATCTTGGAGATGATCTTGGAGAGTTTGTGAAAGTATTAAGAGAGCTTGGAGATAAGTAAAGAATAATGCAGGAGAGAGCTTGAGTAAATAATTCTAAAGATTCAAGAATATAAAAGTGAATAGTTCAAAAAGGAGAGGGTGCTTATAAAGGCCTCGGTCTTGTAGCCGTTTTGAGCTAACTAGTCGTTTTGTAGCCGTTAGCCTTTACTGCCGCGACAAAAATTTTGGTAGACTAGCCGTTAGGCTGTTCTACCCATTGGGCATTGTTGCGGCCCTGACACTATGCACTGTCATGGCAATAGATTTCCTGATATGAACTTCTTCACCTTCATTCTTGCTTATTGTCCTAAAAAAATTAAACACCAACAAAAAAATAATTAAAAAAATGCAAATATACTAAAAATTAATTTTAAACTAAAACTAATTGCTGCAAAAGAGATTATGTTACGGGGGGAGTGCATGCGAGTGCATCTCCTAAAGTGATAGTCTCTATAGTTCTCAAATCATGTTGGCCAGAATATTGCTGCAAACGTTGGTCATTCACTTTAAATTCATGCATATCCTTTTATGATTTGATTGTTACTGCATCATGTGGGCTTGAACATTTGGACTTAAGGTTGCTTGGAAAGTATGTTGTGCAATTGACTTCCTCCACCTCTGGCGTTTCAACACTGTCCAAGACTATGCTGCAAAAATCATCAATTGTACTGTAGAGGCAAATCTGTGATTTGAGCATATTTCTGAGTCAGTGATTGCTGAGACAGGGCATTTTGCTGCCTGCATCTGTTGTGTAGATAACCTTGCACTCCTCTGAGTCATCGTATCTTTTCAAATTTTGGAAAGCATTGAGTTTGACTTGTTGATCGTTAACCCTCATTGTCAATTCTCCTTTTTTAACATCTATAAGAGTACGTCCAGTAGCTAGAAAAGGTCTCCTCAAGATGATCGGTGCATTTTCATTTGCTTCACAATCAAGAACAAGAAAGTCATCTGGAAAAATAAATTTATCCACCTTTACCAGTATGTCCTTGATTTTTCCTTCAGGTTGTACGTATGATCTATCTGCTAATTGGAGCATCACTGTTGTAGGTTTTGCCCTTCCTATTCCAAGCTTTTGGAAGACAGATTTCGGTATTAGGTTTATGCTAGCTCGAAGGTCACATAAGGTCTTTCCTTCATAGTGGTTTCCTATTGCACGGAGTATGGTAAAATATTCAGGATCCTTCAATTTAGGAGGCATGCGATTATGAAGCATTACCATGCATTCTTCAGTTGTAGCCACTGTTTCAAACTCACCAAGCCTTTTTCTTTTAGACACAATGCCTTTTAAGAATTTAGCATAATTCGACATTTGTTTTATTGTCTCAACGAATGGCAAGTTTAAATGGACTTGCTTCAAGATGTTTAGGAATTTTTTAAATTGGTAGTCTTGCTTATGCCTTTTTAACTTTTTTGAGAAAGGTGGTGGTGGTCGCATCTCCTCTAGTGTCTAATTAGTCTGGAATCTAATACCTGGTACCACTGGTTCTTTTACTGTCTTGGCCGATTATCGAGGGACTATCGATTTATCAGGCGAGATAGTGCTTTCTGCTGGGATTTCTGTGGTATGATCACTTAGTTCAGCATATAAGTTCTCTTTATCTGCTTCTTCTTGTTCCACTAGTGGGACTTTTTCTGCTGGACTGCTTAGTGTCTCCTTAAGTTGTAGGTCACTTCTAGTAGTAATTGCCTTACATTGCTTATGGCTCATTCCCTTAGCAACTTCAGTATTGCTGGGTAATCCTCCTTGTCGTCTAACATTCAGATTTTGAGCAAACTATCCAACTTGAGTTTCTAGTGATTTAATAGTTGCCTCTTGATTTTGCAACCTTATCTCAGTTCTATTTATGAATGCATCAGTTCGCTTAATGAAATTACTATTCTCTACTATGTATGATTCTGTTTTCATCATAAAGGCCTTAAAAGAATTTTCCAGTGAACTTGTAGGCTGCTGCTGATGCATCTGCTGCTGCGGTATTGGTTGTTGTGCTTACTGCTGCGGAAGATGTTGCATTTGCATTGGTTGCTAGAAACCTGCGGGTTGAGTAGTTGGATTCAGAGAATTGTTAGGATTACTCCATGAGAAGTTGGGATGCCTTTTCCATGCTGGATTGTATGTGTTGGACATCATGTTGTTCCGATTGTAGTTTCCAACATAAAGGCTAGATTCTTGATTCTGCATGCATTCAGAAGAACTATGGTTACCTCCACATAAATTATAGAAAGAATCTATTGCCTTAACCTCATGGGTATTGTGTTGCATTTGCATATTTTGAACCATCTTAGTTAGAGAGACCAATTGTGCTGCCACTGAATTGGATATTTCCAACTGATTCACTATAGTTTGGAGTCTTACTCCTCCTCGCCTAGATGTAGGGAATTGAAAATCATTCTTTGCGAGTTTGTTCAGAATTCTATAGCTTCCTCTGGTTGTTGGTTAAGGAGTGTCCCATTGGTAGAGGCATCTAACATCATCCTTGTTGGGGCATTGGTTGCATTGTAAAACATTGTCACTTGCCTCCACAATGAGAATCAATGCAAAGGAAATTTGTCCAATAGCTCTCTATAGCGCTCCTATGCCTCATGCATTGGTTCATCATCTGCCTTCCGAAAAGAAGTAATTTCATTACGTATACCATCATATAAATTAGAAGGATTAAAACATGTAATGAAATCACAACAGATTTCACTCCAAGATCCTATAGATCCTACTAGAATGCTATTTAACCAAGTTTTTGCCCTATCCGTCAGTGAATAGGGAAAAAGTTTCAGTCTCAAGACATATTCATGGACTCCTTGCATTTTGAATGAATTACAGATCTCCATGAATGACTTGAGATGTTGCCTGACATCTTCTGTTAAAGACCCACCAAACTGTCCAATAGTATTGAGCATATTGAACATGGCAGGTTTTAGTTAAAAGTGGGTTGCTTCAATTTCTGGTGTGACAACTTCTATTTTTAACCCATTCAAATCCCCTTCTAGGAAATCTCTGACAGTGAGCTGCCGCAGCAGTGGTAGCGGTGGAAGGCCTCCATTTCCAGCGGGTAAGTTTTGTTCAGCTGGATTATCTGCCACAACTGCTTGGATTTGTCTTCTCAACCTTTGACGCGTACATTCAATCTCTAGATCTAACTCGTACAAAGGATTTCTTGGATTTGCCCTGGTCATACACTAGTAAAAACCGAATAAAAATAAAAATAAAAATATATAAAATCAAGAGAATAAAGAAAATAAAATTTAGTTGCCAACACCCGGCAACGGCGCCAAAAACTTGTTGCGTGTAAAAATTGCACAATTAGTGCAAGTGTACATGTCGCAAGTAATAAAGTGATAAGTATTATCAAATATCGTCTCCACAGGGATTGGTCTACTCAATATGCCTTCTTTCATCTTCTTGCTCTGCAAAAGAAATAAAAACACAGATGATTTGGGTTAGAGTAAACTAAATAACTTGAATAATAAAACAAACTAAATAATGAGAAAATAATCAGATTAGAAAAGTGGCCAGGATCCAGTTGTGTTGTATAGTGGATGCAATTGACTTGTTTCTGTCTAATGCAATCACACAACACTGCCTCGGCAGCACTGCAGTTTTACTGCCTCGACAGTGATGAGCTACGTCCGCCGCAACAATCTCTTGCTCTTGGGTGGACTTTACCAAGATTCGGCAAAGTGTCCTTCGATGTCTCCGCTTATCCCTAAGTCGAAGTACTGTTGATTACTAGTCCTTGATGATACCTCTCGGCGTGAATCAATTATAATCACCAATCAATCCCACACTTCTTTTAGCCGGTGAAACTCTAACCTATCCCTAGGTCCAGTTAGTATTTTCCAACTAGAAAAATATCATACTTATTCCTTTCGTGAATCTAACTCTCCCGATATTAGATAAATAGATCTCTGACAAACTTCTCTCCCGAGCTTGAATGCAAGAACAATGAATGGCAAAGAATAAGCAAACCTTGATATTTTATTCTATTGAAACAAGAAAACAAAGTTCAATCTCTTCTCACTAATACTCTACAACTTTTACCTAAGCCTAAAAGAATTTAGAACATAACGAGAAACAAAGAAAACTCTAAAGTCTAAGTCGATCTCTCTAATTCGTCTCTCTAGTATCCTGTCCCTTTCTTCCTTGGGCGGCTATGGTTTATATAGGCTTGGCCTAGGGCAAACCTTTCCTAAGTAGGAATACAACTTGGAGTAAAACACAAGTTAAATACATAAATAAAAATATTTGTTTTATTTCCAAGTTTATTCACACAAGGATTCTTTTCCCACATGACCTTTGACTTTGACTTTCCATGCGCTTCCCAGCTCCGATCCTTGTGTTGCTTGTCCAGAAACGTCCACCTTATTTTTCTCTTTAGGTCACCTACAATATCAACATTTGTCCTTCAGGTGCTTCCGCGGCCTCAGGTCCTGCCTCGGCCTCAATCACTGTCGCGACGTCTGATCTACCTGTAAATGCACAAAGGTGCCGTAAAGCTTATATTTTCTATAAAATCATCTTTATAATTCAAAAAAGCAAAATATATAAATATCTCACATTAAGTACATGTATTAGTTCAAGTAGGTGCAGATTAAGTGATTATTGTCCATGAAAGGTGTAAAAAGTGATAGTGAATTGAGCACTTATCAATAACTCGGTTTGAGAATTCCAAGTGTAAGAATGTGTTCTAGTTTGCAATTAATAATTGATACATTAAGGTGTCAGTGTCTTCAAAGAGTCATCACTGATGTTAGGGTATCGAAGTGGTGGAACTCTAGCTCCTTATTAGACTCGTTCTTCTCCCACAGATCCATCAGGATGCTCCAAGACTTATTGGATTGCTCATTCATTTGAGGGCTTTCAAAATTTTCACCTTTTTTCTCTTTTCTTTTTCTTTTCTTTTCTTTTTTTCCCTTTTTTCTTTTTAACGCTTTTGACCTCTTGGAATTCTCAAACTGAAGTAAATTCTTTTTCCACGAAACCTTCTTATCATTGAACATTATCGAAGGAGTAGTAGTCTTGTTTTCCAAGCTTTTAGATCGAAGCAGATTAGAGACAGAATTGTACTTCATTGTGATCATAATATTTAATTAATTAATTCTTATTTTTATGTGTCTGAATCAAAGACACAACAAGCATTGAATATCCAAGAATCATTAAATAGGTAAAAAAAGGTATATAAAAAGTGCACCTCTTCATTGAAAATGAAAAATATGATAGAAGCCCTTTACAAAAAGTCTTCACTACTTTCGGGCCAAAATAGCGAGATTAATTAAAACATAAAAGAGAAAAAAAAGTTGAAAATGCAAAGACAATGATGCAAACACCATCTAAGAAAAGCTAAATGAGGTGCATTAAGGTGGGGATCAACGTGGGCTCCAATTCTCACTCCTTGTCGTGATTCGGTAGGGGATTGATCTTCACATCTAGGGAATCTAGTTGGATAACCCTGGTGTTCAACAAGTTTTGCACCATCTTCTTGAAAGCAATGCAATTCTCAATGGTATGCCCTGACACTCCGACGTGGTACTCACAGTGAGCCTCGGCTTCATACCATGCTGGGTAAGGCAGACTGTAAGGAGTAACATAGTAGGGTCGGACTAAATCTGTCTTATGCAACTGAACATATATCTCCTTGTATGGCACCGGCAAAGGAGTAAAGGTCACTTTTTCATTTTCCTTTTTCGGAGGCTTAGTTTCCCTTCTATTCGAGCCTTGAGTTATCCCGACTTTGTTTTGAGATAAGGAGATTGTGAAATTCTTGGGATTCTGATAAGGGGCGACATAGTTAACCTCATGGTCCTTGTTCTTCAGGTACTTTGACACATTTTCCCCGGATCTAAGCTTGCCACTTCTGAAAGCAGCCTCGATGGATTCTACCGTGTTCACAAATTTGGCGAACCCCAAAGATATGTTACTGATCATCTTTTCATATAGCGGACCATGAAGTGAGTCCACAAACAGACGAGTAATTTCTCCTTCCAAAATAGGAGGTTGAACATGGGCCATAATGTCTCTCCATCTTTGGGCATATTGTCAAATGGTCTCGTCATTAAAGCTCTGCAAGACACCACTATCTGTCATGAAAAAATCTTATCTTCGTTACAAAACCATGCTGAGGATCAAAAGCGAATTTGGCAAGATGTGATGCATAAGCTGACCTCTTTGACATCTCAAATGAAGCATGACGCGAAACCCAACCACAACAGTGGCGATGCAAGGGAAGCTGGGCTCAACAGAGGCAAGGCCAGGGTAAAAACGGAGGGAGATGATGCTTTCCCTTTCCCTCAAAAAACCTTCATTTGTTGAGTTACCTTTGTTTAACGTGCAAGATCTTGAAGAATGGTTGGCATCAACTCAAGATTTCATTGAATTTTATGGAATCGATGACCATCATCATGTAACAATGATGTCATTTTGAATGGAAGGGGTAGCCAAGAAGTGGTTTCGCTGGATGCAACGCCAACGCTAGCTAGTTTATTGGGATTGTTTGGTTGATTCAATCAGGAAGAGATTCACAGTCACAAATATTGAATCCTTGGAAGGTCAATTAACCAAGTTGATATAGACAACTACTAGTGAAGAATACCAAAGTCGGTTTGAAGACATGGCGTTGAGGACGAATAATCTTTCAGAGGAGTTTCTAATTTAATGCTTTATTTCAGGTCTTTGTCATGATCTTAAAAATGAGGTTCTCATGCATAGACATAGGCCAAATGCATGATGTGATGACTCTGACGAGGTTACAAAAAGTAAAGAACAATGAGATAAAAAAGTTATTGGGTCAAGGTTTGGGGTCCAGAATGCCCCCATTAATGCCGACACCCTCCAACAATGTTAATGGATCTAAGGGAATGCCTGGAAGACCCCCTCCCTTAACCTTTAGTGATAATCCGCAGAACATTCAACCTCGTCGAATTTCAGTAACAGAAGCACGGGTATACCGAGATAAGGGGTTATGTTATTATTGTGATAAGAAGTATGTGTTGGGTTATAAGTGCAAGGATCCCCAAATTTTCTTTCTTGATGATTCTATATGTGAAGAGAAGAATATGACTGGAAGAGAAGTTCTAGATAAGGAAAAAGGCATCAGTGTTGAGGATGACACAACGGATGGAGAACCTTCGTTAGTCTCTTTTAATGCCCTTGCAGGATGCTATACTCCACATGCGCTTAGAGTGAATGGACTAATTCAAGGTCAAGAAGTTCAAATTCTCATTGATGGGGGAAGTGATGTGTGTAATAAAAGCGCAATTGAGTGCAAGTGTACACGTCGCCAAGTAATAAAGTGATAAGTATATCGTGTATCGTCTCCACAGGGATTGGTATACTTAATATGACTCCCCTTGTTCCCTTGCTCCTAAAAATAAAATAAAAACATAGATGAGTGAATTTGTTTAACTAACTAAATAATTAAATAACAAAATATAAAAGGTTGAGAATGATATAGAGAAAGTGGGTAGGATCCAACTGCGTCAATTAGTGGATTCAATTGATCTTCTTCTTGTCTAATGCAATCACACAACACTACTTCGATAGTACTTCAGATACGGTCTCGGCAGCATTGGTGTTCTCTGTCGCGGCAATCTCTTGCTCTTGGGCAGAGGCATCAAAGTTTAGCAAAGTATCCGTAGTTGACTCCGCTTATCTCTAAGTTAGAGTGTTCTTGATGACTGGTCCTTGATGATACCTCTCAGCGTAAATCAACGATAACCACCAACCAATCCAACACTTCTTTTAGTTGTTGAAACTCTTAACCTATTTCTAGGCCGAGTTAGTGTCTACAACACCGTACTTATCCCTTTCGTGAATCTATATCTCTTGATGCTAGATAAATATATTACTTACAAACTTCTCTCTCAAGCTTGAATGCAAGAACAAGGAATGGCAATAGGATAAGCAAACTTTGATATTATTATTGCATTAGAACAAAGAAACAAGAATCAATCTCCTCTCACTAATATCTACAACCTTCACCTATCCCTAAGAAATTTAGAACATAATATCGTTTAGGTACAATTCTTAAGGAGAAGGATTTCTCTAAAAATCGGCTCTCTAAACAATGTGGCCGGCTAGGGTATATATTGTCTTAAACTAGGGCAAACCTTTCCTAAATAGACTTCAACTTGGAGTAAGGAACAAGTCTTCTTCAAGGGATCTGATATTTCCAAGTTTGCCGCCTTCTAGAAGAGTTTTCCCGCTTGGTCTTTGACTTGGGCTTTTAGCGCGCTAGACTGGTCCAGTTAGTGCGCTGCATCTTCCAGAATGTTCTCTATATTTTTATCTTTCATTGCGCCTCCAAGGATTTAAGGCTTTCTTAGATAAAATCTAAGTTCAAGACAAATAGAATTTTGGACTGAAGCTGTCTCTTTAAAACAACAAGTCTTGAGTTAATTTCGGGCACCTCAAGATATGTATTTTCTATTTTCTTCTTTTTCTTATTTGTTTCTTATTAACCACCTATTTAAGAGCCAGTTTCGGGCACCTCTAGCACGAAGGAGAGCAAAACTAGAGCCAGTGATAGACACCTCTAGTTATTTTTCCAAAAGGTTCTAAGTCTTTATCACCAAAGTTTATTAGAAGAATTCTTAAATCAAACAAGTCCAAAAAGTGTTTATTTTCTTTCTAACCCTAAAGCAAGCTTCTAAGTTTTATTCCATGAGTATCCTATGGTTATCCCTTCAAAACAGAACTTGGCCATGGTAAGAAGAAAGATTTCTATAGCCTTAATGGAGTAAACTAAAGCAAAGCTAATGTAGGGCAGTGCAAGTTTACAAACAGTAATTCAAGAAAAGAGAATATTGTAAAAAATTTTAGAAAAAATTTACTCTTTTTTCATGGTAATATCGCGGCAGTGGGTAGCCTCGACAGTACTTTTGCATCTACAATCTCCCCCAAACTCAAACCGAGCATTGTCCTCAATGCTTAAAATATACAACATGCAAAAGAAAACAAGGATAGTAAAGTAGCAGGGATTAAAGAGATTCTGATTGTGATTCAGAAGAGTTGTTGGAAATAGTTGCCCTCATAGGTTTTCCTATCGATGCTTTCTGTCTTGATCCTTGTCCTGATGATTGCTGTGTTTTTGCATGCCGGGGCAGCTGTACTCTGGTGGGTGTTTGTTTCTGCAAGGGGGCAGTAACTTCATCTCCTTCTTCTTCTTCGTCTGTATGCATTACCTTTGTTTCTCCTCTTGCCTCGGCAGCTGGTATTCCTTCTTGGTCATGCAATGAACTCTCATGGACATACTCATCAATCTGTCTAGCAAGACTATCTCTAGAGAAACTTCCTATGGGGATAGGACTCGGTGGTGGAGAGTTGAAGATAGCTCTCCTTTTTGATGGCCGCCTTGCTGCTGGATGATGCGCCATGCCTACAGGTCTGGATGGGCCGGCAGCGTGAAACTGTTGTTTTGGCCTGGCGGTAAAGGATGGTCGAGGCCCTGGGGCAGGGGTTGTCTCTGTGTAAGTTGCGGCAGTGACGAAAATGTTGAGGGGGAAATCTGGAAACTACATCCCATGGGTGGGAAAATTCTGGATCAACATGTTGTCAAGAGTGTTGTTGAAATCTCTCTGATATTCCATGTATCGTTGCTGGCGCAGGTCCATGTCTGACATCCTCTACAAAATCTCCTGATATGGATCTGCTGCGGCAGTGGCTTGGGCATTGTCATGTGCTTCTGCCGTATACTGTTCTTGAGCAGTGAATTGTTGAGGTGTTGCCTGCATTGGGTCTGCTTGGGTGATCTGCATCATTCTTGGCAGAATTCTCTTGTCAAGACTTGCCTTTGGGTTGTATATTCATCTGTTTCTTCTATAGGGACACCTGCAGCAATGCATAGGGCAGAGATTAAACTAGGGAAATATAATAGACCTCATTCTTTCTTACCGCAATCATAAATTTCTTGAAGAATGATCTCTCCAACATTGATGGTCCTTTTGTTGATGATTGAATGAATGAGCAACAATCTTCTTCTATCAACTTTGTTGTTGTGGGAGGTGGGCATGAGGCGTCGCTTGACAATCTGCACCAAAGCTTGGCTTCGGGTTTAAGGCTGAGCCTTGTTACACAACCCCTATGGGTACCGTTTCCCATGGAGTGTTATCGTAGCAAAGTTCGGCCTTGATGGCCTTGTAATCCTCGGTATTGGCTGCAAATTCACCATGTTCATCGCGTATGGGGATAAGGCCGTAGTAATCATTGATTGCCTCGGCATCAAGTTTTACTGGCTTGCCCCGGCAGTAGACGAATAACGTCTCCTTGTTCGAACAATATACATAGAATTCTCTTACAATTGTTGCGTTTTCTACGGGAGGTTGGAGGCAAAATTTTTCTCAATCTTGGTCTTCGATCTTGTCGAACAAGAATCGATCGATGCCATAGTTTTCTTCAATGGTGTGTTGGAATCCTTATTCCTCCCATAACTGCCGTGCAATGAAAGACCTTTGGAATCGTTCTGCTATGATGATATTGGCAAAGCGTTTGTATGCTGCCATGGAGGATTCGGATATTGATGAGATGTTCTTGAAAATAAGCTGTAAATTGCAAGAATGCGGTTAAGAATGCAGAGAGTATTGTGAGGAAGAATTGGCAAGATTAACAAAGAATGCAAATTGAATAGCTTAAACAAGGAAGCTGCTTATATAGGCCTCGATAGTGTGACCGTTTAAACCACTAGTCGTTTTGTAGCCTTTGGAATTTTTAGCCCGTTGGCATTTAACTGCCTCGGCAAAAAACTCGGCAGATAGCCTTTACAATGTTTCTGCCCGTTAAGACTGCTGCGGCTCTGACACTGTGCACTACCACGGTAGCAGACTTCTTGCTGTGAATTACTTCTCTATTTTTCTTGCTTTATTGTCCTAACCTAAAAAAATAAACATCAAGAAATATTCAAATAATGAAAAGATATTTATTCCTAAATACTATAATTAAGCGAATTCATGAAAATATCAAATAAAATAGAAGAGAAAAATAAGAATATAAAGAAAACTTATGGAGGGTCGTTTCTGATATTTCTTATAGTCCATCTGCACCCTCCAACGAGTTACAATTCTGCCCAAAAAGGTTTGGACCATAATAAATATGGATAGTCCCCTTTGTATTATCTTGGTGGAGGTGTCTTTCTTTCGTGTTCTCTTGTACTCCATGCATGTCCTCCATCTTGATATTGTTTCTGAAGGCAAAAATAAATTGTTAGAAAAAATTATATCAACATCCAACCACTTAATTACCTCATTGCCATTAACTTCCATCATAGTTGGATATAGCCTTCGTTGTCGTAGCCATTGCTGTGATAGTCAATTGTCGTGGTAATCTTTTTCCAAAATTCGCTGTAAGTCAAGTGAAGAATCATCTTTCTTGAGGTCTTCAAGAATCAACCCACATTGTTTTTTATGCTTCTCAGTAATCTCCATCAGTAGAGATTCTAGCTTGAAACTAACATTAGATGGAATTACCACAAAAATATCATGTTCCAAACAATCATATCCTATTTGTGATTGCTTCAAATCTTGTAACGTTGACTTCTCGAAATATACCTGCAATAAAAGATATGAGTTTTGAAAGAATTCAAAAGGTTCATTCATTACCATCTCATATTCTATTATCACGGCATTGCCATCTTGTTGATCGAACATGTCTTCGTGTAACTGCCCCGGCAGCTGTGAGTGAGTCCTTAACTTCCTTTTTTAGCATCATCGCTGCCGTAACATCCTGGGAATCAGACTCCTCAAAATTTTCTATAGCATTACTCTCATCGGCCACGTTGAATGGTATCGTGACATTGCCCTGTTCAGATTCTCTACTGCCGCGACAGGACTCTCGACAGACTCATCCACTATTTGACAGTCTTTCTCATCAACATGTTCTGGATTCAGAGGTTCCAGAATTTCCACTTTGTCCTCTAATGTTGGGATTTCAGTATCCCCAAGGATTGATTGTTGGGTCATGTTATTCAGGGCATATTCGGATCTCTGCAATTGATTTTCCAAATCCCACAAGGGCGCATCCAATCTATCTATATGTGCATCTAGGAGCCTTGATTACTTTTTCATGAATTCATCAATTCTCGGTATTGATGCTTTCAATGTTTCCTCCAATGAATTTGGATACTCTTGAGAAGAATTATATTGTCATGGTATATCTGTAACATCAACAAAATTGTCATGATAAAAAAAATTGAGCGTTTTGATCATACCATGAAGGATTTTGTTGTTGGCTTCATCTATGGTCCTCTCTGTGGTCATAGGTTCCAGTACTGTATGGGCAATTGCTAACTAAATGATCATCTCCGCAATTGAAACAAAAATTTTCCCAGGCATAAACTTGTTGGGGCTCTTGGTTGGCATAGATAATCATCATTTAATCAAGGAAATTCTTGATTGGCTCGATTCATATCTTTCAACATCAACTCCCGAATAGATTTGCTTCTTTCTCCTTGCATTTTGAACCTTCAACTTGAAACACACCTTTTTTTTAGAAAGAGAAAAAAAGAATATGTTAGTAAAAATAATAAATAAAGAAGGCAAGAAAATTAAAGAAGACAAAATTTAGTTGTCAATCCCCGGCAACGGCGCCAAAAACTTGATGCGTGTAATAAAAGCGCAATTGAGTGCAAGTGTACACGTCGCCAAGTAATAAATTGATAAGTATATCGTGTATCGTCTCCACAAGGATTGGTATACTTAATATGACTCCCCTTGTTCCTTTGCTCCTGAAAATAAAGTAAAAACACAGATGAGTGAATTTGTTTAACTAACTAAATAATTAAATAAAAAAACATAAAAGGTTGAGAACGATATAGAGAAAGTGGGTAGGAAGGATCCAGCTGCGTCAATTAGTGGATTCAATTGATCTTCTTCTTATCCAATGCAATCACACAACACTGCTTCGACAGTACTACAGATACGGTCTCGGCAGCATTGGTGTTCTCTGCCGCGACAATCTCTTGCTCTTGGGCAGAGGCTTCAAAGTTCAGCAAAGTATCCGTAGTTGACTCCGCTTATCTCTAAGTCAGAGTGTTGTTGATGACTGGTCCTTGACGATACCTCTCGGCTTAAATCAACGATAACCACCAACCAATCCAACACTTCTTTTAGCTGCTGAAACTCTTAACCTATCTCTAGGCCGAGTTAGTATCTACAACACCGTAATTATCCCTTTCGTGAATCTACACCTCTCGATGCTAGATAAATATATTACTTACAAACTTCTCTCTCGAGCATGAATGAAAGAACAAGGAATAGCAATAGGATAAGCAAACTTTGATATTATTATTGCATTAGAACAAAGAAACAAGAATCAATCTCCTCTCACTAATATCTACAACCTTCACCTATCCCTAAGAAATTTAGAACATAATATTGTTTAGGTACAATTCTTAGGGAAAAGAGTTTCTCTAAAAATCGGCTCTCTAAACAATGTGGTCGGCTAGGGTATATATAGTCTTAACCTAGGGCAAATCTTTCCTAAATAGACTTCAACTTGAGGTAAGGAACAAGTCTTCTTCAAGGGATCTGATATTTCCAAGTCTGCCGCCTTCTAGAAGGGTTTTCTCGCTTGATATTTGACTTGGGCTTTTAGCGCGCTAGCCTGGTCCAATTAGTGCGCTGCATCTTCCAGAATGTTCTCTATATTTTTATCTTTCATTGCGCCTCCAATGTTGGTGCTGCCACTCTGGATTCTGCCTCGGCCTCAACATTGCTTCACTGCCACTTCGGCCCTGGATATTCCTGCATATACAAAATGTGTAATAATATCTGCATTCTCTATAAATATTAACTTTGTAAGTAATGATAACGGAATATCCAATATTTTCACAAAGAGCCCATATTTCAGTTCAAGTTGGTGTATAATAGATGCATGAAGTACCATGAGAAGGGTAGTAAATAACTGCCTTTTAGGCACTCATCAGGAAGCATACACAACTTCATACAATGGAAAGCGTTTGAAGAGTGAGTGATGTGAGATAGGGTCCATTTTGGCCGAAGAACACGAACGTCGATAAACAATGAACAAGAAAATAGAAAATGATAGAGTTTAACAATTGAGAAAAAATAATATTTTTTAACAAAGAACAATGTGTTTCTCTGTATTTTTTATTATTGTTATATATCAAATGATTACGAAATAAACATTTAAATAGGCTAAAATAGAGTTTTAATATAACTAAAATTATGCTTTATCTATAATTTAAATAATATTTATTCCTAATTTAAATAAGACTTCTAATAAATCTAAACTATTTATTAGAAATAAACTCTAATTAAATATTAAATAAAAACTCTTAACACTCCTCGTTAATTTAGACTTCTCCTTAAGCTGTAACACTTTTTGTATAACTAACATTCTCCCTCAAGCTGGTGAACAAACGTAGTAGAACACCAGCTTGAATCTTGGATGTGATATCACTCTTTTTTCTTCTGTTGTTTCTTCAAAAAAAATATTCCTTGTTCTCGAGTCAGGAGTCTTTGATTGAGATTCTCCAACATGTGGTTCTTGATTAAAAGATTATATGTGAATAATGTACAAGTGATCAAAACAATCTACACTCCCCCTCAAGTTGGTTGTTGCACAAACTAGAATTCTAACTTGAACCTTTGATATAGAATGCTTTAAAAAATATTATTTACTTTTTAAGGTTAAATTATAACCTTTTCACCTATCTTTTTCGATTACTGGCTAAGATAGAATCAAATAGTTTTTTAAGGTCTTTTTTGCAATCTTTTCTCCTATCTTTTGAAACGGGTGGCTAAGATGGAATCAAATAGGTTTTTAAGGCTAAACTATAACCTTTTCTCCAATCTTTTCTTTAATCTTTTGAAACAGATGGCTAAGATAGAACCAAATAGTTTTTTTAAGGCTAAACTATAACCTTTTTTGTTATCTTTTTGATCGGCTAAGATAGAATTATTAAATAAAGAACCAACAAAATTAAACGAGTAAATATTTCAATAGAGATGTAAGATTTCCATGAGAAAAGCTAAAAATGAGTGTGATCTAATCATAGCAGTGAAAAAATTTTGTGCATCTGAAAAGTCAGACAATTGATATATTTGAAATTAAAGATGACAATAGTAGTGACATTATCAAGATCGTTGTTGGCTCATGATACCATGTGAGAAAAGGGTCATTGTGGCCGAAGAACACGAACGTCGATGAACAATGAACAAGAAAATAGAAAATACTAGAGTTTAACAATTGAGAAAAAAAATAATATTTTTCAACAGAGAACAATGTGTTTCTCTGTATTTTTTATTATTGTTATATATGAAATGATTACAGAATAAGCATTTAAATAGGCTAAAATAGAGTTTTAATATAACAAAAATTATATTTTATCTATAATTTAAATAATATTTATTCCTAATTTAAATAAGACTTCTAATAAATCTAAACTACTTATTAGAAATAAACTCTAATTAAATATTAAATAAAAACTCTTAACACTCCTCGTTAATTTAGACTTCTCCTCAAGCTCTAACACTTCTTAGATAACTAACAAGGGATGTGTCCGAAACCTTCAGGTGAGAGTTCAGGAATCCACTTTAATGACTGATTTTTACATTTTACCATTGAAAGGGACTAGGGTTGTTTTAGGGGTAGCATGGATGGCTATTTTGGGTCCTATCACCATGGATTATGCAAAGCTCACTTTCAAATTTTATTCAGAAGGGAAGAAACACCGATGGTAAAGAGAAGTAAGCTTGGGTCCTCAACCAATTCAGTGCCAATCGTTGAGATGAATGATTCATACAGAGTCGGCTGTAATTTTATAGATTACAACTTGATATGGGAACTGAGTCAGTAGAAGCTCTTGTGCATGAAAAGTTACAATCATTATTAGAGGAATTTGAGGATGTGTTCTTCCTTCCTGAAGGATTACCACCACCAAGGGATATTGATCATCCAATCCACTTGGAACCAGGGGAAAAGTTGTTGAACGTTCGCCCTTATCGATACCCTCATTTTCAAAAAGAGGAAATTGAATGTCAAGTTAAAAAAATGCTAGAAAATCAGATCATCCGAAGGAGTAACAGTCCATTTTTATCCCCGATTGTGTTGGTAAAGAAAAAAGATGAAAGTTTGAGATTTTGTATGGATTACCGGGATTTAAATGCAATCAAGATTAAAGATAAATTTCTAATTCCTACGTCTAAAGAGTTGTTTGATGAATTATTGAGTGCTCAATTCTTCTCGAAGTTGGATATGTTAGCAGGATATCACCAGATTATAGTACGTCCGGGGGATGAACACAAGACGACCTTTCGAACACGTCAGGGACATTACGAATTCCTTGTGATGCCATTCGGCTTAACGAAAGCATCATCCACTTTTCAAACGGACATGAATCAGATTTTTCAACCATATATTACGATGATGTGTATTGATTTTTCTAGATGACATTTTTGTATTTAAAAAAAGTTTGACTGCACACTTGGAACATTTGCAGACAGTCTAACAGATAATCAGGAAAAATGGTCTAGTAGAAAAGAAATCTAAGTGAACATTCGAACAATAATCTTTAGATTACTTGGGAAATGTGGTGACACGACAAGGATTGATGGTGGATTCGAACAAAATGGTGTCGCGACCATTTTAAAACCGAAAAGTGTGAAAAATAGCCTGACGATTTAATTGTGAAAAATAAAATTTAATACTTTTAATCGTTAATTATAAAAATCGGGTTATGTTAAAAATGTATCTTCTTTGAATTTTAAAAAATAATTTGGAGTCGCCACCGTCCACTTTGGTAGGCTAGACACCATAAAATAAACCTGAGATTCATTTAAAAATATTTGGGTTCGGGAGTCGGTTACGCGTAAGGACGACCCTTACGAGCTCCCGATATCGGTACCTTATTAATTATATATGACATTTTGAATAACAATATTAATTTAATCCGTTATTGACAAATAAATATCGTTCGAATAAGAATATCCTTTTGGATAAAAAGGTACATTTATTTTAAATACGAGCCTTGAATAAGACACCCTATAAAAGGAAACCTTAACTCGTATTTAAAGAAATATAAATTTTGACCAAAAGGTTTTAAATGTATGACCGGTTATTATCTTATCGATTTTAAGTTCTAGCCTATAAAGGCTCTATCAATTTAAATATTTAAACCCTATTGAATTATTAATTTCACCGGGTGTATTATGATAACATCCAAATACACGGACACTACCATCTCGACACCAAACAAAATTAATAATACTATTGGTGTTACTAATGTTTGCCTAATAAATTTTATTAAATTTTATTAAATTCTAACCCTAGATTATTTACCATTTTCTATGTTTCGATGACGCGACGAATACGATATCAAAGTACACTCTTGGCCAACATAATGTCATTTCAAAACACTGACCACTTAGTGTATCTAAGATATATGATTAGAACGCCATCGTTACTAAATTATCTTCCTATTTAATTAAATATTTAATTAAAGTGATTAACCTTAAAAGGCTCTAATTTAATTAATCTACGTGAAAATTAAGTGTCACCCTAAACAAATATACTATATGGTTTTAAAAATAAAAACATAATAAATAATTAAATAAATAAAACAATAAATAAATAAAACAATAAAGCAATAAATAAGATAAAGGAACTTAGTTACTTTTTATTAAAGAGACATGGGAACTCAAAATATAACAAGGGGAATTACATGACAAGGGGAATTATATGATATCAAATGAAAGGGGAGGATTAAATATTCGACTATAAGGGATCAATTTGACTTAATTAAATTAAATTAAATTAATCTTAAACAAATTTAATTAGATTCCATTAAGGGTCAAATTAAATTATTTCCAAGCCTAAAAAAATTAAATTAATTTTAATTAAGTCTAAATTGATGGAATTTCGGATTTAAAGTTTGATTCGGGTTCAATTTGGGGATTAAATTGAAGAAATTTAGAGTTTTAGGCTTTAATTTAAGTGAAATGGGGACCTAAATGAATTACAGTTCAAAGCTTAGGGGACCACAGAGAGAAATTCTCCACTTTCAACCAATGTACTCTACTCAAACAACATTTTTCCAGAAAATGTTTTTAAACTGGATCAAACCCATGTTTTTTCAAGAACACTTTGAATGTTCTTCATATTCATGAAAAACATGAAGAACACATCCAACAAACACCATCTCATCCTCCACTTGATCCATAACCTCACCGTCCACCACCGCACCAACATATTTTCCGGCAACCACGTCCGACCGGCAACCACCGTGGATCAACTTTCGGCTATCATTTAACTTGCCGTAAAACACTCAAAATCATCAAGATTTCTTTTAAAAAAACCAAATCCGATATCTAAGCTACCAAAATCTAACCTTTTCTTCTCCGAATTTTAATCTAAACATCAACAGAAACTCCTTCATAAACTCAAACCCAGATTTGACTGAATCTTTACCACTTTGCTCAACCTAGATCATAAATCACTTGAAAACCATTTTCTTTATCTAGAAACAACCTCCACTGAAACCATAACTAATCGGAAAATTCAAAAGAAATCTGAAACTAATCTTTAAATTGTTATTTAAGTGATATTTAACTTATATATAAGTTTGAATACAAGAAAATAACAAGAAAAAGAAAAGAAAGATGTTACCTTTTTCACTTTCCGAACACCGCCAATGAACTTTTGATCGAGTTCTAATAATTTTTCGATGATTTCCCCTGCTTTTGTTTTTTCGTTTCTCCTCTAATCCTCAATGCCTCTTTTTTTTCCTTTTGTTTCTGTTTTTTCTCTTTTTTTAAAAATCAAACCAACTCCCCAACAACTACAAGTAACTCCACAGGTAACCGACTCTATCTCTTATCCATATTTTTTATTTATTTTTTATTCTTTATTTACTTAATTTATTATCACTTATATTATTTACTTATTTCATTATTATTATTTATATTTACTTAGGTCCAAGCTTGGACAAAATTTAGGTTCTACAGCTGCCCCTATTTGCTCAATGTTGTGGAGTAGGAGACGAGCAAAGACTGAAAAGACACAAACTTTGTCTAAGCCTTTTGACCTCTGTTACGCTAACAAAGCTTGAAGTTATTCTTCTTATTATGAATTTATTCAAACTTAATATCATACCCAGAGGACTTAATGATGATCCGGAGGATTTAGGATCATATTGCCTTTTTAATTGTGCAAACGATATCATCACTCCCGAAGGTGATAGCCCGGAGGACATAACATCATGCACGTAGGACTTACTGATGACCCGGAGGATTTAGGATCATATTGCCTCCTTGATTGTGCAAACGATATTATTACTCCCGAAGGTGACGGCCCAAAGGACTTAACATCATGCCCGGAGGACTTACTGATGACCCAGAGGATTTAACATCATATCCGGAGGACTTACTGATGACCCGGAGGATTTAACAATGGAATATAGAGTTGTTCTTCTTATTATGAAATTCTTTATCTCCACTGAAGAGTCTGAAACTGTTCTTCTTATTACGAAATTCTTCAGACTGTTAATAAGTCATGAGATATGATGTTGTTTCTTCATGTTGAATTTGGAGTTGTTCTACTCATCTAAACTCCTCCGAAGTTTGAAGTTGTTCTTTTCATTTGAATTCCTTCAAACAAATCATAAAATTTGAGGTTATTCTTCTCATTTGAATTTTCTCGAACATCTGATAAACAAAGATTTATTGAAAACCACATCTTCATGTGGAAAATCTTGCTTAACTTCATCTTCTTTGTTGAGATCTTTTTTATTAGATAAAAATCCGTATTGGTCTCTACCGGCCTTCTAAAATGTTTGTTCTCAAATTTCCTTCCTCTGAGATCTTTGCTTGTCCTGATCTAGATTGCTCTTTGTTGATCTTGCAAATTCCTGTTAAAAACAAACCAAAAATATTTTGAATGCATAAGTTAGCATGGATGACCCTATGAATACCTAACTATATGATACATGAATCGTGGTTATTGAAGGACACTTGAATATACTTTGGTCTTCTTCATTCTCCTCATTGAACCTTTTTCTATCAAGAAGACATCTCACATCAACAACTTTGTACTCTTTCTGATCTTTTTGAGAACCATTTCTCATATTGACATTAACATCATTGTTTTCCCAAATCAGTTAGGATTTTCCTCCATATTTCATGGGCTATTATTTCTTCAAACATATTCTCAACCCTCAAGTTAATAAATTTTCTGAAAAATCAAACTTGCCTCACTTTCATCATTTAAGGCGAACAAATGTCGTAGGTCTGAATTTTCTCATGGTCCCTAAACCTCTTGTAGTCCATGAACTTCCATTAAGCTGGACTAATATTCACTATTTTCACCATGAATCTCGGCAAGGATTATAGTTTGTATGTGATTCTCCCATGTTTACTTGTGCCATCTTCGTTGTTCGAATATTTTAACATTCAAAGCTTTATTTGTTCTTCATCATACTTCTCATCATTAATCCAATATCGAGATCACCTCCTGTTCTGACCGCATTTAAAGGATTAATACATCATAGTAATTCCCATGAAATCTTTTGTTTTTCTTGTATCTAATCAATTTATCTGCAAGATGCTTGTTAAAACAATAAGCAAAAGCTCAAATTATAATTTTACTAATTTTGAGAAATTTGGAAAAAAAAATTGATTGTCATGGCAAACAAGAAAATATAAAATTAGGTCTTGGAATACCAAGTGCAATAAAACCTTCGAACCAATTTGCAAAGATCAACTCTGATGTGACCATTTCTAATTTATTAGACTTCTAGGAGAAACATTCTCATTTTCTTAATTCTACCTCGTTTAAGTGGCACTCTTTGCCTTACTAACTCACCATACCCAATCTTTTCCTCTTTTCTGTTCTCGATCAAGCATTAGAGGACTGAAAATCCTTCAATAAAGGTTAACCCTGATATGCGGGATATATTCTAAAGACTAACTCTCCTTGTTCCAATACACGTATATGGTCAAAATGATCTTTTGTGACTTGTAATATGGGTTATGGTTCATGGATAACAAAAAAAAAGATATATATAGGCTCAAATAATTATTTAAGGGTAATAAAACCAAGGATCATTGTTGCATTGATCTGAATATGTTCTGATGAAATACTTTTCTTTTCTACTTATGGAATACTCTAGACCGCCCTTTTTTGGGTTTTCACCCTAGAGGTCATTTCCTTTTTACCACTTCTTTTTTCGGTGGTTCATATTTTCAAAATATCTCACAAAGCTTTCTATTTATTTTTCTTTTGTTGATTGTTTTAACTTTCGTGTCAACAATTTGAACTTGACTTGTTTTTTTTTGGTTTTGTATTTCACTTTTATTTCCTACCCCTAATTCTCAAGGCATCACAACCAAACATATTTCACTTCCGAACATATTTTCATGCTCTTTTGCCCCCAATGCAGGGGTGATCCTTGGTTTGGGTTGAATCAAAAGAAAACGATATTAGGCTCAAAGGGGATAACAAATGATATTTTTCTTATTTTCTTTCTTTGATAAGGGAGATCAAGAAATGTCAAATATCATCCCATACTTGGATACCTTTGAAGAAAAGCAATCTTCAGTTGGACGAAGTTTTGGGTTATCACTTCATTCAAAGACCTTAGTGAACAATGCTTGAGAGGAAATTCACTCAAAATTTATCTAGGATTTTCCATGATTCTTGAACACTCATCAATATTTTTCTTTGGGCCTAAATAAAATTGAAACGAGTCACATTATCGAAGTTGATCTATGAATTTGGTTTAAGGTCAATCCTGCAATTAGTATTCAAGACCTGGAAGAATGATGTTAGTGATGATATATATCTACAAATGTATGAGCGATTAAAAATTAACCCATAACAAAGAATGTTTTTCTATGGCAGTGAATAAAAGAATTAAATAATACGAATTAAAGAATTAAAGAATCAAAGAATATGAAATGCTTACCACTTCAGAGAAAAATATATATGAAACAAGCATCATGAGAAAATAAATTGAAATAGTCTCCCTTACAAAAGACACCCAATGCTCGCGGGCAAAAGCAATTGGGATGATTCAGGGCATTACTCCGCAACTATCCCCAAAACACCTTTCTATAAGATGAAAACTTTCTTGATGTTTTGACATGGACAAGACAAATTTTTCATAGCTCAAAACAATCTTGGAAGAGCTAATCCTAGCGCTCTGAATCTTCAACGGGAATATCGTCTTGAACATTTTCTTTGATCTTCCATTGTTGCACCAACTCCTTTGTCAAAACTCTTTTATCAACCAGTTTCTTGATTTCTTCTAGTAAAGATCTATATTTATTAGTAGCATGACCTAGTAATCCCATATGAAACTCACAAACGTTGTTGGGATCATAGCTTTGAGCAAAAGGGTTGGCGCTTTCTTCATTGGCTTGGGAGTAATATATTGAGCTTCAACAAGATAAGGAAATAAATCAACAATAGGCATTTCAAATATCTTTAGATTTGCACTTTTCTAGGGAATCTTTTGTTGTCGCCCTAAAGAACTGGGTGATCTTTTCCTTTTACGATTTCGGGAACCTCGAACATTACACCCATTTACCTCTTTCGGCTTTTTGTCTTCTGTAGAACTTTTGAGCCTGGATTCAATTTTCCCTTGTTGGATTCCAACTTCTATTACCCCACCAAGGGACATAAAATCTTTAAAGTTGCCCTTTGAATTTACAAGCATTTTATCGAAGAAATTAGATGGCAGGGTCTGATGAAATATTTCGACATTTCCTCTTCTATCATGGGTGGCTGCACCTGAGATGCTAGCATCCTCTATCTCAATGCATGGTCCTTAAAGCTCTCATCATCTTTCATTCTCATATTTTGTAAAGTCCGACGATCTGGAGCCAAGTTTATGAAATACCTATACTGCCCCCAGAAATTCTTTCGCCAAATCAACCCATGTTCGGATACGCTCTCGACTCAATCTATTGTACCATGTTACAGCAGGTCCAATCAAGCTATCATGAAAGTAGTGAATCATCATTTGGTCATTATCTAGATATCCTTATATTTTTCGACAGAACATCGTCAAGTGAATTTTAGGGCAACTAGACCCGTCATACTTCTCAAAAATAAGGATCTTGAATTTCGGTGAAATAACCAAATTAGGGACCAGACAAAACTCCCTTGCACTAAACTCAGAGTTTGCTTCTTTTTTTCTTGCCTCAATTTTCTTTTGGAGCTCTGTACACATATTTGTCAATTCATCAACACGTTCTAAGGAAAACATACTCATGCTCGAACTTGGTACTCCAGGGTAGATAGACAGACATGGCTTCGAGTTTTGGTCATCTACCTTTGGTTGAGACATTGTTATTTGCTCTCGTGATCTTTCTTGAATACTTACAACTTCTCCCATATTCTCATCCATGATGTTTGATTCTCTAACTTTTATTAATGTTGAGTTACTCTCATCGGAACCCTCAACCACTTTAGATTCATGTATGCTAATGCAATATTGATAAATAATAATGTTATGATATTAAATATGAAATAAACATATGCATGAATGCAACAAATTATTGATCCAAGAGTGATTATTGATGAGTGCCTAAAAGGCAGTTATTTACTACCCTTCTCATGGTACTTTATGCACCTATTATACACTCACTTGAACCAAATCATGTACTCTTTGCTCAAATAGTGGATATTCCGTTATCACCACATACAAAGTTAATATTTATAGATAATTTAGATATTATTACAATTTTTGTACATGCAGGAATATCCAGATTCGAAGCGACAGAAAAGCTGTGTTGAGGCCGAGGTAGAAGACTGATCATGGCAGAATCCAATGTGGCAGCACCAACAATGGAGGCACACTGAAAGATAAAAATAAAGAGAATATTCTGGAAGACACAGTACATCAATTGGACCAGGCTAGCATGCCCAAAGCCCAATTCAAAGACCAAGCGGGAAACCCTTACTAGAAGGCGGCAAACTTGGAAATATCAGAATCCTTGAAGAAGACTTGTTCCCTACTCTAAGTTGAAGTCTATTTAGGAAAGGTTTGCCCTAGGTTAAGACTATAAATATGCTAGCTGGCCACATTTTTTAAGAGAGACGATTTGTAGAGAAAAATCTTCCTCCCTAAGAATTGTACTTACACAATAACATGTTCTAAACTTCTTAGGGATAGATGAAGGTTGTTGATATTAGTGAGAGGAGATTGATTCTTGTATTCTTGTTCTTATGCAATAAAATCAGAGTTTGCTTATCCTATTGCCATTCCTTGTTCTTGTATCCAAGCCCGAGAGGGAAGTTTACAAGTAATCTATTTATCTAGCATCGAGAGGTGTAGATTCACGAAAGGGATAAGTACGATGTTGGCGACACTAACTCGGCCTGTACTCCTGTGGAGGCAATAGGAGATGGGTTAAGAGTTTCAGCAGCTAAAAGAAGTGTTGAATTGGTTGGTGGTTATCTTTGGTTTACGCCGAGGGGTATCGTCAAGGACTGAGCATCAACAACACTTTGACTCAGAGATGAGTGGAGTCACTTATGGATACTTTGCTGAACTTTGATACTTCTGCCCACGAGCAAGAGATTGTCGCAGCAGAAGAGCACCAGCATTGCCGAGGCAGTATCTGCAGTACTATCGAAGCAGTGTTGTGCGATTGTGTTGGACAAGAAGAAGATCAATTGAATCCACTAATTGACACAACTGGATCCTACCCATTTTCTCTATAATCGTTCTCAACTCTTTATTTTATTTTTTGTCATTCAATTATTTAGTTAGATAAAACAAACCATCTTATTTTTGTTTTTATTTTATTCTTAGGAGAAAGGGAACGAAAGAAGACATATTAAGTATACCAATCCTTGTGGAGACGATACACGATATACTTATCATTTTATTACTTGACGACGTGTACACTTGCACTCAAAATAACGCTTATACCATGTCTATCAAGTTTTTGGTGCCGTTGTCGGGGATTGGCAACTAAATTTTGTCTTCTTTAATTTTCTTGTCTTCTTTATTTATTATTTTTACTAACATATTTTTTTCTTTTTCTTAAAAAAAAGAGTTTATAGGTGTGTTTCAAGTTGAAGGTTCAAGATGCAAGAAGAAAGAAAGAAATCTATTCGGGAGTTGATGTTGAAAGATATGAATCGAGCCAATCAAGAATTTCCTAGATTAAATGATGGTTATCTATGCCAACCAAGAGCAACCCAACAAGTTTATGCCTGGGCAAATTTTTGTTTTAATTGTGGAGATGACCATTTGGTTAACAATTGTCCATACAATACTGAAACATATGGCCACAGAGAAGACCATAGATGGAACCAACAACAAAATCCTTCATGGTATGATCAAAACGCTCAAAATTTTTTGTATCATGATAATTTTGTTGGTGTTACAGATATGCCATGGCAATATAATTATTCTCAAGAGTATCCAAATTCATTAGAGGAAACATTGAAAGCATCAATGGCTAGAATTGATGAATTCATGACAGAGCAATCAAGGTTCATGGGTGCACATATAGCTAGATTGGATGCGCCCTTGAGGGATTCGGAAAATCAATTGTATGACAGGGATAACATAACCCAACAATCAATCCTTGGGGATATTGAAATCCCAACACTAGAAGACAAAAAGGAAATTTGGGAACCTTTGAGTCCAGAACATGTTGATGAGAAAGAATGTCAAACAGTGGATGAGTCTGCCGAGAGTCCTACAGTGGTAGTAGAGAAGCCTGAACAGGGTAATGTCACGATACCATTCAATGAGGCTGATGAGAGTAATGCTCTAAAAAAATTTTAGGAGTCTAATTCCCAGGATGTTACGGCAGCAATGATGCTGAAAAAGGAAGGTGAGGATTACTCTCACTCACAGTTATCGGGGTAGTTACACGAAGACGTGTTCGATCAACAAGATAGCACTACCGTGATAATGGAAAATGAGATAGTATTGAATGAACCTTTTAAATTCTTTCAAAACTCATATCTTCCATTGCATGTATATTTCGAGGAGTCAACATTACAAGATTTGAAGTCATCACAAATAGGATATGATTGTTTGGAAGATGATATTTCTATGGTAACTCCATCTAATATTAGTTTCAAGCCAAATTCTCTACTGATGGAGATTATTGAGAAGCATAAGAAACAATGTGGGTTGATTCTTGAAGACTTCAAGAAAGATGGTTCTTCACTTGACTTACACCGAATTTTGGCAAAAGATTGTCACGGTAATTGGCTATCACAGCAATTGCCACAAAAACGAAGGCTATATCCAACTATTAATGACAACGAGGTAATTAAGTGGTTGGATGTTGATATAATTTTTTCTAACAATTTATTTTTGCCTTCAGAAACAATATCAAGATGGAGGACATGTATGGATTACAAGAGAAAATGAAAGAAAGATACCTCCACCATGATAATACAACGGGGACTATCCGTATTCATTATGGCCCAATCCTTTTTGAGCAGAATTGTCACTCAATGGAGGGTGCAGATGGACTATAAGAAATATCGGAAATGACTCTCCATAAGTTTTCTTTATATTCTTATTTTATATTAATTTTCTCTTTTATTTTATGGTATTTAGGAATAATTATATTCTCATTATTTAAATGTTTCTTGATGTTTATCTTTTTAGGTTAGGACAATAAAGCAGGAATAACAGAGAAGTAGTTCACAGTAGGAAGTTTGCTGCCGTGGTAGTGCATAGTGTTAGAGTCGCAGTAGTCCCAACGGGTAGAACAGGGTAACAGCTAGTCTGCCGAGATTTTTGCCGCGACAATAAATGTAAACGGCAGTAAAGACCAAACGGCTAGTAGTTCAAACGACTACATAGCCAAGGACTATATAAGCACCTTCTTTCTCTTGAACAATTCACTCTTGCATTCTTGTTTCTTTAGAATTGTTTACTCAATCTCTCTCTTGTTATATTCGTTACAATCTCAAAACTCTCTTACTTTTCTCAGAATCTTTCCAAGAAACTCTCCCTTTACTATCTTTACTTGTTTTATTAATTTTATCTGCTGTGTGATTTGAGCGTTGAGGACAATGCTCGATTTGAGTTTGGGAGAGATTGAAGATGCAGAAGCACTGCCGAGGCTATCCGATGTCGCGGCATTACCATAAAAGGGAGTAAATTTTTACTGAAATTTTTTTTCTCTTTTCTTGAATTTATGTTTTTAATCTTGTACTGCCCTATGTCAGGTTTGCTATAGTTTACTCCTTTAAGGCTATAGAAAATTTTCTCCTTACCATGACCTAGTACTATTTGAAGGGATAACCATAGAATACTCATGGAATAAAACTTAGAAGCTTGCTTTAGGGTTAGACAGAAAATAAACACTTTTTGGACTTGTTTGATTTAGGAGTTCTTTTAATAAACTTGGGTGATAAAGACTTAGAACTTTTTGAAAAAAAATAACTAGAGGTGCCTATCACCGGCTCTAGTTTTGCTCTCCTTCATGCTAGAGGTGCCCGAAATTGGCTCAAGACTTGTTGTTTTAAGGAGAAAGCTAAACCAAGATTCTACTTGTCTTGAACTTAGGGTTTATCTAAGAAATTCTTGAATCAGCCTTGTCCATTAAACGCACACACTCACCTAGCCCTATAGCTTGTTTCTGAGTAGAAGTCCTTGGGTAAACTAGTGGCTAAAACGGAGAGATAGACATGACCATGGTGGGGGAATAGATGGAAAAGTAAGACCAAAGGGGAGTAAGGCTTAGCAATTTGATATTTGACATTGCTTGAGGAAAAGCAATAGTTCGAGTTTGGGGGTATTTGATGAGTGCCTAAAAGGCAGTTATTTACTACCCTTCCCATGGTACTTTATGCACCTATTATACACCCACTTGAACCGAATCATGTACTCTTTGCTCAAATAGTGGATATTTCGTTATCACCACATACAAAGTTAATATTTATAGATAATGCAGATATTATTACAATTTCTGTACATGCAGGAATATCCGAATCCGAAGCGGCAGAAAAGCTGTGTTGAGGCCGAGGCAGAAGACTGGCCGCGGTAGAATCCAGTGTGGCAGCACCAACAATGGAGGCACATTGAAAGATAAAAATATAGAGAATATTCTGGAAGACACAGCGCATCAATTGGACCAGGCTAGCATGCCCAAAGCCCAATTCAAAGACCAAGCAGGAAACCCTTTCTAGAAGGCGCCAAACTTGGAAATATCAGAATCCTTGAAGAAGACTTGTTCCCTACTCCAAGTTGAAGTCTATTTAGGAAAGATTTGCCCTAGGTTAAGACTATAAATATGCTAGCCGGCCATATTGTTTAAGAGAGATGATTTGTAGAGAAAACTCTTCCTCCCTAAGAATTGTACTTACACGATAACATGTTCTAAACTTCTTAGGGATAGGTGAAGGTTGTTGATATTAGTGAGAGAAGATTAATTCTTGTATTCTTGTTCTTATGCAATAAAATCACAGTTTTCTTATCCTATTGCCATTCCTTGTTCTTGTATCCAAGCCCGAGAGTGAAGTTTGTAAGTAATATATTTATCTAGCATAAAGAGGTGTAGATTCACGAAAGGGATAGGTACGGTGTCGGCGACACTAACTCGGCCTGTACTCCTGTGGAGGCACTAGGAGATGGGTTAAGAGTTTCAGCAGCTAAAAAAGTGTTGGATTGGTTGGTGGTTATCTTTGGTTTACGCCGAGAGGTATCGTCAAGGACTGAGCATCAACAGCACTTTGACTCAGAGATGAGCGGAGTCACTTACGGAAACTTTGCTGAACTTTGATACTTCTGCCCACGAGCAAGAGATTGCCGCGGCAGAAGAGCACCAGCATTATCGAGGCAGTATCTGCAGTACTATCGAAACAGTGTTGTGCAATTGCGTTGGACAAGAAGAAGATCAATTGAATCCACTAATTGACACAACTGGATCTTACCCATTTTCTCTATAATCGTTCTCAACTCTTTATTTTATGTTTTGTTATTCAATTATTTAATTAGATAAAACAAACCATCTTATTTGTGTTTTTATTTTATTCTTAGGAGCAAGGGAACGAAAGAAGACATATTAAGTTTATCAATCCCTGTGGAGACGATAAACGATATACTTATCATTTTATTACCTGATGACGTGTACACTTGCACTCAAAATAGCGCTTATACCACGCCTATCAATTATCATAGAACAACTTTCATTTCAGATAAGAAAATTTATTATATCTAATATCAAACACTAAAGATATTTGCGAGTCGTAACCCCTAATTTCTTAACTTCCTCTAAAAACCTTGCTAGCTTCTCATTGTGATCTATTGCCATATTGATGTTCTAACTCAATTCTGCCACCACATCCGCTAAACTTTCTATTTGTTGAGCCATCTCTCGTGCTTGAATATCTGCAGCTTTTATGTCATCATCTTTTTCTTGTAACTTTACCCTTAAACCCTATAGCTGGACACGTTGTTTTTCTTCACTTCCTAAGCATTCCTTCTTAACATCCCTAGCGAGATCTTGATAGTGTGATCTCAAGGTTTGTAACTCTAATTCCAAGTTATCTCTCTCTTGAATCAATCTAATTACCTGAACCTCGTACTCGGATTGATATTGCTTCTTTGTAATACTTTTATCTCGGACTTCATGTCTGCCCCTGAATTAGGCTGATTCTTTTCTTCAAACTTCAATTTTCTGCATTTCAACAGACCTTGAACTTTACGTTTCAAAGCTATGCAATTTTCAATTGATTGTCCCCGTACTCCATTGTGAAATTCACAATGAGCATCGGCATCATACCATTTCGGGTACGGAGGTTGTAATAGTGAGATAAAATACGGAGTTATTAGCCGAGCTTGTAGCAACTGAGGATATAGTTCTTTGTATGAAATGAGAATTGGGTCAAACCGATTCTTGCAACTTTTTGACTTCTGGGAATTAGGAAAAGGGATCTTGGAACCTGAACTTTTCTCTGAATGATCGACCGACTTTATCGAGTTGAACACTTCTTTCATTTTTGATTTTCCATAAACCATTGTGATTTTCTCAGGTTTTGGGTCTGGTACATCTTCGACTGGCTTGTTTACGCTAATTATAAGTGATGGTTTGTATGTGTATTGATTCTCTTTCGACTCTTCTTTCTTTTCCATATACCTCTTTCCTTTAGTCATGTCCATCATCATGGTCTTCAACTCATTTATTTGTCTTTTCAACACTTGCATTTCAGCATCTTTAGAGTCTAACGAGTAATCTCTAGGTAAACTATCCATCCTTCTCAAGCTGCGACTCATAATTTCAATCTCGTCTTCGACCTACGAATCCCTTTAACTGTTATGATTGCCTTCTAACTTGATAATCACTTTTGAATCAATATCTTTATGCGATGTGATGCAAAAATATCAACATGTTAAAATGATGAATTAATATTATAAATAAATAAATAAATAAAAATTAACACAATTATGTACAACAACTTAAATATAAATCTACTCTATAATGCATGAATGCAAGAGATATCAATTTCAAAAGCTAGTCATTAAACATCACTCATATAATGAAAAGATCGAATACAAAGAGAAGCCAATTTGTTGATAGAAGATAATCGGCTCGAGCTTCTTGGTTGATCACATCATTCAGTCTGGTTCGGCATCTGTCTTGGTATGTCGATGAAAATCTGACAAGTCTTCAACTTTATCAAGCAAAAACCCATGTATATCTGACATTTCCTATATTTGGTTCTGAAGTTGATCACTAATTTCATCCTGCATAATCTGGGTGACTAACTCAGTTTGGCTTTTAACAAATTGTTCTACACTTTAAACGCTAGTTCAAAACTTGCAAACTGATTTTCCGCATATTGTGTAGTACTTCTGATGTCCTCTTTAGTTTCTCATATTCATCCTTCGATAATTCACGTCATCTATGAAAATTGAACATCGATCTTGGGCTCGCAATTCTCTTTTCTTGTTCAAGTCTTCATTTGTCAACAATAATCCTAAGATGTCCCAAGTTAATCCACTAAATATTCACTTTCTGACTATCTTTGCCTTCTAATTACCACATCTCGTTTAGATCTGCACTTGCCCCAGTACCCGTCTTAAAGCTCGAACAAGTGTTGAACCAAATATAAATCTAATTCTTTTCGCCTACTAGAACGGTGTAGCAAAACCTCTTAGTTGTTGGTGGTGGTGTTGTAACCATCCTCTTGAAAACAACTAAGAATCCTTTATCGAAAATGGCTATTCACGTTATCGTCCAAGAATTCCAAAATTACCTTTAATTTTTTCAGACATACCCCATGCTTGAAGTATTCTGAAACAATATTCTATGATTGATACCTGGTCTCCTCGAACATTAACTCTAATCTTACACTGAGTCTTCTTGAAAATCAAATCTGATAACATACTGAGTCTTCTCGAATATGGTTCATTTTGGCATATTGTCTTCCACTTGTATGTCAAACCCTTTAGTTTATGACTGTTGTCTATACAACTAGCTCATGAATCGATACCTCTAATGTATGCTATATGAGCTCACTCACACACCACCAAAAAAAGTGTTAGTATGGTGAATTAATAATCTGAATAAAAATAAATTGACTTACGTAAAATAACCAGAGAATAATTTATGTTGCATAAAAATTAACAAAGAGTATATTATATTGCGTAAAAATAACCAGAGAATAGTTTAACACAAAAATCCTAATTTTGGCGATATTTCGGCAATATACCGCTTTATCTTATGGTCCCTGTCTGGCTCTAATAGGGGTAGGTTTCTACTCTACACACGTGGGTTTGGGTCTAGACTCTAGGTTCACGAACTGTCTTTATTGCCTACTACGACGATAAGACATCGATTCGGTAGTATAAGTCCCATACAACAGAGGTGAAGACCTCACGACGCGTACGGTTAGTATACCGGAAGCAGATAAAAATCCGAAACTCGAAGCTGGATAGCATCACGTCGGACAATATCTAACTCCCACTCAAGGATAAAAAGCTCGGGTCAAGAGCTGATGCATGAATGACAAATATATCACACAAAATGAAAATACTATCCTTATCCGAACGATATTTATTTAACAATAATGAATTAAATTAATACCTATATTCAAAATACTGAAATGTCACGTGTAAGTAATTATTAGGCATGACTCTCAAAAAATATATCCCAACAGAGTCGTCAAGCTGTCGCGACCATTTTAAAACTGAAAAGTGTGAAAAATAGCATAGTGATTTAATTGTGAAATATCAAATTTATTGCTTTTAATCGTTAATTATAAAAATCGGGTATGTTAAAAATGTGTATTATTTGAATTTTAAAAAATAATTTGGAGTCGTCACCGGCCACTTTGGTAGGCCAGACACCATAAAATAAATCAGAGATTCATTTAAAAATATTTGGGTTCGGGAGTCGGTTACGCGTAAGGACGACCCTTACGAGCGCCCCATATCGGTACCTTATTAATTACACGTGGCATTTTGGCATTTTGAATAACAATATTAATTTAATCCGTTATTGGCAATTAAATATCGTTCGAATAAGAATATCTTTTTGGATAAAAGGTATATTTCTTTTAAATAAGAGCCTTGAATAAGACGCCCTATAATAGGAAACCTTAACTCGTATTTAAAGAAATATAAATTTTGACCCAAAAGGTTTTAAATGTATGACCAGTTATTATCTTGTCGATTTTAAGTACTAACCTATAAAGGCTCCATCAATTTAAATATTTAAAATCTATTGAATTATTAATTTCACCGGGTGTATTTTGATAACATCCGAATGCACGGACACTACCATCTCGACACCAAACAAAATTAATAATACTATTTGTGTTACTAATATTTGCCTAATTAATTTCATTAAATTCTAACCCTGGATTATTTACCATTTTCTAGGTTCCGATGACGCGCCGAATACGATACCAAAGTACACTATTGGCCACCATAATTTCATTTCAAAACAATGACCACTTAGTGTATCCAGGATATATGATTAGAATGTCATCGTCAAAAAATTATCTTCCTATTTAATTAAAGTGACTAACCCTAAAAGGCTTTAATTTAATTAATCTACGTAAAAATTAAGTGTCACCCTAAACAAATATACTGTATGCTTTTAAAAATGCAAACATAATAAATAATTAAATAAATAAAACAATAAATAAATAAAACAATAAAGCAATAAATAAGATAAAGGAACTTAATTATTTTTTATTAAAGAGACATGGGAGCTCAAAATATAACAAGGGGAATTACATGACAAGGGGAATTATATGACATAAAATGAGAGGGAAGGATTAAATATTCGACTTTAGGGGTTCAATTTGACTTAATTAAATTAATCTTAAACTTAGAAATTTTAATTAGATTCCATTAAGGGTCAAATTAAATTATTTCTAGACCTAAAAAATTAAATTAATTTTAATTAAGTCTAAATTGATGGAATTTTGGATTTAAAGTTCGATTTGGGTTCAATTTGGGGATTAAATTGAAGAAATTTAGAGTTTAAGGCTTTATTTTTTTTGAAGGTAGAGTTTAAGGCTTTAATTTGAGTGAAATGGGGACCTAAATGAATTACAGTTCAAAGCTTAGGGGACCATGGAGAGAAATTCTCCACTTTAAACCAATGTACTCACTCAAACACCATTTTTCCAGAAAATGTTTTCGAAATGGATCAAACTCATGTTTTTTCAAGAACACTTTGAATGTTCTTCATATTCATGAAAAACATGAAGAACACATCCAACAAACACCATCTCATCCTCCACTTGATCCATAACCTCACCGCCCACCACCGCACCAACATATTTTCCGGCAACCACATCCGACCGGCAACCACCGTGGATCAACTTTTGGCTATCGTTTAACTTGCCGAAAAACACCCAAAATCATCAAGATTTCTTTTAAAAAAACAAATCCGATATCTAAGCTACCTAAATCTAACCCTTTCTTCTCCGAATTTTAATCTAAACTTCAATAGAAACTCCTTCATAAACCCAAACCCAGATTTGAATGAATCTTTACCACTTTGCTCACCCTAGATCATAAATCACTTGAAAACCATTTTCTTTATCTAGAAACAACCTCCACTAACCACAACTAATCTAAAAATTCAAAAGAAATCTGAAACTAATCTTTAAATTGTTATTTAAGTGATATTTAACATATAATATGTTTGAATACAAGAAAATAACAAGAAAAAGAAAAGAATGATGTTACCTTTTTCACTTTCCGAACACCGCCAATGAACTTTTGATCGAGTTCTAAAAATTTTTCAATGATTTCCCCTGCTTTTGTTTTCGTTTCTCCTCTAATCCTCAATGCCTCCTTTTTTCCCCTTTTGTTTCTGTTTTTTCTCTTTTTTTTAAAGCAAACTAACTCCCCCACAACTACAAGTAACTCCCCAGGTAACCGACTCTATCTCTTATCCATATGTTTTATTTATTTTTTATTCTTTATTTACTTAATTTATTATCACTTTTATTATTTACTTATTTCATTATTATTATTTATATTTACTTAGGTCCAAACTTGGACAAAATTCAGGTTCTACAAGTGGCAACAATCCAACGTTAGCCAATATCCCAAAATGTAAAATAGGTGAGGGAATTCTTAGGATTAGCATGGTATTATCGGCGATTCATAAAAGGATTTGCATCCATAGCTACATCATTATCAAATTTATTAAAGATGAATAACCAATTTAATTGGGCGCAATCAACACAAGAAGCATTTGAAGAGTTGAAGGTTAGATTGTGTTCTGCACCTGTTCTTGCATTACCTTGCTTTGAAAAGAATTTGTGGTTGAGGCAGACGCATTTAGCATTGGAATTGGTGCAGTATTGTTACAAGAGCAATGTCCGCTAGCATATTTCAGTCAAAAGCTAAGTGGGTGATGCAAGGGGTTTCTGCTTACCACTGTGAGATATTCTCCATTACCCAATTTATGAGCCAATGGCGACAATATCTCTTGGGTCAAAATTTTTTTTATTATTACAGATCAAAAATCATTAAGGGAATTAACCCAACAAATAATTCAGACTCCCGAACAACAACATTGGCTTTCTAAATTAATATGCTATGATATTGTGCTTCAATATTGACCGGAAAAGTTGAATATAGCTGTTGATGCACTTTCTTGATAGTCTTCGGCTATGTTGATGGCTTTTTCCAAGACTATCTTTGTAACACCTGAAAAGTAATAAAAAGGGGAAAATTTGTGGTTGAGGCAGACGCATTTAGCATTGGAATTGGTGCAGTATTGTTACAAGAGCAATGTCCGCTAGCATATTTCAGTCAAAAGCTAAGTGGGCGATGCAAGGGGTTTCTGCTTACCACTGTGAGATATTCTCCATTACCCAATTTATGAGCCAATGGCGACAATATCTCTTGGGTCAAAATTTTTTTTATTATTACAGATCAAAAATCATTAAGGGAATTAACCCAACAAATAATTCAGACTCCCGAACAACAACATTGGCTTTCTAAATTAATATGCTATGATATTGTGCTTCAATATTGACCGGAAAAGTTGAATATAGCTGTTGATGCACTTTCTTGATAGTCTTCGGCTATGTTGATGGCTTTTTCTAAGACTATCTTTGTAACACCTGAAAAGTAATAAAAAGGGGAAAATGTGTAGTTGTGGGGTTTTGAACCCACAACCTTCTGTTTCAAGAACCAGTAACCCAACCATCTGAGCTAGATAGCTCTTAAGTTATGTTATCACAAACCTTACTTTTAACTTATTCATATTCTGGTTAAATAATAAAAATAATATTAGATTCGAAATATATCAGTTATGCCTTTGGAACCCAAACAGATCTAGAAATATCTTTTTTTCATTCGAATCTTTTCTCCCTCTTACCCCCTATCTCCGGCCACCGCTCAGCCTACCCATCGTCCGTCCGTAGCCTACACCTCTCCCACCGGTGTGCTCGCCGTCGTAACCTGAGTCGAACCCCTCACCCGATGCGCCCTGTCGCCGCCGTGTCTGCCCAGAATCGAGGCTGAAAGCCTTGTCAACCTTAGGGTTTGAACCCTTTTGATATCTAATAATTCCAGCCACCATCGTTCCACTTTCGGCGCGTCGACGGCTCATCCGAGTTCAGCATCGAGGGGCGAGCAAAACCCCTCCTTAACCGCTGTCTCTCCGATCGAGCCTTCGCCGGAAATCGTGGTAGATTCGGGTAAATGGGTAAGTTTCTTACCTTTGATCCGTTTTCTGGCATTTTTGTGGATCAAAACTGGTTTCTGGGTTGTTTCTACCGTGTTTCCGACCACCGTGGATAGCTGTCGGGAGCCAGCTAGTCTGAACCGATCAACCTGAGTCAAACCGGCCTTGAACCGGTCAAACCGAACTGAACCAGTCAGACCCGACCCATTGACCAGACCCGTTGACCAGACCAGACCCGTTGACCAGACCCAACCCGTTGACCCGACCCATCGACCAGACTCATTGACTGACCCAACCCGTTGACCAGTGATGTCAGTGTTGACTGATGACGCGACAGTTGACATGGCTACTAACGTGGCTGCTAACGTCAACGTTGACTTTGCTGACGTCAGCGTTGACTTTGCTGACGTCAACATTGACTTTGCTGACGTTAATATTGACTTTGACCAAAAAGTCAAAATTTTCAAAACCCCATATTTTATGTTTTTTGACGTTTTGAGTCCATCCGTGAAGTCCGTTTTTCGAAATTCAATCCCGAAAGCCCCCAAATTGGACTTTAAAGTCTTGAGTCAAACTTTTCTTCTAAGTTAAGTTCAGAGTTTTAATCTGGATCTAATATCAATACCTGTTTAATTGTAGGATCTCATAGTCCTCCCGATCGAGTACCGATCCAGCCCGGTTCCTCCCGATCCGACCCGACTCATGATCCGATCATGACCCGTATGTATTCTCATCTCTAGTGAATAAATCCCGTATCTAGATTCCTGTATTGATATAAAATTTTATCGTGTACCTATAGGGTCCAATACTGCTGCAGAGCGAGGCTCAGCCGCCCAGTAGACCACCTATTTGATTTTTCCCTTTTGAGGTGTGTTTCCTTATGTGCTATATGATTGTATATTATTGTTTTCCCATTTTAACAAACCAAGCATGTGCACATGACTATTTTCCGGATTTTACCTAGACATATATATTGAACCTGATCATATTCCGTTTTACCGTATGCCTGATATATTTCGTATGATATGTCCTGATTTAGCATTTCATGATATCTGATTAGTTACTGTCACTGCCATTATTATACCTGCTATTACTGCATGTCCATAACTTTAGGTTTGGGATGATGTATAGTGCCTGTTATTCGGTTCAGCCTTGATCTAGCTGGTAATTTCGTCCTATTTACGGTTCCTAGCTACGGTTAGGGTAATTCTGTCCTTATATCGGTTCCCGTGCTACAGCCGGGGTAATTCCGTCTGTTACCTAAGGTGATTCCTTAGGTCGGTACCTTTTTCCCATCTGGCTTAGGTTAATGCCTGTATTAGATACTATTCTGGGGAACTGTATCTTGGAGATCGGTTGGAGGGTAGTATATCATGTCATGCATCTCATGCTCTGTTTTCTGATATCATTATATACTTGTTATACCTGTGATTTATATGCACTATTGGAACACACTAGGCTCCATAGCTCATACCCATTTTCTTCCCCCTTTTAGATAACCGTAGCTAGGCATCCCAGATTTGGCACTCGGAGGATCTACACCTTCCAGATTATTTATTGATGTAATATTTATATTTTCCGGATTTCAGTTAGGGTGATATGTGTCTTTATTTTGCAACCGATATACCTATATTTTGCTACTGATTGGTTTTAACTTATCATGTTTTATTATGGTGATATGGGATGTTTTATGAACAATGTTTTAAACGCATATTACTTTTGAGATTAACGGTTTATTATGATCATAGGGATTATGGTCGAATTTATGATTTTGATGGAATTGTCATTCTTACAGGTTATCTTGATTTCGGTTGAATCTTGTATTTGTTTTATATTCGTTTTGAAAAAATGTGACTACTTTAGGTCGGGCTTTCCGCATAGGCCGGTCTAGGGGGTTACAATCTTTAAGACATCAAACGAGCTAGCGAGGTGGATAGTGAGCTATAAACTTTAAAAATCAAAATTTGTGAAGGAACTTTACCGGGGTCAAACTACAAAATACAAGAGGGTCTGGTGTTGTACAACGAAAGAATAGTGATTCCAAATGAGAATGTGTTAAAATTTTTATTATTGAGGGAATTTCACAGCTTGACTATATGGGGTCATGCAGAAATTCTTAGAACTTGGCATCATTTATCCACCAATTTTTATTGGAAAGGGATGCGGACTGATGTAAAAAAGTTTATCAGAGAGTGTCAAACTTGTCAAAGAATAAAGGCATAACATTTGACACCTATTGGATTATTGCAGCCCTTACCAATTCCAGAACAAGTATTCAAGGATATCTCTCTTGACTTCATTACTGAGTTGCCGAAATCAAATGGTAAGAAAGCAATATTGGTTTTAGTAGATCGTCTTACCAAATATGGTCATTTCTTTTCCTTACCAAGGAACTATGATAGTAAGTTTATTGCTAAAGTGTTGTTGTAAAGGAATATTAAACTCCATGGAATTCCTCGGTCCATGGTAAGCGACAGAGATCGTATTTTTTTTAGTGAAGTTTGGACAAAACTGACTCGATTACAAGGAACTCAATTGTGCATGAGTACGGCATATCACCCGCAATCTGATGGGCAAAAAGAGGCTCTTAATTGTTGCGTAGAAATGTATTTATGATGCTTAACCGGGGATGAGCCTCATCGATGAAAAAATTAGCTTTCTTGTACTGAATATTGGTACAACACAGCTTTTCAAGTATCAGCAGGAATGACTCCATTTCGAGCACTGTATGGTCGTGAACCACCAACTATGATTAGTTATTTAGAAAGGGGAACTAGAAAACTACATGTTGATTAAGAACTCCAATATAGAGATGCAATTTTAAAGGAGTTGAAACAAAATTTAAGACATGCTCTAGTGAGAATGAAGAACCAGTCTGATAAGCATAGGAAGGAAGTGGAGTTCGAAACTGAAATGTGGGTATTTGTTCGACTGCAGCCATACCGCAACCATCGCTCAGATTATCACAACAACAATAACTTATCCCATGCTATTTGGGTCCATATCGTATTTCGAAATGTATTGGGGTTGTGGCATATCGTTTAGACTTACCTGCTATCACTCGGATTCACCTGGTATTTTATGTTTTCTCAACTTAAACTCTGTCGGAGACAACCATAACAAAAATTTACACCTTTATCATTGTTCGAAGAAAATGAGCATGAACAAGACAACTACAACCTTGAGGACAAGGTTATTGCAGGGGAATGGAGTGATGTTATGAAGAAGAATCAGGTGAAGACAATGAGCAACAAAAGAAAGAAGATGATAGTTACACCTTAGCTCGATGAGAAGATACTTGAAGGAACCAGCCCAACAATTAAAAACCGTAAAATCAAGAGAAGTTTGTGAGAAAGGAGAATGTCAATGTCTCTAACAGATTTTTATAGTTGGTTAATCCTAATTGTTGAATCATGAGTATAAATAATTATAAGTGTGTGGAAGATGGCATGTATTTGATGAATTTTGAATTTTTTTATCAATCTATCATCAATTCTCTTCTTCTTATCCTTCTTGAGTAGATTTCATAACATATATCTTATAATGCGGTAAATGCTAAAGAATAAAGTAAAATTGGTTAAAATGAGACTTAAATCACTTGGATATTTCAAATCACACAAAATATAAAAAAATTTAAATATTATATTTAATATATTTGAATTTTTTTTGGTATTTAAATTAAATCGAATGTTAAAAATAGGTTTATAAATTGAATATGTTAAATCTAATATCAAATTGAATATTTGAATTAGTTTTATAAATTGAATATGTCAAATCAAATATTGAATCAAATATGTTAAATTTGATATTAAATTGAATATTTTTAATTTTTAATATTTTAATTTAAATATTTTAAATTGAATATCTAATATTTTTCATATTTAATAATTTTGTGTTTGTGACATAATTTTTTCTACCTTTTGATATGTATCTTTTATCTTTTAGTATGTTTTTCTCTCTTACTCAATCATTTGTTTTCTTATTTTTATTTAATTTTTTATCAGAATTAGATCTGATATTATCACGACTGATTAAGATTATGTTCTTTTGATTATCTTGTTAATTTCTTTGTTTTGGACTTTAGAAATGGATTTAGATATGATCTTATAATCATTATTCTTATTCATGATTGTGTTATCAATGTGTCTTATTATAATATATTTTTTAATATTATTTGTTATTGATTTTTACTTTTTATCGTCTAGTTTTAATGTTGTTTGTATCTACATTGTTTTGAGTCTTTGAGATAGATTTTTACCTTCTTTAGGTTGGATCTAATTTATGATCTAATAACATTAGTTTTTATGTTATTTATCTGAATTGTAATCTTTTATTGTATTTTTAATTTTTTTAATAAAACTTACATTCTCGTATTTAAAAAAATATAATATCTTACCAAAAAGATAAACATTCTTAAATTTGGACTTACACAAAAGGGAACTGTAAAATGAATTTGAATGAGGTTATGGATTTGTTTAAACAGTTCATATATTAAATAGGTAACAAAAATTCGAATAATTTTTCATTTTGAATCCTGTACTAAATGAATCTTTATTTAAAAATTTATGATAAAATATTATTAAATATAGAAAATAACAAAAATCTGATTGCGATATTTTAAATAAGGACCTATTTGATTCGATTTATGGCTAATACTCGCATTTAGTGACGCATAAAGGAAGGGTACAGACTTACCCTAAATCTTTTAAAATTCATACATTCGCTTTTAATTTTTAAAACTTTTATGAGTTAATCTTTAAATTTATACTCACCTTAAATTTTAATTTTATATATACTTACCCTCTAATATTTTTCTCGATCCGTTATGGAGTAAATTCAACATTCATGAAGCATAAGATTTCATGAACTAAGGCACAAATGATATGGTTCCCAAACCAGTAATATAATGCGCTAGAAGAACTTGTATCTAATTAAGGTAAAGTATTAGCAGTGGCGGATTCAGAAAAATATTTGAAGATGAACAAATATAAAATTTTAAAATTTTAAAGTATTAACAACTTATATATATTAAAAAATATTCGAGGATGGACAAACGTATTTGAACCACTAAAATAAAAATAATTTATATATTTATACACTTAGTCCTTCGTATTTATAAACTTCTTTAACTTCACTCTAGCGATGGAACACTCAATTTCTTATCGGCAAGAAACAATGTGAAAGAAGATGATGGAGGGGAGAAGAAATAAAAAATAATAAATTATAACACTCTGAACCTGAGTGTTATATTTGGGCCTCAAGCCCACCCGTATCCATAAAATTTTTTATATTTTCCAAATGTACCATCAAATACGATAAAAATTTAAAACAACAATAAATATTAAAAGGAGTTTAGCAAATCCAAAAGTATTAATGGAACTCTAACTACAAGTTTACTAAAACATTTGACATTGACGATTTAATCAAATAGAGTTACAATTACAATAAGGGATCCTACGAATATATAGCCCAATAATCTAGCAATTGTACTCTACCAACCGGTCAATGTTGATGTCCTACGATGATGGTGATCCGCCACGTCCACACGATCACTGTCTATTTACCTACGCATGGAAATAAATTCCAAAACGCTGAGCTACTAAAGCTCAGTGGGTACACAACCTATCGATTGTGCTTTCAAGTTAATCATAACTATAACATACAAGATAAGATAATGATGATATGATATGGGCAACGCAACCAAAGTATAAATGTTAACGCTCTGAAAAAAATAATAATATTAAACAGTTGGTGTTGGAGGATGCCATTTATGGCTAAATAATAATATTTACTTTCCCTCAAAAAAATGTTAACGCTCTAAAAAGCGTATATTTTCTACCATTTTACTTAAGGTTTTGTTTGGTTTCAAGTTCAATTGCATTGCATTTAGCTGCATTTCATGTGAATTTGCATTTAGTTTAGGTTTTTATTTTATTTTATTTTTATTTTTAAAAGATGCTGCTTTGAAAGGTATTTTGTTGGTGATGTTGTGCAGATGCTGAAGCAAAGTTGAAAGAGTGGAAGAGATGTCGTAGCATATTTCGCAAGTGTAGATCGGACTTCAAGGATACTACAGCATTATGGACCGACAAAATAGAACGGAAGAAAGGATACACCTGTAGCCCACTGTCTTCACGCGTTTTCCAGGCCAACTGTACCCCCTCTGCAAACTCTGCAGACGTCGCACCGCCCTTGTACCCTATCACACTTTTCTACAGACGTTGCACCACCTGTGCAGACCTACCACAGTCTCCTGCAGACCCTACATTCCTGCCACCCACTGCAGCAAATGTCAGGGGATATTCCTTTGGCACCTTTAGTGCACCAAACCCTAGAAGCCTCCTATAAATACAAGGACAAGCCTCCTTCAAAATAGGAGGTGGGGAGCAATAAAAAGAGAAAAAAATCAGTAGCTAAAAGAGCACAAAAAGGAGCAAGCTTTAAGGATGCACGAGGGAGAAGAAAGAAGAAAGAAAGTCACTTTCGATCGTCTTTAACCTCTAGCCAAGCCACCATTGTAGGAGAGATTCAAGCAAAGGATTTGCGTGACTTCGGGAGGAGCGGCAAGCTAGAAAGTGTCACAGCACAAGCGTTTGATACTTTCTTCCTCTTCACTTTGTTTACCTCTTTTCTAATTTGATGAGTATGTATTTTAAAGGACAAAAGTTGAATAGTTTTTCATTCCTAGCCATGAACTAAACTAGTATGGCTAAGGCTTGTTTTGGATGATTTTCATTTTACTTTAATGGATGTTTACTGTTTCCAGCTTACTTAGTGTTTTGTTCAAGAATGCTAACATTTTTTACTCTAAACCTTGGTTTGTAAGAGCACCGGGAGGTAGCCATAACTCAAGGGGGTTGGGAAGCTTAGATCTAGGGATAGGCAAAGCTAGACCAACTTGAACAATGGGGTTGTTGCGGGAGCAGAATCCTAACTTGCCTTAGGGATAAGGTAGAGTTTCAACGACTAAAAGGGGTAGTACTTCATCAATATTAGGAGTGTTAGGGTTGAGACCGGGAGGTAATGCCTTAGTATTTTCGAGTGTTAGGCCTTCTGACTAGGGATAGTGGAGGCATTTTCAGTAAACTTTGTCGAGCACTAGTAAACCAGGGGAATAGTAACATCCAGGAGAGCAGTGAAGTCATGCCATAGCAAGCCTAGCCTGTCTTAAGCTTGAAATTCTTTTCAGTGTTGAGTTTGTGCAGCTTTATTTATTTCTCCAATATCTGTTTATGTGCTACTGTATTTTTGTGACAACCTTTGTTTTGCTCCAGCATCATTGGTGACAGTTCTATTTTGCTAAAGCATTTTTGGTGACACTTGCAAAATTGCTTTAGCATATGACTTTACAAAAGATTATTTTATCTTTTGTGTATGGTAACTATTTTTAAATTAACCTAACCAATCCTTGTGGGAACGATCTCACTCACACACTTTATTACTTGTTCGATGTGTATACTGGCACACTCTTGTACGCGAATCACAATCATATTTTAAGTACTCCAACGCATGCAATAGTAAAGTAAACAAATCAGAAGTGAAGCTCACAGCCAACCTGACACTAGGGAACTCACCCCGCCTAGAATCTCACATTGAGCTAGTATACTCGGAATCTTACATCGAGTCTTGACTTGAAATCTTACATCGAGTGGGGCTCAGGTTCTCATATCGAGTAAATTCATCACCCAGAATCTCACATCGGATGACTTTCAATACATCACCCAAAATCTCACATCGGATGGTCTTCATTGTGTTGAAACACTATCACTCATTTGGTGTTCAGATCCCACCAAACAAAGACTCAACCAAAATAAGGCGATCCATTTAGGATCTCATATCAACCAAAATCATAACCAAGCATACAAGCATAATTCCTCGTACAAACCTCTAGAATAAAGTACGAAACTCCCAAACTCGACCTTAAAACATGGACAGATTTGCCCAGACGTATTGATACGTCTGTAGAGGGAGTATCAAAATGTCCCAAGTATCGAAAAGCTTCCCCTGCTTTTCTATACGCTATAGCGTTGATTCAAGATCAAGGGCATAAAATTAATGTTAATATTGGGTCACTATTTCAATTGAATTTTAATTTTAAAATTAATTCAATACTTAATAATTAAATTTAACTTTTATATCGAGTCATTTCTTTTATTTTTACTTATCCAAATCCAATTAATGTTAATATTGGAATATAAACTAAGTTGCATCTCTTTGGTTATAAAATGGGTCAAGGCTTAAGTAGGCATAGACCAAGATTTGCCTCTAAGTGATTAAACGTTTAAAAACAAAAAAATTAAATGATTATAACAGTTAAATTTTAAAATCAATAACTAAAATTATATACTTATTAAACTTAAGTGGTCATTTCAATATCGACTTTTTCTAAAACCATCTCAGATTAGCATTAACTCGTAAAACTTTTTTTTAATATAAGTCATTTTCTTTTTATATTTGAAATACGAGATTACTCTTTTTTATAACGTTGTTTCTAAAATTTAAACGTACATTCTTTTATTATTATTAAAATTATAATATGTTTTATAATTCGTGTCGCGACCTCTTTTTAAAAAACACGATTTTAGGGTGAAAAAGTTCGACGATTGATTTTCAAAAATATGAATTTTATTAATCTCGAAAAATCCAAATTTAGGAAAACATAATTTAATTTTGAAAATAAAGGTTGACTGGGAGTCGCCACCGGCCACTTAGGTAGGCCAGACACCATAAAAATAAATCAGAGATTCGTTTTGAAAAAGTTGGGTTCGGGAGTCGGTTACGTGTAAGGACGACCCTTACAAACGCCCAAAAATTGGTACCTTGAAAAACATTACGTGACATTGACATTTTGAAGAAAGATATTAATTTAATTTCCCATTGTTAAATGAACATTATTTGAATTTTGGATATCCTTTTGATTTAGAAGTTACACCACCTTTAAACTTGAGTTGAACGAAACGTCCTCTATATAGGAAACCTCACCCAAATTTAAAAGAATGTAACTTCCGCCTCAAAAGGCTAAAGTAAAATGCATGATTATTTTTTATCTTGTTCATTTTAAGTTCTAATCCTAAAATAAGCTTCATTACTTAAGTTTAAAACCTAAGTTACTAGTGTTACTAGTTATTTACCTACCCATTTTATTTAATTCTAAACCTAAGTTCTTGCCAAAATTCTAGGTTTTTAATAACACGTGAATTCGATGCCAAGGTATACTCTCTAGGTCAGCATCATAGTGCGTCAAAACACCAATCTCTTTAGTGTATCCGAGACATAAGATTCACATGTTATATTACTAGATTTTCTCCCTCATTAAATTAATTAATTTGAGTGACTAGTCCTAGAAAAGGCTCTAAGTTAATTAATCCTAAGTTTATTAGGTGTCCTTCCTAAAATATGTCATGCAAAATAACATAAAATAAAAAAGACAAGATAGAGGAACTTCATCACTTTTATTAGAATCATGGGTACAAATGTTACATCAAAAATTCTCATCACATAGGAGTACAAAAGGGACTTGAATGAAAAAAGATTACAAGGGACTCGAGAACAAACCTTGAACGACGGATGAGATTTAATTAAGTGTAAAATAAAATTTTAAAGCTTTAGAAATTTTTAATTAAATTAATTAATTAAATTTTCCTTAACTTCAAATTTTAATTAAAACCTAATTTAAATTTAACTTGGTGAATTTTAAGTTCAAAGGTTTAATTGGGGATGGATTAACTTAATTAAGTTGATTTTTAAATCTTATCTTAGAAATTTTAGATTAATTAAAAGTCCTTAATTAAAATAATTTCTAAATTCTAAGAATTGGTAATTAACCTAATTAGAGTTTAACTTGGTGAAATTAGGGTTTATTAGACTTAATTAGTTTTAAATCTTATCTTTTTAGAAAATTAATTAAGATTAATTAAATTAATTAATTAAAATCATATTCTAATTTCTAAGAATTAAAAAGGCCTAATTAAAGTCTAAGTTGGGTGAATGTTTTAAGGTTTAAGGCTAAACTAGACCTAATTTAGATGAGTTAATTTTAAAGCTTATTTTTTAGAAATTGATTAAAATTAATTTAAAATAATTAATTAAAATAATTTCCAAAAATTTAAGAACTAAATTACACCTAATTCAAGTCTAATTTTAGGGTTCAAAGGGTTAAATTAATTAAATTTAACTAGGTTAAATTAATTTTAAAGTTTTCTTAAAAACTAAATTAAATTCTAATTTAGAACCTAATTAAATTTTTTTAAAATCTTTAAAATTAATTTTAAGTCCTAATTAATCTAAAAAAAACTAATTGCGAATCTAGGAGTCTAATCCATAAAAAAAAGCCAAAACTAAAGAGGAAAAGAACTTACCGCCGGCGAACTCCTTTGCTTCCTCACCGATTGAAATCCTTCCCCTTACTCAAGCTTGTAATTTTGCTCCTTTGAATTCTGATCTCAACTCCCCTTCTCTTCGTTTTGTTCTCTACCCCTTTAACCTTGAAATCCTCCTCCTTTTATAGGCTTCAAATTCAGAATTTTGATTGAAGTAAAAAACTCCAAACAAAATTCAAATTCCTAAAAACACTCCACCAACCAAAAAATCCTCAACTCTATTATCTCTTATTTTTTGAATTTTATTCTATTTTTATTCATTTTTTTACTATTTTTGGTTTTCTGTTATTTATTAGTTTTTGATTTTTAATATTTTAATATTATATTATATTGTTATTATTAATAATTAATATTTATTTATTTAATATATTATTTATTATATATATTTAAAAAAATCATGTTGACAACTGCCTCTCTTTGCTCGATGCTGCGGAGCAGGAGATGGGCAAAGACTGAGAAACACGAATTCTGTAACCCCTGAAGCTTGAAGCTGTTCTTCTCGCTTAGAAAATTCTTCAAACTTAACATCATGCCCGGAGGACTTACTTATGACCCGGAGGATTTAACATCATGCCCGGAGGACTTACTGATGACCCGGAGGATTTAGGATCGTATTGCCTCCTTGATTGTGCAAAAGATATCATCACTCCCGAAGGTGATGGCCCGGAGGACTTAACATTGCCCGAAGGACTTAATGATGACCCAGAGGATTTAGGATCGTATTGCCTCCTAGATTGTGCAAACGATATCATCACTCCCGAAGGTGATGGCCCGGAGGACTTACTAATGACCCAGAGGATTTAACATCATGCCCGGAGGACTTACTGATGACCCAGAGGATTTAACATCAAAAAGGGTTCCATTCTCCGTATGCACGAATGGATATGCAGGTTCTATTCTCCGAATGCTCGAATAGATAAGCAGTTTCAAAAAAAAGGTTCCATTCTCCGTATGCACGAATGGATATGCAGGTTCTATTCTCCGAATGCTCGAATAGATAAGCAGCTTCAAAAAGGGTTCCATTCTCCGTATGCACGAATGGATATGCAGGTTCTATTCTCCGAATGCTCGAATAGATAAGCAGTTTCAAAAAAAAGGTTCCATTCTCCGTATGCACGAATGGATATGCAGGTTCTATTCTCCGAATGCTCGAATAGATAAGCAGCTTCAAAAAGGGTTCCATTCTCCGTATGCACGAATGGATATGCAGGTTCTATTCTCCGAATGCTCGAATAGATAAGCAGGTTCAAAAAGGGTTCCATTCTCCGTATGCACGAATGGATATGCAGGTTCTATTCTCCGAATGCTCGAATAGATAAGCAGGTTCAAAAAGGGTTCAATTCTCCGTATGCACGAATGGATATGCAGGTTCTATTCTCCAAATGCTCGAATAGATAAGCAGGTTCAAAAAGGGTTCCATTCTCCGTATGCACGAATGGATATGCAGGTTCTATTCTCCGAATGCTCGAATAGATAAGCAGCTTCAAAAAGGGTTCCATTCTCCGTATGCACGAATGGATATGCAGGTTCTATTCTCCGAATGCTCGAATAGATAAGCAGGTTCAAAAAGGGTTCCATTCTCCGTATGCACGAATGGATATGCAGGTTCTATTCTTCGAATGCTCGAATAGATAAGTAGGTTCGAAAAGGGTTCCATTCTCCGAATGCACGAATGGATATGCAGGTTCTATTCTCCGAATGCTCGAATAGATAAGCAGGTTCAAAAAGGGTTTCATTCTCCGAATGCACGAATGGATATGCAGGTTCTGAAATGTCTTTTCTCGAAATCTTTTCTTGTCCTGATCTGGATTGCTTTGTTGATCTTGTAAATTCCTGTTAAAATTAACAACAAAGATATCTTGAATGCATGAGTTAGCATGTTTTACCATGTGGATGCCTAACCATATGATGCATGAATGTAATTGAAAATCGCTTGGGTAACTTCCAACTCCAGGGAAAGCTCATAATTTCTTGCTTTATCTCCTGACATATCTTCTTTGACTGATATGAGAATTCATCTCAAACTCAGGTTCAATTTTCAAAGTCTTTGTTTTTTGCTCTAAAGCTCCTTTTTAGGTTTTTACTTTAGATTTATTCTTTTTTTTCTTGCTTTGTCTCTTTTTTCAGCAAACGATCTCAATGACGCTTGTTCTCGTCTTTAATTTAGGATCTTTTCTCTTGTTTTCTCAGTCCGTTATGAAAGAATTCATCATTTCCATTGCTTCGGTTTTCGAATTTCTCATGATAGTATGAGACACACTTTGGTAACATTGCCCCACTCAGACTTGAGCATAATTGCCCTATTTTCTCATTCTGATTGTAATAATTTCCACGCATTGGTGAATTGACCCAGCTATATTTTGCCCCAAATAATGGGCAATGTTCTCTTTTTGCCCCAAGTTTACTTGGGTCATTTTGTTGCTCTTGCTCAAATACTTTAACATTTGGAGCTCTAACTGTTCTTCATCATTCATCAACAATTGAGTACTAAGACCACCATCTGCTCTGTCTTCACTTAAAGGGTTAGTACATCATAGTAATACCCATGAATTCATTTGCTTTTCTTGTAACTAATCAATTCATCTGCAAGATGCTTGTTAAACGATAAGCAAAAAATGCTCAAAATAACATTTTGAAACATTGAGGAATTTTGACTATCATGGCAAACAAAAAAACGAAAACTAGGCCTTCGAATACCAAATGCAACAAAGCCTTCGAAAAAACTTGGAAAGATCAACTCTGATGTGACCATTTTCTAGTTTATTAGACTTTCAGGAGAAACATTCCCATTTTTCTACCCCATTTAGGTGGCACTCTTTTTTCACTAGCTCACCATACCCAATTTTCTTTCTTTTCTGATCTCGATCAAGCATCAGAAGACTAAAAAATCTTTGAAGAAAGGTTAACCCTGGTAAGCGAGATATATTCTGAAGACTAACTCTCCTTGTTCCGATACCCGTATATGGTCAAAATGGTCTTTTGTGGCTTGTAGTGTGGGCTATGGTTTATGGCTACCAAAGAAAGGATATATAGGCTCAAATAATTCAAGGGTGATAAAATCAAGGATCATTGTCGCACTGATCCGAACATGCTCTGATGAAATACTTTTCTTTTTCTTTGCGGATCACTCTAGGTTGACCTTTTTCTTTTTTAGTTTTCACCCTAGAGGTCATTTCCTTTTCACCACTTCTCTTTCTAGTGGTTCATCTCATCAAAAATCACTGAACTTTATGTTCATTTTCCTTTTTCGATGCTTCAATTTTTGTGTCAACAATTTGACTTGATTTTGTGTTTCACTTTTATTTTCCGCCACTGATTCACAAGGCATCACAACCAAGCATATTTCACGTTGAAACACATTTTCATCCTCTTTTGCCCCCAATGTAGGGGTGATCCTTGATTTGGGTTGAATTGAAAGAAAAATAACATTAGGCTCAAAGGGGACAACAAATGATATTTTTCTTATTTTCTTTCTTTGAGAAAGGGAGATCAAGGAATGCCAAATATCATCCCATACTTGGATATCTTTAAACAAAGGCAGACTTCAGTTGGACGAAGTTTTGAGTTATCACTTTATTCAAAGACCTTAGTCAATAATGCTTGAGAGGAAACCACTCAAAATTTGTACGAGATTTTCTCGTGTTTCCTAAACACTCATTTAATGTTCTCTTTTTGGCCTACATAAAGTAGAAACGAGTCACATTATCAAAGTTGATCTCCGAATTTGATTTAAGGTCAATCCTGCAAGTAATATTCAAGACCTGATCAAAAAATTAACCCATAATAAAGAATCAAATAATTAAAGAATTAAAGAGTCAAAAAAAAATAAAATGTTTGCCACTTGAAAAAAACATATATGAAACAAGCATCATAAGCAAAGAGATTGAAATAGCCTCCCTTACAAAGGACCTCCAATGTTTGCGGGCAAAAGCAACTGGGATGATTCAGAGCATTACTCCGTAATGGTCCAAAAATGCAGATAGACCCTTGCTTCTTTTCAATGTTGAATTCTCGATCAATGTAACTTCTCTTTGGGTTGCCTCCGAATTGATCTGAATGTCTTGCTTTTCATCTTTAGAATAACGTTAATGATTCCATGACTCAACACAATTTGCCCCACCTACATCGTTTGGGGTGAACAAATGCCTGAAGTCTTGTCAATTTGTTACCATCATGAACGAATACTACCTTCATAGCTCAAACTCTGATCTTTCAGATTTTCAAGAGACGCCCCAATTATTAAACTCGGCCGTTTTTCTCCTTTTGGCTTCTTTTTGAATTTTTCTCTTTCTTTTTCCTCTCTTTTTTGCAAAAAGAATCTTTTGACACTGAATCCTTGTGTAAGATAAATTTCCATTCAGTTCTCTTTCATTTGTATTCCATCCGGATGTCTTTCTTTCTCGATTTCCTAGACTCCAAACAATGTGAAAATTGGTGTCTGCTTCTGAGACCGTCTGATCTTTCATATTACCCAAGTGATCCTCAACAACTTTCTGAAATTTCTTTCTTAAGATGTTCAAGTTTATGCTTGTCAAAATGCAATGCTACTTTAAAAGTAGTATTTAAAACAAAATGCAATTTTATCCTCTTAAAAAAATGCAATATTTAAATGATGCAATGCATGAATGCAAGAGATACCGATTTCAAAAGCTAATCATTAGACAACATTCATCTAACTAAAGGATCAAATACAAGGAGAAGACAATTTGTTGATAGGAGACATATGGCTCGAGCTTCTTGGTTGACCACCTCGTTCAATCTGGTTCGGCATCGATCCTGGTAGAATCTGTTGACGTGTCTTCTGCTTTATCAGGCAAAATCCATATATATCTGACATTTCTTGTATTTAGTTCTGAAATTGATCACCAACTCTCTCTATGCATCATCCGAGTAACCATCTCGACTTCTTGACGCGTTCTTTACTTGAAACGCCAATTCGAAGCTTTCAAACCGGTTTTCCGCATGTCGTGTTGTACTTTCTGAATTTCTCATCTTCATCCTTCAATAGTTCCTTGGGATGCCCCTAATTAAATTGTCAAATATGCGTTGTCTGACTATCTTTGCCTCTTAGCCACCTGAACCCGACCTGAAGCTTAAATAATTATTGAACCCGACCTGAGGCTTGAATAATTGTTGAACCCGACTTGAAGCTTGAATAATTGTTAAGCCCATCTTGAAGCTCGAATAATTGTTGAACCCGATATAAGTCTAACTCTTTTCACTTATTGGAATGGTGTAGCAAAACCTCGTAGTTGTTGGTGTTGTAACCATTCTCCTGACAACAAATAAGATACCTTAATTTCGGTAGACGTGCCCCATGCTCGAAATCTTCTGAAATACCCTTGTATTACCGGTACTCGATCTCCCCGAACATTAACTCTGATCTTGCACTGAGTCTTTTCGAACATCAAATTTGATCGCGTACTGAGTCTTCTCGAATATTATTCATTGTCTTCTACTTGTATATCGAACCTTTTAGTTTACGACCATTGTCTATATAACTAGCTCATGAATCGATATCTCTAATGCATGCTTTATGAACCCACTCACACGCCACCAAAAAAATGTTAGTATGGTGAATACAAAAATAATATAAAAGATGTCTGAAAAATAACCATAGAGTAGTTTATAATGCAAGGAAAATTAACCAGAGAGCAAGCTAAATTGCATAAAAATAATCAGAGAGCATGCTTAAATACACAAAATAACCAGAGAGCATGTTAACAGAGAAATCCTAAGTTTGGCGGCATTTCGGCGGCGTACCGCCTTATCTTACGGTTCCTGTCTGGCTCTAGAAGGGGTTGGTTTCTACTCTATATGCGGGTTTTTGGTTTAGACACTGGGTTCCCGAACTGTCGTTATCGTCTACTACGACAATAAGACATCGATTCGGTGGTATAGGTCCCTTACAACGGAGGTGAAAACCACACGATGCGTAAGGTTAGTATACCGGAAGCAGATAAAAATCCGAAACTCGGAGCTGGAAAGCATCACGTCGGATAATATCTAACTCCCACTTAAGGGTAAAAGTTCAGGTCGAGAGCTTATGCATGAATGACAAGATATAAAAGTAAAACGTTATCCTTATTCAAATAATGTTCACTTAACAATAAAAAATTAAATTAATATCTAACTCCAAAATGCCAAAATGCCACGTAAAGTTTGAAAACAATTAGGCCTGACTCACTAAAAAAATAATTTTTTAAGTCCCCAGCGGAGTCGCCAAGCTATCGCGACCTCTTTTTAAAAAACGCGATTTTAGGGTGAAAAAGTTCGACGATTGATTTTCAAAAATATGAATTTTATTAATCTCGAAAAATCCAAATTTAGGAAAACATAATTTAATTTTGAAAATAAAGGTTGACTGGGAGTCGCCACCGGCCACTTAGGTAGGCCAGACACCATAAAAATAAACCAGAGATTCGTTTTGAAAAAGTTGGGTTCGAGAGTCGGTTACGTGTAAGGACGACCCTTACAAACGTCCAAAAATTGGTACCTTGAAAAATATTACGGGGCATTGACATTTTGAAGAAAGATATTAATTTAATTTCCCATTGTTAAATGAACATTATTTGAATTTTGGATATCCTTTTGATTTAGAAGTTACACCACCTTTAAACTTGAGTTGAACGAGACGTCCTCTAGATAGGAAACCTCACCCAAATTTAAAAGAATGTAACTTCCGCCTCAAAAGGCTAAAATAAATGCATGATTATTTTTTATCTTGTTCATTTTAAGTTCTAATCCTAAAATAGGCTTCATTACTTAAGTTTAAAACCTAAGTTACTAGTGTTACTAGTTATTTACCTACCCATTTTATTTAATTCTAAACCTAAGTTCTTGCCAAAATTCTAGGTTTTTAATAACACGTGAATTCGATGCCAAGGTACACTCTCTAGGTCAGCATCATAGTGCGTCAAAACACCAACCTCTTTAGTGTATCCGAGACATAAGATTCACATGTTATATTACTAGATTTTCTCCCTCATTAAATTAATTAATTTGAGTGACTAGTCCTAGAAAAGGCTCTAAGTTAATTAATCCTAAGTTTATTAGGTGTCCTTCCTAAAATATGTCATGCAAAACAACATAAAAAAAAAAAGACAAGATAGAGGAACTTCATCACTTTTATTAGAATCATGGGTACAAATGTTATATCAAAAATTCTCATCACATAGGAGTACAAAAGGGACTTGAATGAAAAAAGATTACAAGGGACTCGAGAACAAACCTTGAACGATGGATGAGATTTAATTAAGTGTAAAATAAAATTTTAAAGCTTTAGAAATTTTTAATTAAATTAATTAATTAAATTTTCCTTAACTTCAAATTTTAATTAAAACCTAATTTAAATCTAACTTGGTAAATTTTAAGTTCAAAGGTTTAATTGGGGATGGATTAAACTTAATTAAGTTGATTTTTAAATCTTATCTTAGAAATTTTAGATTAATTAAAAGTCCTTAATTAAAATAATTTCTAAATTCTAAGAATTGGTAATTAACCTAATTAGAGTTTAACTTGGTGAAATTAGGGTTTATTAGACTTAATTAGTTTTAAATCTTATCTTTGTTGGGTGAATGTTTTAAGGTTTAAGGCTAAACTAGACCTAATTTAGGTGAGTTAATTTTAAAGCTTATTTTTTAGAAATTGATTAAAATTAATTTAAAATAATTAATTAAAATAATTTCCAAAAATTTAAGAACTAAATTACACCTAATTCAAGTCTAATTTTAGGGTTCAAAGGGTTAAATTAATTAAATTTAACTAGGTTAAATTAATTTTAAAGTTTTCTTAAAAACTAAATTAAATTCTAATTTAGAACCTAATTAAATTTTTTTAAAATCTTTAAAATTAATTTTAAGTCCTAATTAATCTAAAAAAAAAACTAATTGCGAATCTAGGAGTCTAATCCATAAAAAAAAGTCAAAACTAAAGAGGAAAAGAACTTACCGCCAGCGAACTCCTTTGCTTCCTCACCGATTGAAATCCTTCCCCTTACTCAAGCTTGTAATTTTGCTCCTTTGAATTCTGATCTCAACTCCTTTCTCTTTGTTTTATTCTCTGCCCCTTTAACCTTGAAATCCTCCTCCTTTTATAGGCTTCAAATTCAGAATTTTGATTGAAGTAAAAAATTCCAAACAAAATTCAAATCCCTAAAACACTCCACCAACCAAAAAATCCTCAACTCCATTATCTCTTATTTTTTGAATTTTATTCTATTTTTATTCATTTTTTTACTATTTTTGGTTTTCTGTTATTTATTATTTTTTGATTTTTAATATTTTAATATTATATTATATTATATTATTATTAATTAATATTTATTTATTTAATATATTATTTATTATATATATTTAAAAAAATCATGTTGACAATTCGAGTTAAAAAAAGTTGAGTTATTCGAGTTCACGAGTCTAATTTTACAATTTGAACTTTTATTCAAAAAATTTTGAGTCAAGTTGAAAAAATTCGAGTCGAGTCAAGTGTCGAGTTCTTTGAAAGATTTGATTCTAATTATTTATTATATTATAGTACAATTTGATTGTAATTTAAACAACTTTCACTAATCATATAAATTATAGATATATATATATTTCTTTATGTGTAGTAATATTTCTTCATATTTTTATTTATCAATATATATTATATAAATTTGAGGAACTTGTCTCAAACTTGAAAATAAATCTTTTAATTACTAAAAGTTTTGAGTTATTCGAATTTCTGTTTTACAACTTAAACTTTATTTAAAATTTTTTCGAGTTATTCGAATTTATAAAATTTTGAATCGAGTTAAAACGAGTCAAATATTTTCACCCCGAATCAAATTGAGTTATTCAATTTTTTCTAGTCGAGTTTTATTTACCCCTAATTTCCTATACTAATGAATGTTATAGATATTTTATCATTTTTCTTTTATCATCGAAATATTTCCTATAAGATAATTTTTTATGTATAATCTAATTGATTTATTTTTTTAAAAATATAAATGATAAAAATATGAATTTAAATTCATTTATTTAAAATTATTTTTTCTTGCAAGTTTAAAAAATAAAAAAATATATTATATTTTTATTCTCTTTTAAATTATTTTTTAAAATATTGAATATGAGTTGTAGATTTTTATTATTAAATATATTTTAAAATTTTAACTTTGATCTTAATTTTAATTATGTTTTATTGTTTATATTTTATGATCATTATACGTTAAGGTTTTACCTTAACAATAATCGAAGAAACTAATTTTAAAATATATATTTAATCAATTAATAATCAAAATATATTTAAATTAATTTTAAATAATATTTATAAAATATAATAAAAATATAAATAATCTCATTATTTATATTTTTATCTTTTATTTCAATTGAATTTTAGTTTTAAAATTAATTTAAGACTTAAAAAATTAAATTTAACTTTTATATTGGGTCATTTCTTTTTGTTTTTACTTATCCAAAATTCAATTTATATTAATATTAGAATATAAACTAAATTGCATCTGTTTGGGCATAGAGTGGGCCAAGGCCTAAGTAGGCCGAATATTTAAAAATAAAAATTTTAAATGATTATAATGGTCAAATTTTAAAATTAATAACTAAAAATATACGCTTATTAAACTTAAGTGACCATTTCATTATCGACTTTTTCTAAAGCCACCTCAGATCAACATTAACCCACAAAACTTTCTTTAATATATAAGTTATTTTATTTTTATGTTCGAAATATGAGATTGTTTTTTTAGTAATATTCTCTCTAAAATTTAAACATACATTCTTTTATTATTATTAAAATTATAATATATTATATCAATATACTTAATAATTTATCATTTTTCTTTTATCATCGATATAAAAATATTATATAGACTTAAAACTATAATTTTTTCTAGTCTATAAATTTATTAATTTGGCTCTTATAGTTTTTCAATATTAGTAATTTTATCCTTATTTTTAAGTTTATTACTTAAACCTTAAATCATTCAAAATAACATCAATCTGACCCTTTGCTTCTCGTTAACTAAAGGAGATAATATCACTGGTGGGGTGTATTCGGTTTGGGTTCGGTTTAATTCGGTAAATTATTTTAGTAACCGCCGATTTTCGGTTCGGTTAATCTCGGTTTTCGGTTTTTTCATGTTAACATTAATTTTTAAAATTTTGTATTTTATCTTGACAAAATAGCTTTATTTTATGACTTTTAAACATTAAAAGTTAAAAATTTTGAGATATTTTTCATAAATATTTATTAAAAGCTTATTTTTAAGTAAAAAAATAAAAAATAAAAATACATCCATAGTATTTTAAGTATAAAATATATATTTTTATTTTATAAAAATAATTAAAAATCAATTAAAACATGAAATTCTGTTTAATTCAGTTAATCGCGGTTAACCACGGTTCATAAATTTATGAACCATAATACCTTAGTTCATTCAATTTCGGTTTTACGATTTACCATGCTCAGCTTACAGGTCGCTAATTATTTTTTTTAAATGATTAATAACGTCCAAGCTAAAGTATTATGTGTAATTTTTTAATAAAGTAACATCATTTAACTATAATTGACATAAATTTCTATAAATTATAATTTTAAAATAATTAATTCTAAAATATTCCATCTATATTATCCCGTTATCAAAACTAATTTATCATTATCAATATGAATAAATATTTGACGATAACAATTAACGCCAAAAGTGATAACGAAATTAAAAAGGTAAATTACAACAAAGGTCACTCAATTATGGGTATAGTTACATTTAGATCACCTAATTATTGAAAGTCACATTTGAATCATTCATTTATGGTAAAGTTACATTTAGGTCATCCAATTAATAAATATTACATTTAGGTCATTCAATTATAGATAAGGTCACATTTGGGTCACCCTTCATATTTGAAAATGTACATCAATTTGATTATTTTTTCTTTTAAATCACTTGTATACCCTTATTATACCTTGTTAACATTAGGTATTTCATTTGAAATCATTAATTAATATAATACACGAACTGATAAACTTTTTTAAATATGAAGGGTGACCCAAATGTAACTTTATCTACAATTGAATGATCCAAATATAATATTTATTAATTGGGTGACCTAAATGTAACCTTACCCATAATTAAATGACCCAAACATAACTTTTAGTAATTAAGTGATCCAAATGTAACCCTACCTATAATTAAGTGACCTCCATCGTAGTTTACTCAATTAAAAATTAAGCGTAACGTTATTGATTTTTAATATTTTGTTGTGCGTGCATAATAATATTTATTCTTTAGTCTTAGACCTTTGAAAACTTAAATACACCATATAGACTACGTTGTTCAAATCCAATTTGTTTGGATGAAACAACTACATCCTTTTATTTATGAGATAACTTAGGGATGATAACGAATCGAGTTAGGTAAGGTTTTTTGTCGTTACGAACCCAACTCAAAATTTAAGTTTTCTGATTTGACCTAAACCCAATATGATTTTAATATTTTTATACCCGACTGACCCGATATTATAAAATCATAATCTTATTCCGATCCAATCTCAATATTTTAATAAAATATTCAAGTAAACTCGACAAGATCCGAAAAAAAATAATAAAAATATAAAATATTATATGTAGCGACCCTTTTAAAATTACTTAAGTGTGGTAAAAATGTGCTATTTTGAAAGAGTGAAAATTGAGAAATTAAAATGTCTCAAAATTTAGAAATTAGGGTTTAATTTCAAAAATTAGGGATTTTGGAATTTTAGGGTTGAAAAGGTGAATTTTAGGAAAAAGGGGAAAATTTAAAAAAATTAGGGATTAAAAATTTTGGAAAGGGATTTAAAAAATAAAAAGAATTTAAAAAGATAAAAAATGGTTTTAAAAAAGGGGTAGAAAATATTTTTTTAAAAGGTGGAGTCGACATCAGTCTCTTTGGTAGGCCAGACACCGTAAAAACCAGAGATTCAGATTGATTTGGGTTCGAGAGTTGGTTACGGTTAAAAACGAGTTTAGGGTTAAAACCGCTCAAAATTAGCACCTTTACAAATTACCGCTTAATTAATTTTGGAAACTTTGTTTTAAAGTGACATTAAAATTAGGATTTGTTTATGGTTCGAGTTCATTTTATTCTTACCGTCTCTTTATTCAAAGGCAACGCATACACCGTCTACAGTACGTCTGAGGGCGGGCCCGTTACGACCGAATAAAGATGTATTTAATAAATTTATTAATTAATGGTGTGATGTGGATGAGTTAAGAAAAAATAAAATAACATTAAGCAAAACATACAAAAATATGATAAATTATAAATAAAAACACTAAATTAATGAGCACCAACAAATAAAGAAAATGCATGACATAATAAAATAAAGACATAACAAAATTAAATATGTACAACATAAAAAAATATGAAAATAAAATATACTACATGACCAATATACCATAAAGTAATATGTTTAAATAAAAGAAAGCATGGCAAAAGTATATGACACAAATCAAACATGCATATATAAAACATTAAATAAAAACATAATAACAATATGCATAATATAAATAAATGCAAATATAACAAAATAAAATACATATGTACCAAATGTAACTAAAATGAATAAATAAAGATAAAACATGAAATAAATAAGAAATAAATATGAGCAAGTAAAAGAACAAGTATGTATAACATGTAAATAAAAATGCATAAATGAAAATAAAATAGAATATATAACCAACATAAACAATAAATTAAAATGCTTAAATAATAAAATGCATGGAAAAATTAAATAAATAAACATGAATAAAAGGCATGGTATAAATAAATAAATGAACATATGATAAATTAAGTAAAAAAATAAAATAAAAAATAAAAAAGGCAAAATAGCCACTGTAAAGGACCAAATCGAAAGGATTAAAAAAAGTTTAAACCCTCACAACGCTATTTCAAAGCGAGAAAGGACCTGAAAAACATTCTAAAGCACGGAGGGGCCTCCAAAATAATTAACCCATTTCAAAATGGATGAATATGCCCAGATTGGTGACGAAATTGCATAACAAAATGCAACTTCAGGGACCTCGGGGGAGAATACATAGACGCGGAGTGGTTTATGAAGAGATTTCCCCATTTCGAAAGAGGGGCCTGAGTATATAAGATACCTAAAAAAACACAAAAGCCTCCTCTTTTATTTTTCCCCATCACCGAAAGTTAAGCCCCTTTTCTCTCTAGTGTGTTCGTAAGAACATTTTGAATGTTCTTCCCAAAATCCAGATGCAGACGAACTTTCTCCAGAGCGGTGACCGACGAGTTTGAAAACTAAAAAAAAGCTCTTTTTCGAAACCTAAAACAGATTTAAAACCTTAATCCCACTAGAAAACAAAATCGGAACCCTTCTTTCCTTTGTAAATCGAACCGGGAAATTCCTTTTCGTTTATGAAAACCGAAGGGACAACACAAAAAAGAAACTCTTTCGGAAGAGCCTTACCATTTGACTCACCCTATTGGCACAAAGGCCTTGAGCTTATCGACGAAGGAGGAACGCGAAGAGAGTTTCGATTCCAAAAATAAACCAGGTGAAAGATCGAAACCCTAGATCTTTATTTATTTTCTTATTTTTTTTGCATGCGCAACTGAGAAAGAGGTTTTTGTTACCTCTGGAAAATTTTTTCTTTTCGATCGATAAAATGGAAGGGAAAAGTCCCCATTACATTGCTTGAGTTTCGGTTTTTATATCTGAAAGAATACATGATTTCTGAAGAGAGAAAAGCACTAAAAAACTCCTATCGGTTCTGTTGCTTCTGAAATTGTTTGTCCTCTCTGATATTATTGTCGATTTATTGGCCTGAAATCTCTGATATTGGTGTTGATATGCTCTGAATTTTAGCTGAAATCCCTCTGTAAATATTGCGTTTTTGCCTCTGAGATTGTACGATTTCTGACATGGGCTTGTTTTCTTTCGCATGAATCACTATCGGAGCATGAGGGGACTATCCCCGGTCGCCGGTGACAGGAGCTGAAGAGGCGTCGGGTAGCGGAAGCATCGTCTGGAAGCTGAATCGTTCTCCACGTGTAGCACACGCGCGCGTGAGGGGCTTGAACCGTCGGTGCGTGTGGCGAGTGGGAGCTTCTAGATCTTTCTTCGAATCGATCTGGATTTTTAAGATTAATTAGGTTTTATGTAACATATAATAATAAAATAAAAATAATATGATAATAATAATATAATAATAAATTAATAATAAAATACCAAATAAAAAAGTAATAAGAGTAATAATTGAAGACCGAAAATTAAAGGGAAAAGATAATATGTTAAAACGAAAATAAAAAAACAAAATTAATAATAAAGTATTAACATTATGCATTTTTTTAATATGTAATAGTAAAATATAGTAATATAATATTTTTGGTTTTTGATACATATATATATTTTAAAGTGAAAAAGAAAAGAAAACATATTTACAAAGTTAAAAGAAAAGAGCATAATAGCACATATAGTAATTTTTTTTTTAATAACAAGCCCATCATTTAAGATTGAAATTAAAATTAAGCTCGGGTTTTGAACCCCAGATAAAATTAGTGATTAGATTATGTATAAAAATAAATAATATATATACCGGGTGAGATTGATTTAAATTTGAAATTTTTACCCTAAACCCGATCAAAATTTATTTTTTGATCACCATACCTTATTTGATTTTTTAAATAAAAAAACTACCCTGATCGAATTTCGCCGGGTTGAAACCCGATAGACTGGTCAAATTACCATCCCTAAGATAATAGATTCATTGATTCAAATGCTATATATCTAAAATTGTATATAATTAATTTATTGTTTTTATCTTATATTTGCTACATTTACATTTAAATAAATATCCTATAACTGATTCAATTATTTTTTATTTATTAAGAAAACAATTATCTGAATGCCCCAGTTTTGGTCAAAGGCTATCACTAATTTAATTTTTAAATTACACTGTACTTTCCAGATAATGTATAATTCAGAATTTTCGTCGGTCGATGAAAATATACAGTTCTTGTCCATCCTAAAGGGAAGCCCATGGGCCCATAGAAATCCAAGGAAATCATTTAAACGGCACGCGGGAAGATTCTCGCACGTGCGAGATTTCAAAAATCTAGGGTTTTGGGGGGCGACGGCTGCCCGTTCAGTGTGTCCCGCTTCCTCCCATCATTCGAAATTGATTTATATAAATACCTGAAACCATCAAATCCTTCACTTCAAAACCATTTCTTCGCCGATTCCTTCTCCGTTTTCGTTTTTGTTTCTGTTTCCTTTCCATTCTTTTCAGCTTCGGCATCGGCTGGAAAACAGGATAAAGAAAACACTGGGAGGTGTGTTTTCGTGAGAGAGAAACCCTAAGCTCTCTATTCCACTTTTTTTTGTTTTCATTTCGGAATCCATCTGCTTCACCGGAGACTTGTTTGAGGTATATCAATCTTCAATTCAAGTTCGTATGTTCCATTTCAAATCTGTTTTAGGTTCAGATCTATGGTTCTTTACTTGTACTTCAGTGTGTTTCGGTTAGGGTTTAGATTTTCGTCTTTAAAAAAATCGTTTCGTTTTCATTTCTGTTTTTAAAATCTGTAGATCTTGGTTTGCTTGTACTTTTTGTTTTATTATCGTCTACGAAATGTTGTTTTATTTGTAGTTTGTTTTGTTTTTTGTTTTGTTTGATTGATCCTTCTATTCGTAAAGGAATAAGATTATGTTTTTGTATTGTGTTTTATTCTTTTTCCTCCTTTGCTTAGCATAAAACTGTTTGATTTCTCTGATTATGCGTAGGGGAATTGAAGAACTTTTAGCTTTATGTAAGATAATCACTTGAAACATTGAATTGTAATGCTTTTATTTGTTCCTTTACCTTCAACTTTGAAAGCAAATAATATAACAACATCATTGTGAGGGGCAGCAATCGGGAAAATTAACTTTGGATATTGAAGTTACTGCGTGGACTTGAAATTTGAATATTTTTCCTAAGCATAGGGATTTAATAGCGTTTTAGTGGAAAAACATGGTTTCACTGTTTCAGAATAGTTTTCATGGTTTAAGTATCAGTGGAATTGGTATTTGACTCTATTTTCAGCTCTGTAAATGTTGATCTTTGTTTGTCGGATTACTTGTGTGGTTTTGATAAGTTTGTACTTTCATGATCTCCTCTAATGCTCCATTTGTGCATATTACTTTCTATGACTGGTTGACCTTGTTCGATTATAACCTGCTTTAACCTCTGTTAATGGATTTGTATCATTGTCACCAATGCTGATTTGTGTTTTTTTTTTTTTTATCAATTGTAGTGTAGTTAAAATGGCCATGGAGATCACTCAATTTCTGTTGGCTGCCCAATCGGCTGATGCAAAGATTCGGACAGAAGCAGAGGCTAGCTTGAGGCAGTTCCAAGAACAGAACATGCCTGTTTTCCTTCTGTCATTGTCAGTTGAGCTTTCAAATGATGAGAAACCTGTTGAGTCCCGAAGATTGGCTGGTATTGTGCTTAAGAATTCATTAGATGCCAAAGATGCTATTAGGAAGGAACAACTTGTTCAACAATGGATGTCAATTGATGTTTCTATTAAGTCTCAAATCAAAGACTTTCTCTTGAAAACTCTTGGCTCATCTGTTCATGAGGCGAGACACACTTCTGCTCAAGTTATTGCGAAAATCGCTTCAATTGAGATTCCTCGGAAGCAATGGCCTGAACTGATTGGGTCCTTGCTTAACTATATGACCCAGCAAGGCAAGCCTGCTGCACTGAAACAAGCTACCTTGGAAACACTTGGATATGTTTGTGAAGAGATATCTCATCAGGACCTTGTTCAAGATGAAGTCAATGCTGTTCTCACTGCTGTTGTCCAAGGGATGAACCTAGCTGACCATGGCCCTGAAGTTAGGCTTGCAGCAACCAAGGCTTTGTATAATGCTTTAGAGTTTGCACAGACCAACTTTGAGAATGAGATGGAGCGAAATTATATCATGAAGGTTGTATGTGACACTGCCATGTCTAAAGAGGTGGAAATTAGGCAGGCGGCTTTTGAGTGTCTTGTTGCAATAGCATCAGCGTACTATGAGGTGCTTGAGCCTTACATGCAAACCCTATTTCAGCTTACGTCAAATGCTGTAAAAGGCGATGAAGAGACTGTTGCTCTCCAAGCAATTGAGTTCTGGAGCTCTATTTGCGATGAAGAGATTGAACTACAGGAGCTGGAGAGTCCTGAAAGTGGTGACTCTGGACCTCCCCATTCTTGTTTCATAGAGAAGGCTTTATCGTCTCTTGTTCCTCTGTTGTTGGAAACTTTGTTGAAGCAGGAAGAAGATCAAGACCAGGATGATACAATCTGGAACATATCAATGGCAGGTGGGACATGTCTTGGTCTTGTTGCCAGAACGGTTGGGGATGCTATAGTGCCTCTTGTGATGCCATTTGTTGAAGCTAACATTGTAAAGCCGGATTGGCGGTGTAGAGAGGCTGCCACTTATGCATTTGGGTCTATTCTTGAAGGTCCAACTGTTGATAAGCTGTCTCCTCTGGTACAGGCGGGTCTGGAATTTTTGCTTAATGCCATGAAGGATGGAAACAACCATGTGAAGGACACCACTGCTTGGACTCTGAGTCGTATTTTTGAGTTACTGCACAGTCCAGCTACAGGTTTTTCTATCATTTCTCCGGAGAATCTCAAACGAGTTCTGGGTGTGTTGTTGGAGAGCATTAAGGATGCTCCCAATGTAGCTGAAAAAGTTTGTGGGGCAATCTATTATCTTGTCCAAGGCTATGAGGATGCAGGACCAAGCTCCTCTCTCCTTTCACCATATCTCACTGACATAATCAGTTGTCTAATTGCAACTTCTGATCGGACAGATGGCGGTGACTCCAAGCTCAGGTCTTCTGCTTATGAAACCTTGAATGAAGTTGTGAGATGTTCCAACATTGCAGAAACATCTTCCATCATAGCACAGCTATTACCGGTCATTATGAATAAGTTGGGTCAGACTATGGAAATACAGATTGTGTCATCTGATAATAGGGAAAAGCAAGGGGATTTGCAAGCCTCTCTTTGTGGTGTTTTGCAGGTTATCATCCAGAAACTTAGCAGCACAGATGAAACCAAACCCATCATACTCCAGGCTGCTGATCAAATCATGCTTCTGTTCCTCAAGGTGTTTGGTTGTCGTAGCTCTACCGTTCATGAGGAAGCAATGCTCGCAATAGGTGCTCTTGCATATGCCACTGGATCTCAGTTTGAGAAGTATATGCCTGAGTTCTACAAGTATCTTGAGATGGGAATGCAGAATTTCGAGGAATACCAGGTTTGTGGAATCACAGTTGGGGTTGTCGGTGATATCTGTCGTGCCTTGGATGACAAGATCTTACCTTATTGTGATGGGATCATGGGTCTTCTTCTGAAGGATCTAGCTAGTTCAGAACTTCACCGGTCGGTAAAGCCCCCCATATTCTCTTGCTTCGGGGACATTGCTCTTGCAATTGGAGAGCATTTTGAGAAGTATGTCCCCTATGCCTTACCCATGATGCAGGGAGCAGCCGAAATCTGTGCTAAGATAGAAACTGCTGATGAGGAGATGGTGGATTATGGGAACCAACTGAGACGTAGTGTTTTTGAAGCTTATTCGGGTATCCTTCAAGGTTTTAAGAGTGTGAGGCCTGATGTGATGGTGCCCTATGCTCAACATCTTTTGAAGTTCATAGAATTGGTCTCTAGAGACAGCCAAAGGTAATTTTATATTCTTTATTGTTTCCACTGTACTACATTGATGCTTAGCCTTTGGGTTTAACCGTCTAAATGCTTCTTATTTTCCCCATGCATTGCAGGGATGAAAGTGCTACAAAAGCCGCAGTTGCTGTTATGGGCGATCTTGCCGATGCCCTTGGCTCCAACATAAAACTCCTGCTTAAAGACTCTGCATTCTATGATGAATTTCTTGGCGAGTGCCTCCAATCCGATGACGAGCAGCTGAAGGAGACAGCCGGTTGGACCCAAGGTATGATTCAACGTGTGATGGTTTTATGAGCTGGATTTTAGGACTTGTTCCATCGTTTTTGTTTTCCAACAGAAAATCCTGTTCCGTTGGTTCTAGTTTGGTAAATGGGTTGGGGTTTGTATCTGTTCATTTATTATTTACGAATTTATGTTTTGATTTTGTTTTCTTCCTCCGGTGTCATTGTTCGAGGCATTTATGTGAAGTTGGTCAAAAAAACTTGTCAAACTCTTTATCCTCTTAATGGATGAGTTTATTTCATTTATATTCTAATATTATGTTATATTTTGATATATGAATCGGGAAACAATTGTGTAAATTGATCTTCTATTGTATATATACTTGAGTCTGAGCTGAGTATTATTAAGTTTGACTCGAACTAAGAAGCTCACGAGTTTAAAATTATTAAATTTAAATTTAAGTTTGAAACTCAAAATCTAATTCTATTATCAATTTGTGTATGTTATTAAGTTTGAAACTCTAGTAAGAATCAAATTTACAGGGACACATACTTGGATCGAGTCTAATAAGAATAAAGAAAGAAAATACAAAAAAGTCTCATAAAACCCTATTTCAACATCTAAACCTTAGCCTTAACTAAGCCAAGCAATTCGAAGTTTAAATGGCTCGAAAATCCCTTGAACATTCTCTGAAAATACCAATCAAACACAATGAACAAGAAAGAAAAAATAAGACAAACACAAGCAATAATGAAAGGAAATGTGTCAGACAAAGATCTTGCCGGAGAAATTAAAGCTAATTTCTTTTATACATGCTTAGATGTAAAAATATTATATTTTAATGCATATTTTGTGTAATTTTTTCACACAAACCTTCAAATATAAATTTTAAATCTGACATAAATTTTAAACCCTAGACTTTAAATTATAACCCTAGATCTTAAATTATAAATTATACAACCTAAATCATCGAATACTGAATTAAATTCTTAATCAATAAATTTAATAAATATGTGTAAACTTTAAAAAATTATAAGATATGAATTCTTATAAATAGTGAACACAATCAAACAAAAGAAGACCAGTGAAGATTATTTCTCGTGAGATTATTTCTACATTGTTTTTACTGAGTATGCAAGTAAATGAAAATAGGTCTAATTATGTTCTCACCTTATTGTCACAACCCCCACCTAACATTGGGACAAACTAAATATCCTTGGGCATTTTAAGACAAGCATGCACCAAGAAAGCATCTAGAATGACCTAGAGTGATATACAACAATCTTAAAGCTTGCCACAAGGTTCTACCAAATTCAGGATACATTTGGAAGACTCTAGACGATTCTAGAAGGCTCTAAATGATTTTGGAAGGTTTTAGAATATTCTAGAAGGATAAGGAACATGTTGGGAGCGTCTAGAACATTCTAGAAGGATCTAGAATATTCAAGAAGACTCTGGAAAGCTCGAGACTACTCTGAAAGACCCTGGAGCTCTCTAGAACCTTTTGGATATTTGTAAACATGTAAGGATACATGTAAAAATGTCTAGAAAAGTATAGGTTATTGTAGATATTTATGAAGGCAACATAATAATCGTCCGATCAAATATATCTCATACGTCCATTCGGGAGGTAAGAGCCTATAAATAGGACCACACCTCATTTGTAAACTATCCATAAAATCTCAAGTCTTGTAAGTTCTTTAAAGCTTAATAAAGTGTTGTTCCTTTCTCAAATTCTTTTCATCTAATCTTTCAAGCTTTAGAGTTTGCTTGAATCAAAGGCTTATCAACATAAATCGAGAGTGCTAATTTGCATGGATAATTCAGAAAAGAGTAAGTACGTGACAACTCTTTGCTCTTTGTACATTCAAACTATGTACCTCTACTCTTTTAATTTAAAAAAATGATGGGTAATTTATAGTAATGTTATTGAAATCCTTTTAAATTAATTGATATTTTAAAATAAAAAAAGTTTTCCACCTAGAAAGAATTACACGTTCGGGACCAAAAAAAATATAAATTTATTTTTCAAAGAATAATGAAAGACTGAAAATCAATAAATAACTGATAGAAAATTATATTATTTGATAACATATTACATTAAACGAGAGTTGTTAAATGATAACTTTAGTTAATTTGATTAACAATTTATATTAATTGTTTGTATAAAAATTATTGAGATAATTAATCGATTAAGAAAAATCATGAGAGAGTGAATTGACAATTAAAATTTAATGGTACAAAAAGAAAGATTTAAAGATTTATTGGTAAAAATAGACAGATAATTTTAAAGTATTTAAGCGTCAAATAAGTTATACTTATATTATCCCAATATTATATTAAAGATTTCAAAAATTAAATAAATGAATTGTCTCTTTGTTTATTTATTAAAGTTGTTGAGATTGTAAGGTTGAATTGTTAAAATTCTCTATAACTCTTTTATAAAAAAGAAGATTATAAACTGACTTGTACCTTACAAAAGTTGAAGGTGTTTGATAAGTATTCAAAAGTTTTATATTTTATATCCTAATTAACTCATTATTTGCTTTTAATTAATAGAATTGGATGACAATAAAAGATAATTATATATATATATATTCTATATTTCAGCATCTAAGCACTTAATTACTGTTTTTATACAATATTTGGTAGAAAACGTATACGATTATAATTTTCTTTCTTAGACAGGGAACAGACTGCCCAGTGACACTAGATATTACCAATAAATGTTGAATAAAGAAAGATGTGAATTAGACCAGATGCAGTGTAACACCCGTCAGGGTGGCAAGTTGACTACCGTGATGAAAAAGTAACGAAGACATATGTGTAGCGACCCTTTTAAAATTATAAAAATAATAAGTTTTAGAAAAAGGTCACTAATTTAAAAATTGGGGGTTTTGAAATTCCCAAAATTAGAAAATTAGGGTTTGGTGTTCGAAAATTAGGTCTTAGAAATTGAAAATTAGATTTAAATTAGAAAGGGGAATTTAGACCTAGAATTTGGGGATTTAGGAATTTAGGTTAAAAGTTGGGCATTTTAAAAATTAGGGTTTGAAAAAACCTAAATTAAAGGTGAATTGGAAAATTTAGAGATTAAATTGAGAAGAGGAAATTTGAAAATTAGGGTTGAAATAAAAAGGAATTTTAACTTAGGGTTTAAAAGAGTTAGGGATTTGGAACGAATTTGGGGATTTAAAAAGGTTAAAAACGGGTTGGAGTCGCCACCGGCCACTTTGATAGGCCGGACACCGTAAAAACCAGAGATTCAAAATAACGGCTTCGAGAGTCGGTTACGATTTAAAAACGGGTTTTGGGTTTTTAAACCGCCCTAAATTGGCACCTTTAAAATAACCGCTTAAATTAATTTTTGGAAATTCTAAATTTTAAAGTGGCATTTAAATTAGAACTTGTTTAAATGTTCGAATTAGATTTTATTTTTACCGTAGCTTCATTCGAAGGCAACGTATACACCGTGACCACTACGTTGGAACACGGGCCCGTTACGACCGAACAAAAACATTAAAATTAAGTTCATTGATTATTGAAGTGAGATGTGGATTAAAAAAAATAAAAGACGAAACTTACAACAAAATAAATGTGCACATGAGTAATGTAATAGGAAATAACAAATGAATGATGCATGACACATGTGTACAAAATACAAAAAAATAGGTAATGCACAATATAAAGCATGACATAAATAACAATATATGCAAAGTATATAATGGAAGGAAGCACAAATTAATCCACATGGCATAAAAACATAATGTAATATGAATGAAAAAAAATGTAATGATAATATAAATGTGCATAAACCTAAAAGATACAACATAAATAATAAAAACATAAGTAAATAATAACGTAATATAAATGAAAACAGAATAAAATACGTATACGTAAGAAAAAAGATACAAAATACATAATAAACCTTAAATAAGAAAAGAAGTGAATAATATACAAGAAATAAAACAAACAAAATAAAAAACAAACTATTGGCAGTGACCAAGTTGAAAGGATAATAAAACAATCAGGCCCTCACAACACTATTTTGGAGTGAGGAAGGACCTGAAAGTTTAGACCAAACCAAGGAGGGACCTTCAAATAATAAACCCAATGTTAAAATGAGGATCAAAACTATATTGGTGGCCAAATCAGAAGATTTTAAAACTATCCGATGACCGTGGGAATGATTTTGGTGCCAAGGAGGGATTTAATGAGACAATTAAACCATTTTTAAAACACCCTTGACTATAAAACACAACAATTAATAAGTTTTTTTTTTCCTTTCATTTCTTTAGAACAAAATTTAACAAACCCCAAATTTCTCTGAAGTGTTCATCTAAAAAGATGAACATTCAACATGTTCTTGGGTTAAACCCAGAAAAACAACCCCCTTTCCAGATTCCGGCCACCGTCAACGGTGGCCGGAGAAAACAAAAAAAACCTTTTTTACCACCTTTTAAAAACTGAAAAGAAAATAGAAAAGATTGATGGATCGACAACCTCTCCTTCCAATCGGCTCACCGTTAGAAGCCCGAAAGCTTTGAAGATTTGCCGAACCAAGGAAGAACCAAGAGGGAAGGATCCGATCAGAAGGTAAAAAAACTCGAACCCCAGGTATTTTTCTCTATGCGAAAACTCAGAAAGAAAATCTTCTGTTACCTCTGAAATCGTTTTTCTTTGTTTTGTATTGATTTTTTTCGAGTGAGGGGGAAGAAGAACCCCGTTTACATCTCTTGTTTCGGTTTAAATAACCGTGATATTACAAGCAAAAGGCCAAAAGAAAATGCTCCTGAAATTCCTATTTGTTGATGTCGATTCTTTGGATTCATGTGTGCGCTGGCATTTGTTGTGATTTCCCTCTGAAATTTCTGATATCTTTGTTGGTATTTGGTTCTGAAATTTGGCCGATTGTTCTCTGATTTTCAGTGGTGATTTAGCTCTGACATTGTACTAATATGATGGTCATTTTTGTTTTTGTCTGATTGCATGAATCGGTTGGTGACGAGGGGACCACCGGTCGGTGACGATGACCGGACGGCAGGAGGAGGTCGAAAGGCGAACGGGAGACGAACAGCCAGCCTTCGAGTCGAAGAGGCGCGCGTCATCTCCACGCGTGTGTGGGGAGTCCAGCAGTCGACGCGTGGAAGAACGTGATGATCTGGAAGCTTCCCTTCTTTAATCTCAGCCGTTGGATCACGAATTTGATCCAACGGCTCAGATGCAGCTGCGCAAGGATGAAAATGGGGGAGTTAGGGTTTCAAGTTGTATCCGACTGGGCTCTGTAATTGGGCTAAATAATTTAATCTGGGCCTGTAAATATATTTGTGGGTTATGTAATTTTTATTTATGGGTTGTTTATTATATGATAATTGGGTTTTATTTATTTTACATGGGTTTTATAATACTTACATAGTATAAATGTAATAATAAATACAAAAAGAATCTATAATTACGGTAGTAAAGAAAAATAACGTAATAAATACTTAATATATAAAACGGTACAAGGGTTAGTATACTTATTTATACATGATTTAAACATAAGAAGATAATACCTACAATATAATGTATATTGAAAAAGAGACCCAAAATTAATAGATTAAAGTAACATAATTAGTAGTATTTTTTTGATTTTGATTTCTTTAATAATTAAACTCGTTATTCGAATAAAATTAAAATTAAAACCGGTTATATAAAAAAGACCCGGATAAAATTAGTGATTATAATATGTTGTGTGACAGAAAGAGAATAAAGAGCCGAAACTATTGAGACAAGCAAGAGATGAAGCAGAAAAAAAGAGAGCAATGCAAGCTATGGTCAAAGCTAAGAGATTAAAAGAATACAAAAGGAGTAAAATTAGGAAATAAAATAAAAGTCGTATATTTAATATTAAAGTTGTATTTTATTCCAAATAGTACTACTTTTGGGAGGTTTTGACTAGGCTTGACCTGTATATACTGACCCTTAGGTATAAGAGAAAGCACCGATTGGAATTCAAGGCTTTCTTCCCTTACCCTAGACCCACTATCATTATTATGTTTTAATCTTTAATAGGCTTAGGTTATTTTGTGGAGTAGTTGTGAAAGAAGATTGTAGTATTATTTAAATTTTATTAATGTAATTTCATAATTCATAGTTTATTCATTCTAGGTTGTTACTCTTTCTTGCATACAAGCTCGTAAGATAAGTTTGTGAGGAAAAACATATTGTCTAGACTTGGGATAGTTAGGCTTACGAAACGAGTGAATACGATCTTTGATCTTGGGCATTAGCTAATCCAGCTTAGAGATAAGTTTTGATTTCAACGACTAAAAGGAGCATATCATTGGTTATCATTCATCCTTGATTCACACCCAAAGGTATTATCAAGACATAACCTTTAGTAGCACTCTAAATTAGAGATAAGGAAGAGTCAAAAAAGGTTGCTTTATCGAATTATGAGTTGTTGAATTGTCATTGAAGTATAACCCATCGAGACAGCTAAGGCGATCCTTCAATGACCCGTCGAGGTGACAATTCAACCTTTTGCGTTAATGAGATGAGAATACTGTGCAATTGTAATCCACATTATGAAGCAATTATTTGTGTTTTACTTTTCCCTAGTGCAGGAGCGATAAGCTGCATAGGTATCCAGTCCCTGTGGGATCGATATCATAAATACTATAACTTGACAAAGGTGTGCGGTTACACCATAAAGGTGTAAGCTTTCCTATGTGTAACAAGTTTTGGCACCATTACAGAGACTGATATTCCAACTTACCAACATATTAATTTTGCACCCTATTTTTATTTTTGCTTATTTTATATTTTCTTATTTTATTTTCTTTTTATTTTCAATATAATCAATGTTGTTTCATTGTATGACCAAGTCAAACCTATTGACTGAAGAATACCCGTTTGACCTAGAAATCGAGCGAACAATGCGTGGACTTCGATAGAGGATAAAATTAGCGATGATGAATCAAGTACCTAGTCAGCAAGGGAACAACGCTGACATAAATGCCACCACAACAGGTAACGCGATAGCCTATGCGATTGTAGATTCATCCATCACTAGAACGAGTAAGAATAGTTCATGATTATCTCGAAGAAGAATTGGATGAACTTACACCTGCAGTGGTTATGCCAAACATTAAGGCCAAGCATTTTAAACTTAAACCGGTAATGTTTAATATGATTAATATATTAGGGCAATTTGATGGATTAACCAACGAGGATGCTCGTCAGCATCTTAAATCCTTCTTGAAATTTTGTAATTCATTCAAGCAACCGGTAGTATCCGTCAATTTTTTAAAGCTCAAGTCGTTTCCCTATTTACTATGGATAGGGAAAAATCATGGTTAAACTATTTAAAACCATGCTCACTCAGTTCGTGGACAGAATTGTGTCGGAACTTTCTTGCTCGTTTTAGCTACACAAACATGATGGATAAACTTAGGAATGATATTACATCGTTAAGGTAAGAGGACGACGAATCTATGTATGAGGCATGAGAAAGATACAAAGAACTCCATCGTAAATGTCAAATGCATGGATTATCCGAATGGACTCAGGTATCAATCTTTTTATAATGTAGTGAACACACGAACAAGAATGATGCTTGATACCTCAGCAAACGATACTCTTCTAGACCGCCTGTCGTATGTGTAACACCCCGACCCGGATGTCACATTGGGCCTCCGGCCCAAAACCCGCATTTTAAAATTTCCTTCAAAAGTCTAAATATAATACGAATAAAATCCATTTAATTTAAAACAAAAGCCCAAAAAATAGTTTAAAGTGACCGAAACTCCAAATTACTACAAACTCATTTAAAATGTTGACCCACTTAAAATAACAGAGTTACAAAAATACATATAGGTCTGACAAGGTACTAGCCCACTAAATCTATCACTATACCCTGACACAAAATCGATGCTGAAATCCAAACCTCGATGGTGCTCCATGGGACCTGCTTCACTTAACCTACGCACGAAAACAGATTTCGAACGCTGAGCCACACAAGCTCAGTGGATACGCCAAACTCGGCCAACATTATGCATATCAAAAGCAGTAAAGCATGGCATATAAATCTCGTGCATGATATGATGATCTAGCATGCTCGCCTATCACATGGCATAATGAAATGTATATTATCGCACACAGCATATACAAATCAATCAAGTCAACACACAAGAGTGAGACCCGCGTCCACACAGCATCGGGATCCTACACTCAGGATTGAGGCCGCCCTCAAATCTTATGCCCGGAATGTTACATCGGACATCTTCGAACGAGGCCGCTCAACGTTCGGAAAGGGGTGGAGGCTGCCCAACCAACCCCATGCTCAGAATGTTACATCGAACATCTTCGAGTGAGGCCGCCCAACACTCAGAAATAAAAGTCTTCAATCATCACCCGGCATGTTACATCGGATGGCCTTCAACGTGTTACAACACTTATGGATATCCGGATTCCAACACACAAGAACTCGACCACACAAACTATCCACCTAGGATCTCATCACATCAAGATATATTAAAGTCTTATCATACTTAAGTCTTTCGGGGTTATGATTATCAATCTTAGTTCGACAATTCATTTCATAGCTTTTAGATTAGAGTAATTATTTGTTAAGATCACCGAGCCCCAAAACTCTATTCAAACTTAACCAAATTACACAGGGGTATCGATACCAATATCAATACCACCTGCCCAAAGTCAAAGTCAACAGAAGAAGGGAGGACTGTTTCAAAACATGGTTCGATACCAAAAAGTTACTAGAACCCTAGGTATCGAAGCATGGTTCGATACTGTTGACCCACTTCAAAAGTCAACAGAAAAGGGGAGACCCGTATCGAAACATGGTTCGATACCAAAAAGTTACTGGAACCCTAGGTATCGAAGCATGGTTCGATATCGTTGACCCACTTCAAAAGTCAATAGAAAAGGGGAGACCCGTATCGAAACATGGTTCGATACCAAAAAGTTACTAGAACCCTCGGTATCGAAGCATGATTCGATACCCCTGGGTAACAAGCCAAAATATACTCATGGGTATCGATACCGGTAGCCCGAGTATCGATACCCCCTGCACTAAGGACGGTTTTACACTTAGAATTTTTAAATTTTCAACCCCAAACTTAATCTAATCAATTCCAAAGTCTTCCTACTCATTCTCAAGAGTGTTTAAGGTGTTTTAGCATCATTTATCATCCTTTTAACACAAAGTTACGAATTCCACCATTAACACATATCAAGCTCAAACCAAGCACACACATACACCAACTATATGAATGCTTCCTACCATGATATGCATAAAAATTAGAAGAGTTGGGAGTATTAACCTCAAGCAAGCAACAGCAAAAGCGAACTCTTTCCTCCCACTTAAGCTTTCTCCTTTCCCAAGCTTGAAGATGGTGTTCCAACTTGTTTCTCTACAAGAGGAAGACACTTAACCATTAGCCACCATTTAGGGAGGTCCTCAGAACATCAAAGACACTAAAAACTGAGATTCAAACCCTTAAAACCTCATTCCCGTTCTTATCATAAACCCCAACTCAAAAACCCCTTTTCTCACAAGACCAACACATTTTTACCTCTTTAGATAGATCTCTAACAACCCTACAACTTTCACTTCAGCTCAAAACCGAGATTCTCCCTCAAAACTCCAAAGATTCAGCTTTTTATGCCTCACTTTCTCATAAGGTTGCAAGGAAGAAGATGAAAGAAAGTTCTCAGCACAATGATTTTATCCTCTGCAGCACACACACTCCAAAACCCTCCCTATTCAACCTATTTAGATAATTACCAAATTATCCTCCACGTAAGACTCTCAAGGCCTAAAATCTCTCAAGTCCAACAACCAAATAAGCCCAACAAGACCCAACACAAAACCAAGGCCCAAAACCACTAAACTCGTGACCAAAACCGAAACTCATAACTCTCGGGTTAACCCAACACTCGAATCCGAATCTGGGTCGTTACAGTATGAAAGTTTAGAAATTCTGCACAGACTCGTCAAAAATGACTATCAACATCCCACAACAAAGCGAGGAGTGACAAATCTGGACTCTTTAGATTCAATTTTGGCTCAATTATCTACATTAACAAACATGCTCAAGGATATGCAAAAGCCTAATAATATTTAAGAAGTCAAGGTAATCGTCCACTTTTGTGAATTATGTGGTGAAAACCATGATTCATGTGAGTGCCCTCAGAATTTAGAATTCAGCTTCTATGTTGAAAACTTCAACATAAATAATATATCAAATACATACAATCCAACATGGAGGAAGCATGTGAACTTCTCATGGAGCAACCCCAACAATACACTTAATACGCAACAACAGAATATGCAACCTGCAAATTCCAACAAAATATCAATCCAGCACAACAATAGTTTCTGCGGTAGTAGGTCATGCCACAATAGCAACCCATAGACATACAAACCATGAAGAATACTCTAAACATGTTCTTGGCTCAAACTGGTGCCTACATATCCAGTACGAATAAATTTATTCAACAAACCAACATATTCATGGTCAGGACATAGATGAAAATGCAAAACAACGAAGTTGCTCTAAAGACACTAAAAACCATAATAGGACAAATTGCACAATTGATGAATAATCGACCTATTGGAGGTCTACCACGCGAGACTGAAGTCAACAGAATAGGTCCGCATGAGCATTGAAAAGCAATAAAAACCAGAGCGGATTACAATTAAAAGACTTTAAGATGCTTACCAAGGCAACAGGTTAGAAATTTGAGACAACAGACAACGAGGACCCAAACGCAAAAAATCTAAGGAGAAAAAACTAGTAGAAGTAGATGTAGAAAACAGAGTGAAATAGTCTCTGTTACTTATTTTATTACTGAGCCGAATGGCTTCTTATATAGACTCTTGTTGCAAGAGTTTTACAATAACTAAAAATAGGACTCTAATCTCTTAAACAAATAGGACTCTAATCTCTTAATGAGATAAAAGTTTCAACATACTAATAACTCCTAAAATATAGGAGTTAGTTTTAATTACTTAGTCCTATTAAATAGAACTTTATCCTAATAATAATATTATTATTTTATCTAACACTTATAACTAACAGTAGATCCTAAGAAATAAACTGATATCGCAGCAAATGATGTCGAGGCAACACCACATATCAAATTTTAATGCTCTAAAAAGATTAAAGATCTGAGGTTGCCACCATCATTGCCACAAAGATTAAAGCAATAAAAACAAGAGTATAAGTTCAAGAAATTTTTGGACATTTTAAAATATGTGCACATTAATATACCTTTAGTAGAGGAAATCAAACAGATGGCAATTTATGTCAAATTCCTTAAAGATACTATCTCAAAGAGGACAAGAATTGGGGAGTTTGAAACTGCTACCATGACATAGGATGCATAGCAATGTTGCATAACCGAGCCACAACAAAGAGAAAAGATCCTAGTAGTTTTATGATACCTTGTTCTATAGGGGATCAATATATCGGTAAGGCATATGTGACTTCAGTGCAAACATAAATTTAATGCCTAACTCAGTATTTCAGAAGCTAGACATTGGATAAGTAAAGCCGGTTGGAAGATCATTCTTACATACAACCCGAAGGAAAAATTTAAAGATATTTTGGTAAGAGTGGATAAATTTATATTTTTTGTTGACTTTCTTATCTTAGATTGTGAAACAGATGAGAATGCCCCAATCATACTGGGAATGCCATTCTTGGTAACGAAAAGAACATTGATCGATTATAAAAAAGGAGAATTGATTATTCGAGTCAATGGTCAACAAGTAAAGATCAATGTGATTAGAGCATTAAGGCATCCAGAAGAACCAGATGAATGCCGATATATTCAGGCCAAGACTAAATTTAATTTTGATTCTAAAACAGGGTGCTTAGACAAAGCTCGCCTAGGTACCCTACCATATCGGCATAGGCCCTGTAATCTAAGAATCAATCTCAGTGGACAATGTTGTTCATAAACAAACGAAAAAGAAAGCACCGGATGCAGATACATCAATAGATTCATCAATAACCCATCAACTTTAAAAAGGAAGAATGGTTACTTCAGGAGATGCAATTAATTGTATTCATCCAGTAACTTAATTGTTTAATTTTCAATATTTTATTTTTCTGTTTTGGGACTTAGTTTTATTTTTTCCATTTATTTTCATTTAAATTTTCTTCAATTATTATTATTTATTTTTTATTTGATTTTTGTTATTTTAGGAAAGGAGAATAAAAAAGTTTCATGAAAAATACAATTTGATGCAATTACAACCCATTATCCACTCCAACAATGCGGTAACAAAACTTTAGGTGGCAAAATTACCGCTCAAACTCAAAATCCCTCATGGATTACCACGATGATGCCTGTCACCTAGAGAAGCGTCTCCTACACACAATTAGCGACAATAATCACACCGCTCCATTAAGAAATGTTACCCTTCACCTCTTTAAATACACAATTCCCCCTTAATCGGTTTCATTTTCATTTTCCTTAATTTGTCTTCATCTTTTTGAATTTCTTCTTCTTCTTCAAAAACCCACAACAAAACTTTGCTGAATCAAAAACAAAAACGCCTTGTTCCTGCGGTCGAACCAATAATAGAGTTTCGTTGATTTGCCACAACAGAATTTGAGCAAGATTACAACAACTTCAAAGCAAGACAGGTCTAATAGGAGCAATGCTCTTTCTACACTGAGGTTGACGATCTCGACATCGAAACATTCAATTTAAGATAACATTCCAGCGATGGCAAAAATTTCAAAACAGCCAGAGTTGGACAATACCGACTGGGTGAGATAATTTTATGCCAATCGATCCCAACTCAACAATCTATACATATATCTCCGGGGCCGAGCAATCCTAGTGAAAAACATGCCCATCAACGCCCATTTCGGCCTACACATTTAAGAAGATGAGCATATTGCCTTCACTATCGCTCTTACCGCCTTCGATTATGAGCAGATAAAGAAAGAATCTGTGTGACGGGCATAGAATGGAACAAGGGCAAGTATCACGTCTCAGTTAGATAACGTGACCTCCTAACAGAAGCCAAGCTACGAAACACCTTCGTCAAAAGGTTCGTGTTGCCGATATCACATAATCAAACTATTGACTGGCCGACAGTAGTGCTAATCCACTCAATCATCTACAACATAATAATCAATGGCAGTCACATCAAAAGCGAGTAGATTTTCGAGTGTTCTACCAAAGACATGGGAATGCTATATTTTCCTTGTCTCATCACGAGCCTTTGCCGCCTAAAGAGGGTTCCCCTGCTACCAACAGATCTACACACATTGACAAGAAAAAGGTGGATGAGAGAAGTATACATGAAAAGAATACAGATCGAGAATGTTTGTTAAGTTGATCACACAATGAATTTGGCCAAGACGGGGGTGAATTGGCAATTAACAATTTGTTGGAAGATTTTCGATAAAAATTAGGAAAATGAAGAACACAAGATTTATAGTGGTTCAAGCTTCGAAACAAGCTCTATATCTACAACCTTAGATCCCACTAAGGATTTTCTAACCAATTCAATAATGAATTCAACCTTTTTCTAGGTTCAAGGGCTAACCTTACAACAAGTCAATTTTTACCCCAAATTGACTTAAACCTCACAAGAGATGAGAAAATAGGTAAGGTTTCTCTCACAAGATTAATATACCCCAATTACAGAACAACACTCCCTAAACTCAATTATAAAAAATGAATTGAAATACAAGAGTTGTAAGATAAGATTTGCAATAAAGTGCTTGGAGTTGGATTTGAATACTTGGATGTTTGCTTGAGGTTCAATAGTTGTTAATGATGCTTTAAATGCTTCATTTTATACATCTTCATTGATTTTTAATCGTTGGGGTTGTTGAGATTATAATTATAGACGTTGAAGCTTCATTTTCTCACCATAAATGCACTTCTGCAACCTTTAGTATCAAAACACGGGGTACTTGTTTCGAAAAAGTACAAAATAGAAAGAGACGTGCATTTATTATAGGGGTTTCAAAATCATATATCATGGTATCGAAACTCTTGGTCCGTAAAACAGGGGGTGTATCGAAATAGTGTATCAATACAACAAGTAAACTGTGACCCATCATATTGAAACACCCTTGGTGTCGTTTCGAAACTGGTCAACTAACATTTAAAGTTCAACTGTCACCAACGCTCAAAAACATTTAAAACTAAGAGAGCCATTGGAGATTTTTCTAGGATATCGAAATGATGACTAGGTGTTATAACGACCCTTTTTAAAATTGAGTTTGGAAAGAAAATGTCGCTAGTGGAAAAGCTAGATTAAAATTAGAAAATTAGAGATTAAATTGAAATATTGGTTGGAAAAGAAAATTTGATTTGAAAAGAAAAAAAAATAAAAATTAGGTTAAAATTTAGGTTTTAAAAGATTAGGGATTTGAAATTAAAAAGGGCTTTTGAAATTAGGGATTTTAGTTAAAAAGGAAAATTGAAAAATTGGGGAAAGAAATTTTAAAAAGGAATTAGGGTATAGAAAAGATTAAATTGAAAATTAGGAATTTTGGGGATTTAGGGATAATTAAAAAAATAATTGGAAAGATTTAAAAATAGATTTAACATGGTTAAAAACAAATTAAAAATGTTAAGAAATAATTTGAAAATAAATTGAAAAATTATTTAAAACAAAGGGAGTCGCCACCGGTCATTTTGGTAGACCGGACACCATAAAACCAAATATTTTAAAAGACAAGGCTTAGAGAGTCGGTTATAGTTAAAGACGTGGTTAACATTTTTAAACCGCCAAAAATTGGCACCTTAAAAATATTTTCCGCTTATTTAATATTAAACTTTTCTAAATTAAAGTGGCAATTGAGTGAACATTTAATTATAAATTCAGGTTTATTTTAATGCCTCTTTACTCGAAGATAGACGCATACACCGCCACCACTACGTTTAGTGACAGAACCACTACAACCGAGTAAAGTATTAATTAATTCATTAATTAAGGGATTGATTGTGGATTTGATTTGATAAAAAATACAACATATACATAAAAGTAAATAAATACATGAATAATTAGGCAAATAAATAAACAAAATAACACATGCAAATATAATGAAATAAACTATAAAAATTAAATATGCATGGTAAAGAATACATATAATGTCATGATCAAAGTAGGTTGAGAATGGACATAATCAATACAAAACATGTCATGATAAGCTCTAAATGAAATATTCAAAGCACACAGAATATTAATTATTGCAACACCAATATTAACATAAAATCGAATAACAAACATGCATTAAAGGACTACATATAGCAAAAGATGTCCTACATGTGTATAAGTGTAAAGAGGTGACACCACATATGTGTATGTACATATAAAAAAACACTCGAATAATGGTCAAAAAACTTAAAGGATTAAGTAATAAAACTTAACTCATATTAAAACAATGACAAATTAACATAATAAAGAAAACAATATGATATATGACTAAGATATGTATAAGAAGGAAACAATAAAATCATATTACGTTACAAAACAAATAAATGAATAAAAACTAACCAATGTGCACTAAAGAAAAAAGAAGGGTACAATAAATAAAATGATATGCTCACATACATTCTATGACATGAAATATAAATAGCATAATATATGAAAATGAATGGACATTATAATAAGATCAAAGCTACAATAAAGACATAAACAAAAATGAAATATCTCTGGAAAGGACTCAAATGGAATAAATTCAAAAATACAGGGGTTAGAAATAATAAGAAAATATGACAGATTTGAATAATGGGGACGAAAATGAATTAAAAATAGATTAGGGGGGGTAAAACTCAAGAAAACAAATTTTAAACAAATAAGGACCATTTTGTAAATCGAATGAAAATTATAGGGGTCCCGAGAGTTATTTTAAAAATGTGGAATGGCTTAACAAAAAGAATCCCTAAACACGGAGGGACTCTAAATTAATAAAATCGTTTCGAAAATAAATGATTAAGGCCAAATGGGGACGAAATTGTAAAATAATTTAAAGATGTAGGGACCTGGGGTGAGGTTTAAACGACACGAAGGGGTTATAAAGAAAATATCCCATTTTTAAAAGTTTAAAACACTATAAAACATAATCAGATTTTGACTAACAACCCTTTTCCTTTTTTCCATTCGAAAACTCTGAGAAAAATAAAATTTTCTCTCCCAAGTTCTTCTGATGAACCCAGAAAATAAGAACACTCAAAGTGTTCTTTAGGAACCCAGAAAACGGCCGCCCTTCCTCCATGAAAACCACTACGCCTACCACCGTTCACGGTGGTCGGCGAGTTTGAAAATCGATTAAAACATCCCCTCTTCGAAAACAAAAACCAAAAAGCAAACTTCTTCCTTATCACAAGATTAGAAACCTTTAATTTCATAAAAAAATCGAAACCCTCCTTTTTTTATTTTGAAACCTTAAATCGATGGGAAAAGAGACTCGTTTTACTCTGATAAAGAAAAACAAGAATCGAAAACCCACTTCTTCACTGTTGGCTCACCACCAAAAGCCCGAGGCCTCTGTATTTATTGTCGGTTGAGGAGTTCCGAGAAAAGAAAAGCAAAGAGGAATCTGGTGACTTCGAATGTAACTACAAAACCCTAAACTCTCTTTGTTTTCTATTCGAAAAAATTAACTAGAGGATACCTTGGAAACTTTGCTTTATATTTGATGGAAGAAAAATGGCAGGGAGAAGATCCCTTTACAAGTGTTGTTGGCTTTGTTTTATAGCCTGATTACAATCGAAAGAAAGGGGAAATGAAACCCCTAAAAAATGCTATTGGTTGCTTGTTGCGAATTTGTTTGTACGATTCTCTCTGATATTCTGTGTATTACCTCTGATATTTGGCGCTTTGTGTTCTGAAATGTTCTTGATTTGTTTTGAGTGCTTGAATACTCTTATGGCCTCTATATTTTGTCGAAATTCCCAAAGTTTTATGACATTGTTTTGTTTTCTTGTGTATGCGTGTCTCGTAGGCAGGTCTGAGCGATGAGGGGACCATTGTTGCTGGCATGGATGATCGGCAAGTCACCGGAGGGCGTGTGTAACATCTCGATTTTTGGTCTAGAAGTTTGAGTATTGGTTAGAGAGGTTCGATTCGGGTCGAGTCGGATTTTTTGGTTCATTAATTCCAGGTAAATTAAAATAATAATATTTTAATTGGATAAATAATAAATTTGTAGAAAAGTTTTAAAAAAGTTAAAATGGTTTTTTAAAGTTAAAGGAATAATAATTGAGTTTTAATTTGATTTAATTAAGCTTAATTATCATATTAGTGACTAAATTTTAAATTCTAGAAAGTTTAAGGGTAAAATTATAATTTTCGGAAAATTGAGATTTTTATGACTAAATTGAAAAGTAAGACAAAGCTTAGAATCCTTATAGGTCCATTAACCCAAATTATTTTAATTAAAGATCATTCACCAAAATTGGTTTAAATTGGTGATTAATCTCATTTTTCCTTTTCACTAAAATTTTCTCATCTTTTCTCTCAAAATTTTCTCTCCTTGATTTCTCAAGTCAATTGCTGAATTCTTCTCTATTTTCTTCAATATTTCTCTCATTTAATTCAACATTTCATTCTCTACAAAACCTCATAATTTGTTTTGCAAAATCATCATCCAATTTCAAGAAAACCCAAGAGAAGAATTCACGTCAATTTTGGTGGATGCATCTCAAAGGTAATTTTCTAATTTATTTTTATTTATAAGGTTCTTTATTTGATATTACCAAGCATTTGGCTTACAAATCAATAATCTAAACTTGATTTTGTGTTTTAATTCAAGATTTTAGAGTTTTTATGGAAATTTCAAGAAAATGGGTTAGGTCTTGTTCAAGGCTATAATTAGAATGATTTTCTATGAAATTATACTTACTTTGATGATTAATTGAGTCTTGAATTGATAACATATAGTTTTAATCCCGAAATAATTGAATCTATGTTGTTAGAAGTAGTTTTCGGATGGTTTATGGGTTGTTTTTGATGTTTTGTTTTTGCTGGAGGTATAAGGATGGTTTTAAGGTGTTTTTAGTTCATATTTGAGGAGGTTTAGATGTTAGATTCGTTAGATTAGGGGTTGGTGTTGTTTTGGATGTTTGGGGCCTAGTTTTCGGTCTTTTCAGCTTGTTTTCGGTAGAGATGATAAAGATTTAATATTGTTACTGTGTTGAGCATATTTTGATGTGTATATGCTCTGTTTTGATGATGTAGAGGAAGTGAAAAAATTCTCTTAGGTGGCTGGTGCATTGGCGTTATCATTAGAGTATCGGCGGAAGCTTGTTTCACTTATCGGTGAGTGAATTTTGGTTAAAAGCGATTCGTAATCGTTTAGTTCTGTTTTGTGGATTATAGAATAGTGTAAAGGTTTTCCATAATTCAAGAGTAAGTGATTTTTATGGTTTCGGAAACATTTCCTAAGTTTAGACTATTTTGCATTGGTATTTTGGAAGAGGTTTCATAGAGATTTATAAATGCATAAGTGAGATTTTTGACATGATGCATGCTTGTTTTAGTTGTTGTAAATGCATAGTTTAGAATGACATTCATGTCTTTTGAAAGCATGAAAGTGAATTGGAACAATATGTGGTTATTTGCCTTACATTCGATTAAGCCGTTGAGCATGGTTTTGGTTCACTTGATGAACATATTATGAATGCATTATAAGCAACAAGTTAACATGCATGATTGGAATGATATTGGCTTAGTGACACTAACTATAGTTACGAATACAAATGACATGTCAGTAGGATAAAATGCACTATAAAGATTATGAGAATAGTGATGTTGCCTACACGTAAATAAAGGTGACTTTGTGTCCGACCGTGCGTGTAAAGCTTGCCTATATGTAAAAAAAGGTGACTTTGTATCCGACCGTGCGTAGTGGGGGTAACATATATATAAGGGTGACTATGTGTCCAACCGATGCATTTTGAGACCAAATGTCTCTAATTATGATAAAGAATCCGATTATTCGGTGAGCTTAAGTTTCACAACATGTTGTCATTAGAATGCCAATATGCATGATACATGAAATGATTTGGTTATATATATGAGCATGATTTGATCAAGCATACTATGGTTTAGCATGAAAAATGCAAGTTATGAGTTTAAATTGGTTTTAAATGTTGCATTGATGAACTTGTGTTTAGAGCTACCTCACTAAGCATATTTTGCTTAATCTCTCTTTTCTTCCTTGCAGAGAAATAAAGGCTTTTCAGATAGCATTTGATGCAAGAGGTCCAAGGAGAAAGACTTTTACACGTTTTGGTATGATTTGGCAAAAATAAGTAGGACTTAACAATATGTAACACTGTTTTCTTTTTTAGTGTGTTTTTAGCAATGGAATTGTGTAAGCAACCTATGGACATGCTTTACTTGCCGATTTGGTTGATTGATGTGGTATTATGTTTCATTGATGCATGTTTGTTTTGATTAGCTATTGGAATTGAGTAATGTTAGGAAGCATACCTCTAGTTGTTACGTGGTCTAAGATGATTATACTCGATTGTATAATTTGCTTTTAATGTTTAAGAATTGTGCATATAGTTGATGGTGATCAATGGTTGTGTCTTGAGTTGATTGAATTCACTTAAAATGAGTGATTTTAAGTTCTGAGCACAAAAGTTCCGAAACCTTAGGAAAATTTTAGAAACCTTTGTCAAATAGTTTCGAAACCTTCAGGAAGGTTTCGAAACCTTGCGGGCAAATTCGATTTTAGAACCTTATTAGAAGCGAAAAGTTTCAAAACTTTAAGGGAAGTTTTGAAAATTTTCCCATAAAGTTTCGAAACCCTTATTAAAGGTTTCGAAACCTTTGGCTGCTAGGAATTGATAGTTGCTGAAAATTGCATTTTAGTCCCAGATATCTTTCTTCGTTCAATTATGGTAGCTATAGACGTTATTTTGAGCTGAAATTTCACATTGATACATAAAGTTGACTTAATTTCAAGATGGATAACTTAATTTGGACGAAGTTCTTATAATTTAAAAGATTTACATTTTGGTTCCTAAATTAGTGAAGCATGTAATTGATGATGCTAGAATACTCTGTTTGGTTTGAAATTTATCGTGGGTGATATTTGTATGTTTAATTGAATTTTGATGAAATAAATTTCTACCTTGTCAATAGAATTTAAAAGATTTACGTTTTAGTCCTTAATATACTCATGTGTTTAATCGAGTGCTCGATTGTGATTGGATTGCTTCCGTTCTTGTTTTGCATGAAATCGACACAAGTAGGAACTTAATTATGCATCTAGATAAAAAAGGTAACGGTTTTCAGGGTTATTTATCGAATCGGGCCTTTGCAGGTTTGGTTCGATATTCCCCGTGTAACCCTTTTGAGCCGGTTCTGTCTAGGCCGGGCTAAGGGGGTTACAATGTGAGAGCGACGTGACAGTTGAAGGGTCTCGGGCGACTGAATCGGCGCGCGTAGAAGTCGAAAGGGTGCACGAATTTCCCACTCGTGGAAGGATTTGGAAGATATTCGGTTCATTTCTGGCCATTAGATCAAAGGCCCGATCTAACGGCCAGGAGGTGGCTACGCAAGGAGAAGAGAGGGGTTAGATTAGGGTTTTTCAGCTGATGGGTTATCCGAGTTAATGGTTTTGGCCTATGTAATTAATATATTTTTTTGGGGTTTTGTATATTATTTATTATTGGACTGAATTTAAATAAAAGTTGGGTTTCTGCTTATTATTGTTTTTGGGTTTTAATATTGGGTTTAATTATTTAAATGTTGGGTCATATTTAAATATATAATATTATAATAATAATAATAATAATAATAATGATAATAAAACCATGAGACCGAAATCGGAAAGAAACTGAAATAAAATTTAATATTATAATATTTTGAACGTAATAATAAAAAAATCGAAAGGAAAGAAATAATTATTTATATAAAAGAATAAATTAAAAATATAAAGTTTTTTTTGTTTTTGTTTTGAATAACTCATATATAATAATAATAATAATAATAATAATAATACGATATTTATGATAATATTAACGATAGTAAAAGGAAAATAGAATAAAAAAACTGTAAATAATATGCCCACATAATATTTTTGGCTTTTTATAAAAAGTGTGATAATAATAACTAGTACTAGTAACTTAATTGAAACCAAAGGCTAAGTAAAAGCAAAAATAATAGACAAAGTAGTATATTATAATAATATTTAATATAAATAATAAACAAAATTGAACTAATAACAATACAAAAAATATAATATGTAGTAAGTTATTTTTGAAATCTTTTTAAATTAGTCCAAAACTTTTTTTTATTATATCAAAACATTAGTTTTACAATCTCCCTATTTTTGATATAATAAAACCAACTTAAAAAATTGTTTTTGAGATTTTTCCCCCTTTGTGAAATAAAACTTGAATAAGAGAATAAAAGAATCAAGTCATTTAAAGTTCTCTCTTATCCATTTGAAAAACATTTTTTCACAATATTCTTCCCCCTTTTTGTTATATAAAAACTGGTTCAAAACAAGTTTAAAAATCTTTAAAGTTCATAATATAGGAGAGTTTTAAGATGTTAATTGTTATAAAATCAAATACCAAAAGTTTTTTTATAAGAACAAAAGGCTTCCTCTTACTCAATACATCACTAAGAGGTTAGTTCCACATATACGATAATCTAGTTTAAACAAAAGATAAACAAAATTAAATATAAAAACTAGATTTTTACCACACTTGAACTTAAGGGAGGATGTAAAGCCTTCCTTCTTCAAGTGTACTTGTGTGTATGTAGCCCCCCTTAATCTTACACTTTAATGTTCATACCTCCATCACACCTATAATAAGACAATCAAGTAATTTTTGGTATCCAAATTACTTTGGACCCTTTAGCATTAGAAGCATAAATTTTAGTCCCCTTAGAAATCCATTTTTCAATTTTATTCTTTTTAGTTGAAGTGATCATTCCTTTTGGGACCTAAACATTTCTCAAACATTTTCCATCAATAAATCTAGGGGCACTAGATTATCTCATGTAAAATTTTGATTTTCCCAAATTTTTCTTCTTCTCATGCTCTTTGGAAATCAAATATTTTTCTTTCTTAAGATCATCTAAAGCCATTTGATGATCTTTTTCCATCTTTTGAAGCAAGTTTTGCAAATTAAAAACTTTAAGTTCAAATTCTTTTAATCTTGCTTCAATTTCAAAATTGGTTTTTGAAAGTAAATCATTTTCTATTTTAAGTTTTGAAATTATATTTTTGTTTTTAGAAAATGAATTCTTAAATTCAAAATCCAATTTATTATAGGCTTCTTGTAACTCATCAAAACTATATGAATTTTAAATAGATGAGTTAGAAGTGGTATCCCCCTCATTGAGGGCCATCAAGCATAGGTTGACTTCTTTATTTTCGGTGGAGTCTCCGTCATTCCAAATAGCCACATATGCTTCCTTCTTTGAAGATGATCCCTTCATGATAGACTTGTGGGAGTTCTTCATCTTCTTCTTTGATTCGTGCTTTGAGAATTTCTTACTTTTGTTCCTCACGAATCGATCGAAGTCCATGAAGAGTTAGGCTCTTCATCTTCTTCACTATCCCCCTCACTTGATTCTTAAAAATGAATGCACTTGGAGGTCTTGAGAGCAATGGTGTTGACATTTACATCAAGCTCTTGAATTTTCTTCTTCCCATCTTTCTTATCTCTTCCTTCTTCTGCTCCTCTTCTTTTCCTTTCATCATAATTTGATGTATGAGGAGTGACCCCATGAGTTCATCAACCTTGAGAGTCTTTAAATTCTTTGCTTTGATGATGGCGGTTCTTTTTTAGAGTCCTATGACTCGGGAAGGGAATATGTAAGTTTTCAAACAAGATTTTCTTTTGGAAGAATCTCTCCACATCCTCTAAGTCCATTAGTGATGGTGGAGAACCGATCGAACATCTTTTCTATATCCTCTTCCGGATTCATCTTAAAGTTCTCATACTCTTGGTTAAGGAGTCCAATCTTGTTCTACTTTACTGCGTTTATACCCTCGTATGTGACTTCTAACTCGTCCCAAACTTTCTTGGCATCTTCACAAAAGGACATATTCTCATAGATTTTGGGATAGAATGTATAAAATAGGATGTGCAATGTTTTGCAATTGAGCATCATCTTCTTACAATCTTCTACGCTCCATTCCATCTTTGTTCCTTCTGGCACTAACGGTCCATCTTGTACTATATCTCATAGCTTGTAATATTGGGCATTGATGAAGTACATCATCTTTATCTTCCAATGGGGATAGATGGACCTGTCGAAGAATGGTGGCTTATCAATGGATTGCATCATGGTTCGTCGGTTGATCAATAATTGGTTGAGCTCTCTGGATATTCTCAATAGGATGTTAATCACTCTTGAATAAGCCTCGCTCTGATACCAATTGTTGAGTTGATCACACAATGAATTTGGCCAAGAGGGGGTTAATTGACAATTAAAAATTTGTTGGAAGATTTTCGGTAAAAAATAGGAAAATAAAGAACACAAGATTTATGGTGGTTCAAGCTTCGAAACAAGATCTACATCCACTACCTTATCTCCCACTAAGGATTTTCTAACCAATTCACTAATGAATTCAACCTTTTTCTAGGTTCAAGGGTCAACCTTTACAACAAGTCAATTTTTTACCCAAAATTGACTTAAACCTCACAAGAGATTATAAGAGATGAGAAAATAGGCAATAAGATTTCTCTCACAAGATTAATATACCCTAATTATAGAACAACACTCCCTGAACTCAATTACAAAGACATGAATTGAAATACATGAGTTGGGAGACAAGATTTGCAATGAAGTGCTTGGAGTTAGATTGGAATGCTTGGATATTTGCTTGAGGTTAAATAGTTGTTAATGATGTTTGAAGTGCTTTATTTTATACCTCCTCATTGATTTCTAACCGTTGGGGTTGTTGGGATTATAATTATATACGTTGGAGCTTTATCTTCCCACCAGAAATGCACTTTTGCAACCTCTGGTATCGAAACACTGGGTACCTATTTTGAAACAGTACAAAAATAGAAAGAGACGTGCATTTATCACAGGGATTTCGAAACCATATGTCATGGTATCGAAACTCTTGGTCTTTAAAATATGGGATGTATTGAAACAATGTATTGATACAACAAGTAAACTGTGACCCATCGTATCGAAACTTCCTTAGGGCCATTTCGAAACTGGTCAACTAACATTTAAAGCTCAACTATCACCAACGGTCAAAAACATTTAAAACTAAGAGAGCCGTTGGGGATTTTTCAAGGGTATTGAAACGATGGCTAGGCGTATCGAAGCGCCTTATCAATTTTAAATTATTTTATAATTAAAGCATGGTACCGTTACCTCAAAAGGTTATTTCAAAATGATCATTGGCAGATTCAATCCAGTATCAGAATGTGTTTTGAAACTGATGTTAAAATTTCAAAATCTTGGTTATAAAATGAAGTCCGTTTCGAAACCATTTATAGATGTATCAAAACGACCAAGAAAACTCAAGAACATTCATCAAAATTTAAAGTTGGGTATCGATATCATTTTGGATGGTATCAAAATGCCTGGAGTAAATTTACTTAGAAAAATATTTTAATATTCTTAGTTTGAATTAAAGTTTTGTTTTTGACTTAGAGACTTAAAAATTTATTTCACAATAGTCTTCTAACATATTTTTATATCAAAATGAAATTTAGTTTTAGATTTTTATTCCTCAGGAATTCGTTGTCCCTCCTTCAGCAGTAGAGCCCACCGGGGCAGAAGAGCAAGCACAACCAAAAGCAATAGTAACAAGAGATGCACTACAACTGCTTCAGCATATGAAAGAAGACGACTGACCTTTATTGAATACGTCTGGGATTTCAACGTAGCGGTCACCACTACAATAAAGGAAAATTTCTTGGGTAGCTCAACCATCTTCCTTCACTTCATGGTTGAATTATTCATGCCACAACCGCCTCTTAAATTAGAAGAGCATGTCTAATCCACATCAACATTTGTGACTTTTTCCCTATAAACCTCTCCTATCGCTACAGTGGCCATAGTAGTAATAGAACACTTTAGGACCACAACAAACTCAGTGGCCGAATTCCAGAAGATGGATTCCCCTAATAGAGAAAACACCCTAAAAGACTTTGAGCTATTCGATTATTGCACTTCTTTTGGGAATGAGTCTTCACTAAGGGCAACAATGGCCTACTTCGAGAAGATCCAATCTGGATAGAAAAAAGCTTTTGCCATTGCCGCAATCACCGTCGATTCCGACGAGAAGGTCGAGAAGCATCCAACTCCCATCCGAGTTTAACCTCCAAGATCGACCAAGAAACCTACTGCCAGCCGCTGAAAGCAACACAACCACCACCAAAGAGCCGCCGAAAACTGGTCATCGATAGTGACTCAACAGATTCATTTAAATCTTCTTCTATCTAGGGCAATAGCTTTATTTCTTTTACCTTTTCTTGTTATGTTTTCTTTTTCTTTTTACCTTTTTTATTTTTGGTTATATTTTTATCTTATATATCTTTATTTCATGCATTAAGGATAATGCATCCCTTAAGTTTGGGGGAGCATTAGTCATGTTTTGTATTATGTAAATATATCTACAATGTATGAAATATGTAGTCGTATCTTAAATCGCCTCCTGTTTTATTATACCTTTATTACAAATTTTTTAAGAATATAATTTTTATGAAACAAAATTCTTCGGTAGAATATGCAATTAAGTCCGCCGTAACAGAGTGTACCTTTCAATAATCTTGAATTTAGAGGATTTTCAAGGAATAATACTTAGGTTTAGACTATGAGTCTGAAAAAATTATACACTACTGGACTTAGTTGATTTTAGGAGTCTTTCCCTTAAAAAGTAATAGAGACTTAAACTTTAGATTATAGCTACATGTGTTCCTATAACCGGCTCTAGTGTAGTCTTTAGAGATGCACATCACTAGCTCTAAGATTTAGTAGTTTTCCCGCTTGCTAAAAGTACCCGAAATTGACTATAGTAGGAAAAGTTTAACACTTGAGGTGCCCGAAACTGACTCAAGCATTATAAATATATACTCACAAATATATTTATTTACAATTTAGGGAGAAAGGGAAAATAGAACAAAAATCTAAGTCGGAGTTTTGAGATAGAAAAAAGATTAGAACTCAAAAAATTAGCTTTGTCATAGCTACACACACTCACAAGACCCATACTCCAGTTCCGAGAAAATCCTAGAACGATAGACTAAAAGACATATTACAATAAAAATTCTGAGTTATAATTGAATTGTTTGAGGACAAGCAATAATTCGAGTTTAGGGGGTGACAAGTGTTAAAAAGTCTTATATTTTATACCATAATTAATCAATATTTACTTATAATTGATAGAATTGGTTGACAATAATAGATAATTCTACATATTTTCTATATTTCAACATCCAAGCACTTAATTACTGTTTTTATACAATATTTGCTAGAAATTAGGTACAGTTATGATTTTCTTTCTTAGACAGGGAACAGACCGTCCAATGACACTAGATATTACCAATAAATGTTGAATAAAAAAAATGCAGATAAGATGCAGTGCAGCACCCACTGGGGTAGCAAGTCAACTGCCACGATAAAAAAGTAACGAAGACATATGGTCAAAGTTTTTGAGACAATCAAGAGAAGAAATAGAGAAAACGAGAGCAAGACAAAACATGATCAAAGTTACAAGATTAAAAGATTATAAGAGGAGAAAAATTAGAAAATAAAATAAAGATATTCTATTTAATATTAAAGTTATATTTTATTTCAATTAGTACTCCTACTTTTGGGAGGTTTTGACCTAATCTTAACCTATATATATATCGATCCCTAGGTATAGGAGAAAACACCGATTTGAATTCAAGGCTTTCTTTCCTTACCCTACCCTCCACCATCATCATTATGTTTTAAATTCTTCCATAAACTTAGGTTATTTTGTGGAGTTGTTGTGGAAGAAGATTGTACTATTATTTGAGTTTTATTAATGCAATTTCATAATTCATAATTTATTCATTCTAGGTTGCTACTCTTTCTTGTATACGAGCCCAGAAGATAAGTTTACAGGGAAAAACATATTTGTCTAGACTAGTGACAATTAGGCTCATGAAATGAGTGAATACAGTCTTTGCTCTTGGTCATTTACTAATCTGGATTAGGGATAAGTTTTGATTTCAGCGACTAAAAGAAGTATACCATTGGTTGTCATTCATCCTTGATTCATGTCAGGAGGTATTATCAAGACATGACCTTCAATAGTACTTCGAATTAGGGATAAAGAGGAGTCAATAAAGGATGCTCTTTCGAAATATGAGTTGTTGAACTATAGTAGAAGTATAACCCTACGAGGTAGATAAGGCGACCCTTCAATGACCCGCCAAGGCGGTACATCAACCTTTTGCATTAAAAAGACGAGAATATTGTGCAATTAGATTCCTCACTAGAAAGCAATCTAACCTAACATGCTCATCATATCTTCAATTCTAATTATTTGTTTTATTTATTTACTTAACCATAATCCAATAAATTATTTGTGTTTTAACTTTCCCTTAGTACAAGAGAGATAAGTTGCGTAGTTATCCAGTCCCCGTAGGTTCGATATCTTAAATACTATAACTTGACAAAGGTGTGCGCTTGCACCATAAAGATGTAGGTCTTCCTACGCGCATCAATGTTTACCCAAATACAGAATAACATCTGTAAATTTGAAATAATGATTACAATGAAGAACAAATAAATTGAGTACAAAGATAGGAGAGTAATTTTCCTTTAGATTGCTTGTAGTGTTAATTATTTGTTTTTGCAACTTTGAAGGCTTGTATTTATACTTTTTCATTGAATTCTAATCATTTAGACAATTAGTTGCATTAATCTTTTAATCAAGCTGTTAGGTTGTAATTAATCTTTATTAAATGCTCATATGCAACTTACCGTATCAATAAGAATCTAAAAAGAAAGAACCCTGTACATATAAAAGCAGAGTATATCAAAATGACATAAGTCATATCGAAACGAGTTATCTCACAAACGTTACGTCCAAAAACCATTTCGATACACCTTAAGGGCATATCGATGCATGCCAACTGATTTTCAATATTTAGATTTCCAATAGTTGACAAGATTAACGTTCAAATAATAAATGCAAAGATTTTAGAAATCTCAAACGCTCATATCGAAATGGTTGAAGTCATATCGAAACATAATGAAGAACATGTTTCAAGACCAAAAAAGGTGTATCAAAATAGTTCGATGAACACGTATTGAAAAAACTTAATCTGTATAAAAACGAATTCTTATAATGACCTTTTTGGATTAGGTCGTACCGAAACACCATTTAGGTGTATCAAAATGCCTATGCGAAATGCTTAAGATTAACTTGAAAATACTTAAAAAATTTACGGAGTTAAGTTTTGACTAAGAAATATTTTTGCATTAAAATTTGTCACTTTGTGAGGCTTTAAAATATTTTAAAATTTATTTTGTTTTTGAATTAATTTTTGAACACTTTATTATCTCAAAATCAAATTCTAGTTTTACAAAAAAATTGATAAAATTAAGCTATAAAAATTTAATTATTTAAACAAGTAAAATAACATATAAGAATATGATTATATTCGATAAATATTTAAATATTTTATCAATTATTAAGAACTTATATCAATTAATATTAATTAGAATATAAAAATTAATTTTCAATATCATTATTGAGCATACATGAAGGCCTGAAGGGCGTACACATTAATTTTTTTTTCCATAAAATTATCTTTTTAATATAATTTTAATAATTATTAAATTTGATGTATATATTACTTTCTTATTTATAAAATTATCTTTTGAATATAATTTTATTAATTATTCGATTTATATGGATTTATTAGTTTATATACTAATTTCTTATTAAATTATTTTTTAAAAATTTTATTAGTTATTTAAATTTATGTTATTTAAAGAATTTTTATAATTATCAAAGATAAAATAATCTTTAAAAGTCTTTAATACAAAACTCTAACTCAAAAGGCTCAAAAAAACAATTTTTTTGAGACGAGAGATTTTATATGAATCTACTATTATAATCTTATATTTATCGATCATCTAAGCTAACGAATTTAATTCATCAAACCTCTAAAAAATATTTTAAAACTTTAATTTTATTTGAAAAAAATTATTTATCAAACGTGGACAAAGTCGATAATTTTTCGATTATTTGCATTTAATATTCTCTTCCTTTTATATTACAATCAATAGTTTAACCGTGTCAAAGAATTCTATTCACTTAAATGATTTTTATGCGGAATTAGATCGACCATGAAAATAAATTTATTTGTTAAAAAGTCGTATAATATTATTTAAGTACGTTTGGTTTATGAAAAAGACGATTACTATAGGTGTTATTATTTTTTAAATGGTATAAAGATAATTTTAACCCTTAACGTTTATAGTTTTTTTCGTTTTGGTCCTTATTTTTTTTTGGGATAAATTTAACCCTTAACCTATATCTTTTTGACAAATAGCTTATTTTTTAACTAGTATGATGACTGGACCGTTAAAAATTTAACGATGATATATATATGAAATATAATTTTAAATGAAATGGAATGTAACCTATCAAATACAAATATATGGAATATAATTTTATTCTAATATAAAAATATAAAATAATTAAAATTCAAATAAAATATTAAAAAATAATTAATTCTAAAATAAAAATTATAAAATATTCTTAACCCTAACTACGATAAAATCAAAATCTTATTCGAATTGTATTTATATTTTTATTTTAGAATTTATAATCATAGTGTATTGTAATTATTTTTTATTTGAGATGTATGAACAAATAAAAAATAAAGGGAATAATATTATATAAATAAAATATCATAAACTAATATAATATTTCATTTTTTATTATATAACAAATATTTTAAATGTCAAATTCTAGACAATAATTTAAATAATACAAAATTCATCATATTTAATCTTAAATATTACATACAATAAACCAAATTCACGAGAAAAAGGTTTCCATGAGACAATTGTGTCACAATAATTATGTAAAAATTTTAAAAAATATGTTATTTATTTTTTAATTTTAAAATATAATAAAAAATATAAACACAATTCGAATAAGATTTTGATTTTATCGTAACTAGGGTTAAGAATGTTTTATAATTTTTATTTTAAAATTAATTAATTTTTAATATTTTATTTGAATTTTAATTGTTTTATATTTTATATTAGAATAAAATTATATTCTATATATATATATTTGATAGGTTACATTTCATGTCATTTAAAATTATATTCCATATATATATCATCGTTAAATTTTTAACGGTCCAGTCATCAAGTTAATTAAAAAATAAGCTATTTGTCAAAAAGATATAAGTTAAGGGCTAAATTTATCCCAAAAAAAGAATAAGGGCCAAAACGACAAAAACTATAAACGTTAAGTGTTAAAATTATCTTTATGCCTTTTTAAATTTACATTTTCATGTTCGGTTTAAAAGCTTTCTCACTTAAAAATATTATTCTTTTCCCAATAGTGGCTCGTTTTCCCTAAAATGGTGGAAATGCTATTCGGCCCACTTCCTTAGGCATTAAACAATTTTCTCTATTTTGTATAATTTTGTCCTTTATAATAATATATTACGTTTATATTGATCATTTATTATATTTTAATTAGGTGAGTAATTATTTATTATATAAATTTATTAAATATTTTTATTTAATATTATTTTCATATATAAATGGTTTTGTAATATTTAATAATATATTTTTATCAATATTGTATTTATGATGTTTTATCTTAAAATTTTACTAGTTTAATTTATTTTATCATGTTTATTATTTTTATATTTTTTATTATATACTCTGATTTGTTTGATAAATATTTAAATATAATAAAAAAATAAAAATTTAAATTTATTAAACGTTTAATTTTTTTGTTCACGAAAAAATAAAAGGAATAAAATTATATAAATATATATTTAAAAATAATTTAATATACTAATTGTATTATAAATATTTTTTTGTAAAATTTGGATTATATAACAAAAATAAATATATAAATTTTTATAGAAATATTTTTAATTTAATAATTGAAAGTTTAATTTTTTAAAAAATATTATTAGGATAAGTTGATAAATTTTACTTTCAATTAATCTTATATTTCTTCAACCAAACACTATAATATTATATTCTTACTTAATAAACCAAACAAGATAACATAACGTTTCTGATGTTGTGTCTAGTAATGTTATATTCGGATAATCTTATTTATTAAAGGTAATCTTAAATTTTGTCAACCAAATATCCTCTCAAAAAGATGCGCAAAGAACATGAGGACTTGGAGCATAATTAGACTAAAGAATAACTATTACAATAATTGTAAATGAAAAAAAAAAAAACATTTGAATTTGGGCAGGTATATACCCAACAGATTTCTATGTAAATCTCCTTTGTTGTGATTCAATTTTCAAATGTTTCAAAAGAATAAGAAGAGCTTAAACTTTTTTATACATCAATTCTCTTATTCAAGTTTTATTTCATAAAGAGAAAAATAATCTCAAAAACATTTTTTAAGTTGATTTTATTATATCAAAAAAGGAAGATCGTAGAACTAATATTTTGATATAATAATTTAAAAATATTTTAGACTAATTTTAAAATATTTCAAAAATGATTTTAATTCTAAACAATTTGAAAATAAGTTTAAAATTTTTCTAAAGTTTTTAAATATGTTTCAAATGTTTTGAAGAAACCAAAGATGACTTGGTTTAGATAGAGCTTAAATCTCGATACACATGTTGGTTATATAGACTGTAAAACAGGGCGTTAGCTCTGACAGAAAAAATAAAATGAACGAACTGAAAGATAATTAGACCGTGTCGTGGTATGGAGGTCACTGCCTTAGAAACAATTCGCCCCGATGTGTGTACTCGTTACTTTAGGCGGTTGTCCCCCGAAGGTTATCACGGTCACTCCAAACTTTGGCGGAGTCGAACAAAAGCAAGAAAAAGCTTTTAAAGAATGCTCTCAATTTCTCTCAAAGAAGCAGAATGAATTCTGAATGGGATGATTAAAAATGAGAGAAAAACCTCTTATTTATAGGTTGAAAGTAGGGGCAAACCTGTCCAAGAATTAGATAAAATCTGATTTAAATAAAAGATTATATCCAATCAAATCTCTAATAATATCAGATAATATCCATTTAAAATCTCGGATAATATTATATAATATCTATCCAGAAATAGTAGATTTGATAATCGAAAATATTCATTTAAATTTCGGATAATATCTATTCAAAATTAGATTTAATAACAGATAATATCAAATTAAATCTCTGATATTTATTAAATCTAATTGGTTACATATTTAATTGAATTTTAACTTAACCTACCCACAACACAAAGCTCAATTGGGATGATAAAAGGAAGTCTCAAGCATCAAGAGAAGACCAATGCTTCCATTCTAACAGTAATAGGATCAAATATATGTCTTAGAGCTTAAATCTTTAGACAACACTTGTGAGCTCAATGTATATGTATGCTCAAGTGTACTAGGATTAAGTGAGAGCTTAGATTGCAAACAATTAGCCTTATAAGAAGGATTACTAGTTTGCTAATTTTTATTGTTTGAGAGGATTCCCGAAATTCGGTTTGTGAACTTTGGATACTAGATTCGGGGTTAGAATATAGGATTGTAAGTTAACACTTTGTCCTCAAAAGTTAGAAATTCTTAGTGAATTTGAGAAATCCTTAGTGAGAAACTAAGGTAATAAATGTAGAACTTGGTTTAGAAGTCCGAACCACTTTAATTCCCACCACTTGACAAGTTTAATCGGTTGTGTATCCAACCCATTAAGTCTATCAATCTTCTTTTTTATTGTACCTTTGTTATTGTCTTTATTTTAAAATAGTCGATTTAGGATTTAAAGTTTAAGATTTAAGGTTAAGGATTATAGTTAAGATTTAGGAAAAAGTTTTTGGTGTATTTTTTAGAGTATTGAGTTTAAGATTTAAGATATAAAAATTATGGTTAAGATTTAAAATCTATTTTTTTTTAAATATTTTTTAGTGTGAGATATAAAAAAGATATGATTATAGGTAAAAGATTTTTGTTTACAGATTAAAGTCTATTTGATTAACCACTCGAAAGAGAAATCTTCAGAAAATATTTAAATTAATAAATATAGTAAAAAATAAAATAGAAAAATATAATATTTAACGTTATATTAACTAGTAGCAGAATTAGACAAAAGAATTATCTGTCAAATATGCAAGTACACAATTTTCATATAATTCCGTCGACAGCAGGATTTGAACCTACGCAGGCATAGCCCAACAGATTTCAAGTCTGTCTCCTTAATCACTCGGACATATCGACGATCATGATGTTTAAAAATTGGGAAATGGACATTAACAACTTAAAATCGATGCTTTCACAAAAGAAATACAACAAAACAGTTATATATTTAAAAATATTTTCTAGACTGAACGTATATTGAATTTTAAAAGGAGTATAATTTATAAATATTAAAAAATTAAAAATTAATATATAAAAATTTAAAATAAAATTAAGTTCATGTTAAATTTAGAAAGTTTAAATTAAAATATTGATGAAATTTAAAAAATTAAAATAAAATATATAAAATTTTTAAAAAATAAGGATTAATTATCAAATACACTTTGGATCCGCACATTAGGACCAAGATGACTGCTTTAATGCTTGTGATGGCGCGGGGAAGGACAGGGCGGAACATAGGGAGAGTTTTAATATTATAATTTATCAAGCTGTTAAAATAAGAATTAAGTTTTTCAAAAAAGTTCACTCAATTAAGTTTAATATAAATTTTATTAATTTACTTAATTTGACTAACGTTATTGTTAAATTCAATAATTTTTTTAGATTAATTAGTGTAATGTATTATATTATTGTATTGTCTCTTTATATTTTTTAAATTATTTTTTAATATTTGTAAAAATTCATAAAACTTATAAAAATTTAAAAAATAATTTTCAAATATATTCTATAAAAGTTACATTATAAAACTATAATGTGTCACGTTACAACAAAATCTCAAAAAATTATTAAAAATTAATATTCAAAATTAATTAAATAATTTTATTGATTTAATTTATTGGTTGAAATGCTTAATTAAGCGTAAAAAAAATTATGAAGTTAATTAATATTTATTTTTGATTTAATAGTTAAAAAGGAGCCTAAGCTATACCTTTTTTCCTAGTTTGATGCCTAATGTATTCTTTTTGTAATTAGGTGCCTAATGTTTCATTCCGTAACTTAAATTAGTTTTTTTTGCAGACGTTAAAACTTTTTGTAATCTAATAAAATACGACACATGACATATTTTGGCATTTCTTTCAATTTTAATTTTAAAAAATTTTAAAAGTTTTTAATTTTAGAAAACCCCTAAATCTTTAATATCTAAAAACCTTAATCTTAAACCTAAATCTCTAAATTCTTCCCTCCCACCATCAGCCACCCTTGTCTTCGTTGTCTCCCACGACTAAAAGACCTAGCATTCCATTATTAAAAACAATGAATGAATGGTTAATTGCTCGATCGATGAACATCCAAACATGAAAAAAAGAGACAGGCTAGAGTTCTAATTGATAGCTAGAGGTTGAGAGATATTGAATAGTAAGGTACCCGATGCTTGGTTGACGAACATTAACCACCTACGTATATGAATGTTGAACAGTGAGTGAGATTGATAAAAAAAATAAATTTTAGTTTTTTTTTTCGGTAGTTCATATTTTTTAAGAAATTCTAAGATCAAATAAATATATTTTTGGGATTTAGTGGTTCATGTTTTTAACGGATGTTAGCGGAAAAATCTAATTTAAGTTAATAGAATAAAATATTTGATATAAAAATAGCCCAAAAAAACGTTAGACACCGAAAAAATATAGGTTGAGTACCTTTTTTACTATTAAGTATTTTTTTTTAAAAAAAATCAAAGGCTTCAAGCACCTTTAAGTCAATATTGACTTTTAAAGTTAAAATTTTAAAACTTTGATTATAGTTGTTTTAAATATTTTAATTTATTAAATTTTATAAAATATATATTTTTTAAAATGCTTGATTAAAGTTTTTAAAAATATTTTTTAATAATAGACTTAAAGTTATAACAATTAAAAATTAAAAATGTCAATACTAAACAAATTAAATGGGATGAAGAAAGTAATTTTTTTCTAAAAAAAATAAATTTAGTTGCATAATCTTATCTTTTATAAAATCTTATTATATCCGTTAAAGTTTTTTAATCTTATTACAACCCTTTATATAAATTTTTAGTTCCATCCCGATGCAAAGATGATAAATTTGTGCTTCTTCATTAATGATGAATTAAATTTATTTTTCTTAAAACAGTCTAAATTTGTCGGTAACCTAGAACCTTCATACGAGATTCATATATACAACGGTAGGAATAAGACTATCAAATAAGGACTATCTGCTTATGGTTCCAAGTGCAGAGTAAAAATATCGTCATAAATAAACCATAACAAACATTACATGATAGTAGGACAATGATCATGATCATAGTACAACATGAATCTATGCAGCTGCTGCTACTCTCCTCCATGTCGGGATCATCTTTCCGTGTAGCATACCGGGGAAATCGAGACTTTGTCTCCAGTTCCATGTAGAGGATCCGACATGCAGGCCTTCACCGTAGTTTTGTCTTTGTAAGCGTTGCAGACATAGGGTACAAAGTTTTCGTATTGCTGCAACCCAAAACTTTTGGTCAGGTCAGACTCAGACACACAAACAAAGGGTGTTTGTAAGTTAAAAACGAGATATGAGAGACTAACATCATACAGAGGTTGGTTATTCACTGTCACCCAGGGAACGAATAAGTGTTTCGGACGTAGATCGTCGGTTTCAGTAGCGTACAGCAGTAGAAGCTACATTCACAGTCAATTTGGATCTTGTTTTAGTGAAAGTATGTTTGAGAAAACCAACCCCACCACATTGAATTGAACTCAACTACTTTCTCATGCATTTAGTGGCAAAATGTGGGGCCTTGTGTAATTAAAACTACAGAAAACTGTTGTGTGATTGATTATGAACATAAAATTCCAGGTAGGAGGAGCTTGCCTTTCTTCCATATCCGCTGTCATAGCAGTTCTTGATGAGTTTCGGGTCCATACCGGATGTGGCAGAGCAGGCTTTCCATATGGCATCCGCACTGTCGGAGTGCGGATTGTCCTCGGTGTGAAGGCCTTGATTTTCGACACAGTAGATGAAGTTGAAATGCTTGATCTGTGATATTAAATGCAGAGTTAATGAGAAAGTAACGGATACACCTACTTTGTTTTCTTTGAAATTAAGAAATCTGTGCTCTAATTCCGGATCAGTTCAAGGATTAATCTACTTGCTTCTTGTGCTGAAAGGAAGGGATTTCGGCGATGAGAACCGTGATTTACCGGATCAGGCCAAATGTTGATGGCGCAAGCATGTATGGTGTTGAGGTAACATTCATCTTCACCGTGCTTGATTTGTTAAAAAAAAACAAATAAATGGTGTTAAAATTATGAAACAAAGCAACTTCTGGTTAGATGTTATGGAGTAACAGAACTCAACCTGGCAAATGATGGTCTTGTTAGGTTTTACATATTGAGCATTGCCCCATGGAACCAGCCTAAGATCAATAATATTGAGAAGATCGGTGTTGAAGACCTTCGCGAGTTGGCTTACGATGAAACTGCGACAATATGGACATAGAGACTCATAATAAAGAGACAACTTAACTTTTTTCGATTTGATACGAGATTGAGCTTCGGTGACGTTATCCGGGGAAGAATTAGCTGGATTGATGAAGATGAAGATGACAAGCAGAGAAAGGAGAAGACAGGGGAGTAACTTAGAAGAAGTCATTACTCAGTGAAAGCACTCAAAAGTTCCCTCATTTTCTAGGGTCATAAACACACAAACATCTACATATATAGTTGCGTATAAATGTTATATATATGTCCCACGATTTTCTTTGTTTTGTTATTATTACGATATAGTTATGGTCCCCCAATTTATATATTTAGTTCCTATCTCCATACAGACATAAAAGAAGGTCTCTGTGATGATAATCTGCACAGGCTTGGCCTTTTGTTGTTTGCTTTGGGAGCAGCCGTATTTCGTTCGAATAATATAAGCGAAAGGGGGTTGATTTTTCATTCATAGAATAGGAAAAGATAATATAAGCATATCAGCTGTAACATGTCTCATATAATGATAACTAGCAGCAGGTTTTATTATAAGTTTGTGAATGGTGAATGGTACAGCAGCTGAAATGGACAATGCACATGCCATGGCCTCTTTTAAGGATCTATTTCGAGTTCGTAAATTCACTAGCATAGCAGCCGGGATGGATGTTTCTTTTCAACTTATTGAGGGTAGAACCGACACCGGATGATAGTGCTTTGCAAGCCTCTGGTTTAGGATCACCTTGATAAGCATCACAGACACGTTTCACAAAATTTTCATAGTCCTGCACCATGAAATAAACATTGAAGTGACTTGTCACAAAAGTTACTTCAAAGTCACACAAATAAAGATATAGAACTCACATCTTTGAGTGGCTCGTTGTTCACCACGACCCACGGAACGTATTTGTGAGGCGGTTTGAGACTTGCAGTCTCGTTACCGTATTGTAGCAGAAGCTGGAAAACATTAATTCACATGCATTCCAATGTTAGATTCGAACAATTCCAACGGTGATTAAATGATGATACTAAGATATGCAGCCAACCTTAATTCCAAGTCCAGTAGCATAGCACTTGTGTATCAGGTCGGCCCTCAATCCCAGTTGGTCACTGCAATTTCTCCACATTGCTTCTTTGCTGTTCACTGCTCCCTCCATTAACGTTTTTTCCTCCGTACAGTGAATGAAATCGAAGTGCGTTTTCTGCACCACAATAAAGTAATAAACACTAGTTTGCGACAAATCCGAATCCGAATACTTTTGGCTACTAGAACTTACCACATCAGGCCACAAGTGGATGACACAGCTATCTATAGCATTTAAGTAGCACTCATCTTCTCCATGCTGCACATTGTTGCAAAGTGTTATGGTACAAAAAAATTGAACTTCTTTAATCATGAGAATACATGAAAAATGAAGAATGGAGTTCTAACCTGGCACTGGATCATATCACCAACGATGTGGGCATTGCCCCAAGGGACCAACCTTAGATTGACAATGGTATACAGATCAGTCTGGAAGACCTTCACAAGGTCTTTTGAGATAAAGGATGCACAATATGGGCATAAAGTTTCATAGTACAGTGACAGAGTAACATTAGCAACTTGTCCGGCGGCAAGCAAAATCTTAACATTATCATGATCTAAAGAGGATAGTGATGGAGAAATAAACATGAAAGGAAAAGATATCAGAACAAAGATCACTGGTTGAAGATAATCCATGTTTATAAGAATTTTCTGACAATGCTGAACCTTCATTGTTTGAGGGTTTTTATAGTTGAGAACTGGGATGATGGCTAAGTTGATAGAGACAACCACCATTCCTTAGAGGTTTATGTCGTAATCAGGATTTAAATCACGGTCCACAACCGTCACAGTAGATACTGTATAACATTTGTTTTGTATACAACCACGATAAACACAACACAATCAAAAACTCGATTGCAACCGCAGTTTAAAACCCTGATCATAATCGGTGATAACATGGGGTTGCCTAAATTGACATGATTCAACTCTACAAGTAATTGCTTATAATGGCTTATTGCTTCCTTTAAGTGCATCAAATTGTTGAAACTTCTCTGTTTAACATCTGGTTTAATAAATTTGAATCTATGGCTAATGCTAGAACTTGTCCCACCTATGGTGATCAAGGCCGAATATTAACCTAATGCTGCAGTAGTTAATGTAAAAAAAGAAAGAGTAGGAGTGATTAAAAATATCATTTTCACATGTGATTGTAGCCAGTATTTGTGTGAGTTTCCAAAGAAGGTAAAAGAATACAATCAGCCAAAGTCCCCACAGGAACTGGTCTGGCGAGCATCTTCAAGAAATGGTTAACCTTGAGACTTCAAAAGCTTGTACGTGTAATCACTAGTTTTATCCGGGATTCAAACCCGGATTTTAAATTTTCGTGTTTTTATCCATTAACGGACTTGTAATTATTAAAAAAAAAAAATTAAAAAAATTACTTCATTATTATATATGTTTTACTCAAAAATCACAAAAATATTACTATACTATATATTTTTGTTTTCGTTTACTTTTGTATATATTTCTTGTGCGTTAATTTTTATTTAGTTATTTTAATTATAAACCAAAAATACATTTTCTTTTTATTATTATCGTATAAGAAAATCCAAAAATAATATAATGTATTTGATATTTCTTAAGCTTTGTTACTTTATTTCATTATTATTATTTTACTTTCTTTTTTATAAATATTATTTATTATTACTACTTATTACTATATTTATCATTATTATTATTATTATTATTATTATTATTATTATTATTATTATTTCTATTATTACTATTATTATTATTATATATAACATATTAAACAAAACCCAAAATATTAATAGATAAAAGCCTATTAATTCAGTCCACTACATTTATATAACCCAAAAAATTAATTACATGCCCGTTTATTAAATAATTATATTAAAGCCCAGATACAAAGAGCTCAAACCGGATATCCATTAGCTAAATACTAGCCTAACTACCTTCATCTTTTCTCAATGCGCAGCAGATCGTGGGCCGTTAAATCTATCTTTGATCTAACGGTCACGATTATTAAATAATTATAGGCCCGTTATATCATGATTACCAATCAGCTCCCAACGCGCGCGTGGGCTACACGCGCTAGACGGTTCAGCTTCCAATCGCTCTTCTGATCGTCAGTCGACCGTCCTCTGATGATTCTCTGGTGGCCCCCTCGTTCACCAGCTCGTGCAAAATAACAAAGAAAAATATTATCATCAAAATTGTACGACGGCAGAGCCAAATTTCAGATTTCTTTAAAGGGATTTCGGTTAATCAAAAATTCATAGGTCATATGAGTAACAATGGTAGAAGAGATCAGGTCCGTGCAATCAAAAACCACAACAAATACATCCAAAACAAAAATCAGAGGACAACAAATGTAACACCTCGAATTTTTGCCCTAATTCAAAATTTAAATTTTAAAATCCTTAAATTCTGAAACCCTAAAATTTGGGAAATTTTGTTTTAAAATCCTAAATTTTATTTAAGGATTTATTTCTGAGTTCGGTGACCTTTCTGTCGAATTGTAAAGTTTTAAGGTTAAATCTTGAACCTTAAAAAGTTCAAGGACTAACCTTGCATTTTTCCCACTTTTCTTAGGGTATTTTAAATCTGTTTCCGCATTGTGTAAATCAAATTTTAACTTCCCTTTCCTCCCGCGCACAACCTTCCTCCCCCGCTACCCGTCCTTCTCTGTATCTCTCTCCCGATTTCACCCATTTCACCCCTCTGCCTTTGATTTCCGATCAATCCTCTCGGTTTGTCTCCTCACGTCGCCACTACCTTTTCTTCTATTTTCAGTTTGGGTAAGCCATTTGCTTTGAGTTTTGGTTTTGTTCAGATATTTGGATCATATTTCTTGGTTTCGATTTTCTTACAGAGAGTTTTTATCGTGTATTGCTTTGTGTGGTGTCATCCTTGTCTTTGCTGCCAATCTTGTGAATCACAGAGTTTTGCTTCGCTGTGTTTCCCATTCGATCTTGTGTGTGTAAGTCTTCCATTTTAAGTTTTGGTTATTAGAGATGTTCTGATTGTTTCAGAGCTGTTTATTAGTTCAAACCATGTTACTTGGTTGAACCTTTGTTACCTTTTAAATAGTCAAATCGGATTACTCCATCACAAGATAAACTTAAGGCAATCGCAAGCTAGTTTCAAGTTGTTGTGTTATTATGAAACTATTATTAAGAGTTTTTATATCCACAGAATATATGGGTTTCTAACAATCTTACAAGTTAGTTTTAATTTTGAAGTCAGATAAAGTTCATGCTATGGTCTGATAGTACCAATTTAAGTGACCTTAAGGAGTATTTTTGTCAGAGAAAGTCATCATTGATGCATGCAATATATCTACTAGTTTAGATGCATCAAGTAATGATTCCAAGTTCAAAAGTTTAGCTAGTTTCTAAAGTTGTAAGTGTGTGTTTTGAGTAAGCACAATCATGTTAGACCCTAACCCAAAAAGTAAATTAGAATCTAGTTTTTAGAACTTTGACCGAACTGGTTTTGATTCTAACTCGTTTGACCTTTGATCTTTGACCAGGGTTGACTTTGACCAGAGCTGACTTTGACCAAAAGTTGACTTTTTCAGAAAACCTCCTCCTTTACCTTTTTCAACATTCTGAGTCCGAATTCGCCATTTGTTTGGTCAAATTCAAACCCGAAAGTCTTGTTTTTAATATTTTCTTTTAAAATGATCTTAGAGTCTAAAAAGTTGTTTTTAAGGAATTTAATTCAGAATATTCTTCTGTTCAGGTGTTAACGTTTCTGAAACCTTTGGTTTACCTCCTATTGTTCATATCGATCGGACACGTTCTTTGAGATTGTCATATGAGTAAGATTTTGGATAAGAGTTTTATCATAGTTGGTGGCTTAAAATTAGTAATAAATAGTAATATAATTCTGTTACTTCGTAGGTCATGTTTCAACAAGACCAGAATGCGATACGCGTCCACCTCAGAATTAGAGCTTCAGTTGCTTAAGGTGTGTCTCCTCCTATGCTATATATTTTTGTGCTTATGCTACATTATCTGCAAATCTGTGAAATATTTTCTGTATATTGCTTAGTTGGATATGTGAGACTGATATTTGTTCATACATGTTATCATCATGCATGACATGTGCATTTTGTTTTCAAACCAAGCTTCTGATTTTCTAGAAAATTGCTACTCGTAAGAGTTATGATTTATGATTATTCAAATCATATCATGTTCTGACATTGAAAATATTTTCGGATTTAAAATCGGATATGTGAGCGAAAGCTCCACTCTGGCGAGGGAAACCTCCACTCTAGCGAGGATAATCCTCCACTCTGTATGATTTCTTATATCGGGACCTCTGATTTTCTATCATGCATCAGTCAACATTACATCATGCTTCAGTTTTCTTGAATTCATAAACTTTTCAGAAATGTAAAACATGTTTTGTTTGTGACTGTTTGCACTTCAGAGACACATTAAGCTCTTTAGCTTACACCCCTTTATTCTGCTTTTTAGATTTTCAGACATGTTTAGACGAACTGGTACTTAGAGCATCTCGCACAAAATTCATATAATTATTATTCAGTATGATCCTTTAATTATTTCAGTTTAATGTTTTTAATCCGTTATGAAATATATTATATTTTTGGACTATGAGCTATTTTGATTTAGAATTTATTGGATGCATGTTTTTAATAAACTATTTCAGATACATTAAATGTTATTGAGACACTGTTTTAAGGAATTGAATTTGTATAACTGAAATCCCCAATTCGTTTTCCCAATTTGATAAAGTAACCCTAATTTTAAAATTATTTAACCTAAATTACTTACTTGAGGGGAAAGTTTTAATAACTTGATTCCTAAGTTTCAATCTAAGAAATTAGTTCGAAATGGCGGTTACATTTAGTGGTATCAGAGTCAGGTTCAATCTTCGGCCTATGTGGCTCATCACACCAGTTTTCAAATATTTTTGACTTCTGCATGCATCTGAAATATTTTTAGAAAATTGAAATTTTTTGAATGTTACATTATGATTTCAGTTGAGTTTACTTAAATATGTAATTGTTTTAATGCGAGACTCTAGTATTGATTCTAACTTTAGATTTTTATCTTATGTAGATAGTTAGTTATGCCACCGCGTAGGAGTTTTGGTTTTGAGAGTGGTCGTGGTCGTGGTCGTGGCAGAAACCATGCCGCAACTTTTAGTTTTTATCGCCCATCTTATGTTGGACAACCGAGAAATCTGAATAAGTTATCTGAGAATTAACATGAATCTGGTAGAAGACCTCAGACTCAGAATATTGATCCTCGTAATGTTGAGGTTAACGAGACAGTTTAGTTGGATAGTGACACAGTAAATCGTGAGCTACTATGTTATCTCCGTTAGTCTGAGAGTTCGAGAAAACCCGTTTCTACAGAGTTTATATATGCGAGAATGAAATTGTTTGAGGGTAAAACTGGTACACATCCCGCTGATGCTGAGTATTGGTTAAAAAAGCTACAAAGGTTATTTATGGAGATGGATTACCCTGCAAATTAGAGGTTAAGAGCTATTGTGTCACTGCTCGATGGTGAAGCTCAGAATTGGTGGGAATCAGTAGTTGATTCAGTACCTTCTAGTCAGATCACGTGGGACTTTTTCGACAAACATTTTAGAACAAATATATGGGAGATGAGTTTTTAGCAAAATGTCGTGATGACTTTATGAACCTGAAACAAAATGATATGTCATTGAAAGATTTTGAGATAAAGTTTCTTAGATTATCTAAGTATGTCCCTGGTTTAGTTGCGACGAAGAAAGACAAATGTGAGTGGTTTTTAAATGGACTTCGGTTATCACTTCAGAGAGAGGTTGCCACACACCATGATCAGGTGTTCAGTGAGCTCGTTAGGAGAGCTAAGACTGCCGAAAGGATATAGGCTCGTATGAGAGAATCAGAACTTCAGAATGTTAGTCAATTCGAAAGGGCCCTAGATAGATCAGTTCAACCAAGTTTTGTAAATGCTTCAGGAAAGAGGCCTAGAGAGGAGCATGTTTCTCAGAGTCATCAAAATGTAAGACCTTCTGTTATGACAATTCCGACTCGTAGTGTGCGTAAAGCAAAGGCTCCACGACCTATTCAGTTTGTTCATTCTGTAACAAGAAACATAACAGAGAATGTAGATTATTGAGCAGATCTTGTTTTAGATGTGAGTCTCATGATCATTATTTGAAAAACTGTCCACGTTTACCTATGGCTTCATCTGTTCAGAGTCAGGCTCAAACATTGCTTCAGGCTCCTCACTTTGGTAAAGGGCAATATAGATCAATTGCTTTTGGTTTTGTTAGTAGAGGTTGATATGCTCAGAGTGGTAGATCAGAGTTTAGACGATATGAACCGATAGATGATATCGGGGAGCATGTTAATCTTGAGACTACATCTAGTGATATAGCAGGTATTTTACGATGTTTCAGTTGTGTTTCTGTATCGATTTATTTGTTCAGAATGAGATATATAAGTATATTTCAGTTAAGTTTGAATATCTTCTTTGACGTCTGAAAATTTCAAGGACGAAATTTCTTTAAGGGAGGGAGAGTTGTAAAACCCTGGATTTTTGCCCCAATTCGAAATTTAAATTTTAAAATCCTTAAATTCTAAAATCCTAAAATTTAGGAAATTTTGTCTTAAAATCCAAAATTTTATTTAAGGATTTATTTCTGAGTTTGGTGACCTTTCTGTCGAATTTTTAAAGTTTTAAGGTTAATTCTTGAACCTTAAAAAGTGCAATGACTAACCTTGCATTTTCCCACTTTTCTTAGGGAATTTTAAATCCGTTTCCAGATTGTGTAAACCAAATTTTAATTTCCCTTTCCTGCCGCACGCAACCTCCCTCCTCTGCTTCTCGTCCTTCTCTGTATCTATCTCCCGATTTCACCCATTTCACCCCTTTGCCTTTGATTTCCGATCAATCCTTTCGGTTTGTCTCCATACGTCGCCACTGCCTTTTCTTCTGTTTTTAGTTTGGGTAAGCCATTTGCTTTGAGTTTTGGTTCTGTTTAGATATTTGGATCATATTTCTTGGTTTCGATTTTTTTATAGAGAGTTTTTATCGTGTATTGCTTCGTGTGTTGTCATCCTTGTCTTTGCCGCCAATCTTGTGAATCAGAGTTTTGCTTCGCTGTGTTTCCCATTCGATCTTGTGTGTGTAAGTCTTCCATTTTAAGTTTTGGTTATCGGAGATGTTCTGATTGTTTCAGATCTGTTTATTAGTTTAACCATGTTACTGGGTTGAAACTTTGTTACAATCTAAATAGTCAAATCAGATTACTCCATCACTAGATAAACTTAAGGCAATCGCAAGCTAGTTTCAAGTTGTTGTGTTATTATGCAGCTATTATCAAGAGTTTTTATATCCACAAAATATATGGGTTTTTAACAATCTTACAAGTTAGTTTTAATTTTCAAGTCAGATAAAGTTCATGCTATGGTCTGTTGGTACCGATTTGAGTCACCTTAAGAAGGAGCATTTTTGTCAGAGAAAGTCATCATTGATGCGTACAATATATCTACTAGTTTAGATGCATCAAGTAATGATTCCAAGTTCAAAAGCTTAGCTAGTTTCTAAAGTTGTAAGTGTGTATTTTGAGTAAGCCCAATCATGTTAGACCCACCCGAATAGTAAATTAGAATCTGGTTTTTAGAACTTTGACCGGAATGGTTTTAACTCGACCAAACTTTTGATCCTGACCCGTTTGACCTTTGACCTTTGACCTTTGACCAGAGCTGACTTTGACCAAAAGTTGACTTTTTCGGAAAACCTTCTCCTTTACCTTTTTCAACATTTTGAGTCCAAATTCGCCATCTGTTTGGTCAAATTCAAACCCGAAAGTTCTGTTTTTAATGTTTTCTTCTGAAATGATCTTAGAGTCTAAAAAGTTGTTTCTAAGGAATTTAATTCAGAATATCCTTCCGTTCAGGTATCAATGTTTCTGAAGCCTTTGGTTTACCTTCTATTGTTCGTATCGATCGGACACGTTCTTCGAGATCGTCACGTGAGTAAGCTTTTGGATAAGAGTTTTATCATAGTTGGTGGCTTAGAATTAGTAATAAATAGTAATATAATTCTGTTACTTCGTAGGTCCTGTTTCAGCTAGATCGGAACACGAGACGCGTCCACCTCAGAGTTAGAGCTTCAGTTGCTTAAGGTGTGTCTCCTCCTGTGCTATATTTTTATGCTTATGCTACATTATCTGCGAATCTGTGAAATATTTTCTGTATACTACTTGGTTGGATATGTGAGACTGATATTTATTCATACATGTTATCATCGTGCATGGTATGTGCATTCTGTTTTCAAACTAAGCTTCTGATTTTCTGAAAATTTACTACTCGTAAAAGTTATGATTTATGATTTTGCAAGTCATATCATGTTTTAACATTGAAAATATTTTCGGATTTGAAGTCGGATATGTGAGGAAAACCTCTACTCTAGCGAGGAAAACCTCCACTCTGGTGAGGATAATCCTCCACTCTGTATGATTTCTGATATCGGGGCCTCTGATTTTCTGTCATGCATCTATCAACATTACACCATGCTTCAGTTTTCTTGAATTTAGAAACTTTTCAGAAATGTAAAACCTGTTTTGTTTGTGACTGTTTGCACTTTAGAGACACACTAAGCTCTTTAGCTTACACCCCTTTATTCTGCTTTTCAGATTTTCAGACATGTTTAGACGAACTGGTACTTAGAGCATCTCGCACAAAATTCAGATAATTATTATTCAGTATGATCCTTTAATTATTTCAGTTTAATGTTTTTAATCCGTTATGAAATATATTATATTTTTGGACTATGAGCTATTTTGATTTAGAATTTATTGGATGCATGTTTTTAATAAACTATTTCAGATACATTAAATGTTATTGAGACACTGTTTTAAGGAATTGAATTTGTATAACTGAAATCCCCAATTCGTTTTCCCAATTTGATAAAGTAATCCTAATTTTAAAATTATTTAACCTAAATTACTTACTTGAGGGGAAAGTTTTAATAACTTGATTCCTAAGTTTCAATCTAAGAAATTAGGTTAAAATTAGGGGTTAAAGCAAACCAATAACAGAAGATTAGGGTTTTCTTTTCCCCTTTTCCCCTCATGTAAATTGGTTATAAAAATTGAAATCAAACAATGTAAAAGAGACTTTTTTCCCAATCAATTATCAATACAAACACAAAACCCATTCCAGAGGTAAAACCTTTCGATTCCCTCTTTGCATGCGTCGTTTTCAAAACAAAAAAAAAGAAAAGCTTTTTTTTTTACCTTCGAGTCTTTCTCTGTTTCCTCCGATTCTCTTTTCGGCGATAATCCTCGCGGCCTATGCATCGTTGGTGATGAGCCGAAGGGAGGGGAAACATCGTTTCCTTTGCTTCCGTCTTAAAATCTAGGAAAGTTTTCATCTATTTTTTTTGGGTTAAATTAGTTTAAGAAAAAAGGGGAAAGTAGTTTATTTCTTTTTTTCGGTTTTAAAGCAAAGGAAATGAGGGTTGTTTGGTTTTCAAAAAGAATTTTTTTTGTTTTTTTTTGGGAAATCTGAGGCGGTTTCTTGGTTTGAACGAATATTTTTTGGTGTCTAGATATTTGATTTTTATTCGAATAAAAAATATTCAAATATTTATGATTTTTATTCAAATATCTAAATATTTTTATTCAAATATTTAAAATCCAAATATTTTTATTTTAATATTTTTTTAATCCAAATATTCGAATATTTATTATTTTTAAACGAATATTTTTATTTATATATTTAATATCAAAATTTTTTGAATATCCAAATATTTATTCGTATATTAAATATCAAGTATTGTTTTTATTTTTTATTAAAATTATATTCGAACCCCTTATAATATATTTACTCTATTCTATTTTCTCAAAGGATATAGTTTAAATACATCATATTTCAATAACTTTACACGTTCTATCACCGGATTAGATGATTAATTTTATTTATTAATTTAAAATTAGAATTAAATTAAAATAATAAATATATTAGAGGGATTAAATGTATAATTTTACAGATTTTAATTAATAGCCGCGTCATCACCGTTAACTTTTTCTATTAAATTTTAACGACGGTGGTTCAAATAGGTAGGGTTTCAAAGTTGGGTGACCTGATTGACGAGTTTTTTAGTTGAGTGACCAAAATAGGTATTTCCAATTAGTTGAATGGTCACTGGGATAGTTTACCCTTATTTTTATAAAAAAGTGACATTTATTAAAAAAACTTATAGTTGAATGACTATATTATTACATTTTATATCACTAAATTTAACATTCACTTTCATTTATGTCATAAACTCTTTTTTATTAAATAGATTCTTGAGATAATATGAACATCCTTATCACTAGACCAATAAGTGAAACAAACATTTATCGTTAAATAATTATAATAAAAAATTAAAATTAATAATTTGTATAACATATTTTCATACATTACCAAATAATGTTTAATCAATAATCTTAATATTTTTTAAATAAATTAAAAAATAACTAAATTTCCTATAAATTCTAAAAAAACATTTAAATTATTAATTAAATATTATTTGTTGATAATATAAAACTCATTCCTCTCAGGTTTCTCCGTTGCCAGCCGAACTCCATTTCCTTTAAACCAACGCTTAGAAGCAAAACTCTCCAATGGCGTCTATCAACTTCAATCCCTTCGAAAGCTGGTTTAGGAAGCCTCAAAACCCGATCCAACCCATCAATCTTCACTCACTCGCTGAGTCTTTCCTCCCCAAAACATCATCAACCTCTCCGAACTTCGCTTCCATAAACGGTTCCAGCCTCTTCAAGCGAAAGCCTAAGAAACAGGAACCGGATTCGGACAACCCTGGACCCTACAAGCAGATGCTGGACCAGTTCTTTTGGGAATGTGAGAACCTCCCTGACCACAGGCACACTCCAGAGGTCGAAAAGATTTTGAATGAAGACCCCTTTTTCGAGAAGAAAGAGAATCCGACGGAGGAAGAAATTAAAGAGAATGAGAAATGGTGGAATGATTTCAGGTCAAGTCCCGTGGTTCAGTTCTTGGCTAGAGCTGAGGAAATTGCTGATGAGGTCAACAGAATGGAGCTTAAAGAGAACGAAGAACCGTTTAGGAAGGAAGATAAGAAGCTGTGGCAATCGGTTCCACACGTGATTGGATTGGATGGGAGGCCTATGCCTAGAAAAGCTATCAAGACAAGGGAAGAGAGTGATGATAAGTTTTGGGATTTCACTAAACAGTTCTTCTTTGGTCTCTGGGGGTTCCGCCAGAGGCCTTATCCACCGGGTCGACCGATTGATGTTGCTCAAGCCATCGGGTATAAGCGGCTCGAGAAGCGTTACTATGACTGTAAGTTTGGATTTTATCTGGAATTTTAAACATGTTCTGAGCTCATGTATTAGTTCCCAGAGTGTTTTTCTAGTGGTTTAGTTTCTATGTTGAAATGTACATTGTTGTTTAGACGGGTTCTTCTACAAATTGTTTTGAACATTTTGAGTTTTTAACATCTAGAGGGATTTAAATTTCGGTTGAAGTTTATCACTGCTGCAGATGAAACGAATGTTATTGTGGTTTCGGGCTGCTTTTAAAATCCTGTAATCTAGAGTTGGGTGAATACCATTGGTCAAACTCAAAAATTTTAGATGTTGATTGTACAGTTTTTTCGTTTACATTCTTCTTTAGTTCTTTGGATTTCATCTTATGTTCTAGATTCTTTTTTATTCTAGATAGAACTATTCAATCGTTGCATGGTTATTTGTGGATACAGTTATCATGAGGAGTGGTGGATGGTATTATAAAGATCGGCTGGGGCGAACCAGAGGTCCTTGTGAGTTAATAACCCTCAAAACAGCTTGGGGTGGTGGGGTTATTGATAAAAACACTTTTATTTGGGGTGAGGACATGGATGAATGGGCGCCTATTCATATGGTTTATGGCTTGGAACCTGCAATAGCCACTTGGGAAGGTTTGTTTATTTTCCTTTTTCCTTGTACTTTTTGTTTAAATCTGTTCATTGTATGCGGAAACAGGTAACCGAGTTGTGTACCCTGGGAATCCTCTTTCATAGTTTCAGCATTGGCCGATATATAACAGCTAGTTAATATTTTGTTAGTGTTCTTTGAGTGTAACTGCAGAATTAAGTACTAAAATGGTATTAGTAATCCAAGTCAAATACAACTTTGATGAACTAAGTTTCATGTGTAGGATTATTATCTTATACACTGGTGGTGGAAAACAAAGTCTCCAAAAGGGGATATTTAGGGGGATTAAGAGTTTAGGTGGTAGGGTTTAGAATTTAGTGTTTATGGTTATAATTTAGGGTTTAGAGTTTAAGGTTAAAATTTTAGGGTTAGAAATTTATATTTTGGCTTGAAAATAGACATGCTTGTGTAATTTATTTTACACTGTCAGTGTATCAAATATTCACCCTTAATGCTTATTGTTAGCACACATGGTGATTTTAATGGGGATTCTGAAGATCTTGAAATGGCCATGGAATGCCATGAACTCGAACATGGAATACCATTTGAATACCATGATCTATTGAATAGAAGATTCAGAAATTTAAGGTTAGCTGTTTCAATCATTTGGAATCTAGAGCAAAAGCCTCCTTTATAAATTATAATGTTGTAGGCATGATTTCTTTTATCTTCATGATTCTATCAAATGCGCCATATTCACCTGAGTATTGTCTCTGAATGGTCTGATTCATTTTTCTTGTTGATTTCTATTGTCTTATATTGATAATCAGTTAGGCTTGGTGCGGCAGCAACAGCTTTCCTTCATAAACTTCAGAAAGGTATACCTCCTTGGGTTCCCCTTAAAGGACATGAGCCGAAAACTTATAAGCAGCTTCAAGAAGAAGCTATAGAGAGCAAACGACGTGATTTGGCCGTCCTAGAGGCTAATGATGGCATATGGCCTGGAGTTAGAATTCCTAGCCACGCCCTATTTCTTTGGGCTAGTGGCTCTGAACTGACAACTGTTTTGGAATCTGATCACATGCCAAACAAATACATATCAAAAGATCTACGGTATTACTTCTCTTCTTCTAGCTTACATTATCTTCTTTGGTGTTTGAAGATGTCTGTACATCATATTGCTGAAATTGTTTTATATATAGAAAACTGTTAACAATTTAGTTGCTTCTGTGAGGTAGGCGAAAACTGGCCAAAGTTATCCCTGGGTTACGGCCGTGGGAAGTTCTAAGTGTTGAGCAAGCAATGGATGACATTACATATGGTGGAGAGTGGTACCGTGAACCTCTTGGCACCTACACAACCGGTCCTCCATACATTAGACATTTTAATAAGGATGTCAAGGTAGGGTGCAATCTCTTCCATGTATGATGACAATGAGTCAGCATTATTCCACGAGCCCTTATTTTATAACCTCTATGCTTTTTATGCCTGCAGAGATTATTCCAAACCTTTAGCAACCTTAGCAGCGAAGTCTATAACAAACTGGACCGGACAATTCCTGGTTTCAGCACGGTAGTGGAGAAAGTGCAGGCTGATTCTGCTCGAAGGAAGGCGAAAAGGGATGCACAAAGGAAAGCCAAGGAGGAAGCTATATATGGTCCAAGATAGAGTGATCCATAGCATAGCTACCGCAGAAAGAAGTCGAGTGTGATTGGTAAGGTCTGGCTTGGCTTCCACTAGGTTCTATATGGATAAACAACCAACCCCATTGAATTTAAACTGTTACAAAAAAGTGGATAACATTTTAGGTTGTTTTTACAACTTTCGAAACTTCTTGTCTTTTAGTCTTATTAAATTAGACGATTGTACCGTGGACTCGTCCATTGTTTAGTTCGAGTAATGGTATATGACCCGAGGTAATGTAAGATTATAGAAGGATATTATCTTATTCGATTTTGGTAACATCAGTTCCTTCATAATTGACCTGCCAATGGGAATAATATAAAGGGATAATTCCTTAGATATGTATCATTCTCTTTGGAATGTTACATTTGGTCCCTATAATTTATTGTTTTATCAATTTAGGGTTAGTTTAGCATTGCTTTTGAAACCACCACCGTGGAAAAGTGTGGTGAAAAATGCAGTGGAAAAGTTTTTTTTGAAATTTTTAGTTTGAGATATATATTTTTAATATTGTTGTCAAAAAGTATTTTTGTGTCAAAAAGTATTTTTGTGTCAAAAAGTATTTTTAAGAAAGTAAATGACTATTTTAGACATGATATTATAAGTTAATATATATATTTAAATGATAATTAAATTCTTTCATATTATAATATTAACTTCAGTTGTGATAAAATATAAAAATATTAATAGATGAATACATAAATTATTTTTGAAAAGTGTTTTTCAGTGTTTTTGAGAAAAGTGTTTTTCAAAAGTGTTTTTCTAAAAAATTGACATTAATGTATATAACTTTTACACTAAAAAGTAATTTATGTTAAATATAATTATGTACTTTTAAAAATTAAATTATAATAAAACATAGTAAATAAAGGTTAAAATTATAATCTGACTCCTAAAAGCATTGTTCCAACTACAAAAGTTAAAAATTTTAGCTTTTGCGTTTGGATTGAAAAACACTTTTCAAACATATTTTTTTCTCCAAAAGTTAATTGTTTAACGTTGCTTTTGTGTTCCAATTCAGCTTTTGATCTAAAAGTTAGTTTAGAACGCAATGCTAAATGCAACCGACTTGTCAATTGGTCGATGGGCGGGGTGGTTTGTTTGACCGAATTTGAATATAATTTAAATTTTAAATAAATAAAAATAGTTTTTCAAATTTAATTATAAAATATTGATGTAATATTATATTTTATAGTTTTATATTTTTTAATTAAAAATTGATAATTTAAGTTCGGCAACTTAGGTAGCTTGGAAGTCTTTTGTATTTTGAGCCTCAGTTTGATTTATAGCACATCCGTCGTTTTAATTTGCTCAAATATTTATATTTTAATTTTAATATCGGACTTAATCTAAAATAAAAAAAATTAAAAATAAAAATATCTTACAAAAGATATATTTCTAATTTATTGTTACTTGAATTATTGTTCTGAAACAAAATTAAAAAAATATTAATTTAAAAATAAATTTATTAATGGAATTTATTTCAGTTTGATTAAATTGGTTTTGAAAATTTCAAAAAAAAAAAAAATTGAATAATTTTTCATTTAAGTAATTCAAATTAATTATTACATTTAAATATCATATGTCTACTTGTAGTTCTTATGTTTAATCAAGTATTTTTCTTTTTGTTTAAAGGAATATACTACGGTGATAATCACACGTCCATAAACAATATCCGACAAGCTTCATCAAATATGGTGGAGACATACGGATGACAACATTCGATAGGCTTCATCAATCTGAATGAAACCAATATATAAAACAAACTAAAATCATAAAATAAGTATGCGGGATAAATATAATTCAAAGATCAACAAATGTATCACAATAATTATAACGATCTAGATTTCAGAATTCGAGGGTCAGGTTAACCCGAGGCGTTTGAGCTTCGTCGTTTGGACTTTAGAAACCTTAGTTAGTCGGTTGTGGGCCTTGGGCCTTTGTGGTTGGGTTGTAGTGGGCTAAGGCTTGGGAATATAGGGTCTTTTTGGTAATTTAAGTTTTGGTTGAAAAAGAGAAGGGAGAGAGTTAATTTGTTTTTTGCAAAAAGACTTGGATGGTGAAGTCACCATTGCCCCATTCTTCATCTTTTCTCCCACCCAAATCACAAGTTCAAGGTGTTATTTTTCATAGTTTTGGTAAGATGTCAATAAATGTAACCCCTTGACTCGGTCTAGACACTACCCGATTCAAACGAGCTACACGAGAAATACTGAGGCTAATCCGGGGATTCGCCCCGATAAGCAACCCTAAAAATTTCCCTTTTTATCTCATCTATATGTTTTAATTAGATCCTATATATTCATGCAAGGACTGAGTTCAATTGCAGCAGAAACCGATAAGAAACGGGTCATAATTTAACCGAACATGTTATAGGGACCTAATTGTAATTTTCCAAAATTTTAAGGACTAATTATGAAATTAAAGTTACCATACTTTAATTAAGTTCATTACATGCTAAAGTTTCAAATTTTAGCTTAAAACAAGGTCTACAAGTCAATTAATTGTATGCTTAAAGTTTACGGACTAAAACATAAATATTCAAAAAAATTTCCAGCTTATAACTAACTTGATGGTTAGGGGTGTCGAAACACCCTTGGATCCGCTTCAATACCAAGTTAATAAAATAGTTTCCTACTATTAGTTAGAGCAATGGGTACCCAAAACAAACCCCCATAATACATACTTAAACATCATATAGCACACACTATCCATCATATACAATAACATAACATTTTCAAACACTCACCGTGCGTAGGCAACATTAAAGCATAAATTAACATTACAACATACCAAGCAAACAAATCATCCCAAAATATTTCGTAAACCTAGGCTCTGATACCAATAAATGTAACCCCCTCGATCTAGTTTAGACATCACTCGACTCTAACGAGTTACACGAGGACCGTCGAGGCTAATCTGGAGACTCGCCTTGATAAACAATCCTAAATATTTTTATTAGAATATTATATTATCTTATCTAGATGTTTTAATTAGATCCTACATGTTCATGCAAAGACTAAGTTCAATTGGAGCGGAAACCGATAAGAAACGAGTCCTTAAGCGTACAAACATGCTTCAAGGACCAAATTGTAATTTTTAAGAAACTAAAGGACTAATTATGAAATTAATGTTACCAATCTTTAATTAAGTTCATTACATGATTGCATCTCAAATTTCAACTTAAAACAAGATCTACAAGTCATTTAATTGCATGCAAAAGTTTTAGGGACTAAAACATAAAGAATCTAAACTATTTACATCCTATAACAAACTTAACGATTTCAAAACATTCTCTATATTCAAATACAATTAAGTATATGTTGTCCACAACTCATATACAACTTACTAGATGTATTACAATCTGATTAATAACAATATATTCAAACTCCTAAGAGCATGCTTCAACTTCAATAATCTCATAAACACATAAAAACAACATCAATATACTCAACATGATTTCTAGATGCATTCCGACCTAAATAATAACATCATAGATTCAAATCAAATTATTCATGTTTCATTATCAACAACACTCAAATTCACAAATAAGGATAACAAGAATCAAACTTCAATATAACTTTATTATAACTAATACTAATGGGCAATTCAAGTTCAAGTCAAAAAGTTAACATTAACATGAATAATCATTCAAATATGTATAAACATATAACTATTTTAAGTATCATTAGCATAAACAATATTCTTAATATGGTATCACATCCCCATTGCTCTCTCACTACTACTAATGTTATAAAGATATACTTGAGCTTTTACAAGGCGATTATATGGAATCCTTGCTTCATTTTTGCTGCCTCAACCTTTTCAAAACACCTTTTTGAAAACCCATGCTTAATAAGCAAAACACAAGTCTTATATGCTACTCATATCAAAGCTTAAATAAAAACCATTTTATCTCATATTAGATACACATGCAAACCTCATTACAAGGTAGCATACACTTGCTTTTTAAACGTATTGGTATTAGTGAACTAATTAGACCATCACTAATCGTTAGGATAAACGAAAACTTTGCATGTGGCTTATACCGCCAAGCATTCCCCATGATTGACTATCACAATCCATGGAATCTCACCTTAGTGTCTGGGATAGTTCATCATGCTTGAATGTGATAAGGTGCAGTTATACCACACAACACTAGGCTAAACCTTTAATGCATCACTAAGGAATTTACCCACGTACAAATTTTGTAATTTATAGTGCACTGTACATCCTATTGATCGATCAACTTATCCCTTTAAACATCATCTTAATATCCAACATAAAACCAAAACCAATGTTCAAGTTTTCAGGTTAAAATAGTATGTAAACACATGCATCCTACTAGCACATGCATCAAATGCATAAACCGGTAAAACCATTTTTCTCATATTTTCAAAATAAAACTGTGGGAGCATCATATGCATATGAAAACTATATAAAAATATCTCATGAGAATTGAAGCACATATATATTCACATATGCACAAGTATAACATGAGCATGTCTAAAACACATGGTAAAAGCAAGGCATAATATGAGAATCTTTAAGAAAGTAATTCTTTAAACTTACTTACGAGTATAGGGAGGTTTTTCAGACCTTCTCTACACCTCAAACTTTTGAAAACATATTTAAAACACTACCGAAGCATCCCACTCTATTAATCCACTCATCGATTTACTGAAACTTACTCGACAAGTTACCCGAAAATGTGACTCAACTTTTTGATCTCTCTCAAACTTATTCCTCTACCTCTTGAATTGATTCAAGCATCAAAATCAGAGATTTTAGTGCATTAAAACGCACCCAAATATCCCTCAAGTCGGACCAAAACATAGCAACCCCTAAAAACACCATAAAACCTAACCGAAACTCATCGAAAAGCTCTCTAGACACCACCTAAACCTTATGTCTGGGATTAGATACTTAGAAGTCATCTTAATTACATATAAACACTTCAAGATTTATGTATTTAGCCATAAAAAATAGACATGTAAAACCCTTGAATGAAAATCAAGAAAATAATGAAATTTTTATCGAGAAAATTAATTTTATTGACTCAAAACTTTAAAGATTATTGCAATCAGACAAGAACTTAGGAATTTCATTGAAGAACTTTAGGTTTCAGAGGTTTGAATGATTCTCACCTCCAAAATTGATCCAACCTCCTTTGAAGGTTTAAAAACAAGTAAAATCGAAGAAAAATAAAGATATTTTGAAGAAAAAATATAGGAAAATAAACCAATAAATTTTTATTAAAAAGAATGTATATTTTGATTTTTTAGATTAAAACAAGGGATTAAAGGTTGTTTATATAGTCTATTGAAAGATTTAGATCAATTAGAATTAGGATTGGATCAAAACTCTTTAAAGATTCAAAGTTTTAGCCCAATTAGTATTTAGTCACTAAATTTTCAATTTTTATAAACTAGTCACTAATTTCAAAATCTCCAGGATTCAAGGGTAATTTTTCAAAATTAATTTTACCAAAGTCAAATATATGTCAAATAAGAATTTTAGAATATTTTTTCAAGATTTATTTTCATCATAAACTAATTTTTAAGAATTTAATCCCAAATTAGGCTTAACCGATTAAATTGGTTCACTAGACCTCTAAACTTCTAGTTCCATTTTGGGGCGTTATAAGGGGGAGAGTTAATTTTTTTGGAAAAGGAATTGGATGGGAAAGTCACCATTTCCCCAATTTTCTTCATCTTTTCTCCCAACCAAATCACAAGTTCAAGGTGCTATCTTTCATAGTTTTGTTAAGAATATCGTTTTGAGTCTTGAGAGAAAGTTGAAGAGTTGTGTGAGATCTAAACAATAAGGTAAAAAGTGTTGGGTTTGGTGGAAGAATGTTGTTGGTGAGGTTAAGGAGGTAAAAAAGGAAAAAAGTGTAGTTGAGCTTCTCCTTCAATTTTATTAGTGTTTTCAGCCTTTAGAGTCATTCCTAGCAATGTCTAATTATCGATTTTAACTTCTTCTTGTAAAGAAAAAAGTTAAGGAATCATCAAGAGGCCTTGGTAAGGAGAAAGCTTGAGGGGTTGGAATCCTTGTTTCCACATGTGTTTGAACGAGGTTAATACACCACTAACTCGTACATCATCTTACATCTCATGAAAATAGGTTGTATTGCATGATTGATGCTTGTTTGGTAGCTTAAAGATCATGTAATGGTGAATTATAATTTGGGTTTGTTAAAGGTGTAAAATTGGTAGAAACAAACTTAATGTAACATCCCGAAGTTGGGTCTAGAAGTTTTAAGGTTAGTTAGGGAGGTTCGATTCGTGTCGAATCAGATTTTCTCGATTTATTAATTCTGGATAATTAAAATATTAATATTTTAGTTGGGTGGATAATAAATTCAGAAAAAAGTTTTGAAAATGTTTAAATAATGTTTTAAGAATCTTGAAATATTAATTGGGTTTTTATTTAATCTAATTAAATGAGATTTTTATCTTAGTGACTAAATTGTAAGATTTGCAAAGTTGATTTTAATGACTAAACTGAAAATTAGTCAAAACTTAGAACCCTTAGAGGGTCATTGTTCCAAAATATACTAATTAGAGATCTTTTACCAAAATTGGATTTTTAATTGATGGTTAATTGTTTCCTAACCATTTTTCTCTTCATCTTCCTTTTCTCTCCATTTCCCATCACTTTCTCTCAAATTTTCTCTCCATAGATTTATCGAATTCATCTCAATTTTTCCTAAGAGTTCTCTCATTATAATCATCTTTTCTTTCTCAGCAAAACCTCACAAATTGTTTTACAAACTTCTTAGCCCTTTTTCAAGAAAAAAAATAGAGAAAAAGTTACGTTAATTTTGATAGATGACTCTCAAAGGTAATTTTCTGATTCCTTCTTGATTCTAAGGTTTTTTATTTGATATTCTCAAGCCATTGGCTAATTAATCATGTATTTTAACTTGATTTTGTTTTTAGATTCAAGAAATTAGAGTTTTTAATGAAATTCTCATCAAAACATGTTAGGTCTTGATTGTGTTTGTATTTTGAGCGATTTTCTGTGATTTTCTGTTTAATTGAATGGGTAAATGAATCCTATAAATATTCTATATGGTTTTAATCCTGGAATAAATGAATTGATTGTATTAAAGATGGTTTTCGGTTAGTTTTATAGGTTGTTCTGAGTTCTCTATTTTAGCTGGGTATAAAAGGAAGGTTTGAGTGTGTTTTTGGTTATTAGTTGATGGTGATTAGGTGTTAGGTTGGCTGGTTTAGTGGTTGGTGTAGTGTTGTACGTTTCGGTAATGTTTTTGGCATGTTTCGGTTTGGTTTTTGGTGAAGTTGTAGAGGTTTTTGTTGCTGTTGTTCAGAGTGTGTTTTAATGTGTGAATGCTCTTTATTTGTGATGTAGAGGAAGTCCAAGAAGGCCCTTGAGTTGCTGGTGCATGGGTGAGTTCGTTGGAGCATCAACGAGGGCTTGTTTTACTAGTCGATGAGTGGAAATTGGGTTTAAACATCTCAAATAGGTTTGGCTCTGTTTTGGGAACCTTGGGATAGTGTTTTAACTTCCCATGGTTCAAGAGTAAGTGATTTCCTTGGTTTTAATGACATATTCAATGATTTGGTAAAATTGCATTGGTTTTATGATAGATGCTTATGAAGAAATGGTTTTTAATACATGAATTGGACTTGAAAATGATGCATGCATGTGTTAGCTTCTGTATATTCATGGTTTATGATAGTTTCCATGACTTTTAAAAGTATGTGAATGATTTGGGTTAAAGTATGATTATTGCCTTTCACTCGAATAAAGTTGTTGAGCATGATTTGATTCATTTTGATGAACATATGTGGAGTGCATTGTAAAACAACAAGCTTCCATGCATAATTGGAATGATATTGGCTTAGTGACACTGTTTTAAGACCACAAATACAAATGACATGACATTAGGATTAAGTGCACTATAATACTGAGTTAGAATGTTATATTGCTTATACGTATACAAGGGTGACTTGGTGTCCGACCGTGTGTAGAGCTTGCCTATATGTAAACAAGGATGACTTTGTGTCTAATCGTACATATAGTTGATCCACACGTAAACGAGGATGACTTTGTGTTCGACCGTATATAGTTCGGGTAACATGTATACAAGGGTAAATTTGTGTCCGACCAATGCATATTGAGACTAAGTGTATCCAAATAAGGAATAAGGAATTCGAGTATCCGATGGGTATAAGGTTCAAAGCAAAATTAGTCACTTAGTTGTCAATATGCATGATTTGTGATTTGAGTAAGATGAGTATGATTTGAGAAAACATGTTTTGACTCAGCATGTTAAAGGCATTTATGGTTTTGAATGACTTATTAAGTTTGATGTTGTCGAACATGCATGACTCTAATTTGGTTTTCAAATTGCAATGATGATATGTACTCATGAACTGCCTCACTAAGCATGTTTTGCTTAAGCTCCCTCTTTCTTCTTTGTAGAGAAATAAAGGTTTAAAAGACATCATTTGGAGTAAGAAGTTCAAGGGGAAAGATCCTACTTTGACTTTCGTATGATTTTGCAAAATAAAGAAGACTTGGCAATGTGTAAACTAATACTCTTAATAGGATGTTTGAACTAGTTTCAAAAGGTTGTAATTGTGACAATTAAACATGTTTTACTTCTTGAATTGATTGGTTGGAAGATTGTTTGTGAATGCATGAAGTATGCTTCATTGCTAGCTATGTCTGCTTATGTATGGTTATGAGAGATGCATAAATTAGGAAGCATGCCTTTAGATGATTGTGGTTGTTATGATGGCTATGCTTGTTTTTCCTTGGAGGGTTTGATGCTTAAGAATCATGCATGTTGTTATTGGTGATCTAGTGTAGTGTTAAGGATGAGCAAAGTTCACCTAAAGTGTCAGATTTAAGCTTCTGGGTACAGGCGTATCGAAACAGGGCAAAATGGTTTCGATAGACTAGGTCTATTTAGCCTTGTGTTTCGATACACAGGAAGGAGGTTTCAAAATGGGTTGCATAATTTTGCCTCGTGTTTCAAAACACGGGGACCTTGTTTCGATGTAGTCCAAGCTTCATAGTTCACTGGACATTCATATATCGAAACAAGTAAGAAGGTGTATCGATATCCTCATGCATGGTAGTTTATATCATTACTGCCACGTCAGCGTTTTGATATAGGGGTCACCTATATTGATACACTGTGCATGTTTTGAAGGGATAAGTTGTAGGAATTGCATCTTAGTCCCTGTTATTCTCTAAGTTCGATTGAAGGTGCTACAAATGTTAGTTTGATTTGAAATTTCACCTGTAAGCACTTAATTAACTTTATTTCAAGTTGTTTAACTCAAATTGACTTAAGTCCTTACAAATTTTCAGATTTATATTTTGGTCCCTAATTAATGACATGCAATTGGTGATGTTAGAATGCTCCGTTTTGGCTGAAATTTGGCATGAGTGTGCCTTGAATGTTCAATTGAAGATTGGTTAAGTTAATTTTTACTTTTTCATTATAAATGTAAACATTTACGTTTTAGTTCTTCAACCATTCGTATGATCAATTAAGCTCTTGTTTGTTATTGAAATGTTGCCATATTTGACCAACATGTAATTGACACACATAAGAACTTAATTATGCATTTATATAAGATAAAAGAAAAAAAAACTAGGGTTGTTTATTGGGTTGAGTCTTTTCGAGTTTAGCTCAGTATTTCCCATGTAACCCATTACGTCGGTTTCGTCCAGACTAGGCTAAGGGAGTTACACTCAATGCTATCTCAATAACATGTAAGATCGTTGTGAGGATCAACCAATTATTTTGGTAAGTGTTCTTGGTGAGTTTAGACCTTAACCTGCATTTTCATGCAAGCGTACTGATACGGGTCAGGAGCGTATCAATATACGAGAGTAGATTTGAGGACAAATTATAGCAGATATATTAGTATGAAAACCCATGTATCGATAGCTCTCACGTGGGGCGTATCGATACCATTGTTGTATTAGTTCTTAATAGGCAAGCGTATCGATACACCATATAGGTGTACCGATACATGGGTTAGACGTACCGGTACGGGTATGTATCCTTAGGATCTTCAAAGGTAACATTATATCAGTACACGTCGGAGGTATATCAATACTGGTTAGCGTACCGATACCCCATATAGGCATATCGGTACTCGCTTGACAATTTATCCGAAAATTAGTGTTTGAGTTCGGGAGCTCTATAATTTGTGATAATGGGTTCTAAAGGTCTCTTATGGTGAAAAATAAATATTAAATTAGAGAAATTGATAATTTAAGCCTAAATACGAGAAATATGATTAAAGACTCGGTGAGCATTGGGTGGTTTAAATGGATGATGGAAACCATATGGATCCTTGGTGGATTTTTGGTGTTATGTGTTTAAATAGGGCTTTGTTATGTGTTGATAGGTTACTTAGCTAGTTAAATCCTTGTTTGGTTGGAATTCGTATACCCAAGAAAATATTGTTGCAACACCATGAAGGCATCCCGAATGGAGAATCCCGATGCTATATGATCGCAGGCCTCAATCCCCTAAATCTAGGATCCCGATACCGTATGGATGTGGGCCTCACTCTTAGTGTATGATACCGATGTTATGTGGACGCAAGACTCACTACTTTGTACTTGATTTTGCTATGTATATGATGTGTACGATAGTATATATTCATGATGCTATATGTTTAGGAGATTATAGTAGCGTCATCATACCATGCATGATATCACATGTGTTGTATTTCTTTATTCATGATATGTGTGATATATGGTCGAGTGACGGTTATCAACTGAGCTTTTATAACTCAACGCTCGTAATGTGTATTTGTTCGTAGGTTAGTTGGCGGTACGGACTAGAGGAGCACCATCATGGTTGGATTTCAACATTGACTTTGTGTTAAAGTAGAATCATTTGATGTATTCGGTTATATACTTATAGAACCATATATGATATAACTCTTATTTAATTTGGGTTTAAGTCGAATGCTTTTAACCGTTTATATAATGGAGCTCCTATCATTGTTTTGAATTATTTTAGGCTTATGCTTTTTCAAATATTGGATTTATGTTTTGAACCTTTGGATTTGAATGCGATAAATGGGCTTTCAAAGTAAAATTTTATAATAAAAGTTTTAGTCCGAATGCCTAATGTGATATTCGGTTGAGGGTATTATAATAAATCTTACATGGATGACAATGTTTTACCATACTCAAGGTCATATAGTTTATACAGTTACTCAAGCTCATGTAACTCATCGAATAAATACATTAATAAGTTATCATCAATAATATTCACACAAAGTACATAAATAAAACTCTCATGCTCTTTTTTATTCGGGTTTATACCAATAAATATAGTTAGTAATAAATAAATAAATAATAAGCCAATCCAAAAATATCTGAATGTCTAATTATATAACCATAATTCATTTATAAAATTAAAGGCCTAAATAACAAGCCCATATATTATTTACATCAAGTTGTTCCCATTTCCCTCCTTTTTCGATTATAACAACCGGGGAAACATAAATTAACTCTTTCTCGCTCAAATATGCCATGTGGAAACCTTTGATTGGTATTTTACCCCTTCACATGGATTTTAATCTTGTTGACGCCAACGTTGACCCTCCTATAAATAGGAAGAGAAAAAAGTCAATCCAATAATAATTATTATCATCATTAATACACAAAATTAAAATAATAATAATAAAATATAATTAATAAAGAGGAGAGATTACTTCAGGAGCCAACTGTTGTTGGAAGTGAACCACTATAGGAACATCGAACAATCGTTGGAGAAGACATTTAAACCGTCACAATCGTCGCGAAAGTTTAAGTCTCCATATCTTCGCATTTATCTATAAAAAATAACATAAGTGTTAGATTAAAAAAATAAATAAATAAGGAAAAATAAAAATAAAAATAAAACAAATCGTTCGGGTCTTATCTTCTTTAAGGGTGGTCAGATTAGTTATGTTGATGATTGGAGTTGAGAGGGTTCGGGTAACGGGTAGATTTAGGTCAGATTAGCAAAGTTGGATGGTTCGATCGAATAACGATAATTTTTAGAGGTTTAATATTAAAAAAAGGAAAAGTTTGGATATTTTATGGTTTTGATTGGTAGAAAAAAATCGTGTCATGGTGTCCATTCGGAAGAGTTGCAGTGGTCGGGGTTTTAAGTGGTGAACGATAAACAATTTGAGATGATAGATGAGGGGTGACATAAGATCTGACGACGGAGGTCACAAGGTTTATTAGTTATATTCTTTGTGTTCATCGAAGAACAATAAGGTTTTAAGTGTGGTTTTGATCCATTTTGATTAGATTTTTTGGGTTTTAGGTGTATATTCGAGAGAATTATGGACAGAGAGAAGAAAGAAATAGTAGAGTGGGGAAATGAGGGATAATGAGAAATTTTGTTTTTTATAGCCCAAATTATATGATATCGATTTGGTGTCGGGTATAGAGTGAGCCACGTATGGATTTGAGTCAAATGAAGGAGATTTGTTGTCATGACCTGAGTTTCGGGATTTAAAGTTGGGTTAACCCGAGGTAAAAGGCCTTGTGCTTGGGCTTTGAGGGTCTTATTGGGATTAAGGGTTTATAGTTAGTTTTGGTTTTGGTTGGTGACTCAAGGGTGTTTTGGTAAATGAATAATGGATAAAAAAGAGGGGTGATAGGAGTTAATTCTCTACACAGTGTAGAGAATTGCTATGGTCATCCATGTTTTCTCCTTTCTCCTTTTTCTCACGCCATTTTCTCTTTCAAATTTCATCCTTAAAGGTTGAATCTTGAGTGTTAAAGAGTGAAATCTTGTTTTGTTGCTAGAGGGAAGTGTGTCTGGCTTTGGGAGATCTTTCTAGCAAGGTAAACTTTGTTTTAAGTGGGGGAGGTAAGTTTTTGGAGGGTTTTTGAGGTGAGAATGGGAAAGAGTTTTGAGAAAGCTTTAGATTGGTTAAGAGGTCGTTTTTAGTCTCTTAGAATCGTTCTAATAGAATAATAATCTCTTGGTCATCTTCTCTTGTAGGGAGGGAACAAGGAGGACCTTCTTCAAGCTTCAGCAAGGAGAAATTCTAAGGGTTTGCTTTGGAGTTCTTTAGCTCGTTTCAGGAGGTTGATACACTTCCAAATCCTTTACATTTCATGTGCATCATCATTTTTGGTATGCTCAATTGGTTTGTGATAGATTGGTTTAGGTTAGAGACTATGCTTTAATAGTTGATGATTGGTCCGCACTGTGTAGTGCTATAAATTACGTGAAAATATGTGTAAGTATACACAGTCATGCAAGTAATAATGGGTGAGTGAGTATCGTTCCCACGAGGATCAAGAGGAAATATAATTTAATTTTGACAAGGCAAAATGAACAATAACTAAGAGAAAAATAACTAAACTGGTATAGACAAATGGAAAGGTAGTGACAAATGGTGTGAATGTACGGTGAAGTATGGTGAAGGTGTAATGATGAAAATGCTATGACAATTTATGGATGCAAGCAAACAAGCAATTAAAATTGTAAAGGCAAAATGAAATGGATGGCAATGGTACGATAGATGTATGGGAGCAGTGTGTGAAGAGTATGATAGTGTGATTGCAAGTAAATATGTAAACAGAGGAACACTTTGTAAATGCTAAGGAAAAAGCGAAATGAGAAATGCGAGTGAGCAATATGATATAATAATCCTCGATTGATGAGCTCTACTGAGAATGAATGATGGATTTATTAAACTTACCCTATGAACAACTAGATGCTACATGACCTATTCACTCAACAGAGTTTCCTAAGTTGTAACGACCCAGATTTGGATCCGAGTATCGGGTTAACCTGAGGGGTTGAGCTTCGGTTTTAGGCCCTGGGTTTGAGCTTGGGCCTTGTTGGGCCGTAAGCTTGTTGGGATTTGAGTTGGGTTTTTGAGTAGGCCTTGTTGGTGAGGGCATTTTGGTAAATGTCTAATAAGTTGTGTTGGGGAAGGGGGTTTAATGTTTTTTCAGGCCATGATATCATCTTCCTCATCTTTATCATATTTCTTTTCTTCCTCCTCACCCTTGAAGCAACATAAAGAGAAGTTAAAGGTTTAATCTTTAGAGTTTCTTGTAGTAATCTCGTTTTTGTGTTGGAAGAAGGTTTGAAGGGCTTGCAAGAATCTACCAAACAAGGTAAGAATGTATAGGTTTGATGGAGATGGAGGTTTAAGAGGGGTTCTGGGTTGTGTGCGGGTTTTGAATTTTGGAGGGCTTAAATCCAGTTTTTCTTGTGTTTTTAAGCTTTGAGGATCACCCTAGGACGGTTCTAAGTTGTTGTTAACCTTCCCTTTGTAGAGAAACAAGTGGAAGACCCATCCTCAAGCTTTGGGAAGGAGAAAGTTTGAGGTGGAGCTTGGAGTTCGGGATTGCTGTTTTGAAATAGGTTGGTACTCCCAACTCTTCTAATTATTACTCATATCATGGTAGGAAGCATTCATATAGTTTGGTGTATGTGTGTGCTTGGTTTGAGCTTGACTTGTGTTAATGGTGAAATTCGTAGCTTTATGTTAAAAGGATGATAAATGATATTAAAACACCTTAAACACTCTTGAAAATGAGTAGGAAGACTTTAGAATCGATTAGATTAAGTTCGGGGCTGAAAATCTAGAATTTCTAAGTGCAAACCTATATTTCTTGCAGGGGTTATCGATACTCAGGCTATCGATATCGATATCAATGAGTGTATTTTTGGCTTGTCGTTCAGGGGTATCGAACCATGGTTCGATACTGAGGGATTCCAGAAACTTTTTGTATTGATACCTGTATCGAAACGGTTCCTTCCCTTTTGTTGACATTTGAAATTAGTCAACGGTATCGGTACTGGTATCGATACCTATCTATTTCGATACCCTCTTTGGGTAGGTATCGATACAGGGTGTTTCGATACCCTACCTAAGGGTATCGATACCCATGTGTAATTTGGCCAAGATGGGTAGAGTTTTGGGGCTCGGTGATCGTAATAAATAAAGACTTTAATCTAAAAGCTATGAAATGAATTATCGTACTAAGATAGATAATTATAACCCTAAAAGACTTAAGTATGCTAAGGATTAATATGTCTTGTTATGATAGATCCTAGGTGGATCGTTTGTGTGGTTTGAGTCCTTGAGTGTTGGAAATCCAGATATCCATAAGTGCTGTAACACGTTGAAGGTCATCCGGTGTAACATGCCGGGTGATGATTGAAGACTTTTATTCCGAGTGTTGGGCGGCCTCACTCGAAGATGTTCGATGTAAAATTCCGAGTATGGGGTTGGTTGGGCGGCCTCCACCCCTTTCCGAATGTTGGGTGGCCTCGTTCGAAGATATCCGATGTAATATTCCAGGCATAGGATTTGAGGGCGACCTCAATCCTGAGTGTAGGATCCCGATGCTGTGTGGATGCGGACCTGACTCTTGTGTGATGACTTGTATGATGGTATATGTTGTGTGCGTTAATATACATTCACTGATGCCATGTGATAGGCAAGCATGCTAGACCACCATACTATGCATGAGATTATATGCCATGCTTTACTACTTTTGATATGCATGATGTTGGCCGAGTTTGGTGTATCCACTGAGCTTGTGTGGATCAACGTTCAAAATCTGTTTTCGTGTATAGGTTAGGTGAAGCGGGTTCCGTGGAGCACCATCAAGGTTTGAACTTTCAACATCGACCGTGTTGTCAGAGTACAGTTATTTGATGTAGTGGGCATAATACTATGTTGAACCCTATTTGTAATTTGTAACTTTGTTATTTTAATTTGGGTCGAATGTTTTAAAAGTCTATAATAATATTTTGGAGCTCCGATTTCTTAAACTATTTTGGGCTTATGTTTTAACTCGTTTTGAATTTTATGAATTAAGTTGGACTTGGATTTAGTTACTTGTTGGACTTTTAAAGAAAATTTTTGAGATACGGGTTTTGGGTCGGAAGCCCAATGTGATATCCGGGTTGGGTGTTACAAATATGCTCCTGCTCTCTCGAGTCAAAGGAACTTGACAATCTAAAATATCACGACATCTCTTCTCTGTCTCAGCAGTGACATCTAGCCTATCGATAAATCACACTCATTTTAGTTGTTGAAACCCTCAACTTAAGTCTCTCTCGAGCACCTAAGGTCGGGTTAGATTCTATTTGCAGTCTAAAATCCATTGCTCACATAGATTCTCCCTTAGTTTCTCTAGAACACTAAGGATCTATGACAAAGTTTGTCTCGAACACCTAGAACTATCCTAAACAAAGAAAACTCTCATGCCTCTTATAAGCTTAGATAATTTAAAACAATGAGTAAAGCAAATAAACAAGCACATAACATGCTAATATATTCATAAATTAAAGATTAAATCATCCACGAAAAACGTCCACCAAACAAAGCTTAAACATGGTGGTGTGAAAGTGTTTAGAAAATATCATCCATAATCTTCTACAACAACCTCTCAAGAATATGAAATAAAGCAAAGGGAAAGGTTGGAAGACACCCTTGGTGTGCGCTACTGTCGATTCTTCGACCACCATGGAGACACTTTAGAACGCCACTCCCTTCAAGCTCAATCAACGGAGGAACCCTTCAGATGATGGTTGGGGAAGAAAGATAGAAGCTTTCTACCGCCTCTTGCTTGCTTTTGTGCCTCAAAATCAGCTCCAAAGGTCCTCTCTCAGGTCTCTTTTCTTTTATGTCACCATTCCTTATAAAGTGGAGGGTGAAAAACCTAGGGTTTAAGGGAAATTCCCTTTGCACCCCCGCTCACGTGATGACAATTCTTTCATGGTGGTAGTGGTTTTCTCCAAGGTGGTTATGGCCAACCTCACGTACAACACCAGCTGACACTCCTCTCAAAATATCTTTTTGTCTTTTTCTGTAGCTTTGGCGTCTCCATATTTGCCATGACATTTTCATTCTCTATCCTTTTATAAATTTCATGACAAATTTCCCTTGCTCCCAGCTTTGCTTTACCTGCTCAACATCAACCACAACACGATCTTCCCTGTAAAATAGTATCTATTACCGCACCATAAATGTCAAGGCATAACTAACCACTACATGCAATGTTATGATCCTAAATGCATCTAAATGCTCCTATGTGAACTTAAAGACACTCAATAACTTACGTAAAAAGGCTTTAAGTATAACCTTTTTGCGGATTTATCACACCCCCAAGCTTAAGCTATTGCTTGTCCTCAAGCAATGGATAGCAACTAGTAGAGAAAAATGTCATGACAATGTTGAGGATCAAGACAAGCAAATGGTTAGAGTTTTGGCCCTTAGAAATATCTTGACATAAACATATAAGACTTGAGGAAGTTTCAAGAATGCTACTCTAGGACAAGATCAGTTGCATGTGCGTGTGCATGAGTGTATCCAATCTATGCTTAGTTAACTTAGGAAATTCTAAAGAAAGTTCACTATCCTAACAAAGCATATTTTCTCATTTAAGAACAGTTTTAATACTCCCCTAATATATTATTATTATTATTATTATTATTATTACATTCTTCTCTTTTCTAACACTGCTACGAGGGGAGCCAACTTGTCACACTACCTTCTACTCATGGATAGCCATGACAAGGTAAAAGTATAATGTCACCCTATTCCTCTTACACTAACTCATATGCACATGGATATGCCATAGTATAGAGGAGTATCCCTCTACAGTTATACCTAAGCATTTATTCACAACTTCATTAACTAAACTAATGAGAGTTTTCTATTAACATTTAAGTTCATTAAAATATGTTAAGCTGTTCAAGTTTCCATTCTATAAATTTTTTAACTTTCCTAAGCATAAAAAACAAACACTCATGTAACAATAAAATAATAGAAACAATCAAGTCCTAAAATAGATTCTATCCAAATTCCAAGTCATGCATATTCAATTGAAGCATTTGCCATTAAAAATATTATCATTGGGCATCATTAACTTTAATCCAATAAAATTATCCTAAAACCTAATTATTTGTCATGGCATTTTTTTGCAACTACAACTATCATGCAAATGAAAATGAAGTAGGGAACGATACCTCCCCCAAACTTAAGGCAGTCATTGTCCCCAATGCAACTAACTAAAGAAAATTAACCTAAATGCAATGCAGTGAAATGAATGCAAAGTACCTTAGCTTATGCAAGCGGTGCTGGTACAGTGGCGGCAGTGCGACGAGTTGCTCTTTTTTTAGCGGGGCGGGTTGAGTTCTTGGTCGAAATCATTATCTTCGTCTCATGGTCGTGGCTTGTCAACATCAGTACAAGGTGGGCTCGCTTGTCATCCAGTCGACATCTTTAAACGATGCTTGAACTTCTTTGGTGGCGAGGCATCTTTGGTTGTTCTAACTATGTTGCTGGCTGTACTTCTTGCTGGGTAGGTTCATCGGGCTGCACAAATTCGTCGGGCAGAGGATCTTCAAATAGTTAGGAGATAAATTTGGCTCATACTCTGTTGTCGTAGGTTTGTCCTGTTGAGGTGGTGGAGACTGGGCTTGCTTATCCGAAAATGCCATGGCATCTTCCTGGTCTTGTTCGGGTGCAGTAGCTGGAGCTTCTTGAGTTAATTTCATTGATTCAGGTTCCTCTGGCCGGGCTTCTTCAAAAGTCTCAGTTAGGGTTGGTTCCTCATTAAGATCAGGTGCATCTTACCTTAAAGCAGTCGAAGTAGCTGAAAATGTCAAGGCATTTGCAGAAGTTGACAAGATGGATTCTGGGAACTCCTAAATCAGATGGGCGAACAACTCACCTAGGTAGGCCTGTATAACTTCATCTCATTTCTTTATGTATCCAAAGAATTAATGCAGGTCGCTCATCAAGTTATCTAGCCTTACTGTGGCATTTTTAGAAGACTCTACAATATTGGCCCATTGTGTCGTGGCTTTTTCTCGGGAAATTACAGCTTGCGAAGTTTTCGGCTGTTCTTCACCACTACCCATTAAAGTCAACACCTTCTCAACATTGATTCCCTTCACTCCTTCTAAGATCTCGTCATAGCCGTGCTCTGGGAATTCCTTCTTTTGGCAAAAGGTTGTGATCAGATTTGGAAAAATCAGAGGGCTTCTCGGTCTATTGAGGCATGCATGTGTCTCCTAAACTACGATTTTGCATACTTCCATAGGACAACCATAAAGAATGGAATGGAGGAGCATCAACTAAAACAAGCTTACAGTGGTGTGATGGGAGGTTGACATGAGCTTGTGGCGCAGAAAGTGGTTCCACAACCTTGCGTGTGGTAAGAGGCGCTCTCGGTTGATGGACCTTCAACTGGCTTGTTGGCCGTTCCACTCAGTATCGGTCACACACCTTAACGCCCTGGTATGTCTTGTAATTGGCCTCCTCCTTCTTCGTGTGTCGGTCCAATTCTTGCTGAATCTTGAATAAATAATTGATGGTTGTGTTGGATAAGTATATGTTCTTGCCTCGGATATTCACAGATTTTTGCTTCAGGCTTTGGATGTTGGCGTAGAATTCTTGCACTATGGTTGTATTGACAGTGCCTGGAAGAGAAACAAACTTTTTCCAATGGTGACGCTTCACCATATCTATCACTTATGCCCCGAAGTTCTCACCGGAGAAGATGAATCCAAGCTCAAAGAAGAGCTTTCAAGTTTCAAAAGTTTAAACCTCTCCTCTGCCTCGTTGTCGATAAAAACTATAGGAGGTGGTTAAGCTGAGCCAGGAGGTCTTGATCTCACCATTTTTACTGAGAAAGGACAAGTAAATGAAGAAAAAGCTTGAAGCTTTGATAATGGCGGTTTTCGTTTATGAGAGAAAATGGAGAAGAAGATGATAGAGTGATGAAAGAGAAGAAGAATGAGACATTCCCAATAGGGTTTTGAATGTAGTGCGGTATGCCCATAATTCTTCATCAAGCTTCGGTGACCAATCATTCCTTCTCAGATTCACCACCTTCTCCAATATCTGCTTGATTTCACGATTTGAGACCTCGACTTGCCCATTGGTCTGAGGGTGATATGTCGTGGCAATTTTGTGTCTTACCCCGTATCTCTGTAATACCTTGGCAATTAATTTGTTGTCAAAGTGGGTGCCTTCATCGCTGATGACATCTCTTGGTGCACTAAATCTTGTAAAAAATATGCTTATGAAGGAACTTAAGTATAGTCTTGGAGTCATTCCTAGGAGTCGCAATTGCTTCAACCCACTTAGACACGTAGTCCACTACCAACAAAATGTATAAATCTCTAAATGAGGATGAGAAAGGTCCCATGAAGTCTATGCCCCACACATCAAACAACTCTATCTCCAAAATATTTTGTTGTGGCATTTCATGACGTTTGAAGATGTCCCTAGTCCTTTGACATCGATCACAGGCTTTGTAAAATGACTGAGCATCTTTGATCAAGGTAGGCCAATAAAAACTTGATTAGAAGACCTTTGCAGCAGTCCTCGTCCCTCCTAAGTGACCTCCATACAGGCCTGTGTGAAAATAGTATAAAATATCTCTTTTCTCTTCTTCATGTACACATCTTCGGATAATTTGATCGGCACAACGCTTGAACAGGTATGGTTCATCCTAGAAACATGCCTAAACTTCTTTCTTCCCTTACTAGTCATGTCAAAAGACAAAACACCACTAACAAGAAAATTAACAAGGTCAGCATACCACGAGATTGTCGTGGCATAAAGAATTTTCTCGTCAGGGAACTCATCATCAATTTTCATTTTGTCATGACATTCCTGGTTAACTTCTAGCCTAGAGAGATGATCAACAACTTGATTTTATGTGCCCTTCCTATCTACCACATCTACATCAAATTCTTGCAAAAGTAATATCCATCTAATAAGTCTAGGTTTAACATCCTTTTTAGTAACTAAATATTTAATAACTGAGTGATCAGTGTGCACAACGACTTTAGTGCCTATCAAGTATGCCCTAAACTTATCAAATGCAAATACCATGGCAAGTAGCTCTTTCTCTATGGTAGTATAATTAAGTTGTGCAGCATTTAATGTTCAACTAGAATAGTAAATAACATGAAAAATCTTACCTTGATGTTTCCCTAAGATCGCTCTCATGAAATAATCACTAGCATCACATATCAACTCAAACAACAATGTCCAATCTGGGGGAACAAAAATAGGTGTGATGATGAGGCTTTGCTTTAGGTCTGTGAATGTGCCATGACATTCTTGATCAAACACAAAAGGTTGATTCTGTTGCAACAACATGCACAATGGCTTGGAGATCTTAGACAAATCATTGATGAATCTCCTATAGAATCCTACGTGTCCAAGGAAACTTCTTATGCCCTTGACAAATGTTGGTGGTGGTAGCTTCTTAATGACCTCAATTTTAGCTTTGTCCACCTCAATGTCTTTGTGTGAAATTTTATGGCCCAACACTATACCTTCAGTCACCATGAAGTGACATTTCTTTCAATTTAGCATAAGGTCAACTTCTTCATATCGCTTCAGGACCTTTCCGAGATTGCCAAGACAATTTTGAAAATTGTCTTCAGAAATAGAAAAATCATCCATGAATATTTCAAGAGTCTTGAACCATATCAAAGAAGATAGCTTGCATGTAGTGTTGAAAAGTTGCCGCGTATTATACAAATCAAAGGGCATCCTCTAGAAAGTATAAATGTCATAAGGAAACGTGAATATAATCTTTTCTTGGTCTTCTAGTTCTATGACAATTTGATTATAACCCGAATATCCATTCAAGAAGCAATAATAACCTTTGACCGCCAAACGATCCAACATTTGATCAATGAAGTGTAGAGGAAAATGATCCTTCTTCGTAGCCTTTTTAAGCTTGCGATAGTCCATACAAATCCTTCATCCGGGCTCACCACGGTTGTGCCTCCCTTCTTAGGAACTGGGCTCGCCTATGAACTATCCGATATTGGATAAATAACTCCAGCATCAAGCCATTTGATAATTTCTTTCATCACGACTTTCTTCATAATAGGGTTAAGTCTATGTTGTGGCTTTATGGAATTGACATGAAATTCTTCCAGAAGTATCTTATGCATACATATAGTCGGACTGATCCCCTTCAGATCTGTCATGGTTCATCCTATTGCATGTTTATACTGTGACAAAACAACAAGTAGACTTTGCGTTTGAGTAGAATTAAGACTTGAGGAAATGATAACAAACAATGTTTCCTCCTCACCTAGATAAGCATATTTAAGATGTTGTTGCAAGGTCTTCGGCTCCAACTTGGGTGCGTTGAGTAAAGAAGGCTTAGGAGGAATAAATTCTTCAAAATCAAGAGATTCAAAAATCGAATATTGTCTAGCTAACATTAGACTAGATTGTTGAATTTCCAATGGAAATTCACCAGTTTTCTCTTCATCTTCTTTCTTTAGTTCTTCATAGTCATCTAGTTGAACAAAATTGCTCTAATAAAATTGATCAGCTTCTCTTGATAGCTCAGAGTCTGCTTCCAAAATGCTTCTGCATTCTTCAGAATCATCCACATATTTAAGAGAATTGTTGAAATTTACGGTTGATACGTGTAATAAAAGCGCAATTAAGTGCAAATGTAAACGTCAAGTAATATAATGATAAGTATTTATCGAATATCGTTCTTCACAGGGACTGGTGTAATTAATATATCTCCTACTTCCTTGCTCCTGAAATTATTAAAATAAAAATACAAGTAAAAAGATTTTTTGAATAACTAAAGAACAAAAGCTTAAATAAAAGGTTGAGAATGAATAGAGAGAATGGGTAGGATCCAGTTGTGTTATATAGTGGATTCGATTGATCTGTTCTTGTTCAATACAATGGCACAACACTGTCTCGGCAGCACTGCAGATACTACCTCGGCAGCGTTAGTGTTTCCTGCCGCGAAAATCTCTTGCTCTTGGGCAGTTTAATCAAAGCTCGGCAAAGTGTCCTTAGATATCCCCGCTTATCTCTAAGTCGAAGTACTGTTGATGACCAATCCTTGATGATAACTTTCAGCGTGAATCAATGCTAATCAACAACCAATCCCACACTTCTTTTAACCGTTGAAACTCTTAACCTATCTCTAGGTTGAGTTAGTGTCTACAACATCGTACTTATCCCTTTCATGAATCTAACTCTCTCGATATTAGATAAATGAATTACTTACAAAATTCTCTCTCGAGTTTGAATGCAAGAACAAAGAATGAAAATAGGATAAGCAAACTTTGATATTCTTATTGTAATGGAACGAAGAAACAAAATACAATCTTCTCGCACTAATATTCTACAACTTTCCCCTAACCCTAAGAAAACTTAGAACATATTGTAAAAGAATAACACAATTCTTAGGGTAAAGTTTTCTCTCTAATTCGGCTCTCTCTATACATTGGACGGCTCATGTATTTATAGTCTAAACCTAGGGTAACTTTTCCTAAGTAGAATATAACTTGGAGTAGGGAACAAGTAATAAAAATATAATATTTCCAAGTTTAATTCTATCTAGAAGACTATTCCCGCGTGGCCTTTGACTTTTCCTAAGTAGAATATAACTTTTCACGTGCTATTCTGCTCCGATCTAAATGCTTTAAGTCTAGAAATTCTCAGCTCATTTTTTTCTTTTAATCGCCCAGCATCAGCACTGGAGCTTCTGCTGCCGCGGCATTGCTTCTGCCTTCGGCATTGCTACTACCTCGGCAATGGTTCTACCTTCAGAACTGCTGCTGTCTCGGCAGGTATTTCCTGCAACTACATAAAAACATGCCATAAAGCCTTCTTTTCTCACAAATATCATCTTTATATGTTGTGGCAGCAAAATGATAGTTATTGAACAATAAGTATATGTATCAACTCGAATTAGTGGATAATGAGTACATATTGTTTAGAAAAATAATAGTAAATAATAGCCTTTTTAGGCACCCATCAACAGTCACACTTTGATCTGCTACTCACATAGTAAGCTCACCCTTCTCACAAGTTGACTGGAAATACGAATTTGTCCACCCTTACTATGACATGTTCGATCTTCCTCTCAGGTTTAACATAAGAACGACCGGCTAGTTACAAAATAACGGAGGTGGGTCTCGCATATCCCATGCCAAGCTTCACAAAAAATAGATTTAGGTATGAGATTCACACTTGACCCAAGATCACAAAGTGCCTTCCCAACAAACGTGTCTCCAATAGCACATGTGATGATAAAACTACCTGGATCTTTTTCTTAAATGATAATTTGCTCAAGGAAGAACAATACTCATTTGTTGTGGCAATTGTCTCAAACTTCTCTACTTTCCGCTTCTTTGTAACTATCTCCTTGAGAAATTTGGCATAAGTGGGCATGTGCTCAATTGCCTTCAAGAGTGGGACATTGATATACAATCGATCTAATTTTTCAACAAACTTCTTGAATTGAATCTCATCATTATGCTTCTTCAGCCTTTGGGGAAACGGTGATGGGGGTCTAACTTCTTCCATCGATGGTATAGGAACTACTTTTGCCGTGACATTTCTGTTGGCTCCATCAACGGGTTCACTTGCCAAACCTTCCTCTTTGTCTATTTCCTTGATAGCTTGTTCAGCCATTACGGTCTCTTCATGCATAGGTTCGGGTAAGGAATCATCACTTTTCTTCCCTCAAACTTATCTTGTTGATTAATTTGAGTGCCACTCCTTAGTGTAATTGCGCTACCTTGCTCTTTACCATGTGGCTTGGTGACCTTAGTGTCACTTGGAAGACGTCTTGGCTGACGTTCTTGTAATGCCGAAGCAATTTAGCCAACTTCACTTTCTAAAGTTCGCAATGAAGCACTGTGGCTTTGTAATAACATGCCTTGATTCTTGATGACTTTCGTATGCTCTTGAAGCATCGTCTTTTTACTTAGAATAAATTCTTGCATGGTCGCTTCCAAAGAACTGGTGTTAGACGATAATGATGCCCCCTTGTTCGAATTATGCCAAGGCATATTCGATTGAAAATTCTGGGGCTCATTAGCATTCTGATTCCGAGCTTGTGGATTAGTATTGATGTATCCTTCGTTTCCTCATGAGAAATTCGGATGCTGATGCCATCCTGGATTATATGTGTTGGAGTAAGGATTGTTATTGCTTCTATTGAAATTGTTCACATAATTGGTTGTCTTATGGTTCCTTGGGCACTCACTCTCATGGTGATTGCCATGACATAATAGATAAGTTGAATTGTCCATCTTCACTTTCTTCACTCGATTGGAACGTTACATGTTCTTCAACATATTGGTGATAGCTGAGAGTTGGGCGGATAGTGAGTCCTTAGCTTCAATCTCAAAATTCTTGTATATTCCTTCCCGTTCCAAGACATGTAGAAGGAAATTGATAGTCATTATTGGCAATTCTATCAAGAATATTGAGTGCCTCCTCGGGTGACTTGTCTAGCAAAGTGTCATTTGTCGAGGCATCCAACATCATTCTAGTAGGTACATTAACTTCATTGTAGAAAATCACAACTTGAGTCCAATCTTGAAAACCATGATTAGTACATTTTCAAAGTAATCCCTTGTAATGATCCCAACATTCGCACATAGACTCGTCATCAGCTTGTCAAAAAGAAGCAATGTCATTTCTAAGCTAAGTGTTGAGATTTGGTGAATTAGATCGTATCAAAAATCTTTTGCAGAGATCAGCTCATGACTCCATCGAACCGGATGATACTCCACTAAACCATGCCCTTGCTCGGCCACATACGGAATAAGCAAATAGTTTGAGCTTTAACACATCCTCATACACTCCTTGCTAATGAAATGAGTCACAAACTTCTAAGAAAGCACGAATATGTTGTCTTGCATCTTCATTCGACATACCTCCAAATTGACCAATAGAATTCAGTATATTGAACATGATAGGCTTGAGTTCAATGTGAGTAACTTGAATTTTTGGTGGAACAATGCCAAGATTAAGATCATCCAAGATAGTATTTAAGTGATCCCCAATAGCCTTTGTAGAGATGCAACAACATTCTAATTTGCCACGACATTTGAAACTACTGGATCTTGCATAAACATCCAAATAAAGCTTAAACATTATGGTGTGAAATTGTTTAGAAAATATCATCCATAATCATCCACAACAACCTCTTAAGAATATGAAATAAAGCAAAGAAAAAGATTAGAAGACACCCTTGGTGCGCGCTATTGCTGATTCTTTGACCACCATGGAGACACTTTAGCGTGCTACCCCTCTCGGCTACCTAGCAAACCGCTCCCTTCAAGCTCGATCAACGGAGGAACCCTTCGAACGGTAGTTGGGGAAAGAAAGGTGGAAGCTTTTCGCCGCTTCTTGATTGCTTTTACAGCTCAAAATCAACTCCAAATGTCTTCTCCCAAGTCTCTTTTCATTAAGGTCACCATTCCTTATAAAGTTGGGGGTGAAAACCCTAGGGTTTAAGGGAAATTTCATTTGCACCCCCGCTCACGTGATGGCAATTCTTCCATGGTGACAGTGCTCCCGTCCAAGGTGGTTACGTCCAGCCTCACGTACAACACCAATTGATACTCCTCTCAAAATATCTTCTCGTCTTTTTCTACAGCTTTGGTGTATTCATATTTTCCATAACATTTTCCTTCGCTATCCTTCCGCAAATGTCATGACAAATTTCTCTTGCTCCCATCTTTGCTTTACCTGCACAACATCAGCCACAACATGACCTTCCCTATAAAATAGAACCTATTACCATACCATAAATGCCAAGGTATAACTAACCACTACATGTAATGTTATGATCCTAAATGCATCTAAATTCTCCTATGTGCACTTAAAGACACTCAATAACTTAAGTAAAAAAGCTTTAAATATAGCCTTTTTGCGGAGTTATCAATGATTGGGTAAAATCGATTAGAAACTCACCTAAACTACTTCAATAATGTGTAGGAATGATTCAGATCGATTGGTTCAGTTTAGGCTGATGTTCTTAAGCATTTTAGGGTCTAGACCTACGTTTTCATGTAGGCTTTTTGATACTCGTTGGTCGACTTAACGAAACCACAAAGAGAAAACAAGGGATAGAATGATTGGAACACCATCCTCGAGTATCAAAACTAGATTTTCCAGTAGCAAACCATTTCGATACCGCTTGATAGGTGTTTCGATACCCAAAACTCTAGTGGCATTTTGTTTTGATACCCCTCGGTAAGCATATCGATACAAGTGATTTTTCTTGTGGGTCTGGCTAAGCTATTTAGCTTAGTGTATCGGTACTTATATGGAGGCGTATTGATACTAGGAGCGTTTCGATACCTCTAGTAGGTGTATCGATACAAGTAAGTCTCGCTTGGTCATCTTCAAAGTTGTTGTCTAGCGTATCGATATACAAATGAGGTGTATTGATACTGGGGTGTTCCGATACTCCATATAGACGTATCAATACCCCTGGGAAATCTTTCCAAGTTTTTAAGGGTTGAGTTTGGGGTTCCATAATTAATGTAATGGGTTCTTATGGTTTGTTTAAACCATAAAATGATTGATGAAACTTGGAATTGGTAATATGGACTTTGCTATAATGAATTATGCCTTGCATGATTGGTCTTTGGATGGTTGTGGTATTGTTTGATATGAGGATCCTAGGTGGATCATCTTGTTTGGTTGAGTCTTTATTTGATGGGATCCGGATACCTAGTGATTGAAAGTGTTGCAACACAATGAAAGCCATCCGATGTGAGATTCTGAGCCTCACTCGATGTGAGATTCTGAGTGAAGACTCGATACGAGATTTTGATTATACTAGCTCGATGAGAGATTCCGAGCAACCTGATGTGAGATTTTGGGTCGGGTGAGCCCCTTAGTGTAGGGTTGGCAGTGAGCCTCATTTCTGATTTGGTTATTTTTATGCTTTGGTTGTGTTTGCTATATCATGTCATCATATTCTCATCTAGCATGTTCATAGTTATGATTCACTTGAAGCACAATCGATATGTTATGTACCCACTAAGCTTTATTAGCTCAATGTTTTGGAATTTGTTTCCTTGAGTAGGTATGTATACAAATGATTAAGGGGCATGGAGGAGCACCATCATTGTGGATTTCATCATTGACCGGTTGGTAGAGTATAATTTCTAGATTAATGGGCTATGTATTTGTAGGACCCATGTTATAATTTGTAACTCTATTTTATTTAAGTTGTTAAGGTCAAATGTTTTTATTAAACTAGTATTTGGAGCTCCATTAATATTTTGAATTTGATAAACCACCTTTGATATTTACTATCGTTTTAAATTTTATGTCGCATTTGATGGTATGATTTCGGGTACGGTTGGGTTTGTGGCAAAAATGTGTCACCTGGGTTCAAGGTGTTACATCTATGGTTATTTCATTCGATTCTTAGAATTTAGGTTGCATATTTGTATTTCATGCAATCTAGTCGCTAATTCCTCTCAATTGAATCTACAAATTATAATTCATTCAATTAATTCCCCATTTCCCCTCAATTGAACCTCATTATTTATATTATATTCAATTTGTTTCATATTTTCTTTCAAATTGACTCCAAAATTTATAATTCATTTTATTTAAGTTACTTGGCATTGTAATTGGGTTATATAGTTGTAATTTCTTTCTATTTGGTCCCAAATTAATAAATTTGGTTTCTAGGTTTTGCTTTCTTGCAAATTGGTTCATTAATTACTATTTTAATTACTTAATGAATGTCTATTTAATTGCTTACGTTTTAGTTACATATTAGATAATTTTAAATACTCATATTGTTAATTAATTAGAGGGTTTAGAATAGGCTTCTCTAATTAGGAACAATAATTAAAATAGGAAAGATAACCATAGTAATTTAATGATTATTGAATAATAAATTTAGAAGTCCATATTTGAATAGTGTCCTAAAGCAATTTAACATTATTCAATGAGACTTCTAAAAAGAATATTCAATACACTTTATTGTATTAGAAAAATAATTAAATAATTTAAATAATTAATTAAATCGATTATTTAATTGAATGTTACATTCAAGGTTCAATATGGACGATATCCCAAAGTAATCGAGTGTTATCCGATATGAGTTTTGAAATAAATAATATTCGTAGAATAAATATTAATTGATTAAAGCCCACTAGGTTATGGTCTTAAAATAGAAATGATCATAATTTGTCACACATAATTCTTTTTGTATAGACGACATACTTTGGAAATTTAAATAAGGATGCCCCGAGTGTATACGTGTGTTTCTATATTATATTCAAATCAAAAATATATTTTCTATACGAATAAATATTTTCATTTGCAATATAAACTCAATTAATAATTAAAGATAAAACAAAATTCAAATTAACATTATTAAAATTGTGAACATGTTACATGAAATTTGAGATATTGATAACGAGTGCTTGTACAGATGCTAATCCTTCCTTACATATAATCGAATCTTGAACCCAATATTAAAAAATGATTTTTTTTATTTTTTTATGATACCTAGCCTACCAAAATGGCTGATGAGAACTCCAAATATTTTGAAATCGAATAAAAAGGTAAATTTATTTTCAAGATTTATTAATAAAAAAATTAAAAGAATTTTTAAATTAACTAAAGGTAAAATCCAATTTATCCTAATTTCAAGATTAAATAAATTAAATGATAAAACCTTAATTTTCAAAAATCAAGCGTCAAACTAATTTTACCTCGACACTAAAATGGTCATGACAAAATTCATATATAATAATCCGAACGTTGTTTTTCTAATTGGGTCTCAAACCCAATTATTAGGTCCTTGTGTAAGAGATCGAATCAATAATATTTAAAATTTGACCTTTTGTAGATAAATATGGAATGATGATCATAATTTTTGGGATTAAATAAAAAAGAAAAAAATAAGAAAAAAAGAAATAGAAAAGGAAAAGGAGAGTTAATAGTTTTTAATAAAAAAGAAGGAATGATGTGATGGGGGAAAACGAAAAAATGAAGGAAAAGAAATAAGGAAGAGAGCAGAAAAGATAGATTTTAGAGAGAAGATTGATTCAAGGGGTTTTAAGCCTCCGTTTGAGCTACCATGGATGTCACTATCACTTTCATCGATACTACCTTGTTGAGATACATTTATTTATGGTCGTCTCACTATTGTTATCATTCGCTGGAGTAAGTTGGAAGTATGATCGAGAAGGGTTTAATGATGATAATCCATCATGAACTACCACAAAACAGAGGCCAATACCGGACTTAGTGGTAAGAAAACTATCGATATAGAGTTCATCACTTTCGTCCAACCGTTAAAGGAGAACGCACGCGTCGCCACATACTTTCCCTACGAGTGGGCATACACAACAGTTCAAATACATACAATTTTTCAAATTCTTAGGGTGCACTAGGCCTATTGTGTGCCTGACTGCACCGAATAATCAAGGTTGACCAGACCCTTGACCATCATTGATTGGCATTTACTTAGCGTTGGATTTTTCTAAGAAACCCTATCCTTGGGATTCTTAATGTTCTGAATCCAATGACACAATCTATTTTATCAAATTCAAACTCGGTAAGTTATTTTTATGCATTTGACCTTATGAGTTATATATGAGATACATGTAGTTAATATATTTTTGTATTTGTTAATATACGAGATTTGTTTGGGTTTGGATATTGAATTAAGTAGAATATTTAGGAAGCTCGAGTGATGGTTTTAGCAATACCGACTTAAGGTTAGTACACCTCAAACTCTGAAATACTTTATAATTATCATAACTATAACTGCTTTGTATGTAATGGTTGTAAATTAAGAGATGGATAATAAGAGCATGTTGATATCGATAATGCATGATTTGGTGATTATGAATCGTATGATAAGCTGGAGAATATTTGAATATGCTAGGAGCTTTAGAGATTATTTAGAACTGATTGAATACTTGCATGATTATTTGATGATTGGTTGATTGATATATGATGATGCCTTTGTATGTCTATTTAAATGAGTATATTTAAATAAAATGATAAATAAAAGAAAACATTGATAAATAATTGATTAAATGGATGAAAAGTTGCTAATTAAAATAAATAAATCAAATGTGTTGGTCATATATTTAATTCACTCTCATAAGATTTAGTGATTGATTAAAGAATAATTTATATCTTGATTTAAGGAATCATGAGAAATCATGGATAAAGTATTGGTACGAGCTTTAGCTGTACCGGTATATATTTGGGATATTGTATTAATACCCATGATTTGAGTATCGATCCCTGTTGAATGGAAGGAATTATAAATATAAATCAAGAATAGAAATTAGTTTACTTGCTAATAATTGAATTATATTTTGCTAAATATGATAATATGATTAATGGAGGCAATGAATAAGATAATTTTATTCAAATCTTCTTAAAGAGATAATGACTTGATAAATAATTGGGTAACTTATATGGTAAAAATCCATAGAAGTCCGTGGTAGATCGTTTGTGTTGTGTGGTAGCTATGTGTCTTGTTATGTATTGACAGGTTGCCTAGATGGTTGATTTCTTGTTTAGTGAGATCTGGATACTCAATATGCAAGCCTCATTCAAAGATGCTTGATGGGATATTATAAGCATGGATTGAGGATCTTGATGCTTCATGGATATAAGCCTCAATCCCATGAATATGAGATCTTGATGCTTAGTGGACGCGAACCCTACTTGTAATGTAGGAATTTGATGCTTAGTGGACACGAGCCTCACTAATGCCTACTATTATTTGATATTGTGAGCATAGGTCTCACTCGAATTGTATGATACTGATGCTTAATGAACAAGGGCATCACTCTAGATTTTTTATTATGACCTTGTGTGCCTTACTTATACGATCCGGTGAGACACCAAGTTTGTTTGGACCTTGTAGGACATATTAATGTTTGCTATGTCGAGAGAGTATATTTTTAGACGATTAGTGGTAGCGCCACATAATTATATCTTCTCTTTTGCTCATACTAGCTTGCATGCTTATGCTTATGATTAACATGAACTATAGTAGAGTAGATGTATACCACTGAATTTAGTAACTCAAGGCTCAGAATCGTTGTTTTTGTTGTAAGACAGATGACTTTTTATGGGATTATGGAACACAATTAGATTGGTGTTCTGGCACATAGTGAGATTTAGAATATGATATTTGGATTATTGGGCTATGTATTCTCAAGGCCTTATAGGTTGGAGTTTGTATCTATTACTTTGAAAATTGTATTAATTGAAACATGTATCTAAATATTTTAAATTGGATTTCCTTTGTAACATTTTATTAAATTTGTATACGTGAACTTTAATAGTTGATTTTAAATGTTTCGCAATTTACTTGTTGGTCTATTTTATTTAAAAAATATTATATTTTTGGTTTTGGTTTGAGCAAAAGCCCCAAATATGACATTTGTACCGAGGTTGTTACACCATACATCATCTACATAATAGTCAATAAAGTCATACTCTATCCATACTCATACAACTGTTAGATTACCTGTGCATACACAATCATTGGGTTAAATGGACCATACTCGGATGATCATATCCATGGATACATCATAGACATGAATCATATTAACAATAAATAGTTCTTACCTAAGGTCACTCAACCTATCGAATTAATTACTTTATCTATATCACTATAACCACATATAAATTTCTAACCATACCTAAATCACTCAATCTATGGGTAGATGTACTTGTTCAAACATCTCGAAGTACACATTGTAACACCCTTACTAATTTAATAGTAAACCATTTTGGAAGTGTTATTGGAATAAAAAATATGAGATAATTAAAACTTTTCTGAACTCATATCTATTGTATGAGTTAAGTATAACATCTAAACTTTAGAAAGTTATACGTGACCAAGGAAACAATAAAATAAACATGGATTCATACTTTAAGAATCATGTTATACAAACAAAATAGACATGAACATCATTATTTCTTTAAACAACAATCAAATGAAATGTTCAAAATTATGTAAACATGGAAGCATGGATTAGGAAAACATGTAATATTTAACTTACTTGTATATGGACCTTAAACGGTTAAGGTTATTAGTTGTGTTAAGTTAACATACTATCATGCTTAGATTCATTTGCAAGCAATTTCTTAAACTTAATCAATACCTCAAGGATTAAAGCAATATCAAGCATAAACTTAAATCGAATCATATTTATATATGTTTTATAAGTCAATTGAATTTTACTGAGACATATCCTAGTATTACATGTCCACTATCAAGTAAGTAATTGTCAATCCTTTTAACTTATGTTGAGCACACAAGATATTCTTCCCTTACTCTATTCGAGTCATCATAGGTATATATTAGACCAAAAATGTTCAAATAAATCAAATATTATTACCCAATTATTATAATCTTAAGCAAGCATATGAACCAACTATGATAAAGTACAAAACATGCTCCCTTATTCGACAAAACATGTTTCCCTCGTAAGATTTCTCCTTGGGTATCTTAATCTTTTATCTACATATAACAAGACATATTTCCTTATAAACACTAGAACTTATCACCAAAATAACTTACATTCAATTTCATTATAATGCATGTACCAGTCAAATAATCTATTTCAATAGATCTAACAAGCTTTTCCATCAAAGCAATCGTATTTTTATATTTATTGATTCATAATCAAGTAACCATTTTAGTCTTTCTTAGATCACAAGCAAACAAAATATAGTTCCTTAGATTGGCAAACATTTAAAATGTTCATATACAAGTGCTAAGTATCTAGTAAGTTATAAATTACTTCACTTGACTTTGTATTCAGGTATTCAAGAAACTAATTCCATATTCATATAACCAAGCTAAATCAAGCATGCATATAAAATCATACAATCATATGCTACTACTATATTATCAATCAAGTTCGAAGAGTTAAGGGTTATTATACCTCAACCCTAATCTATCAAGTAATATGCTGTATAATTTTGAAGGCTTGTTTTATCTTATCATATAAGGCACTAAACATCACATATTTAGAAACATAGATTGTTTAGCAACCAATCATTAACCATAGCAACCATACATATTTAGGACTTTTATGCATGCTTCCATGGATTTTCCAACAAATAATCATGCATTTAAATTCATGCTAACATCAAGACTAAGAAGAAATAAAAGAGCTTACATGAATTTTTAAGCTAGAATCACTAATTTCCCTTTTAAATTTGCAAGATTCTATCTCAATTAACATGCTTCAATGGAATTTCTTAATTTTTCTCTATGAATTTTGGTGGAAGAAGATATGAAAATGAAGATGATAATTCATCTTAAGTGAATTTAGAAAAAAACTATTTTATCCTTAATTAGTCATTAATTAAAGATTAATCAAGGATATACTTAGGAATTAAGGAATTTAGCATGTAAGATTATTATTTTCTCTTAATTCAATTTAGCCCATCCTTAATTGGTCATTGAATTTTTATTTTTGTTCAATTTAGTCCTAATTTTATTTAATCTATTTAATTCATCCTTATTCCAATTTAATCCTGATCTCTTTTAATTCATTTAATTTGGTCACTAAGTCAACCAAATTCAATTTAATTTAAAATATGTTTGTAACATTAGGTTCCATGGTTACTTGATTGAACTAGTATCTTCGTCAATAAGAAAGCTTAATCAATTCTTCAATATCCAAATTTATGTTATACATCTAGACCGAGTTTGGTGACAATACACAGATCCCTTTATATAAGTACCATAATACTAACTCTATGACATCAAGATTCTTTTTACAACCATAAAGCAATAAATACTCTCGCGTATTTGTACGCTTCACTAAGAGGTAAGAAAAAACAAGTCAAGCTTTCAAGCAAATATCCAATGCATGAAACTAACCAACATGGTTAACTTTTGATTTATCACTAACAACCCCTCAAGATCATTAGACGCACAAGGACAATGTTATTCCATTTATTAATCTCTATAGGTATTCTTATAAATAAGTCACCCAAGGCTTACCAAGTTATTACATGTTACGTGAGTTAAATCTTGGTTTCTCAAATTTAATATTTATTTTATCACGTTAAAATCTCAATAGGTCATAATTATTATAAGACCTTTAAACTCAAGATATAATTTTCAGTAGATTACCTACTAGGTACCAATATTGGCCCTCACATATTGATATGGTACCCCTTGGGTACTTGTACTCACATGCATACTGATACGATTTGAGCTTACTAGAATTTCATTCAACCTATGCATATTGATATAGATTGACCTACATCGATACCTCTTTACAAGGTATACTAGTACAAGTTAAACATCGTACAAATACTCTTCCCAATTCATCTTAATAGAATAATATTCTTAAACATAGAACACTAGGGTTTATTACTATCTCTTCGAGTACCGCTGCCAAAGCCCATAAATAGCTTTCTACGTTTGGGAATTCGCTTCTCAAACCCTTAAAACATAACTATTAGTTCTATAATTCAATCCTACATATTATTATATTGTTTAAGGTGATTTACTACCGTTTCTACATATTATTATGCCATTAACTAGGCTTTAAGCTATTAAAAAATCAACTTTCAAACTTAAATTACAAAATCAAGCAAGACAATTACTTTATGATCTTCAAGGAGAATAAGAGTTTGAGATGTATTGGTTTTAAGTCAAAACTTGTAAAATGCACTCTTACACTAAGCTTCTTGAACTTTCCCTCTTAGCTTAAGTTTAAAGAAAACCTCTCAACACCTCCTTGTATCATACAAACATAAAAAATGAATCAAGACTTTAATAAAATTTTAGGAGATGGCCTAATTACAAATTTAAACTTGTAAATCCAAAAAGAAAACCCAGAAAATCTTAAACTTCGATGATACGAGGTAGCCTGTCGAAACAGACTTACTTTGTATGCTAAGGATCTAGGAATATTGTAAGCACGTTCCTGCAACAAGAGAAACAAGAAAATAACAAGGAAACAAATTTATATTCATGATAAGTTAGGAATTAAAAGAGAAAACAAAAATAAAGAGAAAAAGAAGAAAGAGTTGGCATTTTAAAGGAAATTCAAAACAAGGAAGATGAATGCTTCAAGAAAAATCCATGACAACAACTCGAACGTTCAACAATGGTGAAGAATATTGTTGGAATCAAAATGATAGGCTAAACTCAAAAGAACCTACACAATCTAATGGGTAAACCTGAATCGAATCTATTTAATGATAAAAGGACTTGGACACTCTATATAGAAATTTAGTAACCCAAAATATCAAGATTGACAATCAAACAAGTTTGAAAAGTTCTAAAGAGAACAAATAAGAGAAAAACTCTCAAGTAAATTTTATTTCTCAAAGTGTGTGACCTTGTGTTTACAAAATTTAGAAAATATATAGGAGAAAGAAGGAGGTTGGCCGATTTGAACATGTGTCCATAATTCAAACGAAAAAAATAGCCAAAAACCACTACTAGGCACCAATGTATACTAGTCAAGCATTTTGGCACATAAAACATATTTAAGATGTGTTAAATGTTTGAATTTTAAATACAAAACCACCCACTCTTATCCCTTGATCGTTTGGTCTTCAAGAGCAAGGGACTTGCTTGCATTTACACGCCCACACATGTGCACAAGTCTGTCATGTGTGTCTCACATGCATGACACATGCCTAGGACACCTTCCCTTCGTTTAGGATAGGTTTCAATTGTCATAGGTCACTTTAGATTGAGTTGAGCTTAGATGGAAATTGAGTTGAGCTGAATCAAGCTAGCTAAGAGTGTTAGGAGTTGACTTAATCTTGGAGCTAAGCCTCTAAATTGCCTCAAGCTAAGGTGAGTTGCTTGCATTCCTTTGAGCTTCTTCCGAGCTGAATATAACTAACTCCCTTGAGCTGATGTTGAGTTGTATACACTTTCCTGAGCTAGAGTTGAGCTGCATACACTCTCTTGAGATAGTATTTTCCTATGTAAACATAACAAGAATACATCAAAGTATTGTAAACTTAATGGAAACATAAATACAAGGTGTAAACACTTGCAAACTTAATCAATAACACACATAAACTTATAAATAAGTTAGAAAAACTACAAACACTATCAAACCAATCGTTAAAACATACTTAACATCATATATACATACTTAAACATATCTTGTAACCCCCTTAGCCCGGCCTAGACGAAACTGGCACTACTGGGTTATACGGGGAATATCGAATAAAACCCGCGAAGGTCCGATTCGATAAACAACCCAAAACCGATATATTTTTTTTCTTCTAGATGCATAATTATATTCCTACATGTCAAGGTCTCATACAAAGCATTAACGAAAATAATCTGATCACAAACAAGCATTCGATTAAACACTTAAGTAAATTAAGGACTAAAACGTAAAACTTTTAAATTCTAAAGAAAAAGTATAAACTCGTTCCATCAAAGTTCAATTAAATATACAAATATCCCTCACGGTAAATTTCAAGTAAACGGAACATTCTAACATCATCAATTGCATGTTTCACTAATTTAGGGACCAAAATGTAAATCTTTCAAATTATAAGGACTTCGTCTAAATTAAATTAGCCATCTTGAAATTAAATCAACTTTATGGACCCATTTAAAATTTTAGCTCAAAATAACATCTGTAGATACCCTAATTGAACAAAGAAAGATATCCAAGATTAAAATGCAATTTCTAGAAACTATAAATTCTAGCATCCAAAGGTTTCGAAACCTTCCATAAAGGTTTCAAAACTTTATGTAAAAGTTTTTGAAACTTCCCTGAAGGTTTTGAAACTTTTCGCGTCCAGTAACGGTCCAGAATCGAAATTGCCCACAAGGTTTAAGGCTTCGAAACTGTTTGACAAAGGTTTCGAAACCTTACCTAAGGTTTCGAAACTTTGGATCTAGAACCTAAAAAAATTTCGTCACTAAGTCAACATTATCGACTCAATACACAACTGTTAATCACCACCAACTATATGCATAATTCCTAAACACTAAGAACAAATTATATAATTGAGTATAATCATCTTAGATCACATAACAACTAGAGGCATGCTTCCTAACATTAATCAATTCCAATGGCAATCAAACCAACATGCATCAAACAAACACAACATAGCATCAATCAACCAAAGAAATAAAACAATCCATCAAGCAACAACCTAAGTAAAATTAAAGGTCTTATTACAAGTCTTTAGCTAAACAACACACACTCTCTTATGGGATTGGTTTACACATTGCCAAGCCCCAACTTATTTGCCAGATATACCCAAAATATATAGACTTTCCCCTTGGTTTTCTTGCTCCAAATGTAACCCCAACATGTCTCTAATTCTCTGCAAGGATGAAAAGAGAGCTTAAGCACAACATGCTTAGTGAGGAAGCTCTAACAAGATCATCTATGCATCAATTTAAAACCATATTTAAACCATAGCTTGTGATGCATCACTAAATCATGCATGCTTAACATTTCACGTCCATGGTCATAATACCAAAACATTTCCTTGAGTATGCATAACATTATCGATATATTTCATGAATGATGCACAATGTTCCATTTTAATTCATGTATACATATTGGCTTTCTAGTGATCACTTATTGTGAACCTTAAGTTCACCGAATACATGGATCCATTATTTTAGAGACCCTTAGTCTCGTCATGACACAAAGTTACCATTGACATGACAAAAAATCACCATTGACATGACACAAAGTCACCATTATTATCTCTACCATGCACGATTGGACACATAGTCACTCTTGTTACGTGTAGGCAACTCTACCATACCGAATTGGACACAAAGTCACCCTTATTACGTGTAGGCAATATTCTTTATTTTTATAATATTTATAGTGCACTCAATCCTAATGACATGTCATTCGTATTCGAGTCTAAAGTTAGTATCACTAAGCCAATATCAAGTTCAAATATGCATGCTAATTTACTGCTCATAATGCATCCACAATGTGTTTGATAAATGAACTAAAAGCCATGCCCAAAGGCACCATTGTGTATAAGATAAATAACCACATCATACACCACTTCATTTTTCGTATTTCTATATCCATATATGTCTTTATAAACCATGCATTTTTAGCAATTTACATATGCATGCATCATTTCAAAACCATACTTATGGATTTCCAAAATCTCTTTGAATCATCAACATAAATACCATTACCGAAAATAGCTGATACTCATGATAATGCATCAAAATTATGTACTTTTCTTACTCTTGAACTATAGAAAGTTTTCTCACTATTCCATAATCCTCAAAACAGAACCGAACCAATGCCATTCGCTTTTAGTCCGAAATCACTCACCGACAAGCAAAACGAGCCTTCGCCGATGCTACGATGACAACGCCAATGCACCAGCCACTTAAGAACCTTCTTGCACTTCCTCTACAACATCAAAACAGAGCATATACACATCAAAATATTCTCAAAACAGTAGCCACATTAAACCTCCACAAGACTATCGAAAACCTAGCTGAAAAGACCGAAAACTAAGTCGAAACGCATCCGAACAACACCAGCCCTTAACCTAATGAATCTAACACATAATTCACCTCAATTATGAACTAAAAACATCCTTAAAACATCCTTATACCTCCAGAAAAGGCAGAGCATTTAAATCAGCCCATAAAACAACAGAAAACCACCTCTAAACAACACTGATTCCATTATTTCGGGATTAAATTAATGTGCCATCAATTCAAGACTCAATTAATCATCAAAGTAAGTTTAATTTCATAAAAATTCTAATTACAACATCAATTGAGATCTAAAAAGATTTCACAAAATCATCCATAAAACTTGAAGATCTTGAATTAAAACACAAAATTAAGTTTAGATTATTGATTAATAATCCAAATGCTTGGGAATATCAAATAAAGAACCTTATAAAAGAGGAGAAATCAGAATTTTACCTTTGAGATTAAATCCACCAAAAAGATGAGAATTCTTCTCTTGATTTTCCTTGAAAATGAATGTTGATTTTGCAAAATTGTTGAGTATGTTTTGTAGAAAATGAAGAGATGAGTACAATGAGATAAATCTTGATGAAAATGGAGAAGAATTCAGCAAGTAATTAAAGAAATTAAGGAGAAAAAATGGAGATAAAATTTGGGAGAAAAGATGAGAAAATGGGAAGTTAGGAAAGAAAATGAAATAAACCTAAAGTTAAAAACAAATTAAAAACAAATGTTGATGGGTAATCCCTAATTAAAATAATTTGGATTAATGGCCCTCTAAGGATTCTAAGCTTTGGCTTACTTTCCAATTTAGTCACTAAAAATCTCAAATTTTCGGAAATTACAAATTAAACCCCTAAACTTTCCAAAATTTATAATTTAGTCACCAATGTAATAATTAGGCTTAATTAAAACCAATTAAGGCTCAATTAATATTTTCTTAATTTCAAATTAACATTTTAATATTTTTTCTAAAACATTTTTACCAATTTATTATTCATCCGATTCAAATATTATTATTTAATTTACCCGGAACAACGAATCCAAGGAAATTCGATTCTACTGAACCGAACTCTCCTAACCAACACTCTAACTTCTAACCCTAAAACCGGGATGTTACATATCTAATAAGTAGTATAGTCTAATATGTTCTACGACATAAACATGTTCAAATTAATTTGGAATTGTAGAACAAGTTAGGAAAAGAACTTTCCTGAATTTCTTTGCCTTACAATGAGTAATAGGTACTAATGGTAAGACCTCTGAATCAGTTTCCTTTTCTTGTATCAACGTGCTCGCATCAACTCCGCTTTTTGAAAAGGATTTGTCCTCAAATCTATAAAATCATCACAAGGGGTTAAGTCAGATGCATTAATGTGGCACTCACATTGTATTCTCTCAGTAAGTTTATCTTGTAGGTGTTGTCATTCTCTTTCTCTAGCACCTGTAAAGGACCATCTCCTCTTGGTAACAACTTTGACCGTCTTTGGGCTGGAAAATGTTCCTTTTATGAAATGAACCTAAACCCAATCACTAACATCGAAGGCGACTCGCTTCCTTCCTTTTTTTTGCTTGCTTTTCATACTATTGAGTCATTCGTTCTAAGTTCTCCTTTACATGTTGATGCAATTTCTTCACATATTCTCCTTTTGCTTTACCGTACCTGTACATCATATGTTCCTATGGTAAAGGTAACATATTTAGAGTATTAATAGGATTAAAAACATAAACAACCTCAAATGGTAACATCTTAGTAGCAGAATGTATAACATGATTATAAGCAAATTCAAAATGTGGCAAACAATCTTCCGAAGTCTTAATATTTTTTTTAATAATGGAACGGAGTAAAGTAGATAAAACCCTGTTAACAATCTAAGTTTTTCCATTAGTTTGGGATGGTAAATAGTAGAAAACATAAGTTTCGTACCTTGTTCGCTCCAAAGAGTCCACCAGAAGTCTCAAGAATTTCATATCCCTGTTAAAAATAATTGACCTAGAAATACCATGTAAACGTACAATATCTTTAAAGAACAAGTTAGCCACATTAACAACATCATCAATCTTATGGCATGTTATAAAGTGTGCCATTTTCGAGAACCTATCAACCACAACAAATATATTATCTCTACTTGTCCTAGTTCTAGGCAATCCCAAAACAAAATCCATAGAAATACCAATTCAAAGGGAATAGGCATAGGTAAAAGTAAGTACATACCATGTGGTAAAACCTTCGCTTTCGCTTTCTTACATGTCACACAATGTTTACAGTACCTTTCAACATCTTTGTACATCTTAGGCTAAAATAGATGCTCCTTCAATGTTTGTAACATCTTTATGACAATAAAGTGACCCATCAATCCATCCTCATGTGCTTCACGGATCAGAATATCACACATTGAACCCGATGGAATGCATATCCTATTTTCTTTTAAAAGATAACCATCATGCATGTAAAATTTTTCATTTGCATCTTTCTCAGAAGTACTATTCTTATCTCTAAAATCAAAATCATCAACATAAAAATCACGAATATATGTAAACCAATCAAATAAGAATCAAGGTAATTTAAAAGAACATATGTACGATATAAAGCATTAGCAACAACATTATCTTTACCCTTTTTATAATGAATAAAATAAGGAAAAGAATCCAAAAATTTAACCCATTTTAAATGTCGTTTATTCAAGTTTTGCTGACCTATGATATATCATAAATCCTCATGATTAGTGTGAATCACAAACTCCTTAGGCAATAAATAATGCTGTCAATTCTCCAATACCCAAATTAGTTCATACATCTTGTCATAGACTAGATAATTTAGTTTTTCTCCGCTAAGTTTCTCAGTAAAGTATGAAATGAGCCTCTTTTCCTGCATTAAAACAACGCATATACAACTCTAGAAGCATCACATTCAATTTCAAAAGTTTTATCAAAGTTAGGAAAGTGTAACACTGATTTCTTTGTTAAACAATCCTTAATTTTTAGAAAACATCTTCATGTTCTTTACCCCATAAGAAGCTAAAATTCTTCTTAATAATCTCAGTTAAGGGTGCGGTAATAAAAGTGAAGTTAGGAACAAACCGTCGATAAAAGCTAGCTAAACCATGAAAAGATCTAACCTGAGTAATCATGTCGATCGAGGTCATTCTTGAAATGCATTTATCTTCACAAGATCGACTTCAACACCCTCTACACTAACAATGTAACCAAGAAATATAATTTTGTCAATACAAAACAACATTTCTCCATGTTACCAAACAATCTTTCTTCTCGCAAATTCTGCAAAACAACTCTCAAATGTTCTACATGATCCTGCAAAGTCTTGCTATAAATCAAAATATCATCAAAATACACAACACAAAACTTTCCAATAAAAGATCACAGAACATGATTCATCAAACGCATAAAAGTACTAGGTGCATTAGTTAAACCAAAAGGCATTACTAACCATTCATACAAACCTAGTTTCGTTTTGAAGGTTGTCTTTTATTCATCGCCTTCTCGCATATGAATCTAATGATATCTACTCTTTAAGTCAATTTTGGAGAAGATGGAGGCTCCACAAAGCTCGTCCAATATGTCATCAAATCTAAGAATAGGATGACAATACTTAATTGTAATCTGATTCATAGCTCTAGAATCTACACAATCCTCCAAGTTCCATCTTTCTTAGGCACTAACAACACCAGAACAATACATGAACTCAAATTCTCTTGAACATAACCCTTGTCCATCAATTCCATCACTTGCCTTTAAAGCTCTTTCGTCTCTTCGGGGTTAGTTAGATAAGCTAGTCGATTTGGAATGGTAACACCTAAAATAAAGTCAATTTGGGTCTCAATGCCACAAAGAGTTGGCAATCCCTTCGGTGTTTCTTCTGGAAACACATCCTCAAATTCCTATAAAAGGAAAATAATCGATGTAGGCAAAACAGAAGGAAACCCAACCAATAAATAATGATCTTTAAACATTAAAATAAATAAAGATTAATGAGAGGAAAGACATTTCCTAATTTCTCGACTACTTGCATAAATATTCATCTTTCTCTTCTCCTTTGCAGCTTCCTTACTCTTTTTCGATCTTGCTTGATCTTCAATCTCTTGCTTGGTGTCAAAGGAGCCAAAGTAATCTTCTTACCTGCATGTATAAAAGAGTATCGATTTGTAAAACCAACATGCATTTCCTTTTTGTCATACTACTAAGGGCGTCCCAAAAGAAGGTGAGTAGCTGATGCGTGTAATAAAAGTGCAATTAAGTGTAAGTGTACACGTCGTCAAGTAATAAAGTGATAAGTATATCGTGTATCGTCTCCACAGGGATTGGTATACTTAATATGTCTCCCCTTGTTCCCTTGCTCCTGAAAGATAAAGTAAAAACACAGATAAGTGGATTTGTTTAACTAACTAAATAATTAAATAACAAAACATAAAATAAAGGATTGAGAACGATATAGAGAAAGTAGGTAGGATCCAGCTGCGTCAATTAGTGGATTCGATTGATCTTCTTCTTGTCCAATGCAATTACACAATATTGCTTCGGTAGTACTACAGATACAACCTCGACAGCGTTATTGTTCTCTGCCGCAGCAATCTCTTTCTCTTGGGAAGAGGCATCAAAGTTCAGCAAAGTGTCCGTAGTTGACTCCGCTTATCTTTAAGTCAGAGTGCTATTGATGACTGGTCCTTAACGATACCTCTCGGCGTAAATCAACGATAATCATCAACCAATCCAATACTTCTTTTAGATGCTGAAACTCTTAACCTATCTCTAGGCCGAGTTAGTGTCTACAACACCGTACTTATCCCTTTCGTGAATCTATACCTCTCAATGCTAGATAAATATATAACTTACAAACTTCTCTCTCGAGCTTGAATGCAAGAACAAGGAATGACAATAGGATAAGCAAACTTTGATATTATTATTGCATTAAAACAAGAAACAAGAAACAATCTCCTCTCACTAATATCTACAACCTTTACCTATCCCTAAGAAATTTAGAATATAATATCGATAGGTACAATTCTTAAGGGAAGGGTTTCTCTAAAATCGGCTCACTAAACAATATGGTCGGCTAGGCTATATATAGTCTTAACGTAGGGCAAACCTTTCCTAAATAGACTCTAACTTGGAGTAGGGAATAAGTCTTTTACATGAGATCTGATATTTTCAAGTTTGCCGCCTTCTAGAAGGATTTTCCCGTTTGGTCTTTGACTTGGGCTTTTAGTGCGCTAGCCTAGTCCAATTGGTGCGTTGCATCTTCCAGAATGTTCTCTATATTTTTATCTTTCATTCGCCTACAATGTTGATGCTGCCGCTCTGGATGCTGTCATAGCCTTGTCCCTGCCTCGGCCTCAACACTGCTTCACTGCTGCCTCGGACCTAGATATTCCTGCATGTACATAATACGTAATAATATCTACATTCTTTATAAATTTCGACTTTGTAAGTAGTGATAACGGAATATCCAATATTGCGCAAAGAGCCCATATTTCAGCTCAAATTGGTGTATAGTAGATGCATCAGGTACCATGAGAAGGATAGTAAATAACTTTCTTTTAGGCACTCATAAAATACCCCTAAACTCGAACTATTGCTTGTCCTCAAGCAATGCAAGACATCAAATTGCCGAACCTTACTCCCCTTTGGTCATATTTGTCCATCTATTCTCCCCACCATGGTCATGTCTATCTCTCCGTTTTAGCCACTAGTTTACCCAAGGACTTTTACTAAGAAACAAGCTATAAGGCTAGGTGAATGTGTGCGTTTTATGGACAAGGTTGATTCAAGTCTTTCTTAGATAAACTCTAAGTTCAAGACAAATAGAATTTGGACTAAAGTTATCTCCTTAAAACAATAAGTCTTGAGCTAATTTCGGGCACCTCAAGATATGCGTTTTCTATTTTCTTCTTTTTTTCTTATTATTTTCTTTTTAACTGCCTATTTAGCATACTAGAGCCAATTTCGGGCACCTCTAGCATGAAGGAGAGCAAAACTAGAGCCAATGATAGACACCTCTAGTTATTTTTCTAATAGGTTCTAAGTCTTTATTACCTAAATTTATTAAAAGAACTCCTAAATCAAACAAGTCCAAAAAGTATTTATTTTCTTTTTAACCCTAAAACAAGCTTCTAAGTTTTATTCCATGAGTATCCTATGGTTATCCCTTCAAAACAAAACTTGGCCATGGTAAAGAGAAAGATTTCTATAGCCTTAAAGGACTAAACTAAAGTAAAGCTGATGTAGAGCAGTGCAAGATTAAAAATAGTAATTCAAGAAAAGAGAATATTGCAAAAAATTTCAGAAAAAATTACTCCCTTTATGGTAATGCCGCGACAGTGGATTGCCTCAGCAGTGCTTCTGCACCTACAATACCCCCATACTCAAACCGAGCATTGTCTTCAATGCTCAATATATAAGATAAACAACAATTGCAATAAGGAAATAGACAGAAGTATAAAAATTATTTATAACGATTCCGAGGAGCTACTGGTACAGAGCAGTCTCCTAGGCCGTGCTGCGGACGCCTTTCGTCTAGATCCTTGTGCTGGTGATTGGTGTTGTTTGGCTTGTCGATGCGGCTGAACTCGACTGGGCGGTGTACGGTGCGTTGGTGCAATAACTTCATCTCCTTCTTCCACTTTGTCAATATTTTCTGTGTGCATAATTTTTGTCTCGCCCCCTACCGTGGCAGTGGGTATTGCTGATTCATGTGACGAACTGTGGTATTCATCAATCTCGAGAGATAGAGTATCTCTGCTGAGACTGGGCATAGGGATTGGTTCCCTTTGTGGAGAGTTAAAAACAGCTCGCCTCTTGGACAGCCTTTGCTTGGTAGAGGATACTCCGGCAGACCTGGCCAGCCTGGAAGGTCTGGCAGCATAAAACTGTTGAGGTGGCCGTGGTGGGAAAAATGGTTGTGGCCCTGGGGTAGGTGTTGTCTCGATATAAGGGGCGACAGTGATGAATATGTTAGCTGAGTATTCTGGGAATTGAGCCCCTTGATTTGGGAAGCTTTGCATCATCATGTTGACGAGAGATGTGTTAAAGTCGCGCTGGTACTCCATGTAGTATTGTTGGCGAAGATCCATGGCTGTCATCCTCTATAGAATTTCTTAGTAAGGGTTCGCTGCGATAGTTGGCTCGGCGAAGGTTGGTGCTTCTGCTGAGTACTGCCCTTCGGCAGTAAAGTCTTCGTTGAACTGCTACGGTGTTTCCTGGACAGGTTCTGCATGTGTGATCTGCATAACTCGGTGGCAAAAATCTCTTGTCTATCCCTGCCGAGTTGGCATATATTCATCTGTGTCTTCGACCGGGACTCCTGCATTAATACACAAGGCAAAGATTAAACATGGGAAATATAGCTGTAACGACCCAGATTCGGATCCGAGCATCGGTTTAACCCGAGAGTTGGACTTTGGTTTTGGGCCCCGGGTTTAGTGGTTTTGTGCCTTGATCTTGTTGGGTTGAGAGTTGGGCTTGGTTTAATAAGGGTATTTTGGTAATTATTTTTGAGATGAGAAAGAAAAGGGGATGGGGGTTTTATTTTCTGCAAGTGTGATCTCATTTCCCCTCTTTTCACTTCTCTTCCCCTTAGATGCGAGGAAGTAGATAGAAAAAGATTGGGTCTTGTTGGTTTTGCTGAGGAATCACGTTTCGCGTCAGAAGGGTAAGTTTTAGAGTTGTTATTGATCTACAAAACAAGGTATGAGTTGTTTGGTTTGGTGAAAAAGAGAGGGTATATGGGGAATCTGGGATTGATGTTCGGAGGGTTGTTTCTATGGTTTTCATGATGTTTTTAAGAGTTAGAAACATCCATAGAGTGTCTAAGAGTTGGTTTTTAATCCCTTCTTGTAGAGAAAGAAGTTGGAGATCCATTATCAAGTTTGGGCAAAGAAAGAGCTTGGGGAAGGAAAAAGCTTAAGTGGGAGAGAAGAGTTCATTTTTGTTGTTACTTGCCTGAAGTTGGTACTCCCAACTCTTCTAAACTTCATGCATTTCATGGTAGATTGCATTACATGTAAATTTTGGGCATGATTGTTTGGTTTTAAGCTTTGGATGCTTTAATGGTGGAATTTGTGCTAATGAGTTAAAAGACTGGAAATTGGTGTTAAAATACTCTAAACACCATTAATATTGAGTAGGAACACTTTAGGATCGATTAGGTTGAGTTTGGGGTTGAAATCTAGAATTTTTAAGTGTAAAACCGTCCTTAATGCAGGGGGTATCGATACTCGGGCTACCGGTATCGATACCCATGAGTATAATTTGGCTTGTTGCCCAGGGGTATCGAACCATGCTTCGATACCGGGGGTCTCCAGAAACTTTTGGTATTGATACATGTTTCGAAACCGTCTTCCTTCTTTTGTTGACTTTGACTTTGGTCAAGGGGTATCGATACTGGTATCGATACCTCTGTGTTTCGATACCCTCTTTGGGTGGGTATCGATACAGGGTGTTCCGATACCCTACTTAAGGGTATCGATACCCCTGTGTGTTTTGGCTAAGTTGGGTAGAATTTAAGGCTTCAGTGATCTTAATGAATAAATACTTTAATTTAAAAGCTATGAAATGAATTATCAAACTAAGATTGATAATCATAACCCCAAAAGACTTAAGTATGATAAGAATTTATATATCTTGTTGTGATGAGATCCTAGGTGGATCGTTTGTGTGGTCGAGTCTTTGTATGTTGGAATCCGGATATCCATAAGTATTGCAACACGTCGAAGGCCACCCGATGTAACATTTCGGATGATGATTTGACGACTATCCCGAGTGTAGGATCCCGATGCTATGTGGATGCGGGCCTCATTCGAAGATACTCGATGTGACATTCCGAGTATGGGATTTAGAGGATCCCGATGCTGTGTAGACGCGGGCCCTACTCGTAGTGTAGGATCCCGATGCTGTGTGGACGCAGGCCTCACTACCTTGTGTGTTTTGGTTGATTTGTATATGCTGTGAGCGTTAATATATATCTCATTTATGCCATGTGATAGGCGAGCATGCTAGATCATCATATCATGCACGAGATTTATATGCCATGCTTTACTACTTTTGATATGCATGATGTTGACCGAGTTTGGCGTATCCACTGAGCTTGTGTGGCTCAGCGTTCGAAATCTGTTTTCGTGCGTAGGTTAAGTGAAGCAGGTCTAGTGGAGCACCATCAAGGTTTGGATTTCAGCATCGACTTTGTGTCAGGGTACAGTGATAGATTTAGTGGGCTAGTACTTTGTCAGACCTATATGTATTTTGTAACTCTGTTATTTTAATTGAGTCAAATGTCTTAAATGGGTTTGTAGCATTTTGGAGCTCCAGTCATTTTAAACTATTTGGGCTTTTGTTTTAAATTAAGTGGATTATATGGATCGTTTTTAAACTTGAATTGACTTTATTATTAGACTTTCGAAAGAAATTTTAAAATGCGGGTTTTGGGCCAGAGGTCCAATATGACATCCGGGTCGGGTGTTATATTTAGTGGTATTAGAGCCCAGGTTATGTCGGTTCTAGGAGTCCCTGGGGGAGTCTAGTGTGTTGTATAGGTATTTGACAAGTATGGCCCATGAGTCAATAGCGTACCTTTCTTAAAGCTGAAATTTCGATGGTGTACTCCTGTTTGTTGTTCTTGTTGTTGTCTGTGCATGGTGTGGACGAGTTTGAGTGAGGGGTTAGGCAAGGGGCGAATTATTTCGCCCATTTGTACCGTGCTTTGGATCGGATAGAGAAGGCTATTCCGAGGCATGCATCTACCCCAAGTGAGGCACCTATCGAGAGGGTTCTCAAGTAGGGTGCTACGAATTTCTTAGGTTCTGGCTAAGATAATCTTGTGAGAGTGGATCAGTGGCTTCGTGATGCTTGTTGGATTATGAGACAGATAAGGTTGAGATCAGAGGATGAGCTGTCATGTGTATTGTCGCCTTTGAAGGGTAATGCGAGAGAGTGTTGGGAAAACAGTTGAAATGGAGTAGTATTCCGATCAGCCGACATGGGACGACTTTTTGGATGAGTTTGAGAAAAAGTTTGTGGGCGAGATTCACATCGGTCGGTTGAGAAATCAGTTCACCCTTCTTGTGCAAGGTAATAGTGCAGTTTTTGAGTATGAGTAGAAGTTCCTACAGCTGAGTAGATATACACCCGAGTTGATAGCTATCGAGAAGATGAAGTGTAAGAGGTTTCTGAGAGGTTTGAGGGAAGAAATCCGGACCTATTTGACAGCTAACCCACCGATAATTTTTTCTGAGTGAGCATGCTAGGATGTTGGATATAACTTGTGGGACACTAGATATAGGTGTTAGTGTTACTAATTCTTCAGAGATACCGCAGTGGCTAGAAAGAGGTATAGACGATGTTCATTGATGGTTCAGAGGTATGTGTTCCCAGTTGATATGGTGGAATTTCCATTTTACGGTTATGATGTGATTTTTGATGTGGATTGACTGACAGAGCATAGGGCTAGAATAGACTTTGAGACCAAAAGAATTTATTTGAGGCTAGCAGAAAACCATAAGATTGTGATTGTGAGTGAGAATGTGAAATGCTTATTGAATGTTGTTTCGACTCTAGAGTCTCATAGGTTAGTTGAGTTGGATTGTGAGTCATACTTAGCATATTTGATAAACCCGAACATGAATGAAGTCGGACCACAGGATATCAGAACAGTGTGATTTTCTTTCGAGTGTGTCTCCAAAAGAGTTGTCTAGTTTACCAAATGACAAAGAGATTGAGTTGCCATAAAGGTGTGTTTAGATTATGTTCCTTTTTCGATTGCTCCGTATAGTATGGCACCGAGAGAACTGAAAGAGTTGAAGACTCAGTTGCAAGAATTATTAGATAGAGGTTTTATCTGATCGAGCTCTTCGCCTTAGGGCGCACCCATGTTGTTTATGTGGAAGAAAAACGATAGTATGAGGATGTGCATCGATTACAAACAGTTGAATCAGTTGACAGTGAAGAACTGGTATCCACTATCGAGAATTGATGATATGTTTGATCAGCTTAGAGGTGCTACCGTGTTTTCCAAGATAGTCTTGAGATTAGAGTATTATCAGTTGAAGGTAAAAGAAGTCGATGTGCTGAAGACAGTTTTCCGTACAATGTATGGTTACTATGAGTTTCTAGTTATTTCGGGTTGACTAGTGCACCAGCTATTTTTCAGGGACATAGTGAACAGAATTTTCTACGAGCACTTATATTAGTTTGTAGTTATGTTCATTGATGACATATTGGTGTACCCACGTACTGAGGAAGACCCTGACAGAAACTTGAGGTTAGTACTGCAGACTTTGTTGGATCATCGGTTGTATACCAACTTGAGCAAGTGGAAGTTCTGGATTAGAAAGGTTGTTTTCTCAGGACATGTAGTGTCAGCAGAAGGGATTAAAGTAGATCCTAAGAAGATAGAAGTGATTGTGAGTTGGAAACAACCGAAGTCCGTCATGAAGATTCATAATTTCCTAAGCTTATCAGGTTACTATAGGAGGTTTGTGAATGGATTTTTAAAGTAATGGTTCCTTTGACTAAATTACTTCAGAAGAATGTTCAGTTTGAGTGGTCAGATGCAAGACAACAAGCCTTTGAGAAACTGAAAGAAGTTTTGACAGATGTGCCGATTTTGATACGGCTAGTGTTAGGGAAAGAGTATATGATCTACAGTGATGCTTCGTATGTAGGGCTGGGTTGTGTGTATATGAAAGACAGAAGAGTTATAGCTTACGGTTTGAGACAGTTGAAGAACCATGAGCGTAATTATTCGACCCATGATATAGAACTAGCCGCAGTTGTGGTTGCCTTGAAGATTTGAGGCATTATTTGTATGGTGAAAGATGCACAGTGTACACAGGTCACAAGAGTTGAAGTATCTGATAACATAGAAAGAGTTGAATTCGATGCAGAATAGATTACTTGAATCATTAAAGGACTATGACCTCAAGATTTAGTACAATTCAGGTAAAGTCAACATACTAACAGATGCTCTAAAGAGGAAAGCAGTTGTTGAGTTGAGAGTTATGTTTGCTAGATTGAATTTATCAGATGATGGTGGCTTGGTAGCCGAGCTTCGGGTTAGAACTACTTTGAATTAGCTGGTTAGAGAGAAACAGTTGTCAGATGGATCTTTGGTACCTCACGTACAAGATATAATCGAAGGATGATCTACAAAGTACAGTTCAGAGATAATGGTGTATTGTGTTTCAGAGACAGAGTGGTTATGCTAAATGACAGTGGTTGAAGATGTATGATTCTGACCAAAACATACAATAGTCCTTTTGCTACACGTTCAGATAGTACGAAGATATACCATGGTTTGTAGGATGAACATTTCTGGCTTGGTCTGAAGAGAGATGTTACCGACTATGTGAGTAAGTATATGGTTTTTCAGAGGGTTAAAGCAGAATATCAATTTTTGCCTGGTTTATTATAGTCGTTGAATATTTCCGAATGAAAATGAGAAGTGAGAAAATACCGCCATAGATTTTGTATCCGGTTTGTCGTTGAAAGAAGAACATCAGTTTGGGTTATAGTTGATCGCCTCATGAAGTGTGCTCATTTTATTGTTGTTCATACGACTTGTTATGTAAGCTGGTAAAATTGTACGTCAGTGGGATTGTGAGACTGTATGGTGTGCCGAAATCGATTGTGTTCGACAGAGACTTGAGATTCATAATCAGATTTGGGGAGTGTTTGCACAGTGCTTTGGGTAGCCGTTTGAATTTCAGTACTTCATATCATCCTCGGTCAGATGGGCAGTCAGAGAGAGAGTTGTTCAGATTCTTGAGGATATGCTGCGATGATGTATCATTGATTTTAAGATACTTGAAAGAAGCACCTACCGTTGGTTGAGTTTGCATATAACAATAGTTATCAGTTGAGTATTTAGATGGTTCCGTATGAGACTTTGAATGGCAGAAAGTACATAATTTTGTTTTGTTGGGTTGAAGCATATTAGAATTGATATTGATGCCAGTTATGCTTAAGGAGACTACCAAGAAATTGAAGTTGATCGTGATCAGTTAAGGACAGCTTCAGATAGACATAAATCGTATGCAGATTTGAATCTGACAAAAATAGAGTATGAGGTGGAAGAAAAGTGTTCTTGAAAGTGTCACCGTGAAAGGAGATCATCCGTTTGGAAGTAAAAACAAGTTAAGTTCAAGGTTTATAGGACCATATGAGGTTACTCTTTTTGCACTTGTTTCCCTTAGGAAAATTTCGAGGATGAAATTTTCTTTAAGGAGGGGAGAGTTGTAACGACCCGGATTCGGATCCGAGCATCGGTTTAACCCGAGAGTTGGACTTTGGTTTTGGGCCCCGGGTTTAGTGGTTTTGTGCCTTGATCTTGTTGGGTTGAGAGTTGGGCTTGGTTTAATAAGGGTATTTTGGTAATTATTTTTGAGATGAGAAAGAGAAGGGGATGGGGGTTTTATTTTCTACAAGTGTGATCTCATTTCCCCTCTTTTCACTTCTCTTCCCCTTAGATGCAAGGAAGTAGGTAGAAAAAGGTTGGATCTTGTTGGTTTTACTGAGGAATCACATTTCGTGTCAGAAGGGTAAGTTTTAGAGTTGTTATTGATCTACAAAACAAGGTATGAGTTGTTTGGTTTGGTGAAAAAGAGAGGGTATGTGGGGAATCCGGGATTGATGTTTGGAGGGTTGTTTCTATGGTTTTCATGATGTTTTTAAGAGTTAGAAACATCCATAGAGTGTCTAAGAGTTGGTTTTTAATCCCTTCTTGTAGAGAAAGAAGTTGGAGATCCATTATCAAGTTTGGGCAAAGAAAGAGCTTGGGAAAGGAAAAAGCTTAAGTCGGAGGGAAGAGTTCGTTTTTGTTGTTGCTTGCTTGAGGTTGGTACTCCCAACTCTTCTAAACTTCATGCATTTCATGGTAGATTGCATTACATGTAAATTTTGGGCATGATTGTTTGGTTTTAAGCTTTGGATGCTTTAATGGTGGAATTTGTGCTAATGAGTTAAAAGACTGGAAATTGGTGTTAAAATACTCTAAACACCATTAATATTGAGTAGGAACACTTTAGGATCGATTAGGTTGAGTTTGGGATTGAAATCTAGAATTTCTTAGTGTAAAACCGTCCTTAATGCAGGGGGTATCGATACTCGGGCTACCGGTATCGATACCCATGAGTATAATTTGGCTTGTTGCCCAGGGGTATCGAACCATGCTTCGATACCGGGGGTCTCCAGAAACTTTTAGTATCGATACATGTTTCGAAACAGTCTTCCTTCTTTTGTTGACTTTGACTTTGGTCAAGGGGTATCGATACTGGTATCGATACCTCTGTGTTTCGATACCCTCTTTGGGTGGGTATCGATACAGGGTGTTCCAATACCCTACTTAAGGGTATCGATACCCCTGTATGTTTTGGCTAAGTTGGGTAGAATTTAAGGCTTCAGTGATCTTAATGAATAAATACTTTAATTTAAAAGCTATGAAATGAATTGTCAAACTAAGATTGATAATCATAACCCCAAAAGACTTAAGTATGATAAGAATTTATATATCTTGTTGTGATGAGATTCTATGTGGATCATTTGTGTGGTCGAGTCTTTGTATGTTGGAATCCGGATATCCATAAGTGTTGCAACACGTCGAAGGCCATCCGATGTAACATTCCAGATGATGATTTGACGACTATCCCGAGTGTAGGATCCCGATGCTGTGTGGACGCGGGCCTCATTCAAAGATACTCGATGTGACATTCTGAGTATGGGATTTAGAGGATCCCGATACTGTGTGGACGCGGGACTCAATCCCGGATGTAGGATCCCGATGCTGTATGGACGCGGGCCTCATCCTTGAGTATGGGATCCCGATGCTATGTGGACGCGGGCCCTACTCGTAGTGTAGGATCCCGATGCTGTGTGGACGCGGGCCTCACTACCTTGTGTGTTTTGGTTGATTTGTATATGCTGTGAGCGTTAATATACATCTCATTTATGCCATGTGATAGGCGAGCATGCTAGTTCATCATATCATGCACGAGATTTATATGCCATGCTTTACTGCTTTTGATATGCATGATGTTGGCCGAGTTTGGCGTATATACTGAGCTTGTGTGGCTTAGCATTCGAAATCTGTTTTCGTGCGTAGGTTAAGTGAAGCAGGTCCAGTGGAGCACCATCAAGGTTTAGATTTCAGCATCGACTTTGTGTCAGGGTACAATGATAGATTTAGTGGGTTAGTACTTTGTCAGACCTATATGTATTTTTGTAACTCTATAATTTTAATTGAGTCAAATATCTTAAATGGGTTTGTAGCATTTTGGAGCTCCAGTCATTTTAAACTATTTGGGCTTTTATTTTAAATTAAATGGATTATATGGATCGTTTTTAAACTTGAATTGACTTTATTATTGGACTTTCGAAAGAAATTTTAAAATACGGGTTTTGGGCCGGAGGTCCAATGTGACATTCGGGTCGGGTGTTATAATAGCGGTCCACGTTCCTTCTTACCACATTCATGAATCTCATGAAGAATGATATCTTCAATGTTTATGCTTCTCTTTTTGATGATAGACTGGAACCAGCACCAGTCTTTTGCGGTCTACTGTGCTGTTATGGGAGGTTGGGATAAGTCGTCTCTTGACAAACGTACACCACATCTTGGCCTCGGGTTTAAGACTCTGCCTTGTTAGTGAACCTTTATGGGCACCGGTTTCCCATGAGGTGTTGTTGTAATAAAGCTCATCTTTAATCACTTCATAGTCTTGAGTGGTGATATCGTCTACAAATTCGGCATGAACATCACGTGTTAGTGTGACCATAAAATTCATTGATAACCTTGGCATCAAGTCAAACAGGCTTGCCTCGGCAGTGGACATAGAGGTTGTCCTTGCTCGGCCCATGTGCGTAAAATTCTCTCACAATGGTGGCGTTCGCCGGTGGAGGTTGTAGGCAGAATGCCTCCCAATCTTGATATTGGATCTTGTTGAACAAGTATGATTCAATGCCGAAATTTTCCTCATTGGTTTGGTGAAATCCTTGCTCTTCCCATAACTACCGAGCAACGAACTAGCGGTTGAATCGGTCAGCAACAGTGGCTGGGGCGAATCTTGTGTAAGAAGCCATTGATTGTTCGTAGAGAACGGTTTGAGAAAAAAATTCCAGAGTAGTAGAGAGGATTCTGAAAATTTCAAGAAATTGGAAAGATAGTGAGAGCAAGATTGTTAAAGAAAGCAGAAGTAGCAAGAATGCAAGAATAAATAGTGCACAGTACTGAAGCTGCTTATATAGGCTTTGGTAAATATGACCGTTCAAAACTAGCCGTTAGGCAATTACTGCCCAATCAACAATTTACTACCGCGACAGGAATCTCGGCAAATAGCTGTTGCACTTTTTCTGCCCGTTATGAATTCTGCAGCTCTGACACAGTACTGCCGCGGCAGCAGACCTCCTGCTGTGAAATAATTTTTTTGCATTCGTTGCTTTATTTATCCTAAAAAAACTTAAAAACATAAAATATTGAAAATAAAATATAACAACATATAAAACCTAAAATACTGAAAATAACACATAAGAATATATAAACTAGTCCTAATGTAATAACTAAAATGGAAGGGAAGAGATTATGTTACTTGTGGAGTGCATGTGAATGCATCTCCCAATTTGATTATCTCTTTCTGGCTCGTATCTTCCTTCGCGTGTTGATCAGTCCCTTCAGTGCATTCGACTTCTCCTTTGGGCTTTATTCGCTTACCAAACAGTTTGCCGAGCGTGCTACCCAGGCAGGATATTTTAGTACCCTGGTTTGGTGTATGGAGAGCCTTACATTCTGCTAGAGCGTCTGAATTTGTTAGATTATGGAAGGCATTCAACTTGACTTGTTGATCGTTTATCCGCATTATGAGCTCGCCATTTTCCACATCGATGATGGTGCGTCCAGTAGCAAGGAAAGGTTGACTCAATATGATCGGTGCATTATCGTTGGCCTCACAATTAAGGACGAGAAAGTCGGCAAGAATGTCCTAAATTTTGCCTTCGGGGTGCACATAGGACCGATTCGCAAGTTGGAGCAGTACTGTTGTTGGTTTTGCCCGCCCTATTCCAAGTTTTTGAAAAATTGATTTGGGCATTAGATTGATGTTTGCTCCCAAGTCGCACAGGGCCTTTCCTTCGTAACCATCCTCAATTGCACAGGGGATTGTAAAGCATCCAGGATCCTTTAGCTTAGGCGGCATGCGATTATGTAGCATGGTCATGCAGCCTTCAGTGGCTGCCACCGTTTCAAATTCCCCTAGCCTTCTTCATTTGGATACTATGTCCTTTAAGAACTTGGTATAGTTAGGCATTTGTTCAATAGCCTCAACTAATGGCAAGTTGATATGGACTTGCTTTAAGATGTCTAGGAATTTCCAAAATTGGTGATCCTGTTTTTGCTTTTTTAACCTCTTCGAGAAAGGAGGTGGTGGTCTTATATCCTCCAGGTTTCCTTGGATATTGAGTTTAATACCTGGGGTGAACTTATCTACAACTGCCTCGGTAGGTTGTTCGGGTACTGTTGGTTCTGCTGCCGTGGTAGTGCTTTCGGTAGGGTCCTACTCAACTTCTGAGTCCTCATGATGTTGCTTTTCTGGTTGGACTCTATCGGTTGAGGTCCCTTCTTTATCTTTTAATTGTAGGCGACTTGTTGTTGTAATTACCTTGCATTGCTCGAGGCCTAATACCTTAGCAACCTCAGTATTTCTAGGTAAACCCCCTGGTAGTCGAGTGTTTTGTCGTTGGGCAAATTGACCAACTTGGGTTTCTAAAGACTTGATTGCAGTCTCCTAGTTCTGTAGTCTCATCTTAGTTCGGTTCATGTAGTCATCAGTACGCTTTATGAAGCGGCTATTCTCGGCCATGTATGCATCAGTCTTTGACATGAAAGCCGTGAAAGAATCTACCAATGTGTTCAGAGACTGTTGCTGTTGTACCTGCTGCTGTGGCATAGACTGCTGAGAGTGCTGTTGCGGCAGGTTCTGACTTTGGTGCTGGAATCTAGGGGCTTGGTTTATTGGATTTAAGGCATTGTTGGGGTTACTCCATGAAAAGTTTGGATGCCTTTTCCAAGATGGGTTGTAATTGTTGGACATCATTTCATTGTTCCTGTTATAATTTCCAACATACAAGCTGGTTTCCTCATCTTGCATGTAATCATATGAGTTAACTGCCTTAACTTCATGTATTTTTCTCTAGGCTTGCATATTCTGAACCATCTTGGTCAGAGAAGCCAATTGTGCTGCTACCGAACTGGGTGTGTCTAATTCATGGACCGTGGCATGACGTCTCATTCCTCCTCACCTTGATGTGGGAAACTGGAAGTCGTTCCTTGAGAGTTTGTTCAGAATCTCAATGGCCTCCGCGGGTGCTCTATCCAGAAGTGCCCCATTTGCGGAAGCATCTAGCATCATCCTTGTGGAGGCATTGGTAGCATTATAAAACATGGAGACTTGCATCCACAAGGGAAAAACATGTAGTGGGCATTTGTTTAATAATTCTCTGTAGCTTTCCCATGCCTCATACATCGGTTCATCATCATCTTGCCGAAATGATGTGATTTCATTACAGATGCGATCATAGAGATTTGTCAGATTAAACCTCGTAATGAATTCTCGGCAGAGTTCATCCCAAGATACTATGGATCCTGTTGGGATGCCATTTAACCAAGTTTTCGCCCTATCCCTCATTGAATTAGGGAACAACTTTAATCATAAAATATCTTCATGGACTCCTTGGATCTTGAAAGAATTGCACACTTCCATGAAAGATTTAAGATGCTGCCTTGCATCATCAATAGCAGACCCACTAAACTGTCCAATTGTGTTCAACATGTTTAACATCACTGGTTTGAGCTCAAAGTGAGTTGCTTCAATTTCTGGGGTGACTACGCCAGGGTTTAGTCCGTTTAGGTCTTCCACCAAAAAGTCTCTAACAGTGAGCTACCTCGGCAATGGTCGCGGCCGTTATTGCTGCGGCATTACTGGTGGCAGTACATTATGATCAACAGGTGGGATTTGTCCTCTTGGTGGATCATCCATGACTTGAAACAGGTTGCAACTCAGATGGTGTCCTTTGCGTTCAATTTTAGGATCCAATTCGTACAATGGACCATTCGGGTTTGCCTGGTCATATACCAAATAAGTCAAAGTTAATAAAAAGAAAAATAAATAATTAGAATTAAAATTAAATAAAAAATGGTTAAAGAGCAAGAAAATAAGGAAAACAAAGTTTAGTTGTCAATCCCCGGCAACGGCGCCAAAAACTTGATGCGTGTAATAAAAGCGTAATTAAGTGCAAGTGTATACATCGTCAAGTAATAAAGTGATAAGTATATCGTGTATCGTCTTCACAGGGATTGGTATACTTAACATATCTCCCCTTGTTTCCTTGCTCCTGAAAGATAAAGTAAACACAGATAAGTGGATTTGTTTAACTAACTAAATAATTAAATAACAAAACATAAAATAAAGGATTAAGAACAATATAGAGAAAGTAGGTAGGATCCAGCTGCGTCAATTAATGGATTCGATTGATCTTCTTCTTGTCCAATGCAATTACACAACACTGCTTCGGCAGTACTACAGATACAACCTCAGCAACGTTAGTGTTCTCTTCTGCGGCAATCTCTTTCTCTTAGGCAGAGGCATCAAAGTTTAGCAAAGTGTCCGTAGTTGACTCCGCTTATCTCTAAGTCAGAGCGTTGTTGATGACTGGTCCTTCATGATACCTCTCGGCGTAAATCAACGATAATCACCAACCAATCCAACACTTCTTTTAGCTGTTAAAACTCTTAACCTATCTCTAGGCCGAGTTAGTGTCTACAACACCGTACTTATCCCTTTCGTGAATCTACACCTCGCGATACTAGATAAATATATTACTTACAAACTTCTCCCTTGAGCTTGAATGCAAGAACAAGGAATGACAATAGGATAAGCAAACTTTGATATTATTATTGCATTAGAACAAAAAACAAGAAACAATCTTCTCTCACTAATATCTACAACCTTCACCTATCCCTAAGAAATTTAGAACATAATGTCGATAGGTACAATTCTTAGGGGAAGGGTTTCTCTAAAATCGGCTCACTAAACAATGTGGTTGGCTAGGCTATATATAGTCTTAACCTAGGGCAAATCTTTCCTAGATAGACTCTAACTTGGAGTAGGGAACAAGTCTTCTACATGAGATCTGATATTTCCAAGTTTGACGCCTTCTAGAAGGATTTTCCCGTTTGGTCTTTGACTTGGGCTTTTAGTGCGCTAGCCTGGTCCAATTGGTGCACTGCATCTTCCAGAATGTTCTCTATATTTTTATCTTTCATTCGCCTACAATGTTGATTGATAGGCGTGGTATAAGCACTTTTTTGAGTGCAAGTGTACACGTCGTCAAGTAATAAAATGATAAGTATATCGTGTATCGTCTCCACAGGGATTGGTATACTTAATATGTCTTCATTCGTTCCCTTGCTTCTAAAAATAAAGTAAAACACAAATAAGATGATTTGTTTTATCTAACTAAATATTTAAATAACAAAACATAAAATAAAAAGGGTTGAGAACGATTATAGAGAAAGTAGGTAGGATCCAATTGCGTCAATTAGCGGATTCAATTGATATTCTCCTTGTCCAATGTAATCACACAACACTGCTTCGATAGTACTACAGATACTGCCTCGGCAACGCTGGTGCTCCTCTGTCGCGACAATCTCTTTCTCTTGGGCAGAGGTATCAAAGTTCAGCAAAGTGTCCGTAAGTGACTCCGCTCATCTCTGAGTCAAAGTGCTGTTGATGCTCAGTCCTTGATGAACCTCTCGGCGTAAATCAAAGATAACCACCAACCAATCCAACACTTCTTTTAGCTGCTGAAACTCTTAACCTACCCCTTAGTGCCTCCACAAGAGTATAGGCCGAGTTAGTGTCTACAACATCGTACTTATCCCTTTCGTGAATTTATACCTCTCGATGCTAGATAAATAGATTACTTGCAAACTTCCCTCTCGGGCTTAGATACAAGAACAAAGAATGGCAATAGGATAAGCAAACTTTGATTTTATTGCATAAGAACAAGGATACAAGAATCAATCTTCTCTCACTAATATCGACAACCTTCACCTATCCCTAAGAAATTTAGAACATATTATCATGTAAGTACTATTCTTAGGGAGGAAGGGTTTTCTCTACAAATCGGCTCTCTCTAAATTGGCTCTCTTAACATTGTGACCGGCTAGGTTATTTATAGTCTAAACCTAGGGTAAACCTTTCCTAAATAGACTTCAACTTGGAGTAGGGAACAAGTCTTCTTCAAGGAATCTGATATTTTCAAGTTTGCCGCCTTCTAGAAGGGTTTTCCCGCTTGGTCTTTGAATTGGGCTTTTAGCGCGCTAGCCTGGTCCAATTGGTGCGCTGCATCTTCCGGAATATTTTTTATATTTTTATCTTTCGTTGCGCCTCCATTGTTGGTGATGCCACACGGGATTATGTCGCGGCCATGCTTTTGCCTCGGCCGTAACACTGCTTCTCTGCCGCTTCTTCTCTGGATATTCCTACATGTACAGAATATGTAAAAATATCTGCATTCTCTATAAATATTAACTTTGTAAGTGATGATAATGGAATATCCAATATTTGAGGAAAGAGTCTATATTTCGGTTCAAGTTGGTGTATAATAGATGCATAAAGTACCATGGGAAGGGTAGTAAATATCTGCCTTTTAGGCACTCATCAAATACCCCCAAACTCAAACTATTGCTTGTCCTCAAATAATGCAAAACATCAAATTGTCGAACCTTACTTCCCATTGGTCTTACTTTTCTATCTATTCTCTCTCACCATGTCATGTTTATCTCTCCGTTTTAGCCACTAGTTTACCCAATGACTTCTACTAAGAAACAAACTATAGGGCTAGGTGAGTGTGTGTGTTTTATGGACAAGGTTGATTCAAGGCTTTCTTAGATAAACTCTAAGTTCAAGACAAATAGACTCGTGGACTAAAGCTATCTCCTTAAAACAACAAGTCTTGAGCCAATTTCGGGCACCTCAAGATATAGGTTTTCTATTTCCTCTTTTTATTTATTCTTTTTTCTTATCGGCCACCTATTTAGCATACTGGAGCCAGTTTTGGGCACCTCTAGCATGAAGGAGAGCAAAACTGAGCCGGTGATAGACACCTGTAGTTATTTTTCCAACAAGTTCTAAGTCTTTATAACCTAAGTTTATAAAAAGAACTCCTAAATCAACCAAGTCCAAAAAGTGTTTTGTAACACCCCGAAACTGGGCTAGTAAAATGTATCGAATTAATTATGGAATTAAATTGAATCATGTAACACTTAGACTAAAGTAAAGGACTAAATTAAATGAGATGAAAAATATTGAGTTTTCATGAGAAAAATAAGAAACTCTAGACTAGCCTTAGTAATAAATTAAGTCCAGGCAAATCATTAAGGGTAGAATGGTCTTTTCACCTTAATTAATAGGCAAACAAAGGAAAATTCAGCCACTCCTTCTTCTCCCTTCTCATTTTCACGTGAGAGACACAAAAGAAACAGGGAGAAAGAGCTCTTGTGGGAAGCCATTGAAGGAAGTTTTGAGAGCTTTGCATGGTTGATCAAACCCACTTGAAAATCGAATTTAAGAGCTTCGGTAAGCCTCCTTTTTCATAACTCAAATATTCAAAGCTTGAGTTTTGTAATTTTTAAAAATCTACCACGATGCCATTATGATAAATTGGGTTAGTAGAAAGCCTAATTTTGAGTTAGTAATTGTTGGGTTTTAGATAGTGATGCATGGACATTAGGTTAGGGAAACCTAGAATTTGGATTTTTGTAAAGATATTATGTGAGTCAATCGATTTAGTAATATGGCAAAATTGGAGAAGTCGCGATGTTAATTTTATCCTTAAATTACTGGAAATTTTAAGAACAAGAAGGAATTTGGAACTTAAGCTACGGATTGAAAGTTAGCCGAAATTACCTAGAAAATACTATTTCAAGTAGCTATCTTTGAGAAATTCCCTAGGTCGGGACTTAAGGATTTAAGAGCTGAAATTTTAAATTTTTATACTCCTCTATACCTAGTTTAAGTGGAAATTTACGGAACCTCGATCCGAGTTCGATAGAGAAAGATATGAGCGTTGCCGTAAGGGCTGTCCGAATAGTCCCGAAACCGAACAGGTCTGTTTGGATGAAATCTGGTATCGTTCGGCCAATAATTAAAATGTCAGGTTAATTTATCCTTGTAGAGGATTCTCCTAGCTTTCCAAAGAGGTATTATAAGCTCGATTCAGACACGGGAGCTAGGAGATATGATCAATTCCGTAAGAGATAGCAAAGCTGTCCCAAATAAGCAAATGAGCAAAAATTACATTTGTTAAAGTATGTAATCCTTAAAATTAAATGGTTTAGATATGCCCTAATGAATTATTATATGATTTTGGTTTGTTAGAGAGGCAAAGAGAAGAAAATATTGAAGAAGAGGAGAGACACGATCAAGCTCGGAAAAGGGGCAAAGGGATCACGATCTACAATCCCTAAGTTACTAGGAATCAACTGTGAGTGTGACAAACCTTAGGGTTAGGACCTAGGGTCCTAACCACCTTTGTTATTTGAATTAATTTGAATTGTAACCGGAATAATAAACTATTTGGTAATATGGGAAGGAGGAGTAAATGTTAAGAACATGTTTGATGCCAGGATTGTATGCTAGGTGTTAGACTAGCTTAATACATTTTGCATAGCTCGGAAATGCCGAGGTAAGTAACGGCACGCGGCTACGGATGCCAGGTATGTGATTCATGCATGAAGCATGTCTTTGTGATTTGAGCATTTGATTGGTAATACGATGGGTAAGACCTTATGATATCATGATAGATGCTTGGTTAGTGGCATGACATATATGCTTCGAAATGATAACATGATATTTGTTTTGATATGATAACATGTTATATGCCTTGATATGATGGTATGATATATTTTTTGAGAATAATAGCTTAATACGTGCTCTTGATAATGTCATGCCATGTACATCATTGTAATAAGGAACTTGAATAAGTAAAATGGAAGATCAACTAAATGTGAAACTCTGATTGAGCCTTGGTCTATAGTTGGTCATAGGTAGTACGACATGCCTAGGGTCTGAGCTCATTTGTTAGTACTTCGGTACTTCTGATCAATACTTCGGTACTTCTGTTGATACTATGGGTACCTTTGTTGGTGGTTAGTCACCATTTGTAGATACCATGGGTATCTTTTGTTAGTGTCCTCGTGGCACTTTTGTCAGTACCTAGTGGTACTTCTGTTTACTCGCTTACCTAGTCTAACTATACCAAGGCAACGTTTGAAACTAATTTGAAAGACTAAAATTAAGATATGAACCTAGAGCATTTGATATGTACTTGCCATAGAGCATTTGATATGTATTTTCTATGGAGCATTTGATATGTACTTGCCATAGAGCATTTAATATGTACTTGCCATAGAGCATTTGATATATACTTGCCATAGAGCATTTGATACGTACTTACTATAGAGCATTTGTTATGTACTTGCCATAGAGCATTCGATATGAAATGGACTTGAGCATTGAATATGACTTTTCCATAGGGTACTTGAATATGCCTTGCCATTGTATGTTTAAGCATGTTATGTGATGTACGAAGTTCTATGTGTAGTTGATTTGTTGCTCATTTGAAATATATTATTTGTTTTAATTCATGTCTAAATTGGTTATACTTAGGCTACCTCACTAAGTACTTTTTAGTACTTACACTCTTTTGTTTTCTCCTTTACAAACAACAGATTCACGATTTAAAGAGTTAGATCAAGATTGAACCGGAGCAAGGGCACCAAGCAAGCTAACGTATGGTATTTTGAACTTTTGTTAACTCCTAGTAAGGTGGCATTAGTGATCATATTTTGTTAGCCTATGCATTTGAGGGCATGTCTCATGAGTTGAAAATATATATATGTGGCTTGGCAATTGTTTTGGTTTGTAAGCCATAAGGCATAATGTTCATGGTAGGCTAGCCTTGTATGTTTTGAGTTCTTGGCTATGGTTGGTATGTTGGCTTTGGAAGTATGAATTTGGTAAATGGTTAATTTGTCTTGGTGTTTAGGACATGTGAACTTAGGACACTAATATGATTGCTTAAGTAGGCATAGTAAAGATAAGACAGGAAGATTGTCCTAAGTGAGGAATGGTTCGAATATTGAAATGTATAATGAATTGGCTAAAATGAATAGGTTTAGGGAATTGTTATATGATGTCTAAGAATGTCTAATGACCCTTAAGGCTTAGGGATGGGTTGAGATCATCTAGATAGCCCTTTTGAAATGTCTAAGTGTTTGAAAAGCTTGAAATTTGTCAATTTCGAGCAGGGGTATCGATACCACTAGCTTGGGTATCAATACCACCCTTGGCAGAAACATTCTGTTTCGAAGCTTGGTTCGATACCAAGTCTTAATCTTAGTCAAGGTGTCAATGAAGTTGATTTGATACCAAGCCTGTTTGTGAGCCTTGGTACCGATGCTTGATTCCATACCAAGCCTGTTTGTGAGCCTCTTAGTTCGATACCAGTATCGAACCAGGCTACTCAACTTGGTCAACGAGTCCACAGCTAAGACCGGTATCGATACCCCGTTCGATATCCCTGTATCGATGCCACCCCTTAAAGGGTATCGATACCTATAGCTACCAAGGTCTAAAGTTGAGAATGAAAATTTAACTTGTTTGATAAGGTAACCTTAAGGGTGATCGAACAAATTGAACTAAGATCTATATCGGAACTTAAATTGTTGGTACGTTATTATTGAATAGTAAAATTGAATTGGAATGATAGTTGATTTATAATTAATGAGCATAATTGTAATCAAAAAGGTTTTAAATCAGCCTCGAATTTTGTGTAAGTGATACAAGAACTTGGTCCGTAAAATAAGTAAGTATTAATAGAGATCAACTCACAATGTTACATAAATAAATAAATTGTCTGATTTTGAATACAATGATCGAGATTGTAAGTCCAGCCGACACCCCTATCTCCTAACCCAGGGCGAGGGTGTCACATTTAGTGGTATCAGAGCTTTCGATTACATGATTCTCGGGCCGAAAGTAATATGCATGCATCATATAGGATTGAACTATGCCACCTATGAGTTTTATATCGTACTTGCTTGTGTTCTTGCTTATTTGAATAATATTTGTTCACCTTTTGTAGTATGGTTGATACGAGACTTGCCCTGGAAGATGAAAGTCACGAGGGATCGTCTAATGAGAATGGAAATGTAAGGATGGAACAGAATCCTCCGTTAGAACAAGAACCACCTCCGGTGGAAGCTACCCCTGAGCAGTTAGCCCCAGTTGTACAAGACATTCAAAGGGAATGTCTTCTAAGTATGAAGGGAATGTTCGATCAGCTAGTGTCTGACTTGAGACAAGATCGCCCTGCTCCTGTTAATGTTGTGCCAAGTAGGGCACCAATTGAGAAGCTTGCTCGATACCGAGCCTTTACTTTCGCGGGTTGTAATGAGGATAAGCCCGAGGAACCCGAACAATGGTTGGAAAGAACTACTCAGATTTTGACTAAGCAACTGCAGTGCTCAGACGAACACAAACTTGAGTGTGCTATCTCGCTTCTAGCTGATGAAGCCTTAAGTTGGTGGGTAACTACAACCTTAACTGTTCCCACCGACTCTGTTACATGGGACTTCTTTGTGGAGGAGTTCAAAAGAAGTATATTAGTGAGCAGTATCTGGCTGAAAGAAGAAGGAGATTTTTGTATTTGAAGCGGGCTAATAGGCCTATAGAGCAGTATGTGGCAGACTTTTGTAAGTACTGCAAATATGGAGCTGAATATATCAAGACCGAGAAACAGAAGTGTCAGATATTTATAGATGGGCTAAATGATAAAATGAGCCCTATGTTTACAGCTTTGGGGATCACAGACTTTTAGATTCTAGTCAACAGGGCTATTTCTACTGAAGCCAAGATGAAAGCTTCGGAGAAAAGAAAGGGTGAAAATAAGAATGACAAGAAACGCAAGTGGAAAGATAAGTTGGAAAGGAATACGAAGAAAGTTAAGAATCAGAGAGAAGGCTCTTCGACCTACCACCATGAGTCCAAAAGCCATTATGTGCCGAGACCTCAGTCGGCAAATAGACCTTCGGCCCCGGTTGTATCTGTTCATAGCACGGGAAATTCTGGAAAAGCTTAGGCTTGTTAGTTCTGTCAGAAGTTTCATGTTGGACCTTGTCGGCTTCAGATGAAACTATGCTACGCTTGCGATGGATCAGACCACTTTATCCAGCATTGTCCTCAGAATCCGAATAGGGGCACACCTCAGTCCCGTGCCTATCAGAGTCCTCCACCTTAGAATAAAAACAAGGGCCCGTGACAGGTCCATTCTGGGAATCAGAGTAGAGGAAAGGACCGCCAGTCAGCCCCTCCTCGTCAAGGATCTCAAGCTCCTGCTAGAATGTACCATGTCCGTAGTAGAGAGGAGGAAAAGTCTCTCGATGTTATTGCAGGTACCAATGAATTAGATTTAAGCCCTGCATATGCTTTGATAGATTCATGATCTACTCATTCCTTTGTATGTTCTAAAATGCTTGTAAAGACTAAGTTAGAGCCTCAAAATATTGATAAGGGTCTTGTAGTATCAAACCCTATAGGAGGTATAATGAATGTTAACCTCGTTTGTAAAGACTCTCCGATCTCAATTCGAAGTATTCCTTTTCGGATTGATTTGTTTGTATTACAAACTTGTGAGTTCGACCTTATATTGGGGTTAGATTGGTTAACCAAATATGAAGCTTGGATCGACTGTCAGAACAGAAGGTTGTATCTTCGTGGCTTGGGAAAGGAGTCAATTCTCCTAATTGGTAAGAAACCAACTTCGACCTTTGTTGCAATGGTTATGCAAGATGAATATGACTTCGGATTACCGAAGATCCCTGTGGTATCCGAGTTTATTAACATTTTTCCGGAAGAACTCCCTGGTCTTCCTCCAACCAGAGAAGTGGAATTTGGGATTAAAGTCCAGCCTGGGATTAATCCGGTTTCGATTGCTCCATATAGGATGGCACCTATTGAGTTGAAGGAACTTAAGAAGCAGCTCCAAGAGCTATAAGATAAGGGATTTATACGTCCTAGATCTTCTCCATGGGGTGCTCCCGTTTTGTTTGTCAAGAAGAAAGATGGAATAATAAGGCTCTGTATTGATTATCGGCAGCTGAATCAGGTTACTATTAAGAACAAGTATCCCCTACCTAGGATCGAAGATCTATTTGATCAACTTAAGAATGCTACGGTGTTCTCCCGGATTGATCTTCGATCGGGATACTATCAGATGAGAGTGAAAGAAGAAGATGTTCCTAAGACGGCTTTTAGAACTCGATATGGACATTTTGAATTCTTGGTGATGCCATTTGGGCTAACCAATGCACCAGCTGCATTCATGGATCTAATGAATCGGATGTTCAAGCCTCATCTTGATAAGTTTGTGGTTGTCTTCATTAATGAGATTCTGGTGTATTCTCGAACCAAGGAGGAACACTCAGAACACCTTCGAATTATTCTGCGAACACTTCGAGAACGTCAAATGTTTGCCAAGTTCTCCAAGTGTGAATTTTGGTTATCGTAAGTGTCATTCCTTGGCCATGTCATCTCGACAAAAGGAATCAAAGTTGATGCTAAGAAAGTGCAGACCATTTTGGATTGGAGACCTCCGAAAAATGTTAGTGAAGTTAGAAGTTTTCTTGGTTTAGCTGGGTATTATAGGAGATTTGTTAAAGGATTCTCCACCATTGCCTTGCCCTTAACCAAGCTTCTCCAGAAGGATAAATTGTTTGAATGGTTTGAGGACCAGCAAAGAAGTTTTGATCAGCTTAAGCAAGCTTTGACTCATGCTCTTGTCCTTATTCAACCGGAATCCGGTAAGGAATTCACCGTATATAGTGATGATTCACATTCGGGACTAGGTTGTGTCCTAATGCAAGAAAATAAAGTGGTTGCTTATGCATCAAGACAATTGAAGCCTCATGAGCTAAATTATCCGACTCATGATCTTGAATTAGTTGTTATTGTTTTTTCCCTCAAGATATGGAGACACTATTTATATGGTGAGAGGTGCTACCTATACACCGATCACAAGAGTCTTAAATACCTCATGACTTAGAAGGACTTGAATTTGAGGCAAAGGAGATGGATGGAATTGCTAAAGGATTACGACTTGGTCATTGACTACCATCCCGAAAAGGCCAATATGGTGGTCGATGTTCTTAGTCATAAACCAACATTGGCCCCAAATTCGATTAATGCTCACCTTCGAGTATATCGAAAGCAAGGATATTTGTCTGAACTCCAGGTTCAGTCTGATCTGATTTTGAGGATCAAAGATCTTCAACAGTCTGATTCTGAACTTTAAGTTATTGCATCAAAGCTTGATTCGAAAGCTAATGTCGAATTCTCCCTCAATCCGAATGGATTGCTCTATTTTAGAGATAGAGTATGTGTTCCGAACAATGAAGAATTGAAAAGAGACATCCTACAAGAAGCACATCAAAGCTCGTTCTCGATCTATTCTGGTTCTGTTAAGATATATAAAGACTTGAAATCCTTGTATTGGTGGCCTGGCATGAAAGCAGTCATCACAGATTTTGTGTCCCGATGTTTGACATGTCAGAAAGTTAAGGCTGAACATCGAGCTCCTACGGGACTGCTTCAGCCTATTCAACTGCCTGAATGGAAATGGGATCGGGTAACGATGGATTTTGTTACTAGTTTGCCTATTACACCGAGAAAGAATGATACTGTTTGGGTGATTGTTGATAGACTCACCAAGTCTACACATTTTATCCCCATTCGAAAGAACATGAGCTCGGAAACCTTAGCCGAGTTGTATATCCGTGAGGTGATTCGATTACATGGTGTGCCAATATCCATCATTTTTGATAGAGATCCGAACTTCACCTCCAGATTTTGAAAGTCCTTGCAGAAAGCTCTTGGGACTAAAGTGCATCTTAGTACTGCTTTCCATCCGCAACCCGATGGTCAATTGGAAAGAGTAATACAAGTATTGGAAGATATGCTACGTCCTTGTGTTATAGACTTTGGAAAGAATTGGGAGAAGTCCCTACCTTTAGTAGAATTTTCTTATAACAATAGCTATCAGGCGTCGATTTAGATGGCTCCTTTTGAAGCTTTATACGGGAGAAAATGCAGAACTCCTCTGTGTTGGTCCGAATTGGGTGAGAATAAGGTTTTAGGACCTGAGATGATTCGGGAAACTGAGGAACAAATTCAAGTCATTCATGATCGTTTGAGGCAAGCCTTTGACAGACAAAAGGCTTATGCAGATTTGAAACGAAGAGACATTCAGTACAATGTAGGATACAAGGCCTTCCTAAAGTTTTCTCCTTGGAAGAAAGTCTTCAGATTCGGGAAAAAGGGAAAACTTAGCCCTCGGTTTATCGGACCTTTTGAGGTTATTGAACGAATTGGCCCAGAGGCCTATCGTCTTGCTCTCCCCAGTGAGTTTGACAAGATACATAATGTGTTCCATGTCTCTATGCTGAGAAGATACAGATTCGATCCTTCTCATGTTTTGGAACTAGAAGAGTTGGAATTGAACCCCGACTTGTCCTACGAAGAGGAACCGGTTCAGATACTTGATCGAGAAGTTAAAAGACTTCGCATCAAGAATGTTCCCTTAGTAAAAGTTCTTTGGAGAAATCACAAGAAGGATGAAGCTACTTGGGAACCCGAGGACATGATGAGAGCACAATATCCGCAATTGTTCCTTTCAGATAAAATTCGAGGGCGAATTTCTTTTTAAGGAGGGAAGAGTTATAACACCCCGAAACCGGGCTAGTAAAACGAATCGAATTAATTATGGAATTAAACCGAATCATGTAACACTTAGACTAAAGTAAGGGACTAAATTAAATGAGATAAAAAATATTGAGTTTGCATGAGAAAAATAAGAAATCCCTAGACTATCCTTAGTAATAAATTAAGTCCAGGCAAATCATTAAGGGTAGAATGGTCTTTTCACCTCAATTAATAGGCAAACAAAGGAAAATTCAGCTACTCCTTCTTCTCCCTTCTCATTTTCACGTGAGAGGCACAAAGAAAGAGGGACAAAGAACTCTTGTGGGAAGCCATTGAAGGAAGTTTTGAGAGCTTTGCATGCTTGATCAAACCCACTTGAAAATCGAATTTAAGAGCTTCGGTGAGCCTCCTTTTTCGTAACTCAAATATTCGAAGCTTGAGTTTTGTAATTTTTAAAAATCTACCACGATGTCATTATGATAAATTGGGTTAGTAGAAAGCCTAATTTTGAGTTAGTGATTGTTGGGTTTTAGATAGTGAAGCATAGACATTAGGTTAGGGAAACCTAGAATTTGGATTTTTGTAAAGATATTATGTGAGTCAATCGGTTTGGTAACATGGCAAAATTGGAGAATTTTTTATGTTAATTTTATCCTTAAAGTGCTTGAAATTGTAAGAACAATAAGGAATTTGGAACTTAAGCTACGGATTGAAAGTTAGCCGAAATTACCTAGAAAATACTATTTCAAGTAGCTATCTTTGAGAAATTCCCTAGGTTGGGACTTAAGGAGTTAAGAGCTAAAATTTTAAAGTGTTATACTCCTATATACATAGTTTAAGTGGAAATTTACGGAACCTCGATCCGAGTTCGGTAGAGAAAGATATGAGCGTTGCCGTCAGGGCTGTCCGAATAGTCACGAAACCAGACAGGTCTATTCGGATGAAATCTGGTACCGTTCGGCCAATAATTAAAATGTCAGGTTAATTTATCCTTGTAGAGGATTCTCCTGGATTTCCAAAGAGGTATTATAAGATCGATTCGGACACGGGAGCTAGGAGATATGATCAATTCCGCAAGAGATAGCAAAATTGTCCCGAATAAGCAAATGAGCAAAATTTACATTTGTTAAAGTATGTAAACCTTAAAATTAAATGGTTTAGATATGCCCTAATGAATTATTATATGATTTTGGTTTGTTAGAGAGGCAAAGAGAAGAAAATATTGAAGAAGAGGAGAGGCACGATCAAGCTCGGAAAAGGGGCAAAGGGATAGCGATCTACAATCCCTGAGTTGCTAGGAATCAACTATGAGTGTGCCAAACCTTAGGGTTAGGACCTAGGGTCCTAACCACCTTTGTTTTTTGAATTAATTTGAATTGTAACCGGAATAATAAACTATTTGGTAATATGGGAAGGAGGAGTAAATGTTAAGAACATGTTTGATGTCATGAATGTATGTTAGGTATTAGACTAGCTTAATACAATTTGCATAGCTCGGAAATACCGAGGTAAGTAACGGCATATGGCTACGGATGCCAGGTATGTGATTCATGCATGAAGCATGTCTTTTTGATTTGAGCATTTGATTGGTAATACGATGGGTAAGACCTTATGATAGCATGATAGATGCTTGGTTAATGGCATGACATATATGCTTCGAAATGATAACATGATATTTGTTTTGATATGATAACATGTTATATGCCTTGATATGATGCTATGACATATGTTTTGAGAATAATAGCTTAATACATGTTCTTGATAATGCCATGCCATGTACATCATTGAATAAGGAACTTGAATAAGTAAAATGGAAGATCAACTGAATGTGAAACTCCGATTGAGCCTTGGTCTATAGTTGGTCATAGGTAGTACGACATGCCTAGGGTCTGAGCTCATTTTTTAGTACTTCGGTACTTCTGATCAGTACTTCGGTACTTCTGTTGGTACTATGGGTACCTTTGTTGGTCGTTAGCCACCATTTGTAGATACCATGGGTATCTTTTGTTAATGTCCTCGTGGCACTTTTGTCAGTACCTAGTGGTACTTCTGTTGAATCGCTTACCTAGTCTAACTATATCAAGGCAATGTTTGAAACTAATTTGAAAGACTAAAATTAAGATATGGTCCTAGAGCATTTGATATGTACTTGCCATAGAGCATTTGATACGTATTTTCCATAGAGCATTTGATATGTACTTGCCATAGAGCATTTGATATGTACTTGCCATAGAGCATTTGTTATGTACTTACTATAGAGCATTTGTTATGTACTTGCCATAGAGCATTCGATATGAAATAGACTTGAGCATTGGATATGACTTTGCCATAGGGTACTTGAATATGCCTTGCCATTGTACGTTTAAGCTTGTTATGTGATGTACGAATTGCTACGTGTAGTTGATTTGTCGCTCATTTGAAATATATTATTTGTTTTAATTCATGTCTAAATTGGTTATACTTAGGCTACCTCACTAAGTAATTTTTAGTACTTACACTCTTTTGTTTCCTCCTTCCCAAACAACAGGTTCACGAGTTAAAGAGTTAGATCAAGATTGAACCGGAGCAAGAGCACCAAGCAAGCTAACGTATGGTATTTTGAACTTTTGTTAACTCCTAGTAAGGTGGCATTAGTGATCATATTTTGTTAGCCTATGCATTTGAGGGCATGTCTCATGAGTTGTAAATATATATATGTGGCTTGGCAATTGTTTTAGTGTGTAAGCCATAAGGCATAATGTTCATGGTAGGCTAGTCTTGTATGTTTTGAGTTCTTGACTATGGTTGGTATGTTGGCTTTGGAAGCATGCATTTGTTAAATGGTTAATTTATCTTGGTGTTTAGGACATGTGAACTTAGGACAGTAACATGATTGCTTAAGTAGGCATAGTAAAGATAAGGCAAGAAGATTGTCCTAAGTGAGGAATGGTTCGAATATTGAAATGTATAATGAATTGGCTAAAATGAATAGGTTTAGTGAATTGTTATATGATGTCTAAGCATGTCTAATGACCCTTAAGGCTTAGAGATGGGTTGAGATCATCTAGATAGCTCTTTTGAAATGTCTAAGTGTTTGAAAAGCTTAAAATTTGCCAATTTCGAGCAGGGATATTGATACCCCTAGCTTGGGTATCAATACCACCCTTGGCAGAAACATTTTGTTCCGAAGCTTGGTTCGATACCAAGTCTTAATCTTAGTCAACGTGTCAATGAGGCAGACCAGTATCTATACTTGTTCGATACTGAAGCTCCCAGTAACTTTTGGTACCAATGCTTTATTCGATACCAAGCCTATTTGTGAGCCTCTTGGTTTGATACCAGTATTGAAACAGGCTACTCAACTTGGTCAACGAGTCAACACCTAAGACAGGTATCGATCCCCCGTTCGATACCCATGTATCGATGCCACCCCTTAAAGGGTATCGATACCTATAGCTACCAGGGTCTAAAGTTGAGAATGAAAATTTAACTTGTTTGATAAGGTAACCTTAAGGGTGATCGAACAAATTGAACTAAGATCTATATCGGAACTTAAATTGTTAGTACGTTATTATTGAATAATAAAATTGAATTGGAATGATAGTTGAATTATAATTAACGAGCATAATTGTAATCAAAAAGGTTTTAAATTAGCCTCGAATTTTGTGTAAGTGATACAAGAACTTGGTCCGTAAAATAAGTAAGTATTAATAGAGATCGACTAACAATGTTACATAAATAAATAAATTGTTTGATTTTGAATACAATGTTCGAGATTTTAAGTCCGGTTAATACCCCCGTCTCCTAACCCGGGGCGAGGTTGTCACATGTTTATTTTCTTTCTAACCCTAAAGCAAGCTTCTACGTTTTATTCCATAAGTATCCTACGATTATCCCTTCAAAACAGAACTTTGGCCATGGTAAGGAGAAAGATTTCTATAGCCTTAAAGGAGTAAACTAAAGCAAAGCTGATGTAGGGCAGTGTAGGATTACAAATAAAAATTCAAGAAAAGAGAATATTGTAAAAAAAAATTGAGAAAAAATTTACTCCCTTTTTTTTTCATGATAATACCGCGGAAGTGGTTAGCCTCGGCAATACTTTTGTACCTTCAATCTCCCCCAAACACAAACCGAGCATTGTCCTCAATGCTCAAATCACACAGCAGATAAAATTAATAAAGCAAGTAAAGATAGTAAAGGGAGAGTTTCTTGGAAAGATTCTAATAAAAATAAGAGAGTTTTGAGATTATAACGAATATAACAAGAGAGAGATTGAGTAAACAATTCTAAAGAAACAAGAATGCAAGAGTGAATAGTTCAAGAGAAAGAAGGAGCTTATATAGGCCTTGGCTATGTAGCCGTTTGATCTTTACTGTCGTTTGCATTTACTGTCGCGGCAAGAATCTCGTCAGACTAGCTATTACCATGTTCTGTCCGTTGGGACTACTACGGCTCTGACACTATGCACTGCCACGGCAACAGACTTTCTGTTGTGAACTACTTCTATGTTATTCTTGCTTTATTGACCTAACCTAAAAATATAAACATCAAGAAACATAACAAATAATGAGAAGATAATTATTCCTAAATACCATCATTAAAAGAATTCATGAAAATACCAAATAACATAAAAGAGAAAATTAATATAAAATAAGAATATAAAGAAAACTTATGGAGGGTCGTTTCCGATATTTCTTATAGTCTATCTGCACCCTCCATCGAGTTACAATTCTGCCCAAAAAGGTTTGGACCATAATGAATACGGATAGTCCCTTTGTATTATCTTGCTGGAGGTGTCTTTGTTTCGTGTTCTCTTGTAATCCATGCATGTCCTCCATCTTGATATTGTTTCTGAAGACAAAAAAAAATTGTTAGAAAAAATTTTATCAACATCCAACCACTTAATTACCTCATTGCCATTAACTTCCATCATAGTTGGATATAGCCTTCGTTGTTGTGGCAATTTCTGTGATAGCCAATTGTCGTGGCAATCTTTTGCCAAAATTCGGTGTAAGTCAAGTAAAGAACCATCTTTCTTGAAGTCTTCAAGAATCACCCAACATTGTTTCTTATGCTTCTCAGTAATCTCCATTAGTAGAGACTTTGGCTTGGAACTAATATTAGATGGAGTTACCATAGAAATATCATCTTTTAAACAATTATATCCTATTTGTGATGGCTTCACATCTTGTAACGTTGACTCCTCGAGATATACCTGCAATTGAAGAGATGAGTTTTTAAAGAATTCAAAAGGTTTATTCAGTACATCTCATTTTCCATTATCACGGTATTGCCATCCTGTTGATTGAACATGTCTTCGTGTAACTGCCCCGGCAGCTGTGAGTGAGAGTAATCCTCAGCTTCCTTATTCAGCATCATTGTTACCGTAACATCATGGGAATCAGACTCCTCAAAATTTTCTAGAGCATTACTCTCATCAGCCTCGTTGAATAGTATCGTGACATTGCCCTGTTCAGGCTTCTCTACTGCCGTGGCAGGACTCTCGGCAGACTCATCCACTGTTTGACAGTCTTTCTCATCAACATGTTCTGGACTCAGAGGTGCCGGAATTTCCTCCTTGTCCTCTAGTGTTGGGATTTCAGTATCCCCAAGGATTGATTGTTTGGTCATGTTATCCAAGGCATATTAGGATCTCTGCAATTGATTTTCCGAATCCCTCAAGGGCGCATCCAATCTAGCTATATGTGCATCCAGGAACCTTGATTGTTCTGTCATGAATTCTTCAATTCTAGCCATTGATGCTTTCAATGTTTCCTCAAGTGAATTTGGATACTCTTGAGAAGAATTATATTGCCATAGCATATCTGTAACATCAACAAAATTGTCATGATAAAAAATTTGAACGTTTTGATCATATCATGAAGGATTTTGTTGTTGGTTCCATGTATGGTCCTCTCTATGGTCATAAGTTCCAGTACTGTATGGGTAATTGCTAACTAAATGATCATCTCCGCAATTGAAACATAAATTTGCCTAGGCATAAACTTGTTGGGTTGCTCTTGGTTGGCATAGATAATCATCAATTAATCTAGGAAATTCTTGATTGTTCGATTCATATCTTCCAACATCAACTCCCGAATAGATTTGTTTCTTTCTCCTTGCATTTTGAACCTTCAACTTGAAACACACCTATAAACCTTTTTTTAAGAAAAAGAAAAAAATATGTTAGTAAAAATAATAAATAAAGAAGGTAAGAAAATTAAAGAAGACAAAATTTAGTTGCCAATCCCCGGTAACGGCGTCAAAAACTTGATGGGCGTGGTATATGCGCTTTTTGAGTGCAAGTGTACACGTCGTCAAGTAATAAAATCATAAGTATATCGTGTAACGTCTACACAGGGATTGGTAAACTTAATATGTCTTCCTTCATTCCCTTACTCTTGAAAATAAAGTAAAACACAAATAAGATGATTTGTTTTATCTAACTAAATATTAAAATAACAAAACATAAAATAAAAAAGGTTGAGAACGATTATAGAGAAAGTAGGTAGGATCCAGTTGCAAAATTAGCGGATTCAATTGATCTTCTCCTTGTCCAATGCAATCACACAATACTGCTTCGATAGTATTGCAGATACTGCCTCGGCTACGCTGGTGCTCCTTGGCCGCGGCAATCTCTTGCTCTTGGGCAGAGGTATCAAAGTTCAGCAAAGTGTTCGTTAGTGACTCCGCTCATCTCTGAGTCAAAGTGTTGTTGATGCTCAGTCCTTGACGACACCTCTCGACGTAAATCAAAGATAACCACCAACCAATCCAACACTTCTTTTAGCTGCAAAAACTCTTAACCTACCTCTTAGTGCCTCCACAAGAGTATAGGCCGAGTTAGTGTCTACAATACTGTACTTATCCCTTTCGTGAATCTACACCTCTCGATGCTAGATAAATAGATTACTTGCAAACTTTCCTCTCGGGCTTGGATACAAGAACAAAGAATGGAAATAGGATAAGCAAACTTTGATTTTATTGCATAAGAACAAAGATACAAGAATCAATCTCCTCTCACTAATACCGACAACCTTCACCTATCCCTAAGAAATTTAGAACATATTATCGTGTAAGTACAATTCTTAGGGAGGAAAGATTTTCTCTACAAATCGGCTCTCTCTACAAATCGGCTCTCTATAAATCAACTCTCTCTAAATCAGCTCTCTACAAATCAGCTCTCTCTAAATCGACTCTCTTAACATTGTGGTCGGCTAGGTTATTTATAGTCTAAACCTAGGGTAAACCTTTCCTAAATAGACTTCAACTTGGAGTAGGGAACAAGTCTTCTTCAAGGAATCTGATATTTCCAAGTTTGCCCCCTTCTAGAAGGGTTTTCCCGCTTGGTCTTTGAATTAGGCTTTTAGCGCGCTAGCCTGGTCCAATTGGTGCGCTGCATCTTTCAGAATATTCTTTATATTTTTATCTTTCGTTGCGCCTCCATTGTTGGTGATGCCATACGGGATTCTGCTGTGGCCATGCTTCTGCCTCGGCCGCAACACTGCTTCTCTGCCGCTTCTATTCTGGATATTCCTGCATGTACATAATATGTAAAAATATTTGCATTCTCTATAAATATTAACTTTATAAGTGATGATAATGGAATATCCAATATTTGAGGATAGAGTCTATATTTCGGTTCAAATTGGTGTATAATAGATGCATAAAGTACCATGGGAAGGGTAGTAAATAACTGGCTTTTAGGCACTCATCAAATACCCCCAAACTCGAACTATTGCTTGTCCTCAAGCAATACCAAACATCAAATTGCCGAACCTTACTCCCCTTTGGTCTTACTTTTCCATCTATTCTCCTCACCATGGTCATGTCTATATCTATGTTTTAGCCACTAGTTTACCCAAGGACTTCTACTAAGAAACAAACTATAGGGCTAGGTGAGTGTGTGTGTTTTATGGACAAGGCTGATTCAAGACTTTCTTAGATAAACTCTAAGTTCAAGACAAATAGACTCGTGGACTAAAGTTATCTCCTTAAAACAACAAGTCTTGAGCCAATTTCGAGCACCTCAAGATATACGTTATCTATTTCCTTTTTTTTCTTATTTATTCTTTTTCTTATTGACCACCTATTTAGCATACTAGAGCCAGTTTTGGGCACCTCTAGCATGAAGGAGAGCAAAACTAGAGCCGGTGATAGGCACCTCTAGTTATTTTTCCAACAAGTTCTAAGTCTTTATCACCAAAGTTTATTAAAAGAACTCCTAAATCAAACAAGTCCAAAAAGTGTTTATTTTCTTTCTAACCCTAAAGCAAGCTTCTAAGTTCTATTCCATGAGTATCCTATGGTTATCCCTTCAAAACAGAACTTGGCCATGGTAAGGAGAAAGATTTCTATAGCCATAAAGGAGTAAACTAAAGCAAAGCTAACATAGGGCAGTGCAAGATTACAAACATAACTTCAAGAAAAGAGAATATATAAAAAAATTTCAGTAAAAATTTACTCCCTTTATGGTAATGTCGTGGCATTAGATAGTCTAAGCAGTGCTTCAGCATCAATAATCTCCCCCAAACTCAAATCGAGCATTATCCTCAATGCTCAAATCACACAACAGATAAAAATTAATAAAACAAGTAAAGATAGTAAAGGGAGAGTTTCTTGGAAAGATTCTGATAAAAATAAGAGAGTTTTGAGATTGTAACGAATATAACAAGAGAGAGATTGAGTAAACAATTCTAAAGAAACAAGAATGCAAGAGTGAATAGTTCAAGAGAAAGAAGGAGCTTATATAGGCCTTGGCTATGTAGCCGTTTGATCTTTACTGTCGTTTGCATTTACTGTCGCGGCAAGAATCTCGTCAGACTAGCTGTTACCCTGTTCTACCCATTGGGACTATTGTGGCTCTGACACTATGCACTGCCACGGCAACAGACTTCCTGCTGTGAACTACTTCTCTGTTATTCTTGCTTTATTGACCTAACCTAAAAATATAAACATCAAGAAACATAACAAATAATAAAAAGATAACTATTCCTAAATACCATCATTAAGAGAATTCATGAAAATACCAAATAAAATAGAAGAGAAAAATAAGAATATAAAGAAAACTTATGGAGGATCGTTTCCGATATTTCTTATAGTCCATCTGCACCCTCCAACGAGTTACAATTCTGCCCAAAAAGGTTTGGACCATAATGAATATGGATAGTCCCTTTGTATTATCTAGCTGGAGGTGTCTTTCTTTCGTGTTCTCTTGTACTCCATGCATGTTCTCCATCTTGATATTGTTTCTGAAGGCAAAAATAAATTGTTAGAAAAAATTTTATCAACATCCAACCACTTAATTACCTCATTGCAATTAACTTCCATCATAGTTGGATATAGCCTTCGTTGTTGTGGCAATTTTTGTAATAGCCAATTGCCATGATAATCTTTTGCCAAAATTCGGTGTAAGTCAAGTGAATAACCATCTTTCTTGAAGTCTTCAAGAATCAACACACATTGTTTCTTATGCTTTTTAGTAATCTCTATCAGTAGAGACTTTGGCTTGGAACTAATATTAGATGGAGTTACCATAGAAATATCATCTTCCAAACAATCATAACCTATTTGTGATGGCTTCAAATCTTGTAACGCTGACTCCTCGAAATATACTTGCAACGGAAGAGATGAGTTTTTAAAGAATTCAAAAGGTTTATTCAGTACCATCTCATTTTCCATTATCACGGCATTGCCATCTTGTTGATCGAACATGTCTTCGGGTAACTGCCCCAGGAACTATGAGTGAGAGTAATCCTCAGCTTCCTTTTTCAGCATCAATGTTGCCGTAACATCATGGGAATCAGACTCCTCAAAATTTTCTAGAGCATTATTATCATTGGCCTCGTTGGGTGGTATCATGATATTGCCCTAGTTAGGCTTCTCTACTGCCGCAACAGGACTCTCGGCAGACTCATCCACTGTTTGACAGTCTTTCTCATCAACATATTCTGGACTCATAGGTGCCGGAATTTCCTCCTTGTCCTCTAGTATTGGGATTTCAGTATCCCCAAGGATTGATTGTTGGGTCATGTTATCCAGGCATATTCGGATCTCTGCAATTGATTTTCCGAATCCCTCAAGGGCGCATCCAATCTAGCTATATGTGCATCCAGGAACCTTGATTGCTCTATCATGAATTCATCAATTCTAGCCATTGATGCTTTCAATGTTTCCTCCAATGAATTTGGATACTTTTGAGAAAAATTTTGTTACCATGGCATATCTGTAAAATCAACAAAATTGTCATGATAAAAAATTTGAGCGTTTTGATCATACCATAAAGTATTTTGTTGTTGGTTCCATCTATGGTCCTCTCTATGGTCATAAGTTCCAGTACTGTATGGGCAATTGCTAGCTAAATGATCATCTCCGTAATTGAAACATAAATTTGCCTAGGCATAAACTTGTTGGGTTGCTCTTGGTTGGCATAGATAATCATCAATTAATTTAGGAAATTCTTGATTGGTTCGATTCATATCTTCCAACATCAACTCCCGAATAGATTTGCTTCTTTCTCCTTGCATTTTGAATCTTCAACTTGAAACACACCTATAAACCTTTTTTTCTTCTTTTTTTTGAGAAAAAGAAAAAAAGAAAAGATGTTAGTAAAAATAATAAATAAAGAAGGCAAGAAAATTAAAGAAGACAAAATTTAGTTGTCAGTCACCGACAACGGCGCCAAAAACTTGATAGGCGTGGTATAAGTGCTTTTTTTAGTGCAAGTGTACACGTCGTCAAGTAATAAAATGATAAGTATATCGTGTATCGTTTCCACAGGGATTGGTATACTTAATATGTCTTCCTTCGTTCCCTTGCTCCTGAAAATAAAGTAAAACACAAATAAGATGATTTGTTTTATCTAACTAAATACTTAAATAACAAAACATAAAATAAGAAGGGTTGAAAACGATTATAGAGAAAGTAGGTAGGATCCAGTTGCGTCAATTAGTGAATTCAATTGATTTTCTCCTTGTCCAATGCAATCACACAACATTGCTTCGGTAGTACTGCAGATACTGCCTCGGCAACGCTGGTGCTCCTCTGCCGCGGCAATCTCTTGCTCTTGGGTAGAGGTATCAAAGTTCAGCAAAGTGTCCGTAAGTGACTCCGTTCATCTCTGAGTCAAAGTGTTGTTGATGCTCAGTCCTTGACGATACCTCTCGGCGTAAATCAAAGATAACCACCAACCAATCCAACACTTCTTTTAGCTTTTGAAACTCTTAACCTACCCCTTAGTGCCTCCACAAGAGTATAGGCCAAGTTTGTGTCTACAACACCGTACTTATCCCTTTCGTGAATCTACACCTCTCGATGCTAGATAAATAGATTACTTGCAAATTTCATTCTTGGGCTTAGATACAAGAATAAAGAATGGCAATAGGATAAGCAAACTTTGATTTTATTGCATAAGAACAAAGATACAAGAATCAATATCCTCTCACTAATATCGACAACCTTCACCTATCCCTAAGAAATTTAGAACATATTATCGTGTAAGTACAATTCTTAGTGAGGAAGGATTTTCTCTCTAAATTGGCTCTCTTAACATTGTGCTTGGCTAGGTTATTTATAGTCTAAACCTAGGGTAAGCCTTTCCTAAATAGACTTGAACTTGGAGTAGGGAACAAGTCTTCTTCAAGGAATCTGATATTTCCAAGTTTGTCGCCTTCTAAAAGAGTTTTCCCACTTGGTCTTTGAATTGGGCTTTTAGCGCGCTAGCCTGGTCCAATTGGTGCTCTGAATCTTCTAGAATATTCTTTATATTTTTATCTTTCGTTGCGCCTCCATTGTTGGTGATGCCACACTGGATTCTGCCGCGGTCATGCTTCTGCCTCGGCCGCAACACTGCTTCTCTGCCGCTTCTGCTCTGGATATTCCTACATGTACAGAATATGTAAAAATATATGCATTCTATATATTAACTTTGTAAGTGATTATAATGGAATATCCAATATTTGAGCAAAGAGTCTATATTTCAATTCAAGTGGGTGTATATTAGATGCTTAAAGTACCATAAGAAGGGTTGTAAATAACTGTCTTTTAGGCACTCATCAAATACCCCCAAACTCGAACTATTGTTTGTCCTCAAGCAATGCCAAACATCAAATTGCCGAATCTTACTCCCCTTTGGTCTTACTTTTCCATCTATTCTCCCTACCATGGTGATGTTTATTTCTCCATTTTAGCCACTAGTTTACCCAAGGACTTCTACTAAGAAACAAACTATAGGGCTAGGTGAGTGTGTGTGTGTTTTTTGGACAGGGCTGATTCAAGACTTTCTTAGATAAACTCTAAGTTCAAGACAAATAGACTCGTGGACTAAAGCTATCTCCTTAAAACAACAAGTCTTGAGCCAATTTCGGGCACCTCAAGATATGTGTTTTCTATTTCCTTTTTTATTTATTCTTTTTCTTATTGGACACCTATTTAGCATACTAGAGCCAGTTTCGGGTACCTCTAGCATGAAGGAGAGCAAAACTGAACCAGTGATAGGCACCTCTAGTTATTTTTCCAACAAGTTCTAAGTCTTTATAACCTAAGTTTATTAAAAGAACTCCTAAATCAACCAAGTCCAAAAAGTGTTTTGTAACACCCCGAAAACGGGCCTAGTAAAATGAATCGAATTAATTATGGAATTAAACTAAATCATGTAACACTTATACAAAAGTAAGGGACTAAATTAATTGAGATGAAAAATATTGAGTTTGCATGAGAAAAATAAGAAATCCTTAGACTACCCTTAGTAATAAATTAAGTCCAGGCAAATCATTAAGGGTAGAATGGTCTTTTCACCTCAATTAATAGGCAAACAAAGGAAAATTCAGCCACTCCTTCTTTTCCCTTCTCATTTTCACGTGAGAGACACAAAAGAAACAGGGAGAAAGAGCTCTTGTGGGAAGCCATTGAAGGAAGTTTTGAGAGCTTTGCATGGTTGATCAAACCCACTTGAAAATCGAATTTAAGAGTTTTGGTAAGCCTACTTTTTCATAACTCAAATATTCGAAGCTTGAGTTTTGTAATTTTTAAAAATCTACCACGATTCCATTATGATAAATTGGGTTAGTAGAAACCCTAATTTTGAGTTAGTGATTGTTGGGTTTTAGATAGTGAAGCATGGACATTAGGTTAGGGAAACCTAGAATTTGGATTTTTGTAAAGATATTATGTGAGTTAATCGGTTTGGTAATATGGAAAAATTGGAGAATTCGTGATGTTAATTTTATCCTTAAAGTACTGGAAATTGTAAGAACAAGAAGGAATTTGGAACTTAAGCTATGGATTGAAAGTTAGCCGAAATTACCTAGAAAATGCTATTTCAAGTAGCTATCTTTGAGAAATTCCCTAGGTCGGGACTTAAGGAGTTAAGAGCTGAAATTTTAAAGTGTTATACTCCTATATACCTAGTTTAATTAGAAATTTACGGAACCTCGATCCGATTTCGGTAGAGAAAGATATGAGCGTTGCCGTAAAGGCTGTCCGAATAGTCCTGAAACCGGACAGGTCTGTTCGGATGAAATCTGGTACCGTTCGGCCAATAATTAAAATGTGAGGTTAATTTATCCTTGTAGAGGATTCTCCTAGCTTTCCAAAGAGGTATTATAAGCTCGATTCGGACACGGGAGCTAGGAGATATGATCAATTCAGTAAGAGATAGCAAAGTTGTCCTGAATAAGCAAATGAGCAAAAATTACATTTGTTAAAGTATGTAATCCTTAAAATTAAATGGTTTAGATATGCCCTAATGAATTATTATATGATTTTGGTTTGTTAAAGAGGCAAAGAGAAGAAAATATTCAAGAAGAGGAGAGACACGATCAAGCTCGGAAAAGGGGCAAAGGGATCGCGATCTACAAACCCTGAGTTGCTAGGAATCAACTGAGTATGGAAAACCTTAGGGTTAGGACCTAGGGTCCTAACCACCTTTGTTATTTGAATTAATTTGAATTGTAACTGGACTAATAAACTATTTGGTAATATGGGAAGGAGGAGTAAATGTTAAGAACATGTTTGATACCATGATTGTATGCTAGGTGTTAGACTAGCTTAATACATTTTGCATAGCTCGGAAATGCCGAGGTAAGTAACGGGACGCGGCTACGGATGCCAGGTATGTGATTCATGCATGAAGCATGTCTTTGTGATTTGAGCATTTGATTGGTAATACGATGGGTAAGACCTTATGATATCATGATAGATGCTTGGTTAGTGGCATGACATATATGCTTCGAAATGATAACATGATATTTGTTTTGATATGATAACATGTTATATGCCTTGATATGATGGTATGACATATGTTTTGAGAATAATAGCTTAATACATGCTCTTCATAATGCCATGCCATGTACATCGTTGTAATAAGGAACTTGAATAAGTAAAATGGAAGATCAACTGAATGTGAAACTCCGATTGAGCCTTGGTCTATAGTTGGTCATAGGTAGTACGGCATGTCTAGGGTCTGAGCTCATTTTTTAGTACTTCGGTACTTCTGATCAGTACTTCGGTACTTCTGTTGGTACTATGGGTACCTTTGTTGGTGGTTAGTCACCATTTGTAGATACCATGAGTATCTTTTTTTAGTGCAAGTGTACATATCGTCAAGTAATAAAATGATAAGTATATCGTGTATCGCCTCCACAGGGATTGGTATACTTAATATGTCTTCCTTCGTTCCCTTGCTCCTGAAAATAAAGTAAAACACAAATAAGATGATTTGTTTTATCTAACTAAATATCTAAAAAACAAAACATAAAATAAAAAGGGTTGAGAACGATTATAGAGAAAGTAGGTATGATCCAGTTGCGTCAATTAGCGAATTCAATTGATCTTCTCCTTGTCCAATGCAATCACACAACCCTGCTTTGGTAGTACTGCAGATACTGCATCGGCAACGCTGGTGCTCCTTTGCCGCGGCAATCTCTTGCTCTTGGGTAGAGGTATCAAAGTTCAGCAAAGTGTCCGTTAGTGACTCCGCTCATCTCTGAGTCAAAGTGTTGTTGATGCTCAGTCCTTGACGATACCTCTCGGTGTAAATCAAAGATAACCACCAACCAATCCAATACTTCTTTTAGCTGCTTAAAATCTTAACCTACCCCTTAGTGCCTCCACAAGAGTATAGGCCGAGTTAGTGTCTACAACACCGTACTTATCCCTTTCGTGAATCTACACCTCTAGATGCTAGATAAATAGATTACTTGCAAACTTCCCTCTTGGGCTTGGATACAAGAACAAAGAATGGAAATAGGATAAGCAAACTTTGATTTTATTGCATAAGAACAAAGATACAAGAATCAATCTTCTCTCACTAATATCGACAACCTTCACCTATCCCTAAGAAATTTAGAACATATTATCGTGTAAGTACAATTCTTAGGGAGGAAGGGTTTTCTCTACAAATCGGCTCTCTAAATCAGCTCTCTTAACATTATGGTCGGCTAGGTTATTTATAGTCTAAACCTAGAGTAAACCTTTCCTATATAGACTTTAACTTGGAGTAGGGAACAAGTCTTCTTCAAGGAATCTGATATTTCAAAGTTTGCCGCCTTCTAGAAAGGTTTTCTCGCTTGGTCTTTGAATTGGGCTTTTAGCGCGCTAGCCTGGTCCAATTGGTGCGCTGCATCTTCCAGAATATTCTTTATATTTTTATCTTTCGTTGCGCCTCCATTATTGGTGATGCCACACTGGATTCTGCCGCGGCCATGCTTCTGCCTCGGTCGCAACACTGCTTCTCTACCGCTTCTGCTCTGGATATTCCTGCATGTATAGAATATGTAAAAATATCTGCATTCTCTATAAATATTAACTTTTAAAGTGATGATAATGGAATATCCAATATTTGAGCAAAGAGTTTATATTTCGGTTCAAGTTGGTGTATAATAGATACATAAAGTACCATGTGAATGGTAGTAAATAATTGCCTTTTAGGCACTCATCATTGATGCTGCCGCTCTGGATGCTGCCTCGGCCTTGTCCCTGTCTCGGCCTCAACACTGCTTCACTGCTACCTCGGCCCTAGATATTCCTGCATGTACAGAATATGTAATAATATCTACATTCTCTATAAATTTCGACTTTGTAAGTAGTGATAACGGAATATTCAATCTTGTGCAAAGAGTCCATATTTCAGCTCAAGTTGGTGTATAATAGATGCATCAGGTACCATGAGAAGGATAGTAAATAACTACCTTTTAGGCACTCATCAGTAGCATTCATCGACACATCACAAAGGACCTTGTCCTTGTAATTTTCGATCAAAAACGGTATAACAACTTGTCTTGTCACTTTAAGTTCTCCATCGTTATTCAAGCATTGCAATTTGTACGGATTTGGGTGTTGACCTAACCTGTCAACCATCACTGAACAAGCAATATTAGTACAACTATCGTTATCAATAATAACACATACCTTATCTTGAACTTCGCATCGTGTGTGAAAGATATTCTCGCATTATTGCTCATCCTAAACCTGTTGTACACTCAGACTATGTTTAACAACCAAAATTTTCATTATCTGACCAGTCTCGACAATTTCTAGGTCATCCTCCTTATCATATTCAATAGGGATCTCATGTGGTTCTTCTTTAGAATCTGACTTGATTTCTCCATCTTTTTGCATCAACATAACCCTAGAATTAAGACACTGGCTAGTAACATGTCCTCAACCAAGGCACATAAAACACTGGATATCTCTTGATCGTTCTTGTACCACCACTTTTTGTTTCTCACGCCTATATCAACAACGAGAGGCTTTGGCTTGCTGGATTCGCCTTGCTCTTGAATCCAAAGTGGCATTTTTGGTGCTTGTTTTTTGGCATGGTTAGGGGTATACAAAGGATTTGTAAAAGATTTAAATGGAGTATTACCTCGAGTAAAAACTTTTCTACGTTGTTGTCGCTCAATTTTGATCGCCATGTGCACCATGTCATCCAACTCGACATAATGCTACTACTCAACAATGTTAGCAATCTTAAAATTCAAACCTACCATAAACCGAGCCATAGTCGCCTCACGCTCCTCAACTATGTTCGCACGTATCATGGACATCTCCATCACCTTGAAAGAGTCATCGGCGCTCCTATTACCGAACAAACAAGAACAATTTATTTCGGTTGATTTTCAAGCACTTCGTAATCAAATAGTACAAGAACTTGTACATTTATCATGATTTTACAATAGAAACACACTTTCTTTTTTTCAATTCCTTTGCAAATTTCAAATTTGATTTTTTTTGTAATTTTTAATTTTTTTGACTTTGACTTTGACTTTGACTTTTTAGCCAAACTTTGATTTTGAATTTTTTTTTGAATTTTTTTCTTTTGTACTAAATTGTAGAAAAATTACAACAACCAAATCAAAGTTCTAATTACCAAATGATACGAGGTAGCCTGTCGAAACGGACTTTCTTCGTATGTTAAGGATCTAGGAATGTTGTAAGCATATTTTTGCAACAAGAGAAACAAGAAAACAAGAAGAAAAAAAGTTATATTCATGATAAAGTTAGGAATTCAAATAGAAAACGAAAATAAAGAGAAAAAGAAGAAAGAGTTGATGTTTTGAAGGAAATTTAAAACAAGAAAGATGAATGCATCAAGAAACATCCATGGCAGCAACTCGAACGTTCAATAATGATGAAGAATGTTGCTGGAATCAAAGTGATAATTCTAAACTCGAAAGAATCTGCACAATTTAATGACCAAACCTGAATCGAATCTGTTTAACATCAAAAGGACTTGGATAAATAACAATCCAGGAACCCAAAGTATCAAAATTGACAATAAAAAAAGTTTGAAAGTTAGAAAAATGTGAAACTTTATGTTTATAAAATTTAGAAAATATATAGGAGGAAGAAGGAGTTTGGCCAATTTGAACTTGTGGCCATAATTCAAACAAAAAAAACTAGCCAAAAACCACTACTAGGTGCCAATGTATACTAGTCAAGCATTTTGGCACATAAAACATATTTAAGATGTGTTAAATGTTTGGATTTTGAACACAAAACTACCCATTCTTATCCCTTGGTCGTTTGATCTTCAAGAGCAAGGTCCTTGCTTGCATTTACACGCTCACACATGTGCATAAGGCTGTCATGTGTGTCTCACATGCATGACACATGCCTAGGACACCTTCCCTTCGTTTAGGATAGGTTTTAGTTGTCGTAGGTCACTTCAACTTGAGTTGAGCTTAGCTGAAAATTGAGTTGAGCTGAATAGAGCTAGCTAAGAGTATTATGAGTTGAATTGATCTTGGAGCTAAGCCTCTGAGCTGCCTAGAGCTAAGGTGAGTTGCTTGCACTCCTTTGAGCTTCTTCTGAGCTGAATATAACTCCCTTGAGCTAGTGTTGTGCTGCATACACTCTCTTGAGCTAGGGTTGAGCTACATAGACTCTATTGAGCTGGTGTTCTCCTATGTACTTATATGTAAACATAACAAGAATACATCAAAGTATTGTAAACTTAATGGAAACATAAATACAAGGTGTAAATATTTGCAAACTTATTCAATAACACACACAAACTTATAAAAAAGTTCGAAACATTACAAACACTATCAAACCAATCCTTAAAATATACTTAACATCATATATACATACTTAAACATATCTAATAAGTAGTATAATCTAATGTCACATATCAGCATGCAACACATTATAAAGCCTATATTCTAAGTCATAAGTATGTTTAAATGAATCTAGAATTGTAGCATAAGTTAGGAAAAGAACTTCCCTGAATTTTTGTCTTAGAATGAGTAATAGGTCCTAATGGTAAGACCTTTAGATCAGTTTCCTTTGTTGTATCGATGTGCTTACATCACTTCCAAAAACCCATAAATGCAACTCATATCTTTCTTCCTCAATACTATACTTTTCATGAAGCTCATTGTATGGTGATTAACATACTTGAATCTTAAACCTTGGATGGAAGTAATGAGTCGGAAAGGTTGGATTTTAAGCTTTGAAACTATGGTATCTTGAGAGGAAAGATGGAAGAAGATGATAAAAAAAACCGGGTGAAAAGGGATGATATTATGGATGTTCAAACGGTTGATTCGGTTAAACGATCGAACCGAACTTTTAAAATTCTCTTAACTATTTTTTTTCATATTAACCGTTAACCGAATCGAAATTTTTCGATTTTTTTAACAAAATCAAAAAAAAGTTAGTTTAATCCGATCGATTAATTCGGTTAACCGAAGTATTCAAAAACAAATTGGGTAAATTACATAAATGGTCATTAAACTATGTTAAAATAGTTTTCTAGCCATTGAAGTTTTAAAAACTATAAGCTAACCATTAAACTTATCGAATTATTATAAAATGATCATTGATTCATCGCACATTATAAATTATTGATAAATATTGAAAACTTTAATTATTACCTTTTATAATTTAATAAATATAATGATCATCTTGTATTAATTTTATAAAGTTTAATTATCAATTTATAATTTTTAAAAGTTTAAAGACAAAAAATAAATATATAAAATATTTGATTAATTAATCAATTTCGATCCGAATTAACCGATAATCTAAGTTTAAAAAATCATTGATCGTTAACCGATCTAATCTAAAATTAATCGACCGATTGATCGAAAAAACTTCGATTCATTCAATTAATTTGGTTAACGGAGGTTTTGAACACCCCTAGATGATACCACAATGTTTCCTCTTCTCAATATGAAGATAAAAATGGTTTAAAGCAGGGAAATCTTTATTTTAAAATGTGAATAAAATTATAACATAAACATTTCATAGTTCTTTCCTTTTGTAAAATAGTCACTTACCAAGTCCAAATAGCTAAATTATCATCCAATAAAGTCCAAACATGTTCAATGTGTCTAATTATTCACTCTGACACAAAATTTAATAAAATATATTTTTAGATAATTTTATATTCTTTTAATTAAATACCACAATCTTATAACTCGTCCAAATTAACTAAATAACTTGATATATATTTTTAAAAATTTAATATAAAATTCTTAAAAATTTTATTTCATAATCTTATATTTTATAAATTTATTTTTACCGTAATCTTATATTTTATGAACCAAATACAACTATTATAAATCAACGGATGAACTCGAGTCCGGAAGCAAAAGAGGACATGAGCCTAAAGTTTATCATATCTGGGCTTAAGGCCCATAAAACATAGTATCGTTCATACTATTAATATATGCAGTTATTAGGGTTTCTTGTCTTCAAACTCTAGCAGGACACAGACTTTGAGTAAAGCAGCCTCGTTTCTCCAAGATGGTCAGTTTCTTCTGCTTTTCATAACTTTGATTAAAAATATTTCTTGAATTCTTTTAAATTCTTTGATAAGTTATGTTAACTTCGTGGTTTTGCTGTTTAGAATATTCCGGATTAGTTTGTTTGATCACTGTATTTTTACGTGTTGAGCTCACTTTCTGAACAAGTGAAAAGCGGTCTATCTTCATTGATTTGGAATGTTTATGATTTCTGGATTTCCTGTGATTCCCACTGTTCGTTATAGTATCGGGCATTTGGGTGTATGTGTTTTGGGTGGTAAAATATGGGTTTCAAACGGCCGTTCTGCATTCTGGTGTGACCGATCGTCTGCTTGGCCGTTTGGGAAGCATTCCCGAACAAAGACTTAATAGCTGGGATCTAGTTAATTCCTTTCTTAGTTAGCGTTTGATATATAATGGAACCTTAGATAAGTTTCCTGCTCTACCTTCGTTGTTCTGCTATTGACGTGGCTGGACAATTTGATATCTTGTACCTTTCAGTTTCATTGACAACGTGTTTTGTTTGTTGTGTGTTACAGGCTAGAGGGTTGAAGAAACATTTGAAGAGGCTCAATGCCCCTAAGCATTGGATGCTTGACAAGCTTGGTGGTGCTTTTGTATGTCATCATATGTACCCCTTCATTTCCATACAAGTTTACTGTTTTTCTTTATTCCTTTCAGTTTTCCCTTTTTTGTGCGCTTTACTTTCTTGATTCATCTATTATGGTTCTGTTTTTTTTTTCTTCATTTTATGTCTTTGTAGGCACCCAAGCCATCTTCTGGTCCCCACAAGTCCAGAGAATGCTTGCCGTTGATCCTTATTCTGCGAAACCGATTGAAGTATGCTCTCACCTATAGAGAAGTCATTGCTATTCTCATGCAGAGGCATGTTATGGTTGATGGAAAGGTTAGGACTGATAAGACCTATCCAGCTGGTTTCATGGGTATGTGTACTTTCTCTTCACTTCCTGGTCTGAGTTTGTCTGTTTTGGTCCTTCTGTATTCTCAGTGTACAAAGTATTTAGTTGAATGAAATTCTGTGTTTTGACAACTTTCCTTTCTCTGCCTTTCAAAAAAGTGTTCTCTTTAAACTTTGTCAGTTTTGATATTTCTGTATTCTCAATATTCAAAGTATTTAGTTGAATGAAATACTTTTGTTTGGTTACTCAGTTTTTCACATGAATTCAGAATCCTATAGTGAAATCCCTGTGAGCACTGGCATGATTGATTGACAATTCTGTTCATTTTTATGGAAGACATGCTGAGATATAGTGTAATTAAGCACATTTTTTGTTCCCAGTTAGCTTTGAAACAACATTTCATGATTCGGCTCTTTTCTCCCTGTCTTTCTAAAATATTCTCTTCAGATATTGCCTAACCATGCTTTACTACCTTCTGCCAGATGTTGTGTCCATTCCTAAAACAAATGAGGACTTCCGTCTACTTTATGACACCAAAGGGCGTTTCCGTCTCCATTCTATCACTGGTGATGAAACCAAGGTTTGAATTCTCATACTATTTGATCTGCTATTTATCAAGTTTGTACGATAGTACTTAAGTTTTCCAACTTTCTTCACCCTTTTAGTAATAACAATTTGAATTCTGCAGTTCAAGCTCTGCAAGGTTCGGTCAGTCCAGTTTGGCCAGAAAGGTATCCCATACATAAATACATATGATGGTCGTACTATCCGGTACCCTGATCCTTTGATCAAGGCTAATGACACCATCAAGCTAGACCTTGAAAGCAACAAAATTGTTGATTTCATCAAGTTCGATGTTGGGAATGTTGTCATGGTAACTGGAGGGAGGAACAGAGGGCGAGTTGGAGTAATTAAGAACAGGGAGAAGCACAAGGGTAGCTTTGAGACAATCCATGTTCAAGATTCTGCTGGGCATGAGTTTGCAACTCGTCTCGGTAATGTCTTCACCATTGGAAAAGGAACAAAACCATGGGTGTCCCTTCCTAAGGGCAAGGGTATCAAGTTATCCGTCATTGAGGAAGCCAGGAAGAGGCTTGCAGCCCAAAACGCTGCCTAAAACTTCAGCATAAGATATCCAGATATGTATTGCTGCAGTAGTTTATTCTAAGGATGCTAGAATCTTTTTTTGAAATTGTGAGCAAAATTTTGTGAACACTTCCTGCAATTTTAGTCTTTCTGTTGGATGTTGTTACCGACTTACCAGGCTTTAAGTTACTGAATACTTGGATGTTTCTGGAATATTAATGCTTTTGGTTAGTTAAATGAGAGTTACTTCTTCCACACTCTTTATTTATTGAAATTTAAGTTTTTAATTTCTATTGTTATTATCATTGGCTTTTAAGTCTTTAGTTCTCGGACCTTTTTCCGATTTCCTAGGGAAGAACTTCCCTGCTAAAGCAATATTTGTTATGCATGTTCTACTTGTAAGCAATGCAATTGCGATGACGGTGCAATTTATCAAAACAAACTTGTTTGACAGTATAGTTTATTTAATCTTGCTGCTTTTAGCCAATCTGACAATAGAAAGGTAACACTGTAGTCTGTTCCCTTGTTCTAGTCATTGCAAATATGTCCTCTGCATTTTATTCATCAGGCTGCCTTATTATTGGTCATTTGTATTCATAATTTTTTTGCTATCATTACTAGCTTAATGGAGAGATTTCATTGTCTGGACACGAGTCTTGTTGATGCCAAAATGAGGAAGCATTAAACAATGGAGCTGGAGACGGTGGACCATGGAGGTTGTAGCAGATTCAGTGGTTCATCTTTTGTTGATTTGGGCCGGAGAGTCGCATACAAAACGGTGGTTGTAGTAGAGAAGAAGAGAAAAGAGGCACTGCCCTCTTAAGTCTTGCCTAGGTGCATTGTGTGTTATAGCCCTCTTCCCTCTTATTTGGGGTGGATTTTAGCCTATTGGCATTGTTGGGGATGCTATAGTTTCAGGCCTAATGATTCTCCTTTGGATGGATGGACAAAGATAGGTATAACTTTCAAGTATCAACCTTTATAGTCTGTCCACGTAGGTGTCGTGCTGTGGCATCTGACAATGTTTGTTCTTAAGATTGTGAAAGCTTGGAAGGTTCCGAGGGTCACCTTCGGATTTGTCGAGTATGGAGATGTTGGGGGTCATTTTCGAACGTGGAGATTCCAACCATAACAAGTCTGTATCGGTATAGAACTTTAACTTGCTTCTTCAAGCTGTACATTCATCTGAGTCAATTTGAGTTCCTTGGGAAAAGCACATGTTCAGTCAAAACTAGACTTATATATGCATTCAAGTGAGAGTCTACTGTATTACAAAACAAGTTAATAAGATGTTAAACACACAATTCTGTAATAAAAATAAACCATATAAAATAGAAATAAAAAGATCACAGAAGCAAAAAAAAATCAATAAACGTTTTTGAAAAACTTAGACCGAGGCCTGTGCTATCACAGTGTCCTTAAAAAAGATTTGTTCCCTCCTGGAGCTAGAGTTTCTATGGAACGTCTGTTTCTCAAGATACAACGGTAGACTGCAGCAAAGAGAGCAAGGGGTCTCCTTTTATACTGTTCAGGCAAGGGACATGTTTAATTACAGAATTAATCTGTAATTAATAATTCCTGAAGAGTTACAACTCTCAGAATCCAAAATGATATTTAACAAAGAATTAATTCAAATAAATTGGAGGTTACAACCAACTGAAGGGTCTATAACTCCATAAAAGGTGGTCTAATTCTGTAATATTTGCTAAAAAAACTAATTCAAAAAGTAGGAAAAAAAATTTGTCACTTTAGAAGACCAAATGCCACAAGGCCCAAGGCCTATCTTTGGCTTTTATAAAAGTCAACCAATGCTAGTCCAAAGTTTAAAACTGGTGTAGAGTAATAATGTACTTAGTCCCAACTAATTTGAGTAATGGAACCCTCTCAAATTTAAGCTCAAATGTCCATGTATCATACCATTTTTCCAACACTAATTATTAGCTTCCGGTAATATTTACAGGCAAGTGCAGATTTAGTTTTCTAGTTCAAGTAGAGAATCTTTCAACAAAGGAGAAAATGGAAATGGATAGCAGTTAAGAGTCTGCTCTACCTGAAATGCTTGGAAAGCACATGTTTCCCTCTTATTTCTTAGGATAAAGCCAAGCAGATTAACAACAACAAAAAAAAACGGTGATGCCAAATGCCAGGAGGATCCAATGACACCATGCCTTTTCCAACTAATCTTCTTCAATTAGCTTAAACTAAAGCTTAAGTGAAACTCCTCATTTGATATTAGTTTTGTTTAATCTTAATACATTATGTAATCTCCCATTTCAAAAAGCCTAAAATATCTCTAAAAATGCTGAAAGTGAGGAGTGTCCTCACAAACACAAAAACATTGAAAGAAAATCCAACCAACCGTCTGACCATGGCCCCAACATCCCCTTCCCTTCCATTTATTTTAATTGAGAATCTTTGGTTGTAAGCATACATGGGAAATGAAAAGTCCAAAACACCTTTGCCTACTCACTGTCGGTTTCTTTTCAATAACAACACTTTAACCTTTTCCATGCATGAATCTAAACATCAAATTCCATTTGTTTCTTACCCCAATTACTTGTGATTTACATAGGATAAACCATGTCTTGATTATATAGCATTTGTTACTTCACAGTACAATTTTGAACTTGGCAAAGATTTGAATTTCATTACATGTATCTGTCTTGATAATTGTCGTTTTCTTGCATGTCGGATGCATATAGTTGTTTTGCTCTCCAGCATTAGTTTAATGGGGTAGCAGGAAATTTAGGAATGGAAGCACACAAATAAATGTATTTATATATATTGTGTAGGAAAGAAAAGAGAAGCTGTGGAGCTGCTTGAAGAATCAAAGATGGAGAAGTGGAGAGGCCGATGGCTTAGTTTTAAACGTTCGGTTGCTTTTCCGACAAAATGTATAGTTTTAAAGATCAAAATGTATCTCAGGCCAAAGGCTGCAGGTATATCTCCTTTTTCTGTCTCTTTAGCCACTTATATGCATGCTAATTAGAGCTATTGGATTCTGTTTCTATGCTGATATTGTAATAATGACAGAGAACAGGCAAGGGCTGCTTGGCCTTTACAAGGACATGGAGTGTTGCGGCGAATACGAAGACATTCAAGTGATGTGGAAAATGATTCATTCTTCTCACCCATCATCAACTGCCCACAGAACCAGAACAAGCAAAAGGAGTTTTTATTGGAAATTCAGTTTCTGTTTTAAGCCAACATAACCATCAAGAGGTTCGTCGAAAACCTTGTCATATTCAGGCTACTGGCAAGTTACTGTCGTTTCCTTGGGACGCCTCGTGCTGGCGTTGTGAACACTAGCCAGTGTTGTTCTCTTTGGTGTCCGGCACCAACACCCATGGTACCTGTGTTGTGCAGTGAACTCCTCCTAGTGAGCATCCAAAGAGAACGATACCGACTTTCGGGTACTATGTCAGCACGATATGTTCCAGAGAACTGAGAGTAGTTTGCCGGTTTGTGACGTTTTTCGCTCTTCTCCGTTACACTTCGACGAACTTAGACAACTATTTTTGTTGAACAAAGTTTTTATCCGACTGAGATGTAAAAATACTAGCAGCCACTTCAATTCCCCTTGGGGTAAATTTGTTTTTTTATGCATATTATTCTTCACATATATGTCTGGAACATCTTTGAAACACAAGGCACTAAAACAACAACAAAACACACTGCATTTAGTTCTTCATTACGCAGCACCGCCCTCGCAGAGGAGCATTCGATCAAAGCCACGCTCCTGCAAGTCAGACCGAGCAATTGCTCTCCGTGATTAGAGAGAAATAGAGAGGATTTTTATGAATCGAAAGCGAATTGAATGTAAAAAAGATGAAGTATAGTATTGGATTCGAACCTTCATTGTTTTACCCTGCAGCCTTAGTTGAGCAACATATTCTGATGTATTTGTAATTAGGGGTCCTTATCGAGCGAGTCGATCGCGAGTTGGGCATTGCTCGACTCGTGCTCGTTAAAAAAAAATTATTGTTCGACGCGACTCGTTGATCGTTAAACTCATTAAAATTATACTCGACTCGTGCTTGTTAAAATATTTTGTTGCTCAACTCGATTAATTGCTCGTTAAGTTTAACTTGTTGTTCGTTAAGCTTGTTAAAAAACTTACCTTATTTTTAACTAAAAGTAAAATTTAATAATACATATGAGGTTTAATATTAACTTTAATTAACAAATTTAACCAAAAATATCAAAAAAAATATAGAAAATATTTTTAAAGTCTAAATTCAAAAGTAGCATTCCGTAAATACACCAAACTAGCATATTAAAATTAAAATAACAATTCACACATTAATAATTATTATTTATATTTATTTTTTGAATGAAATTATTTTAAAATAATTATTAAAAAATATTTTAAAAAATTAACGAGCTACTCGTGTACTTATCGATTCGAGTTAGACTTTACTCGATTCAACTCGTTAAGGTATCAAGTCGAGTTTGAATTTGAATCGAACTAATTTGAGTTGAATATTTATCAAATCTTAACCGAGTCGAATTCAAGCAATTCACGAGCTGCTCAGCACTCTTAGAGTGTGTTTGGATGGAGGAAATGAGTATTACGGGTTGAAATACTTTTTTTCAGAATTAGATACCTATGTTTGGTTGGTGGGAATTTCTTTTACCCGGTAATAGAAAATTACCTATAGTAGCGCTACAGTAGCGTTTTTTTAAGATTTGTCCAGGAATCTCATTCCTTCCTATTTCTTTGGTATTGTAGAATTCCTGTCATTTAGGACAAAACTACCCTTAGAATTTCTGTCATTTAACGCCACAAAAATGCTCCGTTGCAATATTAAGTAGGAAAATGTATATTAGTTGAATTAATAATAAATTAATTTTATATAAAATTTAAATAATGTAATATTAATAATTTTATGAATATAAATATTTTATTTTTAATATTGAAAATTTCTCTTAAATTTAATTTAATATTAAAAAATAAAAAATAATTTTATATTTAAAAACATAAAATTTAATAATCTTAATATATTTATAAAATTATAAATAAATTATTTTATTAATATTTTAAATTTAAAAAATAACCATAATTTAATAATTTCAACATATTTAGGCCATTGTAAATAAGTTATATTTTCCCCAAAGATAATCTTTTCTGTGAACATTACCTATATATCATTACCGATAGAAATAATCTTAAAATCAATCAGTTTGTACACTTTCAAGACATTTTACCTATATAGATATATTGATTTAAATAAGTTTACTCTAAAGCCTGAATACCTACGTAGGTATAAAGGGTTACAAAAAAGTTTATAATTACAAGCCATATTACCTATACAAGTAAACCCTGTTAAAATTATGTTAAAATCCAAAATATTTTTTATTTTATAAACTCAACTATACACTATGATTTTTTTCATAAATATAATATTTATAAAAATTATTTAAAAATATAAATTCTTAATATTAGTTACACTAAAATTATGTTAAATAAAAAAAAATCTATGAATTTTTATTTTAATATTTTCTATTTACCGAAAAATGTTTATCTAGTTAGAAATAAAATTATATCATAGGGACAGTTTGATAAAGATTACTTTCAAGTAATGTTATATTCACCCAACCAAACACTGTCAACTTACATTCCTACCAAACAAACCAAACAAAGTAATATAGCATTCCAAGTAATATACCAGGTAATGGTATATTCCAGTAATCTTATTCTCAAAAGTAATCATCTTTTCCATGAACCAAACACGCCCTTATTGTAATGGCTTCAACCTATAGTCCAGCACAAATTTATTAGAATATTTGGCATATTATATTTAAATCTTGTATTGAGTTGGTAACACGAATTAATCGAATATCAATTTAATCTTAAAAGGAAAATTTTATTTAAATTGGTGTCGACCTGCCAAATTAGGGTTCAATTATTTTGAATTGGGTTTGGAGAAATTATATCATGGGTAAGTTTCACCACGTCATCCATGAGACCAACCACTAAAAACTATCTCATTATTTTTTCATGTCATATTTTTCTAATTGAATCTTCATTCATATTTACTGTTAATTCATTTTAAAAACAATTTTTTTAAATGAAGATTTACATTGTGAAAATATATAACATAAAAAAAATGATGAGATAAATAAATTTTAGTAGTTGATTCCATGAATAACATGGTGGTAAGACTTACCCATATAATTTCTCAACAAGGGGTTATGTCATTCACACACAAAATTAATTCCCTAAGATTATACAAATTATAGCTTAAATTATAAGTTGGTTCGCAATTTTCGGATATGTAAATAAGTAAAATAATATTATTTAATATTACATTTATAAATTCAAATAAAATAATTCTAAATCTCAATTAAAAAAATTGTACACCGTTAAGAAAATGAATGTGATTCAAAGGGGTAAATGGGTTATTTGGTTCGGATTTGATTCTTGTTATGTCAGTTTTAATTAATATTAATTTATATTCGGTTTAGATAGGTTTGAGTCTGGTTTAAACTCGGGTCTACATTGAATTCAGTTTGAGTATCGAGTCGAGATGGTTGAGTTTCGGTTTAGATGAGTTTTGGTTCCGTTAATATTGATTCGGTTATTTCGAATCGATTGATTTCGAATCGGGTCAATATCAGGCGTGCAAGAAATCAATCGATTTGAGTCGAGATTTTAGACTGAGTTAAATTTTTATCCCGTATATATCACTCTGTATAGTATGTATATTTGATTTTTAATGAATTGTATGATAATTCACATCATATTAATTTTCTTTTAATATAATTTCTTATTTTGAGTTGCCTTCAGTTCGGGTGAAAATCGATTCAAATCCATTTTGTTCGGATGAAAATCGATTATGGTCTATTTTCAGTTCAACCAGAATTCAGATAAATTTTGATTTGGTTCAAGTTTCAGATCAACACTAGATCATTTTATTCGAGTCAATTTTAAGTTTTGATTTAAATAAATCATTTAGTTTTCAGGTCTCGGGTTAAATTTTCTAAGTTTAGAGTATATAAAAAGAATTTGTATAAAGGGTTGATTAAATTAGTTATAAAAAATTAAATAAAAAACCCTAAAATTTTAAGATATTTGTATTTTAGTCATTAAACTCTAAAAATTTATAATATAATCATTAAATTTTTTAATTAATTTTTATTACGATTATCTCATTAACTGCCTATAAAGAATGTTAATATGATGATTAATTATTTTTGCCATTTTTTTAATGTTCTCTATTTGCTCTATGATATATTTTTTATCTCTCAATTTCCTTTTCACTTCTACTAAATAAAATAATATTCCTCAAACCCAATCAATATAAGAGGTACTCAGCTCTCTTTGTCTAGACAATAATTTAGTATTAAAAAATAATTATTTTATGCACAAGAGTTTGTGTAATAAAAACATTTTACGTTTAGAATTTAGACGCTTTATTTAGAGATTAAAGGTTAAATTATAATAATTTTAAATTTAGAATATATTGATAAAATTTTAAATTTAAGATTTATAAGTAGAGAGATAAACCCTCGTCGAAGCTTGTAGGGGCCACGGTGTCACAAAGTTTGAAAATTTCATATTTTATTCTTTAAAAGTTTTAATTTAATCTTTAAAAAAATTAAAATTGTTATTATATTTTAGTTTTTAAAATAATTTTAATTAGATCTCTTATTAAAATTTTTAAAAATCTTGATAAATCTCATTTAAAAAGTTAAAGTTGTATATTTTTATGAAAAATTTAACTTAAACCCTTTAAAATAAAAACTGAATTTAAGCTTCAAAAAATTTAAACAAGTTTCCTCAAATTCTTTCCAATTTTTGAAAAAGAAGAGCGTTATCACCCGGATTCACTCGAAAATTTGGATGTACAACTTGTTGGAACGACCATGCTAACTTCAGCAGATGATTCACATATAAAAACAATTACACTAATTGGGATAAATTTGTTTTTAAAAGAGTGATTCATTGTACAAAATAGTTTAAAACTTCTTTTTGGTTATTTAATTTATTCCACCATGTTAGTACTAAAATCCTGTTCTGTAGTTATTTTTCGACAGTTCACCATTCCTCACCCCAAACATCACGTACCTCACCGTTCCGCGTCCTCACCCTCTAGTTGTACCTTAGAAGCCCAATTAATTATTATTTTTTGTTGGATGTTCATTGATGAAATAATTAACGTTTTATTCATTGATTTTTAATGACGAGATAATACACTTTTCAATTTTAGAAGTCCGATGAAGGCACGAATGATACGGTTGAATCATGTGGTGGGAGGGGAGGAATATAAGGATTTATTTTTTGGGTTTGACGTTTTAGAGAATTTAAAGATTTTATATTTTAAAAATTAAAAATTAAAAGAAATAATAGAATGTCATGTGTTGCATTTTTTTTATAGTATAACAAAAAATATTTTCACGCCTATTATAAAAAATGTTACTTGTGTTATGAAATAAAATATTATTCAATAATTTAACCTAAAACAAACAATAAGCACAAAACTAAAAAATATAGTTTGGATATCTTTACTATGTTTAAGTATTTATATATTTAAAAGTAAAAAACAATCTAAAAATATTTTTTTATAAATGTTTTAATCATCGCTTTTAAAAATAAGGGAAACATATATTTTTTTTATAAATATTTTGATATAAAAATATATAATAATATAATATGAGGGAATCAATCAAGCAGTAACAGTAAAATATAATATTATGGACATAACGGATAAAGATAAAATATAAATATCTAAAAATAAAAGATAAATTTATAAATAAATTAAAATTTAAAAAATTTAAAAAAATAAAAATTAAACAATCATCGAAGGTGAATTACGATTACACCTCTCCACTCATTTAATTCTGTTCTTGAACATGAGGAACGAAATTGCAATTTATAGTTAAATCATGGTAACCCATTTTTTTTTTTACATTTTATTTAATTTTGCAATAAGGGTCTTTTTACAGTATTAGTATATATTTTTATTTTCATTAATACTTTGTTACTATTTTATGTTATTAAATTATTACTAATTAAAAAATATTATTAATATTAAATATATATTTATACATAAATAAAAAATTAAATGTATTAATTTAAGTTTATTAAAAATCCAAAATATTAGTAGTAGTAACAAACTTATGTTATTATAGTAAATTAGATGTTATTATTTGGAAAAAAAATATATAGAAATATTATTATTATTAACAATCAGTGGCCAAATTATAATAAACTTTGACCTTTTTTACAAAACGTCTGAAACTCTAATTATGGGCAATAGGTAATGCTTGAATCCCACATTAATAATAAATGTTCTTAGAGGTATTATCAGAACCAACACTAATGTCTCTCTTTGGGTTCTACGCAGTTGTATTCTAACTTTTAGATCATATTAGGGTGCTTATCGACCAAGTCGATTGCGAGTTAAGCATTGTTCGATTTGTGTTCGTCAAAAAATTTATTGTTCGACTCAACTCGATGCTCGTTAAGCTCGTTATAATTGTGTTCGACTCGTGCTCGTTAAAATATTTTGTTGCTCAACTCGACTCATTGCTCGTTAAACTCGACTTGTTGCTCGTCGTTAACGCTCTAAAAAGAGTATATTTTGTACCCTTTTACTTAAGGTTTTGTTTGATTTCAAGCTCATTTGCATTGCATTTAGTTGTATTTCATGTGCATTTGCATTAGATTATGTTTTATTTTATTTTCTCTTTCATTTTAGAAGATGTTGCTTCAAAGGGTATGTTGTTGATGGTGTTGTGCAGATTGCCGGGACAAAGTTGAAAGAATGAAAGAGATGTTATAGAAATTTTAGTGCTGGATTGGACTTCAAGATGCTATAGCATTGTGGGTAGACAAAACAAAATTGTAGAAAGATCAAACCTGCAGCCCACTGTCCTTACGCGTGAATTCCAGGCCAGCCGCACCTCTCCTGTAATTCCCTACATTTTGCTGAAATTCTCTGCAGAAAATTTCAGGGAATATTCTTTGCATCTTTAGGGCACAAAACCCTAGAAGCCTCCTCTATATACAAGGCCAAACCCTCCTTTACAAGTGCGGTGAAATAAAGGAGATCGGAGTTGAAAAACAAAAGAAAATAAAGAAGAGAACTTTAAAGAGAGCAACGAGGAAGAACAAAGAAGAAAAGCGGTCACTTTCCTTCATCTTCAACCTCAAGCCGAGCCACCATTGTTGGAGAGCTTCAAGCAAGAGATTTGCGAGACTTCGGATGAAGCGGCAAGCTAGAAAAGCCTCACGGCATAAGCGTTTGGGACTTTCTTCATCTTCACTTTATTTTATCTCTTTTCTAAGTTGTTGAAAATATATTTCAAAGAACGCAAGTTGAATAGTTTGCTAAACCTAGCCATGAAATAAACTAGTATGATTTAGGCTTGTTATGGATGATTTTTGTTTTGTTTGAATGAATGTATTTACTGTTTCTAGTTTTATTTGAGTGTTTTGTTCATGAAAGCTGACACCTTTATCTTTAAACCTTGGCTTGTAAGAGCTCTTGGGAGATAGTCGTAGCTAAGGGGTTTGGGAAGCTTAGATCCAGGGATAGACAAAGCTAGACGAACATGACCAATGAGATTACTATGGGAGCAGAATCCTAACTCACCTTAGGGATAAGGGAGAGTTTCAACGACTAAAAAGGATAGCACTTTATCAACATTAGAAGTTTTGGGCTGAGACCGGGATGTAATGGCTTAGCATTTTCGAGTCTTAGGCCTTCTGACTAGGGATAGTGGAGGCATTTTTAGTAAACTCTATCGAGCACTTGTTAAACCAGTAGAACAGTAAGCCCTTCAGGAAAACAGTAAGATCGTTGCCATAGCAAGCCTAGCCTGTCTTAAGCTTGAATTTCTCCTTTGTGTTGTGTTTGTGCAGCTTTATCTATTACTAAATTCTCAATTTTATTTTGCTACCACATTTTTGCGACAAACTTTATTTTGCTAAAGCATTTTGGTGACATTTGTAGAATTGCTTTAGCATATATTCATACAAAGGATTTTCTTATCTTTTTTTTTCTTGTTAACTTTTATTTTTCTTTTGTTCCTATTCAACATGTCGTTTTTGAAGGTATAGAATCAACCTCAGGGTACTATGTGTCTCAGAAGCACAATGGACAGAAACGGGCTGCAAGGGTGTAGCTTTGGAGGGAAAATTTTTGAATTATTTGATTTCGGCCAAATAGGAAGAGCCCTAGTTGAGGAATTTGGTTGGTTTGCAAGGAGAAGGAGAAGGGTCCGGTTTGAATTCAAGCCCTGTTTACCTCCTTTTCACTTTTTATTAATTATAAACCTCCTTCTCTCTCTCTCACTCACCATCACAATTCAACTATCATCATAACCTCTCCTCTTCCCCATAATCTAGCCGTACACTTCTTACACCCTTCATAATTACTTTTTACTACCCTCTCTCTTCAAAGAAAACAAACCATCCCTCTCCCAAACCTTCATCTTCTACCTTCAACCTTTTTCAAGAAACCTTCTTTCCACAATAATGGCGAGATGCAAAAACACAGCCGAATCTTCAAGGGCTGCCGCTCAAATAAGATCAATCGAAATCCAAAATTTGAGAATGATACGACAAATGAGCACTTCCAAAAGATTAAAGGAAGAACTGTGCACAAATAAAAGAGATTTATTTTTGATGCGACAGCCATAAAGGACCTTCCTGAACAAGTTGAGACAATAGTGAGGACACACAAGTAGGAGAAATTTGCGCTTCACTTTGATGTCCAGAAGGACCAGAACGCCATAAACGTTTCTTCGGTGAAGGAGTTTTACGCTCACTTCACCAGACTTGGTCAAGAAACTCTCTACGTTCGTAGCGACCGCATCCCATTCACTGCTAAGGACATTTACTCCTACGGTGTAGAAGAGGAAGACATGCACTCCATATTCGTTGCTTCGATGCTGGGGTAAAGCCTAGATTTTCTTTTGGAAGACCTTTGCATTGCTAACACCGAATGAGACGAGACAAACACCATTATCGATCGCACTTCTTTAAAGCCTAAAGCAAAGCTCTAGATGCACTTCATCAAGCAGAACTTGATGTCGACTTCCCACACAGCCACTATAAATCTTAGAAAGTTGCAACTTCTCCATTCCATCTTGAACAAGTGACCCATCCACGTGGGCAAAATCATCATGGAAGAAGCATACGCTGCTTTGAAGCGAAAGCAAAGTCCTCTTGTCTTCTCCTAATTGATCATTGCTCTATGCCAGAAACATAGAGTGTTCGAATACAATAAGGATTAACAAGTCAAAGAGAGACGAGGAATTGCCCTGAAGAAAATTCAAGAGTTGATGGGTGTGGAGGAGAATACTCCAACAACCAGTCACCCTACTACCCAACGAAGAAATGCTACAACAGATTTCACTACTTTGATTGCTACAATGGAAAGGACACAGCTCTAACTGGCTGACCTATATGGAAAGTTCATGACTTACATGAACTACGTGTGACAAAGAGATATGGTGCTCCAGATGAACTTCATGGAGTTGCAACTGGACAACGTGGTCCTCTTTCCCAACTTCCAGACCACATATTCGACCAAGATGAACCAAAGCTCGTCCCTCAACAGCAGCAGGACACTCCACAGCAGTAACAACCTCCCCTAGATCCTGAACACAGTCTTTTCCTGCAATAGAAAGAGAAGACCCCAACTGTACACTCCTCTGCCCCAGTTGCATCACCCACAACATCTAGTCAAGTCCCAAACGGTCCTTAAATTCCACCACAACAATCAAAGGGAAAAGGAAAGGGACTTGCTAATGATTCATAATCCTCTGGGGACCGAACCATCCAAGTCAACAGTGAGGACATAGGCCTCAACTTCTAAAAGTTGAGGCACCACCTGCTCCGACATTTGACACCCCATCCCTCGTTGCACAGTGAAGAGAATTGCTGGACGATATGTTTCTCGCGGTGTGGAGGAGGAAAGAATGCCCGATGCCGCAACATTGTAGGAGGAGGATGACGAGCAAAACCAACCAGAAGATAAAATTATACATACTGACCCATCACCACAAAAAGGGCAAGCGAAGAGAATCAAACGCATGGCTACAAGGAAAACCAGATCCTCGAAGACGTATGCATCTTTACTTTTTTACTTTTTCTTTTACTTTTGCATATAGTTTCATGTAGTTGCATTGAGGACAATGCTAACCTCAAGTTTGGGGGTAGCAAAGTCTTTGCTATAACATTTTCATGCGCATATGTATAAATTTTCTACAACATTAGATTCAATTTAAGACAACCTTTAGGCTAGAATAAATGATTTCCGATGATGAAAATTTTAATGCTTTTGAACTGAATCATAGAAAATATTGAGAATAAATTGAACTAAATTAAAACTTGATGCTTTAGAACTTTTAATTGACACGGTTGTTTGTTTTCTATGCTCGAGTGTTAGGAATTTTTTAAAGAACTTAAAATCTATGCCTTAGTTAGTTCGAAAAGAAAAAACTCCTTTTTGCTATAGTATAAAAAAGAAGAAGAAGAGTTATGAATAAATGCTTTAGCATAAAACTGTAGAAAGACTCTCCTCTATTCAAATGTTAACTTATACTCTGAACAAAAATAAATAATGCTACAACATATGAGCGAATGAAAGTTTTCACGGGATGACTCTATCTACAAGCTCAGGGATGAGATGTTTTCTCCGTACTCATCTAGAGTTAAGGATGGTAGTTGTGATGAGCTGACACCCTTCGAAACAGTTTAAAAAAATAACTAAGCATGAGAGTAATTTTTAAAAACTAGGGAATAGTGAATGAGGAAAACTAGAATATTTCTAACACTGTTAAGCATAGGCTTGATACAATCCATTACACACAAGCAAAGTATCCTGTCTAAGTTCAAGTTTTTGGAATTCTCAATATCATGTAGATTTCTATAGCATTTATATTCTAAGGATTGATGTTCTACTTAAACTGTTGTCGAGAATTGAAAGTTTTTCTATAGCATATTTATATGTCATTGCTTGAGGACAAGCGATATCTTAAGTTTGGAGGGTGTTAACAGTTTAAAAAACGTATATTTTATACCCTTTTACTTAAGGTTTTGTTTGATTTCAAGCTTATTTGCATTGCATTTAGTTGCGTTTCATGTGCATTTGCATTTAGATTAGGTTTTTATTTTATTTTCTCTTTTATTTTAAAAGATGTTGCTTTGAAGGGTATGTTGTTGTTGTTGGTGTGCAGATTGTTGGGGGCAAAGTTAAAAGAAGGGAAGAGATGCTATAGCAATTTTAGTGCTGGATCGGACTTCAAGATGCTATAGCATTGTGGGCAGATAAAACAAAATTGCAGAAAGAACAAACCTGTAGCCCATTGCCCTTACGCGTGAATTAAAGGCAACTGCGCCTCTCCTGCATTTTGCTACAATTCTCTGCAAAAAATGTCAGAGAATATTCCTTACATCTTTAGGGACGAACCCTAGAAGCCTCCTCTATATACAAGGCCAAATCCTCCTTTACAAGTATGGTGAAATAAAGGAGATCGAAGTTGAAAAACAAAAGAAAATAAAGGAGAGAACTTTAAAGAGAGCAACGAGGAAGAACAAAGAAGAAAAGCGGTCACTTTCCTTCATCTTCAACTTCAAGCTGAGCCACCATTGTTGGAGAGCCTTCATCTTCATCTTCAACTTCAGGAGAAGCGACAAGCTAGGAAAGCCTCACGGCACAAGCGTTTAGGACTTCCTTCCTCTTCACTTTGCTTTACCTCTTTTTTAAGTTAATGAAAATGTATTTCAAAGAACACAAGTTGAATAGTTTGCTAAACCTAGCCATGAACTAAACTAGTATGGTTTAGGCTTGTTATGGATGATTTTTATTTTATTTGAACGAATGTGTTTACTGTTTCTAGTTTTATTTGTGTGTTTTGTTCATGAAGATAACATCTTTATCTTAAAACCTTGGTTTGTAAGAGTTCTCGAGAGATTGTTGTAGCTAAGGGGTTCGGAAAGCTTAGATCTAGGGATAGACAAAGCTAGACCAACATGAACAATGAGATTATTGTGGGAGCAGAATCTTAACTCATCTTAGGGATAAGGGAGAGTTTCAACGACTAAAAAGGGTAGCACTTTATCAACATTAGAAGTGTAGGGACATAGGGTTTTGAATTTTAAAAGTGGATTTTGGTTAAATTAGGGGATAAGGAATTTGAAGAACTTAAAAATAAGGGATTCAGTTTAAATAGGTGAATTTTAAATTAAAGTTTTTTTTTAAAATAATTTGGGAAATTAATTTAAGAATGGTTAAAAAGGTGGACTCACCACCGATCAATATTGGTAGACCGGACACCGTGAAACCAAAATTTCAAAATCAAAAGGGTTCGGGAGTCGGTTACGGTAAAAAATGGGATTAGTATTTTTGAATCGCCCAAAATTAGTACCTTCGATAAAAATTATTATTTAATTAATTTTAAATTTTTGGGATTAAAATGATGCTTAAATTAATATTTGTTTAAAAATTCGGATTCAATTTTAAGTTTACCGTGTTTTTACTCGAAGGTAACGTGTACACAACGACCTATGCATCGGAACGCGGGCTCGTTACGACCGAGTAAAAATGTTGAGAATTAGATTTATTAATTAATGATGGGTGTGAGATGTAGCTTAGTAAAACAAAAATAGCAAGGCATACGAATAGAAACATGAATTAAACATGACATAAAAGCATGGAATAAGCATGGTACAAGTAAATAGAATGTGTACGATAAAAATAAAGGCAATAATTGAAATGCATGAATGATATTAACATGTGCACATATTAAAGAATACAAAACATATGAAGTAAATAAATATAACATGATGTAAATAAAACCTACAAAAATAAAAGATACAAACATAATCAGAATGAATAAGCAATTATTTAAATAAAAGAAATAGATTGTAGAATAAATAAATGAATGAATAAAAATAAAAAAAGGAAAAAAAAAGAAGCGAAAGTAAGAAAAATAAACAAAAAAAGAACACTGGAGAGGACTTGATTTAAAACCGAAGTAAAATTGCAAGTACCATGGGAGGTATTTTAGAAAGGGGAAGGGCCTTAAAAATAAGGGTGAAAAACACGGAAGGACCGTAGAGCCAAAAAACCATTTCAAACTGGCGATTTTAACCAAATCCATGACCGGATTGCAAAACCAATCGATCATACAGGGACTTGGGGTGCTATTTGGAAAGGCGAAATGGTTTAAAAAAACTTATTTAAAGATGCTGAAGGACTTATTAGCAAATAACCCTTTCGAAAAGACGATTATCGTCTGAAATATGAATGAAAATGCAAGGTTTAGAAAACGTTCAAGGATCGAAAGTGTTATTTGAACGGGACGGAGGGGTTTAATGAACTAATAATTCCATTTTCATTTTGATCCTTCACTATATAACACACTTTAAAATTTGAAACACCTTCCTTAACCATTTTTTTTTCTAAACCAAAGTAAAATTCCCCAAATCCTCTGTTATTTTGGGAAATGGATGAACACATTCAAAGTGTTCATCAGATTTCCCCAGAAATCACCGCTCATTTTTAGAATGTCACCACGACGGCCGCCACTAATGGCGGCCAGCAAAACAAAAGCCAACAAAATTTCCCTTTTTGAAAATCAGAGAAACAGAACCTTTTCTTTTCGGTTTTTAAACCCTAAGAACAACAAAAGACCGCCCCTTTTTAAAAACAACGAAAACCTTGAAGAAAAACAAAGGCCTCTCAAGCTATGTCAGAACACGGAAGGCACACGATTCCTCCTTCCCCTCGGCTCACCAACGACGACCTGAAGGCGTCAGGATTGTTGCTAGAGCGAGAAGTCGAAAAGGCTCGACCGGATCTTTAGAATGAAGCTAAAAAAAACCTTTTTCCTTATTTTTAGCTTCGAACACCAGTCTAAAAAAGAGAGAGTAAAACCGAGGATATACCTTTGGAAACGTTGTTGCCTTTTCTATTGATTTTTCTTTATGGGTCAAAAAAGAAGACCCTTACAATATTCTTAGCTTTTCGGTTTTATAGCCGAACGGTTTACAAGAGAGAAAAGAAAAGGGACACTGATTTTCTATTGGTTCTGATGTTGTTGTCACGCTCTGGTTTTTGTTGTGATGTCTCTGATATGCTTGTTGGTTTGTCTCCGGAATTGATGTTCATGCTCTGCTATTTGCTTCTGAATCTCTGAGTATTTCTGCGTTTTCGCCTCTGATTATTGCTAGAAATGTACGATTTTCTGACATTGATCCTTGTCTTTTGCATGAGTTGGCTGCTGGAGATGGAATGAGGACCAACGACGAGACGACCGGATGACAACTGGGGAGGTGAATGGCCAGATGATTATTCAAACGGTTGGCGCGTGTCGCGCACGCGCGCGTGAGGCAGCACAGGAGTCGCGCGTGGGCGTGTGTGGAGCTGAATGGTTCATCCTCTTTTGCATCTGGACCATTGGATCTCAGTTGCGCATAGGACAAAGGGGCATAAGTTAGGCTAGGGTTTTTGATGTATATCTGAATTGGGCTTAAGACCTGGGCTGAATAATTAATTTAGTGGGCTTCTGTTATTATATTTTGGGTTTAAAAATATGTATTTTAATTATTATTGGACTGATATTACAATAAACATTGGGATATTTATTCTTTGGGTTTTGTTTATTTAATTTGTTATAATAATAATAATAATAATAATAATAATAATATAAAAAAACTGAATGAAAAAGGTGATGATAATTTCATATAGCTTAATGGAATAAAACAAATGTTAAATGACTGTAGTTAGACGAAAGAAGAATAGCCAAAATAACTAACAAATAACTAAACAAAAGATTTTTTTTAGGATTTTTAATAAGAATTATAATAATAATAATAATAAGTAAACTAGTAGTAAAAACCGAAAACTATATATAAAAGAAACGAAATAGTAATGTATATCTATATATATTTTGGAAAATGATTAAAAAGAGAATAAAGGAAATACAAACAAAAAGAATTTATTTACATATATAAAAAAGAAGAATATATAATAATAAATTCATTAATACCCTTTATTTGAATTTGTAGCAAAAATTGAATCGGTTTTAGACCCCGGATAAAATTAGTGATTAAAGCTTCCCCTCTTTGCTTATCGTTGTAAAACAATAATAAAGCAAAGACAATAAACACTAATTTTATCCGACTTTCCTGTTTAGAGACCCTGATCTGGAAATCCTTTCTTCACTGTTTTGATAGCCCTTTTATCCTCTGATCCTCTGATTTGCTTTGCCGCGAACAACATCCCAACTTAAGACTGCACACATAAAGAGAGATTTTAGCAGCGAATTTTGGTACCCTTATTTAGACATTTTGAACAAATTAAAACATTCTGAGATGTGGGTCCCCCCTCTATGAGACTTTAAGCTCTAAACTATTGAAGAAGTTGATCCCTCCTATATAGAATCAACTTCTGAAAAAGCTTCGAGTTTTTCCTATATAAAACTCTTCGCAGAAGTCCTCGATCTGAGTCTCTCCTATATGAAACCCTAAATCTAGAATTCTAACAATGTTGATCCCTTCTCTATAGAATCCACATCTTTGAGATGCTTTGATTTCCGATCATTGCAGTATCTGACAGTCCCTCTCTTCGAGCGTATACCGTGGTAGACGAACCCTCTCTTTGAGCGTATGTCACGAAGTATGACCCCCTTGTTTAGGCGTATGTCATAGTGAACGGTCCCTCTCTTCGAGCGTATACGATGCATACGATGCATATGATGTATACCGTGGTAGACGAACCTTCTCTTAGGCGTATACGTGGGTATTGAATGCGTTTGTGATTTTCTATCCTGTAAAATGCATATGATGCAAAAAGATATGAATTAGCATGTACCTATTCTATACGATGCATGCTTTGAATCACAGGCGGAAGTCATTCGAATGTTCCTCATCTGGTTTCTTCGATTTCATCTTTTCTTTGTAGTCCCTCCCTATGTTAAGACCCAAGCTATCTATGTTGACATTGTCCTCTTCTCCCGGAAATGGGGTTTATAAATTTGCTTCTTTCAAAACGCCCCTTCACGAGTATTCACTTTAACAACTTTTTTCCTTCTTTTTTTTCTTCTTTTTTCTTTAGGCGCCCTTTCGGGTTTTCACCTTGCAAAGTTGAGTCTTATGTTATCTATAACACCCCAAATTTGGGCCTAGAAGTTTAGAGGCCGGTTTAGAGTTCAAGTGAACCGATTTTGTCGGTTTAGCCTAGTTCGGGATTAAATACTTAAAAATAGATTTTTAATGAAAATAAATTAAGGGAAAATATTCTAAAATCCTTATTTAGCATATATTTAACTTTGGTCAAATCAATTTTGAAAATTAACCTTTGAAAACCTAAGATTTTGAAATTAGTGACCGTTTTGTAAAAATTGAAAATTTAGGGATAATTTTATAAAACAAGCCAAAACTTTGAATCTTTAAGGGACTTTGATCCAATTATAATCCTAGCTGATCTAGGCTTTCCAAATATTAATTAATTAAGTCCAAAATCTATTTTAAATTAAATAACTTAATTAAACTCAACTTAAAACTCTTAAAACCCTTTTTAATTAACCTAAACATCACATATTTTTCTAATTTACGTTTTTCCTCTTTGGGGGCAGCTGTTCATCAAGTTTTCAAGGTAAAAACTCATTCTTTTCTACTAAAAATCGTTTCTAATAAATACCTTAACTTTTCTCCTTCAAATTTTCTTGTTTTCTCATCGTTTTCTCATTTTAAAACCCGGAAAGCAATTGGATCAGTTTTAGAGGTGATATTTCATCAATCCTCTAGAACAATAAAGTTCTTTACTGAAATTCCCAAGTTCTTGGCTTGGAGAAATTGTTTTAATCCTTTAATTTCATAAAAATTGTTTTTTCAGCTAAAAATCTTAATTTCGTTCAAGGGTTTTTACCCACTGTTTTGAGGTCTTAAATGGATTACTTTTAATGTGTTAGAATGTTTATAAAGTGTTTTTAATATCCCTAATCCCAGACTATAGGCTTAAGTAAAGTTTGGTGTGTTCCGATAAATTTTCGGTTTAAGTTTTGATAGGTTTTAAGGGTTGTTACGTAGGGATCCGACTTGTTGGTTTATTTTGTGAGTTTAGAAGCATTAAAACCCTTGGTTTTGATTCTTGAAACAGGAAAGAGTTAGGTGATCGCGTTTGAAGGCGTTTCGGTTCATTTCGGTGGTTTGGCGAGCAAGTATCGGCTATCGGTGAGTAGATTATGAGAGCTGCCAATTTGGCATGATTATAAATGTTTTTCAAAGGTTTGGGGGTGTAGGGAAGGTGTGAAAAACCTCCTTATACTCTGAAGCAAGTTTAAAGTATTGCTTTCTTAAAGGTTCTCATATTACGCCATGTTTTTATTATGTTATTTGTCATGCTCTTATTGTATTGTGCATATGTGATTATGCATGTATATAAATGCTCATGAGACTGTTTTTAAAGAGATTTTATATGCATTCAATGTTCCCACGGTTTTTATTTTGAAAGATAAGATAAAAGTGGTTTTATCGATTTTTGCAAATGATGCGTAAAAAGTGGGATACATGTTATTTGAATCTTGTTTTGAATTAAATGTTGAGAATTGATTTTTGATAATATATTGGCTAGTTAAGTGATGAAGCTTATGGGATAAGTTGATCGATCAATAGGGTCTAGAGTGCACTATAAACATTCAAAAGTCGTACGTGTATAAATTCCTTGTGTGTTATATTTTGCCTTTTATTCGAATGCTATATGATGGGAGTGGTACTGTAACATACGGGTTGATCGGAGTGGTACTGTCATCGGACACCAAGGTGAGATAATTCATGTTGAGAGTGGTATCAACATGCGCATGCTCTGGGAGTGGTACTAACATGCGGTTGCCCGTTTATCCTAACAATTTGGAGTGGTACAAATCGGATCATTAGTACCAATATATGTTTTTATTTTTTTTCAAAGGTAAGTGTCATGATTTTCACTTGATTGCATGTGGTATTATGCATGCGAGGTTTTATGCATTGATATGTATGTGATTTGAGCATTGCTATGTTGTTAGCATGTAAGACTTGAGCTTTGTGCATTGAGGTGCACATGTAAGCATTGCTATGTGAGTAGCATGTAAAACTTGTGTTTTAGCTTTTGAAGCATGTTATTATAAAATGGTTTTTACTGAAATCTAATGATGACATTGTTAGCCTTGGTTTGATGACACTTACTGAGTTTTAAAAGTGACATTGTTAGCCATGTGTGTTTTGTTTTATAAAGAGCATGAACATTTTTAAATTGATGAAATTGGTTTAATATGAGCTGCATTACAAGGTGTTTTTATAATTGTTTTATTCACTCACTAAGCTTATGCTTACCCTCTCATTTACCTTGCAATACAGAGTATTTGATGTGGAGGCAGCAAAGAGAAGCAAGGATCCCGTCAAGTGAAAGCTCAAGTGTGCCTTTATAACATTAGTAGTAGTGAGAGAGCAATGAGGATGGGTTATCATATTGTGAATAATGTCTATGCTTTTGAGACTTGAAATGGTTATATGCTTCTACTTTTCTTGAAGGAGAAATGGTTATATCTTAACTTTTCTCCTTCAAATTTTCTTGTTTTCTCATCGTTTTCTCATTTTAAAACCCAGAAAGCAATTGGATCAGTTTTGGAGGTGATATTTTGTCAATCCTATAGAAAATAAAGTTCTTTACTGAAATTCCCAAGTTCTTGGCTTGGAGAAATTGTTTTAATCCTTTAATTTCATAAAAATTGGTTTTTCAGCTAAAAATCTTAATTTTCGTTCAAGGGTTTTTACCCACTATTTTGAGGTCTTAAATGGATTATTTTTAATATGTTAGAATTTTTATAAAGTGTTTTTAATATTCCTAATCCCGGACTATAGGCTTAAGTGAAGTTTGGTGTGTTCCGATAAATTTTCGGTTTAAGTTTTGATAGGTTTTAAGGTCTGTTACGTAGGGATCCGACTTGTTGGTTTCTTTTGTGAGTTTAGAAGCATTAAACCCCTTGGTTTTGATGCTTAAAATAGTAGAAGAGTTAGGCGATTGTGTTTGAAGGCGTTTTAGTTCGTTTCGGTGGTTTGGCGAGCAAGTATTAGTTATCGGTGAGTAGATTATGAGAGTTGCCAATTTGGCATGATTTAAATGTTTTTCAAAGGTTTGGGGGTGTAGGGAAGGTTTGAAAAACCTCCCTATACTCTGAAGTAAGTTTAAAGTATTGCTTTCTTAAAGGTTCTCATATTACGCCATGTTTTTATTATGTTATTTGTCATGCTCTTATTGTGTTGTGCATATGTGATTATGCATGTATATAAATGCTCATGAGACTGTTTTTAAAGAGATTTTATATGCATTCAATGTTCCCACGGTTTTTATTTTGAAAAATAAGATAAAAGTGGTTTTATCGATTTTTGCAAATGATGCATAAAAAGTGGGATACATGTGATTTGAATCTTGTTTTGAATTAAATGTTGAGAATTGATTTTTGATAATATATTGTCTAGTTAAGTGATGAAGCTTATGGGATAAGTTGATCGATCAATAGGGTCTAGAGTGTACTATAAACATTCAAAAGTCGTACGTGTATAAATTCCTTGTGTGTTACATTTTGCCTTTTATTCCAATGCTATGCGATGGGAGTGGTACTGTCACATACGGGTTGATCGGAGTGGTACTGTCACCGGACACCAAGGTGAGATAATTCATGTTGAGAGTGGTATCAACATGCGCATGCTTTGGGAGTGGTACTAACATGCGGTTGCTCGTTTATCCTAACGATTTGGAGTGGTACAAATCGGATCACTAGTACCAATATATGTTTTTATTTTTTTTCAAAGGTAAGTGTCATGGTTTTCACTTGATTGCATATGGTATTATGCATGCGAGGTTTTATGCATTGATATGCATGTGATTTGAGCATTGCTATGTTGTTAGCATGTAAGACTTGAGCTTTGTGCATTGAGGTGCACATGTAAGCATTGCTATGTGAGTAGCATGTAAGACTTGTGTTTTAGCTTTTAAAGCATGTGATTACAAAATGGTTTTTACTAAAATCTAATGATGACATTGTTAGCCTTGGTTTGATGACACTTAATGAGTTTTAAAAGTGGCATTGTTAGCCATGTGTGTTTTGTTTTATAAAGAGCATGGACATTTTTAAATTGATGAAATTGGTTTAATATGAGCTGCATTGCAAGGTGTTTTTATAATTGTTTTATTCACTCACTAAGCTTATGCTTACCCTCTCATTTACCTTACAATGCAGAGTATTTGATGTGGAGGCAGCAAAGAGAAACAAGGATCCAGGTAACCGTCAAGTGAAAGCTCAAGTGTGTCTTTATAACATTAGTAGTAGTGAGAGAGCAATGAGGATGGGTTATCATATTGTGAATAATGTCTATGCTTTTGAGACTAGAAATGGTTATATGCTTCTACTTAATTGATAAATATCAAAGTTGATGTTAGCTTGTGACTATGAATTAAATTGCTCATTGATATTCTTTTAGTATTAATATAGTTATTTTAAAGTTTGATTCTTGATATCCCTATGTTTGAATTTGAGTATTGTTTATAATAAAGCATGACTACTTAGGAGTTGAATATCTTGTTGTTAACTAGGTTGAAGTGCATCTAGATAATAATATTCCATGATATATGCTTAAAGTGTTTTTAGGTGAATTTGCATATAGAGAATGACATGAAACCTTTGGAAGCTGGAATTAGTCCCTAAACTTTGAGCATGTAATTAAATGACTTATAGATATTATTTTAAGTCTTAAATTTACGTTCAAGCATGAAATATACTTAATTAATTATTGATAACCTCAATTTCACAATCAAGGTATAAAATTCCGGAAATTATAATTAGGTCCCTAAAACTTGTTCGATTAAATTAGGACTCGTTTCTCTTTAGTCTCCGCTGCAATTGAACTCGGTCCTTGCATGAACATATAGGATCTAATCAAAGCATTTAGAAAAGATAAAAGATAATTTTTTTAGGGTTGTTTATCGGGGTGAGTCTTCGGATTAGCCTCGGTATTCCCCGTGTAACTCGTTCGAGTCGGGTGGCGTCTAGACTGGATCGAGGGGGTTAAATTATCTCTGTTGGTTTCTACGGTCTCATTTGGATTTCGCTTCTCTCTAACTTGTAGCTGATGGAATGAATCATAGCAATATCCAAAAATTCTTTGTTTATTGATATTCCATGTTGATTTATTTATGAATATGCAGAAAAAGGATAAATATGATGCACCAAGAATATTTAATATAGCTATTATATTTCAAAAGTCATGGCAAACATGAGATATGCAAGAGAATGAAGAGAATTAAACTCGAAACAGGCTTTACAATATTGAAGATATGAATGATATGAGAACTCATCAACTGTAGCGAAGATCTTGTTACTCATATTAATCGCAGTAGCCTCTGAAAAAGTTGACGAAGTGACGGGCCTTGCAAATATTTGAGCCGCTCTTTTGGGTTTTCAACTCAAAATCTCCTTTGGTTCTAAGGCGTCTTTTTCGAATTTTTACCTTAAACCCTCCTATGGTCCTAAGGTGCCCTTTTCGGGTTTTCACCTTGAACCCTCCGTTTTTTCTTTTCTCTTTTTTTTCTCTTTTTTTTTCTTTTTTTACCTCTCCCGTGACTCAAGCATAATACTTCTTGATCGAATCGGAGTTCACAAGATTACTTATCTCATTCCTGTCCATCTTTGTCAGGGTGACAGCTCCCCCTGAAAAGACCTTCTTCACGATGTACGGTCCTTCCCAGTTAGGCATCCATTTTCCTCGGAAATATTTTTGAATAGGTAGAACCCTTTTAAGCACCATATCCCCTTCCTGAAATTCACAAGGCCTAACCTTCTTATTGTAGGCTCACATTATTCTTTTCTGATACATTTGACCATGACAAATGGCGTTCAATCTCTTTTCCTCTATCAGATTCAGATTATCTATCCTGACTTGTATCCATTCAGCGTCTTTCAATTTGGATTCGCTCAGAATTCGGAGAGAAGGTATTTCAACTTCGAGAGGTAGGACTGCTTCCATACCATAAACCAATGAGTATGGTGTTGCCCCGGTCGAGGTTCGTATTGAGGTTCAATAAGCAAACAACGCGAAAGGCAACTTCTCATGCCAATCCTTGAAAGTATCTGTAGTTTTTTCTATGATCCTTTTAATGTTCTTATTGGCGGCCTCAACTGCCCTATTCATCTTCGGGAGATATGCGGTAGAATTGTGATGCATAATTTTGAACTGTTTACACACCTCAGAAATCATTTTGTTGTTCAAATTTGTGGCGTTATCGGTGATAATTCTTTCTGGCAAACCATAACGGCAAATGATCTCTTTTTTCAAAAACTTGCAGATTGTGGTTCGCGTGATATTAGTGTAGGAGGCGGCCTCTACCCATTTGGTGAAATAATCAATTGCTACTAAAATGAAACAGTGTCCATTAGATGCCTTAGGATGAATCTGCCCGATGACATCTATCCCCCAAGCAGCAAAAGGCCAAGGTGCATTCAAAGTATGTAACGACAATGGCAGGGAGTGAATTTTATTCGCATAGATCTGACATTTGTGACATCTTTTAGCGTGACTAATGCAATCTCCTTCCATTGTTGACTAATAATAACCGCACCTCATGATTTTTCTAGCCATCGCAAAACCATTGGCATGGGTCCCGTATATGCCTTCGTGTATTTCTGTTATTATGGCTTTAGCTTCTTGGGCGTCAACACATCTCATTAACACCTGATCACTCCCCCTTCTATATAATATATCCGTAGCTCCTTCAGGATAAACTTGGAATTTAATATATTGGAGAATATCATGATACCAAGGATTCCCGTCTTTCTCCTCTTCCACTCCGTAACAATGGGCAGGCAATTCGATGCTTTGCATCGCTAGCGATCTCATTTGAGCCGTAGTGTTTTTCTTGAAAGTAGCGGCCAGAGTGGCCAAAGCGTCAACCATTTGGTTATCCTCCCTCGGTAAATATTCAAAACTGCCTTTTTCAAAATTTTGAATCAAATTCTGAACCAGATTATAATACTTGATCAGCTTGGGGTCCTTGGTTTCCCATTCTTGCCGCAATTGATAAATGACTAGGGAAGAATCTCCGAATACCTGAAGGATGCGAACCTTTCGCTCGATAGCTGCGTGTAGACCCATTACACAAGCTTCATATTCTGCCATATTATTAGTGCAAAAGAAATTCAACCTGCTTGTGAACGGGTAGTGAACTTCTTTGGGAGAAATCAACATTGCTCCTATGCCGTGCCCTAGGGCGTTGGAAGCCCCATCAAATTATAGTTTCCATGGCAGTGCGGTTTTGGGGCTATGGCAGATACTAAATCTTCATCCGGGAAGTCAAAGTTTAGGGGCTCATAATTCTTTGCGACCCGACTTGTCAAGAAATCGGTCACTGCACTGTCTTTCATAGATTTTTGATTCACATAAACAATATCAAATTCAGACAACAGCATCTGCCATCGAGCCATCTTTCCTGTCAACGCTGGTGCTTCCATTAGGGCTTTTAAGGGATCAGACCGTGATATCAAGTAGGTGGTGTGATACAGCATATATTGTCTCAACCTTTTAGTTGCCCAAACCAGGGCGCAACATAACTTTTGAGTCTGTGGGTATCGAGTTTCGCCTTCTGTGAACTTTTTACTTAAATAGTAGATTGCCCTTTCCTTCCTACCTGACTCATTTTATTGGCCTAGTATGCAGCCCATTGAGTTCTCGAAAACTGTTAAGTATAAAATCAGTGGCCGGTCAGGTACGGGGGCCACTAAAACTGGGGCTTTAGTCAGATAGTCTTTAACTTTCTCGAACGCTGCCTGACAATCTTCGTCCCATACTCCTGGGTTATTTTTGCGGAGGAGTCTGAAAATGGGGTCACACTTATCCGTTAACTGAGATATGAAGCGAGAGATGTAGTTCAGCCTCCCTAAGAATCCACGCAATTTTTTCTGGGTTTGAGGTAGTGGGAGATCTCTTATGGCCTTGACTTTAGCCGGGTCAATTTCTATCCCTCTTCGGCTGATTATGAACCCGAGGAGCTTCCCGAATGTTACTACGAAAGTACATTTGGCAGGATTAAGCTTCAACTGATATTTTCTCAACCTCAGAAACAACTTTTGCAGATTCTGAATGTGTTCACTCTCAGTTTTGGACTTGGCGATCATATCATCCACATATGCTTCAATCTCTTTGTGCATCATGTCGTGGAAAAGGGTCACTATGTCTCTTTGATAGGTTGCCCCGCATTTTTCAATACGAAAGGCATAACCTTATAGCAGAACGTTCCCCACAATGTTACAAAGGTTTTTTTTTTCCATGTCGTCAGGGTACATCTTGATCTGATTATAACCTGAAAACCCATCCATAAAAGAAAACCATGAATGCCCCACAGTATTATCAATATGCGGGAGAGGAAAATTGTCTTTGGGACTGGCCTTATCGAGATCTCGGTAATCCACGCACATGCGTACCTTCCCATCCTTTTTGGGTACCGGCACGATGTTAGTAACCCACTTCGGGACTTTGCTACTTTCAAGAACCCGACTTCGAACTGATTTCTTACTTCTTCTCTGATCTTTAACAACATGTCCGTTCTCAATCTACGAAGCTTTTGTTGGACTGGCTTGTGCTCGGGTCGTGTGGGCAGCTTGTGTACAACAATATCTGTATTTAGACCTGGCATGTCTTGATATGTCCAAGCAAAAACATCTTTAAACTCCGAAAGCAGTCCTATTAATCTTTTCCTTGAATTCGGTGCTAAAGTAGTGCCTATTTTCACCTCTGTTGTTTCTTCTTCGGATCCCAAATTTATTACCTCTAAATCCTCCTGATGGGGCAGTATTTGGTTTTCCTCATTGGCCATCAACCTTATTAACTCATCGGGGATTTCTAACTCCTCCTTCTCTTCTTCGGCTTCTGCAACAAGTATGGGTAGTTCAAAATCCGGTACAGGATTAAGTTCAGTATCATTCATACAATCAATATTATCGAACCTGCAAGAATTTAAATTTCCTATGTTGGGAATAATATACATATTTTACAAATAATAATAAAGAATAAAGAAATAAGGAATGCGATGAACAAAAAATGTATGAAAAGAAACTTGTTTATCATTTGAGAAAAAGGGCATGAAGCCCTTTGTTTTCATTGAAATGCGAATTCACATAGATTCCATTTTCAAAGAAATCCCATTGCTTTGGGATTTTTTTTCCTTAATTTGAAACACCTTCCTTAGCCATTTTTTTCTAAACTGAAGTAAAATTCCCCCAAATCCTCTGTTATTCTGGGAAATGGATGAACACATTCAAAGTGTTCATCAGATTTCCCCAGAAACCATCGCTCGTTTTTTAGAATGCCACCACGACGGTCGCCACTAGTGGCGACCAGCGAAACAAAAGCCAACAAAATTTCCCTTTTTGAAAACCAGAGAAACAAAACCTTTTCTTTTCGGTTTTAAAACCCTGAGAACAACAAAAGACCGTCCCTTTTTAAAAACAACGAAAACCTTGAAGAAAAACAAAGGCCTCTCAAGCTATGGCAAAACACGAAAGGCACACGATTCCTCCTTCCCCTCGGCTCACCAACGACGACCTGAAGGCGTCAGGATTGTTGCTAGAGCGAGAAGTCGAAAAGGCTCGACCGGATCTTTAGAACGAAGCTAAAAAAAACCTTTTTCCTTATTTTTAGCTTCGAACAACAGTCTAAAAAAGAGAGAGTAAAACCGAGGATATACCTTTGGAAACGTTGTTGCCTTTTCTATTGATTTTTCTTTATGGGTCAAAAAAGAAGACCCTTACAACATTCTTAGCTTTTCGGTTTTATAGCCGAATGGTTTACAAGAGAGAAAAGAAAAGGGACACTGATTTTTTATTGGTTCTGATGTTGTTGTCACGCTCTGGTTTTTGTTTTGGTGTCTCTGATATGCTTGTTGGTTTGTCTCCAGAATTTATGTTCATGCTCAGCTATTTACTTTTGAATCTCTGAGTATTTTCGCGTTTTCGCCTCTGATTATTGCTGGAAATGTACGATTTCTTGATATTGATCCTTGTCTTTTGCATGAGTTGGCTGCTGGAGATGGAATGGGGACCAACGGCGAGACGACCAGACGACGATCGCGGAGGTGAACGGCCAGATGAGTATTCAAACGGTTGGCGTGTGCCGCGCACGCGCGCGTGAGGCAGCACAGGAGTCGCGCGTAGGCGCGTGTGGAGCTGAATGGTTCATCCTCTTTTGCATCTGGACCGTTGGATCCAATTTAGATCCAACGGTTGGATCTCAGCTACGCATAGGACAAAGGGGCATAAGTTAGGATAGGGTTTCTGATGTATATCTGAATTGGGCTTAAGACCTGGGCTGAATAATTAATTTAGTGGGTTTTTGTTATTATATTTTGGGTTTAAAAATATGTATTTTAATAATTATTGGACTGATATTACAACATTGGGCTATTTATTCTTTGGGTTTTCTTTATTTAATCTGTTATAATAATAATAATAATAATAATAATAATATAAAAAAACTGAATGAAAAAGGTGAAGATAATTTCATATAGCTTAATGGAATAAAACAAATGTTAAATGACTGTAGTTAGACGAAAGAAGAATAGCCGAAATAACTAACAAATAACTAAACAAAAGATTTTTTTTAGAATTTTTAATAATAATTATAATAATAATAAGTAAACTAGTAGTAAAAACCGAAAACTATATATAAAAGAAACGAAACAGTAATGTATATATATATTTTGGAAAATGATTAAAAAGAGAATAAAGGAAATACAAACAAAAAGAATTTATTTACATATATAAAAAAAGAAGAATATATAACAATAAATCCATTAGTGCCCTTTATTCGAATTTGTAACAAAAATTAAATCGGGTTTTAGATCCCGGATAAAATTAGTGATTACATAACTATTTTTGAAATAACCTACCCAATCCTCGTGGGAACAATCTCACTCACACACTTTATTACTTGTTCAATGTGTATATTTGCACGAGAATCAATTACATTTTAAACAAACATCAACACCCTTAACACTCGTTAAACTCGACTTGTTGCTCGTTAGGCTCACTAAAAAGCTTACCTTATTTTTAACTAAAATAATAATTTAATAATACTATATGAGACATAATATTAACATAAATTAACAAATTTAATCAAAAATATCAAAAGAGTGTATAAAACACTTTCAAGTCTAAATTAGAAAATAACAATCTATGAATACAACAAACTAACGTATTAAAATTAAAGTAACAATTCATAAATTAATAATTATTATTTAGTTTTTTTGAATAAAATAATTTTAAAGTAATTACTAAATATATTTTAAAAAATTAACGATTTACTCGCGAACTTATCAAGGTGAGTTAAACTTTGATTGATTCAATTCGTTAAGGCATCGAGTTTGAGTATAGCCAATCAAAATTAATTTATATATTTTTAGTTTTAATTCAAATTTTATTTTAGATTTCTTTAATATTTGTACCTAAAATTAAATTTAAATCTCTAAATTAGTTTTATGTAACCACTTAATTTTGACTTGAGGTGTACGATAGGTTATAATTATTATTTTAATACTTTAACGTCATGTAAACGCATAAAGTAATTCAAAATAAAATTTATAAACCAAATATTAGGTACATAGTTTAAAAGTAATTATTCTGATTAAAAATAGAGAAAATTGAATACAAGAGTTTTATGTATGAAGTTTAAAAATATCTCAAATCCCTAATAATCCCAAAATAACTGAAGTAAAAATGTTTGTAAATAACTGTACTGAAAATAGAATAAAATGTAGTCCGATAGAGATCTTTGAGTACCAACTCTTAAGGCCAAAAATCTGGAAAAAAAAATAAACTAAAAGAATGAGCTATAAAATCCAGTGTCTCTAAAGTGTAGTCAAACATCGTAATATCACTCAATTCATAATACATATATAATATATATAAAATCACAATAAATAAACATAATGAGTAATGAATGCAATATCACAGAGAATGCAGTCTCATACTCCAAAAGCCAAACATAGTGGTGGAAAAGCCAACCGATCAAAGTGGAGGTAGTTCCCCAGAACCCCTCACCCCTTATTTTGCCAAACACATTATGGTAAAACTATCTTCCTTCGTACAATCCACCCCATGCATATGTAATACAATCAACTCTAATGATCTCAAATGTCTCAGCACATATAATCGTATAGAATACGAAACGCACAGTTCAGATAATATGATCACAGTATCACAAAGAATCTCAAGATCATAGTATCACAATAATAGTTAATCACATTACACAAATCTAGCACAAGAAGAGAACACACATTTAAATTCATCTAACAATAGCACAAGAAGAAACACACATTTAGCACAAGAAGATGACACACATTTATATTCATTTAACAATAGCACATGAAGAAGCACACATTTAGCACAATAAGAATACACACATTTGAATTCATTTGACAATAGTACAGAAAGAAACACACATTTAACAAAAGAAAAGAATACACATTTAACACAAGAAGAAAACACACATTTACATTCATTTGACAATAGCACAGAAGAAACACATATTTGAATTCATTTAACAATAGCACAAAATGAAATACACATTTAATACAATAAGAAATAGGTTAAATATAGGAAGTTAACGTTAAAAACTTTACCCTCAAAATCAATTTAATTTATATTATTTCATAATAATTGTAAAATATTTAATTACTTAATAATTCGTCAAAAACAAAAGTTAAAATTATAACTAAAAATTGTTAATTTAAGAAGAGTTAAAATTTTGTCATAAACTTATTAAAATGAATATTATAGTCTGATATTTCAAAGAAAATATTTATGTATACTGAAAATAATCTTAATTCTCAAATATATTAAAGTTTCTAAAATAGTAATAATAATTTGAATAACTAAAAGTTATTTTTTATTGAATAATAAAATAACTAGATAAAATATGAAATTCTTCAGGTACCACATTGTTTAAACTCCAAAGATTTATAAGAAGAAACTAAGATCGAGTAACCTGAAGAACTTAATGTATCTCTAAGGTGCAGATAAAAATAACAATACACAATTTACAAAATTATTTCTCAAGAATAATATTTTAGAAAATAGTGCAAAACATGATGTGTGAATGATGTTATATGCACAACACAAATCACAACTAAATACTCTAATAACATTTCAATCCAAAAATCATAATTTATTCGAAAACACAAATTCAGAGGATTTAAAATTATAAATACTTACAAAAGTGTGAGATCTAAAAATCCGAAAAGTTTTATATATTTTTCAAATCACAATGACATGAATGCACGAAAACACAAGTATGCAATCAAAGACAATATAAAAATTAGACATGCCAACAAAACACGAATATTTTTCGAAGCATAAAATATTAAGCATGTCCCAAAAATATATATATTTGAAAAAAAACATATAGCACCAGTAAGAGAACACACCTTAGCCAACGCGACTCAAATTATTGAATAAAATGATTTTAAACTCGAACATAAGTAAAGAGTGAGAAAAAAGACTTTAGAGAATCTTGATGGAGAAAAAAAAATTTATGGTTTTCTCTTAGATCATACTATGTATATATATAGAAAAAATAATTGATTCTAATTAGAATTAAAATTCTTTTAGATCAAAATATAAATATAATAAATATTTTTAAAAATAAGGTTGTATAATTTTAAAGGGATTTCTTTTTTTTATCTGGGACTTTATATAATATATAAAATTAAATAAAGAATTTTGACAAAAACAGTAATTAAAATAAAATAATATTTTTAATAAAAAGACTGATCGTAGAAAAACTCTTAACTAAAAAGAAAATAATCTCAGTAAAAATATAATTCAATTTAAAAACAAATTGTTTATCTAAAAGTCATCAAATTTCAAAACATATATTATAATAATAAATAATAAAACAATTTTATTTAAATAATAAATAAAAGTAAAAAGATAATTACGTTGAAAAACAAAAACATTTAAAATCATGGGTAAATTATATATTTAGCCATCAATCTCCTTAGGATTTTCAAAGCATCACTTTAACTTTTAAACTTTAAATTCAAAAATTAAAACTTTCAAAATTTTACAATCTTATCGCAAAAATTTTCCCTTAAAAATAGAAAATCAATTTAAAGATTTCCAAAAAAATTAGGGTTTCAGAAATTGAGAATCTAAAAATAAGAGTTTTTAATTAGGGATTTCAAAATTAGGGTTTTAAATTTAGGAATAATTTTTGGTGTTATATTTTAATTTTTTTAAATATATTTTTATTAATTTGTTAATATCGAAAGACAAATAAGATTAATATTTTTAATATCATTTTAGTGATCAAATTTAGTAAATATAGATGTATATATATCCAAATATTCTAAAAATAACTTTAAATCACTCAGTTTCATGTTTGGTCATGTATTATAAAATTTTAAAATTTACATTTCTAATGCATGATTTTTTAATTTTAAAATAAAAATAATAATTATGAACCGGATACCAGAGTTTTATGGATACCCGATAACGGGTACCCAATTTAAATGGGTCAAGACACAAATTGATATTTTACTACCCGAAGGAATTGGGTATCCCATTTTTTGGGTACCCAAAACTGGGTACTCGGTAATTAATACCCCTAAATACAAAAAATAAAAAAAAAATTGAGATATCTCTCTTTATTTTCCATTGCACGCACTAACAACAAAACAAAAGTTAATATTACATACCAGGGCTTAGGAGTGAGCAAAACTAAACTTAACTCGAAAAAATCGAATAACTCGACTCGACTCGAGATGAAAAAAGTCAATTTGTTTTGACTCGATTCAAAATTTATAGACTTGACTTGAAAAAAATTCAAATAAAATTCGTGTTGTAAATTGTAAATTTAAATAAATTGAATAACTCAAAATTTTTATTAATTAAAGGATTTATTTTTAAGTTTGAGATGAGTCTCTCAACTTTTTATGATATATATAAATTGATATATAAAAATCTAAAGAACTATTATTATTCAAGTAAGGCTCATTTCAGGTTGGGTTCAAATGGTTTAGGTCAAAATCAGATAATTGGTACGTTCATTTCATATCAGGTATATTTCAAGTCGGGTTCATTTTAGTTCGGTTGCATTTCAAGTAGGGTTCATTTCAAGTTGGTTTATTTTAGGTTGGGTTAATTCGGGTTTTAAATTCATATTAAGTTTGAGTTCGGTACATAGTCGATAGACTTTGGGTTGATCATTCATTTCGAATTAATTATTTAACATCTAACGTCTTTCACTAGCATGAATTACATTAAAAATAAATATTATGCACTAGACTAAACAAAATATCATTAAATGATTCATATCTTAAAAATTGAACTAAATTACAAAAATCAGAAATTAATAAATTCAAATTTTGAAGAAAAATAAAAATATCATGATATTAAAAACACTAGACTAAATTACAAAATAATGAATAAGGGTCAATTTAGAATAAAAACAGAGTTTTAGAAACTTTAATTAAAAATATAATTTTTAAATAATAAATATTAGACTAAATTATCCAAACAAAAAGAATGAGTTTAATTTCAACTAAAAATAAAGTTTTAAGGACTAGAAAGATCCACATTGTACTAAATCAAAAAAAATAGAAATTAATAAGAAATAAATTTAAGTTTAAAATTAAAAAAAAGACATGAATAAAATAAAATATCATCTTATTAAAACCACAAGACTAAATTACAAAATTAAATAATAGTCAATTTGGAATTAAAATAAAGTTGTAAGAACTAGAATAAATAAAAAGATCATCCAGTGAGTCATATCTAAAATATTGAATTAAATTACAAAAACTTTAAATGAATAATGATAAAATTCAGTAAAAATTTAAACTTTTAGAGACTAATATAAATAAAAATATAGTTAAATTTTAGTATAAATGTATAATATACTTTAATACATTAGAGATATATAATAAATTTTTGTATAATATACTTTAATATACATATATACTATATCTACTATATATAGAAATTAAAATATAGATGTATATACTTTAATATTACTATATATATATGCATACTACATATAGAATTTTTACTATATATAAAATATATATTACATATAGAAATTTTACAAATGTATAATTAATACTTTAATATATATACTTATATAATTATATATGTACTTATAGATGCATATACTATATATAGAATATATAATATATAGATGTATATACTATATATAAAATATATAATATATTATAATACATTAATATATATATAATATATAAGTATGTATGTGGCGAATTTGGGCAAATATAGACTTTTTTATTTAATTTTAGGGATATAAGAAAATTAAAAGAATAATTAGCCAAATATGCCAAAATGAATAGTAATTGGAGGACCACGCCACCAAAAGGTGGCGAGGTTCAATTTTTTCTCTATTTAGATAGCTAAGCCGAGCCATTTGAAGCACATGGAGAACGCCATTAAATACTGGCGAGATCCAGACTGCACCACACCATGCAGTGTTGTCGAGGTTCCGTTAGCAGCTTGCAGGGTTATTATTTGCATGCAAGTGTATGGTGGTTGGTTGGTTAAACGCCCATAGGTTTGCATGCATGAAAAATAGGTTGCAGGGTTTGACCGGTGGTGCATGGATATTGAAAATAGCACCACGCCACCTCTTGGTGGCGAGGTGGTGCTTTTTTTTATTCTTTTTTTACTATTCGTGTATATATATATAGTGTAGTTGAAAATAAATTTTAGTCTACATATTAATCCGAAAAGTTTGAGAGTGTGAGTGAGAAATTTGAGATAATTTTATAAAATTAACAGATTGATGTTTTTCCTTTTCACAGATTCGAAAAGTAAGTTTATTTTATTAATTTTATAGATGGGGTTATTGATTTTCTGATTATATTATGTTTTCTGGTTATGTTTTATTATAATAAAAAATTTAGTTTGGTAGATTATGTTCTTTAATTTTCTGATTATATTATATTTTTAGGTTATTGTTTGTTTATGCAACGAATTAGGTATTATGTCATTGCCATTGATAAATGTTGGTAGATTATCATTTTATCTTCATTATCTTTTTTATTATATTAAAACTTGTTAGTAGCATAGGTAAATATATTTATATAAATGTTGTATTATTGTTTTAATTTGTTGATGAATTGTTTTAACTATTTGGGTTATATTCTTCATTTTTTTGCTTATATTATGTATTCTTTTTTTATGATCTTTATTTTTCTGATTATATTATATTTTTGGGTATTTTTTATGCAAGAAATTAGGTATTTTGTCATTTTCATTAACGAATCAAATTGTCTTTTATAACATGAGTTCATCAACAATCTATGATACTGAACCTATATGTGGTCAATGGGGTGAATTTGTTGATGATTTTAGTGAAGATGACGAAAATATTGTTCCGATTACGGGAGATGATGAGGTGTACTTACTCGATGGTGACGATGTTGAAGCTATGGTGGTAGATGTATCTGAGGGTAATGGTGTAATTGTTGAAGATGATGTTTGGGCCATGGCTTTTGATCGACTTAGTTTAAGAAAGGAGGTACCTCCGGTTTGGGGTTATGTTAATCTAGATCCCCAACAATTGGAACCCCATGTTCACTTTATGTTCCTCTATCCCGCATGTTTGAGGTTGATTATGTTTCAATGCAAGATTCGGAACATCAAGCGCAAATATCTGGTTCTTCATCTTGTGCGAGCTTTGGTGAATTGGTATTGAAGGGCCAATTCGAAACAAAAGAAGCTAGGCAACTTACAGTAAAGGAGTATTGTATTCGCAGGCATACATCATTTTATGTTGTTGAGTTTAATACACAAAACTATTGTGTACGGTGTATTAATTAGACAAACAAATATCCTTGGCGGGTACGAATTTCATAAAGAAACACAGTCAAATGTGGGAGATTTCACGGTTCATTAAACAACACACTTGTTCCAATATGGTTTTATCACAAGACCATATTAATTTGAATTCTGATCTTATATGTGCTTACACGAGGTCCTTAGTTGAACAAGATCCACGAATTTTGATTGCAGTTTTGGTCGCATCCATCCGAACTCAATTTGGATATATTCCATCTTATTATAAGGCATGGATGGCAAAAAGAAATCGATCACACAATTATTTGATGATTGGGATAAATCGTACAACAAACTCCCAACTCTTTTACGAGCGATGCCAATATTCGTCCCTGGAACCGTAATAGAATATGAAACAAAATCTGCTTTCAACTTATAAGGTCATTTAATTCCTGATAAAATGATTTTTAGTAAATTATTTTGGGTGTTTAATGCGTGTATTCAAGGGTTTCCATTCTGCAAACGATTGATCCAAGTTGATGGTACTTGGCTGTATGGGAAGTATGGTCATATATTACTTGCGGGTGTTGCACAAGATGGAGAAAGTAATATATTTCCAGTCGCATTCGCCATAGTTGAAAAGGAAGAGGCAGATGGATGGGAATTTTTTTTGAAGCATCTTCATAATCATGTAGTAAAAGAAGATGGTATTCATATAATTTTTGATAGGGGGCAGCTCTTTTATCACTAATTAACAAAGATGACAGCTTATGGAAGCCTCCTCATGCATATCCCGCCTATTGTAAACAACATATAGCGTCAAATGCGAAGACCGATTTCAGAAATAATCAGATTTATGAAGAGATTTTAAAAACCGATAATTTTTTATTTAATTTCATTATTAAATTTTAATTGTTCGCTTTTATGACAAACACGTTCTTTTCTTTAAATAGGTTATGAACTTTTTCAACCAAAATTTGATGCGAGTATGAAACGGTTGAAGCGATATGATGGAAATGTTTTTAATTTTGCAAATGGCATACCTAAATAAAGATGGTCTCAAACATACGATGAAGGTCGACGTTATGATCATATGACAACTAACCTTGTTGAGGCTACTAATTCAGTTCTGAAAGGAACACGACATCTCCCAATTACAAGTAATGTATGGGAGACTTACTTCAGATTAGATAAAGTATGGTCGGGCATAAGTCAACAAGTTAATGCTCAAATATTGAACGGACAATAATGATCCCAAACCCTACAAAATAGAATGATTGAACCACAAGAAGTTGCCACCTCTATGCAAGTCACCACATTCGATCCACAAGGGTTTCAATTTTCTGTTGAAGTTAAGGTCCGAGGTGAGTAACGGATGTTCACCGTAAACCTTTTCGATAGACGGTGTGACTGTGGTGCATTCAAAGCTTTTAGATACCCTTGCTCTCATGCACACGCCGCATGTATGCATTATCTTTATGATCCTTATAGGTTTGTGGATCAGTATTATAAATTGGAGACCATAGCAAATATACATAGAATTTAATTCAAAACGATCCCGAACCAAGATTATTGACCTCAAGATCCAATCTCTAAAGAATGGCTACCAAATCCAGAGCATCATAGAAAGTTGAAGGGTTGATCGGCATCTACAAGTATCCATACCAATATGGATGACGCGAATTAGAGAGAGGGAGACTTCTAGCTAAACATTGTACTATTTGTAGGAGAGCAGGTCACATAAGAAACAAGTGTCCGAACAAATTCAATCTTTCAAATTATCATGCCTAACTTTGTCATGTAATTTTCTAATATTGGTACGAATTTTTCGGATGTTAGTACACAATATTTCGAACATTAATAATATTACAATTGTTGTAAAAACATTAAAAACATTTCTTACAAAAAATACTACAAGTTTCGTACAAACATTAAAAATAATACAAGTGTCATGCCTGCACAAACATTAATGTCTTCGTCGTGGTAATTCTTGCCTATGGAAGGATGATGTTTGATCATAACGTCTCGGTGGTCGATGAGCTCTACGTGACTCCTCCATATTCGACTCATCGTTGTCAAACAATTCATCATTCATCATTTACATTGTCGATGTTATGGTGTACATATTTTCCGGATCGTATACGGGTGTATTTTGATACTAAAATTATGGAACGTATCCTCCATCATCTTTATAACCTGACTGAGAAGATGAACTTCCGTGTACTGCTTCAGATTGGGATTGAACGGGAGGCCAAGACGGTATTTGATTAAACTACATGTGCCTTAAACAAAGAGGATTTTCAAACCATGCATTTACTTCTTCAAGACATACTATAAAAGGTTTTCCGTTTACTGAAAACCAAGAATAGTACTATGTATTTAATTAAAAATCATTTCATTCAATTGGACTCAAATTAAGAAGACATGATGTCCATCTTTCATCCCAATGTTCAATAAATTCAGCTTGTTTCACAATCCAATTTTCATTGAATCGGCCTCTAAGAAGAGTATGAATCCGTTGAGGTGGAGCTTTAGGAATGTATTGATGAAAGTTGAATTGTCGCAATACTCGATCAGCACAATAAAACTCGTCGATGGAAAAATAAATCAAAGGCACGATTGCTCCCTAGAATGAGATACAAGCCATGATTGTTTTGTTATTGTATGACTGTCAAATAATCTGAAAAAAAACAATATTAATTTATCATAAAATACAATTAAAATATTTAGGAAAAAATTGTATACTTGATTTTTTCCTATTGTTTGGATTTTGAGTCTTATATCTCTAACAATATTGTGAACCACACCCGTATTTCTCAATTTATGCCTCCATTTGTTAATATATTAGACTTATAGTTCTAAGTAATCAATAAAATTGTATAATATTCGAATGTAAAAACAATGAAACCTTCCAACAAGCGGAAACTCCATTGCTACCGGTACATCGAAAATGGGTAATAGATAAGGTAGTATATACCATGTCCAAGACTACAATAATATTTGGCATCCAACCATATCTGAATTTTTCTTATTATCGTTCATAATTGAAACCTTAAACATTTCATGATACAAAAGAGCAGTATTGCAGATCCCTATCTATACATAGCATTATTGTCAAAATCCTCCAAGAATGGTAGATATTGAGTGTGAACCATATTTCCAAAGGTGTCTGCCATCAATATCCTACCAATGAGTTGTAATATATAGTCTCAGGTAGTAAACTCAAGTTCTTGTTGTCCATAATCATCTATTACAATAAATTCACGCTGTAACCATATCATTCTTAGACGAAGACCATCCACACATGATTCTGGATGAGTTTTATCAAGATATTGCATACAAATCTCATATGTATTGTTCTTCTTCTCTACAACCAACGGTTTTTTGTTGATTTGGACACCCAATTGTATCGCAACATCTTGTAGAGTTAATGTACATTCGCCGAATGGGAAATGAAAGGTGTGAGTCTCCGGTGACCATCGTTAAATCAATCCAATAATCAATCTGAGGATAATCTTAAATCCACAGAGAAATGAAGCATAATAAAACTCGGCGCACTAGAAGTAAGGAATTATTTATTCCGAAGGTTCCTTTATCTCCATTCGTCTACGACGAATAGTATGTTCCACACCCTGTAATAATTAATTATTCAATTAATAAATAAAATTAAGTGTATTTTAATTTAATGAATTTAATTTTTTTTACATTACTTGTTCTTCAGTTAGATGAGATGAAATATGATCATGGTCACGATACAATAAAACCCTTGTAGATGCCATTTTCTATTTGAAAATTTATACAACTAAAGATTAGTTAAAACAGTTCATCAACAAATTAAAACAACAATACAACATCTGTATAAATATATATATATGCATAAACAATAACCCGAAATATAATGTAATCAGAAAAATCTATAACATAAACTACCAAACTTAATTTTCTATTCTAATAAAACATAACTTACAAAGCAACTTATAAAAAAATAAATAGCAGAAAAATCAATAAAAGAAATGAATCAACAAACTTATTTATAAAATTAATCAAATAAAAAAATCAGTAACAATCTGTCAATTTCACAAAAATCTCTCAAATTTCACACTTACATTCTCAAGCTTCTCGGATATGCAAAGAAACAACACTACTGTATAACCACGAATATTGAATATAAAAAAATTTAAAGACCACCTCGCCACCTTGTGGTGGCGTGATCCTATTTACTTTGACAGGTTCTTTATTCAAAAGTTGCCCTCTCTCTCTGCATGGATATTGAATAAAAAAAATTAAGTTCACCTCGCCACCACAAGGTGGCGTGGTCCTATTCACATAATAGGTTTTTGGTTGGATATTGAGCCTTTGACCGATGTGTATTTCCCCAAATCGCGTCTTTCTGCATGGATATTGAATAAAAAAATAAATTAAAGAACACCTCGCCACCTTGTGGTGGCGTGGTCCCATCTTTTATTATCTGAAACTGACAGCTTTTTTGTAGCCTCTCTGCATGGTTCTCTATATGGTTTTGCTAATTAAGTCGGTAGCATGTGACCTCACCAAGTTTAGGTGATGTGGTACTGTAGCTACTCTACATGTGCTTCAAATGGCTCGGCTTAATCGGCTGAATAGAAGAAAAAAAGTAAACCTCGCCACCTCTTGGTAGCGTGGTCCTCCAATTATTGTTCATTTTGGCATATTTGACTAATTATTCTTTTAACTTTCTTGTATCCCTAATATTTAATAAAAAAGTCTATATATTAATACATATTAATGTATTAGATGTATAATATATTATATATATGTATATAATGTATAAATATAATATATTTATTAATGTATTATACTTACATGTATATAAATTATATAATATACTTTAATGTTTGTGTATGTATGTATAGACTTTAATATATGTATTAATGTATTAATATATATACTTGAATATATATATATATATATACTTAAATATAATATATATGTAGAACTAATATTTTGATATAATAATTGAAAAATAGTTTTGGACTAATTTGAAAGGATTTCAAAAATGATTCTTTTGTCCAAACAACTTGAAAATATATTTAAGAAGCTTTTGAGAGATTTTAAAAGTGTTTTAAACGATTTAAAGAAACCAAAGAAACATTTTTAACCCAGGTGTTTCGATACCATTCATAATGGTATCGATACCGCTTTGTTTTAAAAGGAGAAATCACAGTGGTATCGAAACTGGTATCGGTACCCTTTCACCACTATGATGTTTGGTTTTGATACCGGTTTCTATACACCCTTAACGGTCATAAACGATTTTATAAAAAAACCAAACGGCTAGGAGCGCTATCGATACTAGTATCGATACTTGTTCATAAATGCATGTCAAAGGTTATTTCCTAAAGTAGGTGTTTCGATACCAGTTCCAGGGGTATCAATACCTCCTGCACAATAAACAAAAATATGCCTTGAAATTAGCTCCAAATGGCTCCAAAACATCCACAACGATCACCAACGGCTAGAAGCTCACTTAGGATGATAAAAGGAAGCCTCAAACACTTGTAACAACATTATGATGAAAGATTTGTCTTAGAGCTTAATTCTCACATTTTTTTGTAGACAAACACTTGTGAGCTAAATTGTTAATGTGTGTTCAAGTATATTAGGATTGGATGAGAGCTTTAGATTGCAAACATTAGCCTTGTTAGAAGGATTGCAAGTTTGCCTAAGTTTTTCTCTTGTTTGAGAGAGTTCTCAAAGTTCGGGTTGTAAACTTTGGATGCTTGATTCGGTTTTGAATCAAGGTTTGTAAGGTTAGCCCTTTAGCCTTAAAAGAACGAAATTATTAGTGAATTTGGGAAATTCTTAGTGGGAAGCTAAGGTAGTGGATGTAGGCGTGGCCAAACCACTATAAATCCTTGTGTTCATTGTTTATATTTTGCTTCCACCACAAACACCCAAATTATCGATTCTCCATCACGTGGTAAGCTATATCGGTTATTCATCAAGCCACTTTAATTCCAACAATTGGTATCAGAGCGAGGCTCAATCGAGGAGGATTAACATCTTATTGAGAAGCTCTGGTGAGCTCAATCAATTACCGATCAACTAGTATTGCATGGCTCAATCCATTGATAAGCCACCATTCTTTGACGGGTCCAACTACTCCCAATGGAAGATAAGGATGAAGTATTTCATCAACTCAAGAGACTACAAGCTATAAGATATAGTTGAAGATGGACCGTTTGTGCCAAAAGGAACAAATGCGGAATGGAGCATGGAAGACCGCAAGAAGATGATGCTTAATTATAAAGCTTTGTACATTCTGTTTGTACATTACATCCAAGCATCTATAAGAAGATTTCTTCTTGTAAGAGTGCCAAGGAAGTTTGGGAAATGTTAGAAGTCACAGACGAAGGTACAAATGAAGTAAAGGAGCCAAGATTGGACTCCTCAACCAAGAGTATGAGAACTTCAAGATGAATCCGGAAGAAGACATAGAAAAGATGTTCGATCGGTTCTCTACCATCACCAATGGACTTAGAGGATATGAAGAGATCATTCCAGAGGAGAAGCTTGTTCGTAAGCTCATCTATTCCCTTCCTAAGTCATGGGACTTGAAAAGGACCATCATCATCGAAGCAAAGAATTTGAAGACTCTTAAGCTTGATGAACTCATGGGGTCACTCCTCACACATCAAATCATGATGAAAGGAAAAAAAGAGGAGAAGAAAAAAAGAAGAGATTAGATCGATGGGGAAGAAGAAGGTCCAAGAGCTTGGTGTAAATGTCAACACCATTGCTCTCAAATCCTCCAAGTGCATCCACTTTGAATATTCAAGTGAGGAGGATAGTGAAGGAGATGAAGAGCTTGCCCAACTCTTCATTGACTTTGATAGATTCATGAGGAACAAAAGTAGAAAATCTTCAAAGCACGAATCAAAGAAGAAGATGAAGAATTCCCACACGTCTATCATGAAGGGATCATCTTCAAAGAAGCAAGCATATGTGGCTACTTGGAGTGATGAGGACTCCACCGAAAATGAAGAAGCCAACCTATGCTTGATGGCCCTCAATGAGGGGGAGGTAGCTTCTAACTCTCAAACTTTAAATTCTTATTCATTTGATGAGTTGCAAGAAGCTTATGATAAATTGGTTTTTTGATTTTAAAATTATATTTTCAAAGAAAAATAAATTAATTTCAAAGTTGAAAATTGAAAATGATTTACTTTTGAAAATCAATTTGGAGTTTGAAGCAAAAATAAAAGGTTTTGAACTTAAAATTTTTGATTTACAAAATTTACTTCAAACAATGAAGAAGTATCATCAAATGGCTTTAGATGATCTTAAGAAAGAAAAAGATTTGATTTTCAAAGAACTTCAAAAGAAAAATGATTTAAGAAAATCAAACTTTTATATGAGACAATCTAGTTCCCCTAGATTTATTGATGGAAAATGTTTTAGAAGGTTTGGGGTCCCAAAAGGACTAATCACTTCAACCAAAAAGGATTAAATTGAAAAATGGATTCCTAAGGGGACTAAAATTTGTGCTAGCAATGTTAAAGGATCCAAAGCAATTTGGATACCAAAAATTACTTGATTATCTTATTGTAGGTGTGATGGAGGTATGAGCATCAAAGTGCAAGATTAAGGGGAAGCTCCATACACACAAGAAAAATAATTGAAGGAAGGCTTCACATCCTCCCTTGAGTTCAAGTGTGGTAAAATTTAGTTTAACTTTAATTTTGTTTATCTTTTGTTTAAACTAGATTATCATATATGTTGGATTAACATCTTAATTATGCCTTGAGTAAGGGGGAGTCTTTTGTTTTCATAAACTAAGTTTTGATATTTTTTAAAACAATTGGGATTTTAAAACTCTCCTATGTTATGAGCTTTAAAGAATTTCAAACTTGTTTTGAACCATTTTTTTTATAACAAAATGGGGAAGAATATTGTGAAAAATTGATTTCCAAAGACTTTCAAATGGATAAGAGGGAACTTTAAATGATTTGATTCTTTAATTCTCTTATTTAAAGTTTATTTGACAAAGGTGAAGCAATATAAAAAATAATTTTTCAAGTTGGTTTTATTATATCAAAAAGGGGGAGATTGTAGAACTAATATTATAATATAATAATTGAAAAATAGTTTTAGACTAATTTGAAAAGATTTAAAAAATGGTTCTTTTGTCCAAACAACTTGAAAATATATTTAAAAGGTTTTTGAGAGATTTTAAAAGTTTTTTAAATGATTTAAAGAAGCCAAAAAAACATTTTTAACCCAGGTGTTTCGATACCATTCATAATGGTATCGATACCGCCTTGTTTAAAGGAGAAATCACAGTGGTATCGATACTGGTATCGATACCCTTTCACCACTGTAGTGTTTGGTTTCAATATCGGTTTCTATACACCCCCAACGGTCATAAACGATTTTATGAAAAAACCCAACGGCTAGGAGCAGTATCGATACCAGTATCGATACATGTTCATAAATACAGGTTAACGGCTATTTCTCAAAGTAGGTGTTTCGATACCAGTTCTAAGGGTATTGATACCTCCTGTACCAGAAAAAGAAATATGCCTTAAAATCAGCTCCAAACGGCTCAAAACATTCCAATGGTTACCAACAGCTAGAAGCTCACTTGGGATGATAAAAGGAAGCCTCAAGCATCAAGAGAAGACAAATGCTTCACTTATAACAACATTATGATGAAAGATTTGTCTTAGAGCTTAATTCTCACATTTTTTGGATAGACAAACACTTGTGAGCTAAATTGTCAATGTATGCTTAAGTTTATTAGGATTGTGAGAGCCTGAGATTGCAAACATTTGCCTTGTTAGAAGGATAACAAGTTTGCCTAAGTTTTTCTCTTGTTTGAGAGGGTTCCCAAAGTTTGAGTTGTGAACTTTGGATGCTTTATTCAGTTTTGAAAACTGAATTAAGGTTTGTAAGGTTAGCCCTTTAGCCTCAAAAGAGCGAAATTCTTAGTGAATTTGGGAAATCCTTAGTGGGAAGCTAAGGTAGAGGACGTAGGCGTGGCCGAACCATTATAAGTCCTTGTGTTCATTGTCTATCTTTTGCTTCCACCACAAACACCCAAATTACCTATTCTCCATCACTTGGTAAACTATATTAGTTATTCATCGAGCCACTTCAACCATTATATGTATATTATATATATGCATAATTTAATATATATTCATATATATATATATATATATATATATACATTTTAATGTATACAAATGAATGTATACTTTAATATATATTAAAAAATATTTACGTATTATATGTATATATTATATACTTTAATATATTAAAATTCCTTCAATATATACTTTAGTATATAGTATATAGTATATAGTAATAATATATCATTTAATGTATACTTTAATATATACTTAAATAATAATAATGTTCCTCCAAAATTTATTATATAATATAATTTCTTCAAAAAAAATCTTTTTTATATAAAAATCAAAATTTAATTTTAACTTCTTCAAAATTTTAGATAACTTATATCCCTCCAAAATATAATACGACTATGAATATATAATTGTACACATTATGACATTAATATTTTAATTAAATATATTATAATTAAATATTATTTTTATTATAATTATAATAATTCAAATATTAAATTAAATATTAATTTAAATTTAAAATTTAGAATTTTTAATGAAATATTAATTTAAAATTACAATTAAAAATAAAATTAAGTACCCTAAAACTAAATAAAATGGTAAATAAATAAATTAAATTAAATTTGTAATACTAAATTTAAATATTAATCCTTAAATTAATTTTCTAGGTTAATGCTCAATTTTAATTTTTTAATCCTAATTATATTTATTAATATTTTAAATTTATCAAATTATAGATATTCTTAATTATACTTCATGCAAATATCTTGTAAATATTAGTTCATATTAATAATAGGTCGGGTTCAAAACAAGTCGAGTTTAAATTAGGTCGGGTTCAAACTAGATCGAGTAAAATCATGTATCGGATCGATTCAGTTGAGTGATATCGGTTATCTTCTAGGTCAGACTCGGGTTCAAGTTCGTTTCAGTCAGATGTAGGTCGGGTTTCGGGTCCATAGCAACTGGTTCATATCGGATTCGTGTCATTCTCGGTCGTATGCAGATCGGATTCGATTACAACAGTAACAGGTCCAAATCGATTTCGGGTCAACAATAATCAGATACAGATTAGGTTCATGTCATTATATCCTCAAATCAAACTAAATTTTAATTCAAACAAGCTTTAATCGGGTTTTCAAGTCGGGTCAATTTTTTACGTACGTATATGATTTATCTTCAAAGTTACGGCCGTTGATCATCTATGTATTACTCCTCCCATGAAAATCTTACACCTTTTAACGTTAAAGGTGGACGGAGGGGAGGGGCTTCCTATAATCTTCATTTTTATCCACTTTAAATTTATTTTATTTTTATATCATTCCCAAATCATGCATATTTTTTTCTGCTATTTATTTGTTTATTTTATTTTCAGTCCCTTATTTAATTTTTGTTCAAATTTTTATGTGTATGTTATATATTTTAATTTTGTGTTTTTATATTTTAATTAGTTTAATCTTGTGAGTACATGTATGTTACAACATTCTATCATATTTTCTATATATGTATATGATAATATATGTTTCCTTTTGATTATATATATTTTATTTAAAATTATGCGTTTTTTCTTATATATATATAAATATTCGTAAAACTTTTTTTAATGCGTATTATAGTTTTTTTCTATTGATACATATTATATTTATTGTGTGTAAAAGTTTTGCTTGCTTAAACTTTTTCGGATAATTTTAAGGTCTAAAAATTTAAACTAATTTATTTATATTGGCATAAAGATAATTTTAAGTCTTAACGTTTATAATTTTTATTATTTTGGTTCCTATTTTTTTGGGATAAATTTAACCCTTAACCTATGTCTTTTTGACAAATAACTTATTTTTTAACTAACATAATGATTAGACCGTTAAAAATTTAACGATATTGACATGTCATATATATGTGATAATATATTTTAGGCATAAAGATAATTTTAACCCTTAACGTTTATAATTTTTATCATTTTGGCCCTTATTCTTTTTTTAAGATAAATTTAGCCCTTAACCTATATATTTTTTACAAATATCTTATTTTTTAACTAACTTGATGATGGTTAAAAATTAAACGATGATGACATGTCATATGTATAAGATAATATATTTTAAATGACATAACATCTAACCTATCAAATACATATATATATATATATATATGGAATATAATTTTATTCCAATATAAAATATAAAATAATTAAAATTCAAATAAAATATTAAAAATTAATTAATTCTAAAATAAAAGGTTACTAAACATTCTCAACCTTAACTACGATAAAATCAAAATCCTATCTTAAAAAAATTTAATTAATTTTGAACTGTGTTCATATTTTTTTAATATAGGATTTTGATTCTATCGTAGTTAGGATTGAGAATGTTTAGTAGACTTTTATTTTAGAATTAATTAATTTTTAATATTTTATTTGAAAATTTTAATTTTTTATATTTTATATTGGAATAAAATTATATTCTCTCTCTCTCTATATATATGTATTTGATAGGTTAGATGTTATGTCATTTAAATATATTATCATATGCATATGATATATCATCATTGTCAAATTTTTAACGATCCAATCATCATATTATTTAAAAAATAATATACTTGTCAAAAATTATAGGTTAAGGGCTATATTTATCCCAAAAAAAAAGAATAAATGCCAAAATAATAAAAATTATAAACGTTAAGGGTTAAAACTATCTTTATGTCATTTATATTTTCCTCTTGGCTTATTGGAATGTAAGTTTAAAGTATTTAATTTTTTTTGGTTCTATATTAGTTGAAGTGCTTCTTAGAATTAGGTTTAACATTTAATTTAATTAATTTGAATTAGTGAACACCTCTAAACTCGAGAGAAACGTTATCCTCAATACATAAAAAAAAATTAAAAAAATAAAAATAAGTTAATTAGAAAGGTCGTCACCTTGAGTTAATAATTTCCTGCTTGTCATGTAATTAACTTTTTTCTCATCGTGGTGGTTGAACTCACATTTGCTTGTTGTGTGTTCTTCATAGATCACATTAAAGGATTAGTGTATCTCCACTTGTCTGGGCATCAGGCATTGCAGTTCAATTAAATCTTGATTTACAGATTCAGATGTCGTGACAATTAATACATCAAGAAAAACAAAGAAATGGGTAGAGATGTTGAGACAGATCTCTAGGATAACTCTCGTGATGATTGTGTTGAAAGAATTTGGCGATCCATGAATATTTTTCAAGGTATGTGCACTTGCCAAGGCATGTTTCATGGTTTGGCAGCGACATTAACAAGAACCTTTCTTCCTCGCATATAAACACAAGGGTTATTTGGATTAAACACATGAGAATAAAATTCTCTTACGAATGAGATGTTTCTTGGTTAGAGGATCATGGACATGATGGTTGTGGTTCTTTATTGGAAAAACTAAGTAAACAAGAAGAAAAAAGAACTTAAGAGTTCAATAGGGAAATAAGTATAAAAAGATAAATTAAGTTAGAAGAAATCGATTTAAGGCTAACTCTTTTTCCCTTGAAACTCTTATCCTAAAACAACATAAAAAGATAAAAATATAATAACAAAATTAAAGAAATGATAAAAAAAATATATGAAATCTAAAAACAATAAAAATAAATAAAATAACATAAGGAGAGTCGTTTTCGATACTTCTTATAGTCCATCCTCACCCTACGTTAGGTGATGATTCTACCCGAAAAGAGTTGGGCCAATGTGCTTGTAGCTACTCCTCTTTGCATTGTCATGGTGGATGTGTCTTTCTTTCGTGTTCTCTTATAGTCCATGCATACTCTCCTCCTTGCTAATTTTCTTGAAGGCATAAATAAACTATTAGAAAAATTATATCAAAATCCAACCATTAAATTATCTCATTCTTGTCGATCTTTATCATGGTTGGATATAGTCTTCGTTGTCGAGGTAATTGTTGTTCAAGCCAATTGTCGTGGCAATCTTCTGCCAAAATTCTTTGTAAGTCAAGTGAAGAATCATCTTTCTCGAAGTATTCAAGCATCAATCTACCATGTTCCTTAGATTTCTCAAATATCTTCATCAGTAGAGATTTTAACGTGGCATTAATATTGAAGGGAATCACCATAGATAAAATATCATCTCCCAAACAATCATACCCTATTTTTGATGGCTTCAAATCTTGTAACGTTGACTCTTCAAAAGATAACTGCAATAGAAGAGATAATTCTTGAAAAACTCAAAGGGTTCAATCATTTTCTTCTCATATTCCATTAATAAGGCAACGCCATCTTATTGATCGAGCATGTCGTCCTGCAATTGTCTTAGAAACTGTGGGTAAAAGAGTAATCTACAAATTCCTTCTTCAACATCAATGTTTTTGTAACATCCTGGGAATAAGACTCCTCAAAATTTTTTGTAGCATTACTCTCCTTGGCCTTGTTGAATGTTATCGTGACATTGCCCTGTTCAGGCTTCTCAATTGTCGTGGCAATTATTTATTTAGACTCATTCAATGTTGGGCAGTCTTTCTCATTAACATGCTCTCGATTTGGAGGTTCTAGGCGTTCTTCCTTGTCTTCTAATGTTGGGATTTCAGTATCATTAAGAATTGATTGTCGAGGCAGGTTATCCATGGCATATATGGAATTCAATTGATATTCTGAATCCCCCAAGGGTACATCCAATTTAGCTATCCTCGCATCCATTGACTTTGATATCTCTTTAATCTCCTCTATTGATCTATCAAGTCTAGCTAATGATTCTTGAAGCGTTTCCTCCAAAGAATTTGAATGTTCTTGAAAAGGATTAAAATGCCTTGACATATATGTTGCAACAACAAAAATATCATGTTAAAAAAAAATTGAGCGTTTTGATCATACCAAGAAGGACTTTTTCGTTGGTAACATCTTTGGTCCTCTATGTGGCCATATGTTTCAAGATTTTACGGGCAATTGCCAAACGAATGATTTTCTCTACAATAAGAATCAAAATTTATCCTGGCATAAACTTATTGGGTTGCTCTTGGTTGGTATAGGTAATCATTGATTAATGTAAGAAATTCTTGATTAGATCGATTCCTATCTTCCAACATCAACTCTCAAATGGATTTATTTCTATCTTTTTCATCTTGAAGTTCCTTTAACTTGAAATACACCCATATTTTTTGATTTTTTATAAAAAAATAAAAAGAAAATAGGTTAGTAAAAATAATAATAAAAATGTAATAACAAAAACAACTAACACCAATTGTCAATCCTAGGCAACATCGCCAAAAACTTGTTGCGTGATTTTAGTGCAACGCAAACGGTGCAAGTATACACGTCGCAAGTAATATTATAGATTAGATATCGTTTCCACAGGGATTGGTTTAAGCCACTTTACTTAAGTTATCACACTGTAAAATAAAAACACAAGTTAATAATATGAGCTTAATTGAATAAGTAAATAAACAAAAAAGAAAAGATAGATGAAATCGAATATGTGAGAGAAGAGGTTGGATTATCTTGAGTTGTGGAGTGATGTTCGAATGGAATTCTTCTTTGTAAATTAGTGCTTGCACCGCTCAATTTGTTTTGGCTATTGGTCTCAGTCGGATTACTTAGTCAGTTTTTCGAATGCTTGGGTAATTGTGATGAGAGAATTGCTCAAGCAATTTGGGCGACTATCCTCAAAGTTCAGCGAAGCGTTCTTCAATGGTCTTTGTTATCCCTAAACCGAAACTCTGTTAATTATACAATCTTTGATGATACATCTTTGCGTTAATCAAAGGTGTACAACAACCAATCTGCGCTTCTTTTAGTCATTGTAATCTTACACTTATTCCTAAGTCAGATTAGTTCTCACGCACTTGGATCGAACCATGCTTATTCGTTTTATAAATTTAATTCTCCTGAATCTAGATAAATGCATCGTTTATCGAGGTCCTTTCTCAATTCTCTCGCAAACCAAATAAGATGCCAAGAATAAACAAACTTTGATTAAGAACAACTTAAATACTTTGATAAAATCCAAATCGTATCTCACAACCATAAAATAAAATAACCCAAACCAATTGCATCAATTCATGGGTGGGACCTAAAGATATACAAAAAATATTCTCAAATTAACTCTCTCCAAATCAACTCTCAAAATTGACTCTCAAATTTGACTCCTTTTGTTGTAGACAACATGCTTCTCCTTTTAAGGAGTTGGCTTGGTCAACTTGGATGATAGGATCAAGTTTAAATTAGAAATAATCATGAAAGGATATTTCTATTTCTCATTTGATTCTTATCATATCTTTCCTTCTTTGTACCAATCTCTAAATCTTTTCTTGTCTTCTACCATTGATCTTATCTTCTAGAATTTCCTTCCAATTCGGTAGCCTATCACCAATATATTGATTCTTGCAAATAAGGAAATACACCAAAATTATATCTTTTTTTCACTAATTTTAAACAAAACATGAATTAATATGATAACTCATGAAAATAAGTGAAAATACATAAAATAATTAATAATATAACTAATAATGTGCCTAAGTCTAATAATAATATGAGCAAAAAGGTAATAAAAGTAGTACTTTTAGACACTTAACATCTATGATGCAACAAGATTCCATTACTGAAGTCAATCATGTCATAGGGTACTCTTCATACTCTACCTCCTTGAGTTTTCAACCTTTCATAGCTCATTTTTAAATATTGGAGGTTAAACTTTTTATGTTGTATCTCGCTTCCTCTATGCATATTGATGGATGATTTCATCATGTTTTTGTGTAATTCCTTGTAGGATGAGCCGATTCAAGACCATATCCGTGATATGTTTGTACCACTTGTTGAAAGCCCATAATAAGTCTCTTTATGTTCGTATATTTTCCTAGCTTAATTGAATATACCGAGATGCCGACTCGAGAAAAAATCAATCATTAAACTTGGGACTCTAATATCAAGGTCTCCTTGAATGTTCCCTTCTTGGAAGGCTTTAAAGATCTATTCTAATTTTACATAACAACTTCATCAAGGTTAGTCTTAGTTTTTTCATGATTAACATTCTATTTGTTTGGGATAATATCTAGTCTTTCTGAAATAAAGTTGAAACTTGTCTTTGGGCAGGACAGATTCCTTTAGAGCACATAGAAAACTGTAGGCAATATCGTAGAGCATTAATTCCATTAGTTGTTTCTCGTTGTTTTTGGTCCCAAAATCTCAACATGACTGCTATCTGGGTGACAACATCCAATAAGCTTGTATATTCTTGAAAGTTGTCGATGTACCCTCAATGACCACTACTTTGGTACTATACTTATGTGAGGGTTTGCTCTCTTTTTAGATTTTTTTTCATCATTATGTTTGAATGTATGTGATGATATAAAAAAACACAAACAAATTCAAACAAGCAAAAAACAAAAGGCAAAATGTATGAATGCAAGTGAATGGACATCGATTATATTAAGTTATTACTCTTAGAACTAGTTATTCATTAGATGTCGAAGTTCCTTATTATAAAAGATTCTAAATTATATCACGAGTATATCTTATCCTCTTATCCATCATTTCCTCGATTATCCACAAAAGCCTCATTTCTACTTCTTATTTTGGTACAAAGCTTTGACTTCCTTGGCTAACATCACATGCTTGGATACACGTTAGATTTGGGTCATGACACTCTTGTCGAAAATGTCCCATTCTTGAAATGCTTGGAAACACATTAGATTTTTTTTTCTTGAAATCTTTGTCCCATTCAAATGGATCTTGTTGTCATGAGACTTAATTTTTCGTACAACTATCCTCATTTTCCCTTTTCAACAATCTGTTTGTTCTTCACAGTCTTAGTCGCTTGTTTGTCCTTCTTTTCTTCACTCGTAGGTGCTTGCTAGTTCACCTTGGACAGAAGATCTATTTTCGTATGATCATCATCTTTCTAAGGAGTCTTCTATCCATTTCGAAAAATTAGTTTTATTATGAGCAATATTCTCCAGACTCCACCTCTTCTATGTATGATATGCATGTAAAATAAGCGAAAACATTTAGAAAGGTCTAAAATAATTTCATTGCAAAAATAGTAACTGGGTAGCATATTCCAACAATTATGGACATATCTCCGCAGACTATTTCTAGAAAAAAAATTTGATCAAATTTTAAAACCTAAGAGAATGAAGACGCAAATATGTAAAATAAAACAAAACAAAACAAGAAAAGAACAAATTAGTGTTTTAAAAAAGTTCAAAATAATTTCATTGTAGGAATATTAATATGCAACATATTTTAACATTTCTGGACATGTCTCCACGGGTTATTCCTATGAAAGAATTTTGATCAAATTGCAAAGCCTAGCGTTTTCCGTGGATCTAATGGGTATGTTTCTAGATTCTCACAAATGTTTGGTTCTAAAAGGTTCCCGAATTGTTCTCACTATCCCCTGCTAAGGATAGTAAGGCTCCTAATTCTCACCCATTATAGGCTTCAAAGGAATAAAGTACAACTCATGGGGGGCATTTTCCTATTCCCATACGAAGGATCAATATCCTCAAGAAAACATAGGCTATATGAGCATCGAATGTACTTGCTAGGCCCATACATAGAATCAATATTCTCACGAGAGCAATAGCATTCCCCCCTCACACTTAAACGATTAGGACGAAGCTTGGTATAAAGCTTAAAATAAAGTTTTAAATGCGTAAAATAAAATCAAATTGATAAAACGACAATTAAGTTAAATTTTATATAAACTTGCAAATTCTATGCATTAAAACAAGTTGTAATAGACTTTTGGCTTGACTTTTTTTTGTAAAAAAAACAAAAGAGCGGTCGCAACCCCTTTTTCAAGCGGCTCGACGTTTTTCTTTAAAATAAAACATAACAGAGTGCCACCAATCTTTTTAAAGGTGTGATTGGATCACCTAAAAATAGGTTATTTTAATAAAATCAATTTGTTTAATTAAAACAACAGTTTTGGTTTGCGAAAAACTCAAAAACGAGTTCGGGAGTCTGTAACGTGTGGGGAAAAGTTAGCATCCTCACAACGCCCAAAAATTGGTACCTAGCCGATTTCAAAATATTTTAATGTCAAAATTTGTAAGTTCGTATAAAATGTAAATTATTGTTCATTGATGAATTTGATTCCATTTTAACAGCTCTACCACCAGGAAAGTAAACTTTAATCACCACTAACATTTTTTGCGCTAACCCGTTACCTCCTTTTAGTAGAACACCTCATTAATTAAGTTTCACTTTTTTAATCAAGCAAGCAAATAAATATATGTGTGTTGGACGCTTTTATTATTCTAAGTTAGTGATTATTAATCTAAAGAACTTATCTAAGTTAAATTCTACATATTGAGGTTAAAGTTTAGTTAAATATATTTTATGAATTTGATGTGAAGAGAATTTTTATTAAAATTTAATAGGCTCTAAATTAACTAAAGCTCTAAAATTAGAGGACATAAACTTAGAGATTTTACCTAAATTAATATCTTATTTGAAAAACAAACAACGATAAAAAGGGTTTAGTTATTTAAAACTTTGAAATATAAAAAAATAAATCATTAGCGTGATTAAAAATAAATTAAAACTACAATTTAAATTTAAAAATATTTACAAAACAATAAATAGTGACGCTTCATCTCTCAACCCTAACACCCAAAAGGCGACGGCTTAACCAGTAAATCTAAAATTTTCCCCTTTTCTTTTTTTTTTTAATTCGATTTAAAATTTTAAAAGAAAACATAAAACACAAAAAAATGGATTTTGCTTCTGATTTTTTTTATTTCAAAGCTTCTTTTATAATTTTTTAACCCCTTTTGACATATTTGTTCTCATGAAAAGAAAATCCCCCTGATTACACATGGTTTCTAAGTTTTTATACCCGATTTTTTTTTTTTATTTTGGTCGCAAACATGAATGATGAAGGCCAGATCTTTTGATTTCGACAGGGAAAGGGTTGTCAGAGTTTAGTTAAATAAGAGAATTACGAGTGTTTAAAAATACTTGATCCGGTTGACCTGATTCAATTATCTAATTATTTAAACATAAATAATTGAGTATTTATTCGAATTTATTTGTTTGGATCGGGTACCTAACCTGTTATTTTCATGTCGGGTCCGAGTCATAATATTAAAAATTTTGGGTACCCAATTTTGATTATTTTAAAATTTTTATTTTAAATATAATTATTATTTAAATAAAATACTATTATATTCACTATATTATCAAATCTAACAATGTAATTTTTAAATCTTAATCCCTTAAATTTTATTTTTTTAAAAAATTAGGGACTCATTGTAAAAAATGATGAGCAATAGCTTTTAAATATTGTCACGGACCGTGAGTCGTGACTACGCGGGACCGAGCGAGATGCTTTCTGGTGGTGCTTAAAGCTTGGGAGCGGGATAGCATTAAGAGTGTAGTACGTGCCGAGCAGTCGTCCCATCTGGGATGGGCGCGCTGATCGTGCACCGCACTGGTCGGGAGCTGTCCCCGATTCCCTGATGAGCCCATGGGAGGGCGAAACCAGTAAGCATCGGAGATTGTTAAGGCTGATCCTCGGGCATGCGAGTGTCTCGAGGTGCCGCACGGGTAGAAGTCCCTACGCGAAAACTCTGACCCCGTGACAAGTGGTATCAATGTCACGGACCGTGAGTCGTGATTATGCGGGACCGAGCGAGATGCTTTCTGGTGGTGCTTAAAGCTTGGGAGCGGGATAGCATTAACAGTGTAGTACGTGTCGAGTAGTCATCCCATCTGGGATGGGCGCGCTGATCGTGCACCACACTGGTCGGGAGCTGTCCCCGCTTCCCTGATGAGCCCATGGGAGGGCGAAACCAGTAAGCATCGGAGATTGTTAAGGCTGATCCTCGGGCATGCGAGTGTCCCGAGGTGCCGCACGGGTAGAAGTCCCTGCACGAAAACTCTGACCCCGTGACAAGTGGTATCAGAGCGAGGCTGTGTGCTAGCTGTTGGGTTGACCAAGCGCCCCATGTGCTACGGAGCGAGTCATGAGGACGAGCGTGTTAGCTCGCACCCCAAGAGAGGAGGGTGTTCGCAAGTGGGTCCTCTAGAAAGAGATTGAGACGAGGACGAGTAGGCAGGAAGCCGCAGCGAAAGTTCTCCGGTTAGGTGAACTGCAATGGGACACCTCGGTAAAGTGGCAGGTGGCCATGAGGTGATTGCAGGAAGTCATGTGCCCGACATAGAAGGGCGGCCCCAGGTTAGTGGGCCAGTTTGGGAGAATTGCACACTAGTTCCTGGCACGTTTAAAGAGAGTGAAAGAGTTTCCTCCCCATGCACGAGGGCGTGCATGAATTGGGTGGAGGAGAATGTCACGGACCGTAAGTCGTGAATACGCGGGACCGAGCGAGATGCTTTCTGGTGGTGCTTAAAGCTTGGGAGCGGGATAGCATTAAGAGTGTAGTACGTGCCGAGCAGTTGTCCCATCTGGGATGGGCGCGTTGATCGTGCACCACACTGGTCTGGAGCTGTCCCCGCTTCCCTGATGAGCCCATGGGAGGGCGAAACCAGTAAGCATCGGAGATTGTTAAGGTTGATCCTCGGGCATGCGAGTGTCCCGAGGTGCCGCACGGGTAGAAGTCCCTGCGCGAAAACTCTGACCCCGTGACAAGTGGTATCAGAGCGAGGCTGTGTGCTAGCTGTTGGGTTGACCAAGCGCCTCATGTGCTACGGAGCGAGTCATGAGGACGAGCGTGTTAGCTCGCACCCCAAGAGAGGAGGGTGTTCGCAAGTGGGTCCTCTAGAAAGAGATTGAGACGAGGACGAGTAGGCAGGAAGCCGCAGCGAAAGTTCTCCGGTTAGGTGAACTGCAATGGGACACCTCGGTAAAGTGGCAGGTGGCCATGAGGTGATTGCAGGAAGTCATGTGCCCGACATAGAAGGGCGGCCCCAGGTTAGTGGGCCAGTTTGGGAGAATTGCACACTAGTTCCTGGCACGTTTCAAGAGAGTGAAAGAGTTTCCTCCCCATGCACGAGGGCGTGCATGAATTGGGTGGAGAAGAATGTCACGGACCGTGAGTCGTGAATACGCGGGACCGAGCGAGATGCTTTCTGGTGGTGCTTAAAGCTTGGGAGCGGGATAGCATTAAGAGTGTAGTACGTGCCGAGCAGTCGTCCCATCTGGGATGGGCGCGTTGATCGTGCACCACACTGGTCGGGAGCTGTCCCCGTTTCCCTGATGAGCCCATGGGAGGGCGAAACCAGTAAGCATCGGAGATTGTTAAGGCTGATCCTCGGGCATGCGAGTGTCCCGAGGTGCCGCACGGGTAGAAGTCCCTGCGCGAAAACTCTGACCCCGTGACAAGTGGTATCAGAGCGAGGCTGTGTGCTAGCTGTTGGGTTGACCAAGCGCCCCATGTGCTACGGAGCGAGTCATGAGGACGAGCGTGTTAGCTCGCACCCCAAGAGAGGAGGGTGTTCGCAAGTGGGTCCTCTAGAAAGAGATTGAGACGAGGACGAGTAGGCAGGAAGCCGCAGCGAAAGTTCTCCGGTTAGGTGAACTGCAATGGGACACCTCGGTAAAGTGGCAGGTGGCCATGAGGTGATTGCAGGAAGTCATGTGCCCGACATAGAAGGGCGGCCCCAGGTTAGTGGGCCAGTTTGGGAGAATTGCACACTAGTTCCTGGCACGTTTCAAGAGAGTGAAAGAGTTTCCTCCCCATGCACGAGGGCGTGCATGAATTGGGTGGAGGAGAATGTCACGGACCGTGAGTCGTGAATACGCGGGACCGAGCGAGATGCTTTCTGGTGGTGCTTAAAGCTTGGGAGCGGGATAGCATTAAGAGTGTAGTACGTGCCGAGCAGTCGTCCCATCTGGGATGGGCGCTATTTTAGTGGAAGGACGCGCTATTTGTTTACATCCATTAATTTGTAAGGGATTCAATGCAAACTTTAATGGGGATCAAATGGTTGTTCATATACCTTTATCTTTAGAGGCGCAAGCGGAGGCTCGTTTACTTATGTTTTCTCATTACCCAATTAATCTACGTCTATGTATTCTCAAACCAAAACATCATTGTTTTGCTAACCGACTATATAGGAAAATAGGAGCTAAAAATAGCCTGATAATTTTTTCGTTCTATTCTTAAAAAAACAAAGAGAAAAAAATTGAAAAGTTCTTAAAACCCCAAAGCTCCAAACCATTGTTCTTCATTTTTCAGAATACATTTGTCGCTGTGACATCAACCGATGAGCTAAAAATACCCTTAAAAAACTTCATCCTCGAATATTATCTCTGGAAACAGATGTGAGTAGAAACGTTTTATCTCCTCTTTGATTTCCCATGTGGCTTCTTCTGTTCAATGTTTTTTCTACAATATCTTTATTAAAGGTATGCTCTTGTACTGTAGTTCCTTGACTCTCATGTCTAACATCGCTATTGGTTCCCTTCATAAGGTAAATTTGGGTTGATTTCAAACTCTTCCCTCTAGATGATGTGGGTAAGATTTGAACGATATTACTTCAACATGAACACACAAAACACATTATGGATGCAAGCCATGTCCGGGGTAAAAACAACTGATAGGCTACGGGTTTAACTCTCTCTATAACCTCATACGAACCGATGAATCTGAGGTTCAACTTGTCCTTCCGACCAAAGCATATCAATTTTTTTCAAGGTGATACCTTGAGGTACACTCTCTCTCTAACCTTATACTCCATGTGCTTGCGTCGTCAGTCTGTATAGTCTTTTTAACTGTAAAAAGACACTTGCAAACACTCTTTAAAGATCTGAGCCTTCTCTTCAGTTTGTTTTATCAATTTTGATACCACAATTCTTCTCTCATTGAGCTCAATCTAACACAACGGCGTTCTGCACTTCCTCTCACACAAAGCTTCAAATGGGCCATCTTGATTCTTGATTAGTAACTATTGTTGTACACAAATTCCACAAGGGGTAACTGGTTCTCTTAACTCCTCCAAAGTCAACAACACAACAACCTAGCATGTCCTCCAAGATCTGTATAACCCACTCGGACTAGCCATCGATTTAAAGGTGAAAAATTGTACTAACATGCAACCTTGTACCCAAAGCTTCATGAACCTTTTTCCACAATCTTGCTATGAAACGATGATCCTTATTTGAGATGATTGACGTTGATACACCATATAGTCTTACTATTTTCTTAATATACACCCGAGCCAACTTGTTCCACAATCTTGATCAATCGATCCCCGATTATTCATATTGCATCATTCTTCCTTTGGGTCAATGACAAACCCGTCACAAAGTCTATGGTCACTCTATCACTGTAAAATCCTCAACCTGACCCAGAAGAAAATCGAGGTTAAGAACGTTACTCCACAGGAAACCAAAAACTAAAACCAGAAAAAATTTTCGATACCGAAAGTTAATCATAGCTAAAAGTATAGTTACCATATTCTTTAAGCCTATTTTTAAAACACAGTACTAGATGCTTATATCAATTGTCATATTTCAATAATTAGAGATACATTTCTGTTATTTATTAATCAAGATTTTATTAACCATCTATAGACATAACAGTTCTTTAACATACTTGGAACTGGATTCCCATTATTATCAACTATGTATTTAACATAAGTACATTTTGGTAACTGGAAGAATAAGAAATCACTTTAACTACTATCTTAGACTATATATCAATCCCCAATTTACAACTTAAACTATGTACACATTTTAAACATTTCGAGACCATGATACTATAAGCATCAATACTCTATTGAATTACAAGTTATACCATGCCCACTTTCAAAGTCCATGTCATAAGTATAATCATTTTCTTTTTCAGAAGAATACTCAAATTATCAGTCCTTAAGCCTGTTCACAAGACATATTCATAAACAATTTAACATAGCTTGATAAATTAAGAATTACTCGAATGTCATATATACGTATTCCTTTGTCATTAAGAATTATATATATATAACTCAAATCATATACATGTCGGAGGAATATAATCATATGCCTTATACATAATTATCTAAATAGTGCCACCAACCTAGGAGTAAAATACAATTGAATCACTTAATTCAACTACATCTGTATGAGTGACTTGAAATATTTGATTTCAACCAAAAACACGAGCTTCAAACAACCTGCAATGCATGGTTATGAATGCATTAGGCTTATATAGCCTAAGTAAGGTAGTAAAAATGATAGATAAAGTATTTCATACAGAAATACCAAGATATCACACATTCAGGAACACAACCATATAAATTAACATTTGTTATTTGGTCTTATTTTAATCTTATAGACTTGGGATATGCAGTAAATTATCCGAGATTCATTTTCAATAGGTTGATCTTATCGAATAACAACTTGGCATATTGACATTCATCAGAACTTTAAGAGTTTACAGAATTTATCAGAGATTTTAAAGATTACAGATCTTTCAGAATTGAAAAAGCTTCCAAAGTTGTCAAAGTTTATCAAAGCTTTCAGAGTCGACAGAGCTGATTAGATCTTTCAGAGTTGATAAAGCTTATCAGAGCTTTCAGAGTTGACAAAGTTAACAAAGCTTATCAGATCTTTCAAAGATTAACAGGACATTCGAGCCTTTTTTAGCATTTATAGTTATCATAACTTTCGATTCCGGGCTCACCAAGAGCGAATAAGTTTCGAGCTCACCAAGAGCTTATCAGTTCTATTTTAATATTTTTATTTGATTTTTTATTAATTCATATCTTTTACGATCACTTTTTGTTCAAAAAAATAACATTAGTCTGTGTTTGACTATATTAGTCCGTATTTCGCATAGCTCAAAGCAAAAAGCAATGACTTGTGTCTAATCATAACAATCCTACTTCTCTTCTCTATCCAACCAAATAGTCGCCAAATTATCATATAATTTCAAAGCTTTCTTTACATCATTTTAATCTTTAACTTCGCTTTGGTATTAGTAGGATAAGGTAAATGAGTCACGTGTTAAGGTGTCAAGCATCGGGTCGTGTTAAGGTACCAAGTACCGAATCTTGTTAAGATTTATTTATACCACAAGGTAACAGTTACACCGGACTGTAAAGTACACAAAGTACCAATCGTGTTAAGATGTATTTACACCACAAGGTGATAGTTACACTAGGCTATAAAGTACACAAAGTACCAATCGTGTTAAGATGTATTTACACCACAAGGTGACAGTTACATCGGACTATAAAATACACAAAGTACCAATCGTGTTAAGATGTATTTATACTACAAGGTGACAGTTACACCGGACTGTAAAGTACACAAAGTACCAATCGTGTTAAGATGTATTTACACCACAAGGTGTCAGTTACACCGAACTATAAAACAGAACTCTAAACTCTAGGCAGGCCCTACTACCTAAGACCAACTAATAACCAAGGGCTTCCATTATATAGGCAATTCTTATGCTTAATAATAATAGGGTAATCTTATGTTGCAGACAATCTTACTTAATTCGTTCTTAGTATCTTATATCAAAGTATGAATTTATAACTCCTTAGAGCATGAACTCTTATAACTTTAAAGCTTGATGTTGTTTCTTGGATTTTATGCTTTCAAGGATTAAGAGATAAAGTTCATAGATAAATATACTTTTATTCAATGATCATTAAACATCATAATATAGCATGCAATGTATTCATGATGCATATGTAATGTATACCTTAACCATGAAATTTCGATACCATGAATGTGACCCAATCCCAGATATTCTATGTAAGCCTTATGCAAAATGATCATGTATTATCTATAAACATTTAAACATCAATCCAATAGAAATAAAGATTGAAGTTACTCCGTGTCACCCGAGACACAAAAAACTACACTCACCTCTTATTCCGAAGCCACAAGATACTAGAACCTCATCCACCTATAGCTTACAAGGACTTATCCCTTCCTTATCAACGTGTACCTCGAATAAGATAACACATCATTAAAATCAATCCAATTTCACACACACATATATATATATATATCGTGATTTTATTCAACTCTATAACAATACATTCTAATATGCATATATAAAACAACATAAACTGCAATTTTCTTTCAGTTTTACAGCATTCTGCATTTGTATTTTTAAAGCATAGATATCCCATTCAAAACCCTTATAATTTTGCTCCCTCCTAGTTAAACCGAACTGCATTAACTCAAATAAACAACATACTGCATGTACATTCAAACTGCACATCAATACCACAAGTTACATGCATACCTAATTAAAAATTCCACATTCTATTTCAGAATTGATTGTTCTACATACTGTTCAAAACTACATACATCATTTCATATATCAGAACATAGCAAACTATATTAAAAATTCAATTATTCATAACTTAGCTTATGAAGCTGAATACATTAGCATACTACATATTGTTTTCATTAGAACCAAACATTTTACAGCATACATTTCAAGTCTGTTTTCGGAACTTAATTTTACCAAAAACATTAATTTTCTAGTTTATTAGATTCCTTATCGTTTAAACTCATTTCCAGCAATTACAATCTTAAAATCCCATACTAAATGGTCTTGTAATTTGAATGTCTTAATAAATCCATAATAGAACATTTATCACTCAATTTATTAATTACACAGATACACATTAACAAGCATAGTAACATTATCAATAAGCATACAAGGACAATACACTCAACCACCAAATTAATTTACAAAGAATCACAAGACTTGATTTTCAATTCCTTTAATAGCATCACAAAACAGCCCTTAAAAATAATACTGAAATCAATTTAATCAATTACATTTGTTTTCTCATTTTAAAACATGAGAACAGCCCTCCAATCATTATGAACAATCTTACTCTTTCTTCAATTAAAGTCCTTGTAATTAACTCTATAAAACAGTCTATATTTCCCTGTGTCCAGAACAGTCACAGATATATATGTATATTTACACTTATTCAAAACAACATGAGATTTACACTTGGAGTGAAAGAAGTTTATCTTGTTTTAAGCAACCAAAGTGTATTATTATCAAGCAATAAACATGATTCAAACATAAATTTTCTATATTATTCAAACAAAACTGCAACATCAGGTTTGTCTCTTTCAATTAACCACAACAAGATAAACTATCACTGTAATATACGAAACTGAAATTGCCACTCCAAATCAAGAATTTCAACCAACATTACATGCTTTCATATAGCTATAAATTGTAATCTACAATCAATTCAACTAAAACTGACCTTCTCTTCAAAATCATTATGGAAAACAAAAATTTTAAGCCCTTACCGCTAACTTTTCCCGATCAAGCTTCCATGGTGAAGGAGCAATGGAGTTCCAATCTTAATGAATCAATCTCCGTTTTCTTTTTCTTATAAAACTCTTCTTCGAACAAGAAAATGGATGGAATTCCAGTTGGTTTTCTTTTGGTTTCGAAAAGAAGAAAATGGGTTAAAGGCAGAAGATGATGTTTCCCTCTTTTCTCTTCCTTTTTTGGTTTCGGTGAAAGAATAAGAGTCAGATAATATCATTTTTCTCTATATTATGTTTATTTTCTTCCTTAATCGTTGTCAGCCTTCCACTCCTTTTTTTTTAGTCATAGGTGAGTAAAAATTAACTCGAATTAAATAATTTGATTTGATTTGAGATAAAAATATTCGATTCATTTTAATTCGATTTAAAATTTTATAGATTCGATTCGACTTGAAAAAATTTTAAATAAAATTCGAGTTGTAAAATAGAATTTCGAATAACTCGAATAACTCAAAATTTTTAGTAATTAAATGATTAATTTTTAAGTTTGAGATGAGTCTATCATTTTTTATGATATATATACATTGATATATAAAAATATAAAGAAATATTGCTACATATGAAAAAAAATATATATACATATCTTATATGATTAGAGAAAGTCGTTTAAATTGAAATCATATCATACTATAATATGATAAATAATTACAATTAAATATTTATAGAAACTCGACTCGACTCGACTCGAACCAAAAAATTCAAATAAAATTTGAGTCGTAAAATATGACTCGTCAACTTGAATAACTCGAAATTTTTTGACTCGACTCGATCAAATATTCACTCCTAACTAACCGTGTGTAATGTCCACAACCTAAATATTCTTTAGCATGCAACTCTAAAGTTTTCTTACTTTGCATTTTGGTAAACAAAATTATATTCTTTATTTGTTGTTGTTTTTTTCACTTCGGTCCAGTCCCACATATTTTTAAGGCTAATGACAATTATTAATTCTTAATACGCACAGACATGATTAAAATTTTATCCATAACTTTTAGGATTAAATTTGGGGTATTATAAATCTTCTCCCCTTAAAAGAAATTTGTCCTCAAATTTTTACAGTCCTTAATTAAAATAAACAATTTCAATATTTTTTTCCTTGATTTGAACAGTCCTTTAGCTTCACATAATACCTCAAAACTGTCTTGATTTCATGCCTTACATAATCACATGTTTCGAATAGTAAAATGACATAAAGATAATTTTAACTCTTAACGTTTATAATTTTTATCATTTTGATCCTTATTCTTTTTTCTGAGATAAATTTAGCCCTTAACCTATATCTTTTTAACTAATAATTTATTTTTTAACTATCATGATAACTGGACCGTTAAAAGTCTAACAATAATAACATGTCATATGCAATGATAATATATTTTAAATGAAATATCATCTAATCTATCAGATACATATATATATTAAATATAATTTTATTTTAATATAAAATAATTAAAATTTAAATAAAATATTAAAAATTAATTAATTCTAAAATAAAAGACTATTAAACTTTCTCAATTCTAACCACGATAGAATCAAAGTCTATCTTAAAAAAATATGAATACAGTTCAAAATTAACTAATTTTTAAGGTAGGATGTTGATTCTATCGTAGTTAGGGTTGAGAATGTTTAGTAGTATTTTATTTTAGAATTAATTAATTTTTTAATATTTTTTGAATTTTAATTATTTTATATTTTATATTAGAATAAAATGATATTAAACATATATATATATTTGATAGGTTAGATGTCATGTTATTTAAAATATATTATCATATGCATATGACATGTTATTATTGTTAGACTTTTAACGATCCAGATATCATGATAATTAAAAAAATAAGCTATTTGTCAAAAAGATATAAGTTAAGGGCTAAATTTATCCTAAAAAAGAGTAAAGGTCAAAACGATAAAAATTATAAACATTAAGGGTTAAAAATATCTTTATGCCTAGAAAAAATTCAGGAACACGCACGTATATATTAGCAACCCAATAATACATATTATACACACATGAACATGCACAAAATAATCAACTATATTTCAAATCCATGCAAAATAATCTCAACTTCATGTGTATTGTTGGATTAAAATTCAATAATTGTGGCACATATGTATAATGTATATTGCTATTGTAAAATTTAACACGTAATTAAGTGACCAATTATGTTACACGTGTTATAGGTATTAAATTATCATGGAATTAAAAGTGTAGATACCATAAGGTGTATTTATAATTTGATGAGGGGCAGAGTTATAAATACTTCAGAGTTGGTTATTAAATCAACTACTAGTTGGTTATTAAATCAACTATATAAAGGGGTTATGGTCCCCAAGAATTAGGTCAACTTGCATATCTCTTTTCCCCGTTTGAGAGTTGTGCCGCAAGAGAAAACCTAACTTCTTGGAAGATCAAACCCTCTGGAAAATCTTCATCAATTAATTCAGGTACGCTTCCGCATTCAGTTTATTTATTTTATTGTTCTTGATGATTTGACATGTATAGATCTTGGGTTTATATTCGTATTGAATATATTTTAATTCTAACAAGTGGCATCAGTGCCAGAATTATGTCGAATCATTAAGATCATAAGTTTTTGGTTTTAATTTATTGTTATGATCTAAAATTATGCATAATTTTATGGATTATTTACTTCGATATGGTTTGATAATTAATCGTATGAAATTAAATTATATATCTGTCGTATTTTAAGAACAAATCAATTTGATTTATTTTTATGATTTTATTTTGGGTTTTCGCCGGTTGTTTTTCCTTTTCCAATGGATTCAAGATATGTGTATTTATGGTGATTTGGGTTTTGTCGATTACTTTTTTTTTTAAGCGAACCCTACTTACATTATTAATCGGCAAATTAATTTGGTTTTGTTGTTTCAATGCATTCACTTATACGCAATTGGATTGTTTTTTTTTTCTATTTGGTATGCAACAATCAATTTGTCATTAGATTCAATTTGTTTTGGTTATGCAGCGACAACCTTAGGGTTTCAAAATAATGAATATTCATGTTATATCATATATTCATTAGTTACAATAAAATTTTTTTTTTTTTTGGATATGAATATTTTTATGGCTTTTATTTTATAAAATGCATATTCAATTTATTGACATGGAATATATATTTTATTTAAAATATATATTTAAATTCGGTTAGATCAAAATTTTAGTTTTGATCATTGGGTATTAAGTTAAATTCGGTTAGATCAAAATTTTAGTTTTGATCATTGATATTAAGTTAAATTCGGTTATATCAAAATTTTAGTTTTGATCGTTAAAGGAAAATGTAATTAATTTTGGCTTTGTCATGATAAATTTATCATGATTCAAAAAAAAAATTTATATTCAGGTTAGCTATTAAAGCTTTATATTCGGTTTATGTTTATTAAGTTATGATTGAATGATCTTTTGACATGTTACTTTTAAAGTATATTGTTACTTTATGTAATTTACTTGGTTAACATATTCGATATTTAGTTTTGATCATATGTTATTTTGGATAATAGAATATATATTTGGTATTGATATATTCAATTCGGTTTGATCAAAAATTTATTTTTGATTATTATATTATTATGATTATATTAAAGTTTCAAGTAATTATTATACGAATTACTTACTTGTATGATATTTTTTGTATTTTGTTTTTAGTTAAAGATTAAATGTTTTGATCGAATTTAGTTTTAGTAAAAACATATTTAAGAAATTTTTGAAGAACAGTCAAAGATTTCGGTTATTTGGATTCTGATAGCCCCATTAAGACAACATTAATTTGGTGTATTTTGAAAACTCAAGTGTTATCAGAAATTTCAACTTTGACTATTATAAATATTAAGTTTGAATATTGATATATTTCTGTTATATATTTTAAGATAAATTAATTGAAGCATTAAGTCACCAAAGTGATCTTTATTGTGAAAATTATTTTATTTTAAAATATAGAAGGTTTTGTGCATGTAATTCAATTTATGCTAATATTAATCGGCCCAAAGGAAGATTAATAATTAGTAATGTTACATGTGCATCTGTGGTAACAAACATGTGATAATTATTCAGTTTTATATGTGAACAATAAATCGGCCCAAAGGAAGATTTTTGTTTAACATATTCTTATTATCAATGTTTGATTACTACATCAAGATATCACTTACAAATTAATATTTTTTTTAAATATTATTGGAGTGTTCGATATCTTGTGATGATGTTACCTTTATTCAAATTTATTATTATTTTGGTTATCTTTTATCTTGAGTAAAAGATAAAATTAAGAAAAATATTTTTAAACATTTAAATTCATATTTTGGCTTCGGATATCTAATATTTTAATAGATTAATTGAAACATAATGTCACCAAAGTGACCGCTTTTGTGTAGATTAGTTTATTTAAAATATTAAGATAATTATAGGTCTTTATAATTCATGCGTTTATTAATTGGCCCAAAGGAAAATTAATATTTGGCCGAATTACAATGACAACTGTGGCGATAAATATGTGACAATTATATGGTATTTTATGTGAACAATACGTTAGTCCAAAGATTAATCTATTGTTTGACATAATTTATTGTCAATGTTTGATTGCTACAACAAGAGTACCGCTTACAGTTAATATTATTGTCTAAAGACTTGATATTAATGTTGTGTTTGGTATCTTGAGGGGAACTAGCCATTATTTTGAATTTATTGTTTACTTATAGATATTTATGTGAGCTTGTTTATTTACTTATTTTTGTTCTATCTTTAGATGATTTATTTTTACTGTCATAACATCTGTTGAATACATTCTATACTTATGTTTAGTGAAATTAATTTCAAGGAATAGAAAAGACACTTATATTTAGTATTTGGTTGTATGAACATAGAGCTTTCACTAAGTGAAGAACAACTTGCACCTCTCACGGCGGTAAGCATCCATAAATAGGATTTTGAGAGGCGAGTTCGTTCAACTCTAATGATCATAATGTATAAATATTTTATAAATTTTTAGGAGCACAAATCTACAAAAAGAAAATATTCATACTAAGGGTTTCCTTGATAAAAAAAATAATATTATTTTTTTTTAAGATTAACATTACATCACTTTTGGTTTACTTGATGTCTATTAAGTATAAGGATCAAGAAATGTGAGGGAGTATATTATATTGCTTCAAAACTTAAGGCACATTGATCAAACTTTATAACAATTGTTTGTTCTTATAATTTTAGTATAGCTTCCTATACAATTTAACTAATTTAAAATTAGTTACAATTATTAAAGGAGAAATAAACTTCAAACGAGATTATTTCTCATTGTGTTAAAGAGGAAGAAAAGTTGAAGCATTATAATTATAAAAATACTCAATCAGTTAGTGCTCTTTGGTTAATGTCTTTAAGAATAAGGAAAATAAAAAAATATAGTAGAATGAAGTTGCTAAGGGTCCTACTGAAAAGAAATAACAATAAGTTATAAAGTGTTTATTCTTTTGTATAAGCTAGGACACATGTAAAGAAAATAAACTTCAAAAGTAAGCAATTACTTAGGATATTTTAAGTGATCCATGGGCTGTAAATTATATGATCCCACAATTAAGATTATTTTAATGAGAGATTTATAACATTTTTAGGATGTTGAGTTTGGAGGGAGAATAAGGTTAAATACATTGTTGTTAAGGAGGAATTGAATATTAATTTAATTCCTATTATCACTTTCCATGATGATTAGGTTTTCACACCTATCATTAATAAAAAGTGAATCAAGTACATCAACAAAACAATGTTGAACAACTCTCGTTCAAGATAAGATAATTATTTTTTTAGAAGAACAAACTCAACAACCTAAAAACAACCTAAAAATGTGTCTTTAAAGATATCCATGAGAGGAAAGAGAAATACTATTGAGGATTATTACTTAGTATTTCATCAAGAAAATAAAGATAATAATGGAATGATAAAAGACAACCTGATCAGTTTCTTTTATCAAACCATAAATGTTTTAACTCTCAAAAGTGGATTGATGTTATTCAAAAGAGTATAATTTTATACAAGACAATAAAGTTTAAGAACTTGTCGCATTACCTTAAGGTACAAACCAATTGGTTGTAAATTAATATTTAAAACCAAGAGGGATGTAAATGATAATGTGGACAAGTATAATGCATGTCTTGTATTTAAAGGATATACTCTAAAAGAAGATATTGATTTTGTGGAGACTTTCTCTTAAGTTATACTGAAAGACTCTTTCAAAATAATTTGACACTTATTGCTTTTAATCTTGAGTTACATAAGATGGATGTTAAGCTTGTATTTTTCAATGGCAACATTGAATAAATTAATTATATGGTACAATCATTGATTTGTGTCTAATGATACAAAATTAATGAATGTAACTTAAAGAAATCCATCTATGAGATTAAGTTTGACTCTCATTAATAAAATTATAAATTTTATATTGATTATCTCATTTGGTTTTGAGATAAATTTAGTTGAAAATTATATGTATTACAAGTTCAGTGGGAGTAAATCAAGTGACACTCATATTACTAAAGAAGAAAAAAAAAATTCAGTGCCCTAAAAGTAACCTTGAAATTTGTAAAATACAAAAGATTCCATAATTTATTGAGAATCTAATTTATGCTTAAGTATGTATGCATTTGGATATTGCGTACATTATTAGAATGTTAGACAGATATTTAAGTAAATCTAATATGAATTGTTGGATAGCAGCATAGAGTTATGAAATGACTTTAGAGAACAAAATTTATATGCTCACATATCGAAGTTCTGGTAAGTTAGAGATCATCAAGTTTACAGGCTTCGATTCTACTAGAATATTGATGTAAAAGACTCTGTCACATGAGCTGCTCATTATAAATTGAATAGAAAGACCACTTCAGTTATTTTGTGACAATAAATATGCATCATTTATTCTATAAACAATAGGAACACTTTAAAATTTTAATTCCTAGTTGTTAAAGAAAATTCAGAGTGTTTGTGTGTCTATAGAGCATGTTGGTACAAACTCCATAATTGCGCGCTTATTGAGAAACTATCACCCTAGGTCTTTCATGAGCACACTACTCATATGGGTGTAATATTATTTAAGTATATTCAGTTTTAGTGGGAGTTTGTAATTTTGATAAATGCTCATTCGTTTTAGACACAATTTCGGTTACTTTAGTTTAAGGTTAATTTCTGCAGAAATAAAGTTATTTTGGCTTATGCACACTCTGAATTCAGTAAAGTTTGATCTCACTAAAGTTTAGGAGGACCAGTTGGAAATAGGCATGTTCGGTTCACATTTACATGTAATTTCCATGCTATGCATCCATGATTGATCTATGTCATTTGATTATGTTTTTATATGTGACCATTGATGGGTCCAGTCATGATTGATATGATGAAGACCGCTTTGATCCTATATGAATATAATTAATGGACGAGATTGTTTTAGAATACCTATTATATGATAGCAAATTTTTGAGCTCATAAAGTTATACATTTGTCAAGAAACATATGTTGCCCAAGTGGGAGATTGTTGAATTAAAATTCAATAATTGTGGGCACATATGTATAAGGTATATTGCTATTGTAAAATTTAACACGTAATTAAGTGACCAATTATGTTACACGTGTTATAGGTATTAAATTATCATGGAATTAAAAGTGTAGATACCATAAGGTGTATTTATAATTTGATGAGGGGCAGAGTTATAAATACTTCAGAGTTGGTTATTAAATCAACTACTAGTTGGTTATTAAATCAACTATATAAAGGGGTTATGGTCCCCAAGAATTAGGTCAATTTGCATATCTCTTTTCCCCGTCTGAGAGTTGTGCCGTAAGAGAAAACCTAACTTCTTGGAAGATCAAACCCTCTGGAAAATCTTCATCAATTAATTCAGGTACGCTTCCGCATTCAGTTTATTTATTTTATTGTTCTTGATGATTTGACATGTATAGATCTTGGGTTTATATTCGTATTGAATATATTTTAATTCTAACAGTGTATACATATAAGTGCACAAAGCAGTCCAATTTAGTATAATTTCTTCACAAATTAGTCTAGTTTACAAAATTTTCCATATTAAGTCTTTAAAATTGTCAATTTTTAAATCATAAAACAATCTTTGGTTTATGCTCACAACCAATCTCTATTACTGTTAATGTAGATTTTCAGAACAGTTAGCGATCCAAAGTCCGACCTTTCTATACTCAAAGACTCATATCTTTTAGTATACGACTCGGAACCGTTCACCATTGGGTGCCAAAGAAACTAGATTCATATAATGTTCTTTACACGTGAATTTTATTCTTTAAATCAATTTTTAGTATTTCTAGTGATTTAATGGACTTACTGTCCCTAATAGAGTTTGTAGCAGACTTCAATACCTTACCAATTTCCTTTGTTTTCTATTCAAGTTAGCCTAAAATCCAAATAGACCTTCAATCTAACATAAAATCAATTTCATGCGGTATTAAAAATAATTAAAATATAAATTTAGATTCAAAAGTATTTAGGAGGTCCAATTTAAAAATATTAACAGTCCATAAAAAAAAATTAGGTTTAAAAGAGTTACAAAAACTTAAATAGGTCCTAGAATACATGGCCCATTCTATCTAAATGGTGTACTCCTTCATGATTGATGTTGAAACTTACCATGAATGATACTCCTCGAATCGAAACGTCACCTAGAAACCAACGTACGAAAAAAAAAGATTTCGAATGTTAAGCTAATGAAAGCTCAGTGGATACACCTCCACTCAATCATGATTTATGCAAATCATAATTAAATGAATGTAACAAGCGTGATGGAAGAGAAAGAATGATGCTACTATAACCACCTAAACATATATCATTTTCATGGAAATATCTATGGCATTCATAAATCATTAGATGTGTGGTCTGGAGTCACTTAGCTTCGGAAGTCACACACTTGAGGAGGGTTCGGTCATCACTAAGCCTCGATACCTACTTTTCACCATACCTTGAGTGTAGTTCGGGGTCACTAAACATCGAAACTAAAACTCTCTCATACAAATGATCCAGAGTCATATAACATCAAAAGCCACCTCTTGGGATCTTGTACCAACATTCCCAAAATCATCAAGCGTAAACACAAGTGTCCAATACAAGTTTACACAACATCACAAGTCATTTCAAGGCATTTAGTCCTTAATTCCATATCTAAGTCTTACACATTGTCAAGGTTTCCATTTCTTAGTTTTACAATTCATTTTCGGCCTATAGGGACCCAATAAGGCTATTAACTCAAATTATTGATTATCCGAATTCAAAGACTAAAACTTAGACAGATTGGCCTGCGAGTACTGATATGCCTATATGGTATCGGTACGCTCCTAACCATTATCGGTACCCCTCCATTGAGTACCGATACCCAAAACACATTTAAAAGGATTTATTTTACCTTGTACCGCTACATCTATATAGTGTACCAGTACCCAGTATTGGTACAAAGATCATCCATACAAATACGTGAACTTAATGGAATAATGGTACCGATACGCACCGCATATCGATACATCTAAACAGTTCAAGAATTGTTTAAAATGCAGGGGTACCGATACATTAGGAGCCATATTGGTACGTCCTAAATAAAATACTCAATTTTCTCCTTACGAGTACCGATACAGGTACCTCTCGTACCGATATGCGAGCCTAGATTTCTAGGTCTATAGCTCAAACAACACATCTTTACCTACCTAAACCACCATAAATTCTTTCAAAACTCTCCTAAAAGCTATCTAAGGTATAACCAATGTATTACAATCAATTTCAACAAGTTATAAGCTCAAATTCGAAATTCACCATTATCATCTTCAAGCTACGAAACCAAAACTCTAATAACACAAACACGTATCAAATATTATTATTATGATTTTCATAAACACACATAAGTTAGAATTGTACTAACCTTAACTTAGAGAAACAAAATACAACCCTCAGACCTTAATTCAAGCCCTCTCCTTGTCTTGCTCTTTGGAGGTCTCTCCTACTTCTTTCACTACAAGAAAAATAAAAAATATGTTACAAGATTGTTGTAAAAACTAGAGAGCTATCAATATTAATCTGAACCAAGAATTAGCCCTCAAATCTCATTCTCGAACTCTACCCAAAATCTACCATAAATCTCTTTCTTCTCTAATTTTGATGATTCTTATCTCTCTAAATAGATCCTTGGATGTTGTTGAAGACTCCCTCAACCAACCAAACATGAATCCTAATGCAAATCTCTAAAATTGCAACTTTTGTGGTGAGTTTTTAAAAGAATGAGAAGATGTGGGATGGAGAAAAAGAGAGTAAGGGATGGTGTTATCCCCTCTGACCCAAACTAGAAAAATATCCTTTTTTCCTCTATATCTCTCATTTAAGTTTTTATTAAAATTTTCCTAAGTCCAAGACCCAAGGCCCAAACTATCGCTCGAGGCCCATGCCTTGGTTTAACCGACTCTCAAACTGTCAAAGTTCAGGTAGTTACAGAAAATAAATATCTTTGGATGAGATAAAAATCTAGAAAATGGTTTAAAATTCTTATTTTATTTATATTTGATTTTGGTCAAATCAATTTTGGAAAATTGAATTGGGAAGATCGACATCTGAGAAAATAATGATTAAAACATCAAATTTCAAAATTGTCTAATTTTGGTAACTAAATTTTTAAAATTTAAAACTTTAAATCTTTAAAGAGGTATAAATTCTACCTTTTACATTATATTTCTCCCTTCAATTAAATGATTTTAATTGGTTTTATTAAATAAAATAACTACTTAATTAGATGAGAGAATTAAAACTAATTCATTTCACTTATTTTTCACAATTGATGCAACAACTTTTCTTTGAACTTCTCTTCTTCGATTCTTTTCATTCAAACACATTTTCTACGTCAATTTTCTCAAGTAAACCTAGTTTTTCAATTATTTTATGTTTCTTAAATGATTTCTTAAAATTTTTTATCAAATTGTCATCAATTAAATCTTGTTTTCACATGTTTTTATCAAGCCTTGAAGGGGATTGACTCGAGAGGTTTTTCTTTGTTTTCACAAATTGTATTTTTTTTTTCTTTAAAAGAGAGGTAGGATAGATTTTGGTATATAAGTCTCAAATGTTGTAAGATTATTTATTTAAAAAAATTCAATAGTGAATTTAGAAAAATCTTTAGTAGAAAAGTTGTAGTTGAGATAGAGGAGTGAAACCATTATGAATTATTGTGCAAATTTTTAATTTTTTAGTGCTTTCACCTCAATTGATTGTTTTCGAGCCTAATAATTTTGTATTTTCTCTTGAATCCGGAGAACAAAAGTCTTGATCTTTAGTATTGAGTTTATGGGTGTCGCCTCATTTGAGATCTGATGACTCTAATTAGGGATGTTCAAATGGTCGGTTAAACTGAATTAACCGATCAAACCGAATTAATTGGATTGAACGGTCGGACACCGAACTTCGTTCGGTCAATGAGTGGTTAAAGTTTTTTTTGAAAATTCAGTTAACTGTTAATTCGGTTCGAAATAGGTTAATTAATTGAATTAACCAAAATTTTATATTTTATATTATATATTTATTTATTTTTAGTAACTAAACTTTTAAAAATTATAAATTGGTCATTAAATTTTATCAAATTAATATAAAATGATAATTATATTTATTAAATTATTAAAAATATTCATTAACATTTTTAATATTTATCAATAATTAAATGAACAATTTATAATAATTAGATACGTTTAATGAAAGTTTTATAATTTTTGAAAGTTTGGTGGCTAAAAAGACTATTTTAACATTGTTGAGTAATCATTTGTATAATTTACCCAAAATTTTATAATAAATTTCAGTTAACCGAATTAACCGACCGAATTAGTCAAAATTTGTTCATTTCGATTAATGTATTTCGAAAAAAGTTCTGTTCGTTCAAGAGGATATTTGTGTAAGGTTGCTTCCACATCCAGTGATTTTCTAATCACTTAAGCAAAAACAAACTTGTTTATTCATGTTTCTTGCATGTTTTTACGTCGTAGGGGACGAAAAATGTCAGTAAACGAAGTTAAAGATCAGTGGGGTTCTGGACATGCGCAATAGTAACGACCGTATAAAATCCTTAAAAAATAAGGGCCCAAAATTTTGATAAATTAATGTCAATCTCGAAATTCATTATAAAAGTTTTAAAAACACTTTTGAGTTATAATTATTTTCTAAATGTGACAATTGATTATAAAATCTTATTGATTATTTTTATTACTATTGCTTTGTAAAATCAACGAGGTTCTGAATAATCGTAATAGAAATGACTGCACAGAAGCCCTTAAAAGGAACAATTACTTTTAAAGATTATATTTTTAGAACTAGTGACGGTTATAAACAATTACTTCTAAGAGATACAATTTAATAAGTTACACAGGGTCCAAAATCTTTGAACTGCCTCTAATAAAGATATAGATTACAGGTAATAATACAAAGTAGTTCAAATCTAAGATTGAATTAGTACAAGAAACCTAAAAGATATGGATTTAATTATTTATTTTTTAATTTTAATTTTTATAATTTATTAAATAAATAAATTAATTTAACGGTTAAAATATTTTTCTTAAATAAATAAACAATATGTTTGAAATATCAAATTAATTGTTTAAATTAATGATATAAATAAAAATTTATTTTTTGGTGTCATTTTTTATATCCAACCCTAAAAAACTAAATTTTAAGTCCTTAAATCATTAATTCTAAATTGCGTATTAATACCATAAACTTTAATATTAAATCATAATTCTAAACTTTAAACTTATTTTTTTTTATTGTTGGTACATAAATAAGACACAAAAAACGACAAAAGAATATTCGTAATAAAAATTGTACTTGAATTATTTAAGGGATTATTTTTAGTTTTCGCTCAAGACCCTAAAAAATATCTAAGACGGTCCCAGTAATTATACAAATTATTTTTTATTATGAGATTAAAATAAGAGTGGAATAATAGTTTAGAGATTATTTAGATAATTTATCTTTCATTTTATTGTATCAACTCAACACTTTATCGATGTATTAACACCCAAGTAACCTAATGTTTAAAAATAAAAACATAAATGATCATAACGATTACTTTCAAAATATATAACTAAAAGTATATACTTACTAAATAGAAGTGATCATTCTAATAATTTATCTCATTTTTTATTGAATTATACCATGATTGATATGTTAACTCATACCTACAATGTAATTACTCTATTTCTTGTCCGGTTAGCGGTTTCTGAGCACCCTTGTTAACAATAGCTTCCTATGTAAAAGGATTCAAACTTATGTATGGTGGAGTAGGGATGTACATTTTACTTAATCTGGTAGGAGTTTGACTCGGTACATTCCTAGAAAAACAGATTCAAATCGGGTTGGGTTTTTATTAAGAGTGAAATTGGGTTTGGGTTTAGATTAAAAAAAATATATTTGATTCGACTTGAGATTAATTGTGTAAATTTTTTTAAATTTTTAGGAATATTTATAATAATAACCCTCTATATATTTATAATTAATTCCTTAAAATTGAAGGTTTTTATTTATAATTTAATCTTTAACATTATATTTTTTTATGATTAAGTCCTTTAAAATATATTTTTATAATTAAATCTTTAAAATTATTTTTTATATGTCGGGTTAGAATCAAATTTAATATTTTTAGTTGGATAATTACTGATTTGATTCAACTTATATGAAGATTGAGGATGAAGACAAATGATCAAAACTGAAGAGATCATTGTAACTTTATTGGCTCACAACCAAAGAAACAGTTATGAAGATATATATTTTTTTTTATCTCAACCACTCAGTTCACAGATGCATCGATTTTTGATCCAGGATGCTTTTATCATGTAACACCTACCATAGAAAAAATTATTAGGTGAACTTTGTTTACGATGTCATTCATGGTCCAAACAATCAGAACCGTTGATCTTAATTTTTTTTTCAAATGAATCATCACCTCTTTTTTACATGTACTTAGTGGGTGGGTAGTTATTAGGTGGTTATTTAAAGATCAACGATCCTAATTGCTTGGATCATGGATGACGTGGTGAACAGGGTTCACCTAATAATCTCTCCTAACAGAGAGTGATTTTTTACGTACATGTTAGTTAATTTTGGTTTTATCTATTTAGGTGATGAAAAGTGTTACAATATTGTTGGTATTGGTGAAATCCGAATTAAGATGTACGATGATATTGTTAGTATTTTATGTGATGTTAAGTATATACCGGATTTTAAGGAGAGTTTAATTTTCTTGTATACTTTGCATAAGAATGATTTCATTCTTAAATTAGATGAGGATAGAAAAACTATTAGAATTGCTAAAGATGAATTGACTGTGATAAAAAGAATGATAACTATAAAAAATATCTATAAATTGTTGAAGAGTACAGTTATAGGTGGAGCTCATTCCATTGAGTCATATGATGATAATACGAAACTGTGGTACGAACAAACAAAAAAAAATTTTGTCTCTCTTTTGTGCCTCCCTTTATGTCTCCTTTAAAAATTTACTAAAAAATTGAATGTTAAACCCTAACCCTTATTTTTCATATCAACATATTCAGATTGGTCGACAAATCATGAGATTTGGGGTACTACGGGCCCACAACGAAAATAGATAACATAGATCATGCTAAAAAGATGCCACTGATGCAACACGAATGCTGATAAAATTCATGTTCTTTTATCATCTCTACAAGCGATGACTTCCTCTTGGCCATTCTCTTTGTGGGGGCATGGACATCGTTGAACCTAGCTCGATAAGGTTTTCCAATAGACACTGATTCATCTTCGTGGTTTTTGACTATTTTACCAAGGGGTAAAAGGTATCCACTTATGCTAATGATCGTGATTAGATCCCTAAGGAAAGAGATCATATGCCGATGCGGAGTGTCAGAAAGAATAATGACTAATGATATGCAAAACTTGAATGATGGAATCGTAGAAGAAGTGTGCTAATAATTCAACATATGGCACCGTAATTCCTCAGATGAATAAAGCAGTGCAAACCGTTAACCGAACATTAAGGAGAATATTATTGCAAAAATGGTAGAGACCTATAGAGATTGGCACGAGAAGCTACCATTTACGTTATAAGCCCACAGAATATTGGGTAGAACTTCTATCGGGGCAACCTCTTTTTCCTTAATATAAGGGATAAACGCTATATTACCCGTAGAAGTAAAAAATCTATTTTGTATGGGTTTTATCAAGATCAAAGCGAGATGAAATAAAGCTCCATGATACAAAGAGAATTTTACACTTAAAGCCTCAAAGATACAAGAGGTCTCGTTAAATTGATCATATCAAGCTTGTTAATAGGATATATGGGGCCCCACATTATGTTAGTTCGTCCGGTAGCTATCAATGTTTGTTGCTTGGGCTTAGTCAATCAGTTAATGATTTTGTCTATATTGCTCCAAAAACACTCCTAAAAGTGCAAGAACTGAGAGCAACCTCAATTCAGAAGAAGAATTTCACCAAGAAAACACTAAAAAATAGCTACACCACCAATAGAATGGGTCAGATGCATTTGCTTGGGCTTTGGCAATCAGTTGACGATTCTGTCTAAATTGCTCCAGAAATATTCCTAAAAGTACAGGGACTGAGAGCGATCTTAATTCAAAAAAAGATTTTTCGCCAAGAACACACCTCAAAAGGAAAATAGTCACTCCACAAATAGAATGTGGGTTAGATATGTTGTCTAAAGAAGAAAGACACAACTATGGAAACAGAATTTCAGCAAACAGTCAGGCCAACTGAATGAGCCAGTCTTAAAAAAATCATTAACATATGCATTTTATATTTCATGCTAAGATCATGCATACATACATCAGACATGTTAGGATTAGAATCATGTAGAGCATGCTAACCATAACATTCTGAATCTGTTTGTAATAGTGATACAAAATTCACTCCTCTTCTAATAAATGAGGGAATAGACGAACACAATAACTTCGTCATCAAGATCTAGCACTTCCTCAGATGTCGTGTAGATCATTTTTCACGAAGATCCACCACTTCCTCAAATGTCGTGTAGATCACTTTCCACGAAGATCCACCACTTCCTCAGATGTCGTATAGATCACTTTTCATAAAGATCAACCACTTTCTCAGACGTCGTGTAGATCACTTTCCACGAAGATCCACCACTTCCTCAGATATCGTGTAGACCACTTTCCACGAATATCCACCACTTCCTTAGATGCCGTATAGATCAATTTTCACGAAGATCCACAATTTCCTTAGATGCTGTGTAGATTAATTTTCACGAAGATCCATCACTTCCTCAGATGTTGTGTAGATCATTTCATCACGAAGATCAAGCCACTTCCTTAGATGTTGTGTAGATCAGTTATTCACGAAGATTTAGTCACTTCCTCAGATGTCGTGCGGATCAATATTTCACAAAGATCTTATCACTTCTTTAGATGTAGTACCGATCAGTTCTTCATGAAGATCCTACCACTTTCTTAAATGTAGTGCAGATCTATTCTCTTTCGGTCGTACCACATCATGCTATTTCGTTAAATTATTTCGTATTACTAGTTTTATGTATTAAGTTTTCCTTGTAAAATATCCTAGTAAATAATTTGTTTCATAAAATAGAAGGTTGACTAATTCGGAGATACAGGTAAAGCTGAAGATAATGCCAATTGGATGACACGAATGCTAAACTTGACAGGTTGTATGAATAGATAAGGGGGAGGAAAAATGAAACAAAGGGCAATTCAAACTCCCATTGAAATCCATTCTCGCGAATGGTCAATGAATTAAGTCCTTAGTTTCAACTGATTGTACCCAGAATAATGGTACAACTAGCCCAGAGCAAACGGATACCGGTAAAGAAGGCATAAAAAATTCGTTTATCCCTGTGTATTTGGGTAAAATGCATTGATAAGGACCATTCGAATGTCCATTGAAAGCCATTTTCACGAATGGTCAAGGAATTAAATCCTTGGTACCAACTGCTTGTACCCAGAGTAATGGTACAACTAGCTTGGAGCAAACGACTACTGGTAAAGGCGAATCAAATCCGATAATCCCTGTACATTTGGGAAAAATATATTGATATGGACCATTCAAACGTCCATTGAAATCCATTCTCGCGAATGGTCGAGGGATTAAAACCTTAGAGGAAATCCAATATCATAATTGGTATCAACTGATTGTATCCAGGAAATGGTACAGCTAGCCCAGAGCAAACAGCTACCGGTAAAGGCAAAACAAATCCGTTAGTCCCTGTGCATTTGGGAAAAATGCATTTAAACTAGGATCATTGTTTCTTCAGTGTTACAATAGAATCAAATGTCAAAACTTATCTCTTATAGTTGATGTTGCAGTCAAATTCAATATCAGAACTCTCACGTTTAAAGACGCTGCCTCCCCATCAATCCTGCAGTTGGATCAGACATTGGCACTATAGCTGGATTAGATGTCAGAAACCACCTTATTAGCAGTGTTGTAGTTGTATCAAATGTTATACTCCATCTCATCGTTAGTGCTATAGATGGATCAAGATTTATGGACCTTGCAGCTCCGTCAATGTTTCAACAAAGTTCAAGTTTTCTCCGAAGATGGTAACATCATCAGTGCCATTGCAGAATAAGCATATTTTGTCTCATGCAACAAGTCAAGCTTAGATCGTCTTCTCCAACGGATCGTCAATTTTGAAGATTTTGTTGACAAAGGCGGTAGAGTAGATCAAGTTTAAGCTCCAGAAGAGAAGCGGTGGCCTAAAAGAACCCTTACCTTACTAAAAAGAACCATAACCCTACCAAAAAGAACCTCAACCTCATTAGAAAAACCTCAAACCTTACCAAAAAAGGAACCCCTAAACCATACTAGATGTAATGGGTTATTCTTTATCTTTGCTCTATTGTTGTTACACAATAATAAGCAAAGAGGGGCAGCTGTCATAACCTATTTAAATTAAAAAACCCAAACAATAATAAACCCTATAGAACCCAAATCAGAAGCCTACCACACCAAACCCAATTAATCTTAACCCTAATGCTAAACAAATGAAAACCCTAATATTCTCAGCCGCTGCCCCTTATCTTTTGCACTATAGCGCGTGGCCGCCACGCGTGGCGTTTGGCCTGCCGCGTGTCTCATTTTCATTCGCCCCGAAGGTCGGCCACCGTCAATGTCCCGTTCACCGCCCTAGTCATCTCCGATCTATAAAATGGAAGGAGATTAGATCTTAAATAAAGTAAAATCAGTGATATTTTACTTTTTGGTTTAATATTATAATATAAACAAAAGGGTTATAAAAACCCAAGTTCAAATCTGTAATGTTTTACACGAATGGAATGAAAAAACAAGATATTCGAACAAAACACAAAATCAAAACATTACCATTACAACCGAAATAAAAAAAAAACAGAGAGAGAGATCGAGGCAAACCGAAAGCAAAACAAGGTAAAAAAAATATATTCGAACTTATCTTTTTCTTCAGATCTGCATCCATACACGCTTCCTTTCAAAAGTCCGAGGCTATATTCGAGATCGGGGCATCGAGAACAATCGTAAAGTACCCTCATTTTCCATTTTTGGTGACCTTCAACAGCGGCCGTCAGCCGCATACAACGGCGACGACGGTGGCCGGCGGCTCCAAGCATGATCGGAGAAGAAGACCCTTGAGAAAAACTTTTATTCAGATTTGAATCTGAAACATGAGAAGAAATTATGGTCTTTTGATCATTTAAATGGGGTATTTAAGGGGAATCAAAACGGCGTCGTTTTGATGACCCCCTTAGACAAAAACGACATCGTTTTGAGGCTCCAGACCCGCACCGAACCCGATCTAGCAACTCAAACCCGCTTGTTAACCCGAAAAAATGGGTTAATTGCAGCCGAGGCCCCTTCATTCCCAGAGTGTTTTGGAACCGGCCTCCTAGTTTGTTACGGTTTCGATTTCAGTCACTGTTTTTTGCTTATTTTAGCCATATTTTTTTAATTTCTTTCAATTTAACCCTTATAATATTTTATTTAGTCCTAATGTTTACTGTTTTTGTAGATTTGTCCCTGCAATATAAAAAATTATTGTTTTCATGCTATTATCATTATTATCATATATTATTATTATCGAATATTTTACTAACATTTTTGTTACAGATCCGATATCGAGCCTATACTTTTGATCATATAAAATATTATGTAACTGATAGGTGCCAATTTTGGGCGTTGTGGGGGTGCTCACCCTTCCCCACACGTAACAGACTCCTAGATCCAGCTCTGGTTTCACAGAAAATATTTGGTGTTCTAATCGCACCGAAAAAATGATTGGTGGCGACTCCCCAGACGAATTCCGATGATTACACAAATAATAAAAATGATACATCATTCAAAATTATGAATGTGGTGCAGAATGATAATTTTAATTACAGTTATAATTTTTTTTATTTCAACCACTCAGTTCACAGATGCATCGATTTTTGATCCAGGATGCTTTTATCATGTAACACCTAACAAAGAATGATTTTCTACATACATGTTAGTTAATTTTGTTTTTATATACATGTTAGTTAATTGTGTTTTTATCTATTTAAGTGTTGATAAGTGTTACGATATTGTTGGTATTGGTGAAATTCGAATTAAGATGTATGATGATATTGTTAGTATTTTATGTGATGTTAAGTATATACCGAATTTTAAGGGGAATTTAATTTTGGTATAAAGATAATTTTAACCCTTAACGTTTATAATTTTTATTATTTTAGTCCTTATTCTATTTTTGGGATAAATTTAGCTCTTAACCTATATCTTTTTGAAAAATAATTTATTTTTTAACTACCATAATAATTGGACCGTTAAAAATTTAACGATGATGACATGTCATATGCATATGATAATATATTTTAAATAATATGACATCTAACCTATCAAATACATATATATATAATATAATTTTATTTCAATATAAAATATAAAATAATTAAAATTCAAATAAAATATTAAAAATTAATTAATTCTAAAATAAAAGGTTACTAAACATTTTCAACCCTAACTACGATAGAATCAAAGTCCTATCTTAAAAAAAATATGAACAATTCGAAATTAATTAATTTTTAAGATAGAATTTTGATTTTGTCGTAGTTAGGGTTGAGAATATTTAGTAGCATTTTATTTTAGAATTAATTATTTTTTTAATATTTTATTTGAATTTTAATTGTTATATATTTTATATTAGAATAAAATTATATCTCATATATATATATATATATAATAGGTTAAATACCATATTATTTAAAATATATTATCATATACATATGATATGTCATCATTGTTAGATTTTTAACGGTCCAGTTATCATGGTAGTTAAAAAATGAGGTATTTGTCAAAAAAATATAGGTTAAGGGATAAATTTATCCCAAAAAAGAATAAGGGCCAAAATCATAAAATTTAGAAACGTTAAGGGTTAAAATTATCTTTATGCCTTTAATTTTCTTGTATACTTTGCATAAGAATGATTTCATTCTTAAATTAGATGAGGATAGAATAACTATTAGAATTGTTAAAAATGAATTGAAAGCTATAAAAAGAATAATAACTATAAAAAATATCTATAAATTATTGAAGAATACAGTTATAGGTGGAGCTCATTCCATTAAGTCATATGATGATAATATGAAACTATGGCACAAACATATCTATCATCTTAGCGAATATGGAATGACTAAATTACGTAAAAGCTCTAAATATATTAAGTTTTGAATACATGGTGTCTTTTGCACTTTACATTAACAGTGATGATCCAATTACTTTTTAAAAAGCTATCACTAACCAGGAGAAAAAAGTATTGGATGGCCGCCATGGTTGACGAGATGGAGTCTCTGTAGAAAAATCATACATAAAAGTTAATTCAGCTCTGATAAGTGCACAATAGTCATATGCTTTATACCCTATTTAAACCAATTATTACTTGTATTTAAAAGAATAGATGATAATTGTAGACAATTCTACACATTTTCTATATTTTAGCATCTATACAAATATTTATCTATTTTATACAATATTAGATAGAAAATAGATGTTTTTATAGTTTTCTTTCTTAGATAGGAAATATGCCACCTAGACACCAGATATTGTCGAGAGAATCTAAATGGAGGAAGATGTAGATCGGACCAGACTGTGACAAGATGCAAAACAACACCCTCCATGGCAACAAATCTTATCGTCACGACAACACTTGGATGATCATAAATGGAGTGAAATAGAAAGACCATGAAGAGCTAAATCTTTTGTGACAAGCCCGAAGAAAAACAAATCAAAGAAGAACGAGAAAAACCTTGGTCAATGCTGCGCAGAAAAAAGTCCTAATAAGAATAAACTAGGAAATAAAATAAAGATTTTATTTATATACGAAAATTGCATTTTATTCCAAGTCTAATTCCTACTTTGAAAAGGTTTGACCTAGGTTTATCTTATAAATACTATACCCTAGGAATATGAGAAAGAAATGAAGAGGTCTTGAATATAAACCTAGCCGCCGACACACCATTATGTTCTAATTCTTTCATAAGGCCTAGGTTATTTTATGGAGTAGTTGTGTTAGAATAATATAATTTTTTTTAAGTTTTTTTAATGCAAGTATTGAATCATAGTTTATTTACTTTTGTTCGTACTATTTCTTACAGTCAAGCTCGGGAGAGAAGTTTGTAAGGAAAAATCTATTTGTCTAGACTCATGAGAGTTAGACTCACAAAACAAACGAATACAATCTTTACTCCTAGGTATTGACTAATCCGGCTTAGGGATAAGTTTGGGTTTCATCGACTAAAAGGGACGTAATATCTGTTGGTGTTCACCCTTGATTCACTCTATGAAGTATCATCAAGACATGGCCATTAATAGTACTCCGAATTAAAGATTAGGAGGAGTTATCAAAGGATGTTCTATCGAACTATGAGTTGTCAACTTGTCGTCGACGCATAACCCGCCAAGGCAGCTAAGACGATCCTTTAGTGACCCGCTGAGACGACAATCTTAACTTTGCATTATAAACAAAAAGATAATTTACATTCAAAATCCGCACTAAAAAGAAATTTTACCAGGTCTATTCCCAAATTCTTGATTTCTTGATTGATTATTTTATTGCATTAGTTAATTAGTAGTTTGTTATAAACCAACTCAAATTACTTGTGTTATTTAATTTTCATCGTGCAAGAGAAAATAGGTTGCGTAGGTAAGTCCAATCCCCATGGGATTTGAGATCTTTTATAATATTACTTAACAAGGTGTGCACTTGCATCGTAAAAGGTGTAGGCCTTCCTACAAACGACATGTTTTTGGCATCGTTGTAGGGGACTAGTGTTTCCAATTTACTAATTTATTATTCTTGCACTTTTATTTTTATTTTTGTTTTATTTTATCATTTAATTCGATTTATTTCTTTGTATGACCAGGTAAAAACTTTTTACTAAAGATTACCCTTTTGACTTATTAAATGTACCGTACGTGGACTCCGTCAAAGGATAAGAGTAGCAATGAACTCGTTACCTGGACAACAAGGAAACAATGTCTCCATGAATATCATCGCGGCAGGCAAATCAACAGTATCCGTAGTTATGGATCTAACAGATCTTCTTACACCCGAAAGAGTCAGAATACTACATGATTATTGGCAAGAAGATCAGAATGGACTCACTCCTACATTAGTAATGTCTAACATAGAAGTCGAGCACTTTGAACTAAAACCAATGATGTTTAACATGATAAACACACTTGGGCAGTTTGGTAGATCAACTAATGAGTATGCTCGCCAGTATCTAAAATCTTTCCTGAGATATGCAACTCTTTCAAATTACTAGGAGTATCCGCCGAAATCCTAAAACTCAAGTTGCTCCCCTATTCACTAAGTGATTGGCCAAATCAAAGCTAAACAATCTAAAACTAGGCTCGCTTAGTTCTTGGGTGGAGTTGTGTCTTAGCTTTCTTGCCCGATTCAACTACACTAATATGAAAGAAAAACTAAGAAACAATATTACATCATTCAAGCAAGAAGATGATAAATCTATTTACAAGGCATGAGAAAGATATAGAAAATTATACCGCAAGTGCCCAATGCATAGATTGCTTGAGTGGACACAAGTATCCATCTTCTACAACACAATGAGTACACTTATGAGGATGATGCTTGATGTCTAGGCAAAAGTGTAGACCGACCACCTGAAGAAGGAATGAAGTTTTTGGACAAACTCGCCAAGAACAATTACTAGCATCCAAAACAAGGAGGGGAGTAGTTAGGCGAGGAGTGGCAAATTTGAACTCTCTAGAATCAATCCTGACCCAATTATCAGCTCTGACAAATATAGTCAAAGATTTGCAAAAGCCAAGTAATTTTCAAGAGGTCAAGGCAATCACCTCATTCTGTGAATTATGTGGTAACAATCATGATTCCTCTAAGTGCCCCCAAAATTCAAAATCTAATTTCTATGTTGGAAATTCTAATAGAAAAATTATGTCAAACACATATAATCCAGCATGGAGGAAACATCCTAACTTTTCATGGAGCAACCACAACAATTCACTAAATCCGCCAACGCAGAATATGAAACCCACGGGTTCCTAGTAGAACATTCGACCTGTAACCCCCAATTCTAACGTAATGGCTTAGGTCGAAACTTGGAAGTCAAGTTATCAAAACTTTCCCCTCAAATATGTATTTTAGGTTCAAATAATTCAAAATTAGGGTTACTTTGACAATTGGATAAATCTCATTGAGTATTTCATTCTTGTAAACTAAAAGCTTTAAACATTGTTTCAAATAATCAAATAAGTTATCCTAAAATATATCTATAAAAATATACAATTAATAAGTCCTAAATTAAAAGTTTTCAATGTCCAAAATACAAAATATTTAAAAATAAATCAAAATCATTAAACTGAACTGATTACAAGGAGTTCATATTGATTAATAAATTGTCCAATTAAAATGCAAGGTGCTCCAATTATCGAATCACCTAAACAGGTCTGAGAATCTGAAAAAGGACTAAAGGTGTGTAAGCTAATGAACTTAGTGTGTCTCTAAACAAGAAAACTAACACAAACAAAATTATGTTGTGCTTTTCAATAAAGCTTTTTTGAAAACAAGTAAATCTAAATCATGAAGATATGATATTTGATGCAAGACTCAATATCTGAATGTATGATAACCAAAAGATTAAGATTCCCCATAATCTACTCTCTCTATCATCACCATCCGATGCGTAATTTTTCCCGAAGGGTAAAACCAGTGAATAATCTAAAGTGAAATTCAATCCGAAGATCGAAGCCGCTGAACTTCCTTCGATCTAATATCAACCCAAAAAACCATATGATATGATGTTGATGCTAAATTTTGAAATCTCATGTGAAACTTGAATTTTTAAAATTTAAGTTGCACAAGTTAATAAATCCGATAATTCAAAGAAGTTTGATAGTCAAACATTTCATAATCTGATAAATCTGTTTTTTTTTCAAAAATTAGTTTGATATGCTATGTATGATATCTTAAAATGTTCAACGAATCACACAGAAATTAGACAAAGTATATAGAATCATTTATTTATAACACCGATAGAAACGCATAATCATATAGCATAGGAAGAGATGCACCACCTTAGGCAATAATAGCTCTAATTTCAAGAAGGAAGTGTCTCGCGCTTTGGTCTAATTTAATAGAATCTACGAGGTAAAATAATTATATTACTATTCAAAATTAAGATTAAGCCATCGAATAGAACATAATTCTGATCCAAAAGTTAATCACATGATAATCTCGAAGAAGGTGTCTGATCGGCGTGAACAACTGAAGGTAACCCAAAGACCTCAAAATCATTATTACATTCGGTTCCCCTAGTATTTTTCAAAGCCTTGATGTAAAGGTTGACAGTAAAATATGCATTTAATTTAGAAACAATATCTTAAGTGGCACTGCCATTACTTCTATCTTTTATCGAACCATTACTTGCAACAAGTTTATGGTAATGAATAAGAAGAACATGGAGATTGTAAGTTGATTTCTAGCACATTCACTATTTGAACTAACCAAATAATTTAATGGCAACAATACCTAGTTTGCAGCAGGAGAATCAACTCTTTGCAAAACACCCAATTGACTTTCTACCCCAAAAATAGAATAAGCAGTAGCAAAAATAGAAGAAAGACGAGGTTGAATAATATAATTGAATAGAAATTTATGAAAAAATAAATTAACTAGTAAATTTTCCTTAGACAATTTAGCAAGCATGAATTTAAGCAACTCTTAATGTAGAAGGGATGCTGAAGGAATCTAACGAAACAAGGAAGATAAGCACATTATGCAATTCAAAATTATCAAACTACTGGAGTAATGTTTGTCCAAACAAAACATGTTGAGGACAGTTCGCACATAGTTTTTTAAATCGCTCCCAGTAATCATATAAGGTTTTTGTATCCTTTTATCAGATACTCAAGATACTTCGGCTCAGTTCACTCGCCTTAGCTGCTAGGAAAAATCTGTCAAGAAAAAGACGAGCCATGTCAGTCCAAGTTGTGACAGGATTAGAAGGTAAATCAAATAACCAATCTTTTGCAATATCAGATAAAGAAAATGAAAAAGCATGAAGTTTAATTTGATCTTTGGATACTCCCTGTGGTTTTGTACTTAAACAAACCATATGAAATTCCTTAAGGTGCTTATGAGGATTTTCGCTCGGCAAACCATGGTAGGTTGGCAATAGGTGTATCAGGCCAATTTTAAGAACGAAAGGCGTCTCTCCATTTGGAAACGTTATGCACATCGGCTGGTTATCATCAAGAGCCGCAATCAATTGTCGAATAGTTTGATCGTCCATCAAAATTGGCTCTTTGGTTATATGATCAAAATGCAACTCTTCTTCAGATGCAGAAGTTAGATAACGTTCTAACTGTTGTTGTCGCAGTCTAAATTTTTCCCGAAGTGTTTGGTCGTGTAGTCTTCGGGCGTATGCTTCAATTTTTAAATGTAATTTTCTTGTTCTCTCGGGTTGTTCTTAGTCATAAATCAAATCAAATAAATCAGTAACTTTGTAACCCATAATTCCGACCTAATTTCTTAGATCGAAACTTAGGAATTAAGTTATTAAAACTTTCCCCTCAAGTAATTATTTTAGGTTAAATAATTTCAAAATTACAGTTAGTCTAACAATTTGGGAAAACAAATTGGGGATTCCAATTATACAAATACAAATGCTTAAAACAATATCTTAAAAACATTTATAATATCCGAAAATAGATTCAGAAAAACATGCATCTTAAGTTCAGAAAGTATAAAACGTTTCATAACAGGTAAAAACATTAAAACTAAAATAATTACAGAATCATACTGAATAATAATATATTTGAATAATGTGCGAGATGCTCCAAGTAACGGTTCGCCTATACAGGTCTGAGAATCTAAAAACAAACTAAAGGGGTGTAAGCTAAAGAGCTTAGTGTGTCTCAAGAGTGCAAACAATCACAAACAAAACATGTTTTTACATTTCTGAAAAGTTACTGAAAATATTTCCGAATTCAGGAAAAACTGAAGCATGATATACTATGATGATGGATGCGTGATAGAAAATCAGAGGGACCGATGTCAGAAATCATACAGAGTGGAGGATTATCCTCGCCAGAGTGGAGGTTTCCCTCACATTAATGATATTAAATCCATAAAATATTTTTGATGTCAAAACATGATATGATTTGCAAAATCATAAATCAGAACTCTTTCGAGTAGTAAAGTTTCAGAAAATCAGAAGCTTGGTTTGAAAATAGGATGCATATGCCATGCATGATGATACCATGTATAAATAAATAACAGTCTCAATATCAAATCAAGCAATGTACTGAAAATGTTTCAGAGATGCACAAAATATATTAAAATATAATATAAGCACAAAAACATGTAGCACAGGAAGAGACACACCTTAAGCAACTAAAGCTCTAACTCTGAGATGGACGCGTCACGCGTTCCGGTCTAGCTGAAACAGGACCTACGAAGTAACATAATTATATTACTATTTACTACTAATTCTAAGCCACCAACTATGATAAAACTTGATCTGAAGCTTACTCACGTGTCGGTCTAGAAGAACGTGCCCGATTGGTTCAAACAACAGAAGATACACCAGAGACTTCAGGAACGTTGACACCTAAACGGAAGAAGATTCTGTATTAAATTCCTTAAAACACCCTTTTTCAGACTTTAAGAACAAATCAGATGAAAACACTTAAAATGAGACTTTTGGGTTTGAATTTGACAAAACAGATAGCGGATTCGGACTCAGAAAGTCAAAAAAGATCAAGGAGAAGGTTGTCTGAAAAAGTCAACTTTTGGTCAAAAGTCAAAGTCAACTTTGGTCAAAGTCAAAGTTAACCGGTCAAAGTTAACTTTGACTTGACTGATCAAAAGTCAATAGTCAACTCAGAAGTCAAAGTCAAACTTTGACTGTTCAAAGGTCAAAAGTTAACAAGTCAAAGGTGGTCAAAGTCTAAGGTCAAAGGTCAAAGTTGGTAAAAAAATCAAACTTAGTCCACGGTTAACAAGGTCAAGGTCAACTTGGTCCAAGGTTTGGTCAAAGATGGTCAAGTGGTCAAAATCGGGTCGGGTCTATGAAACGATTCAGGTCACTCTAACAGTTAAAGCAAAGAAGTTTGGGCTCATCCAAACCAATTTTAACCATAACCCACCATACTCAACCAACTTAACCCAAGACCACAAGCCCACACCTTCAACTTAACACCACAAGCCCAAACCTAACTCAAAACCCATAACCAAAACCATAGTCAAACCACATACTCAAGAACTAAGGTTTTCAACAACTCTGCCGGCAGCAACAAAAACACAACATCAACGATTCCGGCAAGAACAATGACGACAACCATAACTCACTGGTGACCAAAAACGATTACCGTGCAACCCAATCTCCTTGATACAACTTATGAATCAATCTGAAACCATTCAGAACTCAACAAAAGCAAAAACAAAACAAATCTTTAAACAAGATCTAAGCAAAAAGGGAACTAATAAAACTTTAATACTTAACCAATCAGATGTGACAAAGGAATCAGTGAAGATCTCTACTAAACAAGAAGGTAAAACCAAAATTCCAGATCCAACCATAAAAACATAAAACCGAGAAAGAGATGCCATAAAAGGAGGCTTACCCACGTTTAAACACCAAAAAAGATGGTAAAAATGACAGAACACGCGAGCACCACAACAACTCTAATGATTTCTCATCAAAACTTGTAAAAGACGACAAAAGGTGGCGACAACAAGGTCACTTGAAATCGAAAAAAAGAATAGATGATGAGACAGCAGGGAGACGAGAGAGAGCATGGTAGAGAACGGCACACCTTTGCCTAAAAGAAAACAAATCTGACTTTTAAGATTACCTAACTAAAACTGGGTAAATTACCAGAATAGACCTTGAACTTCAAGGGTTTCACGAAATGGTTACAAAAATTTTATATTAAAACAGTTTAGTCCCTAATTAAAATTAAGATTTCAAAACAAAAATTTCCCAAAATTTAGGGTTTCAAAAATTAGGGATTTTTAGAATTAAATTTTGAATTGGGTAAAAATTCAGGGTGTTACAACTCTCCCTCCCTTAAAGAAATTTCGTCCTCGAAATTTTCAGATATCACAGAAGAACTCAAACTTAACTTAACATACTTATACAACTCACTTTGAACAGATAAACCGATACAGAAACACAACTAAAATATCATAAAATACCTGCTATAACACCAGATGCAGTCTCGCGATTAACATGCTCCCCGATATCATCTACCAGTCCATGTCGGCTAAACTCTGATCTACTACTCTGAGCATATCTACCTCTACCAACAGAACCAGAAGCAACTGATCTATACTGCCCTCTACCAAGGTAAGGAGCCTAAACCGAAGTCTGAGTCTGACTCTGAACAGATGAAACCGAAGGTAAACATGGACAATCTTTCAGATAATGCTCATGAGATCCACATCTAAAACAAGATCTGTTCAACATTCTACACTCTCCATTATGCTTCTTGTTACAGAAAGAACACACTGGAATAGGTCGTGGTGCCTTTGGTTTACGCACTCTATGGGTCGGAACTGATATAACAGAAGGTCTTACATTTTGATGACTCTGAGAAACATGTTCCTCTCTGGGCCTCTTTCTTGTTAAACTAATTAAACATGGCTGAACTGATTTATCTGGAGCCCTTTCGATTGGACTAACATTCTGAAGTTCTGATTCCCTCATACGAGCCTCTATCCTCTCGGCAGTCTTAGCTCGCCTAACGAGCTCACTGAACACCTGGTCATGGTGTTTGACAACCTCTCTCTAAAGTGGTAACCGAAGTCCATTAAGAAACCACTCACATCTATCTTTCTCCGTTGCAACCAAACTAGGGACATACTTAGATAATCTCAGAAACCCTATTTTAAAATCATTTACTGACATATCATTCTGTTTTAGGTTCATGAAGTCTTCACCACACTTAACTAAAAACTCATCTCCCACATATCTGTACTGAAATGTCTGTCGGAAAAACTCCCATGTGACTTGATTAGAAGGTACTGAATCTACTACAGATTCCCACCAATTATGAGCTTCACCATCGAGCAGAGAGACAACAGCTCTTAACATCTGATCTATAGGATAATCCATCTCCACAAATAACCTCTGTAACTTTTTCAACCAATACTCATCATCAGCAGGGTGTGTACCAGTCTTACCCCCAAACAACTTCTTTCTCGCAGATATAAACTCAGTAGATACAGGTTTTCTCGAACTCTCAGATTGACGGAGGTAACGTAGTAACTCACGGTTCACCATGACACTATCTAACTGAACTGTCTCATTGGCCTCAACACTATGAGGATCATTATTCTGAGCCTGAGATTTTCTACCAGATTCATTTTCATTCTCGGATATCTCATTCAGATTTCTTGGTTGTCCAACAGAAGCTGGGTGATCAAAACCAGAAGTGGTGACATGGCCTCTGCCACGACCACGACCACTCACAAAACCAAAATTCCTATGTGGTGGCATAACTGATTATCTACAGAAGATATTAAGCTTGAGTTAGAACCAGTACTGGAGTCTCGCATTTAAAACAATTATATATTTCGGTAAACTCAACTGAAATCAACATATATCATTTTGAAAATTTCAATTTTTTTCAAAAATATTTCAGATGCATGCAGAAGTAAAAAAAATATTTGAAAACCATTGTGATGAGCCACATAGGCCGAGGGTTGAACCGGGCTCTAATACCACTAAATGTAACCCTCAATTCCCACCTAATTTCTTAGACCGAAACTTAGGAATTAAGTTATTAAAACTTTCCCCTCAAGTAATTATTTTAGGTTAAATAATTTCAAAATTAGGGTTACTCTGACAATTTGGGAAAACAAATTGGGGATTCCAATTATACAAATATAAATGCTTAAAACAATATCTTAAAAACATTTATAATATCCGAAAATAGATTCAGAAAAACATGCATCTTAAGTTCAGAAAGTATAATACGTTTCATAACAGGTAAAAACATTAAAACTAAAATAATTACAGAATCATACTGAATAATAATATATCTGAATAATGTGCGAGATGCTCCAAGTAACGGTTCGCCTATACAGGTCTGAGAATCTAAAAACAGACTAAAGGGGTGTAAGCTAAAGAGCTTAGTGTGTCTTAAGAGTGTAAACAATCACAAACAAAACATGTTTTTACATTTCTGAAAAGTTACTGAAAATATTTCTGAATTCAGGAAAAACTGAAGCATGATATACTATGATGATGGATGCGTGACAGAAAATCAGAGGGCCCGATGTCAAAAATCATACAGAGTGGAGGATTATCCTCGCCAGAGTGGAGGTTTCCCTCACATTAATGATATTAAATCCATAAAATATTTTTGATGTCAGAACATAATATGATTTGCAAAATCATAAATCAAAACTCTTTCGATTAGCAAAGTTTTAGAAAATCAGAAGCTTGGTTTGAAAACAGGATGCATATGCCATGTATGATGATACCATGTATAAATAAATAACAGTCTCAATATCAAATCAAGCAATGTACTGATAATGTTTCAGAGATGTACAAAATATATTAAAATATAATATAAGCACAGAAAGAGACACACCTTAAGGAACTAAAGCTCTAACTCTGAGATGGACGCGTCACATGTTCCGGTCTAGCTGAAATAGGACCTACGAAGTAACATAATTATATTACTATTTACTACTAATTCTAAGCCACCAACTATGATAAAACTTGATCTGAAGCTTACTCACGTATCGGTCTTGAAGAACGTGCCTGATTGGTTCGAACAACAGGAGGTACACCAGAGACTTCAGGAACGTTGACACCTGAACGGAAGAAGATTCTGTATTAAATTCCTTAAAACACCTTTTTTCAGACTTTAAGAACAAATCAAATGAAAACACTTAAAATGAGACTCTTGGGTTTGAATTTGACAAAACAGACAGCAGATTCGGACTCAGAACGTCGAAAAAGGTCAAGGAGAAGGTTGTCTGAAAAAGTCAACTTTTGGTCAAAAGTCAAAGTCAACTCTGGTCAAAGTCAAAGTCAATTTTGACTTGACTGATCAAAAGTAAATAGTCAACTCAAAAGTTAAAGTCAAACTTTGACTGGTCAAAGATCAAAAGTCAACAAGTCAAAGGTGGTCAAAGTCTAAGGTCAAAGGTGGTCAAAAAGTCAAACTCAGTCCACGGTCAACAAGGTCAAGGTCAACTTGGTCCAAGGTCTGGTCAAAGTTGGTCAAGTGGTCAAAATCGGGTCGGGTCTATAAAACGGTTCGGGTCACTCTAACAATTAAAGCAAAGAAGCTTGGGCTCATCCAAACCAACTTTAACCATAACCCACCATACTCAACCAACTTAACCCAAGACCACAAGCCCACACCTTCAACTTAACACCATAAGCCCACACCTAACTCAAAACCCATAACCAAAACCATAGTCAAACCACATACTCAAGAACTAAGGTTTTCAACAACTCTGTCGGCAGCAACAAAAACACAACATCAACGATTCCGGCAAGAACAATGACGACAACCATAACTCACCGGTGACCAAAAACGATTACCATGCAACCCAATCTCCTTGATACAACTTATGAATCAATTTGAAACCATTCAGAACTCAACAAAAGCAAGAACAAAACAACTCTTTAAACAAGATCTAAGCAAAAAGGGAACTAATAAAACTTGAATACTTAACCAATCAGATATGACAGAGGAATCGGTGAAGATCTCTACTAAACAAGAAGGTAAACCCAAAATTCCAGATCCAACCTTAAAAACATAAAACCGAGAAAGAGATGCCATAAAAGGAGGCTTACCCACATTTAAACAACAGAAAAGATGGTAAAAACGACAAGACACGCGAGCACCACAACAACTCTAATGATTTCTCATCAAAACTTGTAAAGGACGACAAAAGGTGTCGACAACAAGGTCACTTGAAATCGAAAGAAAGAATAGATGATGAGACAGCTGGGAGACGAGAGAGAGCATGGTAGAGAACGACACACCTTTGCCTAAAAGAAAACAAATCTGACTTTTAAGATTACCTAACCAAAACTTGGTAAATTACCAGAATAGACCTTAAACTTCAAGGGTTTCACGAAATGGTTACAAAAATTTTATATTAAAACAGTTTAGTCCCTAATTAAAATTAAGATTTCAAAATAAAAATTTCCCAAAATTTTGGGTTTCAGAAATTAGGGATTTTTAGAATTAAATTTTGAATTGAGTAAAAATTCAGGGTGTTACAAACTTTACCGTAGTCCCCGATAACGACGCCAATTTTGACAGAAGTCGTAAAGTGTCAAAAATAAATTCCTTATTTTTAAATAATAAATAGGAATATAATATAATAAAGAAGAAGTAAAGGTCGATACCACGGGGACTAGAAACTTCCTGATTACGCTTGTTTGATTGTTGATCCAAGAATATTAAATGATGTTTTAAGTAAAGGGGGGTTTGTTGACTGTAATGAAAATAAATAATTGAAGAGAAAATAAAATAAAGAAATTGATTTAATAATAAAAACTAGCCTTAGGCTTTCGCTTTGACTCGACTTTAATAGATCATCGGAAAAAAAATTCACTTCGGGATTTCACGTCAGTAATTAGCTTTCAAGGTTCAATCCTTGAAGCAAAACTTCTAAACCAAATACCCAAGTCTATCTTTGATATTGGTTTCATGGATTAATCCACCAACTCAATGTTTATAGAAAAATCATTTAAATCATTTAAACCGACTTGGATTATGTTATTTCAATAACAATTGATCCAATGTATGTTTTCTTCTTAGCAATCAATTTGCTAATGTGTTCCTATGAAATATGCTTCAATAGCCGATCTTTCTTCCCACACAAATAATCAAATCAAAATCTTTACCAAAGTCAATCTTTAGTTTTGAAATCGAAATAAAAAAATTAAGTTAAAAAGAAAACTTTAAAGAAATAAAAAGACAAAGTTGTTATCTTTTTCAATCCTCACGTTTGGATCGAGTCATCGCTTAATCCCTTGACTAATAAATACTTAACCGAGCATAATTATAGGAAGAATTATGCTCGACATAATAAATAAAAAATAAAAAAAATAAAAACAAAAAAAAGAAAGAAAGCTTTTATAAAACCTAGAACAAAGAGATGGAATTAAAGAATGAATGATGTTCTAGGCTTACCCAAGGTGGGTATTTATAACTTTTAAAAACCCTAAAATAAGAGATAAATCTTACATAAATCTAAAAATATTTAAATTCAAATTACAAAGAGATAAATCCTAATTTGAAGTTCAAAACGCGGCTGATAAGCTATCTGGAATGCTGCTAAGCTATCACACGCCTGTTGACGTCATCCTCTAGAAGCTACTGACAAAGTGTTGCGTCAGATTTCAAGCCCAAAGTCGAGCCCACGAATCCAGACTCGATCCAGAAAATAAAAAAATCAGAAAATCAGTCATTTAAGTGTATTTTCTAGATTCAGAGTCCTGCACAAAATCACACGATAAACAGTATGATCAGTAACATATTAATCAAACCAATGAGTAATTAAGCACAAAATATTAACTATTTTAAGCACTTATCTTTATGTTATTTAATTTTTTATCGTGTAGGAGAAAATAAGTTGCGTAGGTAAGTTCAGTCCCCGTGGGATTCTATATCTTTTATACTATTATTTAACGAGGTGCACATTTACACCGTAAAAGGTATAAGCTTTCCTACACACGATAGGCTCCTTAAGGGAAATAATGTTAATTTGATTATCAAAGTTAATAAAAGAACATCCCCTCTCGAGGACATAAGCATATTTTTGAACCTCATTAAAATCCTATGTCCATGCGTGTGATATCTTGTTCGTTTGTAGTTTATTTCTCAACACTAACATTAAACGATGATAACTCTTCAAGCAATAATAAAACCTATTATTTACTTCAAGTAATGATTGAGGTGGTACACAAATCGTTTGATTCAATTTTCTTCAGTTTCAATCGTTTCAAGTTTGGCTATATTTAATTTATATTTGATTTGATTTTGGTTTTAGGTATGGTTTACAGTGATTCAGGTCGAATCATATAGGGTTGATTGATTTTGGGTTGGATCATATAGGGTCAATTGATTTTGGGTTGGGGTGATATTGAATTAATAGAATCAGTCGGTTTTAAGTAGATTTTCAGGTCGAGTCGGTTTAAAGCTAATATATTTGGTTTGATGATTTGTACGATAATGCACATCATATCTTTCTTAATTTCTTTTAATATTTTTATTTCGGATTGTTTCTAGTTCGGTTGAGAATCTATTCGAGTCCATTCCAGTTCAATTAAAATTTAGATCAATTTTAATTCAGATTAAATTTAGATCATAATATTTAAGTTGTTATCAAAATTTAAATCAAATAAATCAATTTAAATCTTGACTCAAATTCATCATTTCTAAGTAACGATTATGAAAGCCCTCTCCCATTTGTTCCAGGAGTCTTCATTGTTTGCCTTCTATTGTTGTATAAGTTTCAGATTATCTCACCTTTTATCGGGGTCGTTAAAATCGGATCGGATTGAATGGTGAAAGCAACGGTTGTAAATCTATAAATATTTAATATATTATCAGAAACGATTTTAATGAAAAACGAAATGTTATTCTCTTAGCTCCTAAAAACTTTGCACATGCAGTCTTGTTTACACGGTGTCGAAGACATGTTCGAGATAAATCGCGAGTTACTTAAATTTAACTTAATCAAAACTCATTTAAAGTTCAATCTTTAGACTCGACTCTAGCTGAAATTTAATTCGATTTCTTAATAAGTCAAATCGAATTATTTGATACCCAACTTGAAAATTTTATGAGTTACTCAAAAATATAATACATTAAATTTTTAAATTTTTATAATTTAAAAACTAAATTCATAAACGTAAAACTTTAAAATATAAACATTTAACATAATCCTAAACCTTGAAAATGCTAATCTTAAATTATAAATCTAATAATCTATACCTCTAAACCTTAAACTAACGTCCTATACCCTTAAAATTAATAAGTTTGAGTTTACACAACTTGTGTATCAAATTTTTTGACAGGGTTTTAATGAGATATGATAGATGATGAGTTACTCGAGTCTGACATAGTCAAATATCATTCAATACTTGACTTGATTGGGCTCTAATCAAGCTCGAACTCGAATTGAATTCTTAACGAGCTGGGTTGAACTTAATTTTATCAGACTCGTTAAAAATTACTCGAATTTGAACTCGATTCAAAATTTTAATGATACAATTAAAAAAATATAAAATAATTATAAAATTATCCCTAAATTTAAAATTATTATGTTTTATCCTATTTTAACTTCGGTCTTTACATGTGTGTTTTATTAAAAATTAAAAACTGAACCAATACTATAAAATTTACCATATCAGACCCATTCTTTATTAATTGATTGAGCTTTGTTGTTTGCAATTGGCAAGCCTAAACTACTAGTCTTCTTATTATTTATACCATTTTTTGTGTTACAGGAAATGTATTTATAAATAATTATTAAATAAATTATTATAAGCAGAATGGTAATAGATTTATATTCAAATTCAGTGATTTATGTTCAAAGATCAGGTATTTTATTTTTATTTTTTTATGAAATAGTATGATTTTATTAATGAAAAATTATATATGAGAGGTATTTCATAGGCCTCATTAAAATCCTCCCTAAACCTATGCAGAGAAAAGAGTACCTCTAAAGATACCTTAGCTGACAATATATGCATCATATGAGAACAACAAACATCAAGCCTACAAAAGACTCATCATCAATGCCTTTTAAAGCTTTCTCACGATCCGCAGCAACCAAATCTCTAACAACCAAAGGAATCTCATAAAAGATACGAGTCTCAAGCGTAACGTTCCTCAACAATTTTGCCAAATTATCTGCAACTTTATTCGCCTCTTGAAATACATGCACAATCTGAACATTCCAATCACATTGAAGTAATTCTTGTATACAGTGGTTCAAGGATGAAAATGATGACCCACTCTTATTAGTCAACGTATTGACTGCAATTAAATTATCCAACTCGATCCTCAATAGTCGGATGCCAAGCCGCTAGACGTGGTAAAGACCCTTATATACACCCCATAAATCTGCATCCAAAACCTCGCAATACTACACAGATTTTGCATACCCCATAATCCATTCCCATCAATCATCCCTCTACATGTCGTTATATTGTTCGACTGTGCACATGCACCGTTCATATTCAAAACATGTCAACCTATCATTAGTAAATTCAACTGAACTCCCTCACGATTTGTCGATTCTCCCTAACACTCTGTCGTATCCAACTATTTTTGGCGTTTTGCGTCTCTCTCATCATTCGATTACTTTTTTTTGTGATGGATTCATGAATTGAGCAATCTGCCTAAAAATACGATGATTATGTGATGTCTAAATTATCCACAAAATAACACCAAAACCAATATTCTAATCCGACGAATCAATCGCAAAGTTTTTAGAGCATGTTAAATTAGTCTTAAACCAGTCAGAGAAGTCCATAAAAAAGAACTCACTCCAATAATTAATTGTAAAGGGTTTAGAGCAGCGTTAACCACTGGATACCATCTAAACCGGTGATCAATCGTTTTATTTGAATCACCATAAACTCCACAACGAGCATCTGCTGCAATGCGGCAGCAAACACGTTCACTGTTAGTAAGAATGCTCTCATTTGTAACCAACTAAATTTTAATGCGTTCTGATCTTTGATACTTTACAATCACACGTCAAACTTCTTCATTCAGCCTTGCAGTCTGATCATTTAAAAGAGAAAAACTTTGAAAAATTCTTAGTTATCATTTAAAAATGTTAATTAAATATTTTTCATTAAATTTATGCTTGATTAACACTCATGGAGTGGAAATCATCTACTTTTTTATGGTGTATCATTCTATGTCTCCATTTTAAATTAGAGGTTTAGGGTTTAGGGTTTAAGATTAGGGGTTGTAGTTTAGGTTTAGGAAAGTAAAGGTATAGTGTATTTTTTAGGATTTAGGGTTTAGGATACAAAAAATAAGGATTATGATTAAAAATTTAATTTTTTTATTTTTTTAAAGAAAACATGGAAGGAAACATCATAAAGAAACAGAAGATTATCCTTTGAAAGGAGAAATTATTACATGGATCAGTTCCACCACTTAGGATATGGTACCAACCAATTAAATTAAGACACATAATATATTTTTTGCATATCATATTCACACATAAGCATCATCCAAATCATCTACTTTAATGCCTTTGATTTAAAAAAGGAAAAAATATTACCAAAGATTTTTTATGTTGTCTTCCTCTTTATTGTTATTTTTTTAATTAATGTTTTCTAACCATAACCCTAACCTTAACCCTAACCCTAAACCTTAATCATAACCCTAAACCCTAACCCTAAACTATAACTCTAAACCCTAAACTTAAACAATAACCCCTGACCTAAACCCTAAACCCTAAACACTAAAGCTTAAAGCATATAAACCCTAAACCCCTAATCCCTAACCCTAAACTCTAAACCACAAACCTCTAATCCTTGACCCTAGACCCTAAACCCTAAACTCTAAACCCCAAATCTATAAAAAAAATTAATTAGGAAAATTTTAAAGAATAAATAGAAAGACGACACAAGAAATCTTTGGTAATATTTTTTTTTCTTTTTAAATTAAAGACATTAAATTGGATGATTGGACAATGTTTATGTTTAAATATGATATAGAAAAATATATATTGTGTCTTAATTTAATTGGTTGAGGACCATATCCTAGACGGTGAAACGAATTCATGTAATAATTTATCCTTAAAAAGTGTTTATAATAATAGAGATAGTAATGTAATATACCATATTTATAAAATATTATATTTTTTATTAAAAGAAGATAATAAAATTTCCAATAATCAAATTTGAGATTTGACTATATTACACATATTAGCATTGGATTCCTCCACCAGAATCTCCAGACGTTGTGTGCCTACTCATCCGAGAACGCTTATAAGTGTTTGCTCTATGTACTTCTTCAATCGTCTTCGGATCCACGACTATGTCGGAATTAATCACAGTCTCGCCTTCCTCGGCTTTCTTGCCTTTAGGGTCCGGAACATCTAAGTGGCTCGCGGTCTGCACGCTGACCTCGGACAAGGTCTCTGTAGCCGACGGAGGTCGTTTCTTGAAGAACAAGCAAACCACGGCGCAGTCGTCGACCTTGGAACCTGGGTACTTTGTTCGCCATGCTTGAACAGCATAATATACCAAGACCTTTGCTGCTAGGGATTGTCTCTTTACTGAGCCAATTATTTGTATCACCTCATTGTTTGAAAGCACATCCCAGACCTGCAACAAAATTGGACAACATTACATTGGTTAAATTATGGTTTTGGTCCCTCTACTTTACTTGCATTTGGGATCTAATCCTTTAACCATCAAAATTTGCATGCTTGCTTACCCCATCAGTTGCCAACACTACAAATTCATCTTTGGGTGTAAGCGTCCTGTAAAAAACTTGAGGGGTTGAGATAAGTCCGTTATCCTTGAGGCAGAAATCTCCGAAAGCCCTCGACATGGCTAGACCAGGGCAATCGTGGTCCGGCATCCATACTCGTTGTACATTCGGTTCTTCTTCCATAGCAAATATCCTGCCACCATGCTTTGCGATTCTTTCGGCTTCAGTTTGCACACTTGGTTTCAAGTCGACCGTGAGCTGAACCGGAATAAGTTGGTTTTTGTTGTCCCTAGTTCCGAGAATCGCCCGAGAATCCCCCAAGTTCGAAATTATCAAGTGATGGTCCTGAAAACATTAATTTGTTATGATCATGGTAACAGTTATAACTACAATATATATATATATGTATGTATGTATTTAACTACCTGCTTAACAAGGGTTACAGCCGTGGTGCCACTGCAATAACTATCAAGGGAATCATTCGTGCTAAGATCTCCGTCCATTTCTTGGAAAGCTTTAATAAAATCCGCCTCCCATTGTTTGTGACGATTGTCCTTGTCGCTGTCCTTTCTAGCACCAGCCCGAGGCCGAGGCTGAGGCCGATGCATCTTGGAAAGCTTCAGGGGCAAGGTGTCGCATACATGACGTGCGACCTTGTGACCCGAGGGGCCATGACCATCGAATACACCGCAGAAGAACACGTTCTTGTCACCCGTAAAGTTCTGTATTATTTACGGAGATACATAAATAAATGAAGAAATGAAGATAAAACATTTAGGTAGTGTCAGAATGAACAGAGAGGGGTGACGTCTCTATTCGCAAATCTGGATCCGACGATCCGTCCCTGATCGATATAAGAAATGGTTGCCGAATCTAACATTACAAGTGAGAAATCGAATCCGGTAATCACGTTAGGATCATAAGAGCAATACTATTAGATGGGGATAATAAGGGAATGAAGAGAGTGACCTCCCAAACAGTCATGGCGTCCTGGTTGATCGCCTTTTTCCCCTTGCGAGTGTACATCGAAGTGAAGGAAGAGGAGCCCTGCAATCTGATAATGGCACCGTTATGTCCGACGCTGGTGACATTATCGGCATGTCCATCCGCTTCGTCTCTGTCCTCCGCTTCGTCTTTCTCATGCCGTCTACCTTTGTATCTGATTTCAGCAGAACAGCAGGCACCCATGTTCCCTCTGGGTGTATCAAGGGATATCTCCTTTCTCCCCTTAAAAACACACCCAGAAAATTAGAACCAATGTGCAGGCACCACCCACAAAAAAGGCTATTGAACCGGGGAATTGAAGGGAGCAAAATGGTGGAGGCAAATGCCAATTCTCTATCAACTACATATAACAAAGACTGATCCTTATTTGCTTTGTTATAAACTTTACATTTTAAGACAACAAAAGGAACGGTTTTTGTAATAAAAAAATCTATGTTTACGTGGATTTGGAAAATAACATACATTAAATTTACTAAATTTTTACCGAAGTAGTTGTATATTCAGTTTTTCTAATCTTTTCCATTTTCCATTTCTATATTTACATAGTAAATAAGTTAAAAATAGAGAGATTTGACTTGAGCGTTGTTGTTATGATCAGTATTATTGTTTAAGTAAATAAAATAATATTAAGATAATTAATTACTTTCCATGCAATGCAGGAATTGACCTCGAATATGTAGGTGTCGGATCATAAAATAACCGAATCCGAAATCTGAATAATCATGCCCAGTAGATGTATGAATATCCAATGATTAAGACCATTGTATACTAACGTAGTAAATGGGTCATTCGGTTAGGGTTTAGTTCATTTTGGTATGTGTCATTTAGGTTTTGACTATAATCGGTTTAAATTTTATTCGGATTAATTCGGGTTTGTTTAAATTTTTTGTTTTAGTTCAGGTATACGTTTTTCGGTTCAGGAATTGGATCGAGTCGATTGGTTTTGGTTTGGCTGATTTTTGATTGGGTTAATATCGGTTCGGTTATTTCAGATTGATTGATTTAAAATTGGGTCAATATCTAGTTAGCAAGAGATCGATCAGTATCAGTTGAGTTTTTAAGTTGAGTTAGATTTTTACACAGTATATATCACTCTGTATAGTATGTATAATTTTTTTGTGTGAATTTTGCGATAGTCCACATCCTATATTTCTTCTTTTATTTTAATATATTTTTTTATTTCGGGTTGTCTTCATTTCAGATGAAATCAGTTGGGTTAAAATCGTTTTAGGTTATTCGGTTCGGTTAAAAATCGATCCGATCTCATTTTCCGTTTAATTAGAATTTGGATCAGTTTTAATTCTATTTGAATTTTGGGTTAAAATCAATTCATCATATTAGAATCAATTTCGATATCGAATTAAATTACTAGATCTAATTGTATATATACCTTGCACTTGCAAGACTAAATGTGCAAACTAGAAATACAAACAAGCCACAATGAAACAACTAAACAAATGTAACAATAATAACCAAGGAATAAATGAAAAAACTGTCACGACTCGGTTTTCAAGACTCGATATCAAATTAATCCGAGATAATGAGCATCGTATTTAGGCCTTATAAGCCTTGTTGGACTTAGAGTTTAGTTTGGATTTTGGTTGAGCTAGGTGGATGGTGTCATGGGAAAATTTAGGAATTTGCTAAATGGAGAAAAAGAGAAAATATGGGTTTTCTACGTAATACAGAGGAGGTGATATCACCTCACCTTTATTGTGTCCAATCTCTCTTTCTCGGTCATTTCTCTCACAAATTGTCATCATCAGAAGATAGATTTTTTGAATTTGGTCTTGCTTATAACGTTTTAAGGACAAAGAAAAGTGTGTTCATCTCTTAAAGATCTATCTATCAAGGTAAATTTAGTTTTAGATAATGGAGGTTAGATTTTTAATCGAGGTTTTAGGGATGAAGGAGAATATTTTTTTGAAAGCTTTAGGATGATTAGATTTCGCTTCAGCTTTCTTAAATCACTTAAATAGAATAGTAAACTCTTGATAATTTTTTCTTGTAGTGAAAGAACAAGAAGAGCTTTCTTCAAGCTTGAACAAATAGAAAGTTTGAAGAGTTAGGTAAGTGGTGTTATCAGCTTGCTTTAGAAGTTAGTATATTTCTCAATATTGTAGTTTCATTTGCATCCTTATGGATGTTGTTGTATGATGAATTTTGACAGGAGTTAGAGCTCGTTTATGCATCAATGGTGAATTATCATTGAAAGATTATCCTGGGTTAAAATTGATTAGAAACTCACATAAATACTTACAATAACATGTAAGAGCGTTTCTAGATTGATAGGAGTGCATTTGGGGTCATAACAAGGTATTTTCGAGATTCAGGTCGTATTTGGGGTCAGATCCCATAGTATTATTTTTGAGCCGAGTCTGAGCCTAAAAATTTGAGTTCGTGGAGGTTCGAGCCCGAGCCGAGTCTAGTAACACTATTTCTGAGCCAAGCCGACCCGAGCCTGTCCCTAGTTTACACTACAACAATCATCACTTCACGCATACACCGATTTTTTCCTTTTTTCTCTCTCGATTTATGTTCGAATCACATCTCTTTATTTTTTTATTATTTATTTAATTCGATCAAATTTTGTTTAATATATGGCATTGTTCAGTTCAATTATGTCTTTGATTGATTTGAAGATCAATTGTTTGAATCATATAAGTATTCATTAAATTTTGTTAGATTAGTATTTAGAAATAATTATTTGATCATAGTGATAATAATAACATTAATTGTAGGATTATTCTCATAGGTACCAATACATTTGGATCAATACTTCTGATCTTGAGTAACATCTTCATTAGTAGGTGGAGTTTTGCTTTGGCTAAGGTATGCTTTCTTTCAATGTTATAAATAAATAATTTTTATATAGTTTTACACCTTGTTTAATTATGATTTGCATTATATTTTGTATAGTTATCTTATGCATAAGATTTTGGAATATTTTTTTAAATATGTTTTATAAAATATTTGATTTATAAAATATCGGATTTACGATACTATGATTTATGAATTCATGGATTATGATTTATGAAGCATGCTTTATGAGATATCAGATTTATGAAACGTTGTTAAGAATTTAAATTTCTAATCATCATATCATTGTACGAGTGTGGTTGAGAAATGTATGGAGGAAGTTCAATGGTTTTACCCTTCTGACTGAATTTTACTTCGGATTTGTGAACGTGGCGAGGAGGTTATGAGAACCTTTCTCTTTTTTGGAAAACGTAGTTGGTTACATTGAATTACACTTGTGATATTGTATCATTGTTTTATTTTTTAAAACATCTTAAGAAAATATTTATATGTTTTATGACTATGATTTTCTTGCATTTTAGAGATACATTGTTGCGTGATTTTAGTGCTACGTAAATGGTGCAAGTGTACACTTTGTAAGTAATAGTATAGATTAGATATCGTCTCCACAAAGATTGGTTTGGGCCACTTTACTTAAGTTATCATACTGTAAATAAAAACACAAGTTGATAATAGAAGTATGGAAGAATAATTAAAGTAAAAGAAACAAATAATAAAAGATAGATGAGATCGAATAAGGGAGAAGAGGTTGGATTATCCTGAGTTATGGAGTAATGTCTGAATTGAATTCTTCTTTGTAAATGAGTTCTCGCACCGCTCATTTGTTCTGGCAATTGGGCCCAGTCAAATTGCTTAGTTAGTTCTTCGAATGCTTGGGCAATTGCGATTAAGAAATTGCTCGGGCAATTTGGGCGATTATCCTCAAAATTTGGCAAAGCATTCTTCAATTGTTTTTGTTATCCTAACGCGAAACTCTGTTAATTGTGCATTCTTTTGCATTCTTTGATGATACATCCCTGCATTGATCAAAGATGAACAACCACCAATCTTGCGCTCCTATTAGCCATTGAAATCCTTAACTTATCCCTAAGCTGGATTAGTTTTCACGTACTTGTTTGAACCATGCTTATTTGTTTCATTAATCTAACTCTATGGATATTAGATAAATGGATCATTTTACGAGGTCTTTTCTCAATTCTCTCGCAAACCAATTAAATATCAAGAATAAGAAAACCTTGATTAAGAACAACTCAAATACTTAGACAAAAAAACAAATCATTTATCACAGCCATAAAATAAAATAACCCAAATCAATGATATCAATTCATGGTTGGGTTCAAAAGATATACAAAGAATAATCACAAATCATGAATCGAAAGATAAAAATTTGTGTTTCTCTCTTCAATCAAGCTCTCCAATTCGACCCCCTATGCTTAACGCCATGTTCCTTTTTTAAAGGCCTTGCTTGGTCAAATGATGTGGTAAGAAAATAGTTTGATTTGGAAACAATATAATTATCCTTTTAGAAATTTCATTTCAAAGTTAATTCAAATTGTCATCTTTAATCAAATCTTCTAGATTCTTTCAATGTTTTTGTATTTAACTTGATAGATTCCTTCCAAATCAACAACCTATCATCAAGGGATTGAATCCTACAAAAACAAGAAAATACACCACAATAATATCTTTTTCTTCCACGAAATTAATTAAAATACGAATTAAATACAACAATTAAGCAAACTATGTGAAAATATATGAATGACGAACAATGCAACAAATAATGTGCCTAATTCTAGCAATAAAATGAGTAAAAAAGGTAATAAAAATAGTACTTTTAAACACTCGTCACACGCTAAGTTTTTTAGTTTACTCTCATAGTTTCTTCTTACAGCTTTAGGAAACGTGGTACTTGGAAGATCTCATAATTACTCGATTTTTTTATTATTAATATAGACTATTTTAATTAGAATTTTTATTTTATTATTTATTGCTATTAAGACAGTTATGTAAACTAGACTCGGAGATTCTTATATTTTGGGATTATATTTTAATATGTACTTAATGATTTTAAATTTATATTATTATTAAATATGCTGTATATATATTTTTTACGTTAGAGTTCCATAAATAATTATAAAGTTTATAATAATAATTATTATTTAATAGTTTATCTGTTTTATAAAATATTTAAACTTGAAATTTTGTACTTAAAAAAATCAACAATAATCTTTTAAATTTTATATTTTTTAGTCGAGTTTAGGGATTATAATTTCGAAGATATAAGAATCTCACTAGAGGTGATACCAGATTTATACTCAATTTGGCGGTGCTTATAAAAAGTGATTTTAAAAGTGTGGTAGAAAAAGTGATTTTAGAAAGTTAAGTATTGTTTGTCATTGATGTCAAAAAGTGATTTTGAAAAGATAAAATGTCTATTTTAGACGTGATGTTGTAAGTTATAAGTGAACTTAAATTATAATAAAAATCTTAAACTTCTGTAAAATTTAATTTAAAAATATAAACTATATTTTAGATTATATACGAACAAAATAATTACAAACTAATAATAAATTTAAAATAAACTATAAATAAAATAATTTTATTCTCAATATAAATATTAAAATAAATTACAAATAAAATAATTTTGTTCAATATAAATATTATAAAATATATTATTTTATAATTATATATGTATAAACATTATTTTAACGATATATTATAAGAGTAAATAAGTAATTTTATTTTGACATAAAGATAATTTTAACCCTTAATGTTTATAATTTTTATCGTTTTGGCCCTTATTCTTTTTAGGGGATAAATTTAACTCTTAACTTATATTTTTTGAAAAAATATCTTATTTTTAACTAACATAATGACTAAACCGTTAAAAATTTAACGAAATTGACATGTCATATATATGTGATAATATATTTTAAATAACTTGACATCTAGTCTCATTCTACATATATAAGACATGTCCTTATCGTTAAAATTTTTTACGATAATGACAAATATATACATATAAAATATAATTTTATTCTAATATAATATAAAATAATTAAAATTCAAATAAAATATTAAAAATTAATTAAATCCAAAATAAAAAGGCTACTAAGTATTCTCAAATCTTAAATATCATTCTACATATGTATAACATATCATTATCGTTAATTTTTTAACTATCTAATCATCATGTTAGTTAAAAAAATAATTTATTTATCAAAAAAATATATAGATTAAGGGTAAAATTTATCTTATATTTATCTAAGAAAATAGTACTATGAAAAACTCACACATCCAGAATAAAATTAAAATTTATGAATAAAAAATTATAAAAGAACACTAAACGAGTTCATGTTTTTCAATTACATCCTTAATATTTATGTCTAAAATAAATAGGTTTAATGCACACTTTACCCCCTAATGTTTTTTTGGGTTCTTATGCCCTCTAAGATTTGAACCGTTATTCAATTTGCCCCAAAAATTGAATGCCATTTAGTAAAGAAAATTATGACTATAACAACACCATGGCACATTATCATACTTAATTATATTTAAATTCTTTTTATGAAATTTAAAAATAATATAAATAAAATAAAAAATATATTAAAATATTCATCGTCGTTTTCTTTTCCCTTTTCCTCCTGCTTCTGCTGTTGTAATTGTTATGAAATTTCTACTGACTCAATTCGTGAGAAAATCAAAATATAAATAGGGATGAAGACCTCGGACTAGGGTGATAACGAGTCGAGCCGAACCTGGTCAACAATGTTATTGGGTTCAGTTCGAGCTCGAGGCTCGGCAAGCTCGAAATTTTAGGCCCAGGTTTGGCTCGAAAATAATATTAAAGGGTTCGGCTCGGGTTCGAAGCTCGTCAGGCTCAGGCTCAGGCTCGTCTGGCTCGGCTCAGCGGATCTTGTTAAAAACTCTTTTCATAACCAACAATGAAACAAAATTCAATATTAAGAAATGAAAAAAAATACTCAATTTATTTTAGTGGATTTATTTTTAGTGGATTTCTCCTATTTTATTTTATTTTATTGTTTTTCTTTTACTAAAGATATTATTTTTAATATAGCATATATATAATATAATTATTTCGAACGCGAACCTAAATCAAACTTATTCGAGTCGAGCTTTGATCAAATTTTAACTAAACTAAATCCGAATAGCTATCGAGCTGGTTAGGCTCATTATCGCCCCTACGTCAGTGAGAAGATGTTACTAATCATAGTTTTTGTCGATAAATGATAGATTTTAAAAGAATACGTTAAGTATTAAGTTAGGAAAATAAGTAAATGTTAGCGGAATAAATATTAATGGTTAATTTATCATACAAAACTAGGAATGGTAAAAACCAAATCTGACGGGTCTTCATTTATCCGATATGATTACAGATATATACTCGATTAATTTAGTTGGTAGTCGAACCGAATTAATAAAAAATAGAATATTAATCGTTAATCGAACCGAATTATTCATGACTGGATTAACTGAACCGTAATTATTTCGGTTTATTCTGACGATTTTTGAATTAATCGAAATTTATTATAAAACTTTAGATAAATTATACAATAAGTCACTAAACTATGGTAAAATATTTTTTTACTCACTGAACTTTTATTTTATTCTAATTTAATAAAAATTTAATGATCATTTTATAATATATCAAAAATTTTAATGACCATTTTATAATTTTTAAAAGTCTAATAATTAAAAATAAATATATAATATATATAATATTTAATATATAATAATTTTGATTAATTTAGTTAATCAATTTTGAACCGAATTAATTGATGATTGATTTTTTTAAAAAAAATTTAATCATTAACCGAATTTATCTAAAATTAACTGACCGAGCTAACCGAAATAAATTTGGTTCAATTTATTAATTCGATTAAAATTGAATAATACATACCCTTAGATATGATATTTTTTATATATTTAGAATTTTGAGTTGAGTAAAATTAAAATAAAAATATTCAGGATTGAAGCAGACTTGATTTGAAGGATAAAACCCCTCAACTCAATTTGATATATTTTTATATATTTATTATTTAATATTTTTATTATTGTTTAAATCAAATTGGGTTTAATCATTTTTATTAAAATATTAAAATCAAATAACATTTAATTATATTTTTTCTATTAAGTCCATTAGAATGAACTAAAAATAAATAATATAAATTTAAATCGGAATAAAATCAAAATAAATAATTTAAATTTTAGGTCTAACAATAAAAAAAATGTTCCGTCCCGTTACTATTCTTTTAACAAAACTAATTTTAGAAACAAAACTTTAGGACTGACAAGTAGGGATGGGCACAGAACTCGAATCTGACGGATTCTGATTCGATCTTGTTCGATCGGATCATATTTTTTGTGAAAAATTTGGGTTCGGGTCGGGTTTAGGGTAGAGAAAATCCGATCCGACCCGGACTAATAGTGCAATTTTTTCATATATTTTAGAGATATTTGTAATAATGACCCCTCTTTATATATATTTTATACAATTAGATCACTAAAATAATTTTTTTTATAATTAGGTCACTAAAATTAAATATTTTTACAATTATATCCCTAAATTTTATTTTTTATAGTTTAATCCCTAAAATTTTATTTTTTTAATGACTCAGGTCGGATCAGATTTTAGAACTTAAAAATCGGGTCGGGTCGAGTCAGATTTTTTTCACCCTAAATCCGGATCGAATCAGGTAGTCGATGGAGGATATGATTTTTCAAGTGCGAGTAGATCAAAAATCTGATCCTACCGTACCCATCTCTACAGAAAAGCTTAATTGTCAATTGTCAGTTTAAGGAACCAGACAGAATTTCTTCACAGCGAAAACTCTCAGCTTTGTTTCCTCTTTTGCTTTTCCATCGTTGATGTTAACAACAGTAATTCAAAATCTCTGAAAAATTAGTAAAAATGTTGAAATTCCAATACTATTTTTTTAATTTATTGTAGCTTCTATAATGATTTTAATCTCCGTATATGAACAACGTTTTTTTTTCATTAAAAATTCCGAGAAAGTAAGTCGAATCTGATCAATAAAATATGAATTTGTATGATTAGTGACGGATCCAGAAATATTTATAAGGGTAGGCACAAATCAAAATATCTTTTAAGATGGACAAAAGTCATAAAATCTCAAAAATTTCAGTGCGGGAACAATTCATAAAAATTTTAAAATTTTAAAGACTAATTCATAAAGAATTAAAAATTAAAGCCGAATATATAAAATTTAAAAAAAAAAATCAGCGTGGGTTCGTGCCCACCCTTCCCAGTATGTGCATCTGCCACTATGTATGACAAATTAAACCCCTTCTATTCATAATCAGATTATATTCGAAACAATTTTTTTATAAACCTACTTCTACTTAGGTTGCGTTTAGGAATGTTTTCTAAACCAGCTTTTGGGCTAAAAGTTAGTTTAGAACGTAGAAGCAATGCTAAACAGTTAACTTTTGGAGAAAAAATTGTGTTTGAAAAGTGTTTTTCAACCCAAACGCAAAAGCTAAAATTTTTAGCTTTTGCGGTTGAAACAGTTCTTTTAAGAGTCAGATTACAATTTTAATATTCATTTACTATGTTTTAATATAATTTAATTTCTATAAATATATAATTATATTTAATATAAATTATTTTTTATTTTAAAAATTATATACATTTTCTCAAAAGTACTTTTGAAAAGTATTTTTTAAAAATATTTTATTTATTATTTATTAATATTTTATATTTTATCATAATTTAAGTTAATATTATACTATGAAAGAATTTGATTATGAAGAGTCTTATTTTTTTAGGGTTTTCTTTAAGTCTCTCTGTCGTCGCCAAGCACTCAAACCTGGAGAATCTTCGACATCTAGGTTAGATAAGAAAATTATCTATGGATGGTGATGCCACATTACCACCGGTGGTGGCGCCTGGACTGGGAAGCAAGCAGGAACCTGTCGACTTTGGGAAGGGAGTTTCTTTTTTGGATGTTGTGATGCATTTCGTTGAAAGTAATAAGGAGAATAATTTCCTAAAGTCGTTGGAAGTGGAAGTAGCCAATGACAATATTGTTATCAGTGGAGATGGTCCAGTTCCTGAGATTCGATTTTTCGATAGGGTTCATAAGCAGATTGATACAAAGTTGACAAAGACGATGATAGTAAGACTCCTGGGGCGCTCGATTGGACTCAGGGCTTTGAAGAATAGAGTGCAGGCACTATGGAGTCCGATGAGATATTTCTCGATCATTGATATGGATAATGAATATTACTTGATCAAGTTTAGCCTTGATACAGACTATGACAAGGTAATTCCCGGTAGTCCATGGATGATTTACGGAAGCTACTTGATTGTCCAGCCCTGAGCGTGGGATTTTTCGACAGTTGAGGATCATCCTAAACAGATTTTGGCATGGGTAAGACTTCATGGCTTACCCTATTGCTATTACTCGAAACATTTGTTTAATGCAATTGCAGGACTAGTTGGAGAGGTTGTTCAGGTTGATTTTAACACGATAGGAGGTCGTCGAGGGAGGTTTGCACGACTTGCGGTTGTGGTGATGCTAGACCAGCCACTACTACCTGGGTTGATAATTGATGGTAGGTTCCAACAGATAGAATATGAAGGTTTGTCGTTGATTTGTTTTGGGTGTGGGAAGTATGGATATACTAAAAAATTATGTGCGGAAGTCCAGAAGCAGACGACACAACCCAAAATTGTGGAACCAACACTAAAAGTTGTTGAGATGTATAGGCCATGGATGCAGGTGGAAAAACGACGTCGAGGAACCCAATGAATTGTTAAGGGATGAAACTCTTCTGATTCAAGGGCTGCTAAGTCGACGGGTTTGCAGTTTGTCGTATTGAGTGTTGGAATAGATAATGAAAATACGGCAGCGAAAGAGCAAACTCCAACGCAAGGGATCAGCTAGGCCCTGATTCCTAGGTTCGATCATGGTCCTAGTTCAAAGCGGGTAATAAAAGGTAAAGAGATTGTGGTGGTTCATGAGTCATCGGTGGATAAGGGTGTACAACAGGTTCAAATCACCAGGGACATAGTAGGATCATCTAATGTTGTTCCACTTATGAAAGCTTCTGGGTCGCAAATGAATGCAGATGAGATGATCATAGAAGCGTTGATTGACGTTCCTAAGGCATATAATGAGAAGGAATGGGTTAAATGTTTGCATGTGGCCAGTATTGGTAATTGGGCACAAAGCACGGTTCAGGTTACTCCCTCTAAGTTGCCTACGGACAAACATACGGTTATTCGTATTATAGATGAAAATCAGAAAAGAGTCGTCAAAGATAATAATGGAAAGCCAATGTTGGGTTTGATTCGCAAAATAAGTAAGACAAGTGCTCGTTATAGCGCTACTCCATACCCTTTGTCTCACAAAAACGAGAAGGCAAAAAAGATTGATGGGACACACCCAATAGTGGAAATTATGCAATGGATAAATACAGTATCAAATGAACTATCTACAAAGCAAGAAAGTTTGAATCCGTTCGTTATGTTGCGGGGTTTAAAGACAGCTAAGAAGGGTGAAATTCGATGGATTGCGAACGAGTCGTTTGAGGGAGCGATGCATAGGGGGAGCCAATAAGCTTTGATACAGGGTTTGTTGGTTGATGTTGCCCATCGCAATCTTTTTCAACTGATTAATGGGTTGCTTTTACGTGCTTGGGACATTAGGATTGTGCATGCAGGAAGAGAGGCTAATGGTGTAGCAGACATGTTGGCTAAGATCATGCGAAATACTAAGGATTTGGTGCGGGTGTTCTTGGAACCACCTAATGCAGTTTGGATTTTACTTGATCGGGATAAGTTCGCAGGCTAGCGTGATGTTTATGGGTTTTAAATATTTGATTAAGTTTGTATAATGCTGCTACGAGTACTCTTTTCCTCCAATTAGGTTTAGGGAGGTTTTTAATGAGACTCGTAGTTGCATTCCTTTCTTACATCAAAAAAATTTTGATTATCATTTAAATATATTTTTTAATTTATAACATCATGTCTAAAATAGTCATTTATTTTTTCAGAAGCACTTTTTGACAACAATACTAAACACATATATCTAAAACTAAAAATTTCAAAAGAACTTTTTCACCCCACTTTTCCATCGTACTTTTTAAAAGCAATGCTAAACTGGCCCTTAGAGGTGGAAGGAATGCCCTTGTTGGACCTTGAACCTGGGACCTAAGAAGTAGGGATGAAAGAAGATAAACAACTCTAAATAACCGACCATCTACGTTTGTTCTATTCAAGTTGATTCAAACTTTTAAACGAAAAAATAAATATTCTATTTATTCTTAAACGATAAGTAATCCAAATATAAAACCACCTTAAAATACACTAAATTAAAATAATATTGAGAGTAAGGAAGTAAAAACAGTTAATCAGATGTGTTTCAAGTCAAGTTTTGTCAGGTTGGATTAAATCAGATACATGTCATTTTAGGTCGATTTGATGTTTTGACTCAATTTGGGTCGAGTGTAGGTCAATTTCAAGTCGGATTCATTCTAGGTCGGGTCAATACGGTTCGGTTCTAAAACAGTTAAATGACGGGTTAATTCGGATTCAGGTAGACTTCAAGTCAGGTTAATTCGGGTTTCAAATCGTATTATATTTGAGTTTTATACAAACAATCAAATTGTTTTTGATTTGGTCATTTTTAATGAATTATTTAATGTTTTTCATGAACATGAATCACATTTTAAAAAAATATTAAGCATTATAATAAATAAAAATATCGTTATTATTTAAAATATTAGAGTAAATTATAAAAATTACAAATAAAGAAGGATCGATTTCGGTGAAAGAAAAAATTTAAGGACTAACATGAACAAAAATATAATCATATTAAAAATATTAAACTAAATTATAAAAATATAAAAATAAATAAAAGTCAATTTTTGTTTAAAATAAAATTTTAAGACTCAGTTGAAATTAGAAGTATAAATTACACACTTAATAAAATAACTCTAGCATTAAATTTTAAATCTCAATTAAATTAACTTAAATTGGGATTCAATTGAATTAAACTAAAACCTAAATATGAACATTAAAGACTTAAATAAAAAACATCTAAAGTAGGAATGCTTAAAAAATAATTTCCTAAACCTAAAAATTTGGGTGATTCTTTCCCTCCCTTTTATAAATTACACACTTAATAAAATAACTCTAGCATTAAATTTTAAATCTCAATTAAATTAACTTAAATTGGGATTCAATTGAATTAAACTAAAACCTAAATATGAACATTAAAGACTTAAATAAAAAACATCTAAAGTAGGAATGCTTAAAAAATAATTTCCTAAACCTAAAAATTTGGGTGATTCTTTCCCTCCCTTTGTTCATTCATTTTAATTTTAAAAAAATTAAAATATATTTTAGGTCATGTTACGTTTAAAATATATTTTAGTTCTAATATTTAATTTTACATTTTAATTTAATTCAATTTAATCATAAGTATTTATATAGTTTTGACTTCATGTATTACAATTCTTTTCCTATGATAATATTTAGTTCTTAAAAAATTATATAAAATTGAATCACATTTATTATGATTTTTTTAAGTTTTCCTATTAATTTTAATATGCTATGAATTTAAAAAGTAAAAAAAAATTAAAGGAAAAAATTAAATATTATTTATTTTGATTTTAAATATAAAAATTAATAATTTAAATAGTAAAAATTAATTTAGATAGTAAAAATATATAATCCTAAATTAATTCTCTAACTTAAATATTAACTAAGTTAAATATATAAGTCCAATTTTAAGCTCAACCCAATAATAACTTAATTAATTATTAAACAAATTGAATATATAATATTAAATTTAAGTATTAATTCTTAAACTATTTTTTTAATTCGAAGCTCAATCTCACTTCCCTAATCCATAAGCCTAATTCTATAAGTCCAATCCCTAAATAAATTTCCTAAGTCCAATGCCTAAACTAATTTCTTAAGTTCAATTCCTCACCTAATTCCCTAAACTCATTTCCCCAAACCCAATCCCTAAACTAACTGCTTAAGCTCAATCCCTAAACTATTTCCTTAAATATAATTCTAAAATCTCTAAACTAATTTCTTAAACTCAATCCCTAAACTAATTCTGTAAGTCCAATACTAATTTCTCAAACCCAATTCCTAAACTATTTTTCTAATCTCAATTCCTTAATCCCTAACTATTTTTCTAAGTTCTATCCCTAAATTAATTATCTAAATCTAGCACTAATTGTATGGAATATAAAAAATAATATTAAATAATTTTTTATTTAGGTATTTTAAATAATTTATAATATAAATTTTAAATATTTTTAATTATTATATTTAATCAAAAATTATTATTTAATTATATGTTATAATAATAATATTCCTTTAAAATTTATTATACTATCGTAATTTCTTTCAAAAATTTGTCTTTTTCTTGTTTTTTATATAATGATAAAATATTATTTTTAATTCTTTCTAAAATTTTTAAATTAAAAGTAAATTAATTTCAATCTTAAAAGATAAGTGACTTATTTTCCTTCAAAATTTTGTCTTTTATTTTTTATCAATTATATTTTTCTTTTTTACCAATTATTTTGGTTTAATTCAATTGAGTCTCAATTTAGATTAATTTAATTAAAAATTTTATATTTAATTTCAAAATTCTTTTATTTATGTTTATAATTTATTTTTTTAGTTATAGTTTAGTTTAATTATATCCTAAATTTAATAAGTTAATTCAGTCTGTATATATTGTAATTATATAATAAAATTTAATAAAATATAATTATACACCAAATTTTGATATGAATGTAAACATATAATTGTACACGTGATGACATTAACATTAAAGTTAAAACTTTTTTATTTTAGTTCAAACTTAACAGTTCAAGCTTGACAAATAATTTATATTGAATGAGATCCATTAATTGACCTAGTGTTTAAGGATGCTTATATTACCCTATATTGTATGGTTTCAAATCCTAGTATGAGAATATAATCTCTATTTAGTAAAAAAATATATTAAATGAATTAACACTATGTTATGACTATCTTTATTTATGGTAGATATCCATATATTAAATAATATTTTATTGTATTTTATTATTAGAGTTTAATTCCCATTGTAATTAGGATTTCAATAGGCATAAATATAGACTTTTGGAGAAAGCATTGTATACCCTACTTTGAGAATATAATACAAGTCTCTCTTTTGTCTTCCATCTTCGTTCATCTATTTTGTTCTTATTTTTTACTTTATTTATAACACATTATCAGTACGAGACTCTAACCAGCAAAGGTATTTATTGTTCGAATCTGAAAGGAGTTATTGAAAAGAATTTGCTACTAGCATAAATTAAAGATAAGTTCTTCCCTCTCTATTGTATTTTAATTATTGATATTTTTCTTTCTTGATCTTTAACTTGATTTTAATTTTTGAAAAATCATTGGTTATCTGGTGTTTGTGTAGACAAAGAGTTGCTCAATTACCAAGGTTCTTGTCGATAATCCCCGAAAAGATTTTAACAAGATATTGGTGACTAAATCTATCATATATTCAAATTTGTGGAAAGTTCAATATGTTTTACTTATTTAATTTGAGATTTTTTTATCTTTAGTTATGACCAATATTTGTTTATTTTGATGATAAAAGTTTGTGTTTTTAATTATGTTTTAAGTATTACATGATATTTGAACAAATATTGAACCTTTAATTAATTATTTAATATGTTCTTTGTTATATTAGTTTAATCCGAGTATATTAGTTAGACATGAAATTGATTGAGAAAAGTATATTCCTCGGTGGTGGATGCAACTACTTTTAGATAGTCTGACAATAAATGAAATTACTTAGTTTCGTCTAATGGATGTTGTTACATCTTTTTTTGTATGAGACTCTTGATAATAACATTTATATGAAGCTTCTACTAGAAGGATTTAAACTTCAAGAAGCAGTTAATTCAAGTTCTCGAGAATATTATTCGATTATATTGAATATATATTTTTATGGATTAAAATATTTTAGGTGCATTTGGTATAATCGTCTCATTGAATACTTATTAGTAGAATGTTATATGAATTATTTAATTTCCTCGAACATTTTTATTAAGAGGTTTAGCTTCGAATTTGTCATTGTTGTGTATGTTGATGATTTGAATATCATTGAGATTCATGAAGAGATCTCCTTAACAATAAAATCATTGCGCATCAATCGACATACACAGAAAAATGTTTAAAGAGACTTTACATGCATATTGCATATTCGTTGATCACTATTTGGTTGCTAGGTCTCCTAATATAAACAAAGATCTACTCTACCTCAAGAAAAAGAGTGATGATATTCTTGGTCTAAAAGCATCATATATACATTAATATATCTAGAAGCATCGTATTTTAGCTGATCTAAAAATACTATTTAAATGCTACGAGATCATTACCTTGAAATAATTGTTATACTTGAGGTAAAGCCTTAATATATATTTGGCTAAACATATCTAAAAGATATGTGAATTGTTTTCATAAGATAAGATGCAAGTTATCTTGTTTAGAGATAATGCAAAATTTATTTCTCAAGATGGATACATCAAGTGTGATAAAACGAAATATAGTTTTTAAAGGTTTTGTCCCTCATGATCTTTTGAAGAATAGTATTCGATGAATCATTTTAAGCAATAATTTGGAAGATTTATCCACTAATGGACACTCTATTTCTACATTTAAGGATTTGTATTCAAGATTGAATTATGAAGATTCAAAGATCTTATGTGATATTTTCATGAGGAGAAGTAAATACGTGTTACACTCTTTTTCCCTTAACCGAGGTTTTGTCTCACTGATTTTCCCGGTAAGGTTTTTAATGAGGCAACATGTAACACCCGACCCGGGTGTCACAGTGGGCCTCCGGCCCAAAACCCATATTTCAAAATTTCCTTTAAAAGTCTAATAATAAAAATCACATAAAGTCCAAACCAATTTCATAGTCTATTTAAATTAAAACAAACCCAAAATAATTCAAAATAACTCGGAGCTCCAAAGTATATTACAGACCATTTAAAAACATTCGACCCAATAAAAATAACGGAGTTACAATACATATAGGGTTCAACATAGTACTAAGCCCACTACATCTAATAATTGTACTCTGACAACACGGTCGATGCTGAAAGTTCAAACCTTGATGGTGCTCCACGGATCCCGCTTCACCTAACCTACGCACGAAAACAGATTTCGAGTGCTGAGCCATGCAAGCTCAGTGGATACGCCAAACCCGGCCAACATCATGCATATCAAAGCAGTAAAGCATGGCATATAAATCACATGCATGGTTTGATGGTTTAGCATGTTTGCCTACACATGGCATAAATGAATGTATACTATCGCACACATCATATACAATCATATAAGTCAACACACAAGAGCGAGGCCCGCGTCCGCACAACATCGAGATCCTACACTCAGGATTGAGGCCGCCCTCAAATTCTATACCCGGAATGTTACATCGGACATCTTCGAACGAGGCCACCTAACGTTCGGAAAGGGTGGAGGCCGCCCAACCAACCCTATGCTCGGAATGTTATATCGAACATCTTCGAGTGAGACCGTCCAACACTCAGAATAAAAGTCTTCAATCATCATCCGGCATGTTACATCGGATGGCCTTCAACGTGTTCCAATACTTATGGATATCCGGATTTCCAACTCACAGGGACTCAACCACACAAACGATCCACCTAGGATCTTATCACAACAAGATATATTAATCCTTATCATACTTAAGTCTTTCGGGGTTATGATTATCAATCTTAGTCCGATGATTCATTTCATAGCTTTCAGATTTAAGTATTTATTTATTAAGATCACCAAAACCCTAAACTCTACCCAACTTAGCTAAAACACACAAGGGTATCGATACCCTTAAGTAGGGTATCGAAACACCCTATATCGATACCCACCCAAAGAGGGTATCGAAAAACAGGTATCGAAACAAGTATCGATATCGTTAACCAACTTCAAAAGTCAACAGAAAGGGGAGGACCCGTTTCGATACAGGTATTGATACAAAAAGTTTCTAGAATCCTTGGTATCGAAACAAGGTTCGATACCCCTGGGCAACAAGCCAAAATATACTCATGGGTATCGATACCGGTAGCCCGAGTATCGAAACCCCCTGCACTAAGGACGAATCTGCACTTAGAAATTATAGATTTCCAACCCCAAACTTAATCTAATCGATTCTAAAGTGTTCCTACTCAATATTAGTGATGTTTAGAGTATTTTAACACCAATTTCCACCCTTAATCACATTAATACGGATTTCACCATTAAAACACCTAAAGCATAAACCAAGCATTCATGCACAAAACCTACATGTATGCTAACTACCATGAAATGCAGGATGATTAGAAGAGTTGGGAGTACCAACCTATTGCAAAACAGCAACCAAACAGAAATTCCGAGCTCCAAGCTCCACCTCAAACTTTCCCCTTCCCAAAGCTTGAGGATGGATCTTCCACTTGTTTCTCTTGTTTGGTAGATCCTTGCAAGCCCTACAAATCTTCTTCCAGCATAAAAATGAGATTACTACGAGAAGCTCTAAAGATTAAACCTTTAACTTCTCTTTACTTGCTTCAAGGGTGAGAAGGGAGAAAGGAAAGATGATAAAGATGAGGAAGATGATATCATGGTCAGCAAAAACATTAAACCCCCTTCCCCATCTCATCTTATTTGGCATTTACCAAAATGCCCTCCCACTAAAACCTCAAGCCCAAAATCACCAAAGCCTACAACCAAACCATCCCTAAAGCCTATGGCCCAACAACCTAAGGCCCAAAACCAAGCCCAAACCCACGGGTTAACCCGACACTCGGATACGGTAAACCCGGGTCGTTACAACTCTTCCCTCCTTAAAGAAAATTTCGTCTTCGAAATTTACCTATCAAGAAGAGGTGAGGATACTGAGCTCTCACCTTCTCCGCCTCCCACATGGCCTCTCCGATTCCATGATTCCTCCACAAAACTTTTACCAAAGGTATACTCTTATTCCAAAGTTCTTTGACTCTTCTATCCACGATTTCGATGGGCCTCTCCTCATAAGTCAAATCCATGTTGACTTCGATTTCCTAAAGCTGAACCACGTGTGAGGGATCGGAACGGTAACGTCTCAACATAGACACGTGGAACACATCATGTATATGTGCCAACTCCGGAGGCAAAGCTAGCCGATAAGCTACCGGTCCAACCCTCTGAAGCACCTCATACGGCCCGATATACCTTGGGCTCAACTTTCCCTCCCGGCCAAACCGGATGATACCCTTCCATGGAGATACCTTGAGAAATACTTTCTCACCAAGTTCATACTCGATGTGCTTACGCTTCTTATCTGCATAAGCCTTCTGTCTGTCGAAAGCTGCTTGTAACCTCTCTTTGATGATCTGAACTTTCTCCTCAGTTTCCTTAACAAGTTCCGAACCCACTATCTTCCTCTCATTGAGCTCTGTCCAACACAAAGGTGTCCTACACCTACGCCCGTACAAGGCCTCAAAAGGAGCCATCCTGATGCTCGACTGATAACTGTTGTTATAAGCAAACTCTACCAACGGTAACTGCTCTTTCCAGCTGCGAGCAAAGTCTATCGCATAACACCGAAACATATCCTCCAAGATTTGGATAACTCTCTCAGACTATCCGTCGGTCTGAGGATGAAAAGCTATACTGAAGTGCAACTTGGTGTCTAGAGCCTCATGGATAGACCTCCACAACCTCGCTGTGAACCTCGGATCCCTATCCGATATGATCGATGAAGGCACACCATGCAACCTTACGATCTCCTTGATATACAACTGAGCCAACCTTTCCAAACTGAAGTCCATCCTCACGGGTAAGAAATGAGCTGACTTGGTCAACCTGTCAACTATGACCCATATAGCATCATGCTTCCTCAACATCATCGATAACCCGGCGACAAAGTCTATGGTCACATGATCCCACTTCCACTGTGGAATCTGGATAGGCTGAAGCAACCCTGAAGGTACCTGATGTTCCACTTTCACTTGCTGACATGCCAAACATCTTGTCACAAACTCTGACACATCTCTCTTCATGCACGGCCACCAAAAGAAAGGACGAAGATCCTGATACATCTTGTTACTACCCGGATGAACAGAAAACGGACTACGGTGAACTTCCCTCAAGATACGATCCCTCAGATCCTCCAAGGCGGAAACACACAACCGACCCTGAAAGTACAAGAAACCATCATCTCGTACTTCAAAGTCTGACGACTCACCCCTTTGAACAGCTTCTAACTGAGCTATCAACTCCTCGTCTAACACTTGTGCTCTCTTTATCTCCTAAACTAGCGTGGGCTCCACATGCAACTCAGCTAAAAGACCTCCATCGTCGGTCATCCTCAATCGAGCAAACAAGGCTCTCAAGTCCGACATGGACTTTCTACTCAAAGCATCGACGACCACATTCACCTTGCCTGGATGATACTCTATGACACAGTCATAGTCCTTTAACAACTCTATCCACCTACGTTGTCTCAGATTCAACTCTTTCTGGGTAAGTAGATACTTCAAACTCTTGTGGTCGGTGTAGATGTAGCATTTCTCCCCATAGAGATAATGCCTCCAAATCTTCAAAGCGAAGATAACTGCTGCAAGCTCAAGATCATGTGTAGGATAATTCCTCTCATGGGGTTTCAACTGTCTCGAGGCGTAAGCAACCACCTTACCCTCTTGCATAAGCACACAACCCAACCCATTCAAGGAAGCATCACTAAACACCACATAATCATTTCCCGGTTCCGGTTGCGTCAAGACCGGTGCCTCAGTCAGATAAGCTTTCAACTGCTCAAAACTTTGTTGTCTTCTTTCTTTCCACACAAATGGAACTCCTTTCTGAAGCAACTTGGTCAAAGGCGCCGCAATGATCGAAAAACCCTTAACGAACCTCCTATAGTATCCGGCAAGTCCAAGGAAGCTACGGACTTCCGATACATTCCTCGGTGGTTTCCACTCCACCACAGCTTGGATCTTCTGTGGATCTACTCGGATCCCATCCGCTGCAACTATGTGGCCAAGAAACGCCACCTCAGTCAACCAAAACTCGCATTTACTGAACTTGGCGTACAGACGCCTATCCCTCAACACCTGAAGAACCACTCTTAGGTGAAAATCATGCTCCTCCTCTAAGCGTGAATACACCAAGATATCATCGATGAACACAACCACAAACTAATCTAGGTACGGATGAAAGATCTGGTTCATCAAGTCCATAAAAGCTGCGAGTGCATTCGTGAGCCCAAACGGCATCACGAGAAACTCATAGTGTCCGTACCGCGTCCTAAAAGTGGTCTTCTGGACATCCTCGTCCACCACCTTTAATTGATAGTACCCTGACCTCAAGTCTATCTTAGAAAACACACGGGCACCCCTCAACTGATCAAAGAGATCATCGATCCTAGGCAAAGGATAACGATTATTGATCGTGACCTTATTGAGCTGATGGTAGTCGATGCACATCCTCATCGATCCATCCTTCTTCTTAACAAACAAAACCGGTGCTCTCTACGGTGACACACTCGGTCTGATAAAACCTCTGTCAAGCAACTCCTGGATCTGTTGTTTCAACTTTCTCATCTCTATTGGTGCTATACAGTAAGATGTTATAGACACCGGTGCCGTACCAGGTAACACTTCTATCCGGAATAATTAAATCACGGCACACTGGCTATATATTTGTTTTCAGTCTCAATCAAAGACAGAGCATTTTCGATCTTAGCCGATCTAAGGTTGACCGTCTCCCCGACCCCCTTTTAATAATTAACATGGTAAGGAACTGTAGAATATTATAGAATATATGGAGTCTCTATCATCTTGATTAAAAAATCAAACATGAAACTTCATACACCTTAAGATTCATAGGATGAAAAGAGCATTTTTGAGGTCCTTATACTCATTATGCCTAGCATTGAATAGACTGGGATTCACCCTATCAATATCTCAAATCTCACGATCGGGAGACAAACCAGGTAACTCCTCTGGGAAAACGTCGGGATACTCGTAGACTATCCTCAAGTTCTCTAAAGCTGAGCTGCCAACACTCACATCCACTACGTGAGCTAAGAAAGCCTCACAACCTTGCTGGATCAACCTCTGAGCTGTCAACGCTGACACCACATTCGGTAAACACGGGTTTCTTTCACCCTTCACAACAAGCTTAGAACCATCTGCCACTCTAAGTTTCAAACACTTAGTTCTACACCCCAAACTTACATCGTGTTCGAACAACCAATCCATCCCTAGGATTGCGTCAAACTCCTGAAATGGTAAGACCATAAGATCGGTCGGGAAGATAGATCCTTGCACCTCGATCGGACACCTCCGATACCCCTTATCCACTAATACATCCAACCCCAAAGGGTTTGTCACACGGACCCCTATCTCAAGATCCTCTGCTGGTAACCCCCACTGCTAAGATATCCCACTACGGATGTACGAGTGGGTAGACCTCGAGTCCACAAGAGCAACTATAGGTACAGAAAACAAATTGAACGTACCTGAGATCATATCTGTGGCTGCACAATCCTCCTGTGCCCTTGCTGCATACTGTCTCGTTGATGCTCTAGCGGTGGACTGAAAGGTACCCCCTTAAGCATGTCTAGCTCCGCCACGAGAGAACCCACGACCTCTTTGAGCTTGGAGCACGGTCCTCTGGGCCTGACCGGGAGGAGACGTCACAACCTCAAGATAGTCCCTAACAAGGTGATCCGGGGACCCACACTGAAAACAAGCTCTGGCATTGCCCCAACACTCTCCTCGGTGGCTCCGGCCACAACGCCTGCAAGTCTGAACACTAACACTGGCACTCCTCTGTAAACTCTCTGGACCCCTAGTTGAAGAAGACACAGACTGTCTCCTTCGTCCCGCAGACTCTGACCTTTGATCTGACCGCAAACCCTGAGTCGATGCTCCTCGGTTTTGGTTCCAACAGTTCCTACTCCTACCAGAGTGGGACTGAAAGTTACCCGCACGACTCTAATTGGCTCCACCGGAGACTCCCTAGCCAACAGACGGTCCATAGGTCAAACCCTAAACCTGCTCAAGGGACTTAGCACTAGCAGCTAACTTAAAAAACACTGTAGGTGGTCTAGCAGTAAGATAAGTCTGGATCTCCTTCCTCAGACCTCTCAAGAACCTCTTGCATCTCATCTTCTCGGTAGCAACAAGTTTCAGGGTATACCGGCTCAACTGAAGGAACTCCTGCTCATAAGCAAAGATCGAACGGTTTCCCTAAACCAGATGAGTAAACTGCTCCCTCAGGGTGTCGATGTGAGTCTCACCCACATACTTGCTCTCGAACTCCTCAAGAAAGTCCTCCCACTTAGGACGATGGGGATACCAACCCTACTCAACAGTCTCCCACCACTCTCTCGTGTTGCCCTTGAGAAGAGACAACACACACGATAGCTTATCCTCTGACCTCAGCCGCATCTGCCTCATGAGTCATCTCGTATCATGCAACCACTGATCTACCTATACGAGATTATCTTATCCCGTACCAAAGAAGTCAACACCTCTCTATCTCTGCACCCTTTCAACCGGTGCCTCACGAGGCGTAGAAGACGGCCTCGGTATAGCTCTCACTATCCTGCGCAGAGTACGGTTCAATTGAGCAAAGTAGTTGACCCCTTGACTAACTGTATCATCCTATGGCACCTTCTCATCGGGCTCATACTCATAGTCGGAGTCTCCTCCTCGAGAACCCCGGCTCTCTTCCTGATCTCTCACACGTCTAGGCATGCTTAGCAACCTCTGCACAACAACCACAAACGGGATTACACCATCGAAATTTCAGCTTTAAGAGAAGTAATATATCGACTCGTGGGCAAGTACTAGTCTAACACCTATATAACACACTAGACTCCCCCGGGCACTCCTAGAACCGACTCAACCTGGGCTCTGATACCACTAAATGTAACACCCGACCTGGATGTCAAAGTGGGCATCCGGCCCAAAACCCGTATTTTAAAATTTCCTTTAAAAGTCCAATAATAAAAATCACGTAAAGTCCAAAACCAATTTCATAGTCTATTTAAATTAAAACAAACCCGAAATAATTCAAAATAACTCGGAGCTCAAAGTATATTATAGACCATTTAAAAACATTCGACCCAATAAAAATAACGGAGTTACAATACATATAGGGTTCAACATAGTACTAAGCCCACTACATCTAATAACTGTACTCTAACAACACGGTCGATGCCAAAAGTCCAAACCTTGATGGTGCTCCACGGATCCCGCTTCACCTAACCTACGCATGAAAACAGATTTCGAACGTTGAGCAACACAAGCTCAGTGGATACGCCAAACCCGGCCAACATCATGCATATCAAAGCAGTAAAGCATGACATATAAATCACATGCATGGTATGATAGTCTAGCATGCTTTCCTACACATGGCATAAATGAATGTATACTATCGCACACAGCATATACAATCATATAAGTCAACACACAAGATCGAGGCCCGCATCCACACAGCATCGGGATCCTACACTCAGGATTGAGGCTGCCCTCAAATCCTATGCCCGGAATGTTACATCGGACATCTTCGAACGAGGCCGCCCAACGTTCGGAAAGGGTGGAGGTCGCCCAACCAACCCTATGCTCGGAATGTTACATCGAACATCTTCGAGTGAGGCCACCCAACACTCAGAATAAAAGTCTTCAATCATCATCCGGCATGTTACATCGGATGGCCTTCAACGTGTTGCAACACTTATAAATATCCGGATTTCCAACTCACAGGGACTCAACCACACAAACGATCCACCTAGGATCTTATCACAACAAGATATATTAATCCTTATCATACTTAAGTCTTTCGGGGTTATGATTATCAATCTTAGTCCGATGATTCATTTCATAGCTTTCAGATTTAAGTATTTATTTATTAAGATCACCAAAACCCTAAATTCTACACAACTTAGCCAAAACACACAGGGGTATCGATACCCTTAAGTAGGGTATCGAAACACCCTATATCGATACCCACCAAAAGAGAGTATTGAAACACAGGTATCGAAACAAGTATCGATACCGTTGACCAACTTCAAAAGTCAACAGAAAGGGGAGGATCCGTTTCGATACAAGTATCGATACAAAAAGTTTCTAGAATCTTCGGTATCGATATCGAAACAAGGTTCGATACCCCTGGGCAACAAGCCAAAATATACTCATGGGTATTGATATCGGTAGCCCGAGTATTGATACCTCCTACACTAAGGACGAATCTGCACTTAGAAATTCTAGATTTCCAATCCCAAACTTAATCTAATCGATTCTAAAGTGTTCCTACTCAATATTACTGATGTTTAGAGTATTTTAACACCAATTTCCAATCCTTAATCATATTAATACGGATTTCACCATTAAAACACCCAAAGCATAAACTAAGCATTCATGCACAAAACCTACATGTATGCTAACTACCATGAAATGCAAGATGATTAGAAGAGTTGGGAGTACCAACCTATTGCAAAACAGCAACCAAACAGAAATTCCGAGCTCCAAGCTCCACCTCAAACTTTCTCCTTCCCAAAGCTTGATGATGGGTCTTCCACTTGTTTCTCTTGTTTGGTATATCCTTGCAAGCCCTACAAACCTTCTTCCAGCACAAAAAAGAGATTACTACGAGAAGCTCTAAAGATTAAACCTTTAACTTCTCTTTACTTGCTTCAAGGGTGAGAAGGGAGAAAGAAAAGATGTTAAAGATGAGGAAGATGATATCATGGTCTGCAAAAACATTAAACCCCCTTCCCCATCTCATCTTATTTGGCATTTACCAAAATGTCTTCCCACTAAAACCTCAAGCCCAAAACCACCAAAGCCTACAACCAAACCAGCCCTAAAGCCTATGGCCCAACAACCTAAGGCCCAAAACCAAGCCCAAACCCACGGGTTAACCCGACACTCGGATACGGTAAACCTGGGTCATTACACAACATATTATGTATATCAAAGATGTGTGTACTCTTTTTCTTTCATTGAGAATTTTTTCCCACGTGATTTTTATCTTAGTAAGGTTTTAACGATGAATATTATATTTATGGATATCCAAGAGTGAGTGTTATGAATATCTTTATTTATGGTGGGTATATATATTAAATAATATTTTATTGTACTTTATTATTAGAGCTTAATTTTCATTGGAATTAGGACTTTCATCTTATACCTATAAATATAGACTTTTAAAGAAAACATTGTATACCCTATTTTGAGAATATAATACAAGTCTTTCTCTTTTATCTCTCATCTTTGTTCATCTATTTTGTTATTGTTCTTTACTTTATTCATAACAAACTAAACATATTGAATTCTTGTTAAGAATTAAATTATTTAACAAAATTTTAAACTTAGTAATATATTAAGGGTATGTTTGTTTTCCCGTAGTTCACTTTACGAAAAATAATTTTAGTGTTTTTCAATTTTGGTTCCCGTAAAATAGATAGTCAATGTAAATTAAACTACAAGTCAACGAAAAAGAGACTAATATTCTCGTAAAATAACATACTGAATTTTTTCAGTAAGTTTTTTCTCAATCCATTCAATATTTTAAACATTTTTTCCCAACTCTCACATTCTGATTTCACCATCATTGCTTAGTTTTTCACTAATACTCTTTTTCTAATCAACACTCTCTGAATCTATCATTGACGCTTTCAGATCTCGACATGGATAAACTTCTTTAAGGTTTGCTCTATGTTTCCTTTAATTTGTTGTGTTATCAATGTTTGTTCTTCCTCCCTCTTATCTCACCAACATCGTCTTTTTTTCTTTTCATTGTCTTTCTATCTCTTCTGTTTATTTACCCTTTGCTCTTTTTATATGAAATACTCATATATTTTATTTATTTATTAGATTTTATATTGACAAAATGCATATAGAGTGTTTATTTTATTCTCATAAAATCGATAAATTTTATTGATTTTTAACATTTTTTCTTTTCTAAAACAAAAAAATCCTTTTGAGTTGAAATAAAAAATTTTATCTTGCGCAATAAGGGTCTTTGCTCGATTTCCTTAAGATTTTTAGGTTTTACTTTTTGATTTTATATTGACAAAATACATATCGGTTATCTGTTAAGTCAAACTCGGTTCAAGTTCGTTTCAATCGGGTGCATGGTTGATTTTCGAGCGCACAATAATAAATTCATATTCCCTCTGTCCCATAAATGTTGTCTTTTATTGATTTTTTTTAGGTCAAATTTTTTCAACTTTAACTCTTGATTATTTAAAATTTATTATTGATAAAATTATAAAAAAATATATTTAAAAAAATTATAAGTAGATTTTAGATATATAATTTATAAAATTTAATTATTTAAAATATTTAATATAATTTAATATATTTTTGGGACGGAGGGAGTATCAAATTAGGGTTATTCTCGATTGGATACAGATCGATTTCGGTTATAATAGTAACATGACCAACTCGAGTTGGGATTAATAACAATCAGATAAAGATCAAATATAATCATTATATCTTTAAATCAAACCATATTAACTGAAACAAATTTCGATTAGGTTTTTAAATCGAGTCGATTTTTATATCCTTAATCGAGAGTGCATATTTTTAAAAAAAAAAAAAAACTAAGTGCAATATTGCAGCAATTTCACCCAAAATCTCAGTCTCCGATTCAGATTACTAAATCGTGTTACCATATGACGAATTCCCCCGAACCAACCCACAAGACTAACGCTGCACCGCCGAGAGCCCCTCACGACGTTGAGACCCCACTCCGGGACTCGGGTTCGGCGTCTCCGCCATTACCAGTCGTTGGAAGAGGGAGAATTTGTCGAAGAAAGGGTCCTTGTTCGCCAGAGGATTCGCTTTCTTCCTCTCTTTGCTCTCTTTCATGATCACCGGTAGCAACAAGCGCGGTGACTGGAAAAACATTGACAATTACGAAGAATACAGATCATACAAAACTCTAATCATAAAAAAGGGTTTAATCTGATTTCGGGATTGATTTTTCCGCAGGTATTTGTTCACAATTGCAATTCTATCCACTTTGTACACGGGAAAACAAGCGTCGAGACACGTGAATGCGCTTTGGAAAGCGAAGCAGGTTTTGAATCAGCGTATCTCTGCCATGGTTGACTTTGTTGGGGATCAGGTTGCTCTCTCCAATGCTTTCATCAACTTATGTATTATTAAAATTCATTTCTGTTTGGTTGCTGAATAAAAAATTAGAATATGATATTCATTCATTTTCGTTGAACTACAAAGTCAAGTGTTTCCTTGCTCAAAATTTGATGATTTAAAAAGGGTAATCAGTAGAGATGATTACATACAAGACCAGTGTAGTGTTGCCATTGTAGTTGAAAGATTACTTTTTGGGGACCCCCTTCATTTAGTTATACTTTTACTATTAAAAACTGGTTTTAGACAGGTCAAAAGCAATGCTATTTGCCAATTGTGATGTTTGTTTCTTTGTGTAATTGGAGTTGTATATGGAAAGGATTTTGAAATGTTTGAAGTTTGCAGGTGGTGGCATATTTGTTGATATTGTAAGTATCCGCGACAATTCCGTTGACTAACCGGATGCGAGAGGGGCAAGGCAACATTTTTACCGGTTCCTCGGCTTGGGCGATTGTCTTTCTTTGCCTTCCTATTGCTGGCATTATCAGCCTTGATTTGTGTCTATAAATTGTCTATTCAATCATACATATGATTGATTCTTTTGGACTTTTCCCCAGCGCAGAGTAGTTTCCATGGCTCTGTATTGTACTACATGTTGGAATGATTGTTATGGAAACACACAATAGAAAATGTGAAAGAAGGAATACAAAGAAGATTTCACTCTGTCAAATCCGAGGTATTGTTGAACAAAATTCTTTATTAAACACACATAATTCATGTTTCTGTTTCTATTCTTACAATCTGCTATAAAGTTGAATGAAATAAATGAATAAATGCACTAATTCTGTGTGTTAAGTATTAGTGTCACAGAGCCTACAGAATCAAGCAACTGTATAGATAGATATACCTAAAATTACAAGCAAAACTAATTGATAAACATGTTCCTACAGTTAAGTTGTTTCCCTTTTTCAAGACAGGAATCCATCCAAAAACGAATCATCTCTGGGCTCATCCTTGGCGAATAAGCCATCTGAGAATTGTGTTTGGCTCATGTAGGAGCCGGTCGGCTTTCCTAATCTCGAGAACCCGAAGCCACTATTGTTTTGCTGCAGTGTTTCCCAGGTAATTCCGGAGGTGGGATAACTTGTATTGTTAGGCTGACTGAGGACAGCTGAAGGCCTTATAGGCATGGCCATGGGAGCATTAATGTTGTTTGTAGTTGCAGTTGAAGAAGGCCTATTCATTGCGTAGCCGCTTCCACGTGCAGCAGGGACATCATGGTTGTGCTTCCCTTCATAAGTTGTTATCACGGCTCTCAAATCATGGGATGCTCGCTCGACGTGTTTCCTAACCGGACAACCTACTGTGGTACATTTGTAGTAGCTCCTGCAGAAAATTCAACAACACAAGTTCAGTTAAAGTTCAACAAAATGCATTCAACCTCCTGAGTCCTGTCACTACACAATCAGGTGGAGAGCAATGAAATTCAAATTACCTTGGATTGGGGTTTCCCTTGACTACTTTCTGCCCATATTTTCTCCATCTATAACCATCATCGAGAATGTCGATATCACTTGTTGTCTGCACCACTATCCGCGGCTCTTTCACCGCCTTGCTACTGCAGCCAATGATGCCCTCGTTCTCATTTTCACCTTTCCTGCAGAAGAAAACATAAAAGCATAAGCAAGAACAGACACATTCACAGTGAGAATCTGTTGTTTTCGGCTAGGCCAAGCATACCATCTTTTTGAATCGGGTTCATTTTCATTGATGTACTCATCACCATTAGTATTACTTATCGGTGAACCTTGGTCAAACTCATCTTCTTCAATGGAACCAGATATTGTAGCATCCTGCAACAGGAAGGAGCCAACCGATTGATCCGATATTTCCGCTGAGTGAGATGACAAAGTCCGAGAACCTCTCGTCGATTGAGGCTTGGGATGGTTATGGCTACCCTTATAAACTATCTCGGTTATCTGTCCATCCAAAGATCTCTCCACTTTCTTCTTCGTGGGACAATTCAGGTACGTGCACTTGTAATAACTCCGCGGGTTTTCACTCCCTTTCACTTGTTTCTGCCCATATTTCCTCCAATTATACCCGTCTTCTACCTTCCTGTTGTTCACATACTGAGAATTCTGATGGTATTGCGCACCCGAATTGGTCAACTCGGGTTGTTGCTTCACGGCCTCACTGAAATTCCACGCGGGTTGCTCGACGGCAACCGGCTGCGGTTCTACTTGGAAAGAGAAGTCAAACGCCTTGTGCTTGGTTCCTTGTTGATCAGTATTCGGAGAAGGAAAAATCTATGAAAAAAAACATATAAAAAGAGTTATTTACATATCATGGAAATAGTGATTGTGATTCAATTACACATGATTAAGAATCATACATTAGAAGTGGAGAAAAGAACAGGCGAGTCCAATAAATCAGATGGGCTAAAAGGAGAAGAAATGGGAACAAGAGCTTGGGAGATTGGCAAGGAAGGAGGAACAAATGATTTTAAGTTGGCGACTTGAAGTGGCGGCCAAGTGGTGGAGGTGGTGACGTTGTTGGCTTGGTTAACGTTGTGATCCATGTTGATGAAAGGGGAGGAAGCAGCCATGGGAATATGAGAAACAGAAGGGTGTTGGTTTATGATTTATACAAGTGTGGAGGTTGGGGGTGTTGTTCCTGGTGGTGGCCTATGGCTATTGGTTGCGTTGTTTGCAATAAGGTCTCTCCGCTCCTCCTCCATGCTTCTTCTGAGAAGCTAAAAGCAAAGTTTGACCGTGGAAAAAATAATTCCAGTCAAAGTATGTGGCTTTGACTGGACTTCACATGGATGTTATTTTAAGACACACGATCTATGGCGGCTGATCTAAGCTAAGCTGCTCCGGCTCTTAGCCTAAGGCTTCCTTTTAACCTAAATCGGGTCGGGTGACGGGTGAAGGATATGATTTTTCGGGTTGGGTGCGGGTGGGCCGAAAATCCAACCTGACCCGACCCGTGTCCATCTCTAAAAATATTAATGTTGGAATTTTTTTTAAAATATTATATATCTTTATTTTTTAAAATATTGATGATTCTATCGTATTTAGAAAACCGGTACCATTAGGCTCCGACTTTGAACAGTGTAAAGATAAAGATGTCATATGAAAATGTCAAAGTCGGAACTAAAAGACTCTGTTTTCACCCAAATTATCTGAAAATATTGTTCAAAGTTAGATCCTAATGATGCCGACTTTTCAAGTACTGTAGAATCATCAATATTCTGAAAAATAAAATAAGAGACGCAATATTTTAAGATTTTTTTCAAACATCAATATTTTCGAAAATTATGCCAAAATTTTATATTGGTTTTAAGGTAGCGAAATCTCTTGTGGGTTTCAACACCCACAAAAGGCGTAACGATATCTCGAAGAAAAGAGAAATTATATCATGGGTAAATCTCTTCACGTTATTTATAGGACCGATCATTAAAAATCATATATCTCATTATTTTTCATATCATATTTTTTAAGTGAATCTTCACTCATGTTTACATTTAATTCATTTTAAAAACAGTTTTTTCAAGTGAAGATTTATTTGAGAAAATATATGACATGAAAAAAATGATAAGACAAGTGATTTTTAGTGATTGGTCTTGTGAACACGTGGCGGAATTTATGCATAATATAATTTCTTCGAAGGAAGGTTTGATAAAATAAACATGTATGTGAATATGCGAACTACTCGCACTTGGACAGAAAATTCTTAGAAATTTTACTGATTGGCTTTGGGGTTTTCTTGCTCAACTTAAGTGGAAGGCAAAGAAGGCCTCCTTCTGTTTACTCGAGCAATCGGTGAGATACTATTAGAAAAGAGTTATAATTTTAATTTTATGTCAGGACTTATGGGTACAGAGAGTAATTGAGTGGTTCAGTTCAACTTTGGTTAGGATCGTTTTGATTTAAGTTATTTCAAATCTATTTAAAATCGGTTTAAATTTAGTTCGATTTAGATCTGGTTTATATTTAATTTGTGGCTATGATAAGTCGGGTCTAGTTAGGGTATTTGATCGAACTAAAATCAGATCAATTGTTTTCAAATTGGGTCAATATTAAGTCAATCATTTTCGGTTCAGGTCAAAATCGAATCGTTTAGATCAATTTCGGTTTTGGTCAACTTTTGAATTCTCAAGTCAATTTGATTTAGGTTTATGGTTTGGGATTTAGTATTAATGGATTATGATTTAGTGTAGGATTATTGGTTTATGATATTAATTTTGATTCAACTTGTTAATTTATGTATTTGAATTTGATTAAATATTTAAATCAAAGCTTTATGTGTACAATTAAACTAAATTAAAATTTTAACTTTTATGTGTATAATTAGACGTTTATATCTATACCAAAATTTGCGTATAGTTATGTTTAATCAAAGTTTATTATATGTTATAATTATAATAATAATATATGAATTGAATTAATTTATTAATCTTAAGATATAATTAAGTTAAAATTAAATCAAGAAGCATAAATCACAAACATAATTAAAAAAATTTAAAAATAATTATGAAATTTAAATTAAATTAAAACCTAAAAATAAAAATTCGTGACTATTAAAAAATCTAAAATTAGAAGGGCTAAACAATTAATTATCCCTAACCTAAAGGGTCACACCGATTCTTTTCCTTCAAATGCATGTGCCCAACGCACCCTTTCATTTTAATTAAAAAGAAAATGTAAATGGTAAAGAAAATAAAGAAGAGGATAAAAATTTGGTGGAAAACGAGCCACCTATTTTTTTAGGGTAGAGATCAATTATTCTTTAGGTTTTATTGTATTTAAAATATTATATTTTAGTTTTAATATTCATTTTAAATTTTAGTTTAATTTAATTAAGACATAAGTATTTTTATAGTTTAGAATTTAGATATAGCATTTTCTTTTTCACACTATAATTTTATTTTTAGTTGAAATTGACTAAATTTTATAATTTAGTAGACATAAATTTTTATTTAATTAATATTTAAATTTAAAATAATAAAATATTATTATATCACAACTTTAAGAAGATAAATGATTTCTCTATAAAATAAAAAGATAAAATATATTTTATTTCACATTTATCGTATTGTTAAAATTAGATAACAATAACAATAAAATTTTGATTTAGTTTAGTTTATTTATCGAGTTAAAATTATATCGATATTTGATTTAACTTTCGGTTCGGGTAGTTTTTAATTCGGTTGAGATTAATTCAGGTTCATTTAGTTCAGTTAAAATTTGACTTGGTTCTATTTTGCTTTAACAAAAAATTCGAGTCGATTTTAATTAGGTTTGATTTATTTCGAGTTTCAAAACAAATTTTAATCATTAAGTTCGGATCAACATCAAGTCACGGGTCAAATTTATCAGGTTTACCTACGAGCCTAAAAACAATTTCATATAGATTATTTTTTATGTGACATAGGCCCAGACACGAAATTATGTAGGGATAAAGAGGGCAATGGACTTCTATTTTTATGTGACAGATCTGGTAAATCATCGTGTTCATGTTTAAATTGACGGCTAAACTAATGAAAGAACATTAAGATCTCAATTAGAACCTTTTAAAGTTTAATGAAAAAGTTAGAATACAAACAATAGTTTAAGGATGTTTGGCAGAATTAACCCTAATTATTTTATAAAGGAAAAATCCAATTCCCTCCTTTTTGTTCCTCTGCCATATGAACTCGGCTCCGATCAGGTAACCAACATTTCTTATTAAAATAAGAAACCAAATCTTTGATTTTGTCCTACTTTGCTCATTCACAAATCATTTTATCAACTCGGACCGGTGATTTAAAAAGCGTTTTTAGTTGTATCATGTTCATCACGATTATAGACATAACAGTTGATATTACGGTCGTGAAATATTTTAAAACTCACACAACTTGTTATGAGAATTTGTGAAATAATGGTACAATAATGGTATAATAATGAAAATAACAGACTGTTATCAACCATTATCAGTTAAATAATGAGCGCTATCAGTTAAATAACAACCATTATTGGTATGAATTTAAATCTCACCGTTATTTTTACTAATAACGACTTCGAATGACGATATTATCGTTAAATAACTACTGTTATAACAGTAAGAAACGACTTTTTGAACCCATACTTAGAACAGCTCCTAGTATCAGAATGAAGATAATATAATATTGTTTTTTTAATCCTTTTACTTACATTGTTATATTAATTTTTTACTATTTTACAATCAGACCCTTGTACTTTTCTTTTTAATCCCATTTGACCATTTCAACAGAACTCATCCTGTGCATTATGCTTATGCATTACAGTACAGTATTATATGTATTATTGACTTTCTCAACTTCCTTCTTGTCTAACAAGGGAATTAAGGGTTATAAGTGGATATAAATACTAATGTTTATTAAACGTTTAATTTTGAAATTTGCAAGAAGTGACTTGATTTTAGGTTATGAATATTAGTATTTGAATATGAGAGATAATGTATATATGATAATTGATATATGGAGAAGAGTAATCATTTATATTCATCTTGGTTTTATCTTAATTAATTTAGATTGATTAACATCGTATATTTAATCTTGATAGATGAGTATTTCGACGAAAATTTTTGTCCATACACAAAGTCTCGAATTCAAGAACATTTAAAGACATTAAACTGCTTATCGGGTGCAAATCGTTTGTTTCCTAATCGTGTCCTCATTGGTGTCCCTATTTTAAATTAGTGGGTTTTAATGGCAGATCCACTTGAAGCATAGGGTGCGCCCAGGCTCACCCTGAAATTTCTAAAATCCATGCATTTGTCTTTAATTTTTAAAAATTTTATGAATTAGTCCTTATTTTTAAAAAATATTATGAGTTGTACCCACCCTAAAATTTTTAAATTTTATATGTGTCCACCCTGAAATATTTTCTGGATCCGCCACTGATGGATTTAGAGTTTAGGGTTCAATGATAGGGATTGCAGTTAGGGTTTAGGAGATTAAGGATAGCTATATTTTTTAAGGTGTAAGAACTAGAGTATAAGATATAAAAAAATAAGATTAAAATTGAAAATTTTAAAAATTTTAACAGGAATATAGAAGGAGATACAGTTAGAGTACAACGGATTTTTACTTTTGTTTATCACTTGGACTAACCATATCAGTTATGATTAATGTGATTTAAATCATGTTTGGTTCATATTTGACTCGTTCCTGTACAGCCTTTTCCTTGGTTGACCAGTCAGTTATTGCGTTCCATTATAACCCAAATACACTTTTGTGTTGTTTCATAAATTTCCAACAGTTTGGGAACTTTGAATTGCAAAATTGAATCACTTCGCTTTGTGTCTGGTGGTGGGATCTGGAATCTGCTTAAATACTGTAGGTGGTAATAAATAGGAATCTTGTTCATGGCATAAAAGAACATGTTCTAAGAGAGAAAGAGCACACTTATAGTAATTATAAAATGATAAAAAAAAATACCTAAGCATTAGAGACCACACCTTTATAGAGTTACAAGTCAATATGAACCAAAATTAAAATTGTATCTGGTGGAAATATGAAGATACAAGATGAGAAATCTAATTCCCCAAATGAAGGAACATCACCAGATTAAGCCATTTTGATTAACTCATCAGCGACTTTATTCGTTACCCGACGAATATGACAAATTTTGATCTCCTAAGATTGATCAAGAAATAAACAAACCTCTCTAACCAACGATGTCAAACCACTTCCTACAGTCCATTTAAGCAAAATACGAACCACATCCAGATTGTTCACTTCAAGAATAACCTTTCTTAAGCCTCTCGTCCAAGCGAGACGAAGACCTTCAATAACCCCCAAAGTTCAGCTTCAATAATTGAGCAAATACCCACACACTTCGTGAACTCATATAACCACTCCCCGGTACTATTTCTTATCACCCCACCACAAGTAGCAAAACCATCTGTATTGACCTTAAACCACTCGGCTGAAGGAGGTTGCCAATGCTCATTAAAACCTACACATAAATGTGCAAACTCCCCCTGATGCCTCCTCATGGACGATTTAATTAATTTTTTTATCTTATCATTTTTTATTAAATGAATCTTCATCAGGTAAAAATTATTTTTAAATTTAGTTTACAGTAAATATTAGTAAAGATTCACTTGGTAAAAAATAGGTGTAAAAATTTAAATGAATGCATTTAAGTGGGATCGGTCTCATAAATGATGTGACGAGAATAACTCATGATATAATTTCTTAAGGATTTATATACAATACAATTCAATACAATAACGATTTTTTTTAACTCGGTTAGTTTTAAATTTATGAGTTTAAAATTAAAAAAAATCTAAATGAAAAGAATTTATGTTAAAAACTATATAAATTCTTATTCAGTTAATAAAAAAATTATATCCAATTAATAAGAATATCAATACTCAATCCCACGTAATTTTTACTATTTTAAGTAAAAAATTATATTTAACCGTATTTTAAGCCAATTTTTTTTTTTATATTTTCCCTGAGCAAAAGAAGTCTATTGCTAGGAAACCTCTTGACTCTACTCTTTCAACTTTCAATAATTACTACTTATAATCAAACCAAACTCATAAAAACAAACCCAACATGTTCCCATGGCGTATCCTGTCGGATGTTGAGCAGGGAACTATCAACATCGAGTCGAGGACAGTGAAAACATACAGATCTATAAAGAACCATATGAATTGAATTTAAAAATAAATTATTTAATAATTAAATTAAAAAGATCATGAATAATTTAAAAAATAATAAATTAAAATATTAGAGTGAGCTTTATTTTTCTAAATCTTTTTACTCGTACCTTTGTATTAGTACCTTTGTATTAGGGGTAAGTATTCGATCGAGTCGAGTCAAAAAATTTTGAGTTATTCGAGTTGACGAGTCATATTTTACAACTCAAACTTTATTTGAAATTTTTTCGGTTCAAGTTGAGTTTAAAAAATTCTAAGTCGAGTTGAATCGAGTTTTCGAGTTCCTATAAATATTTATTTGTAATTATTTATCATGTTATAGTATGATTTGATTTCAATTTAAACGACTTTCTCTAATCATATAAGATATTTATCTATATATTTTTTCATATGTAGAGATTTCTTTATATTTTTATATATCAATGTATATATATCATAAAAAATTGATAAACTTGTCTTAAACTTAAAAATTAATCATTTAATTATAAAAAATTTTGAGTTATTCAAGTTATTCGAATTTTCATTTTACAACTCAAACTTTATTTGAAATTTTTTAGAGTCGAGCCTATGAAATTTTGAGTCGAGTCAAAACGAGTCAAATATTTTTCTATCGAGTCGAGTTATTCAGTTTTTTTGAGTCGAGTTTTTCTCGCCCCTACTTTGTATTATAATATTTTTGTTGTAGGTTGGTTAAAGTGAAAAAATATATATTTTTCTTTTAAATGCAATATAAGGTTTCTTAAGGTTCAAGCTCAAGTCGAACTCTTGGATAAGTCTAAGAATGTTTTGAGTATGAGTTTTTTTTAGCACGACTCGAGCTCTAATTTTTTTTTTATTTTAGATTTGAACTCGTTAACTTTTGAGTTGATCTCAACTTTAAATTTTCAAGTTCGATTCAAGCTCAACAATACTCGAACTCAAATGTGTCATTTACAACTGGTTTTACCAATTCTATGCGTAATTTTTCTTTAGCATACCAGCCTACAGAAAAGAACATTACTTGGGGATTACAAAAAAGAAAAGAAAATATTCTTACAGCACAGAAACGTTCAACGAGAGAAAATGGGCATGGCAGACATGGAACCTGCACATAAGCAGAACAGACATTAAAGGATTAAAATGGTCATCATAAGCAATTCATGTCGCTGTCAGATGAGACGCAATACGAACAACAGCAGCAGCAAGAAAGACGACCACAAGTATCTATGATCCTAACATGATGCATTGACAGCAGTTACTAGAAGCAATGGCCAAAGGCTTCAAACACATATAGGGAAGTGGGACCGATTAAAAGTGATAAATAAGAATCGAAGCGAGCTTTCTATCTAGTTTATCAGAAAGGCGGTTGGCACCTTAGCTGAGCGGTTTGAAAGCCACTGGTGATTGGCATAAATTAGGGTTCTGCACTTTTTGAGCTCAAATATGTTGAGATTGCTAATGAAGCCAAGCTCGAGATCGTATAGGCTTGTTAGTAAACCTGCTTAATCAAGCTTATTACTGAGCCATATCGGTACATGAAAGAGCTCGGCATGACTTAACAATACATTCCTCAAAAGAAATGAGAAAGGGCATATTAGCTTAAGTCCCCTTATACAAGTCCTATTCATATCAAGCATAATAATAGTGTCCTATAAGAGGGAAATGGAGAAAAATATCGTGTAATCAGTGGCTGGCTCAAACAAAAAGAATAAATGGTCCCTGAACCATGTAAAACAAGACATCTTCTAACAGAAGAAAAGGAATTTAAGTCCAAAAATTGTTTGATCATAGTCTAAACCTAAGATATAAATGGCGCCATCACCAAATCTCACAATTGTAAGTTTGCGACGGGAAACGCTTGTCCTTGGGCTGAAACAGTGCCAAAGATTCCATTTCTATCTAAATTTATGTGCAGATTTAGCTATGATGCACACATATACTACCTATGATAGCCGTAGGAGAGAACATGAGACTATAAAAGGGTAGACGAGAACAAGCTTTATTTGAAGGGGTACTATGTACAATTTGTGATAGGACATCAAGTTCTATAAATGTGTTGATAATCATGTAAATAGTGAAATATGCACTCCCTGGGCCATAAGAGAGTGTTAGGGTTTGCCTATAAACAAGATGTAAATTTGTAGCTGATTCTGCCTTTTGGACGAATAAAAAATTTACTTATCCAAAGAAAGAACTAACTAGATTATTTATTATCCGTGCTCAAATATTACACATAAGGACTGAGTACAAGCCTAAGAATATAATATGTTAAACCTAACATGAGAAGATAAAATGCATCATCAGCATCTTGAGGTTAAAAACTCAAATCTACGCCCCAAAGTCGGGGTTCCTCGGGGATGAAGACCAATGGCAAAGGAGAACATAGGCGCTCTAAAACTTTGAAATGTAGTATTATTCCTATATGGTATTCAATGCGGCGAAGAATGCAAATTAATCAAAAGAAGGAAAGAGCATAGCACTAAGGCACTCACAGTTCTAAATGTTGGAAACGCAGAGATCACAGTATGATAACTCAAGAATCACCCTTGATTTCATCGGAATCTGAATCGCTTGCATTGTAACCTAAAAAATACTCAGAGCAAACAACAAAAGCAATAAACTATAAACTATAAATTATCATTTATCAATTACAAGCTGATGAAGATATTGATATTTACAGAGGTGAACCTGGATGTTTATCACTGACTTTCCAAACCGAAGACCGCAGCCTGGATGCCCTTGTCATCCAAATTCTTCCCTATGATCCCAAGATACCAAAGCAAAACTTAGAAACAATGGGAAGCTTAATTTATAGAGAAAGAATCCAAAAACTTAGTACCTAAGAAAATAAACACAAAAACTCGAAACTTTTCTTCATATTTAATCAATTTTAAACAGCAAAATTTCAAAATTTCAAAATTTAATATTGAATATTTACATTTTTCCAATGCAATCAGAATAGCAAAGCATTATACCCTAAACCCCACAGACGGAATCCAGACAAATGAAACAAAAGGAAGCGGAAAAAGGGGAAAGCAAAAACCTTTTGAGCATCTCGGGGAACCCCAAAACCGCTATAATACATTTGACCGACAAGAACCTGCATGTTTATGTCCCCGGTTTTGGCTTCCCTGAGAGTGTCTTTGAACCAACGCTTGACGCAGCCGGAGACAACCTCGGAGAGAGGAAGGCGTTGGGTTGCGCTGGAGCTCTCCATTTTCTTCCTGGAATTGGATTTGTCTTCACTTATAATCCGCCGCGGTGGCTGCTGCTGCGTTGGGAGCTTGGTCTTTTTCGCTGCGTTGAAGGCGGTGACGTTTGCGAGATGCTGAAGCTTGCTGGTTGCAGTGGGCAGCGATTTTCCCATAAATTGAACTTAAACCTAAGCACACAGAAAATAAGCTAGTGAAATTGAGGTGTGTCCTAATGAGCAAGGCAAAATCAATTACACTTTTTTTTGTTAAAAATATATTATTTTGATGAACTTTTTTAAAAAAAATTTAATTGTGTATTTAATTATTATATCATAAATTTTGATAATAACTAATAGTTTGTACAATTAAATTGAAAGTTTAGTAATTAATTGAAAAATTTTGTCGCACAATAATAAGATATAATAACCAATATCTTGATAACTTTATTAATTAAAGATTAATTGAGTGTAACTATACACTATTCATTGTACTTTATTAATTTAAACTAATTACAGACTAATTTACAAATTTTATTAAAATAAAAACATTGGTTTGCAGTGTTGTTCCTTATTTGTTCGTATAGCGAGGGGTGATAATAAGCATGATCGTTTCGTAAGTTACTTAGGTTCGGTTCGGTTAAAATTCAACTCGAATGAGTTTGATTTGTGTTCGAGTTTGGCTCGAGATCTTAACAAGGCGAACCAAGTTTATCCAAACTCAACTCGAAAAGCTCGTGAACAAGCTCAGAATAATTATATTATATATATGCTACATATGTACTAAAAGAAATATCTTTAAAAAAATAAAATAAAATAAGAGAAATTTACTAAAAAAAATAAATTAGACAATTTTCCCTATTTCATTTTTGGTGTTGGTTATGAAAAAATTTTTTACGAAAGTTTTATCTTTTATAAAAAAAAATAATAAAATTATCTATTTTGAAATAAGACGAGCTCACGAACCCAATAGTATTAAATGTTTGCTTGGATTTGCATTGTATGTCACTCAACCATGTCCAAAGCTCAATCCCTAAGCTACTTCCAATTACCCTATCATTTTAGTTTGCACAGCCAACGCTTCATTTAGGTAAACATACTGATTTTACTACAGCTTTATGAAATCACAAGAGAACAACAAAATGGGAAAGAAAGAGATCAATTTTATTATTGTGTTACATAATAACTTGGCCATTTTTAACTTTTCACAGTTGCAGTTCTCTCCTCGTTCTTCGACAGCCAGTACCCACGTACTAGGAAGGTCCATCCACCGGCGTCGACTTTTACACAACTCTCTGCGAGGCCAAATCAAGCAGCGTACGGAAGAACTGGTGAGGATATATGGGAGGCTGTTCTGTAAGTGCCTGAAATTTATGATGGTGCCACCAAAACATCATAGATATGTCAGAACTGGCATGTATCACATTGTGAATTGAGATGAACAACAAAATGAGCTCCATTCTCTCGAAAATCTAGTTAAACAATAACGATAATGCGGATACGGGGATGTTTTTACCTGATGTATCAACACGGTGGAAGGTGTCATTCCAGGCACTGTATTGACCTCTATGATCAAGACCTGCAAATTTCATAACCAGGAAGATTCTTGATACTAATACTGGAAAATTCTTGATCAATCGGAATCTTAAATTTATAAGGCTTAATCAGGCAACGAAGTCTTTAGAAATCAGTATTAAAGAGATTAAAAGTGGGGAAAAAGGGATTTTGAAGAGAAAGGCAGAGCAATAAGGCACTCTCAATAACATAATAGAAACATACCTCTCCACTGTCAACATTAACAAATGCATCAATCCTTGAAAATCCTTCCAGTTGTAGGGTGTTGGCAATTAGTTCGATACGTTGTTTACATCTCCCCAAAGCTTCATTACTGAGAGAAGAAGAAAACTAATTCAGTTGAAAGATCAATCCAGGAAAAAAAAGGGATATGTATGACTTGGCCTTTAAAAGTATCAGAAAGGCAATAAAACATTACTGTAAATGAGAACTAATGCATCAACAATGAAGTGGGATGGATATCATTAGAGGTGATAATGAGCTTAACCGGTTAGCAAGCCTAACAAGAAGAGCCAAGCCGACCCAAGCTCAACTAGAAAAGCCTGTGAACAGTCTCAAAATAATTATATATATAATCCATGTGCACTTGTATGTTTTAGTGTTTTTAACTTGTTATCACGATTAAATACTTTAGATCTCATTCTCCTTGTGGACTTGTATAATTTAAAAAATGTACTATAGTTACTTGTAGACTTCAAAAATAAAAATGATATTTTCTTAAATAGGTTTTCAAATATTATTTTTCAAAACTTCATTAAAAATATTTAAAAGCAATTTTAGGAAAGCAACGAGCGGGTTGGAGCCTAAAGTTTCAAGCTCAAACCGATCCAAGTAATACTATTTCTGAACCAAACTTGTCCAGGTTCGGGCTCAACTCAGCTCGTTATCACCTTAGATATCATATTGTACTGTCTGCATTCTGTGAGGCATTTATGGTTTCCACGCACATAGCCTCGTAGATAGCAGTGTGAAGGAAGAGCGTTGCAAACAATGTTACTAAAGCATGTAAAGAATCTTGACAAACCTAATAATTGATATCGGGGGAGGAGTCAGATTGATGCCAGTTCCACCTGTTAATCAAAACTATATCGTTATTGCAGACAATGCACTCTATATACATATATATTCCCTGGACATTATTAAAGACAAAGTACCCTCCTGCAAAATTGTTAATTACTGAGGGAGCGTTGTATAAAAACAAAAGCAGGTAATGTTGTCATTATATCCATAATATGTACAGTTGTTAATTAGATGATTCAAGAATTAGTTTAAATGAAATCACAACACAATCTATACATCAAGGAGAATAATAGTGAAAAATAGACAAACCTTGGAATTTCTCCTCGAGTGACAGAATGTCACCAGTTTCCTTGACAGTTATGCTAGGACTCAATGAGTGCATTGATCCCCGTTTTCCAATAACTCCAACTGTTACTTCTACCCAGCGACTGTGTCCTTTCCATAGAAGGCGTTGTGAATTTTCCGAAACAGTTTTGGATGAAAGAACAATTTCATCTGTTTCCACAAAAGGTTCAAAGATCAAGAGCTCTGGAGGAGGGTTTGGCATCTCAATCATTCCATGTGCCTATGCATTGTTCAACAAGAAGTTAAATGCTATTAATTTAAATTCATATATAATATTTTTGACATGCAACACGCAAGTGAAAAATGGTTTTACTCAAATTAGCATGTTCCTCAAAAAGTTATCACTCGTTGCATATGCTAATCAATTAGGAAAGCTATACTACTGCATGCATATATCTGCAACTCATTACGTAGGAGAAAAAAGTTTACATTTAAATGTTCTAAAAGTTTCTTGGGTAGACAGATGGAATAAAATCAGAGGTTGCCAGCTAGAGAATACAAACTTTATAAAATAAAGAAACACTTCCACCAAAACGATTGAGCAAACATTGCACTTGTTATACGAGGTATTTTGACATATCGCCATGATTTTCTTGCCAAATAAACATTTTCCACATTTTTGTTCATTTTGTGGGTACTTCAAGATCAATCCTTTATTCCTTTTAGAAGTATATCTTTCAAGCCTTAGGAAGGTCAACGTGTAAGTGTGGTACTTTCCTATATCTATTTCAATCCCTTAAAGGTTCTCAATAGTACTGAATTCTACTGAGCTGAGGATGGATGAAGTGAAGCCACGTTTTATACCTTTGAAAAACTATTAGGAGGAATCCGTAGAAGGCAATCATCCAAGGCTTTTATATACACTGCAAGGTCCTCTGCACAGCTGCACGCAGGAAATGACTAGAATCAGAATAACAAATAAAACCACCAGAATGTTGTATTGAATGACATGGCTCTAGCAGATGCAAAATTTAAGAAAATATCATAGCCGAATGGCAAAGATAAGTCGGTGTTCAGCATAGAACAAGGGAGATAAACCTACCACAATCTTGCGACACCAGTAGAGCATCCATCCCTCGCTGGTTTAATGCATAATGTTTCACACTGAAGCTTTGAGATTAGATCACTCCAAGTCTGAAGAATGGGCATTTTCAACAAATCTTCTTTTTTCTTCACATCTTTGTTTATGGTAAGAACTCCCTCGTCTCTCAGCTATTGATTTCCACAAACCAAGTTGCTTAGTAAATAAAAGTATACTCATACCTATAATTAAGAGTAAAAGGTGGCAAAAAAAATTCTGTTTGACTTTCAAGTATCATATATCTATTTGCTAACATACATGATCAAGAGCCAGAGATGTTGCAACTTTATCCATGCAAATTTTTGAAGCCGTTACACCAGGACCTTCACAGGAAAAGAGAATTAGAAAGAATGAAAATTGATTGACCATAAAAGATTTGTACAACCTTGATATGCAATGAGGATGAACCTGTATAAGGAATTCCTTCAGCACCGAGCAAAGACTGAAGTGTGCCGTCTTCACCAATGCCTCCATGCACTGCATTTAACATCAACTTGGTCATTGAAAACAAGCTGCAATGGATCTATACAGAACTGTGTTAACAATGTGTCACTTGCACAATTCGAATCCTGACTGCCTTACTTTGGTCTATGCAATCAAGAGAAAAAGAAAGGCAGCACTTGGCAAAAATAAAAATAAAGAAAGAAAAAGTAATTGCTTGGACCTACGGTTCCAAGATATGCAACTGTATCTAGAAACTCAGAAAAAACTTTTAACTTTTCTAACTGTTTAAAAAAGTGGGTGTTGATTGAATTTGGAAAATGACATGTAAAATCTCAACTATCTCCAATTAGTTTTTTAAAAAATATATCATAGTTAAAGATGTTCCCCAAATACACAAATTAGGCCATGAATTCAACAAGAAATGGAATATATAATTAATCATTAAGAATTACCAACTTAACAGCAAAGAAACAGAACCTGCAATAAAAACTGTTGCTTCGACTTCCTTTGCAAACTGGATCCACTCCTTTAGTGAATATCTCATAGGTGGCTCATCAGCGATATCAAATCCAGCAAACCAACCATGTTTCATCAAACCTTCTGCGAGTTCATTCATCACTTGGTTTCTTAAATGAGATGTCAAGGCTGCTCGGCCCGGCTCAATTGCTTCCATGCAAGCATCCAGGACTTCCTCAGTTGTATGCCTCAACACAAGGGAGTAACTGTATGTGTGTGTGAGAGAGAGAAACTAATTCATTTTCCAAATTAGATTAACAAGATATGGAAGGGGCCAACCAACAAGTGAAATCATAAGAATTCCAAGATTAACTGCTTCCATGATAGACCAACAGGCAGTGAGAAAAGGAGAATGGAAGACCGTGAAAAGGAAAAAAAATTCCTAGAAACTATGCATAAAGAAGATGTAGCCAGACATATAAGAGTTGTACGTACGGCAATGACCAAACTTCAATGGAGCTCACATTGGGGTCTGTTTTATCTGAATCTGTAGATGAATGGTCAATTGAGCGAGCGAGCAAACAGGGAGTTACATCAAGCTGTAGACACCAGCATCACGTATCTCAGACAGTATCTTAACTATAAAACGCTTGGATCATACTATAAATTGAAGGGTGTGCTTATTTTCTTATAAATGATTACATATCATAAAATTCAGTGATGCATCCCAATGTATAGAAATACCCATATATCGCCAGATATATAATCTGAAAGTTGGATTGGTAGAACTTCAAAGTTATTCACTTGCTCTAGGGAACACTAGAAATAGCTATGTTATATTCCTCCTCGAGAAATCTGTCCGCAAAAGGAATCAATTTCTACAGATCTATGGTTAACAAACTATAAAAAAGTACACTAAATTTATAACCTTCATGGGACAATGTCTGGAAGTAAAGACAGCAAGGATAAATAGTTTATAGGAAAATTGGTTGGCCAATGAACTTGACTGAACTACTTTTTAACATGTAAACCGGAAACATCAATTGTATGAAAACAAAGCAATTTAGATTTGAGTTACTATAACCTCTATCAGCCACTGCTCATTTCTTGAGTTAGCTGCCAATCTTTTATGGCAAAAGAAAAAGTCCAATTACCACACAAATCCCATAGATGATGTTAAGTATTGAACAAATCTATCATCTATTACCTATCTAAAATTTATGTATTAGATACAAAGCAAAAGGTTAAAATAAAATAAAAGAACTTACATCATCAAATCCTTGCAAATTGAGCCAAACATTAGTTCCACTCATAAGGGATACTTGCCGCTCTGAAGTGTCTCCTCCAAAAATTACAAAGACTTTGCGAGAGCCTTGACGCCCTTCGGATGTTTCACTAAGCTTTGAGGATTTTGTTTTTTTCTGCAACTGACCTGATTTACTACTATATGTTGCAAGCTCGGGAAACCTCAAGCAAGCTCGATGGATAATGCTTCGCAGAATGTTTGAATGCGAAAATCCAACCTGGAAAAAAGATTGCATGTAATGAATCACAAAATTCTCTATGCAATATGATCTGCAAAGCAGTCAGAATCAATGAACCGTAAAGATAGGATAAAAGCTTCCATACTTCAAATACCATAAGTCATTTCATAATCATACGAAGGAGCCATAAATACTTAATAGAATCAGTTTTCGGCCCTCTATACTACAAAAAATTGCAATAAATACCTACAATAAGTTATTTCTAATTGCATTGCACATATAACTGGGTTACTTTTACAGGCCATTGCAGGACATATGATGGATCTTATCTATGCCAGTTAGAAGCTATAATGAGTGATTACACAAAACATCTGCAAAACTTCTATATCTATTCAGAAGTACCTTTGAAGCTTGCTGAAACAAGAAACTTGTCTGTTCCATCCCACTAATCTGAAAGATAATAAGGAAAACTCATTATGAGTTCTAAGGAACATCAAACCAGTGGGTAAAGTAAAAATCAGAGGGTCTTACCAAGTTGATGTCAGTAAATAGAACTGTACCAAATTCTGTCATTCCAAATTTATCTTTAGAAGCAGCTAATGCTTTTGTGGAAGAGGGCAAAAACCACCCATCAATTCGAGCAAAATCACGCAAACCAAGCCTTTGAAATAACAAAGATGCCCCTTCTCGGATACTTTGGATTATTTCAATAGGAAAACGAGGAGGAGTGTGATATGCAACCTTGAATTACAGAAATAGTTTCAAATTAGGAAGGCAATTCAAATGTGAAACTCAAAACCATAAAGGTTATACACTCATTCTTAGTGTTGCAAGTGTGACCAGTGTATCTAGATAGAAAATTTAGGGATGCATTAATGAAAGACCTGTTGGGTGGGAAGATACTTCCTTCGATAATTGAAAATTGCATCTTTCTCCCTTACATCACCACTACCTTGAAATTGAAGCTCCACCTGGGCCACAGGTTCCACGGTGTTAGAAACAAATCATCCACTGGGCTGGATTAGAATTAATCATTCATCCAAGATATTAACCCATGAAGATACAAAGCTTGTGAAAAATTAATAGAAAAGTATAAGATATTTTTATGACAAAAAAACTTATCCATGAAGATCACAAGTTACATTCAAGTAATTCTTGAAAATATTTTAACCCTCTTTGAAATTCCAACAATTATTTTCACTCTGTATTAGTCAAAGTTTATCTCCTCTGGAAAGTTAAACATTAAAAAGTAATGATTCAAAATTAGCCTCTAATGTGGATACAAAGAATAAAATTGCTGATAGGAATCTTATATTTGTAGTATGTAATCCATCTTATGGTAGGTTTACATAAGAACCAACAGTATCTAGGTTACCTCAGTTGGCAGTAGCACAACCGGTTGGCAATCAAAACCATGGCCCACATCAAGAATAATGGCTGTGAATTCACTGCCTCCTTCAAGAAATAATTCAACAAGGACTCTATCATCAATTCCCTTTCCAAGAAAAAAAAAATACAATGCATTAGTTACACCAATGGCAGCTTCAAAAGATCATTTAGTCTGAAACCATAGCCAGTTTCTCATCCATCTCAGGCCAAAATGAATCAATCCTGTTTGCAGAAACTTCAGGACACTTTCAACAGAATGTTTAAGTTTCAACCTATTTAGTTCACTCATCCATAACAAATAAAAATTTATCTTAAATTCTCCATTACCTGAAGATATTAGAATAGAAACTAATATACCAAATAAATATATTTGCGCACTTAGAAGAATTTTTAATGAAAATAGGAAGTGAGGCCTACTATAAATCAAACTCACTTGTGCATTCTCATGTATTGGCAGGGTCCTAGATGTGAAACAATAACAGAGTGCTAATATCATGTATGAAAAGCTGATATACCTGTGAAATAATTTCATTAGCCTTTGTAAGTGAATCAATAACTCCATATGCAACTGTGACACCTATGCTTGACCCTGCTCTTGCCGGTTTGACCTAGAAAATGTGTTATTGTTAAATTTCAAGATATAAGGTCAGGCAAATTAAATCATTATGGCTAGATGTGCAAAACTTTTACGCAAGAGCAGAAAGTATGACTTACCACAACTTTCCCGGTGTTAGGGTCCAAATGGTTGCTTGCGAACCATTCGGATAATTCATCTGGATTCACTTCACTTCCCTAAAAAAACATTAATATTTCAACTACACAGAGTATAATAAGATGCATTTAATTCCAAAACTGTTTATACAAGCTCTATTGTTAACAGAAATGGTTGCATCAGTTCTAAACTATACAAGTAAAGAGACTGTTTTTAGATATAGAGACCATAAATAACATTACTGCAGCAAAAATATGAAATGTTGCAAACTTAGCCAGTTTTTTTAGATATTTGGTTTTGGCTTATAATTCCCAACATAAAATATATCTGGGCCAAAATTTTCCATTTGAGAAGGCAACTATAGAGGTTTATGATCAAGGGTTCAAAGAAATATCTTAGAATGTAGGTAAAAGCTAACCAGGCACTTCAATAACCTCCCAAAATCATCATGAGGAATAATGTGATTGAAGTCAAAATAACAGAAAATCAATATAGAGGAGCCAAATACAAGTCAATAGAGATTTTTTTCTCCCAGTAAACATATGGGTCAAACATTTGAGAATCCGTACATCTGTGCATATGCCGTGTGTTCAGCAGGGATTATACACACAAAAGCTGTATTTACAATGAATTAGGAAAAAAAACTGTTCAAGAAAACTTACGGTACCTGTACTAAGAAACTAGGTACTGTTGCAAATCCATGTTTGATAAGGTTCATGGAGGCATCATACTGCAATAAATTAAAGAAAAAGAGTTACTATTACAGCCAATTAACACTCATTTGTAAGAGTTCATCAGAATTAAATAAGTCAGGGCATACTTTGAGTTACCAATCAATAGTGATTGGTAAGCTGTGTTAGGACCTCCCTTGTAATTTATAAACAGGGGCTAATGATCATAAAGCAAGTTTGCATGTTCTTTTTACCACATTCAGCTACAACAACCATATAATAGCTTGTCTAGGACTGATCAGGTTATCTAAACTGCAGATGATCAAATGTACATTATAAATGCATATGTTACAAGTGCCTCAGTATCCCCAGATATAGCAAGTCTAATATCAACAAATTACTACATGCAATGCCACTGGTTTCTAACTCCAGTTCTAGATGATAAATCATGATGCATCATTAGGTGTTTAGATTTACGTAAGTACAAACAGACTAATCATGGTGAAATGAAAAATAACAATTCCGAACCTTATCAAATGCTTGTCGACACTCCTTGGATCCCGTGCCAACAAATGGAACATTATATTTTTCCAACAGTTCCTGAATAATCAGTCCATACAAAAAAAAAAAAAAACAAGTATGATGTTTTATCTAACATGCTGTTCGATAAATGTTTGTCGGTGGTGGATAATGAAGAATCATAGTAATGCACCTGAATGCCACCATCTTCACCAAACCGACCATGTATTACTGGGAAAACTATGTCCACCGAGCCAGCTAGATGCTCAGCAAATTCAGACAAAGACTGGAAACCTTGCGCGAGACTGCAAAAGAAGTAGAATTTCAATAATCTTTCAAGACAAATTTCAATATTAGTGTACAATCAAGCAAGAAGAGGTATGAACTTGCTCACCTTTCGAGCTTAAAATCAAAATCTGAAGGAGTATTGGAGTATACCTAAACAAAGTATTTGATCAAAGAAATAAGCCAATGATAAGTAATAAAATTCATCCATTAAAATGTAACAAGAAACGAGAACTGACATGCATTACCATCATTAATGGAGAAACTACAGAATACAAACCTGAGCAGAGGATATTGCAAAGGCGTTTAAATGAGCGTCAATGTAATAGCAGCTGACATGCAAATCCTCTCCCTGAAGTTGAAAACAATAACCACTACTGTCAACTGTCAGACCGTATGTTAGTATGTATTGTATTGTATTGAAGTGAAGTGAGTTGACCTGTATGTGATCCAGCACTGAGCGAGCAGAGTTCAAGGAAATCCCACGCTCCGCCGATGGGCCTCCACATATCACGCCAACTCTCAACACCCGACTTGTATCCTCTTTATCCACCAGCACAGCGTCCGCCACTTGAGCGGTGGCGCGTGTGACTCCAACTCCCACCGTTTTTGTACAAGAAAAAACAGCAGCACCTGTCACTAATTTCTGTGTGAATCCAGAAAGCGAGTTCGAGGAAAGATGGAAAGAGGGTGATGGGCGTTTCCGGCATGGGTTGCTGGGAAGCAGGGAGAGATTGGAACCGCAACCGAGGGACGCCATGGGGGAAAGAAGGTTTGAGCAAGTCGATGAAGAGAAGGAATCTCAAAACATACTATAAATAAAGATCGGAGTTGTTGGTGAATTTGTTTTTGTTGTAAAAGATATTGCTCACCGGCGGCAGAGTGACAAAGCTCTGATTCGTCTGTTTCTTCATGGAATCTTTTCTTTGTGGTTTTCTGATTCAACTTTGTTTAATTTCTCAACTGCCCAATGATTCAACGAATAAGATAATCAAAAACGCATTTACAATCATATAAACAATATACTATTTTCTTAAAACTAATCATACAAAGTAAATTAATTCGTCTACATTGTCAGTGAGGGACTTTCTCAATTTAATTGTTTTCATTAATAATATCATTATTTAAATTTTTAATATTCTTAAAATTTTAGTGGAATTTAACCATTAAATCAGCCGGTTGTTAGTACAAAACTAAAATATTTATTGTAGATTTTATAATTTATTGTAGAATTATTTTAGTACAAAACTAAATTTTTTGTCATTTTGACTCTTATTCTTTTTTTGGGATAAATTTAGCCTTTAATCTATGTCTTTTTAACAAATAACTCATTTTTTAACTACCATTATAACTGAACTGTTAAAAATTTAATAATGGTAACTTGTCATATATATGTGATAATATATTTTAAATGACATAGAATCTAACCTATTAAACATATACATATATATAGAATATAATTTTATTCTAATCTAAAAATATAAAACAATTAAAATTCAAATGAAATATTAAAAAATAATTTTTTATTCATTAAAAATTAATTAAATCTAAAATAAAAGGCTATTAAATATTTTCAACCTTAACTATAATAAATTAAAATTTTATCTAAAAAAGTATGAACATAATCTGAAAAGAAAGAGTTTTGTAGAGTTTATTACCGGTGAATCAAAGATAAACGATTTTGATAATAATCAATTGGATTATTATTATTTTAGTTTAGAATTTAGGTATTTTAGTTTTAATCTAAATCGTATGTTTGGGGTTTTATAAAGATATTTTAGTTTAGTTAGGGTTGAGAATATTTATTAAATTTTTATTTTGGATTTAATTAATTTTTAATATTTTATTTAAATTTTAATTATTTTATATTTTATACTGGAATAAAATTATATTATATATAAGTATATGTTTAATAGGTTAGATTCTATGTCATTTAAAAAAAGGTGAAATAATATTTAAAAATATTTAAGTTAAGTGTATTTAGTTGTTTGGACAAGCTGTTGATTTTTATTTCTTCGTATTCCCTTAAATCATGAATTTTAGACCCGTTAAAAATATTTCTCCTGGAATTTCATTCCTCTCCCCTTTGGTAGGGTTATTATAATTATATTTAGGATTTATCAAAAAAAAATTAGAAATATTTTTGAAAAGAGTTGGAAAGGAAAAGAAAAATATATGTATTTGACTTGCTAATTTTTTTGGTTGTCCAACAACTCCCGGTTCTCGGAGTTTTGCTTATCAATTTGGACCGATGTGTGTCGCACACCTGATTTTTGTGGGTGAGTTTTTCAATAAAATTTTTTGTATATATAAAGTCTCACACTTGAAATATACTTAAACGATATCAAGCTATTTACCATTTGAACTAACTCGATTTGCTACTTTGAATTTCTATCTTTTAATGAAAAGTTATAACATTTATAATTTTTATTTCTTTTCAAGTCTTATATAGAGACGTTTTTCATATTTCTTACAATAGCTAAGATAAAACTTTTATCTTTCAAAAATCAACTAACAACATCAAGATTTTAATGACAATTTATAATTAGTGTTTTGGTGTAAACAAAGAAATTTATCCAAAGTGATTGTTACCCTTTTAATTTCTTGCAAATTCACCTCGTTTAATGTTTGGAGTAAATAAAGGTTTATCAATTTTTGTAGTGTTCTTAAAGAGTATTTATATCATAGCCAGCTCTATTTTGTTTCGATTTATCTCGTTTATTCTTTGTGTAAATCGTCTGTACTTTTATTATGTCTTATTGTTGTTCTCATTTTAAAATAGTGAGTTTAGGGTTTAGGGTTTAAAGTTATAGGTTATAGTTTGGAGAATTATGGGTATGATGTATTTTTATGATATAGTGTTTAGGTTTTAAGATGTAAAAAATTAAAGGTTATAATTTAGATTTATTTTTTAAGATTTTTTAATAAGGGACGTAAAAATTAGTATGATTAAGGAACAAAAGATTTCTACTATTTATTGTTGGTGTATTACTTGTGTCTTATGTTATTTTGCTTTTTATTTTAGGATTGTTCTTGTTGTTTTCTTTCTTTTATTTTTTTTTTGTTGGTTCTCTCCAACCTGTTAAGAATATTTTTTTGCTATTTTTGTTTGTATAATTATTTGATATATATTTTGTGAATAAAGTAACGAATAAGAACAAAATAGATGAACAAATATGAGAGACAAAAAGAAAGACTTGTATTATATTCTCAAAGTAGGATTGTATACAATGTTTTCTCCCAAAGTCTATATTTAGACATAAGATAAAAATCCTAATTCCAATGGGTATTAAACCCAAATAATAAAGTACATTATAATCTTATTTAATATATGGATGAATATCCACCATAAATTAAGATATTCATAACACTCCCCCTTGAATATCAATGAAGATAATGTGCCTCGTTAAAACCTTATTAAGATAAAAACCCTGTGAAAAAAAGTACACACATCTTTGATACGCATAACATGTTGCCTCATTAAAAACCTTAATAGGAAAACACATTGGGACTAGGGATGTAAAAAGTTGACCCGACTTAAAAAACCGACTAAAACTTGTTTGAGTCAGAACCTGGCTTGAGCCGATGATGTAATGACCTAAACCTGATTTGTATCCGACTATTGTTGACCCGAGCCCGATTGGGACCTGTTACTTTAGTAACTGAATACAACTTGCAACCGACCGAGAATGACCTGAATCTGATTTGAACATGTTATTGTGGACATGAAACTCGACCTACATCCGATTAAAACGAACTCGAACCCAAGTATGATCTGGTAGATAACTAATGTTACCCGACTGAATCGATCCAAGATCTGATTTTACCCGACCCGTTTTAAACCCGAACTGATAATTGACCCGACTTGTTTTAAACCTGACATGTTATTGATATGAACTAATATTTGTAAGACTTGATATTTACATAATGCGCAATTAAAGATATCTATAATTTGATAAATTTAAAATATTGATAAATATAATTAGCCTTAAAAAATTAAAATTGAGCATGAACTCAGAAAATTAATTTAGGGATTAATATTTAAATTTAGTATTATATATTTAAATCAATTTATTTAATTAGTATTTTATTTAATTTTAGTGTACTTAATTTTAATTATAATTTTAAATTAATATTTTATTAAAAATTATAATTTTTAGATTTAAATTAATATTTAATTTAATATTTAAATTATTAAAATTATAATAAAAAAAATTAATTATAATATATTTAATTAAAATGTTAATTTCATAATATGTACAATTATATATTCATATTTATATCAAAATTTTGTGTATAATTATATTTTATCAAATTTTATTAAATATTATAATAATTATATATTTAAATTAAATTAAATTATTAAACTTAGGATTTAATTAAGCTAAATTAACATCTCAAAAGCATAAACTATGAACAAAATTAAAAGAATTATAAAATTAAATGTAAATTTTATTAAATTAATCTAAATTATGAATCAATTGAATTAAACCAACAAAATTGATAAAAAAGAAAAAGACAATTAATAAAGAAAAAGGGAAAAGACACAATTTTAAAGGAAAATAAACCACCTATTTTTTAAGTTTTGGATTAAGTTACTTTTAGTGTAGAAATTTTGGAAGGATATAAGTTATCCAAAATTTGGGAGGAAATTAGAAATTAATTTTGATTATAATATAAAAACGAGTGAAAAGATAAAATTTTGGAGGGAATATAATATATGTTGTAAATAAAATAATGAAGAACTAAAACAAACATAAAGAACAAGAATGCCTTCACAAACTCATCTATTTATAGGTATAAGAAGAACATAATATATTAAACCCTAATTAATGAAGATAATATTCTTAATGATAGAGTTCTTATTATAATAGACATCCACATAGATAAATATTATTCATAACAATATAAAATTTTTTAGAGGAACATTATTATTATTTAAGTATATATTAAAGTATACATACATACATATATAATATATTAAATTATATTGTATAATTTATATACATATAATTCTAATACATTAATAAATATATTATATACATATTTATAATGTATTATACATCTAATATATTAATATATATTAATGTATTATACATATATATACATATATATTATATAAATTAATGTATTATAATGTATTATATACATTATTATGTATACATTTAAGTATACATTAAAGTTCACATATTAAAGTATACATGCATCTATATAGTATATATTTTATATATAACATATACATCTATATGTACATATATATAATTATACATATATTAAAGTATTAAATATACATTCTATATATAATAAACTTTTTATATATAATATATATTTTATATAGTAAAAAATCTATATATAGCGTACATTATATATATAGTATGCATTATATATATAGTACATATTAAAGTATATACATCTATATTCTAATTTCTATATATGTATATTGAAATATATTATATATATATTAAAGTATATTATACAAAAATATATTATATATGTATAATGTATTAAAGTATATTACACATACATACTAAAATTTAACTCTAATTTTATTCATATTAGTCCCTAAAAGTTTAGATTTTCACCGAATTTTACATTACTAATTTATAATTTTTGTAATTTAGTCTAATGTTTTTAATAAGATGATATTTTATTTTATTCATGTTTTTTTTTCATTTTAAACTTAAATTTATTACTTATTAATTTCTATTTTTTGTAATTTAATATAATGTTTATTCTTTCTAGTCCCTAAAACTTTATTTTTATTTGAAATTGAACCCATTCTTTTTTTGGATAATTTAGTCCAATATTTATTATTTTAATTTTATATTTTGTTAATTATAGTCCTTAAAACTCTGTTCATATTATTGACCCTAATTCATTTTTGTAATTTAGTCTAGTTTTTAAATGTTATGATATTTTTATTTATATCTTAAATTTAAATTTTTAATTTTTGATTTTTGTAATTTAGTCTAATTTTCAAGATATGAATCATTTGATGATATTTTTGTTTAGTGTAGCGTGTAATATTTATTTTTAATGTGATTCATGCTAGTGAAAGAAGTTAGATGTTAAATAATTAATTCAAAATGAATGATCAATCTAAAATCTATCGACTATTTGTACCAAACTCAAACTTTGTAACTTCCCAAAAATGGGCCTAGAAGTTAGTGAACCGGTTTTATCGGTATAACCTAGTTCAAGATTAAATACTTAAAAATTAGTTTTAATTCGAAATAAATTATAGAAAAATATCCTAAAATTCTTATTTGATATATATATATATATATTACTTTGGTCAACTTAATTTTGAAAATTTACCCTTGAATATCTAAGATTTTGAAATTAGCGACTATTTTGTGAAAATTGAAAACTTAAGAAAAATTTTATAAAATAAGCCAAAACTTTGAATCTTTAAGGGGCTTTGATATATATATATATTTAATATATATTTGACTTTGGTCAAATCAACTTCGAAAATTGACCCTTGGATCCTTAAGATTTTGAAATTAATGACTATTTTGTAAAAATTGAAAACTTGAGGACAATTTTATAATACCAAGACAAAAATTTGAATCTTTAAGTGGCTTTGATCCAATTGTAATCCTAATTAATCTAAGCCTTCCCAGGGTCTATTTTAATGACCCTTAACCCATAATTTTAATTAAATAACCCAAATATTTAAATATTAATACTAAAAACCTATTTTCTTATAATTTGGACTTCTCTCTTCCAAGACACCAAATCCATTATCTTTTCAAAGGTAAACATCAATCTTTTGAATAAAAATTCGTTTGATTAATTCTTTGTATTTTTCTTCTTCAAAAGTCTTATTTTTCAATTGTTTTTCTTCTAAAAAACCTTGGAAGTGAATTGTGATGATTGTCCAAAAGTACTATTTTTTTTTACCTTTTTAATCTTATTATTGTTAAAATTAAGCATAATATTAATTATATTATTAGTTATTCATGCATATTTACATAATTTCCTTAATCATTGTATTTAATTTGTATTTTGGTTAATTTTGTGGAAAAATATTGCTTTGGTGTATTTTTCATATTTGCAGGATTCCTTCCTTGATAAGGAGCTACCGAATTGGAAAGAAATTAGTAAAAAGAAGGTCAATGGGAGAAGACATGGAAAGAGTTGGAGATTAAAGCAAAGAAGGAAAGAGTTGATGAGAACCAAATGAAAAAAAAGAATATTTTCAATTTAACCTTACCTTGTCACCTAAGTCAACCGATCAAGCCTGATAAGTGCCTAAAAGTCTTAAATTTTATACCATTTTCCCACTCATTTATTGCTACTAAAGGACAAATTTAAGGGTAATAATGGATATTTCTGCTTATTTTCCATATTTCAGCATCCAAACACTTAAGCCACGAATTTATCTAATATTTAGTATAAAGTAGATGCATTTGATAGTTTTCTTTCTTAGACAGGAAACTATATTACGGAGATGGCCAAATGAGAAGATAGATGCTGGAATGTAGATAAAGCACCCACCACGACAACACTTTGAAGGCCGTGACAGCAGAATAAAGATAACAACTGGTGCTCGACAGAAAGAGAAAAAGATGTTAATCTTAACGGATAAAGAGTGAGAGAAAGACAGAGCCGATTTAAGGAGTCAAGCCCTGATCAAAGTCAAACACGAGAAAGAAGAGTTATTTTAGGAAATAAGAATAAAGTATTATAGTTTAATTAGGAGTTATAATTCTTTCCCTTTTAGAACTCTTTCCTTGCATGAAAAACTTTAACCTAGGGCTTGGACTATATAAACCACCCTTTAGGTCTAGGTTTAGGGGAGTCGAGTCGGATTTTACATATCATATACCCTTAGTCGCCGACTACATTATGTTCTAAACTTCTTCTGAGGTTTAGGTTGTTTGTGGAGTAGTTGGAGAAGAAGATTGTGTTATTCTTGATAATTATTAATGCAAAAACGTATTTCATAGTTTATTCTCTCTTGACATTTACTCTTCTTTGCATATGAGCTCGAGATAATAGTATGTGAAGAAAAAAATTATTTGTCTAATATCGGGAGAGTTAGGCTCACGAAATGAGAGAATACGGTCTTTGCTCAAGGGAATTGACTAATCTAGTTGAGAGATTAACCGCCTTGATTCAATCTTCTGGTACATCTTCTACTCTACAACCCCAAAACCCCGATGGAAAATCAACCACAAAACACGATCAGAGCAGAAAGATTCAAAATATTTTCTACACCAGAAGTCGAGCACGAATACCATCGTCTTTTCCAAAATCGAAAGATATGGGAGGAACAAGGCTTTTACTATACAGGTGATGATGATCTCGGGTTGGACAAATTCATTCTATCTAAGATCACCTTTCAAAGATGACAAATGTTTGCAAAACAACCTTCAGCAACAAACATTGAATGGGTACGAGAATTCTACGCACACAGGCTAGTGGCGAAACAAGACGCATGTGTTTGGTTGTTGTTCACCCTTGATTCACGCCAGGAGGTATCATCAAGACATGGATTTTAATAGTTCTCTTCGCTTAGAGATAAGGAAGAAGACATACAAGAATGCTCTGTCGAACTATGAAAAGTTGAATTATTGACAAGTCATAACCCCGCCTAGGTAGCTGCAGCGACCCTTAGTGCGATCCGCCGAGGCAGCAATTCAACCCAATATATTGATAAGTGGATAAATAATACAACTGGATCCTCCTCTGCAAAACACTCAACTTAGCCTCGCTTTTATCATACTTATCTTTTCGTTATTTAGTTTTTCTATTAGTTAAGTTAGTTAATTCAAATTCAACAAAATTATTTTTGTTTTTACTTTTATAGTGCAGCTTTAAGAAGTAGTGAAGTTGACACAGTCCCTGTGGGTTCGACAACCTAAAGTATTACAATCTGATAAAGGTGGAATCAAAAAGACTTCCGATACTCCATCAGATTTGGCGTCATTGCCGAGGACTGACGCTCTATTTTACTATTAATTAATTATTCACCTTTTATTTTATTTTATTCTATTTAGTTTTAGTTTTAGTCTATTTTAACTTACTAGGGTTGTTTTGTGTATGACCAGCTCCAACCCGTCGCTTGATCAATACCATTACAATCTAGAAATTGAAAAAACAACATGAAATCTGAAACATAGGGTACACGAAAGAATGAACGCAACACCTGGCCAGCAGAACAACGCTGGCATGAATGCCGCTGAGGCAGACAACCGCGGCGCATTCACAGTTGTTGACCCAACAAACCTTCCAAGACATGAACGCCCACGAACCGTTCGTGATTATTTAGAGGAAGATTTGAATGGATTAACTCCTTCCGTTGTGATGGCTAATATAGAGGTAAAACACTTCGAATTAAAACCGGTCATATTCAACATGATAAACACCCTAAGCCAGTTTGGGGGTTCAGCCAATGAAGATGCTCGGCAATATTTTAAATCCTTTCTAGAGATTTGTAATTTGTTTAAGCTGTCAAGAGTCTCATTCGACATCCTTAAGCTGGAACTGTTTCCCTATTCACTGAGGGATAGGGCAAAATCGTGGTTAAACAACCTCCAGCTTGGATCGTTGAACTCATGGACTAAACTATGCCAAAGTTTTCTTGCCGGATTCAGTTATACCAACATGACTGATAAGCTGAGAAATGATATCACATCATTCAGGCAAGATGAAGACGAATCAATGTATGAATCTAGGGAAAGATACAAAGAATTATACAGAAAATGCCTCATACATGGTCTACCCGAGTAGACTCAAGTATCAATCTTCTACAATGCATTTAACACCCCCATGAGGATGATGCTTAATGCTTCCGCCAATGGCACCCTCTTGGACCGCCCACCCTATGAGAGTTTAGAAATTTTGAATAGGTTGGCAAAGAATGACTATCAACACCTAACCATAAGAAGAGGAATAACTAGGTGAGGTATGACAAACTCTGACTTTTCGGATTCTATCCTATCTCAATTGTCAGCTTTGACAAACATGGTCAAGGATCTGTAAAAGCCGAGTCATGTTCGAGAAGTAAAAGCAGTCACCGTTTTCTGTGAAACATATGGTGACAACCATCAGTCGAACGCTTGCCTGCATAACCCAAAATCTTCCTTCTATGTTAGAAACTTTAGTAGAACCAATATGTCCAACAATTATAGTCCATTGTGGAAGAAACACCCAGACTTCTCATGGAGTAACCCCAACAATGCTCTTAACCCGCAACACCAATCAGTGCAATCTACTGGATTCTATCAGAACAACATATTTGCTCAACAACAGATATCGCAGTAGGCGCTGCCACCGCCGCAGTAGACAAATGTCTAGACCCTGGAAAATACACTACAAACATTTATAGCTCAAACCAGTGCATATATGGCAAATACCAATAAGTTCATTTAGAAAGCCGACACTTTCATGTATTGAGTAGAGATGAGAATGCAAAACAATAAGTCTGCTCTCTAGAAGCTAGAATTCACAATGGGTCAGATGGCACAAAAAATGAAAAGTCGACCTATAAGAGGCCTACCAAGCAATACTAAAGTCGCTAAAATCGGTCCGCATGAACAGTGTAAAGCCATATCTACCAGGTAGGGCTATAAACGTACCGAACGAACACGAACGAGGGTGTGTTCATGTTCGTTCAATAACTTTAACCGAACAAACGAACGGATAAGAACATAAACGAACAAAAATTTTCTTGTTCGTGTTCGTTCGTTAAGGATTATAGCTTGTTCATGTTTGTTTATGTTCGTTCGTTTAAATGATAAACAAACGTAAACGAACGAACATAAACGAACGTAAACGAAATAAACATAAACGAACATAAATGAACGAACATAAATAAACGTAAACAAACATAAACGAACGTAAACAAACAAACATAAATAACATATATAAGATGCTAAATATTTAATATTTTGAATTAATTCGATTACTTCAACTAATCAACTGATTTTAAACCGAATTAGTCAATAATTAAAATTAAAAAAACTTCTAATTATTAGATAAAACCTAAAATTTAACTGATTAACTAGTTTTGTTTTGGTTCGATTCATTAACTTGGTTAAACAAAACAATAAACACCCTAGCCTATAATAACAAGAAAGTTTTTTAACGAGTCATAAAATAAGACTTATCAACTCAAGCAATTCAAAAATTTTTGACTCGACTTACTTGATCTAATGTTCACTCTTAAATATATGTGAATAAATTTAAACGAACATAAACGAACATAAATGAATGAACATAAACGAACATAAATAAACGAACATAAACAAACATAAACAAATAGATTACCGAATGTTCACGAACATAAATGAACGAACAAGCCCTTTGTTCATGTTCATTTGTTTAACTAAACGAACAAAAAATCTTGTTCATGTTTGTTCGTTTAATAAATAAACGAACGTAAACAAACTTCCTGCTGAACGGTTCATGAACGGTTCACCGAACGTTCGGTTCATTTACAGCCCTACTACCAGGAGTGATTTACAACTGAAGGACCCTGAGATACCTACTCAGACAGTAGGTAAGACCCCTAAGACACTAGCCCCAAAAGAAGCTATAGAAGAAAAACCTGAGACTAAGGAACCAATAAACACTGCCGACGGTGATGTTACAGCAGAAGATGCCATAGCCGCCCCGCAGATAAGATTCCAATACAATGAAAGGATTCAATATCTGCGTTTACCACCACCTTACACACAAAGGTTGAAACAACAAAAACAGGAGTACCTGTTTAAGAAATTCCTCGACATACTTAAATAGGTACATATAAATATACTTTTGGTAGAGAAAATTATGCAAATGCCCAACTACGCTAAGTTCCTTAAGGATATTATATCTAAAAGGACAAAAATTGGGGAGTTTGAAACAGTTGCCGCAACAGAAGGATGTGTGGCTATACTGCACAACAAGGCCACAACCAAAAGAAAAGATCCTGGCAGCTTCACCATACCATACCTTCTTCTTTCTCTTGTTCTTTGTCCGTTAAGATCGGTATCTTTTCTTCTTTCTGTCGAGCATCGGTTGTTATCTTTTACGCTATTGCGACGGCCTCTAGAGTGCTGCCGTGGCGGGTGCTTCATCTGCAATTCAGTATCTATTTTCTTCTTTGGCTATCTCTGTGATATAGTTTCCTGTCTAAGAGAGAAAACTATCAAACGTATATGTTTTATACCAATTAATAGATAAATTCATAAAGTTAGTGTTCGGATGCTGAAATATGAAAAATAACCAGAAATATCCATTATCACCTTTAAATCTGTCTTTATTAACAATAAACGAGTGAGAAAATGATATGAAAAATGAGGACTTTTGAGTACTCATCATACCCCCAACTCGAACTATTGCTTGTCCTCAAGCAATTGCAAAAGATAATTTTTTTAGTCTGGAATTTTAAAGTAATATACCGTCTTACCTTCCACGACAGAGTTCCTTTCTTGACTCGGCCTCTTTTAGGTTCTAGGCGTTCCTCGGAATTGGACTATAAGTGTTAGTGTGTGTGTTGTTAGAGTATGCCCAAAGACCAATCATATGATGATTGTATGGATACTTTCATTTACCAATTTTATTGGATAAAGGCATTGCCATTGTTGTTTTCAGATATATGTGTCACATAAACTGAGAAACAATAAGGTCTATATAATAATATATGTATTATTATTAAAAGATCCTTAGTCAAGTATTATTATGGGTATGGACAATAATAATACGCTTAAGACTAACATGTGATAAATTGATGACAATGAGTTGTCATTGACATAGAGATGTCAGAATTAATACATAAATATATTAGTAGAGAATAATATATTGGATTGACCCACTATGAGCATATATCTTGGATTATTATGTGACGGTCACGATATTGCTCATAGTGACAACTATATGTATAATCCTTAGACTTGAGATTATTACTATCTCAACATATGTTGTTTTATGTTTTGATGCAGTTAAATGTGTTTCGTAATTAGTTACACTATAAAAACTAACATTGGACATATTACAATATATGTAGTGAGATGTGAATAATCAACATAGGATTTGTCCTTCCTACATAATAGGAAAATATATCAAAGGCTACTTGATTGAGTGAGACTAAAAATGCATGGCCATGCTTGAATATATTGATATGAGATATCACAAATTATTCATTAATAGTAGTCCACTCTAGATATCAAGAAACACTAATAATAGGCTATACAAGTGTGACTATTCCAAGACTTGTGCCTATTAAAGATATAAAAGGACAAAAGGATGTAATACATTAGAAGAGTTGGTCACGGACATGATACATCGAATCATGATCTCTTGTAACTTAGATGACAATGATATATTACTAGATGTCACTCATTGTTTTTAATATTAGAATTGTTCTAATATTATTACTAACGTTACAATGAGCCTACAGGGTCACACCAAATGGTTGAAACAGAGCAAAAATATATAAGTATAAGTAGATTATATTTAATCTCAAATTTTAAATAAAAAATATAATTAAAGTAATTATATCCCTTTTAAATTCGAATTAAATATAGATTCTGATATTTAAAGAATTAATTAAAGTAATTATTTCCTATGAACCAATTCAGAATCAAACTCTTATACCTAGGGTTACACCTATATAAAGGATCAACTGGTCTAGCAGCCAAAAATAGAGAATTCCGAATTCCAAACTCTAGAATCACGAAAAACAGTTTTTTCGAGATTTGCTCTCTTAACCGGGTGAACTGAGTAGAGGCCGAGACGATATTCATGGAGGCTAAAGATTCGAATTGTCGAACAATCGTGATTATCACAAATCTAGTTGCTGTTTATGCTGATTATCAAGGAACCCAATGTAAGTCGTCGTATCTCTTTCTCTCGATTTCAGATTAAACATACATGGATTAATGGAAAGACCGTCGTAATTTTGTTTCGCTGCGCCATGGGGTGTGCCGGCGGTCCCAACATGTGTGTAGTTATGTCAAGGCTGATTTTCTAAGTTCTAATCTTTTTTCTAGTTCAAGACTTTCGACTAAGATTTTTCTTGATTATTTTTTTTCTTCTTTCTCCCTAAATTGATGTATAAATATATATATATTGCTATATACTTATACTGCTTGAGCCAGTTTTGGGGCACCTTAAGTATTTAGCTATTTCTTACTAGAGTCAATTTCGGACACCTCTAGTAAGTGGGAGAAAAACTAAGTCCTAGAGCCAATCATGGGCACCTCTATGGACTAACTAGAGTCGATGATAGACACCTCTAGTTTAAAATCTAAGCCTAAGTCCTTATTGCTTTCAAAGAAAAGAACTTTTAAAATCAACTAAGACTAACAGTGTTTATATGACTTTAGGATCATAGTCTAATCATAAGTACTAAGCCTAGTAGACCTTTCTGAATTCAAGTCTGGTGAATGGTGTGAACTGCTGCTGCGGCTGGAAAATATATTATTGCCGATGCAGTTTCAATAGAATTCATAGTCTAAAAAAAATTAATTGCAATTGTATAAGGCAAAATTTTAAGCAGAATTTATAAGAAAATAACAAGATACTTTGATTACTTCCATACAATTGTAGATAATTACATGTTATAAAATTAGACAAATACTCCCCTAGACTCGAGAGATGCATTATCCTCAATGCATTGTTAAGTAACAGAGAAAAGAAAAAATAACCGAAAATAAAAAGAAAAAAAGAAAAAAGAAAAAAATATCGCCCTTAAAATTCTACAGATCTGAAAGAATCTTCGAAGTCACTATTGATGAGGAGCTTTGATGCGTGTTAGATATGCGCAATTTAATGCAAGTGAACACGTCGCCAAGTAATAAAGTGATGAGTATCAAGTATCGTCTCCACATGGATTGATCTACTTAATATGCTTCCTTCAATCTTCTTGCTCTGTAAAGAAATAAAATAAACACAAGTGATTGAGTTGTGATTTAACTAAATAAAGAAAACTAAATAAAAATAGAAAAATCAAATAAAAATAGTGGCTAGAATCCAGTTGTATTGTATAGAGGATTCAATTGACTTGTTTTTGTCCAATACAATTGCACAATACTGCCTCGGCAGAACTGCAGATTACTGCTTCGAAAGTGAAGATACTCGCCCGCCGCGGCAACCCCTTGCTTTTGGGTGAACTTTACCAAAGTTCGGCAAAGTGTCCTTAGATGACTCCGCTTATCCCCAAGTCGAAGTACTGTTGATGACCAGTCCTTGATGATACCTCCCAGCGTGAATCAATTATAATCATCAACCAATCCCACACTTCTTTTATCCACTAAAACTCTAAACCTATCCCTAGGTCGAGTTAGTGTTTCGCGATTGAAACATCATACTTATTCCTTTCGTGAATCTAACTCTCCTGATATTAGATAAATAGATTACTTACAAACTTCTCTCATGAGCTTGAATGTAAGAACAAGGAATGACAAAGAATAAGCAAACTTATATATTTTATTGCATTGAAAACAAGAAACAAAGTTCAACTTCCTGACACTAATACTTTACAACCTTCACTTAAACCTAACAAACTTAGAACATAAAGTAAAGGAAAAGAAAAACTAAAAGATGAAATCTAAGCTCTCTAATTCTATGAATTGATCGAATGCTCTTGCTCCTTGGACGGCTAGGTCTTATATAGGTTTGACCTAGGGTGAACCTTTCCTAAGTAGAATACATCTTGGAGTAGGGAATAAATCATGTACAAAAATAAAATATTTCTAAGTTTGTTCCATCTAGAAAGCTTTCCCGCGTGGCCTTGTCTTGGGCTTTTCCTCGTGCGATCTAGCTCTGATCCTTGGGCTTTTTGTCCAACAACGTTCTCCTTATTTTTCTTCTCAGCTTGTCTGCCATATCACTGCTTGTCCTCTACTGCCTTGACATCAGGTCCTGCCTCGACCCAAGTTTGCTGCCATGACAATTCTTCTTCCCTCACAAATACAAAAATGCAGTAAAGCTTGCATTTTCTGTAAATATTATCTTTAAAAGTAAAATCCCTAAATATATCATATTAAGTACATGCATTGGTTCAATTAGGTGTAAAATTGGTGATTAATGCCCATAAAAAGTGTAGAAAGTGATAGTGAGTTGAGCACTTATCACACCCCCAAAATCAAACTATTGCTTGTCCTCAAGCAATGCAAACCATCAATTCGCCGAACCTTATTCTTTCTTGGTCTTATGTTTCCATATATTCTCTCTACCATAACTATTTCTATTCTTTAGACTTAAATTTTTGGTTACTTAAGGGTTTACCTAGAAGACAAACTATAAGGTTTTGTGAGTGTGTACGTTTTTGTGGACAAGTTTGATTAAAGGCCTTATTAGACAAACTCTAGGTTCAAGACAAATAGACTTGGATTTAGTGTAATATTTTTCTAAACAACCAATTCTTGAGCTAATTTCGGGCACCTCAAGGATTGTGTTTTTCCCTTCATTATTTTCTTATTTTTTCCCTATTCTTTTAAGCATACTAAAGCCAATTTTGGGCACCTCGAGCATGAAGAAGAGTAATTTCTAAAGCCGGTGATAGGAACCTCTAGTCATTTTTCCAAAAATCTAAGTCTTTATGACCTAAGTTTATTAAAAGAATTCCTATAGCCAAACAAGTCCCCAAAGTGTTTTAAGATCAACCTTATAGCAAGCTTCTAAGTTTTTCTCCTTAAGTATCATAGAATTAAGTCTTTAAAACAGAACCTAACCATGGTAAGAAAAAAGATTTCTATTGCCTTAAAAGAATAAACTAAGACAATACTGATGATGGGCAATGCAAAAGTATAGGTAAAAGATTCAAATAAAGTGGTGGATATAAAAATTTTAAAAATTATCACTTAAATACTCTATTTTCATGGCAAGGCCGCGTCAGTAGGATACCTCGGCAGTGTCTCTTCACCCCCAAACTCGAACCAAGAATTGTCCTTAATGCTTATATTAGGGGCACACAGCAGGAAACAAAATATAAAAGAAAACAAGGATAAAAAAATAACATATCAAAAATTATAAGGACTTCGAAGAGCTGCTTTCAACAATTAATTTTCTAGGTCTTTTTGTTGATTACTGCATCCTTGGTGATGGCGATGGCTGCATTTTTGCTTGTCTTGGTGGATGGACTTTTTTTGGTGGTGTCCATTGCATGGGAACGTTCACCTCTTCTCCTCCTTCATCTTCGACAACTTCCTCGGTCACCATTATATTCGTCCCTCCTTCATTTGCTACGTCTACCTAGACATGGTGAATGTTCGGCCGGCAACATTTGAACTTTGATGTACATAGACATCTATTTCTTCTGATAGACTACCCATGATGATGGAGGATCTTGGGGAGTGCTAAAAACTACCCTCCTCTTTGAAGGTCTTCTGCTGGAAAATGATGCAGCGACAGAGTCTGCTGCCCTAGATGGGCCAACATTATGAAATTGTTGCTGAAGGCCTGTGGGGAAGAATGGTCTCGGTCCTCCTAGAGCTGGTGTCGTTTCGGTGTAGGGTGCAGTAGTTACGAACATGTTGGTGGGGAACTCCGGAAACTACACCCCTTGGTCTGGAAAATTATGGAGCATTATCTGGGCGAGTGTGCTGTTGAAGTCCCTTTGATACTCCATGTATCTCTGCTGCCTAAGATCCATAGCTTCCATCCTTTGTAGTATTTCCTGGTACGGGTCTGCTGCGGTAGTGGTGTGGGCAGTGTCAGGCATATCTGTCGTGTATTGGGCCCCAACAACAGTGTTAGCAGTGAACTTCTGCGGAGTTACCTGGACTGGTTCTGCTTGCGTGATTTGCATGATCTTGTGGCAGAAGTCTCTGGTCCACCCTCTCCTATGGGTTGTGAATTCATCTGTTTCAGAAGTACGTACACCTGCAGCATTTCAAATACCAGTAGTTAAACAAGGGAAATATAATGGGCCTTTATCCTTCTTACCACAGTCGTAAATTTCTCGTAAAATAATTTCTTCAACATTGATTCTCCTTTTGTTGATGATCGATTGTATGAGCACCAATCGTCTTCGATCCACCGTACTGTTATGGGAGGTTGGGATGAGGCGTCTCTTTACGAAGGTGTTCCAAAGCTTGGCCTCAAGTTTCAGGTTTTGCCTTGCCACGGATCCTCGATGGGATCGATTTCCCAAAGAGTATTTTTGTAGCATAGGTCGTCTTTAATAAGCTCATAATCTTCAACAGTGACATCCTCCATGAATCGACATGGACATCATGTATAGGTATGAGGTCGTAGAAATCGTTGATTGTCTCGGCATCGATCTTTATTGGCCTGCCTCAGTAGTGGACAAAAGAGAGTCTTTTCTTGGCCCGTGTGCATAGAATTCCCACACGATAGTGGCATTGGCCTAGATTGGTTGGAGGCAGAAAATCTCTCAATCTTGATATTTTATCTTGTAGAACAAGTAGTGTTCGATGCCGAAATTTTCTTCATCAGAATGTTGGAACCCTTATTCCTCCCATAATTACCGAGCAATAAAAGACCTATTAAATCGGTCTTCAATAGTAGTTGGGGCAAAACGTTTGTAGGTGGCCATAGATGAGTATTGAGGAATTAAAGATCTTGGAGAATTTCTTGAGAATTTCTGAAAATTGCAAGAAGGCTTCTGAGTAGGCAGAGAATATGTTGAGAGCAAGATTACCAGGTATTCTAAAGAAAACAAGAAAGAAAGAGTGAATAGTTCAAGGAGGAGAAGTGTCTCATATAGGCCTCAGTAGTGAGCCATTTAAACTACTAGCCGTTTCATAGCCGTTTAACTTTTACTGCCGTTTTCATTTACTATCGCATCGGGAATCTCGACAGACTAGCTGTTACACTATTCTGCCCATTGGGACTGCTGCGGCTCTGACACTGTTTTACTGCCTCGGCAGAATTCCTGCTGTGAACTATTTCTCCTTTATTCTTGCTTATTATCCTAAAAAATTGAAACAAAAACAAGAAAAATAATTAAAGATAAAAATAATTATAGAAAGTGAATCTAAACTAAACTATCCTAATATAATAGTAAAAAGACAGGGAAGAGATTATGTCACTAGTGGAGTGCATGCAAATGCATCTCCCAAGGTGATTATCTTTTGTTGGCTAGAATGATTTTTCAAGTGTTGGCCATTGGCTTCATGTCCATCCTTTTTTGTCCTGATCTTCACTGCACCCTGTATATCTAGATAGTGTGTTGTGTTGTTGGTTTCCTTCACATCTGCTTTAATTTTCCTACCAAAAATTTTGTCATAAAAATTATTCATTTTTCTGCCGAGTATACTGCCAAGGCAGTGGCTATTGAAACAGGATATCTTTGTGCCTGCATCTGTGGTGTCAAGGACTTTGCACTCTTCTGCATCTTCATACCTTTTCAGATTATGGAAGGCATTGAGTTTGACTTGTTGGTCATTTACCTTCATAGTCAACTCTCCTTTTTTCACATCAATTAGTGTTCATCCAGTGGCAAGGAAAGGTCTCCCAAGGATGATTGGTGCATTATCATCTGTTTCATAATCAAGGACAAGAAAGTCAGCAGGAAAAATAAATTTGTCTATTATTACCAGTATGTCCTCGATTTTTCCTTCGAGTTGCACATATGATCGATCCGCAAGTTGGAGCATCGTTGTAGTGGGTTTTGCCCTTCCAATTCCAAGCTTTTGGAAGACTGTTGGGTTGATCAATCTTGTAAGATGACCAAGAGGGGGGTGAATTGGCAATTTAAAGTTGTGGGGTAAAGTTTTCGGTAAAAATGCTAGAGTTGAAGAATAAAGAATTTATAGTGGTTCAAGCTTCGAACAAGCTCTACATCCACTACCTTAGCTCCCACTAAGGATTTTGAACCAATTCACTATTGAATTCAACCTTTTTCTAGGTTCAAGGGATAACCTTTACAAACAAATTAATTTTCTACCCAAAATTGATTTCAACCTCACAAGAAGTTACAAGAGATAGAAAGGGCTAAAAGAAGTTCTCTCACAAGAGATATATGCCCCAAATACAAATTAACTCTCCCCAAACTTAAGAATTACAAGAATCAAATTAAGATCACAAGTTGGGAGGCTAGGATATGCAATAAGTGCTTGGAGTTGGATTTGATTTGCTTGGATGTTGCTTGAGGTTCAATTCATCCTTAATGCTGTTGAAAATACTTCTTTTTATACCTTCTCATTGATTTCTAACCGTTGAGGTTGTTGGAAAAGTAAATAGGGACGTTGGAGCTTCAACTTTCCATCATAAATGCACTCTACAGCAGATGGTATCGAAACACGGGGTACCTGTTTTGAAACATGCCAAGAATAGAAAGAGTCGTTGTGCATTTAATAAGGGGTTTATCGATACATATTTCAATACAAAAACTTTCTATGATGCTTGGTATCGAACCTTGTTTCGATACAGGCTAACCATCAATCAAAATTTAACTGACACCAACGGTCGACTCATTTAATGTTTGAAAATAGCCGTTGGGGGTTAAGGGTGTATCGATACCTGTATCGATACTAGAAGTCATATTTTTAAAATTAAAAATAATTTGAAAAATTAACCAAGGTGTTTCGATACCAGTATCGAAATATGGATTGGCAGAAAGTTTTGGTATCGAACCTTGTTTCGATACCTGTTCTTGATCTCAAGAACAAGCCTTGAAAAATCCTAGGTGTATCGATACCTATCCTTATGGTATCGATACCCTCGTATAAAAATGGCTTGTAAGAGTATTTTAAAGTTCTTGGTTTTGACTTAGAAATCAAACTTTGACTTAGGGACCTAAAAATTTATTTTAAAATAGTCCTTATACTTATTTGTTATATCAAAATCAACTTTAGTTTTACAAAGACAAATTTGGGCATTAGGTTGATGCTTGCTCCAAGGTCGCATAGGGCCTTACCTTCAGAATGGTTACCTATTTCACAAGGTATGGTAAAGCATCCATGATCCTTCAATTTTGGTGGCATGTGGTTATGTAGCATTTCCATGCATCCTTCTGTAGCAGCCACTGTTTCAAACTTACTTAGCCTTTTTCTTTTAGACACAATATCTTTCAAGAACTTAGCATAATTAGACATTTGTTCAATTGCCTCTATAAAGGTTAAGTTAATGTGAACTTGCTTTAAAATATCAAGAAATTTCTTGAATTGATAGTCCTGTTTTTGCTTTTTTAACCTTTTTGGGAAGGGTGGTGGTGGTCTTAGCTCATCCAGGGTTTCTTTAGTTTATAATTTAATACATGGAACCACTGTGTCTGTCGCTGTCTCGACAGGTTGTTCAGGTATTGCCGAGTGCTCTGTTGGGGCAGTGTTTTCTACTATGACATTATCAATTGATTGAACATCCAAGTTCTCTTTTTCTGGTTCTATTGGTGGGGCTTTGCCTGCTGACCTTTCTACCTTCTCTTTTAGTTGTAGACCACTTCTGGTAGTGATTGTTTTACACTGTTCATGTCCCATTACCTTAGCAACTTCAGTACTGCTAGGTAATCCTCCTTGTGGTCTAGTGTCTATGTTATGGGCAAACTGCCCAACCTGGGTTTCCAGTGCCTTTATTGCCGCCTCTTGGTTCTGTAACCTCATCTCAGTTCTATTTATAAATACATCTGTTCTTTTGATGAAGTACTGTTCTCTGCCATATATGATTCAGTTTTCATCATGAATGCTTTCAGAGAATTTTCCAGAAAACTTACAGGCTTTTGTTGATGTATCTGTTGCTGTGGCAGAGGTTGCTGATGCGTGTCAAATATGCGCAATTAGTGTAAGTAAACACGTCGCAAGTAATAAAGTGATAAGTATATCAGATATCGTCTCCACAGGGATTGGTGTACTTAATATATCTTCTTTTATCTTCTTGCTCTATAAAAAGAAATAAAATAAAAACACAAGTGATTACGTTAAGATTGAACTAAATAAAGTAATTAAAGAAAACTAAATAAAAAGGAGATCAAATTGAGAAAGAGAGAAGGATCCAATTGGGTTGTATAGTGGATTTGATTGATCTGTTTTTGTCCAATGCAATTACACTACACTGCCTCGGCAGTACTGTAAATTACTGTCTCGATAGCGATAGTGTTTTCTGCCTCGGTAATCCCTTGCTCTTGGGCAGATTTCACCAAAGTTTGGGAAAGTGTCCTTTGACGGCTCCGCTTATCCCTAAGTCAAAACACTGTTGATGATTAGTCCTTGATGATACCTCTCGGTATTAATCAATTATAACCAACAACCAATCTCACACTTCTTTTAGCGGCTGAAACTCTAACCTATCCCTAGGCCGAGTTAGTATTTTCCAATCAAGTCAAATACCGTACTTACTCCTTTCGTGAGTCTAACTCTCTCAAGTCTAGACAAATAGATTACTCAAAATTGTGTTATGTTGCTTTTGCATGTTCTAAACCATCTTGGTTAAAGAGGCCAATTGTGCTGCCACCGAGTTGGTAGTTTCTAGTTCATTCACTGTAGCTTGGCGTCTCGCTCCTCCTCGCCTAGAAGTAGGGAATTGAAAATCGTTCCTTACGAGTTTGTTCAGAATCTCAATAGCTTCTTTCGGAGCTTTATCAAGGAGTGTTCCATTTTCTGAGGCATCTAATATCATCCTTGTCGGGGCATTGGTGGCATTGTAGAATATGGTCACTTGTGTCCATAGTGTAAATCCATGCAATGAGCACTTGTGCAGTAACTCTCTATAGGGCTCCCTTGCCTCGTACATAGGTTCGTCATCAGCCTATCGAAAAGAGGTAATTTCATTACGAATTCGATCATATAAGTTGATAGGATTAAAACGCGTAATGAATTCTCGGCAGAGTTCACTTCAAGATCCTATAGATCCTGCCAGAATGCTATTCAACTAGGTCTTAACCCTATCCCTCAGTGAATAGGGAAAAAGTTTTAATCTTAGAATATCTTCATGGACTCCTTGAATTTTGAATAAGTTGCAGACTTCCTTGAAGGACTTGAGATGTTGCCTGACATCTTCAGTTGCAGACCCACTAAATTGTCCAATAGTATTAAGCATATTGAACATCACAGGTTTAAGTTCAAAGTGGGTTGCTTCTATCTCTAGTGTAACAACTCCAGGGTTCAATCCATTCAAATCTTTCACAAGAAAATCTCTAACAGTTAACTATCGCGACAGTGGTTGCTGTGGAAGGCCTCTATTGTCGGCAGGTAAGTTTTGATTTTCTTGATTTATTGTCATGGCTCCTTGGATCTGTCTCCTCAACCCTTGATAGGTACGTTCAATTTATGGATCAATCTCGTACAATGGATTACTTGGGTTGGCCTTGGTGATACACCAAAAATTAACCAAGTAAAATAAAAATTAAAAATTAAATAAAAGAACAAGAAAATATAGAAAACAAAATTTAGTTGTCAATCCCCGGCAACAGCGCCAAAAACTTGATGTGTGTCAAATATACGCAATTAGTGAAAGTGAACACGTCGTAAGTAATAAAGTGATAAGTATATTAAATATCGTCTCCATAGGGATTGGTGTACTTAATATGTCTTCTTTTGTCTTCTTGCTCTGTAAAAAGAAATAAAATAAAAACACAAGTGATTACGTTGAGATTGAACTAAATAAAGTAATTAAAGAAAACTAAATAAAAAGGAGATCAAATTGAGAAAGAGGGTAGGATCCAATTGTGTTGTATAGTGGATTTGATTGATTTGTTTCGGTCTAATACAATTGCACTACACTCTCTTGGCAATACTGTCGATTATTGTCTCGGCAGTGATAGTGTTTTCTGCCTCGACAATCCTTTGCTCTTGGGCAGATTTCACCAAAGTTCGGCAAACTGTCCTTTGATGGCTCCGCTTATCCCTAAGTTAAAATACTGTTGATGATTAGTCCTTGATGATACCTCCCAGCGTTAATCAATTATAACCAACAACCAATCTCACACTTCTTTTAGCCGCTGAAACTCCAACCTATCCCTAGGCTGAGTTAGTATTTTCCAATAAAGTCAAATACCGTACTTACTCCTTTCGTGAGTCTAACTCTCTCGAGTCTAGACAAATAGATTACTCACAAACTTCACTCCGGAGCTTGGATGTAAGAACAAAGAATGGAAAAAAGTAAGCAAACTATGATATTTTATTGCATTGACACAAGAAACAAGATACAATCTCTTCTCACTAATACTTAGCAACCTTCACCTAAACCCTAAGAAAGCTTAGAACATGATGGAAAGAAGAACAATGATTCCTAGGGTGAACTCTCTCAATTCGACTCTCTCCTTCCCTTGGATGACTATGTCTTATATAGGCTTGGCCTAGGGCAAACCTTTCCTAAGTAGAATACAACTTGGAGTAGGGAACAAGTCTTGTACATAGGTCAAATATTTCCAAGTTTAATTCTTCTAGAAGGTTTTCCCGCGTGGTCTTGTCTTTGGGCTTTTCTTGTGTTTTCAAGCTCCAATCCTTGGAATTCTTGTCCAGCAACGTTCTCCTCATTTTTCTCCTCAGTTTGCCTGCCATATCGCTATTTGTCTTCTGCTGCCTCGGCATCAAGTCTGCCTCGGCCTCGGTTTGTTGCCGCGATAATACTTGTTCCTGCACAGACATAAAAATGCAGTAAAGTATGCCTTTTCTATAAATATTATCTTTAACAGCTCAACCCCTAAATATATCACATTAAATATATGTATTGGTCTAAGTAGGTGTAAAATTGATGATTAATGCCCATGAAAAGTGTAGAAAATGATAGTGAGTTGAGCACTTATCAGTTGTTGTATTTACTGCGGAGGCAGATGTTGCATTTGTTGCTGGAATCTTGGGAGTTGAGTAGTTGGATTCAAGGCATTGTTTGGATTGCTCCATGAAAAGTTTGGATGCCTCTTCCATGAGGGGTTGTATGTTTTGGACATCATATTGTTTTTGTTTTAGTTTCCAACATACGTGCTAGACTCTTGATTCTACATACACTCAGAAGAATTGTGGTTACCTTCACATAAATTGCAAAAAGAGTCAATAGCCTTAACCTCATGGGTGTTTTGTTGTAGCTGCATATTTTGCATCATTTTGGTAAGAGAGGCCAATTGTGTTGTCACTGAATTTTATGTTTCTAATTCATTCACTGTGGCTTGGCGTCTTACTCCTCCTCGCCAAGATGTAGGGAACTGAAAATAGTTGTTTACGAGTTTGTTTAGTATCTCAATAGCTTCCTCAGGTGCTTTATCCAGGAGTGTTCCATTTGACGAGGCATCTAACATCATCCTTGTCGGGGAATTGGTGGCATTGTAAAACATTGTCACTTGTGTCCACTGTGGAAATCCATGCAATGGGTACTTGTGCAATAACTCTCTGTAGCGTTCCCATGCCTCATACATAGGTTCGTCATTAGCCTGTTGAAAAGAAGTAATTTTATTACGAATTCAATCATATAAATTGGTAGGATTAAAGCGCGTAATGAAATCTCGGCATAATTCACTCCAAGATCCTATTGATCCTGTTGGAATGTAATTTAGCCAGGTTTTTGCCCTATCCCTCAGTGAATAGGGGAACAACTTCAATCTTAAGACATCTTCATGGACTCAATGAATGACTTAAGATGTTGCCTAGCATCTTCTGTCATTGACCTACCAAACTGTCCAATAGTGTTTAGCATTTTGAACATGAAAATTTTAGCTCAAAATGGGCCGCTTCTATTTCTGGTGTAACAACTCTAGGATTTAGTCCATTTAAATCTTCCTCGAAGAAGTCTCTGACAGTTAACTACTGCGGCAGTGGCGGCGGCAGAAGGCCTCCATTGTCGGCAGGTAAATTCTGATCTGCTTGATTTTCTTGATGGCCTGCCATAGCTTCTTGGATTTGTCTCCTCAACCTTTGATGTATGCGTTCGATTTTTGGATCTAACTCGTACAAAGGATGGGTAGGGTTGGCCCTGGTCATACACAAAAAATAAACCAAAGTAAAATAAAAATAAAAATAAAATAACAAAAAAGCAAGAAAATAATAGAAAACAAAATTTAGTTGTCAATCCCCGGCAATGACGCCAAAAATTTGATGCGTGTTAGATATGCGTAATTTAGTGCAAGTGAACACGTCGCCAAGTAATAAAGTGATAAGTATCAAGTATTGTCTCACAGGGATTGGTCTACTTAATATGCTTCCTTCAATCTTCTTGCTTTGTAAAGAAATAAAATAAACACAAGTGATTGAGTTGTGATTTAACTAAATAAAGAAAACTAAATAAAGATAGAAAAATCAAATAGAAATAGTAGCTAGGATCCAGTTGTATTGTATAGAGGATTCAGCTGACTTGTTTTTGTCCAATGCAATTGCACAACACTGCCTCGGCAGAACTGCAGATTACTACCTCGACAGTGAAGATACTCGCCCGCCGCGACAATCCCTTGCTCTTGGGTGGACTTTCCCAAAGTTTGGCAAAGTATCCTTAGATGATTCCGCTTATCCCTAAGTCGAAGTACTGTTGATGACCAGTCCTTGATGATACCTCCCGGTGTGAATCAATTATAATCATCAACCAATCCCACACTTCTTTTAGCCGCTGAAACTTTAAACCTATTCCTAGGCCGAGTTAGTGTTTCTCGATTGAAATACCGTACTTATTCCTTTCGTGAATCTAACTCTCCCGATATTAGATAAATGGATGACTTACAAACTTCTTTCCCGGGCTTGAATGCAAGAACAAGGAATGACAAAGAATAAACAAACTTCGATATTTTATTGCATTAAAAACAAGAAACAAAGTTCAACTTCGTCACACTAATACTTTACAACGTTCACCTAAACCTAACAAACTTAGAACATAATGTAAAGGAAATGAAAAACTAAAAGATGAAACCTAAGCTCTCTAATTCTATGAATTGATCGAATGCTCTTGCTCCTTGGACGACTAGGTCTTATATAGGCTTGACCTAGAGCAAACCTTTCCTAAGTAGAATACAACTTGGAGTAGGTAATAAGTCATGTACAAAAATAAAATATTTCCAAGTTTATTCCATTTAGAAGGATTTCCCGCGTCACCTTGTCTTGGGCTTTTCCTCGTGCGATCCAACTCCGATCCTTGTGCTTTTTGTCCAGCAACGTTCTCCTCAGCTTGCCTGCCATATCGCTGCTTGTCCTCTGCTGCCTCATCAGGTCCTGCCTTGGCCCAAGTTTGCTGCCACGGAAATGCTTCTTCGTGTACAGATACAAAAATGTAGTAAAGATTGGTTTTTCTGTAAATATTATCTTTAACAGTAAAATCCCTAAATATATCACATTAAGTACATGCATTGGTTCAAGTAGGTGTAGAATTGGTGATTAATGCCCATGAAAAGTATAGAAAGTGATACTGAGTTGAGCACTTATCAAACTTGCGGCGGCGGGTTTTGTGCGGCTGTTCGGCGGTTGATTTCGGCGGGCTCACCGTTGGTTTCTTTGTCGAGCATGGTGGTTGGACGCGAGTTGGAGTGGGTTCTTGCTATGATTCCTCCGTAACTAGATTGATCGGAGAGGAAAAAGTTGTCTTTCGCTTCTACTTTCCTTGTGTTGCAGCAATAAAGTCATCAGTAGCGCGGAGTTGGCTCATCAAATCTTCTTCTGAGTCGCTCCATGTAAATGTTGTTGAATGTTCCAGTGTAGCTGATGAGTGCCTAAAAGTCCTCTATTTTCACATCATTTCTCCATTCATTTATTGCTAATAAAGGAAGAATTAAATGCAATAATAGATATTTCTGATTATTTTTCACATCTCAGCATCTGAATACTATTTTTATGAATTTATCCATTATTTGGCAGAAAATAGATATGTTTGATAGTTTTCTTTCTTAGACGGGAAACTAAACCACAGAAAGAGCCAAAGAAGAAAATAGATATTGAATTGCAGAAGAAGCATCTGCCAAGACAACGTTCTGAAGACTGCCGCGGCAACATAGAAGACGACAAGTGATACTCAACAGGAAGAGAAAAAGATATCGAAAGAGTAAAAGAAAGAAGACAGTTCAGTTAAGAAGTCAAGCCCAAACCGCGGGAAAAGATATTTCAGGAATTAAGATTTATTTAATGTAATTTATTTAGGAATTAGATTTCTCTTCTATTTAGAACTTTTTCCTTGCATGGAAAGATCAACTTAGGACTTAGCCTATATAAGGCACTTAATAGGTTTAGGTTTAGGGGAGGAGCAGTCGGTTTACACAAATAACATATCCTTAGCCGCCGACCACAATATGTTCTAAACTCCCTTGGAGGTTTAGATTGTTGTGGAGTAGGTGGAGAGGAAGGTTACATTGTTATTGATATTTATTAATGCAAGTCTTATTTCATAGTTTATTCTTTTGGGGTACTTAGCTTTCGTTGCATATGAGCTCAAGATGATAAGTTTGTGAAGTAATATCCATTTGTCTAATATCGGGATAGTTAGGATCATGAAACGAGAGAATACGGTCTTTGCTCATGGGTATTGACTAATCTGGGTTGGATTCCAGCGACTAACAAGACGCATGTGAGGTTGTGATCTGCCCTTGATTAATGTCGGGAGGTATCATCAAGACACGGGGATTTCAACAGTTTTCTTCGCTTAGGGATAAGGAAGAAATAAATACATTTGCTCTATCGATCTATGAAAAGTTTAATTGTCAACAAGGCATAACCCCGCCTAGGCAGCTGCGGCGACCCTTTGTGCGATCCGCCGAGGCGACAATTCAACCCATTGCATTAATAAGTGGATTAACAATATAACTGGATTCTCCTCTACAAAGCATTCAATCTAACCTCGTTTTTCTCATTATTATTTCCTATAAATTAATATAGTTTAGTTAATGCAATTAAACCAATCTAATTATTTGTGTTTTTAATTTCTTAAGTGTAGTTATAGAAAATAGTAAAATCAACACAGTCCTCGTGGGACCGGCATCTTAAATACTACAATCTGACAAAGAGGGAATTTAATAAGGATTCCATTGCCTCCATCAGATTTGGCGCCGTTGCCGGGAACTGACGCTCAATTTTATTACCTATTATTTCTGCATATTTTTAATTATTTTAGTTATTTAATTAGTTTTAGCCTAGTTTAACTTCCGTGGGTTGTTTTGTGCATGACCAGGTTCAAACCTACCATTGATCAATACCCTTACGAACCAAAAATCGAAAAATAGCACGAGATCTAAAACGAAGGGAACGCCTAAGAATGAACGTAGACCCTGTCCAATAAAACAACGCGGGTATGAACACCGCCGCGGTAGAAAACCGTGGTGCCTTCGCAGTAGTTGATCGAGTAAATATTCTAAGACAAGAACGCGCTCGAACTATTTGAGATTATTTAGAGGAAGATTTATATAGGTTAACTCCTGCTGTTGTGATGCCTAATATAGAGGTAGAGCACTTCGAACTGAAACCGTTCATGTTCAACATGATCAATACCCTGGGCCAGTTTGAGGGTTCGGCTAATGAAGATACTCGATAGCATTTTAAGTCCTTTTTGGAGATTTTTAATTCGTTTAAACTATCGGGAGTCTCAGCCGACATTCTTAAGCTGAAATTATTTCCCTATTCATTGAGGGATAAGGCAAGAGCATGGTTAAACAACCTTCAGCCGGGATCATTGAATTCATGGACAGAAGTATGCCGAATCTTCCTTGCCAGATTCAGTTATACCAATATGACTGACAAACTCAGAAACGATATAACATCCTTTAGGCAAGATGAAGACGAATTAATGTATGAGGCGTGGGAAAGATACAGAGAATTATACAGAAAATACCCCATGCATGGTCTGCCTGAGTGGATACAAGTATCCATCTTCTGCAATACAGTGAACACCTCTGCGAGGATGATGCTTGATGCTTCCGCCAATGGTACCCTCTTAGACCGCCGACCCCATTAGAGTATAGAAATTCTGGATAGGCTAGCAAAGAACGACTATCAACACCCAACCACCAGAAGAGGCATAAATAGACGAGGCATGAAAAATTTAGAGTCTTCGAATTCCATTCTAATCCAACTATCCACCTTGACAAATATGGTGAAGGATTTGCAAAAGCCAAGTCACGTTCGAGAAGTAAAAGTAGTTACCATTCTCTGTGAAACATGTGGTGACAATCATGACTTGAACACATGCCCGCACAATCTAGAATCTTCCTTTTATGTTGGAAATTTTAATAGAAACAATATTTCCAACAACTATAATCCATCATGGAGGAAGCACCCAAATTTCTCATGGAGTAATCCTAATAATGCACTTAACCCGCAACATCACCAGTGCAATCTACTGAATTCTAGCAAAATAATAGAATTGCTCAGCAGCAGATGCCGCCGCAGGCACCGCCTCTGCAGCAAACAACAGAATTCCAAACTTTAAAGAATACACTGCAAACATTCATGGCCCAGACTGGTGCATATATTGCAAATATAAACAAGTTCATCCAAAAAGCTGACACTTTCATGGACAAAACAAAAATGAGAATGCAGAATAACGAAGCTGCTCTCAAAGCGTTGGAAACCACAGTAGGACAAATGGCACAACAGATGAAAAACAGACCCATAGGAGGTCTCCCGAGCGATACCGAAGTCGCTAGAGTTAATCCTCATGAACAATGTAAAGCCATATCGACTAGAAGTGGATTACAACTGAAGGACCCTGAAATACCTGCTCAAACAGTTGGTAAGACCCCTGAAACAGTAGTCCCTGAAGAAGCTAATAATGATACATCTAAGGCAAAGGAACCAACATATACTGCCGAAAATAATGTCGTAGCAGATGATGCCATAGCCGCACCATAAATAAGATTTCAGTGCGATGAAAAGATCGAAGATATACGCCCAGCACGACCTTTTCCATAAAGGTTAAAACAACAAAAACAGGAGTATCGGTTTAAGAAATTCTTGGATATACTTAAATAGGTATATATAAATATACATTTAGTGGAGGCAATTAAGAAAATGCCCAACTACGCCAAATTCCTTAAGGACATTATATCCAAAAGGAAAAAATTGGGGAATTTGAAATAGTTGCTACAACGGAAGGATGTGTGGCAATGATGCATAATAAGGTCACCACCAAAAGGAAAGATCCTGGTAGCTTCACCATACCATGTGCTATCAGTGATCAATATATGGGTAAAGCATTATGTGACTTAGGCGCCAACATAAATCTCATGCCTAAGTAGATATTCCAGTAAGGGTGGATAAATTTATTTTTCTTACTGATTTCTTAATTCTTGATTGTGAAGTAGATGAACACGCTCCAATCATATTAGGAATTTCGTTCCTAGCCACAAGAAGAACATTGATCGATTGTGAGAAAGGAGAACTGATCATAAGGGTCAATGATCAATTATAAGTGCTCAATTCACTATCACTTTTTACATCTTTCATGGATAATAATCACTTAATCTACATCTACTTGGACTAATGCATGTACTTAATGTGAGATATTTAGATATTCTGCTTTTGTAACGTATACAAATGATATTATAGAAAAGGCAAGCTTTACTACACTTTTATGCATTTGCAGGAATATCCATTGCTGCGACAGTAATTGAGGCCGAGGCAGAACCTGAGGCCACGACAGCACCTGAAGGACAAGTACTAATATTGTAGGCGAGATAAAGAGAAAAAGTGAAAGGCCACGCGGGAAAAAGAATCCTAATAGACACTAGGATATAAATCAAATATTTTTATTTATGTACTTGACTTGTATTTTACTCCAAGTTGTATTCCTACTTAGAAAAGGTTTGCCCTAGGCCAAACCTATATAAACCATAGGCGTCCAAGGAGAAGAGAGAATCACCCACATCGGAGACTAGAGAGCCGAATTCATCTTAGATTTTATAGTTTTCTTTATTTTCTATTATACTCTAATTTCCTTTAGGCTTAGGTGAAAGTTGTAGAGTACTAGTAAGAAGAGATTAAAATTTGTTTCTTGTATCAATGCAATAAAATATCAAGGTTTGCTTATTCTTTGCCATTCTTTGTTCTTGCATTCAAGCACGGAGAGAAGTTTGTGAGTAATCTATTTATCTAATATTGGGAGAGTTAGATTCATGAAAGGAATAAGTACGATATTTTTATATTCGGAAAATACTAACTCGACCTATGGATAGGTTAGAGTTTTAGCGGCTAAAAGAAGTATGGGATTAGTTGGTGATTATAATTGATTCACGCCGGGAGGTATTATGTCTCCACAGGGCTTGGTATACTTAATATGTCTCCCCTTGTTCCCTTGCTCCAGAAAAATAAAGTAAAAACGCAGATAAGTGGATTTGTTTAACTAACTAAATAATTAAATAACAAAACATAAAATAAAAGGTTGAGAACGATATAGAGAAAGTGGGTAGGATCCAGCTGCGTCAATTAGTGGATTCAATTGATCTTCTTCTTGTCCAATGCAATTACACAACATTGCTTTGACAGTACTACAGATACAGCCTCGGCAGTATTGGTGTTCTTTACCGCGGCAATCTCTTACTCTTGGGCAGAGGCATCAAAGTTCAGCAAAGTGTCCGTAGTTGACTCCGCTTATCTCTAAGTTAGAGTGTTGTTGGTGTCTGGTCCTTGACGATACCTCTCGGCGTAAATCAACGATAACCACCAACCAATCCAACACTTCTTTTAGCTGCTGAAACTCTTAACCTATCTCTAGGCCGAGTTAGTGTCTACAACACCGTACTTATCCCTTTCATGAATCTACACCTCTCGATGCTAAATAAATATATTACTTAAAAACTTCTCTCTCGAGCTTGAATGCAAGAACAAGGAATGATAATAGGATAAGCAAATTTTGATATTATTATTGCATTAGAATAAAGAAACAAGAATCAATCTCCTCTCACTAAAATCTACAACCTTCACTTATCCCTAAGAAATTTAGAATATAATATCGTTAGGTACAATTCTTAGGGAGAAGAGTTTCTCTAGAAATCGGCTCTCTAAACAATGTGGCCGGTTAGGGTATATATAGTCTTAACCTAGGGCAAACCTTTCCTAAATAGACTCTAACTTGGAGTAAGGAACAAGTCTTCTTTAAGAGATCTGATATTTCTGAATGTGCCGCCTTCTAGAAGGGTTTTCCCGCTTGGTCTTTAACTTGGGCTTTTAGTGCGCTAGCCTAGTCCAATTGGTGCGCTACATCTTCCAGAATGTTCTCTATATTTTTATCTTTCATTGTGCCTCCAATTTTGGTGCTTCCACTCTGGATTCTGCCGCGGCCTTGTCTTCTACCTCGGCCTCAACATTGCTTCACTGCTGCTTCAGCCCTAGATATTCCTGCATGTACAGAATATGTAATATCTGTATTCTCTATAAATATTGACTTTGTAAGTAATGCTAACGGAATATCCAATATTTACGCAAAGAGTTCATATTTCAGTTCAAGTTGATGTATAATAGATGCATAAAGTACCATGATATGGGTAGTAAATAACTGCCTTTTAGGCACTCATCAAATACCCCCAAACTCGAACTATTGCTTGTCCTCAAGCTATGCAAGACATCAAATTGCCGAACCTTACTCCCCTTTGGTCTTACTTTTCCATCTATTCTTCCCACCATGGCCATGTCTATCTTTTCGTTTTAGCCACTAGTTTATCTAAGGACTTTTACTAAGAAACAAGCTATAAGGCTAGGTGAGTGTGTGCATTTTATGGACAAGGTTGATTCAAGGCTTTCTTAGATAAACTCTAAGTTCAAGATAAATAGAATTTTGGACTAAAGTTGTCTCTTTAAAACAACAAGTCTTGAGCCAATTTCGGGCACCTCAAGATATGCATTTTCTATTTTTTTCTTTTTCTTATTTTTTTTCTTATTAACCACCTATTTAGCATACTAGAGCCAGTTTTGGGCACCTCTAGCACGAAGGAGAGCAAAACTAGAGCCAGTGATAGGCACCTCTGGTTATTTTTCCAAAAGGTTCTAAGTCTTTATCACCTAAGTTTATTAAAAGAATTACTAAATCAAACAAGTCCAAAAAGTGTTTATTTTCTTTCTAACCCTAAAGCAAGCTTCTAAGTTTTATTCCATGAGTATCCTATGGTTATCCCTTCAAAACAGAACTTGGCCATGGTAAGGAGAAAAATTTTTATAGCCTTAAAAGAGTAAACTAAAACAAAGCTGATGTAGGGCAGTGTAGGATTACAAACAATAGTTCAAGAAAAGAGAATATTGTAAAAAATTTCAGAAAAAATTTACTACCTTTTCATGGTAATGTCGTGACAGTGGGTAGCCTCGGTAGTGCTTCTGCACCTACAATCTCCCCCAAACTCACACCGAGCACTGTCCTCAATGCTCATAATATAAGGCAAACAATAATTGCAATAAGGAAATAGACAAAAGCAGTAAATGAAATATTTATAACGACTTCGAGAAGCTGCTTGTATAGAGCATTCTCTACCTTCCGCCTAGATCCTTGTGCTGGTGATTGCTGTTGTTTGGCCTGCCGATGCGGCTGAACTCGACTGGGCGTTGTGCAGTGCGTTGGTGCCGTAACTTTATCTCCCTCTTCCACTTCGTCTGTATTTTCTATTTGCACGATTTCTGTCCCGCCCCTTACCGTGGCAGTGGGTATTGTTGATTCATGGGACGAACTGTGGTATTCATCAATCTCGCGAGACAGTGTATCTCTGCTGAGATTGGGCATAGGGATTGGTTCCCTTTGGGGAGAGTTAAAGACAGCTCACCTCTTAGATGACCTTTGGCTGGTAGATGATACTCCGGCAGACCTTGCTGGCCTGGAAGGTCCGAAAGCATGAAACTGTTGATGCTGCCATGGCTGGAAAAATGGTTGTGGTCTTGGGGAAGGTGTTGTCTCAGTGTACGGGTTGGCAGTAACAAATATGTTGGCTGGGAATTCGGGGAATTGCGCCCCTTGATGTGGGAAGCTTTGCATCATCATGTTGGCTAGAGATGTGTTGAAGTCGCGCTGGTACTCCATGTAGTGTTGTTGGCGAAGGTCCATGGCTACCATCCTTTGCAGAATTTCTTGGTATGAGTCTGCTGCGGTAGTTGGCTCGGAAGAGGTTGGTGTTTCTGTTGAATACTGCCCTCAAGCGGTGAAGTCGGTAGTAAACTGCTGCGGTGTTGCTTGGACAGGTTCTGTATGCGTGATCTGCATAACTCGGTGGCAGAAAATCTCTTGTCTATCCCTGTCGAGTTGGCGTATATTCATCCGTGTCTTCGACCGGAACTCCTACATTAATGCACAAGGGAGAGATTAAACATGGGAAATAAAGCGGTCTACGTTCTTTTTTACCATATTCATGAATTTCGTGAAGAATGATCTCTCCAATGTTGATGCTTCTCTTCTTGATGATAGACTGGATCAACACCAGTCTTTTGCGATCCATTGTGCTGTTATGGGAGGTTGGGATAATTCATCTTTTGGCAAAGGTACACCATATCTTGTCCTCAGATATTAGATTCTGCCTTATTACTAAACCCTTATGGGCACCGGTTTCTTATGAGGTGTTGCTGTAACAAAGCTCATCTTTAATCTCTTCATAGTCTTGAGTGGTGATGCCATCTACGAATTCGGCATGATCATTACATGTGGGTGTGAGACCATAAAATTCATTGATGACTTTGGCATCAAGTTGCACAGGCTTACCTCGGTAGTGGATAAAGAGGTTGTCCTTGCTTAGCCCATGTGCGTAAAATTCTCTCACAATTGTGACGTTCATCGGTGGAGGCTGTAGGCAGAATGCCTCCCAATCTTGATACTGAATCTTGTTGAACAAGTATGATTCAATGCCGAAGTATATCTTATTGGTCTATTGAAATCCTTGCTCTTCCCATAATTGCCGAGCAATGAACGAGCGGTTGAATCGGTCAGCAACAGTGGCGAATCTTGTGTAAGAAGTCATTGATTGTTCGTGGAGAATGGTTTGAGAAATTCTGGAGTAAGAGAGAGAGATGAAAATTTCAAGAGATTGGAAAGATAGTGAGAGCAAAATTGTTCAAGAAAGCAAAAGTAGCAAGAATGCAAGAGTAAATAATGCACATCAATGAGTCTACTTATATAGGTTATAAAAATAAGACTGTTAAAAAGTAGTCGTTAGGCATTTACTTCCTTGATGCATAGTTATTGCCACGGAGGATTTCTCAGCAGAGAGCCGTTACACTGTTTCTACCCGTTAGGAATTCTACGGCTCTAACACAGTACACTGCTGCGGTAGCAAACTTCCTGCTGTGGCATAATTTTTTTGCATTCGTTGCTTTATTTATTCTAAAAAAGACATAAAAACACTGAACATAATAACATAAAATACTGAAAATAACAATATATAAACTAATCCTAATATAATAACTAAAATTGAAGGGAATATATTATATTACTTGTGGAGTGCATGTGAATGCATCTCCCACTTTCATTATCTCTTTCTGGCCCGTATCTTTCTTTATGAATTAGCCAGTCCCTTCAGTGCATTCGATTTCTTCTTTGGGTTTTATTCGTTTACCGAACAGTCTGCTGAGCGTACTACCCAGACAGGATATTTTAGTACCATGATTTGGTGTATGGAGAGCCTTACATTCTACTAGAGCGTCTGAATTTGTAAGATTGTGGAAGGCGTTCAACTTGACTTGTTGATCGTTTATTCGCATTGTGAGCTCGCCATTTTTCACATCGATGATGGTGCGTCCAGTAGCAAGGAAATGTCGACCCAATATGATCGGTGCATTGTTTTCGGCCTCACAGTCAAGGACAAGAAAGTCGGTAAGAAATATAAACTTGTCTACCTTCACCGGAATGTCCTCAATTTTTCCTTCAGGATGCACATAGGACGGATCCACAAGTTGGAGCAGTACTGTTGTTGGTTTTTCCCATCCTATTCCAAGTTTTTGAAAAACTGATTTGAGCATAAGGTTGATGCTTGCTCCCAAGTTACATAGGGCCTTTCTTTTATAACCATCCCCAATCGCACAAGGGATTGTGAAGCATCCAAGATCCTTTAGCTTGGGCGGCATACGATTATGCAACATGGCCATACAACCTTCAGTGGCTGCCACCGTTTTAAATTCCGCTAACCTTCCTCGTTTGGATACTATGTCATTTAATAACTTGGCATAGTTGGGCATTTGTTCAATAGCCTCAACTAGTGGCAAGTTGATATGGATCTACTTTAAGATGTTTAGGAATTTCTGAAATTGGTGGTCCTGTTTGTGCTTTTTTAACCTCTGCGGGAAAGGAGGTGGTGATCTTATGTCCTCCAGGTTTCCCTGGATATTTAGTTTAATACCTGGGGTGAACTTATTTGCAGCTGCCTCGGTAGGTGTTTCTGGTACTATTGGTTCTGTTTTCGTGGTAGTGCTTTCAACAGGGTCCTGCTCAGCTTTTGAGTCCTCATGATGTTGCTTTTTTGGTTAGACTCTATCGGTTGAGGTCCCTTCTTTATCTTTTAATTGTAGGTCACTTCTTGTTGTAATTACCTTGCATTGCTTGTGGCCTAACACCTTAGCAACTTCAGTATTGCTAGGTAAACCCCCTGGTGGTCGAGTGTTTTGTCGTTGGGCAAATTAACCAACTTGGGTTTCTAAAGACTTTATCGCAGCCTCCTGGTTCTGTAGTCTATCTCAGTTCGGTTCATAAAGTCATCAGTACGCTTCATGAAACGGCTATTCTCTATCATGTAAGCATCAGTCTTTGTCATAAAAGCCATGAGAGAATCTGTCAATGCATTCAGAGACTGTTGCTGTTGTACCTGCTATTGTGGCATAGACTGCTGAGTGTGCTGCTGCAGCAGGTTCTGGCTTTGATGCTGGAATCCAGGGGCTTGATTAATTGGATTTAAGGCATTGTTAGGGTTACTCCAAGAGAAGTTTGGACGCCTTTTCCAAGATGGGTTGTAATTGTTGGACATCATTTGATTGTTTCTGTTATAGTTTCCAACATATAGGCTGATTTCCTCATCTTGCTTGTAATCGGATGAGTTAACTGCCTTAACCTCATATATGTTTCTCTAGGCTTGCATATTCTAAACCATCTTGGTCAGAGAAGCCAATTGTGCTGCCACCGAACTGGATGTATCTAATTCATGGGCTGTGGCATGACATCTCATTCCTCCTCGCCTTGATGTGGGAAATTGGAAATTGTTCCTTGCGAGTTTGTTCAGAATCTCAATGGCCTTCGCGGGTGCTCTATCCAAAAGTGTCCCATTCGCGGAAGCGTCTAGCATCTTTCTTGTGGAGGCATTGGTAGCATTATAAAACATGGAGACTTGCGTCCACAAGGGAAAACCATGTAATGGGCATTTGTTTAACAATTCTCTATAGCGTTCTCATGCCTCATACATCGGTTCATCCTCATCTTGCCGGAATGATGTGATTTCATTATGGATGTGATCATAGAGATTTATTGGATTAAACCTCGTAATGAGTTCTCAGTAGAGTTCCTTCCAAGATCCTATGGATCCTGCTGGGATACCATTCAACCAAGTTTTTGCCCTATCCCTCAGTGAATAAGGGAACAATTTTAATCATAAAATATCTTCATGGATTCCTTGAATCTTGAAAGAGTTACACACTTCCATGAAAGATTTAAGATGCTACCTTGCATCTTCAGTAGCATACCCACTAAACTGTCCAATTGTGTTCAACATGTTGAACATCACTGGTTTGAGCTCAAAGTGAGTTGCTTCGGTTTCTGGTGTGACTACGCCAGGGTTGAGTCCGTTTAGATCTTCCACCAGATAGTCTCTAACAGTGGGCTGCCTCGGTAATGGTTGCGGTAGTGGCTGCTGCGGCATTGCTGGTGGCAGTACATTATGATCAACAGGTGGAATTTGTCCTCTTGATGGATCATCCATGACTTGGAACAAGTTGCGTCTCGTACAATGGACCACTCGGGTTTGCCCTAGTCATATACTAAAGAAGTCAAAGTTAATAAAAATAAAATAATTAAAATTAAAGTTAGATAAAGAATGATTAAAGAGCAAGAAAATAAAGAAAAACAAAATTTAGTTGTCAATCCCCGGCAACGGCGCAAAAAACTTGATGCGTGTAATAAAAGCGCAATTGAGTGCAAGTATACACGTCGCCAAGTAATAAAGTGATAAGTATATCTTGTATCGTCTCCACAGGGATTGGTATACTTAATATGTCTCCCCTTGTTCCTTTGCTCCTAAAGATAAAGTAAAAACACAGATAAGTGGATTTGTTTAACTAACTAAATAATTAAATAACAAAACATAAAATAAAAGGTTGAGAACGATATAGAGAAAGTGGGTAGGATCCAGCTGCGTCAATTAGTGGATTCAATTGACCTTCTTCTTGTCCAATGCAATTACACAATACTGCTTTGACAGTACTGCAGATACAGCCTCGGCAGCATTGGTGTTCTCTACCGCGAAAATCTCTTGCTCTTGGGCAGAGGCATCAAAGTTCAGCAAAGTGTCCGTAGTTGAATCCGCTTATCTCTAAGTCAGAGTACTGTTGATGACTGGTCCTTGACGATACCTCTCAGCGTAAATCAACGATAACCACCAACCAATCCAGCACTTATTTTAGCTGCTGAAACTCTTAACCTATCTCTAGATCGAGTTAGTGTCTATAATATCGTACTTATTCCTATCGTGAATCTATACCTCTCGATACTAGATAAATATATTACTTACAAACTTCTCTCTCGATCTTGAATGCAAGAACAAGGAATGACAATAGGATAAGCAAACTTTGATATTATTATTGCATTAGAACAAAGAAACAAGAATCAATCTCCTCTCATTAATATCTACAACCTTCACCTATCCCTAAGAAATTTAGAACATAATGTCGTTAGGTACAATTCTTAGGGAGAAGGGTTTCTCTAAAAATCGGCTCTCTAAACAATGTGGCCGGCTAGGGTATATATAGTCTTAACCTAGGGCAAACCTTTCCTAAATAAACTCCAACTTGGAGTAAGGAACAAGTCTTCTTCAAGGGATCTGATATTTCCAAGTTTGCTGCCTTCTAGAAGGGTTTTCCCGCTTGGTCTTTGACTTGGGCTTTTAGTGCGCTAGCCTGGTCCATTTGGTACGCTGCATCTTCCAGAATGTTCTCTATATTTTTATCTTTCATTGTGCCTCCAATGTTGGTACTGCCACTTTGGATTCTATCGCGGCCTTGTCTTCTGCCTAACCCTAACATTGCTTCACTGCTGCTTCGGCCCTGGATATTCCTGCATGTACAAAATATGTAATAATATCTGCATTCTCTATAAATATTGACTTTGTAAGTAATGATAACGGAATATCCAATATTTACGCAAAGAGTTCATATTTCAGTTCAAGTTGGTGTATAATAGATGCATAAAGTACCATGAGAAGGGTAGTAAATAACTGCCTTTTAGGCACTCATCAACAACAAAACTGGATCCTAGCCACTTTCTCATTCTGATTATTCTCTTAGTATTTAGTTTTCTTTATTCAAGTTATTTAGTTTGCTTCAACCAAATTAATGTGTTTTTACTTTATTTCTTTTACAGAGCAAGAAGACAAAAGAAGACATATTAAGTAGATCTATCCCTGTGGAGACGATACACGATAATACTTATCACTTTATTACTTGCGATGTGTACACTTGCACTGTTTGCGCACTTTTTACACGCAACAAGTTTTGGCGCCATTGTCGGGATTGACAACTAAATTTTGTTTTCTTTATTTTCTTGCTTTTAGTTATTTTTATTTTTATTTTACTTTATTTTTTTTGTATATGATCAGAGCAAACCCAAGCAACCCTTTGTACGATTTAGATCCAAAGATTGAAACCACACGTCAAAGGTTGAGAAGAAAAATCCAAGCAGCTATGGCAGATAACCCAGGAGACCAAAACTTACATGCTGGCAATGGAGGCCTTCCGCCGCGACAGCTCACTGTCAAAGATTTCCTGGAAGAGGATTTGAATGGGTTAAATCCTAGAGTTGTCACACCAAAAACCGAAGAAGCCTACTTTGAACTGAAACATGTCATGTTCAATATGCTCAATACTATTGGACAGTTTGGTGGGTCTTTGACAGAAGATGCCAGACAACATCTCAAGTCATTCATGGAGATCTGTAATTCCTTTAAAATCCAAGAATTTCATGAAGATGTGTTGAGACTAAAACTATTTCCCTATTCACTGAGGGATAGGTCAAAAACCTGATTAAATAGCATTCCAGTAGGATCAATAGGATCTTAGAGTGAACTTTGCCGTGATTTCATTACACGTTTTAATCCTACAAATTTATATGATCGTATCTGTAATGAAATTACTTCTTTTCGACAGGCAGATGATGAACCAATGTATGAGGCATGAGAGCGCTATAGGGAGCTACTACACAAGTGTCCTTGGCATGGATTCCCATTATGGACACAAGTGACCATATTTTACAATGCCACCAATGCCCCAAGAAGCATGATGTTAGATGCCTCTATCAATGGAACATTTCTTGACAAAACTCTAGAGGAAGCTATAGAGATCCTTAACAAACTCGAAAAGAATGATTTTCAATTCCTTACATCTAGGAGAGGAGGAGTAAGACGCCAAGCCACAGTGAATGAATTAGAAACATCCAATTCAGTGGCAGCACAATTGGCCTCTCTTACTAAGATGGTGCAAAATATGCAAACACAACACAATACCCATGAGGTTAAGGCAATTGATTTTTTTTAATTTATGTGGAGGTAACCATATTTCTTTTGAATGTATGCAGAATCTAGAATCTAGCCTTTATGTTGGAAACTACAATAGAAACAACATGATGTCTAACACATACAACCCATGAAAAAGGCATCCCAACTTCTCATGGAGTAATCCTAACAATACCTTGAATCCAACTACTCAACCCTCAGGTTTCCAGCATCCAATGCAATGCAACATCTGCCGCAACAGCAGGTACAACAACCAATGTCACAGCAGTAGATGTATCAGCAGCAGCCTGTCTGTTCACTGGAAAATTCTCATAAGGCTTTTATGATGAAAACAGAATCATACATGGCAGAGAATAGTAACTTCATTAAAAGAATTTATGCATTCATAAATAGAACTAAGATGAGGTTACAAAACCAAGAGGCAGCTATCAAATCACTGGAAACTCAGGTTAGGCAGTTTTCTCAAAACTTGACTACTAGACCACAAGGAGGATTACCCAGCAATACTGAAGTTGCAAAGGTAATGGGCCATGAACAATGTAAGGCAATCACTACTAGGAGTGGTCTATAACTTAAGGAGATGTTAGGAAACTCAGCAGACAAAGTCCCACCAATAGAACAAGAAGAGGACTTGGATGCTGAACCAAAAGATCGTGTCACAAAAATCCCAGCAGAAAGCACTACCCCAACAGATAAATCGGAAGTCCCATGACTAGCCGCCTAAACAACAAAATAACTAGTAGTGCCAGGTATAAAATTCCAAACTAATGAGACACTGGAAGAGTTACGACTCCCCCACCTTTCCCATAAAGGTTAAAAAGTCATAAAAAGGACTACCAATTTAAAAAGTTCTTGGACATATTGAAGCAAGTCCATATAAACTTATCATTTGTTGAGGCAATAGAACAAATGTCAAACTATGTTGAATTCTTAAAAGACATTGTGTCTAAGAGAAAAAGGCTTGGTGAGTTTGAAACAGTGGCTGCAACTGAAGGATGCATGACAATGCTTTATAATTGCATGCCTCCTAAATTAAAGGATCCTGAATGCTTTACCATACCTTGTACGATAGGAAATCACTATGAAGGAAAGGCCTTATGCGACCTTGGAGCAAGCATAAATTTGATACCTAAATTTGTTTTCCAAAAGCTTGGAATAGGAAGGACAAAACCCACAACCATGATGCTCCAATTAGTGGATAGATCGAGAACATATTGGTAAGGGTAGATAAATTTATTTTTCCAGCTGACTTCCTTATTCTTGATTGTGAAGCAGATGACAGTGCACCAATCATCCTGGGGAGACCTTTTCTAGCCACTGGACGCACTCTTATTGATGTGGAAAAATGATAGTTGACAATGAGGGTTAACGACCAACAAGTCAAACTCAATGTTTTCCAAACCTTGAAAAGACATGATGACCCAGAGGAGTGCAAGGTTATCCATACCATAGATTCAGATAGAAAATTATCCTGTCTCAGCAATCACTGCCTCAGTAGTACGCTCGACAATGCTATTGATAATAGTTACAACAAAGTCCTGGATAATGTTGAAACATCAGAGGTGAAGAATTCCAATTGGACAATACACTTTCTAGGTAAACTCAGGCCCAAATAGTCAGAACCACATGGTGCAGTAATGATCAAATCAAAAAGGGATGGGCATGAATTCAAAGTGAATGGCCAACGGTTGAAGCACTATTCTGGCCAACACGATATGAGAATTATAGAGACCATCACTTTAGGAGATGCACTTACATGCAGTCCTATCGTAAATTAATTCTTTCATCTTATCTTTATTTTATTGCACTTTAGGATTAGTTTGAGTTTAGATTTTTATTATTTTAATCTTTTCTTCTTGTTTATTTTAGGACGAGAATCAAGGATCAAAGTGAAGTCTTTCATAACAGCAAGGCCTCGACAACTGATTGTTACTAGCAGCTCTTCAGAGTCCATTTAATTTTTACACCTTTACTCTGCTTTTATATATCTTTACTTGTTCATTTTCATACTTTTTTTCTACTGTGTTCCATTAATATAAGCATTGAGGACAATGCTTGTTTCGAGTTTGTGGGTGTAGATCTACTGCCGAGGTAGTTCACTACTACCGCGTCCTTGCAATGAAAGGAAGTATTTAAGTGGTTTTTCAAAAAATTTTATGTCCACCACCTTACTTGAATTATTGTCCATACTTTTGTACTGCATCTACATCAGTATTGCCTTAGTTTATTCTTTTAAGGCTATAGAAATCTTTCTCCTTACCATGTTGAGAAGGGTAGTGACATTGATCCACAAGAGGCTCAACAAGCTCTTGAAATAGCGGAAGCTAACTTGAGGAAAGCTGAAGGCAAGAGGCAAACAATTGAGGCAAATCTAGCTCTCAGACGGGCTAGGACACGAGTAGAGGCTATCAACGTGATTTCGTAACTAGTTGGTTAATCGAAAGAATTTCCGTATAAACAGAACTTTCGTTTATACATCCCATTTTGATTCTGTCGATTAAATAGAATCAAATACAATCAAAAGTTAAATCAGATTTTGATCTAACGAAAAATTTGAAAATTGAAAACGGAAATAGAATAGGATGAAAAAGATAGAAAATCAATAAAAGAAGGTGGGTAGAAAAACTTATTAGACACCGGGATCGACGGTATCTAATAAGTTCTACCTACTATTGGATTTGAACCAATGACTCCCGCCGTATGAAAGCAATACTCTAACCGCTGAGTTAAGTAGGTCATTTATTATTATAAGGAATCATAAAGAGAAAGAAAAAGAACCTATCATGATTAAGTGTTGTTTAGAAGGCTTAACTTTAGGATACGTAAGGAAGAAACCTTAGAAGCTTCCTATAAGATTGATCTTAAAAACACTTTTGGGACTTATTGGATTATAGGAATTCTTTTAATGTACTTAGGTGATAAAGACTTAGACTTTTGGAAATGTGACTAGAGGTGCCTATCACCGGTTCTAGGAATCACTCTTCGTGCCCGAAATTGGCTCTAGTATGCTAAAAAGACTATCAAAAGAAAGAAGGAAATATTGATGAGAAAACACAATCCTTGAGGTGCCCGAAATTGGCTCAAGAAATTGTTGTTTTAAGAAGAGAACACTAAATCCAAGTCTACTTGTCTTGAACTTAGAGTTTGTCTAAGAAAGCCTTTAATCAAACTTGTTCACAAAAAAACACACACTCACAAAATCTTATAGCTTGAGTCCAGGTAAATCCTTGGGTAACCAAAAGGTTAAGGCTTAAGAATAAGCATAGTTATGGTGGGGAGAATAGATGAAAACGTAAGACCAAGAAAGAGTAAGGTTTCGCAAATTGATGGTTTGTATTGCTTGAGGACAATCAATAGTTCGAGTTTGGGGGTGTGATAAATACTCAATTCACTATCACTTTTTACACCTTTCATGGACAATAATCACTTAATCTACACCTACTTGGACTAATTCATGTACTTAATGTGAGATATTTAGATATTCTACTTTTGCAACGTATACAGATGATATTTATAGAAAGTCAAGCTTTACTGCACTTTTATGGATTTGCAGGAATATCCATTGCCGCGACAGTAATTGAGTCCGAGGGAGAACCTGAGGCCACGGCAGCACTTGAAGGACAAGTACTGATATTGTAGGCGAGCTGAAGAGAGAAAGGAGGTGGACATTTCTGGACAAGCAGCACAAGGATCGGAGCGGGGAAGCGAGAAGTAAGCCCAAGTCAAATGCCACGCGGGAAAAAGAATCCTATTAGGAATAAACTTGGAAATAAAACAAATATTTCATTTATGCACTTGACTTGTGTTTTACTCCAAGTTGCATTCCTACTTAAGAAAGGTTTGCCCTAGGCCAAGCCTATATAAACCATAGTCATCCAAGGAGAAGAAAGAATCACCCACATCGGAGACTATAGAGTCGAATTCATCTTAGATTTTAGAGTTTTTTTTACTTTTCATTATGTTCTAATTTTCTTTAGGCTTAGGTGAAAGTTGTAGAGTATTAGTGAGAAGAGATTAAACTTTGTTTCTTGTTTCAATGCAATAAAATATCAAGGTTTGCTTATTCTTTGTCATTCTTTTTCTTCTATTCAATCTCGGGAAAGAAGTTTGTGAGTAATCTATTTATCTAATATCGAGAGAGTTAGATTCATGAAAGGAATAAGTACGATATTTTTCTATTCGGAAAATACTAACTCAACCTAGGGATAGGTTAGAGTTTCAGCGGCTAAAAGAAGTGTGGGATTGGTTGGTGATATAATTGATTCACGTCGAGAGGTATAATCAAGGACTGATCATAAACAGTTTTTCGACTTAGGGATAAGGAGAGACATCAAAGGACACTTTGTCGAATCTTGGTAAATTCCATCCAAAATCAAGGGATTGCCGTGGCGGATGACACTTATCGCTGTCGAGGCAGTAAAACTGTAGTGCTGCTGAGGCAGTGATGTGTGATTGCATTAGACAAAAACAAGTCAATTGAATCCTCTATACAACACAACTGGATCCTGGCCACTTTCTCATTCTGATTATTCACTTAGTATTTAGTTTTCTTTATTCAAGTTATTTAGTTTACTTCAACCAAATTAATCTATGTTTTTATTTTATTTCTTTTATAGAGCAAGAAGACAAAATAAGACATATTAAGTAGACCAATCCCTGTGGAGATGATACACGATAATATTTATCACTTTATTACTTGCGACGTGTACACTTGCACTATTTTCGCATTTTTTACACGCAACAAGAAAAGATCAATGTATTTAAAAATCTAAAGCATCAGGATGAACCAGATGAATGCAAAAGAATTGATTAGTCTCTAATTTAGTTTTAGGAATTAGAAAATTATTTTTTTAGGATTTAGATTTTAATTCTCATAATTTTAATTTTACATTTTAATTTCTCATATCTGCTTTATTTAGCTGTTAGGCCCATATAAAAGAACAAAAAAATGACCAAGCCCAAACTACGGCCCAAAATTTAGGTGGAAAAATTTACTACCCGTTAAAAATTATGTTGTTTCCTCTGCCAACGGACACCAGCTGTAGAAGCGTCACATGCACGCTAGCAGGCATTAATTATGTCGCTCTCTCAATCGCCGCGCCATTTCATTCCTTTAAATACAAAGGTAAGGGCAAGGGATAACCATCTCTCATCCTTCAATCTATATTCAATCTTAGACATTTTGCTACATCTTCTACTCTACAACCCCAAAACCCCGATGGCAAATCAACCACAAGGCTTTTACTACACAGGTGATGATGATCTCGGGTTGAAAAAATTTATTCTATCTAAGATCACCTTTTAAAGATAGCAAATGTTTGCAAAAAATCCTCCAGTAGCAAACATTGAATGGGTACGTGAATTCTACACACACAGGCTAGTGGTAAAAAATCCATACACTTACCTCAGGAGAAGAGCAATACCTATAGTTGACGTTGTTATCAATGCCTACTTCGGCCTTGACATCGAAACCAATGAACATGTTGCGTTTGAAGCCGCCTTGATGGAAGAGGATTACAAAGCAACAAAAGCGAAACTCTGCATGCCTGGAACTGAATGGAATACAGGAAAGCATCGTGGTTCTGTTAACTGGTTAACCGCAAAGACTTACAACCGGAAGCCAAATTGTGGAACACATTTGTAAAGAGGAATCTACTATCAACATCTCATAATCAGACAATAGATCGACCACGCCTAGCACTAATTCATTCAATCATCCACAACCGAAGGATAAACATGGGATGCATCATCAGTGAGCAAATCTTTGAGTGCGCAACCAAAGACAAAGGTATACTCATTTTTACATACTTAATAATTGCCTTGGCTAGGCTAGAAAGTGTACCAACGATGCCATTCGACACATACACACCGGAATGAAAGAGATGGACTATGGATGTGTACATAAAAAGAATACAAGTAGAGGAAGCCATCCCACAATCTTTCATTCCTCCCTCGGTAGAAGCAGAACACGCCGAGGCCGCTCAACCAACAGGCGCAGAAGAAGAAGCCACCCCAACACCAGGGGATATCCTGAACACACTGTTACGGATGGAGAAAAGGCAACTGACATTCATGAATTATGTCAAAGAATTCAACAACGCTATAATAGCCACGATTGTAAATGAACTTCCAACATGCGAAACGATCTTCCCAGAATTCAACATAGATATCTCAACCCCACAATAATATCCATTTACTCCTTTCCAAACAAATACTGCCTCCGCCACAGTACTAGTATCTCCTGTAACTACCACTAAGGCTATCGCAACAGAACCATTCTCTGCCACCTTAGCAGCTGCAGATTCTGTTCAAAAAGCTATCTTACCAGCAGATTCTAGTTCACTAGAATGAAGCACTCATTAGATGACATGAAATCCTTCACGCAAACCATAAAGGAGAATATTTCTCCCAAAGCAGCACAAGAAGGGTAGAAGAGAAAGACAATCGCTTCATCCCCAATCGACTTGGATCCAGAAGAGGAGCAACCACGAGGCCAACTCCTATCTGAGTCCAGTCACACCGATCTGCCAAGAAGCTGGTGGTTAGCCCGCCAATGGTAGTAGCCCAGTAATCACCGAAGCCGACCACCCAGCAGACACCGAACACTCGTTGAAAGCTGATAATCAAAAATGATTTTGAGGATTCATTTGGATCCTCCACATCATTTTAAAGGGCAGTAGTTTTCTTTATTTTTTCTTTTTCTTTTACTCTTTTATTTTCTTTTTTCTTCTTTTTTTAATTTTGGTTATATCCATGTGCATGCATTGAGGACAATGCATACCTTGAGTTTGGGGAAGCATTTGCCTATTTTGTAAGATGTAAATACAATGTATGGAATTAATCGAAGTATCTCATTAATGCTTTAAATCTTGTCATAGTTACTTAAGTATTACTTCAAAAAAAATTTAAGTCTGTTGAATTTTATTAGAACTGCCTCGGCAGTGATATAATTCTTCAGCCGCGGTTGCAGTTTGAACCATTTACCAGACTTGAATTCTGAAGGGTTTGCTAGGATTAGTACTTAGCATTAGACTATGAGCCTGAAAACATCTTAAAACATTGCTAGCCTTAGTTGATTTTAAAAGTTATTTTCTTTGAAAAGCAATAAGGACTTAGGCTTAGATTTTAAACTAGAGGTGTCTATCACTGGCTCTAGTTAGTCTATAGAGATGCCCATGACTGACTCTAGGACTTAGAATTCTCCTACTTACTAGAGGTGCTTATCACTAGCTCTAGTAAGAATATGCTAAAATACTTGAGGTGCCCATGACTGACTCAAGCAAGTATAACTATATAGTAATGTATAATTATACATCAAATTCAGAGAGGAAGCAAAAGAATTAAGAAATCTTAAGTAGAAAGTCATGAGCTAAAAAAAGGATTAGAATTTAGAAAATCAGCTTAGACACAGCTACGCACACACACACTAAGACTCATAGCCCAGTTTCGAGGAATTCCTAGAACCAAGAAGAGGCCGAGTCAAGAAAAGAATTCTGCCGCGGCAGGCAGGACGGTATATCACTTTAAAATTCCCTACTTAAAACTTATCTTTTGCATTGCTTGAGGAAAAGCAATAGTTCGAGTTTGGGGGTATGATGAGTGCCTAAAAGTCCTCTATTTTCATATTATTTCTCCACTCATTTATTGCTCAGAAAGACAGAATTAAATGCAATAATAGATATTTTTTATTATTTTCCACATCTCAACATCTGAATACTATTTTTATGAATTTATCCATTATTTGGCAGAAAACATATATGTTTGATAGTTTTCTTTCTTAGACAGGAAACTAGATCACAGAAAGAGCCAAAGAAGAAAATAAATACTAAATTGCAGAAGAAGCATCCGCCAAGGCAACATTCTAAAGACTGCCACGACAACATAGAAAATGACAAGTGATGCTCAAAAGGAAGAGAAAAAGATATCGAAAGAGTAAAAGAAAGAAGACAACTCAGTTAAGAAGTCAAGCTCAAACCACGGGAAGAGACATTTTAGGAATTAAGATTTATTTAATGTAATTTAATTAGGAATTAGATTTCTCTTCTATTTAGAACTCTTTCCTTGCATGGAAAGATCAACTTAGGACTTAGCCTATATAATGCACTTATTAGGTTTAGGTTTAGGGGAGGAGAAGTCGGTTTACACACAAAACATATCCTTAGCCACTGACCATAATATGTTCTAAACTCCCTTGGATGTTTAGATTGTTGTGGAGTTTTTTCTTTTTTTTTTATCTTTCTTCTGTTTTTTATTAATTTTATATTAATAATATTATTACTACAATAATATTAAAAATATTAAAACCCGATAAAAAAAGTGATTACACACCATAAATTAGAGTTTTAAACCTTTTACAACATTGAAAATTTATAGAGAATTTTTAACTTACTAGAATTTTGACTTTGCCTTACTTAAAAATTCATATCTTTTTATTTAAAACTCCAAATTGTTCACCGTTTGTTGGAGACTAAACTAGACTCAATTATGATTTTATTAATATAAGATTCACATTTTATATCAATAGATTATTTTTTTTACAAATTTCTAAATTGGATGTTATATTATTTATTTTTGGATAATTTTCCCAAGATCCAAGTATGATACAGTTCTAACATAAATTTGTAACAAGACATATTTTCAGCAAGCATATTCATATTTTCATTCAATAGAAATGGATTTCAACCAAGTACATAAATTTTCAGTATGTATTGTTCATACATTCATGCTATTAACCTAATTTCTAACAACCTCTAGCTGGTATACATGCAATCTATCTAATTCTCAACAACAATTAGGTTATTGGACTAAGAATAAATAGGTTAGCTTACCTTCTTCCTTAGATAGCTTCAAGAGCTCAATGTATGCATGAAATTGAGTTTAACTCTCTATCAAAACTGTATCAATTCTCTCTCCCTTACTAATTGGTGTTTTTGATATGAATGAGGAAGAACAAGAAGAATAACTTCTTTTTTTTTCTTTTTTTAATCAATTATCACATATCTAATAGTCAACTTGCATAGGAGATTGGCCATGTACAAGGATCATTTTCAAGTCCTTATATAGCATGCAAGCCTTCCTTTTTTTTCTAATCCATTTTAGTCCTTAGATATTAGTTATCTAAGATGCTCGTAATTCAATTTGGTCCTTAATTTATTCAATTGTTTTTGTTTGCATAATTTTCATGTAATTAATTACCAATTAGGTTGTGGCATGCTACTTGGTCATGATTTAGGGTAATACAAGACAAGTCAATTAAAGATTTAAACATCATACTCCTAGACTGGACTTCGGGATATTACAATGATATATTGTTTTGATTATTATTTTATGATGAATGCATTTAAAAAAAATATAAAGTATTATGATAAAGATGTAAATGTATGGTTTGGTGCATTGTGAAAAAATGATGTTTTTAATGATGTATATAAAAAAGTTGGGTAAATATTAAAATGTGAAATATACATAGGATTGAAAGCGCACTATAAAAAGTCACCTTGAATGATGAGGGTTTTATATACCTTAATAGTTAAGGGGTTCATATTGTATCAAAGACTTCTATTAGTGGGTTGTACATCTAACCGAAGAGTGACTTTGACGGGTTTATAAGTTGTATCAAATACTTTGTCAAGGGGGGCACAACGGTTGAGATATTTATATTGTGTATCAAAAACTTCCGTGCTTGAACTTGTAAATGTCGATTGAGATTGTATGTTTAGTGTTGGTTGAACACTTGTTGAATCCGTCTATCCGATATAATGTTTTATTTAATAAAACTTGGTACTTTATCGCTTGTAAGATATATAATTATTATGTATCATGGGATGGATTGTAATATAAGGTGATTTATATATGTTATTACTATTTAAGCTTTGTATATGGTGGTTATGCATGAGAATTTTTAATATGAGGGTTACACATGAATATGTTGTTGGATCCAAGATACATGATTGTATTGCTTTAAAATACATGTTTCGAAAAAAGTGTAAATGTATTGTTTAAAGGCATGGTAATGGTTTGAAAGATATTTTAAGTGGTTTGAAAGATGAATACTTGATGGTTTGAGAAACTGGTTGTAACCCCCTTGACCCGGTCTAGACGCTACTCGACTCGAACGAGCTACACGGGGAATACCGAAGCTAATCTGGAGACTCGCCCTAATAAACAACCCTAAAATTAAAATTTTCCTTTTATCTTTTCTTAATGTTTTAATTAGATCCTACATGTTCATGCAAGGAGCGAGTTCAATTACAGCGGAAACTAAAGAGAAACGAGTCCTAATTTAATCGAATAAGTTTTAGGGACCTAACCGTAAATTCCAGAATTTATGGACCAATATTTAATTTAAAGTTACCAACATTTAATTAAGTTCATTACATGCTTGTACGTAAATTCTCAGTTTAAAATAATATCTAAAAGTTATTTAATTGCAAGCACAAAGTCTAGGTGTTATTTCTAGCCTCCAAAGGTTTCATGACATTCTCTATATGCAAATTCAACTAAAAACACTTTAAGCACATATGGTGGCATATTAGCTAGATGCAATTCAACCTAGTTAGAAATAATGTAACCAACTCCTAAGAGCATGATTCAACATCAACAAATACATGAACGCATATAAGAACAACATCACTATACTCAACATGGTTTCTAGATGCATTCCAACCTAAATAACAACATCATAGATTCGACTCATAAATAATCATGCTTCATTATCAACAACACTCAAATTCACACATAGGGATATCAAGAATCAAACTTCAAGTTAACTATATTATAATTAAAGGAATATTAATGGACAGTTCAAGTTAAAGTCATAAAGCTAATATCAACATAGATAAACATCAAACATGTATAAGCATACGACTACTATAAGTCTCATCAATTGTTACTATTTTTAACATGGTAACACATCCCCATTGCTCTCTCACTACTACTATTGTTATAAAGACCTACTTGAGCTTTCACTTAGCGGTTACCTAGATCCTTGCTTCTCTTCCTGACTCAACTTTATTTACTCTACATTGCAAGGTAAATGAGAGGGTAAGCATAAGCTTAACGAGTGAATAAAAACAAGTATAAAAACACCTTGCAATGCAACCCATATTAAACCAATTTCATCAATTTAAAAACATGTCATGCTCTTTATAAAACAAAACAAACATGGCTAACAACGCCACTTTTAAAACTCAGTAAGTGTCATCAAACCATGGCTAACAATGCCATCATTAAATTTTAATAAAAACCATTTTGAAATCACATGCTTTAAAAGCTAAAACACAAGTCTTACATGCTACTCACATAGCAATGCTTACACATGCATCTCAATGCATAAACCTCAAGTCTTACATGCTAACAACATAGCAATGCTCAAATCACCTGCATACGAATGCACAAAACCTCGCATGCATAATACCATATGCAATCAAATAAAAACCGTGGCACTTACCTTTGAAAAGTAAAAACATACATTGGTGCTAGTAATCCGATTTGTACCATTCTAAATCGTTAGGATAAATGGGCAACCGCTGTTAGTACCACTCTCAGAGCATACGCATGTTGATATCACTCTCAACATGAATTATCTCACCTTGGTGTCCGGTGACAGTACCACTTCTATCAACCCGGATGTGACAGTACCACTCCTATCACATAGCATTAGACTAAAAGTCAAAATGCAACACATAAGGAATTTAAACACGTACGACTTTTGAATATTTATAGAGCACTCAAGACCCTATTGATCGATCAACTTATCCCAATAGATACATCACTTAACTAGCCAATATATTATCAAAAACCAATTCTCAAGTTTCAAGTTAAAAACAGTGTAATAAATTCATGCATCCCACCAATAAATACATCAATTGCATAAACCGATAAAAATTATTTTTCTCATATTTTCAAAATAAAACCGTGGGAGTATCAAATGCATATAAAAACTTCTGTAAAAATAAAATCATGAACATTAAAACACATGCATAATCATATATGCATAACATAATAAGAGCATGACAAATAACATTGTAAAAATAAGGCATATATGAGAACCTTTAAGAAAGCAATACTTAAAACTTATTTTCGAGTATAGGGAGGTTTTTCACACCTTCCCTACACCCTCAAACCTTTGAAAAATAATTTAAAACCATGTCAAATTGACAACCCTCCTAATTCAATCATCGATTTACCAAAACTTGCTCAACAAGTCACCCAAAAACGCGATTCGACTTTCCAAGCTCCTTCAAACTTATTCCTCTACCTCTTGACCTAATTCAAGCATCAAAACCAGAGGTTTTAGTGCATTAAACCACACCCAAACATCCCTCAAGTCGGACCAATACATGGAAGCCCCTAAAAACACCATAAAACATAATCGAAACTCACCGAAAACCTCTCCAAACACCACATAAACCTTAGGTACGAGATTAGATACTTAAAATTCATCTTAATTATATCTAAACACTTCAAGATTCATATATTTAGGAATCAAAAACAGCCATGGAAAACCCTTGAATGAAAATCAAGAAAACAATGAAATTTTTATCAAGAAAACCGATTTTATTGATTCAAGACTTTAAAGATTATTTTAATCAACTAAGAACTTAGGAAATTCATTAAATAACTTTAGGTCTCAGAGGTTTTAATGATTCTAAACTCCAAAATTGATCTCACCCCTTCAAAGGTTTAAAAACTAGAAAATTCATAGAAAAACGATGAGATTTTGATGAAAAAAAATATAAAGAATTAATCACGGATTTTTATTAAAAAGATTGGTGTTTACCCTTGAAAATGTTATGGAGAATATTTCTTGGGAAGGAAGAAACCAAAATCTTGGAGAAAGGTTTAAATCTTGATACAAAAATAGATTTTTTCAAGTAAAACCGAAGAAAAACAAAGAGAATTTAAAGAAGAAAAATATAAGAAAATAAACCAATAAAATTTTATTAAAAATAATGGATATTTACCTTGAAAATATGATTAAGAGGATTTCTTGGAGAAGAAGAAACCGAAATTTAAAGAAGAGATATTTTTAGAAGTGAATTTTTGAGTTTTGGATCAAAATTAGAAAATTTTGATTACTTAGGTTAAAACAATGATTAAAGGTTATTTATATAGACTCTTAGAAGGCTTAGATCAACTAGGATTAGGAGTATATCAAATTACCATAAAGATTTAAAGTTTTGGCTTAGTTTATAAAATTATCCTCAAGTTTTTAATTTTTATAAAATAGTCACTAATTTCAAAATCTTAGGGATTCAAGGGTCAATTTTTGAAATTGAGTTTGCCTAAGTTAAATATAAGTCAATTAACAATTTTAGAATATTTTCCATAATTTATTTTGATTGAAAACTAATTTTTAAGTATTTAATCCTGAACTAGGCTAAATCGACAAAATCGGTTCACTAGACCTCTAAACCGACCTCTAAACTTCTAGGCCCAAATTTGAGGTGTTACACTGGTTTTAATTGCATTGATGGTATGTGGTTTTTGAGCACTCCTTACTAAGTTTAATGTGTTTATGTTCTTTTTTTTCGTCAATGCAGAAAATTAGAGCTTTAAGGCAACGAGCAAGCAAGGAACAGATTTCAGTACTTCAGATTCAAAAAATTAAAATTTCAAATCTACTTGTAGTAATAAATATAATATGGTTTAGTATTATGTTGGGACGGCTGTTTGTTAAACTCCTTATTGGTGCAAGTTTAAATAGGTATTTTAGATTTATAAATGGCCTTTAATGTTTAATTGAAGTTTGAATTTTTAATTTTACTTTTTGAGTAGGAAGTATATTTATAGATGATGCAATGTTATGATTGGATTGACTTGTTGAAATGTTGTTGAAATGTATGTCTATTTTGTTATTACATGGTAGATGAGTGATTAGATTTATTGGATTAGAGTCAAAGTTTTATATGTTAGACCTAAAGGTCATTATAGGCTTTCACTTGCCATTATGGGTCCCTAGGATCGATACACAAGGTTTGATGAAGTCTTAAAAGTTTAAAAATAAGCTTAGGGAAGAGTACATGATATTACGTATCGATACACTCATTATGTTTTAAAGGCTCGTACAAATAGAGTACTGTAATAGTACGTAAAATGGCTATTAAAATCTATGATTTTGAAAAATTAGTAAGGGGATTGGTACAAGTCAAAGTCATATCGGTGTAGGTTGGTCAACACAATGTATAAATAGAGGGGTTATGAGTATCGGTATATCTAGTCGTTAAATTCATTAAACCATATTGATAACGGCTCGATCGTATTGATACGCTCAATGGTTTTCTTTTGCTTTGACTGTTGAAATATTAATTGTGTTATATTTTCGTCCATCATAAGCTTAGATGATCGTTTTGAGTTGAAAAATAACTAGAATGCATGTAATCTGACCAAGTGATGATGGATAAATTTGACTCGAGCTAAGGTGTTATAATTTTTTGTCCCTAGAATGTCTTATCGTGTAATCAAATCCTATTTTTGAGACTGAATGGTTAACCCCTCTTTCGCTGTTGTATGTTCACCTTAGGACTTTAATCGATCTATCTAGACTAGATAAAAATAAAAATAAAAATAGATATATTTTTATATTTTTTAGTTTGTCTCGACGAATTAAATGTAAGTTAATTGATTTGGTTTGGACTAGACTAGATCAAGAATTACAATTTTCTTTTTGTTGTTGTATATATACATTTATGATATGTTGGCACTGGATTGGGGAAAACTAGCAGTTGCAAGTCACGTGCTTCCTTGGTGATCAGAATTCATTGGTGTAAATAACACACTTGCCAACATCTGTGATCATCAAAGGAAGGGGCGATAACGAGTAAAGCACAGCCCGAGTCTGGTTCGGCTTAGTTTGGTTTGGAAATAGTGTTATTAGACTCGGTTCGGATTTGAGACTCGGTGAGTTTAAAATTTTAGGCTCAGGCTCGAGCTCGGCTTGGAAATAATATTATTAGACTCGGCTCGGGCTCGTCAGGCTCGGCTCGACTCAAAATAGACAATTTTGTTATATTTTTCTATAAAAGATAGGACCATTTTAAAAAAACATTTTCATAACTAACACCAAAACGAAATTTAATATTAAGAAAGGGAAAAATGTCCAATTTATTTTAGTTAATTTTTTTTAGTAGATTTCTCCTATTTTATTTTATTGCTTTTGTGTTGCTAAAGAGATTACTTTTAGTATATATGTAGTATATATATAATATAATTATTTTGAGTCTGATCACGAGTTTTCGTGCCGAACTTAAGGAGACTCGGCTTGACTTGTTAAGATCCTGAATGGAACCCAAACCCGAGTTAAACTCACTCGAATCGAGCTTTAACCGAATCGAGCCTAAATAACTCGCGAGTCGATCAGGCTTATTATTATCCCTAATTCAAGGGACATTTGGTATTGTTTGTTAGATCTGCCAAAGGCCAAGATTAATTCGGAAAAGTACAATTTGTGTGCTTTTCCTCATTACCATCGTATCTCCTTCGGCGTCGAGGTCCAAAATAATTTTAGGATCTGAAGAGTTCATCCACATAGATTCATTTCGGCTAACCTATGCGAGGCATCTGGCATGGAATAATTGTCTAGAATTTTGGAATTTGAGGAGGTATGAGTAGGGTCGTAAATGAATCGAATGTTTAACGAATTATTTGTGAATCGTTTAATGAAAAGTTAGTTTATTTATTAAAAGAATAAAGGTAATTTTAACCTTAACATTTATGATTTTTATCATTTTGGCCCTCGTTCTTTTTTAGGCTAAATTTAACTCTTAACCTATATCTTTTTGACAAATATCTCATCTTTTAACTAGTATAATAATTAGATAGTTAAAAAATTAACGATAATGATATGTCATATATATGTAGAATGATATTTAAGATTTGAAAATGCTTAGTAGCCTCTTATTTTAGATTTAATTAATTTTTAATATATTTTTTAAAATTTTAATTGTTTTATATTTTATGTTAGAATAAAATTATATTTAATCTGTATATATTTATCATTATCATAAAAAAATTAATAATAGTGACATGTTATATATATGTAGAAAGAATGAATCTAGATGTCATGTTATTTAAAATATATTATCACATATATATGACATGTCTACATCGTTAAATTTTTAACGGTCTAATCATTTTGTTAGTTAAAAAATAAGAATAAACATAAGTTAAGGTTAAACTTATCCCAAAAAGAATAAAGGTTAAAATGATAAAAACTATAAACATTAAGAGTTAAAGTTATCTTTATACCTTTATTAAACGAATGAACATGAATAAGATTTTTTGTTCATTTAAATGAACAAATACGAATAATAAATTTATTCGTTTATATATATTCGTCAACGTTCAATAATTCATTTGTTTATATTCGTTTGTTTATATTATTTAAATTTACTCACGTATGATATGTTAATTTATATTTATCAAATTATTTTGAAATTAGAAACAATTAACGAACGTTATGTAAACTTATAATATTTGGAGTTGTACATTTTAATTTTTCCAATTGTAAAAATATAATTTGCTGCCCTAATTCTTAAACGTAAAATTTCATTCATTTTACTTTAATATTTTCCTTCATAAATCCCTTCTCCTTTCGGTTCTCTCATAAATTAAAAATCTTAATTTATCCTTCGACACTTTTAACTCTTTCATTTTTAAATAACAGTCTGATAATTACCCATTCACCTATTACAAGTAAAAAAGAGATTTTGATTTATGAATTTGATTGGGACTATAAATGATATAATAAAAAGGATTCATGATAGAATTTCTTCTTGTTTCGACTCTTTTGGCTTGGTATATTAATCTTATATTGTATATTGTTTCTAATTCTTTTAATATTTTGTTTATGTATAGTACTAGTTGGTTTTAGTTGTAACTAATTACATTTAAAGATTTTAATTTTAAACTTGCAGCATATTATGTCGTTACTATTTATTTATGTTTATTTATTGTCATTTGTATTATGTTTTGTTTATATTCGTTTAAATTTATTTATCATTTTAATAAACAAATATAAATAAATACGAATAAGTTATGTTCTTTAACGAAAAAAAAAAATATTCATTTATTTGTTTAATAAAAATTAAAGAAATAAAAATGAACGGACTATAATTCCTATTCGTTTACGGCTTTAAAAACACGTTACTAGGTTTGAAACCGGTGGGGAATTTGTAGTTGTATTTAAACTGTGCTATAATTATGGAGCATGTAACTTTTTAAAAATGTATATGCATAGACTTCATTTATAAATTGTATTTTATAAGTGAAAATCATCTGTCCCTTTCTTATATCTTTGTTTATGTCCCCACTTTAAATTAGAGGTTTAGGGTTCTAGGTTAGGGGTTTTGGTTAGGGTTTAAGAAATTAGGGGTAAGGTGTATTTTTTAGGGCGTAAGGTTTAGGACTTAGAATATAGAAAATAAGGTTTTAGGGTTTAAAATTAAAATTTTTAAAAAATCAAAGGAGGCACCAAAGGAGGCATGGGGAAGGGACAGAGGATTTTTGTTCGTATTTTATATGTACAGACACTAAAATAATTGTATTTATAACTTTTTTTTCTTTTTATTATGTTTCTTTTCTATGTTTTCTGTTAAATTTTTAAAAAAATTTAAATTTTAAACTATATTCTTTATTTTTATATCCTAAACCATAAACTCTATGCCCTAAAATATATACCTATCCATAATTCTCTAACCCTAACTTTAACCCTTAATCTTAAACTCTAAACCTTAAACCTAAACCCACTAATTTAAAACGGAATCACTAATAAAAACACGATTAAGAGGTAGGCGATTTGTATCTTAAACAATTTATATATGGTTTGATTTATATTTGAACTATATAGATATTATATATAAACTGTATTTATAGTATATATTTTGTACAGATTTATTAACAACCGCTACGAAGGAAGAGCTTGAACAAGAAACACGAACAAAGATCCATGGGGTTCAAGTTCCGTATTAATTACAAACTGAACAGTAAAGAAACAAGAACAAGAAATTGGTCCACTTTTATTAACAACCGCTATGAACGAAGAGCTTGAAGTTTAGGTCTGCTGCTTAAAAACAGGAGCATCTTCAGCAATCTGAACCATTCAAATCTGAACGAATAGTATCAGGATCTGCATAGCGAATTTCATCTACTGTTTCTTCAAAGCCTGGGAATTCGGGACATTGGAACTCCGATGAATCCTTGTAGTTGAAACGAAATGCCACACAAGTATAGAAAACAAGGTTAACCGAAACCAGAACAGCTAATGTCCAATAATACTTGTCCAAACGGCTCCTGTTCAGGGTGTCCTGGAACCAACTTAGCTGACCACCCGAATGGCTAATCTTTCCGATCACGAACACCGATAGAACACTGCTGATTATCCCCACTCCACGAATGCCCTCGCCCAACCATGTCAGGTATGGACTCATGGTGGGAGGAACCTGTTTTTTGAAGAAACTAGCAACGCTTATTTCTAAAACTCCATCAAGCGCTCCAAGCAACCCAAACTGAGGTACCAAATGCCTAATGTCAAACGGGATTTCAACATCAGGCTTGTCGAGTAAATCATGACTCTTGACCACGTCTAACCTCTGATTCTCGACTTTTGCAGCAGTTATACAACAAAGGGTGGCTAAAACCATGGAAACCGCAATGCCGATTGGGGGATGATACTTGCTGGACGATCCACAACTAGAGAACAAACGAGCGTAGTCCGACTTCCACCAATCACATAAGAACGGAAGCAATAGAAGAGGGAATTTCTTGCGCTTCAAGTGGTTTGCTTGAGAGATAAAATAAGTGTGGCCGATGGCGGACACAAGCCCGCAGATGATGAAGAACGAACACAGAGCGATGGAGCGGATGACAAGCTTCGTTTCTTCAACTTCGGTTACCCTACAAAGTCTCCACCGGTTTCGTTTTTGTTGCTCTGGGTTTTGCTTTGGCAAAAAAGTGGCAGCTTTATCTAGAAAACTGCATCGAATAGTATTAGGGGTTAGCGTTCTTTGGAGTTGGATAGATTGAGCTCGAACTTAAAAATCTGATATATTAATTGAAAATGTGCAAGAGAAAGAGAGAAAGCCAAACCGGAGATTGTTGGTGTGGTCTAGAAAAAGAGCACGATCATCAGATTGTTTCACTCTCTCATAAAGCCGATTGGAATCCTTTTCGGGCTTGATGAACAATTTGGAAGCAGCCGCACACATGACCCTGAACACTGTGGTAAACGGGCTTCCTTCCGGGGGTACTCGGCTGTACTGACACGAACCACTTATAAACAGCAAGGTGGCTGCTGTTGTGCATATTGCCGGAATCCCAAACTTAATGGACCATGGTTTTATATAGCTCATTGAGATAATGGCTGCTATAGGAATTATGAACACGGCAGGGAATACAAAACACACACCTAGACATGTTCCACAACTGATTTCTTCTTTTCTAACTGTCTCTTCATCCTGTTTTTTCAAGAATGGGTTTAGGGATGGTCTTAGACCTGACATTCCGAAAGCTATTAAGATCAGTGCTGCAAGTAAGAGAATTCTCTTTTCGTTGGTGATACAGTCGGGCTCGTATGTAGTACATGTGCCTGTTTCCTTAGTAAAAACCGGTGGTGTCGAAATTGCCAACAGTCCGAACCCCTGGACGGAACAACCATGTCATTTCTTTCTTCTATCTACAATATGTTACCAATAATTCACATGAGTATTTGAAGAGAACTTACCGTACTACAGGCTACACTGGACAGCAAGATCATCCAAAACTTGCCAGTCACGGTATCAGCAATATATAACATGCAAATCGGCAGCATCGACATCAGACCGCGCCACACATTGACAATTGCAGCGGCATCGTTAAAATTAAGCATCCATACATCAGTGAGGTATGGCATCATTAGCCATACGACAAAAGAGTTAAATGGACCGGAGAAGGTAAGACCTGTAAATGTTGATAGACAAACAAGACAAACATTTAAAGTTAGGCAGATTAAACACGATGCCTTGTAATAACATGTCTCATTCCCATTCAATGCAAGCACTAGAAGACAGTGGGGGTGCAAAGTGGGGAAGAAAGAATGAAGGACAAGTTATTACCAAGTACTGCCAAGACAGCGTATACCATTTCTATTCCAGATACATCAGCTCTACTAAAGTTCTTGTTATATAGAGTTGCAGCAGCAAGTCTTCACCCCCAAAACAAAAGAAACGATAAGCGAAAGCAGAGTTGGAGAAAGCGAAAACCGTGTTTACTAGGGTCCCTCTTTGTGTTTGTCCCTAGTGGTGCACGCCTGCATCCTTCGATCCCCTTCTACCTTCAAAGAAAAATATGATTAAATGAAGCAAAAGCTGAATTTCACAAAGCGAAAGCCGCGTTAAGTCGCCATCAGATCATTCTTAGAAGCACATGATAGGGCGGAATATGGATTAATAATCATGTTCGAAAGTCGATGTACAATGCATGATACTAAAATATTACTATATATTTTGCCAGGAAATTGTTTTGACGATCACAAAGTTCAGGAATTACACAGCCGAAACCACCAACCGCTCATAAGAACAAAGCAGTCAAGTGCTTTATAATCTATCCACATTATTATTATTATTATTATTATTATTATTATTATTATTTAGAGAAGTGTTCCTAATGAGTTTAAAATTTATGACTTAAAAAAAAATGTTGCTGTGTTTTAATTATTTGATCTAATGTTACATGTAATATTCGTCTTTTTTTCTTATCTTCTAGATTAAATATAATTTTGGAGAAAAATTGATACAAATGTCATGCAGTGTTTTGTGTTTTTTTTTAAAAATAGGTACCATCCGAGATTTATTTATATTAAAGTTTAAAGTCCAAAACATCCAAAAGTATAACAATAAAAAATAAAACAAGAGAAACTGAAACAACAAAAGAAAAACTCAGATGATCCAAACTCATATTGGTGAAGATTTATATCCAGCAAATTGAGCAAATACCAAGATGATCGAGCCAATCCAAAGCTCTTAAATAAGTCATGACATGTGAAGCACTCTAAGATGGCTCCAGAATTAGTTTATCTTCAGCTGCAAATAAAAGAATAGAAGTCAGAGCATCCTCTACCCAAAATCTATTCTCATTATCTGATTTTTCAGATGAAGCCATTGCATGCGTCACTTTATTTCCATTTCTTCCTATGAACTTGAAACTACAATTTAAGAAGGATCTCGAAAGGTATTTAATATTGGCTATGATGGGACTAATGACAGAGAAATTTTCATTTCTAGAAGTAATTTTCTTGATTATTGATTTTGAATTTCCTTCTACAATAATATCCTAAAACCCCAAATCATTTGCAAATTCAAGCCCTTGAAGAATTGAAATAGCTTTAGCCTCAAAAATAGAAATAATTCCTTGATTAATTTTGTATCCGAATCCCATGATCTCACTCTTTGAATTTCTGATAACGAAACCTGACCATGATATTTTTTCCGTATTAGAAAAACTATCATCGAAGTTCAATTTGACTGAAAGAGCTGCTGGTGGAATCCATGTTACATCCTCTCTAGCATTAGGATGCTTTAATTGATTAGATAATTTACCTAATTCAGACAAGAAACTCTTGACAAAATTGACAACACACGCAATTTTTTGTCTCATATCTTCATTTACCAGTTTATTATGAGCAAACCAGATAGACCAAATAATAGTGATAATTTCAGCATGTCGTTGTTTGTTATATTTGCTGAACAGAAATTTTAGCCAATCGCAAAACTCAAGTCGATCTATATTTATAGGTCAATTGTAATCCATAGAACTCCAAACTTATTTCGCAAAATAACATTGCATGCTGACATGATTTAGATCTTCCACTATATTCGATCATCTAGGACAGAAAATATTTATAGCTATCCTCTTTGTGTAAAGATTTTTCATCGTGGGAACATAATTGAAAGCAAACTTCCACATTTGAATCTTAATTTTTGATGGGCAATTCAAAGACCATAAGGTTTTAAAAAATTGACCAGAGTATGCGATGTTAATCTGATCTTGAGAGAGTCTTCGATATCCACTTCTCACTGTATATTATCAGTGTTTTCATAAGCCCACGTTAAAATGTTTATCTAATGTGTGTTTGAAAGTCTAATCGATAAAATTTCCTTTGCCTCTTCATTTGAAAATGATGCTTGAATGAGTCCAATTTTTTACTGTCTACGATCTTGATTAATAAGATCAACTACCTTTGATAGACCATTAACTTGAGAAGATGATAGCAATTGAATTGTTTTTTTAAATTTATAATTTTAAATTGTAGGTTTATAATTTAGGTTTAATAATTCATATTTTAATTTTAAAAAGTAAATGTGCATGCTTGATATATATGGTTCCTACTTACATTCATCACCTCTTGCATTTGTTAACAAATTCTACATGAATACTACTATTTACCAACACTTGTCCATTCCTTATCATCTGTCATGTAATATTTAGTTCAGCTCCCATTGTCCTTGATTCTTGGCAAAATTATATAAATAACTCTTTTTAATTATTTAAATACAAATATATACCCCTTCCAACTTTAATGACAAATCTATATCCCTGTCAGGCCACGTAGGAAGAAGTCGCTACCTACACAAAGCGATTAAAGAAGTCGCTCTGTGCAGGAAGCGACTTCGGGCTGAGTTAGCCTCCCTTGTCACATAAGCCATTAATTTTAATATGTATAAGAAATCGCTCTATGCACAGAGCGATTTCCCTGGGTTTGGGAATCGTAAAACCCTAGTTTCAAGAAATCACTCTGTGCACAAAGCGATTTCAATTCAAATTGAATCGTCCTTAAAGAAATCGCTCTATACGCAGAGCGATTTCTTTTGAAAGTGAATCGACTTTGAGGAAATCGCTCTGTGCACAAAGCGATTTCTTCTTAAATTTGCCTCATTTTTACATGGAAATCGATCTGTACACAGAGCGATTTCCTTTATGATGTCGCTTCCCGAGGGTAGCGATCTCCCTATAAATAGTTGGCCCCCTCATTTCATCCCAAAGTCGCGTTCTATAAGAAATTCCTTCTTTTCTCTTACTTGAAAAGTGTTTTTTAGTTATTTTGTCTCCGGGTTATTCGATAACATGGCGGGTCTCTGTAGATTAGATGATAATCATTGTTTCAATTTCTAGCGGTATAATGAGGTATTTTTAATTTTTTATATTATTATTATTTTTTTATATATATGTTTTTTAAATTTTTTATATTATTATTTCTAAAATATTTTATTTAATGTTTTCTTTATATTTTATTGAAGGGTTATGAAGGGGTTTTAAACTGCTACCATCATCGAGTTATGGATGCTCCGAATCCGGCTATTGTGCCTTATCTGATCCAGGCCGGGTTCGAATATGTGAGCCTTATTATCGCGGGGACGAAAGTGGATCTCTACTTGATTAATGCTCTGCTCGAAAGGTGGAGGCCGGAGATCCACACATTTCATCTTTCGTATGGTGATGCCACTATAACCTTACAAGACGTGCATTTCCAACTTGGTTTGCGTATTGATGGCCCTATTCTAACGGGTATTGCAGAAGACGATTGGGTTAGTCTTTGTTATCAATATCTTGGACGTGTTCCCGAGAAGATGTCCGGCGGGAAAATATTGTTGAAGTGGTTGGTCAACAATTTTTCAGATCTACCCGTTGATGCCGACGAAGATACAAAGAAGGTAACTAATATTTTTTGAATTTTTTGTAATTAATTTTCTAGAATTTTTAGAATTTAGGGTTATTTATATTAATTTTATCAATTTATAGTGTTATGCTCGTGCACATATTTTGTGCATAATTGGCGGGATTTTGATGCTGGACAAAACCCGCAATAAAGTGCATTTAGTGTGGTTACACCATCTACGAAACTTTTCAGAATCTGGCAATCTTAGTTGGTGATCGTCTGTTCTTGCTTTTTTATATCGAGAGCTTTGTACGAAGGTTGATCCTCGGAAGCAAGTTATAGGAGGTTGCTTAATATTGCTTCAGTCTTGGGAATGGTACCGTATGCCTTTTCTTTAGCCTTCTTTGTGTAATCACTAATTTTATCCGGGTCTAAACCCGTGTTCTAATTTTTGTCGTATTTGAATAATGGGCTTGTAATGGTTAATCAAAAAAATGCAAAAAAATATTATTACTATATATATCTGTTTATCTTTAATTTTGTTTTTATTAAAAACTAAGAAAAACAAATTTTATATATATGTATAATATGTATATTATCTTTTTCTCATAATTCCAAAAATAGTTGTAAATACTCTTTTTATTGTGTGTCATTTCAATTTTTTTTCGGTTTTTATTTTATTATTACTATTTAATATTGTTTATTACTTCTAGTTTCCTATATATTATTATTATATTTTACTATCCTTTTCGGTTATATGTATACACATTTTACTCATTGTTTATATTATTATAAATATTATCATATTTATTTTCGTTTATTATATTATTACTATTATTGCTTTATTATATATAATAAATAAAACATAAATAAACTAAACCCAAATCCATTTCAAATAATAAAAACCCAATGTTTATTTATTAACAGTCCATATACATATTACAAGCCCAGAATAATAATCATTAAGCCCACAATTAATTACATCAACCCATTACAACCAATACAAGCCCATTAATCCAATACCCATTACACCCATCAGCTAAAACCTTTACCTGTTAACCTAAACCCGGGTTAACCCGGGTATTCAACCCGACTGTTAAGCTGCCTAGAAACCCTTCCATCTTCTGGAATCTCCAAATCCATCTTTCGTGCCAGACCGCCACCATGTCGGAGCTACGTCAGCAATAATTTTGGCCACGTCTTCGCCACCTCAACATTAGCAGCCACGCAAGATGGTCCTCTCATCTCCTCTGCAGAATTGGCCAAAACAGAGAAAATGGGAATGGTCCTTCTCTTCTTGTATATGCCAACACCACAAACAGACAAAGAACAAATCAGAGCACAACAAATTTAATTTTTTATGTTATTTCAATTTGTAAATGACTATAAAAATCAAATCTAACCATTGTAAACCCTAGATGGGGATATTCATCCAAATCAATAAAAATCAGTATTTTTCAGAGCCATCACATTTTACTGTTTTGAATAATGAGAAAATAAGCAAGGATTAGGTTTTACCTTGGAGTCGATCATCGGTTCCTCGTCACCGGTTCGTCTCCTATTTTATCTCCTTTGGTTGCCGTTTCTTTTTTTCTCTCTAAAACCAGATTTTACACACTCGGATTTTCAAGGTTGGGTTCTATTTTGGGGATTCCTGAAGAAAATCTTTTAAAAAAAATGGATTCAGGATCTGTTTTTAACGATTTTTAAAAGATGAGTTTAGGTTTTGAAATGTAAAGTGTTTTGCTCTTATTCTTCTGGGTTTCAAACTGAAAATGAAGAACAAAGAGGAGAAAGATACACTAGTGTCGTGTAAAAGCATTTATTTTTGGGTTTTATTTTTCTTTGAAATTTACAATAAATTTAATTCATTCCTTTATTAGTCTTTCTTTACTTTTTCAACAGCATTTATTTGGCATTAATTTCTAATTTTTTTTCACTGCCGTGTGAAAGGGGGGAAATGAATCCATTTATTTCTTTTCTATTTTCCTTAAGTTTGGCAGTCATATGTTAATTTATTTTTAAATGTTTATGTAAAATATATATTTTTATTATGTTTATATATTTTATAGTATTTTATTTTGTTACCTTTTCACATTCTTTTTCCTTATATATATGTTTTAGTTTTATACGATTTTGTATATATTATATACGTTATGTTTTTATATAATAAATATAACATATTTTATGTATATATTTTAAATTTACACAATGTATATATGTATTTCACTCTTATGTTATATATGTTATATTATATATATATTTTGTTTCTGTCAGTTATATATTTATATTATTTTATAAAGTAAGTTGATTAGTTTCTATTCTTGTATGTAAAGTATTACGTATGTTTGTATAAATTACTTATATATACTTAATAGTCATATTTTATTATATATTATAATGTTATTCATTTTATTTTATATGTTTTGATGATTCATTTTATTTATTTATTATTTATTTATTTTTTTATTTCATTCTATCGGTTTTACGGTGACCCGCAACGGGGGATGATCCGTAATATTTATAGCCCGTTTGTTCTAACTTCTAACATCTAACCTTTATTTTACCGTATTTATTTTATCGCAATTTAGTTTTTCGTATTTATTTTTCTTGCAATTTATTTTATGCAATTTAATTTTTCGTATTTATTTTTCAGTAATTTAATTTCTTGCATATATATTTGTTGTAAATTAATTTCTCGCACTTTACTTTCCGTATTTATTTTATTTATTTATTTGTATATTCGATTCACTTATTCAACATTCATCACATCCACTTGTTAATTAATGAATTTATTAATTACGTCTTTATTCGGTCGTAACGGGTCCGTGTTCCGACGTATCGGTCGCGGTGTATGCGTTGCCTTCGAATAAAGACACGGTAAAACTAAAATCGAATTCAAATATTTAAACAAATATTAATTTAAATATCACTTTAAAACGGAAAATCCAAAATTAATTAAGCGGTTACTTTGATAGAGGTGCCAATTTTTGGGCAGTTTTAAATCTTAAACTCGTTTTTAATCGTAACCGACTCTCGAACCTAAATCATTTTGAATCTCTGTTTTTTACGGTGTCCGACCTACCAAAGTGGTCGGTGGCGACTCCAACCCTTTTTTTAAAAAAATCTAATTTCAAAAGTTTCCTTTTCAATCTAAAAGTTCTTTTAATCTAAAATCCCTAATTTTAATTTTCCAATTCAAATTCTTTAAAAGAACCCTAGATTTCAAATTTCTTTCAACATTTCAAAATTCCTAATTTTTGAACACAATTTAAAAACCTTTTTTTTTTCAAATCCTAATTTTCTAAATTTCCCCAAAATTTCATTTCAAATCCAAATCCCTAAATTTCACTTTTCAAACCCTAATTTTAATTCCACTAGTGACCCATTTTTCCCTTTTTTACTACACCTATTATTATTCTTAAGAAATCTAAGGTCGCTACACTTTGATTACGCGGCGTGCATATGAGTTTCCACTAGCTCAGAGGTAATATTTTATTATGTTTAATATTTTTTATTTTTTTAAAAAAATTATTGTTTATAATTTATTACTTATAAATTTATTTTATTAATGGTAGGTGGTGTTATCCATTGTTGACAAGCGTCGAATTGTCAAATAAATAATTCTTATTTCTCAAATTAAATAAAAGAATAGTATAGAGAAAGTAGGGTCGATATTATAAAACTAAAAAAAACAATAAATTAGAAAACGGGGGTTTGATATTATAAAACTAAAAATAAACTTAATCTAATAATAACTAAAATTAAATAAAAATAAATATTTGAAGTAATAAATTTAAAGGATATAGCCTCAAGCTTCGCTTCGCCTTAAATCTTAATTGATCATCGAAATAGATTTTACTTCAAGATCCATACCAGTTACAGTCTACAAGGCCCAACCCTTGTAACTTGCTTCTCTATTTGGTAAACCAATATTCCCAAGTCTATCTCCGGAATTCAGTCTTTGCTGGACTAACCACGCCTATCGCCGTTAGCGCCAATACAACTTTAAGCACTGGAAAAGCTTGACTCGAGTGATAGCGTCTCACAGAGAATCAAACCCAATCTTGATTTCCCTTAGTGCACCGCCACTAAGTTTGTTCACAGGAAGCCAAATTTGCTACCAGCCGATTTTTCTTCCCAACGATAGATCTAAACAATCTTCAAGTCAACGTGCACTTTTTGAAATGAAGGCGTCGAGATCATTAAAAGAAAAGCCGATTGCCAATCCTTGATTTCAGAAAATCAAGAATGTTATCCGAAGGTATTAAGTGCTTTACGATTCTCACAATATGGATTGAGTCGTCACTAGCTTTCGGCTAAATGAAAGTTTAGCTAAACATGATTGAAATCATACTTAGTATTTTCTAGAAAAAAAGAAATAAGAAAACTCAAAGAAAAAATAAAAGAACTAGAGAGAACTTTTTTTACTCAAGAGAGAAAGTGAAAATTGAAGTACATCTCAAGCTTTACCTCTATGGGTATTTATGCTATTCTAAAACCCTAAAAAGTAACAATTCAAAATTTAAAAAAAATAAAAAAAACAAAGATAAAGATAAATGTTTTAAAATTTAAAATTTAAATTCCTAAGATAACTCTTCAGGATAATTCCAAAATAATCCATTAATCCTTCTAGAATATGTTGACTGGACTATCTTCTAGAAACTTTTGCTAATTGGATAATCCAAATCTGCCAGATCGGAAAGCATCGTGCCTTATGTCGTGCTCATGACTCCAGCCATGATGAAAAATAAAAAAAATGCAGAATTCACTCTTTTCTGTTGGTTCTGAAAAATAAGTTCCTACACTGAAAATGATCAAAATAGAACCAAATTAGTAATATCAAATCGACAACGGGAAATAATTAATAATAAAATATATATAAATTCGAACACTCATCAAATTCCCCTCACTTATTCAATGCTTGTCCTCAAGCATACTCAAATTCTCATTTTCGTCACTTATCAAAATTCACTCAAAAAGTTTATGTCAAATCCCATGTACATGCATGAATTAAAGAAGTTAGACAAGACAATCAAATAAAGGTGACATGATATTCCAATAAACAATAATTAACCAAATGAATAAAAGGTAGATATGCAGAGCTTTTGCTATTTGCTTGTGAGACGAAATCAAATCAAGTTTAGATCCTTCATAATAAACGATTGGCGGAGTATGAGTTTTATTTTCCTCCCCTTTTATATCACTCTCTTTTTTTCTTTTTTTTTGAAAGAGATTATTTTTCTCTTTTTTATTCTTTTTTTTTTGAGCGCTTTATTATTTTCTCTTTTTTTTCAATAGACATTTTTCCTTTTTTCTTCTCTTTTTTTTAGCGCTACTCTCATTAACTCTAACTCTGTAGTCTCGATTCGTCATCGAATCTTTGAACTGGAAACGAGATGACAACCCAAGTACCTCGCCCCGATTCTCCAATCCGGTCACACTCAAACGATCTACCACTCATAATCGTCTCAAAAAAAATCATGCACCTGAAGATAACATCATTATTAGCAAAACAAGCACAAACTCATATTTAAGCAACACTAACAATTATACCGTAAGGTTAAAATTTTCACCAAAACATCTAATCATATCAAGTTAATTATCCATGCATAACAAAATTAATTCAAGCTTGTAAACAAGGGATTATGATAAAACTAACAAGTCAACCCAGATAAACAACAATTATAAGAACTTAAAATATACCTTCAAACTAACATGAACAAGTAAGGACAAATATAACCACTCCCCCTCACTTTAAGCTTATTGTCTCAATATGAAAATTAAAGTACAAGAGAAGGAATAGAGATACTCCCCGTGTCTAAAGTAAGTTTGGTTGTCGACAACTTTGGAGGTCATTTGCAATTTTTTCAAATTTCATGCACGACAAAGCCATTCAAATCTGGGGAAAAATCTGTGTAAATTTATTTGAAAATAAATTAGATGAAAAAAAATAAAAAAAATAAAAGAAGAAAAAAAATAAATAGAGAAAATGGGTTGCCTCCCATTCAGTGCTTTGTTTAACGTCATTAGCTTGACGACCTGATTCAGACTACAGGTTCTGCGAGAAATTCTTTTTCCAATTCATGTTCTTTATCCAACTTAGAATTTCTCTATGAGAAATTTTTCGTTTATGGAGTTCCTTCATTTTCAACAAAATATCTTCTTTAATCTACAACTTATCTGGTGGCAATTTTAATTCCGACTTTGGTTTCTGCAAGATAAATAGAAAAAAATTAGTTTGAGAGGACATCAAATTTAAATTTTTTACTTAGCTCTTTGCAAAATAAGCGTGATTCCACATCAGAAGAGATATCCATTTTTTCTTCCTTAATAGTTTCAGCATTCAGATTCCTGCATAACTCATTAGAAAGATTATGTTTAACATATTCATCCATAGAAGAGTCAAATATATTAACACAATTGACATTAGGCATAGAGTTAGGATATTTCATAGCCTTATACACATCAAACTTTACCACTTCACCGTCAAACTCCATGGTAAGGATTCCACTTCTTACATCAATTTTGGCATGTGATATGCTCAAAAATGGTCTACCAAGTAAAATCTCGGAAGAGACATTGGTGCGATCATCTTCCATGTCAGTGACATAGAAATCTGCGGGAAAAAATATGTGACACCCTCGCCCCGGGTTAGGAGACGGGGGCGTCAACCGGATGTACAAACTCGAACAAAGTAATCAAATTCAAACAAATTATTTATTTATATACCAATGTAAGTCGATCTCTAATAATATTGACTTATTCAAAATCTAACGATGTGTTTATTTGTATAACATTGCAAGTCAATTCCTTAATAATACTTACTTATTTTACGGGCCAAGTCTTGTATTACTTGCACAATTTCGGGACAAATTTAAAACTTTTTCAACACTTAAACAATTTTCCAATTCGAATCTTAGATACCATTCATTGTTCAATTGTAACTTCAATTAATTTGATCTAAACCTCTATATCATTTCAAATTCATTTAATCACCAATAACTATACCTTATTAATTAAGCAATTACCCTTATTAAATTTGAACCCATGCAGTAAGGAGGTATCGATACCCTTGATTTTTGTATCGATACAGGGGTATCGAACCAGGTATCGATACCGGTCCTTGGTGTTGACTCGTTGACCAAACTGGGTAGCCAGTATCGAAACGGGTATCGAACCAAATTGGTTACTGGAAGCTCCAATATCGATACAGGTATCGAACCAATTTGGCTACTAGAAGCTCTAGTATCGATATGGGTATTGAACCAATTTGGCTACTAGAAGCTCCAGTATCGATACGGGTATCGAACCAATTTGGCTACTAGAAGCTCTAGTATCGAAACATGCTTCGGAACCAAAAGTTTCTACCAAAAGTGGTATCGATACCCCTGCTCGAAATTGACAATTTCAAGCCTTCTATACACTTAGACATGTCAAAAGGGACTATCTAAAGGTCTCAACCCAACCCTAAGCCATAAGGATCATTATACATGCTTAGGTAACCTATATCGATTCACCAAACTTGTTCATTTTAACCCATTTCATCATGCATTTCCATATTCGAACATCCTTACTAGGACCAACATCTAGCCTTATCTTTTCTATGGTTACTTAAGCAATCAAAAATTAGTGTCCTAGGTTCACATGATCTAGACACAATGTTAAGTTAACCATATGCCAAAGGCATTCCTCTAAACCCAACATACCAACCATAGCCAAACTCAAAACACACAAGGCTAGCCTACCATGAATGTTATGCCTTATGGCTTACAAACCAAAGCTTAATTGATCATATAATTACATACACAACTCATGGGCTGGCTAACAAAATGAATATTCTAAAGTAACATGATCACTATGCCACCATATGTTAGGAGTTACAAAAATTATCAAAATAACATACTTTGGCTTGCTTCCGTGACCTTGCTCCGGTTCAAGCTTGGTCAAACTCCTTAATTCGTGAACCTGTTGTTTGGAAAGGAGGAAACAAAGAGTGTAAGTACTAAGAAGTACTTAGTGAGGTAGCCTAAGTCTAACCAATTTAGACATGAATTATAACAAATAATATACTTCAATGAGCAACAATTCAAATACATATGACAATCAATACATCATATAATCATGCTTAATGTACAATGGCAAGTCATATTCAATTCTCAAGGTCAAATTATAACAAATGCTCTATGGCAAGTACATATTGAATGTTCAAGTTCAAAACATATCAAATGCCCTATGGCAAATACATATAAAATGTGCAAGTTCAAAGCATGTCAAATGCCCTATGGCATGGCATATACATATCAAATACTCAAGTCCAAATCATATCAAATGCCCTATGGCAAGTACATGTCAAATGCTTATTAGCAATTACATTTCAAATGTCCTATGACAATTATATTAATTTTAATCTTCCGAATTAATTTCAAACGTTGCCTTGGTATAGTTAGACTAGGTAAGCGAGTCAACAGAAGTACCCTAAGGTACTAACAAAAGTGCCACTAGGACACTAACAAAAGATACCTATGGTATCTACAAATGGTGACTAACCACCAACAAAGGTACCCATGTACTAACAGAAGTACCGAAGTACTAATCAGAAGTACCGAAATACTAACAAATGAGCTCAGACCCTAGGCATGCCGTACTACCTATGACCAACTATAACCCAAGGCTCAATCAAAATCTCTTATTCAATTAGTCTTCCATTATACTTAGTCAAATTTCTTATTACGGATGATGTACATAACATGGCATATCAAAAGTATCAAGTCATGCTATCAAGTCCAAAGTATAAGTGTCATGCTACTAATATATCAAAACATATACATATTATCATGTTACCAAAACCCAAAAGCATAAGTCATGCTAACATACCAAAAGCATATACATATCATGCTATCATGGATATAACTCATGTATGACTAACATACCTGACATCCTTAGCCGCGTGCCATTACTTACCTCGGCATTTCCGAGCTATGCAAATGTTCTAAACTAGTTTATCATCTAGTACTCAAACATAAAGTCAAACAAGTCATTATCACTTAGTCCTCCTTCCCTTATTGTCAAATATTTATTTAATCCGGTTACCTTAGAAGCAAATCAAATAATCAAAAATGGTTAGGAACCTAGGTCCTAACCCTAAGGTTTGCTACACTCACCAATACTCCGAGCTATCACGGGTTGTAGATCGCAACCCCTTTGCCTCTTTTCCTTGTTGCCTCGAGCCTCTCTTGCTCTTCAACTTCTTCTCTCGGATTATCTAGCAATTAACATATAATAGCTATGTATCAATACATCTTCAATTGTCCATTTCAAATATTCTTAAGCCTAACAATTGCAAACATGTACATTTGTTCCTTTCGAACAGTTTTGCTACCCTGTAGCGAAACGATCGTATCTCTTAGCCCCGATGTCCGATTTTAGTCCATTATACCTCGTTGAAAATCTAGAAGAATCCTCTACAAGGTAAAATTAACCTTACATTTAATTTCCTAATCGATCATCTCCAAATTTAATTCGACACAGTTCTGGTCGGATTTCTTGGTACTGTTCGGGTAGCCTTACGGAATAGCTTATACCTTCCTCTACTGGACTCGGATTTAGGTTCCGTAAATTTTTACTTAAACTAGGTATACATGAGTATCATAGTCTAAAATTTCAGCTCCAAATTCCTTAAATTCTGACCTAGGGAAATTCTCAAAATTGGCTACCCGGAATGGTGTTTCTAGACATTTTCGGTTACTTCTCATTTCATACATTTAATTCTAAAACCTCAAGCTATTTCCATAAATTTTCAGCAACTTACATATAAGGCTAACATCATTTAAATCACCTTCTTCATCAATCTAATCTCATGAAATTTTATCATTAGGTCCATTAATACACATGGAGCTCCTAAAATCATGATTCCAAGTTCTCATGCTCATTTTCTCATGCTTAAAGTTAAACCCAAACAATTACAATCTCTATTCTAAACTTGAAATCGCCATAAGAGCTTCTCACACTTAAAATTTCAAGCTTTCAATGTTTGGGTTTTAGGAGAAGAAGCTTACCGAGACTATTAGCTTTGATTTCCTAGACCAATTCCACCACCATGCAAGTCCTCAAGTCTTTCTTCTTAAACTTTCATGGAGAGCCTTTCTCCCCTCTTTTTTTTTGTTATGCCGTGAGAATTGAGAAGGATGAGGTAATTTTTTTTGGCTCTTTTTGTTCATCCACTTAATGGGTGCGAAATGACGAATTTGCCCTTAATGACATAGCTTGGCTTAATTTTATTATGGGGGTAGTCTAGGGAATATGTATATTTATCATGTAATATTTTAGTTTCTCAACTAATTGAATTAAGTCCCTTAATCTTCATATATTTAACACATGATTCGATTTTAATTTATTTCGATTCGAATATTCCTTCTAGCCCGTTTTTAGGGTGTTACAAAATAAATCTTTTACCTTTACGAGTACATTTTCAAGAACTCCTTCAGGATACACTAAAGATCTGTCGGCAAGCTGGATCGTCACACCTGTTTCTTTCAAAGGCTCAACACTTAATAAATTATAAATTAAAAGAGGCATGATATTAATTGAAACGCCTAAATCGCACATAGCTCGTTTAATACTAACTTTACCAATCTTACATGGGATAGCAAACATACCTTGATCCTTGTACTTAGGTGGAATTTTACGTTGAATTACGGCAGAAACATTTTCACCTAAGTTTACCTTTTCATTCCTAGTAAGCTTTCTTTTATTTGTGCAAAGATCCTTCAAAAATCTAGCATACCTTGGAATTTTTCGGATCACATCGAGAAGAGGTATGTTTATCTCCACTTCCTGAAATATGTCAAGAATTTCTTGTTCCTCGACTTGCTTATCACGCTTAACTAATCTCGATGGAAAGGGAGGTGGAACGTCATAAGAAGATGATGTAAGGATAGTTTATGGTTTGGTTTCTTTCTTTTTATGGGGTTGTGTGGCATCTTCTTTAGGTTCGACAATGGTACCACTTTGAAGGGTGATGGCACTAACATTCTGTCGCGGGTTTGGCTTAGTTTGCGACGGTAGCTTTCCCTTTGATTCCAAACGACTCACAGCTAATGTAAGTTGACTCATTTGTTTATCAATTTCTTGAAAGTGTGCCTCTGTCTTTTGTTGAAATTTCTCCTGAGCTAGCACCAAACGTTCGACAATTGACTCCAACGATGGTTTTTGTGGTTGATATTGTTGCAGTGCAGGTGGTCTAGGTTGATAAGTTTGATTCGATCCATACTTGAGGTTTGGATGATCCCTCCAACCCGGATTATAAGTGTTTGCATTGAGATCATATTGCCTTTGAGGAGGCCCTGGAAAATTTCCAATGGCATTTACTTGAACGTTATTATCTTCTTGAAGCATTGGGCAATAGTCCGTAGGATGATCCGGCATCGTGCATATTCCGCTAAGTTTAGCTGGACCTATTTTACCTGCAATAAGAGATTGAATCACATTAGTTAACTTATCAATTTTATCCTCTAAAGAAGATGTACTTATCTCGTGAACCCGTCGAGTGGGTTCACTTGGGCGAAATTGTTGTGCATTAGCGACCATGGTTGAGATAAGATTTCTGGCGGCGATTGGAGTCATATTTACGAAGGCTCCACCACTAGTTGCGTCGATCATTTTCATTTTTATTGGAAGTAGTCCTTCATAAAAGTATTGTAGAAGGGTTTGTTCAGTTAGGCCATGTTGCGGACAACTAGCGCAAAGTCTTTTAAATCGTTCCCAATAGTCTTATAATGACTCTCCATCCTTTTTTCGAATTCCTAAGATGTTTCTCCTTAATTCGCTTGCTTTTGCCACTGGAAAGAACCTGTCAAGAAACAATCGTGCCATATCAGCCCATGTATTAATTGAACCGGAAGGTAAATAAAACAATCAATCTTTTGCCAAATCGGCTAAAGAAAAAGGAAATGCACGAAGTTTTATTTGATCTTCGGATACTCCCTGCGGTTTCATACTCAGACAAACCATATGAAACTCTTTTAAATGCTTGTGTGGATTTTCATTCTGCAAGCCGCGAAAAGTCGGAAGTAAATGTATTAAACCAGTTTTAAGTTCAAACGGTGTTTCGCCATTTGGGAACGTGATACAAAGTGGTTGTTGTTCATCAGGTGCTGCAGCTAACTCTCGAATTGTTTGTTCAGTCATTTGTTCTGATCCTTCGTCGTTAGAAGTAAATAACTCCTCGGTGTAGAAAATTTCCTCAAAATCGGGATTTAGTTTTGGTTGAAGGTCTCGATTCAACCTTCTACGCCTAAGGGTCTCTCCACGCAATCTCCAGGCAAGAGCTTCAATCTCGGGTTCGTAATCTACTAATTTTCCCGGAAGTGACCTGGTCATAGATCAAAACAAAACAATATTAGTGATTTTTACCGAAGTCCCTGGCAACGGCGTCAATTTGACAAGCGTCGAATTGTCAAATAAATAATTCCTATTTCTCAAATTAAATAAAAGAATAGTATAGAGAAAGTAGGGTCGATCCACAGGGACTAAGAAATTTCCAACGTTGAATTGAATTGATCTTGATCCAAAAAAATAATAAATTAGAAAATGGGGGTTTGATATTATAAAACTAAAAATAAACTTAATCTAATAATAATTGAAATTAAATAAAAATAAATATTTGAAGTAATAAATTTAAAGGATATAGCCTCAAGCTTCGCTTCGCCTCAAATCTCAATTGATCATCGAAATAGATTTTACTTCAAGATCCATGCCAGTTATAGTCTACAAGGCCCAACCCTTGTAACTTGCTTCTCTCTTTGGTAAACCAATATTCCCAAGTCTATCTCCGGAATTCGGTCTTTGCTGGACTAACACGCCTATCGCCATTAGCGCCAATACAACTTTAAGCACTGGAAAAGCCTGACTCGAGTTATAGCGTCTCACAGAGAATTAAACCCGATCTTGATTTCCTTTAGTGGACCGCCACTAAGTTTGTTCACAGGAAGCCAAATTTGCTACCAGCCGATTTTTCTTCCCAACGATAGATCTAAACAATCTTCAAGTCAACGTGAACTTTTTGAAATGAAGGCGTCGAGATCATTAAAGGAAAAGCCGATTGTCAATAATTGATTTCAGAAAATCAAGAATGTTATCCGAAGGTATTAAGTGCTTTACGATTCTCACAATATGGATTGAGTCGTCACTAGCTTTCGGCTAAATGAAAGTTTAGCTAAGCATGATTGAAATCATACTTAGCCTTTTCTAGAAGAAAAGAAATAAGAAAACTCAAAGAAAAAAATAAAAGAACTAGAGAGAACTTTTATTACTCAAGAGAGAAAGTGAAAATTGAAGTACATCTCAAGCTTTACCTCTATGGGTATTTATACTATTCTAAAACCCTAAAAAAGTAACAATTCAAAATTTAAAAAAAATTAAAAAAAAATAAAGATAAAGATAAATGTTCTAAAATTTAAAATTTAAATTCCTAAGATAATTCTTCAGGATAATTCCAAAATAATCCATGAATCCTTCTAGAATATGTTGACTGGACTATCTTCTAGAAACTTTTGCTGATTGGATAATCCAAATCTGTCAGATCGGAAAGCATCGTGCCTTATGTCGTGCTCATGACTCCAGCCATGATGAAAAATAAAAAAATGCAGAATTCACTCTTTTCTGTTGGTTCTGAAAAATAAGTTCCTACACTGAAAATGATCAAAATAGAACCAAATTAGTAATATCAAATCGACAACGGAAAATAATTAATAATAAAATATATATAAATTTGAACACTCATCAATTGTCGCCTTTTGGATTACCGGATAACCAATGAGATTTTTGATTATTGATAGATCGGGAGGAGGAGGTATTTGATCGCTTTTATTTTTTATATTTTAATTTAATTTTGAAATTTAAAATGTTTTAATTTATTTTAATACAGGGTATATTTTTCAGTTCATTTGACAGCCGCATAGCGAGCCAGCCATTATGTCTTGTATCCCAACTAACATAGTGGCTCGCTCAAACTTATGGTTTTCGATGGTGCCGCTGATTAATTACTCAACTGTCGAGTGGCATCCTGGTAATCGAGTTCTACGACAGTTTGGGTTTAAGCAAGGTATTCTAGAACCACCTCATGTTTTTGATACATTGCATGCTCTCACAAGACAAGGGAAGACCGACGTGGATTGGTCGGACAAACATAGAGAGTACATACAGATGTGGGATGAAAGATTCTAGTAGATCCCGATGTGCGAACCAATTGTGGAAGAGAGTTTAGGATACGGGTATTTCTGTTGGTACGTTGACAATGGTAAGCCCCACATCTTGACTATAAAGGAGCGAGCACGTGAGATAGCCGTTGCTCTGCAGAGACGTCCATCGGCCCAACGAGCAGGGCGTGGAAGAGGACGAAATGTTCTAAAGGAGCCACCAGCTACACCAATGCCCCAACCCCAGCCGTCTTGGTCTCCTCAGTTTCCACCATCCTCGAAGGGATTTTTTACTGACGTCTTGCAACCGTTTATGTCTGCGACGGGTGTTACAACCGTCCCGATACCATTGACTTCTTACTATCCACCAACGCCAGCATATGTTCCTAAGTTCGCTCATATGCCTCAGTTTCCATATTTTGGATCTAGCTCAAGTATGGTCGACCAAACTCCTCCTTAGAGCCTCTTTTATACCGGCCCATCCAGTAGTGGTTCTCACTCCGATAATGTGGAAGGAGATGAGGAGGAGGAAGAAGAAGACCCTGAAAGATTGCAGTGAAGAAATCTGCGTCGGGATCATCGTCCACCACGTTGCGGCACAGGCGGGCATAGATGTCATTAGTTTCTTTTATGTATTTTTTTCTTAATTTGGTTTCTTTCGTATGATTTTGGTAAATTTAATCTTTTTCTTAATGTAAATGCTTTGTTGTTATATATTTAATCTTTTTCTTATTAATTTGCTAAATTTAATTTCTTAAATATTCCTTCATCAAATCTTAAGTCTTAATACATGGACACATTAAAGAATAAACAAATATTAGTAATAATTAAATATTACATATATTATGTAAAATATAAATCGTATCACTCTATAGAAGGACCCGATCGATGCGGGCATGTTCTTCGGGTGTGTCCTGCATTTTTACAAATGGTGCATAACTTGGGTTGCCTAGTACTTTCTCTATGACCGACCAAATCTTCATCGCAGAATATTCTGGTTGATATTAGACGACCTTTTTTCTCGCGTCTTAATGCAAAATTCGGTCGTATTTTCGGTTCATCGTCCATCGCATCTTCATCCCATTCATTTCCAATAGGAGGGAACTCACATTCGTAAACCTTAAATACGATTGTCAGCAAGTAAACTGGGTCAACAACCGTCATATAATTTAACCGAACAGAAGAACAAGCAGCAATGGCGTGCGAGCATGGATATTTAAATGTTTGGAAGAATCCACAATCACATGTTCTTTTCCTCAGATCCATGACATAAGCATTATGTTGTATACCTTCTAACGGTCTTGAGTACTCAGAGACATGGAATAAATGCCCTTCCCATGAGAAACATGTCGCATTCATGGAATTCGACTGTTGTACAAATGCTTGCAATTTATTTTGAAGATCTGGGTGAACTATATAAACACCTTCCATATACTCTTGAGCTTGTTTACCCAATGTGGCAAAGAGGGATCCCAACCGATAATATGTCGCTTAGACAACAGAAGTGATCGGTAAGTGTCTCACTCCTTTTAACGATAAGTTGATTGCCTCGGCTAGGTTAGTGGTCATATGACCATATCTTTTGCCTCTATCAAATGAACGAAGCCACTTCTCTCGGGGTATATTAAGAAGGTAGTTATATCCATCTTCATTGCGATTGTATAAGTCATCCAATAGCTGTTCGAATTCTCTCACCAAGTATGTGTTTCCTGTGCATTAAAAAACACGGGGTTAATAATTCTGAAAAGAAATTTAAGGAAGTAAAAAAAGTCAATACTAATCCATGCGAAGTACCATTATACTTTCATCGAGGCTTTTGAACCTCGCAAGGTAATTAGCTTAATATGTCGTAGACAATACCGATGATAAATTTATGGCGGTTGCCAAGATCATCCCATCTTCTACATTGCGTATTTGATCGCTTTTCCTCGGTCAGAAATTACACATATTTCATCATCCCTATCCCGCAAGACAGGTGATAGAACATACCTTCACAAGTTGTTCAGGAAAAACTCCCAAGAAGGGAGATCCTCTTTTTCAACGATTGCGAAGGCAAATGGAATAATATTTCGGTTACCATCTTGCGCAACTGCCAACAATAAAATTTGCGTGTATCTGCCGTACAACCAAGTACCGTCGATCTGAACCATCGGTTTGTAATGACGGAATGCATTGACATATTATGGAAAGATCCAAAATAATTGTTCAAATTGGCAAACACCGGGTATAATACAGTCATTTTCATACGCCGATACTGTTTCGAGCTTCACCATCGTCCCAGGACTATGCTTTTTCATCAACGAAAGCCACAGTCTCAATTCATTGTACGATTCCTCCCACTAACCGTACAACTTATGAATAGTATGTTTTTTTTCATACCATGCTCGTTTATACAGAACATGGTAACCGTATTGCAACGTGACTGAAGCCATACAAGTATAAACGGTTACCCGCGAATTCGCTTTCACCAGAGGCATAATGGCATCACACAGCGCGTACACATCCAAGTTTTGATGATCCTGATTAAGGTGACCCACGGTGCATGTGTAAGGGCCATCAAACTTGGTAATCTGCCAAAGGTTGTTTAATTTCTTCAGACGAGAAAAACGAACCCTCCATTTACATCCCTGTTTCTTGTGTACACATTCAGCAATGTACTTATCAGATGCATTCTTGTAAACACCGAATGCAACGGAGTTATGAATATTATAATGCTTGATTGCTGCAATCGCCAGATCCTTAGTCTCGAAAACCTTCCCTTTATATATTTCAAGAGAACCACCTTGCTTGTATTGGTCGATCTGGTGGAATTGCAGAAATTCCAGAGCATTGAAGGCTTCCATATCAATGGATGCAAAGTGGGACGGTGGCTCGTAAAACGACATTGGAATTGAAGTGTTATGGCATCCACTTCGTCTGGCTCCTCTGGCTCATCGACATCTTCGGGAAGGCTATAAAAAGGACCTAGCTCATCACCATTAAGGTTGGGTTTCTGAATCGGTTCTTCGTCAGAGCGGTCACCCTCAAATTCGAACAACTGTAAGTCCAGCGTAGGTCCAACAACTACAGATGAATTTTGGGTTGGTGGGAAATTCAAATCAAATTCAGACCGAGAGAACGAAGACGGTTGGGTGGGTGGTAGATTAAGGACGAAATCAAAAGAAGCAACACAAGAATGTCTTGCCGCCGAAGACGATGGAACATCAACATTGTTCTGTGAACATTGTGTCGACAACAAGTTGAAGTTGTCTCGAATATTGGTCATAGGGCTATAAACGTTAGGGTCGAAATCAAAATTTGCACGATGCCAATCTGGGACAGCAGGAACATCATCATTATTATCAGAAAAAATCGTAAACAACTCTAACGGACCTCCTAAGGAATATTACATATGCGAATCGAGCATCATTTCAACGTCTCTATTGTCGGACACATGAAAAATTGTATAATACAATGGCTCCAATGACGTTGGTAATCTATATTTTAATAGCTCCAATTTTTGACCTCGAGCATGCGGAATATGATCCGATACTCTTTTCATCAATGATCTATAGCTTAATCTCCACGGGAGCTCAAGTGTAACTATATTCGAAGATTGAATCACCACACCTACAGATGCATCACCAACCATTTGGCCGTCGTAATAAACTAAAGCAGTGATTCTTCTTGACATTCTGACTTTATAAATTCAAATGAAAACGGATTCAAACTAAAACTTTTGGGATTGAGAATTCTGGTTGGAAATTCCGGGGTTCAAATTCGAAATATTTAAGCACGTGGAAATCGCTTCGTGCAGAAAGCGATTTTTGTTGTCAGACTGGAAATTGCTTCCTGCAGGTAGCGATTTCAATAATTTACTGGCTATATAAGACTCCTTTCCCTGCTTTCAGACTGAAAACGCTCCGTCAGTAATTTATCAAGTTTCAGAAAAGATTTCTATGGCAAATCTGTAGATGGCTATGTTTTCTTGCGTTCTTTTCTTCTCTGGTACATATGGTTACACTTCGCTTAGTAGCAAGATAAAATACGATGAGTTCTATGATTTAATATCGATGGAGGTTGCGAAGAAGACAACAAGAACAAGAGAAATCTTATACATACAAGCAAAAATACCAGTTCATGAACCAGGTCGTAAAGCATATTACCTATTGAAATTGTTAAGTTCAAAAGACCTTCGGAAGATGTTTCGAGCTTACATAAATATTCCATATCTATATATTGAGATTTACGTCAAATTTAAAGATGAAGTTAGTTCAGTTACAGATAAAGTTAGTTCATCAAGCAACATCGATGAAGAAACAATTTTACAATGTATCAACAAGAGACGACATCAAAAGGAACAACAAATTGAAGAACTGAACTTAACATTTTACGTGTCTACAGATTACGAAAACACGAAAACAGGCGATTCTTCAACCACTTAGATATTTCTTATGTAGAGTTTAATATTTTCGGGTAATAATAACTATACATTCAATTAAGATACATTCAATTAATAAAATATAACTTTTATTATTAATCTTACTTATTAAGATAAGACTGTTAAATATATATTACAAAAACAAATATAATCGAAATCGCTCTATGCACAGAGCGATTTCCTGGATCATAAATGAAATCGCTCTGTGCACAGAGCGATTTCTTATCCACATTAAAATTAATGGCTTATGTGGCAAGGGAGGCCAACTCAGCCCGAAGTCGCTTCTTGCACAGAGCGACTTCTTTAATCGCTTTGTGTAGGTAGGGACTTCTTCCTACGTGGCCTGACAGGGGTATAGATTTGTCATTGAAGTTGGAAGGGGTATATTTTTGTATTTAAATAATTAAAAAGGGTTATTTAAATAATTTTGCCTGATTCTTCTTATCAGCTCACCCCATAAGTTTGTTTCAATCCATAAGCTTTTCCCTCAGTTTTACTTGGCTTGTCATCAGCTCCAATCCGATCTCCATTAACTCTCATTAATGTAGTCATGACTTTAATGTAGCAGTGAGGTTAGGCACTGTAAGTAACATTGATATTAAAAGCAATGGTGAAAACGTGTTTGTACGGATGTAAAAACAGTTACTCGGATGAGTTTCAGGTCGGATACTGTTAGGTTAGGTAAAATCGGATATAAGTCATTTCAGGTTGATTTGATGTTTTGACTCAATTCGGGTCGGGTGCGGATCCATTTCAGGTCGGGTCTATTTCAGGTCGGATTTATTTCAGGTTGGGTTCATTTCAAGTCGATTTTATTTCAGGTCCAATTAATCCAGGTTTTAAATTCATATTAATTAAAATTATTAATTTTGAGTTTGTTACAAATAAGTAATTAAGTAAATAACCAATAAAATTTGGGCTGAATTGTTTCATTTTGAATTAACTATTTAATACATAACGTATTTAACTAGCATGAATCCATTAAAAATAAATATTACGCATTAGACTAAACAAAAATATCATCAAATGATTTATATCTTAAAAATTGGGTTAAATTACAAAAATTAAAAATTAATAAGGAATAAACATTGGACTAAAAATAATAAAGTTTTAAATTAAAAAGGATAAACATTAATAAAATAAAATATTATCTTATTAAAAACACTAAACTAAATTAGAAAAATAAATAGTAGTCAATTTGAAATAAAAATAAAGTTGTAAGGATTAAATTATAAAAATTATAAATTAATAATAGTTAAATTCAACAAAAAATATAATTTTAATGTACTTTAATACATTATAATTTATACCTATAAAATATAGTTTAATACATTTCAAAAATAGAAATATAAAATTTATACTATATAAAATATATTCTATAAATAAAATTTATATTATATATGGAATGATATTATATATGAAAATATAAAATATACACTCCCTCCGTCCCACATTTTTTTTCCATTGTTGATTTTTCCCATAGTTTTAAAAAGATAAAGTTTGTGTAAGAAATATGATGTAAGATAATTGAAAGGATAATTTTTTTCCTTTAAAGGTTAAATTTGGTTTTGCTAGAAAACAAAAGAAAAGGTAAAAAGGGAAATGTACCTTGTAAAAGTTATTGATTTTTTCAATAAGACATTTTTAGTGAGATAATTTTAAAACACAAAAGAGACACCATATATGAGACAAAGATAAGTAAGCGGAGAATCGAAAGGAAGGATAAATGAGGGGAACAAATAATTACAGGGAGTATTCTTCGTCTTCTTAGCTTTCGACACAAGAAAAGGAATTTTACATATCTTTTCTTGTGTCGAAATAATAACGGAACCCGTTCGTCAAAGATTGCTATTCTTTGTTTAGATTTTTCCAGATTTTTCAGAACCCTTTTTTTTTATTTACTTATAATAGAATAAGTTAATAGAATAAGTAATAAGGATAATAGAATAAGTAATAAGGATAATAGTACTATATATAAAAATATAAAATGTATAATATTATATATATAAATATATAATATTTATGTATATATATAATATATAAGTATGTATATAAGGTTATGTATACTTATATACTATATAGTATACATTAATATATGTGTGTAATATATAAGTATGCATATGTATATTTTAATATATGTATATGCATATATATTAGATGTACATATGTATATAATATACATCAATATATATACTATGTATATAATATAGTTTAATACATATATAATATACTTATAATATATAATATATATACTTAAATGTATACTAATATATGTTTTTAATTTATTTATGAATTAATGTATGTATATTATTAATTCTTTAAGTCCAACACTAATCCCTTAAGCACAAATCACTAAACTAGTTCTCTAAGACCAATTATTCAATCACTAATCTAATTCTTTATGATCAAATTGAAACAATTTTAAAATATATAATATGATTTTAATTAAATAAGGATTAAATCGAATAAAAAATAAAATTTAAAACTAAATTTTTAAGTGATCATAACTAAATTGAAATAATTATAAAATAAGGTATATAGCAGCGCTAGATACAATTTTTTAGGTGTGACCTATATAAAAATATGCAAAATTTTTTACCCGACCTAAATTAGTGTCAAATGAATATCTAAATCTAATCACTTTTTTATATGTTTCAATTTATTATATTTAATCAAAGTTTATTATTTGATTATATATTGTAATAATAATAATAATCCACCAAAATTTACTATATATATTAATTTCCTCTAAAATTTTGTTTTTTTCCTCTTTTTTATATAATAATCGAAACTTATTTTTAATTCCCTCCAAAATTTTAAGTAACTTATATCCCTCCAAAATTTTTACACTAAAAGTAAATTTTAATTTAGCTTAATTAATCCTAAGTCCAATAAGTTAATTTAACTTTATTAAATATTAATTTAAAATTATAATTTTTTATGAAATATTAATTTAAAATTATAATTAAAATTAAATAAATTAAAACTAAATAAATAATAAATTAATTAATTTAATAAATATGTAATACTCAATTTAAATATTAATCTTTAAATTAATTCTCATGTCTAATTTCCTTTTTAGGTCTAATTTTATTTATCAATATTTTAAATTTATTAAATTATAGATATACTTAATTATATGTCATGTAAATATTAAGTCTTGTTAATATTAGTTCAGGTCAATAACAGGTCTGGTTCAAAACATGTCGGGTCATTTATCAGGTAGGGTTCAAAACAGGTCGGATTCAAAACAGGTCGAGTAAAATCAGGTCTCGGGTTGATTTAGTCGGGTAATATCAGATATCTGTCAGGTTAGACTCGGGTTCAGGTTCGTTTCAGTCGAATGCAGGTCGGATTTCGGGTCCACAGTAACATGTTGAAATCGGGTTCGGGTCATTCTTGGTCGGATACAGTTCAGGTTCGATTACTATAGTAACATGTTCAACTCGGGTTCGGGTCAACAATAGTCAGATACAGATCAGGTTCAAATCATTATATCTACGGGTCAAATAAGGTTCTCACTCGAACAGGTTTTGGTCGAGTTTTCAGGTTGGGTCAGTTTTTTACATCCCTATGTGTTTGGATGCAAGCACAACCCTAACATTAAGATGAGATGAGAATATATATATATATAATCTTATGAAATTATTAAAAAATATGTCCAATGATTTATAGAATTTGATAGTATTAAATAATAATTTATAATACTCTATTTTACCCTTAATTTATTTTTATCAGTAAAACGAAATTCAGACTATAAAATCTAATAATATAATACTTATAAGGAAAAATATTTCAAGGAATAACAATGATTGTTTTTCACTATCGTCATAGTTTTAAAGTTTAGGAGTTCAATTTAGTATTTAAGTTTATGTGCTTAAAATTTAGAGACTGTGGTTATAATTTAGGATACAGTGTTATGATTTAGAGTTTATAGGTTAGAGTTTAGGATAATATGTTAGAGATTTAAGTTTTAACCTATAAATATTGAATTCTAGCCTAGACCATAAATTCTAAACACATAAAGCTAAACCCCTAAATCATGAACCCTAAACTAGATTCCTAAACAATAAAATTAGGACGTTATCTTAACTAGGACTCAATTTAAATTAAAAACACACATAATCACTATCGATTTTTATTTAGGTAGATCAGAAACCTAAAGAAAACCAAAGATTCTAAAATCTTGGGTTTAGAGTCATAGTAGTTACGTATGAAGAAAAATTAACCCTCACACAATATGTAAGGTACGAATATGAAGAAAAAACAACAAGAAGAAATGGAGAAAGACTTGATAAATTTCACTGCTCACAAAAACCCAAAATTCATATATTTCATTCGATAAAGAAGAAAATAACATTGAAGAAAATAACATTTCAGGGAAGGATAAAACCCTAACTACCCAAACACACTATTTAGTGACACCAAAATAAAATGAAAGACACTTGATTAAGTCATAACGACTATCTAACAACAAATTAAACAAAATTAAAAATAGTTAACTCCTAATAATTGGCATTAACAACTTTCCTTAGTTTTGGCACGTTACAATGCCCTCCTCTTCAAGTAATTCTTGTCCTCAAGGATTAAGTACGAAAATTTATCTTTTAGTTGATAAGTAAATTGCTTCTTCATGAAAAAAAATTACCCAATCAATAGCAATGAATCGAATCCACCAGCTAATGAAGCTTTTTATTTTGATAAATTACTAGTTGATTCAACTAATGCCAATTCCTAATATGCTTTATCAATCTCGACAAATTGTGTTTGCCATGCTAAAGTGACCTCTAGTTTATCACTTTAAGGAAACACTTTTCATGAGCCATTAACGTTTGAAGTGGGTGGTTTGGAGAATAAAGCCAAAACTAATCTGTTCTTTTGCTCATTAGTTGAAACGGCCTCATCCCTTAGATTCACAAGATCCTTTGTAACATATTTTGGCATTGTCTTAGGTTGTTTAAGTTTAGGTGGCGGTGGAGATGGTGTATAATTCTTTGGTGAAGGAAGAGCCTTTATGTCATTCATGTTCATTTCAGCTTCCTCTTTAACTGAAGGTCTCTCTTTTCTAATTCTCTTCACTCTTTCGACCATTGATCATTTCCTTCAGAAAATCATCGAATGTACCCAAAAGCTTGTCTGTAATTCTCTGCACCTCGTAATACTTAAAAGACCTAGCAACTCTCATGTCCTTACACCAACCATAAAAACCGACAAGCTCATCAATCATCTTTGCAGTATTAACATAAGCATCAAAACCCTTTACACAATCCACATATTCTATCTCGGTAAACCTATCCAAAAAGATCTCAATGCCTCGTATATCTCAAGATAAAATTTGAAACTCTTCTTCAAAATCTGATAAAGTGCAATAAACCCTAACATGTTATTTTTTGTCATACCAGCTAGTCTGCAACCTAACACTTTATCAAGAATTTTCAACAGTTGATACAACCACCTTAAAACTCTATCTGGTCTTATTTTCCTCATTGGTGTCGCCACTCTCCTCTGTTCTCTCCCCAAAAACCATTCAAATCACTATAAGACCTCAATCTACTATCGATTCCACGATCTAACTTTTCCATACTCACGCTTATTCCTCTCATCTCTTTCGACAAAATTCTCTTTCTCGTCTCTCTTCTTCTTTTTCTTCTCAAAAACTACTTCCCAAACCAAAGTAGAAAAGGGAGCTTTCTTGTGCAGAATCTGTCTAACAATTTTATCATTAACCAAGAAACCTTTTGTTTTAAAGTTCCAACAACCTTCTTTGCTTCTTCCATGCCCTTGTCCTTACACAATCCCTCAACCAATCTCACAAAAGTGGTGACATTTGAAGTATATCCGACATAAATCATTTCCAAACAAAATCCAATGTCACCATCCAAGTGATTACATTTATACAATCTTTGAATCAAAACAGTATAACTAAAGACATTAAGAATCACACCTTTCGATTGCATCTTTCTGAAAAGTCTCTTCGCATTATCAAGCTTGTGTGTTTTGCTGAAGACACCAGCAACAACTGTGTATATAAAAACTATGTGATTGTACCCTTTTCCCTCGTTAATCCAAAAAGCTTCATTGCTTCTTGGATAAGTCCATCATTACGTAGACCGTCAAGCATGGCTACAGTATTTGGAATAAGATTATTTTCTTTTATATTATTGTGAATCTCATCAACATCTTGTGGCAGGAAAACCTTTTCTTCATGCTCATTCTTATGTATTGCTTCTGAATCTGAGGGAATTTCTCTCTCCTATTATCAAATCCAAGCTTGAACTTTGCAAAATACATAGCATAGAATCTAACAAAGTCAACATATGTTGAGCCTAAAACTTCAACATGAATTATAACCTTCACCTCCGAAAAATCATCTAAGTACTGCATTCCTAGATAGGTTTTCACAAGACCCTCAATGAATTAAGTCCATCACATATACTTTTGCCATAAACAAAATCCTAAACCGATTTGGGTCATCACTCTCAATTAATTAAAAATTAAACTTGTTGATGGAGGCTATGGAGTCCTTATTAAATTCAACCTTTGTCAGATTGTAATATTTAAGATATCGATACCATGAAGACTGAGTCGATTCTACTACTTCTTATAACTGCACTTAAGAAATTAAAAGGACAAGTAATTGGATTTATTTAATTGCATTAACTAAACTATATTAAATTATAAAAAGATAAGAATGAGAAGAACGAGGTTAGATTGAATGTTTTGTAGAGGAGAATCCAGTTATATTGCTAATCCCCTTATTAATGCAATAGGGTTGAACTGCCGCCTCGGTGGATCACACAAAGGGTCGTCGCAGCTACCTAGGCGGGGTTATGCTTTATCGACAATTCAACTTTTCATAGTTTGATAGAGCAGCCGTATATGTTTCCTCCTTATCCTTAAGAGAAGAAAACTTTTGAAATCACCGTGTCTTGATGATACCTCCCGGTGTTAATCTAAGGTAGATCACAACCTCACATGCGTCTTGTTAGTCGCTAAAATCCGACCCAAATTAGTCAATGCCCGTGAGCAAAGACCATATTCTCTCGTTTCATGAGCCTAACTCTCCCGATATTAGACAAATAGATATTTCTTCACATACTTATCATCTCGAGCTCATATGCAAAGAAAGTTAAGTACCCAGAAAGAATGAACTATGAAATAAGTTTTACATTAATAAATATCAATAACAATGTAACCTTCCTCTCCATCTACTCCACAACAATCTAAACCTCTAAGGGAGTTTAGAACATATTGTGGTCGGCGGCGGAGGATGTGTTATGTGTTTAAACCAACTTCTTCCTCTTAAACTTAAACCTAATAAGTGCCTTATATAGGCTAAGTCCTAAGTTGATCTTTCCATGCAAGGAAAGAGTTCTAAACAGAAAAGAAATCTAATTCCTAATTAAATTATATTAAATAAATATTATTTCCTAAAATGTCTCTTCCCGCGGTTTGACTTGGGTTTGACTTCCTAACTGAGTTGTCTTCTTTCTTTTACTCTTTTTCTTTCGGTATCTTTTCCCTCTTCCTGTTGAGCATCACTTGTCTTTTATGTTGTCGCGGTTGTCTTCAGAATGCTTCCATGGCGGATGCTTCATCTGCAATGCAGCATCTAATTTCTTCTCTGGCTCTTTCTGTGATCTAGTTTCTTGTCTAAGAGAGGAAACTATCAAACATATATGTTTTATGCCAAATAAAGAATAAATTCATAAAATAGTATTTGGATGCTGAGATATGGAAAATAATCAAAAATATCTATTATTGCATTTAATTTTACCTTTATTAGCAATAAATGAGTGGAGAAATGATGTGAAAATTGAGGACTTTTAGGCACTCATCACTTGTCATCAATTGAATTCCTATATTTTCTCACAAACCTTCTATTCAACACATTATTTGCGTCTGAATCCTCCTTTCTAGACACCACTAAAAAAATTCAAAAACAAACTTTGGTTTAGAGATAGTTCTATGAGACCTTAATTAACTCTCTATATCCCTTAAAATTTTAAAATTTGTTATGTTGTAGTTCAATCAAAAATTCATCAGCAGAATCATCAGAAACAATTACCTAAGTTTTGTAATCCAATTATACAAAAACCACCTCACTAACCATAACTTCACCCTATGAATGACTCCTTTCACCATTAATTACTTCAACCAAACCCACCTCTATAACATCCCTAGATGAATTCAATATTTATATCGATTCAACAAAATTAATAAAATCTTCATCCTCATGCAATTGAATATCTACCTTTAGGACATAAAACCCTAGAAGCCTCCTATATATATAAAGCCAAATCCTCCTTTACAAGTGTAGCAAGATAGAAAAAAAGAAAAGCCACAAAGAAAACAAAAAGGAGTGAACTTTAAGGAGAGCAACGAGGAAGAAGAAAGAAGAAAGACGACCACTTTCCTTCATCTTCAACCTCAAGCTGAGCCACCATTGTTGGAGAGCTTCAAGCAAGGATTTGCGAGACTTTGGGAGAAGCGGTAAGCTAGGAAAGCCTCACGGTACAAGTGTTTGGGACTTCCTTCCTCTTCACTTTGTTTTACCTCTTTTCTAAGTTTTTGAAAATGTATTTCAAAGAACGCAAGTTGAATAGTTTGCTAAACCTAGCCATGAACTAAACTAGTATGACTTGGCTTGTTATGGATGATTTAATCTTTTGTTAATGAATGTGTTTACTGGTTTTCTGGTTTTATTTGAGTGTTTTGTTCATGAAAGCTAACACCTTTATCTTTAAACCTTGGTTTGTAAGAGCTCTCCGGAGATTATCGTAGCTAAGGGGTTCAAGAAGACTAGATCTAGGGATAAACAAAGTTAGACCAACATGAACAATGAGGTTATTGTAGGAGCAGAATCCTAACTCACCTTAGGGATAAGGGAGAGTTTCAACGACTAAAAAGGATAATACTTTATCAACATTAGAAATGTTAGGGTTGAGACCGGGAGGTAATGCCTTAACATTTTCGAGTGTTAGGACTTCTGACTAGGGATAATGGATACATTTTTAGTAAACTCTATCGAGCACTTGTTAAACCAGTAGAACATTAATCCTTTTAGGGAAAAAATAGAATCTTTGCCATAGCAAGCCTAGTGTCACGGACTTACTTTCACCCAAACTCGATCCGTGCGGCACTAACAACTCCCGAGCTTGTTAGTAAGCCTTACTTGAATTTACTTGATGGCTTGGCTTAAGAAAGACAAGAGAAGGCAAAGGATAAATGAAGAGAGCTTTTGTATTAAGCTTAAGTGAGCTTTACAAGTATGCTTTACAAGTGCAAGGTGATGAGAAAATGAATGGGGTGGCCCTATTTATAGGCACCCTTCCCCCGAATGAACGGCTAGGATCGCTTTGATCCAACGGCTACAATTATGCCTCTAGAAATATCTAGCCTATCTACATGGATCTAGAGTATTCTACATATGTGTATACATATCTATAAGGATCCAAAATGTTCTAGAGAACTCCAGGGTCTTCCAGAGTAGTCCCGAACCTTCCCGAGCCTTCTGGGTCCTCCCGGGTGAGTCTGGACTAGTGTAGAACATCCTGAACCTTTCTAGAACAAGGTGGGTTGTGCTTGGCCGTCCTAGATGCTTCTAGTGCCTTCCTTGGTGCTTGGTTGCTACAAAATGGCCCAAAGATGGCCAAAACCTCGGTTGGACTTGTGGGAAAAAAGATTGGTGGTGACATCCTCCCCCACCTAAGCTCGCGACGCCCTCGTCGCGCCTTGGTCGAACTGAGCAAGTTGGTCTTTGAATTGCCATAGCGCATCTTCCCGCTCCCAACTTGCTTCGGCAATGGGAAGTCCCTTCCACTTGATGAATTACTCCTTGTAGCTTGGGACGCCCCTCTTGCGAATGGTCCTGTCGGCAAGCACCTCCTCAACTTCCTTGTTAAAGGAAGTGACAACTGCTGTGGGTGCTCGATTGGATAATTTCCTTGAGGGATCTTCCATGTCTTCATGGTAGGGCTTCAACAGGCTAACATGGAAGACAGGGTGGATCTTGAGCTTTGGCGGCAATTGGAGCTTGTAAGACACCTTGCCCACACATTTGAGAACTGGAAATGGTCCCTCATATTTGCGGAAAAGTCCCTTGTGTACCTTGCGAAAGACCTTGAATTGTTGGGGTAAGAGTTTGAGCATGACAAGGTCTCCTTCCTTGAACTCCAAGTGCCTCTGCTTGGTGTCGGCCCACTTCTTCATTCTCTTGGCAGCCTTGTGAAGTGCGGCTCGTGCTAACTCTTTTTGCTCATGCCATGTCTTGGCAAACTTAAAGGCTTCTGGGCTTTTCCCTTCATAGCTTGTGGCAAGGGAGAGCGGAGTAGTGGGTTGATGCCCTAAGATTATCTCGAAGGGACTCTTGTTGGTGGTCTCGCTCTTTTGCAAGTTGTAGGAAAATTGAGCTACATCCAAGAGTTTGGCCCAATCCTTTTGATTGGCACTCACATAGTGCCTCAAATATAGCTCCAAGAGTGTATTGACCCTTTCGGTTTGCCCGTCACTTTAGGGGTGAAAACTTGTGGAGAAGTTTAGATCGGACCCGAGCATCTTGAACAATTCGGTCCAAAACCTCCCAGTGAAGCGAGGGTCTCGATCACTTACAATGCTCGTCGGAATGCCCCAAAGCTTGACCACATTCTGAAGGAAAAGCCTAGATGTTTCCTCAACTGGGCAATCTGTGGATGCGGCAATGAAAGTGGCATACTTGCTGAACCTGTCTACAACAACGATGATGCTTCCATAGCCCTCGGATTTTGGCAAGCATGTGATGAAGTCCATTGATACACTTTCCCAAGGACGCTCCGGAATAGGCAAAGGGTCTAGAAGTCCCCCGGTCTTGTGTTGGAAAATCTTGTCTTGTTGGCATACAAGGCAAGTCCTCACATATTCCTCGATAGCATCATACATACGGGGCCAATAGTAAGATGCCTTTATAAGAGCAAGGGTGCGACGCATACCTGGGTGGCCCGCCCACAAGGAGTCATGGCACTCCTTGATAAGATCTTTGCGCAAATTGCCCCATGTTGGCACATAAAGACGGTTGCCCTTGGTGTAGAGTAGTCCATCACTTAACCAGAACCGTCGGGTTTTGCCTTCATTCACTAAGGCAACGATGGTTTGGGCAAGTGGTTCTTGTTGCAAGCCTTCCTTTATCCTTTCAAGGAGGGGGCTGGTGACTCGGCTTATAGCGGCAAGCTCTTCTTTTCGACTTAGTGCATCCGCGACCACGTTGGCTTTGCCCGGCTTGTATTGCATGATATAGTCAAATTCGGCCAAAAAGTCTTGCCACCGTGCTTGCTTGGGACTTAACTTCTTCTGGGTCTGGAAGTAGCTCGTGGCTATGTTGTCGATTAAAATCAAGAACTTGGACCCAAGAAGATAGTGTCACCACACTCTAAGACAATGGATGATTGCGGTCATCTCTTTTTCTTGGACAGTGTAGCGCCTTTCTGTGTCATTGAGCTTCCGACTCTCGTAGGCAATCGGATGCCCATCTTGTATAAGTACTCCTCCGATGGCAAAGTCCGAAGCGTCGGTATGCACCTCATAAAGTTTGGTGTGGTCGGGTAGGCTAAGCACCGGCTCCTCGCTAATGGCTTTCTTTAAGTCTTCAAAGGCTTTTTGGCACTTTGTTGTCCACACCCACGGCTTGTTTTTCTTGAGAAGTTCGGTGAGTGGTGTAGCCCTTGCGGAGTAGCCTTTGATGAATCGGCGGTAATAGTTCACCAACCCAAGGAATGATCGTAATTCATGGACCTTGGTGGGTGGTTCCCAATCTTGGATGGCACGCACCTTGTCATCCTCCATCATGAGCTTCCCATCCTTGATCATATGCCCTAAGAAGTTTACCTCCGGCTTAGCGAAGGAGCACTTTTCCTTCTTGATGTATAGCTGGTTCTCCTGTAGAACCTTGAGCACTTCCCTTAGATGTTCGACATGCTCTTCTAAGGTATTGCTATACACCACTATGTCGTCAAGGTAGACGACCACGAATCGATCAAGGTATGGGTGGAATAGCATGTTCATCAAGGTGCAAAATGTTGTTGGGGTATTTGTTAGACCGAAGGGCATGACTATGAATTCATAAGAGCCATACCTTGTGATGCATGTGGTCTTGGGCTCATCGCCTTCCGCTATGCGCACTTGATAGTACCCCGAGCGAAGGTCAAGCTTGGTGAAGTAGCGAGCATGACCGAGCTGATCGAATAGATCTGAGATCAAAGGAATGGGGTACTTGTTCTTGATGGTTACCTTGTTGAGCGCTCGATAGTCAATGCACATCCTTAGTGAGCCGTCCTTCTTCTTTTGGAAAAGGATGGGTGCCCCGAATGGTGCCTTAGATGGGCGGATGAACCCTGAATCGAGTAGACCCTTGAGTTGCTTCCTAAGTTCCTCCAACTCAGGGGGTGCCATGTGGTAAGCACTCATGGCTGGTGGCTTGGTGCTCGGTTCCAACTTGATCTTATGGTCCACCTCCCTCCTTGGTGGTAGTTGCTTGGGTAACTCGGGTGGTGCAACGTCCCTAAACTCATCAAGCACCTTGGCTACCTCCCTTGGTATGTCATCATCGGGCTTGATCTCCTCGTCATCGTACTCACTAAGGATAGCGAGATAGCTTTCCTCGTTAGGCTTGATGCCCTTCTTGAACTGAAGTGCCGAGAGCACCTTGGTGTCTTGCTTAGTGGCCCTAGTCGTTGGCACCACACAAGCTTGGTTCCCATCGATGATGCACATCGTGTTGGCGAATGGGATGGGAAACGCCTTGACTCGATCGAGGAACTCGAGTCCTAGTACAACTTTGAAGTCGTCCATGGGCACGACTGAGAAATCAACATGACCCGACCATGATCCCACGTTGGTCTTGACTCCTCGAGCTATACCATGAATGGGTCGGGCGACAGAGTTAACTACCTTGATGGAGCCTCCTCCTCCCGATGCCTTGAGACCTAATCTCTTGGCTTCATCAAGGGAGACAAAGTTGTGGGACGCACTTGTGTCTAGCATGGCCCTTGATGCTTTCCCATTGATGGTGACGTCCACATAGAGCAAACCTTTGGCTTCGGTCTTAGGGGCGGACTGAAGCACGTTGAGGAGTTGTAAAGACCCCATCTGGACACCTTCCTCTTCCTTGTCGGTGTCATTACCGTCTCGATGCTTGGCTAGGAGCGAGTTAAGGGCTTGGCTTTGTGGGCACTCTCGGACTCAATGGTCCCCATCACATATGAAGCATTTGTTGGAGGGTGCCCTCTTTGATCCACGATTATCTTTGAACTTGCCCTTATCTTTGTTCTTCCATGAGGATGAGTCCTTGTGTTTAGGCGGGTGATCGTCATGGTGACTTTCCTTGCGTTGGCTTTTCTCTCCCCCACCTTTGGCTTGACCACTCTTCTTGTCCTTCGGCTTGTGGGACTCCTTGTGGCTAGAGTAATCAATCAATCTCTCAGCCACTGCGATGGCATCGGCAAGGGTTTGGACTCCCCGGCGTCGTAGCTCGGCTTTTGCCCATTGTTGGAGCCCATCCATAAAATTGAAGAGTGAGTCTTTGTCGGAGAGATCAGGGATCTCGAGCACAAGATTGGTGAATTCTTTGACATAGTCCCTAATGCTCCCCGATTGCTTGAGCCTCCTTAAGCGCGCTCTTGCCTCATCCTTGGTATTCTCGGGGTAGAATTGCCTTTTAAGCTCCTTTTTAAAGTCATCGAGAGTGGAGAGGGTGCACGTACCTTTTTCCACATCTTGGCGCCTTCTCCTCCACCATAGCATGGCGGTGTCGGTGAGATACATGGTGGCGGTTTTGATCTTAGAGGCCTCGTCCACAATGCCAACGGCCTCAAGGTACTCTTCCGAGCCATAAAGGAAGTTGTCCACTTCCTTAGCATTGCGTGTCCCGGAGAAGGTCTTAGGCTTGGGCACCTCGACCTTCCTAACTTCATATGATGTACTTGGCCTGGCAATCATAGCACGTTTGCACAAGGCTACATCACCTTGTAGGGCCTCGACTTTAGCACAAATATGGTCTAGCTCTTGGTCGAGAGAAGCACTTACCTTCGAGAGCTCGTCCATGAGGTGATCTTGAACCTTGCCTATCTCCCTGAGCAGCGTCCCCTCTAGCTTGAGCATCATGGTCTTCATGGCCGTGTGGATCTCGGCATCCTCCGCCTCAAGGCCTTCCACCCTTTGATGAAGGTCGTCCACATGGGCTCCCACGCCCCCGATGCTATCCTCCACTTGAGTCAAGCGTGACTCCAAGCTAGAAATGATGTCCCTCGACTTGGCTCGTGGCCTAGGCATTGCGGGATCAACTTCCTCCTCGCGCCCTCGTTGTTGCTCTTGTGTGAACTCGGCCTCGGTTGAGCTAGAAACTTGAGTTTTCCCGGTCTTGGCCATGTCCCGAATAAGATCGAACACGCTCTGATACCAACTGTCACGGACTTACTTTCACCCAAACTCGATCCGTGCGGCACTAACAACTCCCGAGCTTGTTAGTAAGCCTTACTTGAATTTACTTGATGGCTTGGCTTAAGAAAGACAAGAGAAGGCAAAGGATAAATGAAGAGAGCTTTTGTATTAAGCTTAAGTGAGCTTTACAAGTATGCTTTACAAGTGCAAGGTGATGAGAAAATGAATGGGGTGGCCCTATTTATAGGCACCCTTCCCCCGAATGGACGGCTAGGATCGCTTTGATCCAACGGCTACAATTATGCCTCTAGAAATATCTAGCATATCTACATGGATCTAGAGTATTCTACATATGTGTATACATATTTATAAGGATCCAATATGTTCTAGAGAACTCCAGGGTCTTCCGGAGTAGTCCCGAACCTTCCCGAGCCTTTTGGGTCCTCCCGGGTGAGTCTGGACTAGTGTAGAACGTCCCAGACCTTTCTAGAATAAGGTGGGTTGTGCTTGGCCATCCTAGATGCTTCTAGTGCCTTCCTTGGTGCTTGGTTGCTACAAAATGGCCCAAGGATAGCCAAAACCTCGGTTGGACTTGTGGGATAAAAGATTGGTGGTGACACTAGCCTGTCTTAAGCTTGAATTTCTCCTATGTGTTGTGTTTGTGTAGCTTTATCTATTACTTCATTCTCAGTTTTATTTTGCTACCATATTTTTGTGACAAACTTTATTTTGCTACTGCATTACCACTGACATTTTTATTTTGCTAAAGCATTTTGGTGATAATTGTAGAATTGCTTTAGCATATGTTCATACAAAGGATATTCTTATCTTTTGTGTATATTAACTATTTTTGAAATAACTTACTAAATCCTCATGGGAACGATCTCACTCACACACTTTATTACTTGTTCGATGTGTATACTTACACGAGAATCAATTACAATTTAAGCACACACCGACACTCAACAAGTTCAAACTTCATCCAAATTACATAGCCCGTGAACACGTAGGACGTACTCGCTCACATAGGCCAAAGTACATGTCCCCTTAACTAAGTGCCCATGCACCAACTCTAGGATATCTGGATTTTCTTTACCAATTCATACAGGTAACTCATACTCCACGAGCATCCACACATATCATTAAGTTGAAACAAGCATATAACTCAACTAATAACCAAACCATCTCTCACAATTAAGATTAGATACATAAAACCACTAGGTCATTTACAAGATCATCTTAGATTATTTCATTAATTAAAGCCCCTTAAATATATTAGTGTCCCGTCAGCCCACAACTAGGACCATAACCACCATATGTTATTCTCCGATCCACCATAGATCCATGGAGAAGCATAATACTAAGTCATCTATCAATTACTAAGTCATGGTTCATAAATTTACCTATCGGGATATTTAACTCAACCCATTAATTATAAAGTTCATTATACACCTTTAGAGACCCATTAGAGCCTTCCTTCTAAATTTTAGAACCCTCTATTGAAAGTGTAAATTTTCGAGCAAACTTCCTAGGGGTATAAAAATGCCTATAGGGTGGTATCAAAACGTTGACCAGTATCGATACGATTTCCTTCGCATATCGATATGCTAAGCTAAACAACCTTGTAGAACTCACGAGCTAACTATCGGTATCGATACTCCTACCTGGGGTATCGATACGCTACATAATATCGATACGCCTCATTCACGTATTGATATGCTAGCTAAAAAAATTAGCACAACCCAAGGAAAACCTCATCTGTATCGATACGCCTCCCTATTTCTATACACCCCTAAGGAGATATCGAAATGGTTTACAACTAGAATTTTGGGTATCGAAACACGAAGATGGCATTCTGAAATGCCAACATCCAAGCCTTATTTTCCTCTCTATGGTATGGATACACAACCTACTGGTATCGATACATCTACACAAAGATGCAAGTATAGGTTGAGAAATCTCCAAATTTCCCACCTCAACCTATATGGTTGATTCTCATATCGATTTTACCAACTATTTGAAGTGTAGTAGATGACTTCCTAACAAATTCTTATCATTGCAACCCTAATTTACAAATCTACCATTTCTAGGGTTCTAAGCTTCCCAAATCCCCATCTAAGCATTCTATAATCAATCAATCAAGTAAAGACAAGCATTTCATGATGCACATGAGGTTTAAGAGTCAGAAATATACTGACCTCAAGCACAAACTCGTGTTAGAGCTTCCCTCAAGCTTTTTCCACCTTCAAACTTTGATTTTGGACTTCAAAACCTTTCTTCTCCAAAACAAAGGGTATGCACCTTGAAACGAAGATCGTAAGCTACCGAACAACTCTTCCTTGATGAGCTAAACGCGATTCTCCCTCAGCAACAACAAGCTCTCACCTTTTTATTTGATTTGAGAAGGGAAAGAAGAAGAGGAAAATAGGGAGTTGAGTAAACAAGGTGGTCCCTCCCTTTTCCCCACAAGGTTGCCAAACAATAAGTGAATGAGTGGAGAAATTACTCGCACACCTTTCACTAAACTCTCCTCTTCCAACACTACCCAAAAGCCAAGCCCAATAAACAAGCCCGTAACAAACCGAAAAAGCCCAGTAAGACAAAACCGAGCCCCACCATGATCTAACATGATCCTACAAGCTTTATACGAGACCCGACTTGACGATCCATGGATCGAGTCAACGCCCGATTTTGACCTAGAAAAATCGAGTGTTACAACTTCCCTTCCATAAATAATTTCATCCTCGAAATTTAAATGGAGTTAAGAGGTATAACCCCACGGTCTAGCTACACACAGCTCTTCCAAGAATAACCCAAAACGGGGATTCTTCCTTAAAGCATCCTTTAACAACCCAAACACTAAACCGACTAAAATTGATTAACTCCCATGGAGATCCCAACAATCTAAACACAACCACTTATGACCTTACAAGAAACCTCAAACTTGTCTCAAACTCAAACGATGCACTACTACCCCAAGGTAAGCCAAGAGCGTAACCTCACCCAACTAAAGAACTCTTCCTCTGGTCTTAACTTGGCAAGACAAAACTTAACACTCGTTTCATCCAAACTTGTCGTTACCATAATCATTACTACTTGCAACATACTAGACAACAGCATCCACACCCTTATCTCTAGATACCATTATTGCCACCACCACACCGTCTTTTAAACATCTAAGCTAAAAACTCCATCCTCTAGGGTTTAAACTTCCCTTTTTAATCACTTTATTAATCGGTCTTAACTATGCAAATACGGATCTATCTAACAGAACTCATAAACTTTGGTGACTTCTTTAACCACATTCATTTCTATTGTCAACATCTAGCTTACACACCACTTAGGTGTTATCCGCCCGCTCATGTTGCACCATCCATCAACACCTTTCTAGACCTCACATAAAACCTTTTTCCTAAACGATCCTATCGAACTATCACAAGTTATAATCTATTGTCGAACATGGATCTCTATACTTAAGTAACAAATTCTTATCGTTACTCTTCGACTCAACTCCAACCATAATTACTAAGAGACAACTACCAACGACTTACTCGACTTTACCTTTATTGTAGTTCAAACCACGATTCAACGGTAAGGTCGCTTAAACTCTAGTGGTACCTCTATAGCCTTAACACGTACAAGCCTAAAAGGCATAGAACTTAAAACCTCTACGACTAATTTGCAACCCCAAAACATCTCAAAACAAGAACTCTTTGAACTACTGCCAAAAAGTACAACATTTCTCAAAGAGATAAATATTTCACATACTTAGCACCAACAACTTAGTCCAAAACAAACTAAGATCTTAAGACTTCACTCATAACCTTTTTTACCATTCGCACTCCTAATGGTATTCTAAGCAACAAGTAACTTAACAACTAGGAAGTTAGAGTAACTACAATATTTTCACAAGAACTCTTACTCTTATTTCCTAACCTCCATCTACAGTAAGGACTTTCGAACAAAAGATACAACACTAACTATTACTCAACCCAACCCAACTTACTTAAGATTCTACTTAACACATGCTCAACCTAGATCAACTTATCACCCAACAGAAGATTTACAAGCCAACAAACAATAAATGAAACTATGATAGAACATGGTTACCTAACAACTCCTCGGTAGCAAAATTATCATCCCCAACCTGAACAACAGACTATCTAGCAATCACTCGTCCTTCAACTCTAACGGTGGATCTCACAGGTCTTCCACCACGGTAAGTTGATTGCATCATAGCTCTTTCTCTAGCATCTCTTTGCACATACTATGAAGAAACAACCCTCAGAGACTGATCCTACATACTTTCATCCAAAATTGGATAATCTTTCACCTTATGCCCTGGTTTACGGCACCGGTAAAAAACCCTCCAAAGCAAGAAACAAGCTCCAAGGTGATGTCGGTCGTAATGCTCACAAGTTGATTGAAGCGACATCCCAACTGGCCCAGTGGTACTCCCTCCAAGAGTAGATGACAAGGAACCTCTACAGGTTCTTGGTCTAGAGCCCGAACCAACCATCGATAACTACTCAGAAGCAACCCTCTTCAAACTCTTCATGGCATAAAGATTCTCGTACGAAAACTGAGAAGAACCTACAACATCCTGGGTCTCCATCTCAAGACACTTTTGATCCTCCATCCTAATAAGTGTCACATCTAGAAGCCTTTCTAGAGACTTAGCACTGCTGGTTAACTCCACAAAAGTACTAAGTGGACCTGCTATCACATGAACCTGAAGCTCAACTCTTAACCCTTTCCTAAACCTCTTACACCTTAACTCTTTGGTAGACACCAACTCCGGAGCATAACGAATCAACCGCAGAAACTCTTACTCATATACAAACATTATCCGCTCTCCTTGGCTTATGTGTAGAAACTGATCTCTCATCTCATCCATGTGTACCTCATTGATGTACTTCTTTTGAAACTCTTTCAAAAGGGTGTCCCAAGTCGGAGTTTCTAGTTCCAACCCAAGCTCGATGGTTTCCCACCACTCGTGTGCATTACCCTTTAGAAGGGAAACAATGCAATCGAGGTCATCCTTCGGGGTTTCCCTAATCTGTTTCAAGATTCTTTATGTGTCATGCAACCACTGATCAACCTTGATTGGGTCATCACACAAGCCCTCAAAGTTCTTGGGCCCAAACTGATGAAGCCTCTCAATAGGGGTTTTATGAGGCGTTTGAGATTACCTGAGGATAGCTTGTACCACATACAACAGAGCAGAGGTAAGTTCACGAATGTGACTTACCCCATCATTATCGTTTCCACCCTTCATCTTTCTGAAACATAAGAAACAATACAACACATCAAGATTCTCAGTCTTGCAAGTACATTCAAATTTAGGGACTTGTATTTAGTAGACAAACATATAACTCAACTAATAACCAAACCATCTATCATCATTAAGATTAGACACATAAAGTCACTAGGTCGTTTACAATATCCTCTTAGAATATTTCATTAATCAAAGCCCCTTATATATATTGGTGTCTCGTCAGCCCACAACTAGGACCATAACAACCATACGTTATTATCCAATCCACCATGGATCTCTAAAGAAGCATGATACTAAGTCATCTATCAATTACTAAGCCATTGAAACGATTAGCAACTAGAATTTGAGGTATCAAAATATAGGGATAACGTTCCGAAACGTCTACATCCTAAGCCTTATTTTCCTTTCTATGGTATCGATACACGGCCTACCGATATCGATACACCTACACGAAAATACAGGTCTAGGTTGGGAAATCTCCAAATTTCCCATCTCAACCTATATGGTTGATTCCCATATCGATTCTACCAGCTATTTGATGTGTAATAGATGACTTCCTAACAAATTCTTATCATTCCAACCCTAATTACCAAATCTACCATTTCTAGGGTTGTAAGCTTCCCAAACCCCCATCTAAGCATTCTATAACCAATCAAGCAAGCAAGACAAGCATCTCATGATGCACATGAAGTGTAAGAGTCAGAAATATACTAACCTCAAGCACAAACTCGAGTTAGAGCTTCCCTTAAGTTTTTACCACCTTCAAACTTTGATTTGGGACTTCAAAACTTTTCTCCTACAAACCAAAGGGTATGCATCTTGAAACGAAGATCGTAAGCTGTTGAACAACTTTTTCTTGATGAGCTAAACACGATTCTCCCTCAGCAACGGCAAGCTCTCACTTTTTTCTTTGATTTGAGAGGGGAAAGAAGAAGAGGAAAATAAAGATTGAGAAAACAAGGTGGTCTCTCCCTTTTCCCCCACAAGGCTATCAAACATTAAGTGAATGGATGGAAAAATTACTCTCACACTCTTCAATAAACTCTCCTCTTCCAACACAACCCAAAAGCCAAGCCTGACAAACAAGCCCGCAGCAAACCTAGAAAGCCCAACATGATTAAACCGAGGACTACCACGATCTATCACGACCCAACAAGCTCTATATGAGATAAAACTTGACGATCAATGGCTCGAGTCAATGCCCGATGTTGACCTAGTCAACGTCAATATGGTGTATCGTTATGTCACTCCATATTGATACATCCTCAAGTCATATTGATATGTTATTTAGGTTCGAACAACCAAGAGCACCTTCCCTTAATGATACGCTTAGCCCCCGTATCGGTATTGATCATCAATAGAAAGCTACCCTATATCGATCCACACCCAAATCGATACACCTATATGGTGTATCGATACACCTAAGGACTATTTAGCAATATAATAGTATACTGATACACTCTCTCGTGTATTGATACGCCTAAAAATTTTTGGAATTCAAACTAACCAAGGGGTTTCGATACACAAAAACTCGTACTGATATTCCCCTCTTGATCAACCTCCAAAATAACAAGTGTACCGTTATTCTCTATAGTTTTACCAGTAAACATACCCAAAATTGCAAGTTTGGGTTTGAATTTCACAAAAACTCCTTGCCTAACCTAAACTTCCTCTAAAACTAAACCAAATAGTAATTTTGAACTAAAACTAACCCAAAACAACCCATTCTTACCTTGTTTTGTAGATCACTTGATTCTCTAAAACTTCCTCTCAAACTAAAAAAATGATTCTCAACTAAGCTTTCTAAGATGGGACCTTGAACTTACTATTTGGATAGGAAAAATAACAACAAAGAAGGGAGAAGATAGGAAAAGAGATGACTTCATCCCCCTCCCTTTATGCAGAGAAATAACTAATTTTCCTTCTTTATCATCCCAAAAGTTAAAAGAAAAAACTCAAATTCCCCCACTTACATTTACCTTGGCCCAATAGGAACACCAAAACTCACAACTCAACTCCCAAAAATGACCCTATAAGACCCCCATAAGCTCAAACAATGAAGCCCAAACACTTTGGATTAAATCTAAACTTCAGATCCTGAAATACAAGTCGTTACAACTCTTCCCTCCTAAAGGAAAATTTTGTTCTCGAAATTTAATTGATTGGTAAAGATGCAGATAAGGGGCTTTAATGTCTTCCACGACCTCCTATGATGCTTTTTTGATCCTGCGGTTTCTCCACAACACTTTTACTAAGGGTATGCTCTTATAGTAAAACTCTTTTACTCCCTTATCAATAACTTTAACAGGTTGTTTCTCATAAGTCAAATCTGTATAGACTTTGATCTCTTCAAGAGGAAGAATATGCAATGGATCAAAGAGCAAACGTCTCAATATATACACATGGAAAACATCATAGATGCGTGTTAACTTTAAAGGTAAGGCCAACCGGTAAGATACTAGTCCAACTCTCTCAAGGATTTTATATGATCCAATATAACATAGACTTAAATTTCCCTTGAGCCCAAACTGGATGATTCCCTTCCGTAGAGATAGCTTAAGAAACAATTTCTCACTTACTAGTATAGTTAATTGGTGGATTTCATAGCCTCTTTTCTAATATAGTTAATTGGAAATAAACATGTTCCATTAGCTTCCATGGTTGTTGTTAATGTTTATTTCTTATTTTCATTGTAGTTTCTTATGTGGTTAATGATTCTACTATTGAATTGTGTTTGTGTTTGTTGTTACCAATACATTTGATGGTTTTAAGGATAACTTGAGCATTTACATGTCGGGCGTATGTTCATTATATTTTTCCTTCAACGTCTAACTTTTAGTATTGATTTTCTTTTATGATTTCCCCCATTTTATTGTTTTTTTATTGTAGTAGTGATAGCAATTGAAATGTCTTATACCATCTATATTTCAACTTCTCATTGACCATGAATTATTTCAATATTTATCTAAAATTTCATGATTCTATCAAGTGACTTTATTACTAGTTGTACAAGTAGTTTTTACGGTTTGCCTTACAACCATTTATTTGTTTTAATCTTGGAATGCATTGTTTATGTATTTTAATAACTGTATCTACATTCTTCTGCCTCCAAACTTGATTTTTTTTGAAGTTGTATGTCTGGCATCTCTTAATTTTTTGATTTTTACATATACCTCTAAATTTTTTGATTTTTGTTTATTTATGAAATGCTTTGAAAAGGTGACATGTGGCTGTGCAACTGGAGTTGTTGCTGCTTTCCAAGCTTCAGTTGGGGGTGTATTGTTTGCATTGGAGGAAGTTACATCTTGGTAAACAACTTTGTTCTTAACTACTATTTAAATATATGCAGAATCATGTTTAGGTTAAGACTAAATTGTTCTAATTATTTTTCTTTTATTTCTTTATGTATCTTTAGTTACACAATCATATTTTTCATGTGTAAGTGTAGATATAGATCTGTATAGTGTCATGTTCATTCTTACAATCATTCTTGGACTCAGTTTTGATAAAATATACCTCCATGTTTTATAGTGATTTTCTTTAAATCTGCAGGACCCGAAGAGGAAACCAAAGTATTTAACAATACTTTTAGTTAGTGTTTATCAGATGAATAACATTAATGCATGTGTTAAAAAGGTTAGACAATGGGACCAATCCCTCTTTTGCTATTTAGTGTTCATTTTTCCTTTTACAATTCTGATATCAAAGTTTTTTACACTCTTGTATGCTTACATGTTGAGCAAACAAAATAATACGGTGCTCTGATGATTCAGAACATGCACATTTTCCTGTTCATATATGTATATACACATTTGTATGTTTTAGGTGGTATGCAAAAAGTTTTTTACACCCAGATGTTTCTATCTACGAATAGATTTTTATATGGGATAAAAATTTGGGAGCCGAACATTTTGATGCAGAGAGGTCTGTGTTACACATATTAACTTAATTTTCAACATGAACATGCTTCTTTCGAATATTCACTGCACAGTTACCAGATGCATTCAATTGGTGAAGCACGTACGATTTGAAGATCTCTCAATCGGGCATGGATCCCGACAATGAAATGACATGGGAGATGACAAAGAGGAGAGATGACCAAGAAATTTTACCCGGTTGATAGAGGGATGGCTGTAAATGTATTCTAAATTTCTATCGTGTCCTTACATAAAATTTAGTTCCAATTTTGTATTTGCTCCATAGGTCCTTATATTGGCATAGACTCAATTCTTAGATTGGTTTATACTTATACAAGGGTTTGTAAAGACAATAAACATGTTATTATATAATATTAGTATTATTTTTATTTGAGTTTTTTTAAAATCATATTATTAGTAGTGGCGTTTGTAAAGAAAAATGTCGCAAAAGAACATGTCTTTTAGCATCGTTTGTGAAAAACACCGTTAAAGAGCATGTTTCTAGCGGCGTTTGTAAAGAAAAGCGCTGCTAAAAAGCATGTCTTTAGCGGCATTTGTAGAGAAAAATGCCACTGAAGAACATTTCTTTGACGGTGTTTGTAAAGAAAAACGCCACTAAAGAACATGTCTTTGGCGGCATTTATAAAAAAAACACTACTAAAAAATATATCTTTAGCGGCGTTTTTAAAAGAAAAATGCCACTAAAAATCTTGAACTTTAGCGCCGTTTTACCCATAAAAATGTCGCAAACTATTGTGACGCTGTTTTTAGCAGCGCTTTTCTAAGCACCGAAAAGGGTTTTAGCGGCACTAAGAAACGCCTCTATAAGACTAAAAAACGCTGCAAAAAAAACTATATTGTTGTAGTGACTTCATACTCGATATAATTATGTTTCTGATCCACATAAGCATTTTTATCGGTCAAAGGATGCTTACAGTCTCTCTTTAATGATTTGCACCTTCTCTTCAATTTGCCAAACAAGTTTGTTACCCACTATTCTTCTTTCATTAAGCACGTTCCAATAGAAAGATGTCTTACACCTACGCTCATACAAGGCCTTAAAAAGAGCCATTCTAATACTCGACTGATAACTATTGTTGTAGGCAAACTGCACAAGATATAATTGATCTTCCCAACTCTTGGAGAAGTCCATTATGCAACACCAGAGCATATCCTCTAAGATTTGTATGAATCAGTCTGACTGTCCATTAGCTTAAGGGTGAAAATATATACTAAAATGCAACTTGGTATCTAAAGCTTTATGGATCAACTTCAACTTTACCATAAACCGCAGATCCCTATCTGATATAATTGACGATGACACAACATGCAAACTTACAATATCCTTGATTTTTGAAGAAACATGTAAAACCTTCATTACACCTTCAAACCTCTATTTTAAACATGTAAAACCTTATCGATATTGTAATATCCCCAAACCCGGTCTAGAAGTATATCATAAATTTGTATATTAAAGAATTGATTAAGCTTGCTTATTAATGAAGATAATACTTCAATCAAGTAACCATAGAACCTAATGGTACAAACATATTTCAAACTAAATTAAATTTTATTGACTTAGTGATCAAATTAAATAGATTAAAAGGTATTAGGACTAAATTAGTATAAGGAGGAATTAAATAGATTAATTGAAATTTGGGAATCAATTGAAATAAAATAGAAATTTAAAATACAAATTAAGTAGGGACTAAATTGAATTAAGAGGGAAAGAAGAAGCTTGCATGCTAAATTCCCTAATTCTTTAATATACCCTTGATTAATCCTTAATTAATGACTAATTAAAAATAAAATAGTTATTTATGAAATTCACTTAAAGATGAATTATTATCTTCATTTTCAGCATCTTCTTCCACCAAAATTCATGGAGAAATGGAGAAAATAAGAAACTCCATGGAAACTAAGTAAATTTGGTGCCAAATTCTTGCAATTTTAGAGAGAAATTGATGATTCTAGATTAGGAGTTCATGTAAGCTTCTTTATTCTTCTTAATTTTGGTGTTAATATAAATTTTTAAGGTTTAATATCTTACTGGAAATTTGATGTTTACTAAAAAATTTGAGATCGCTTGAAAGCATGCTTGAGCTCATGAATTGTATACTGGAATTGCTTTATAGTGTTGGGATAGCTAGGTTGTTTAAAATTCATGTTAAAATCCTTGAATATAAGATGTGAAATTTCTGTAAAAATAAATTAATATTGCTGGAAATTTGGGCATTTGAATTTAATGAAATCATGATAGCTAATTTCTTATAGTAACTATGGTTAATAGGGTTTAATAGATTAGTTGACAAAATTGGAGAAATTGATAGCAATATATACAAAATTGGATAAATTATTGTAGGATAAAGTTTACAGAAAATAAGTGTTATGATGAATTTTAACCTTTCTTAAATAAAAATCATGTTGGAATTTGTAGAAATAAGCTTAGGATGATAATTAGTGTAATTTGCCTAGAATACTCTATTATGGGTAGTAACTGTAAAAATTCACCATAATTTATGTACATGAAATTTATTTGATGTATTTTACTTTTATATGTTTATTTTCATTAGGAGAAAACAAAATGAGATTTGAAGCTATGAGCAAAACTTTAAAAATGAAATTGTCTAGGTAACATAAACTGTCTAAAAATGTGTATGTCCTAGAATAAAGCTACAAATTATACTAATTGGTAAAGGATTACATTAAAAAGCCTCAATGGTATGAAAGAAAATTATATTATATTTTAAGGAATGTAAAGAATGTAAACTTTAGATAAATAGATTAAAAGATATTAATAAATTAGTGAGCACCTAGAAACTGTCTACCAGAACAGTTTTGGCATGAGCATATTCTGCGTATAGAATCATGAATTATTAGTTAGAATGAATCCTAATAAAATTTGTATGTTTTGGAATGAAAACTCTTTGGGAATAAGGAACATAAAGCAACAAGGAATAAGGAACAAATGAGTAGTCATCAAAGACTAGCAAGCTTTGGGTATTGTGAGTGTGGTTTTTCTTAGTGTTAGGACCTAGATCCTAACCTATCCTTTATTTGATAAATTGTCATTTAAAATGACTAATATACATACTCGATAATAATTAAGGAAAGAGTGATTAATTGAATGTGTAATATCCCGAAATCAGGCCTAGTTACTTGATAGAAAGTAACTAGAATTAATTGTTCGAATCAATTTTAAATTAAATTAGATCGATCAAATTAGTAATTGTATTAAATAAATTATAAGACAATAGGGTACAACTGAAACAAGAAAGGATTAAATTAAAACAAAATAGAAACACAAGACTTTCAGGTAAGGAGAAAAGTTGTATTTGCAAAATTGGGTAATTAGACCTTAAGATCAAACATGTTGGCTGGCTATGTTGTGTGTATTGACACAATTTCCATTCATTCTTTCCTCTTAAACCCGCAAAATTGAAAGAAAAGAAAGGAAATTTAAAAGCCAAGGATGCTTAGTAAATTTTGTAGTAAATTCTGGCGATTTGAAGAGTAATATTGAAAGATTAGCTTAAGGATTCATGTAAGTCCTTCATTTTTTCTTTAATTTAATGTCAATATGAACATTTTGAGTGAATTTGATGTTGAAAATTTAAGTTGAAAAATTTTAGATAACATGATTCATGCATGAATCCACGAAATCTTATACTATAAATTGCATTTCTGTGTTGAGATAATTTGGTTTCTTCTAATGCATGTTGAAATTTTTGATTATAAGGTGTAAAATTCTAGAAAAATGTAAGTTAGGTTGCTAAAAATTTGAACATTTGAACTGAATAATGACTTGATAGAAATATGCCTAAGGTAACATTGGTAGAAAGGACTTAATGTTATATTTACAAAATTATGATAATATAGGAAAAATTAGAGAAAATATTGTAGGATAAAATTATCAAAAATTGTGTTTTAGAGTGGTGATCTTTCTTGAATGAAAATAATATAAAAATTTATAGAAATAAGCTTAGGAGCATAATAGGTTCAATCTACCCATAATACACTGCTTTGGGCAGTAACTAAAGAAATTCACCATAAATTGTTATATGAAATTTTGAGCTCAAAATTTGATATATTATACTTGTGTATGCCTATTTTCATTAGGAGAAAACGTCATATCATTAGAGTTGTGAGTAAAAATCTGAATATAAAAATGTGTAAGTAGTGCAAACTATCCAAAATGTGTATGTCATGGAATCATGCTAAAAACTATATTAATTGGTAAATGATTAAATTTAAAATCCCAAAGTATATGATAGATAATTTTATTAGCTTTCCAATCATTTCAAGTATGTGAATTTTTTATAAGTATGCAAAAAGATATGGCTAAATTAGTGAACTATAGAATTTGCCTAAAAAAACAGTTTTGGTGTGTGTGCTTGTGTGCATGTGAAATTAGGTGATGCTTGATTAAAATAAATTTTAATAGTTTTTGTATACTTTTATGACTTTCTAGAGAAACCAAGAATGGAAGAACTAAAGATGACAGGCTTCTTGAGCAAGCTAAGAAGAAGAACATGAAGATTGTCATAGGAAGTCCTTATGTCTTAAGCTTGAAGAATTATGGGTATGGATATCTTTAGGTTTATGTCCTAACAACTCTATAATTGATATACTATCGTGAAAAAAGAACTAATGTATAGTTGGTAATAATTGAGGGAAGAATGATTAAATTAAATGATAATATTGGTTGCCTAGTTTTAACATAATTGACTGTTACTTTGTATAGAATTTTATATTATGGTTTGCCATGATATCTTATAAATTGCTTGCTCATATATGCATAAATAAGACTGTTAAGATAAAAATGACATGTTGTTTGCTTGGATGCAAGGTATGTATTGCATTCATGGTTCTTGTGATTGTATACACAAGATACTTGATTATTTAAAATAATGAATAAATTAATATGGAATGCTTGTCAATTCTTGATAAATAATGGACTTGTAACCCTTTGTTCTTAGTTGGCTATAGATACAAGGGCTTGCCTTAGAGTTTGAGCTCTTTTGTTAGGTACTTCGTATATAATCTTGTTTGGTGTTAAGTGCACCTTCTTACTAGATACCTTGGGTATCATCTTGATAGTACTTTATGTACTCTTGTGGTGTCATGGGAACTTTTTTGTTGGATACTTTGTGTATCTTCTTGTAAGTATTGTGTACATCTTGTTGACTTGATTACCTATCCCAAAACTATATACCAAGGCCCTAATGTAAGAGTAAAAGTGAGAGTAACTTGAAATAAGCTTGTCAATAAAATTATATGTTTGATATGTTATGAACAAATTGAGTTCTATGCTGCCATGATTTGGAACTTGGTTACTTCTTGACTTTTCAATTGGATAACATGATGTACTTGACTTGAATTGAGCTTGAACATGACTACATTTTTTAATTGATCTATTTGTTAAATATGACATGCTTGCTTGGTTGATAAGCCTTACTTGAATTGAAATCCTTTTTTAATATGTTGCTAAGTGTTCAAGTTTTATACATGCCTAGTTATGCTCCTTATGACCTATTACATTTCACTTTGACATAGTGATACATTACTCAAGATAATATACTACTTAACCTTGGTTTAACACTCATTATTGGCTAAATAGATTAAATTTTCTATGGACCAATGACATGAACTACATATGATTAAATTAAATTATATCATGTTAAATTGGTTAAAATTAGTGTTGCCTCACTAAGTACAATGTGTACTTACTACCTCTTGTATTCTCTTTCTCAACCTCAGGTTTAAAGCTTGATATATAATTCTTAGAACTCGGCAAGACACAAGTAATTCAAAATTTTTGAAGTATGTTTTGATAATATATAATTGCTCCCAGATGGTGGCATTTAATTTTGAACTAGATCATGGTAAATATCTCTTTTTGTTCATGCAAATGGCATATATATAAGTCATTTGATCTAATTGTCTTGTAAGTTATATGATTAGTTTGTAAACCTTTAACATGATTTTTATATACTCTTTGATGAGTGTCTAAAAGTATTATTTTTATTATCTTTTTACTCTTATTATTGCTAGAATTAAGCATAATATTAGTTACATTATTAGTCATACATATTTACATAATTTTTTTTAATTGTTGTATTTAATTTATATTTCAGTTAATTGTGTAGAAAAAGGATACTGTGGTTGTATGTTTCCTTATTTGTAGGATTTGATTCATTGAATGTCAATTTGGAAGGAATCACAAGGAGATAACGTTGATTTCAAAAGACATGGAAAGATTCTAGAAGATTGGATTTGATATGGGAAATAAAGATTTGAATTAAGTTTGAAATCTCTAAAGAGATAATTATTTCTTTAATATTTATCTCATAATTAAATTAATTCTCATCAAATATTTTGACCAAGCAAGATCCTATAAAAGGGAAAGCCTTGGCGTCAAAAGAAGGAGGCTGGATGGAGAGATTGAGAGAGAGGAAGCAAGTGGCCGTCATTTTCTTCATCTTTATCTCTTGTTTTATTTGAGTGATGAGAGGATTATTTGTTAGATATTTTTGACCAGACATGAACTAAATTAAAGTTAGCTTGGGTTATTTTTAATTAAGGTTTGCCTATTATTGGTGTTAATTTGGTTTGCGAGAGAATTGGGAAAGGACCTCGATAAATGATTCATTTATCTAGATTCGGTAGAATTAAATTCACGAAATGAATAGGTATGGTTCGATCCAAGTGCGAGAGAACTAATCCGGCTTAGGGACAAGTGCATGATTTCAACGACTAAAAGAAGCGCAAGAAAGTTGTTGTACACCCTTGATTAACGCAGGGATGTATCATCACGGGATGTGCAATTAACAACATCTCAGTTAGGGATAACAAGGACCACTAAAGAACGCTTTGCCGAACCTTTAGGATAGTCGCTCAATTAACCATTTGTCTCTTTCATTTCAGTGTAAGAAATTAGATTCTAGAAGGCATATCAATCTCTATGGAGACGATAACTTTTATACTAATTGGTAAGTACTTAAAACACGCAACACTGTTGATGGTTGGTTGCTCGTTGATGTTGGTTATGTAAATTTTCTTAAATGGTTGAAATGATTTGGATGCATGAAATGTATACATGTATGTTACTTGGTGCAATTGGTTTGTGAAATTAATTAGCTATAACGAAGTGTTCGAAATGGTAGGAACATACTTAAAGTAGAAATGCCTATTGTCCTAATTGGATATTAATGTATGTTTGAAGCCTCGATTATGCACAATATGTAGCTTTAATGATTAGATTGCTTAGAATTGGAAGTTGCCTAATGTAAAGACATTATGTGCTTGCTTGCTTTGGTTTGTTTAGTTTGTATATAATTAAACTCTTGTAGCCCAAATATCATTTAAATGGTTATTAAATTGAAAGAAATATCATATTATTTTTTTAAGTCTTTAAGTAAGACCCAAATGGTCATTAGATATGAACACTGTAATTAATTTAATGTATTTATCTTGAGACGTAGAATAGAGATTCGAATTTGTTTGCTTTTTCAGTCTTCACTAAAATGATTTATGTTATGAACTTTAAGAAAGATGAAAGGCACAGTATAAAAGAAGCGTCGGGAAGGGTGGGTGGGTGAGTAGGTCATGGATGAATTTTTATATTTTATTATTATTAAAATGTAAATTATATTTTAAAATTATGTTGAATTTTTAAATAAGTTTTTAATTTTATATTCTTATAAAATAAGTTTTTAGTGTACCAACAGGGTTGGTCCAAGTGGTAAGCAGTTTGGTTCCATTAAGCATGTCTCAGGTTCGAAATGTTGTGTATGCAAAAAATCTTTGCTGGGAGACTCACCCACTAAAACGAAATGTGCGACGCGAGTCGGTCCAAGTAATATTAGAATAGTTCATCTTTAAATAATTACTCACCCACTAATTACATATAGGAAAGAGATAATAATTCCTCTTAAAAATTTGAGATAAATAATCCTGATTACTAATGAACAAAATTTACCTAATAATTTTTTAAAATTCTTACGAACATGTGAATCAACGTAATTTACACATAAAAAATTGAAACTAAAATTTTTAAAAATAAACTTAAAATTTTAAAATCTTAATTTTATCATAAACTAAAACCCAAATATAGAACTTTTATAATAAACATGACAAAAATCTTGTATTTTTATATTTTTATACTGCAAACTAAACAATATTACAATATTTTTTAAGTATCTTGTAATATATTGTTGTTTTAATTATATTTCTTTTTTTTACTATTAATAATTTAATTAGAATTTGAAACCTAATTTTTGTGAGGATGAATTTATTTTTTGTTTCACCTTATTATCTATTCTAAAAATAAAATAAATATAAAGGTAAAAAAGTAATCATATATATTTGATTATATTTTAATTTAATTTTTACCTCATCTCGTGCAATAAATAAAATTAAAAAAGGGAAATGTTAACTTATCCAAAAAAAAATATTAATATCTATCAATAAATCCGCTAAAGAATTAGATAGCAAAATACGTAGTTGATATAATTTGAATGGACTGAGATGTTCTTTTAACCTTTGCTGCATTTGGGTAGATCGTGGATACTACTCAGTTGAGACTGTCACTCTCTTAGTAGCCTTGAAAGTCCGCTACAGGGAGAGAATCACGATTCTAAGAGGAAATCATGAGAGCCGCCAGATAACACAAGTGTAAGATCTTTTTATCTGATTTCCTCCCTTCTTTTAATGATGTTATATATCGTGTACACGACAAAGAAAACAACATTTAAGCTTTGGTTGGAAGGGTGAAAAGGTGTACATGAACTTTTTTTTTTTTTTTGATCCAAAGGATAAGTTAGGAAAGGTGTTACAAAACTTAATCATTGGTAAAAACTGTTGCTACCATGTAAGACCCTTTCATTCTTCCTTTTGAATTCCAGCTGATCACGTCATTCCTATTTGGCCTTTGTTGAGTTGAGTGACTTAAAAGGTAGGTTCTATGCATCATGATTAGCAATCTAACGTTAAACGCAGATGAACTGATGAATTCTTTCAACTAATAAAATTTCCAAACTCTGTTACCTGTTTCATTTAATCTTTATTTTACCAATTTCTCCTGTTTTTTAAATTGCTCCCTTTCAAAATGAAAAAAAAAGGCCGTTCTTTGTGTTTGTTGCATCCATATAAAATCTTCATCCTGGAAGTAGTTGTGGGATCTGTCTGTTCAAGGCAGAAGATGTGATTCTACCTGCTCAAGGAGAAAGATGACAAATATTATTCACAAATTACAAGCAGTAATCTTTCCATTTGAAACGTTAGGATGAGTTAAAACCACAATAACTAAAGCCTTGGAAAGGCCTTTGGATGTCATGCCATGCCATGCCATGCCTGAAGCATTGCATAGATACCAGAGATAAGGACGTCAAATTTGACATTTGCCTGTAGTTACAACATAAAGCAACTAATGAAGAGGGAAATCACATTGGCATTTAATTTATAAAGAAAACTTCGAAAATTGTGGGAGTTCGTTTAGGTGTTTAGAACTTGCTCACATTGTATGATGAGCTGGTATCTGGGTTGCCATATTATTGTTTTTCTAAAAATTTTATTTTCCCTCCTTTTCAGGTATGGCTTTTATGACGAATGTTTGAGAAAATATGGGAATGCGAATGTGTGGAAGCATTTTACAGACCTATTTGATTATTTACCACTCACAGCTCTTATTGAGAGTCAGGTTTGACTCCAACTTTAGCTTTAAGTTATTATCATGATGGCTTCTGAAAAGCATAGCATTTTGATGATATCACAGATCTTTTGTTTGCATGGAGGACTGTCACCATCTTTGGACACATTAGACAATATTCGAGCATTGGACCGTATACGGGAGGTATGTATATGAGTGATACGCTCAACTTTTCGTTAGTCATCTTTATCCATGTTCAAGTGGGGTGTTGTTTTTTTTCTTTTCTTTTTTCCAAGTTCAAGTGATAATTTGCCATAAACATCGAAGTATGAAAACTTGTTAGATTATGAATGGTAGGGTAGTTCTGTTGGGGGTCTATGGTGCATCTGAAATTTGTGGTTAATTTGCTTCAAATCTTTGATGCATTGTTTACGAAACTTTATGACGTTCATTCATTATCTATTTTGTTATTATAATCCGGCATTCTGTGGGTCCTATTCATGGTAGGTTCCCCATGAAGGACCAATGTGTGATCTATTGTGGTCTGATCCTGATGACCGATGTGGTTGGGGTATATCTCCACGTGGTGCCGGTTATACATTTGGACAAGATATTGCTACTCAGTTCAACCATACGAATGGTCTCAGTCTAATTTCACGAGCCCATCAGCTTGTGATGGAAGGATACAGCTGGTGTCAGGTGTGGAACCAAAAGGAAACTGTTTTAAGACTTGTTTTCTAACCCGTTTTACTGTCATACAATTGTATTGATTACTTTTTCTGTGCTTCCCTTCAGGACAAGAACGTGGTCACGGTCTTCAGCGCTCCAAATTATTGTTATCGGTGTGGGAACATGGCTGCAATTTTAGAGGTTGGGGAGAATATGGAGCAGAGTTTTCTTCAGTTTGATCCAGCACCTCGGCAAATCGAGCCCGACGCCACACGCAAGACTCCCGATTATTTCTTGTAATTATATAATAATATATGTTAGTTGTTTCTACTTTTTTAGCCTCGTTTTACTGATGTATGCCTGTTAAAGCTAAAATTTTTTATATTAAGTTATTGGTTCCTCTCCAGTTCATCGTTTTATGTTTATAGTTTGTGCATGCAGCTGGTACAGTGATAAAGGGCAGGAATGGCCTTTTAATCTTGTTCTGTGTTGAAAAATCAGAGAATTTGTGGTTTGCTCCGTATGGCGTAGTTTATTTTAGGGCTTAACACTCAAATAGGTGCCTAAACTATGTTTGTAGGTCATTTTTAATACTTAAACTATTTTAAATTCGTGTTTAAAATTTTAATTTTGGTCATTTCAAATGTCTAACTATCAACTATCATTGTTTTTATTAATTTTTATTTTATTTTTTATAAAATAGTCTCAAATCTGTAGCTCCAAACCTCAAACTTTCAAATTATCATTATTATCACCGTTTATTGTATCATCAAAGACTACTATTATTGTCTACAGATTACCACGATCGTTTCCTCTGACTATCTATCGTTGGTAATTGGTGGTAGGTGTGTCGATCGATTTCTTAATATCGAAAAAAAAATCGCGAAAATAAAGTTGTTGACATGCCTACCGTCGGTTATAGGCGATGGTTGGTTGAAGAAAACGACCACGGTGGTCTGACAACGGTAATGGTGGTCTTTGATAAGGTAGTAAATGGTGACAACGATGATAATTTGAGAATTATGGGTTAGCAATTTGGGACTATTTTGTACAAATTTAAAACTAACAATTAAAAAAAATAAAATTTTGATTTTATTTAAAAATTAATTAAAAAATAAAAATAAAACATACGTTTGTCGAGTTTTTTATTAATGGTTAGACACTTAAAATGACTTAAATTAAAACTTTAGATAAGCTGAAAATAGTTTAGGCACAAAAAATAATTATAAGCATAGTTTAGGCACCTATCTGAATATTAATCCTTTATTTTAATATATATCACTTAAATTATTTATAGTTTTAAATTAATTAAATTCACAAGGTTTTACGTCAAGCCTAAAAATTCTCTCAACCAATCCAGTGCAGTGACGACGATATTGATTTATATTATCGGTTTTTTATTTAAATTTTTTGTTTGTTTGTTTTTTAATAAAATCAACCTTTTCAACACTTTCGACTTAGATTTTATATTTTAGTCTTAAACTCAAACCAAAATCATAAAAAATTAATTGAATTTAGCATATAAAATATTTTTTAAAACATTTAAAGCCAACAATTTAAAATATATTTAAATAAATAAAATTTCACAAAAGAACTCCATTAAAAACATAGATATTGTACATTAAATTTGATTAAAATAAATTATAAAATAATAATTATAAACTCTGCTACATAAGGTTCTATGAGTATATAGTCCACTAAACACAGGTAATGTACTCTGAAAACCTTCACGTGCTGGAATCTCGTACTAAAAGCACTCATTGATCTGATGATAGACCTACGCACAGAAAAAATAATTCTAAGTGTCGAGCTTACAAAGCTCAGTGATACATATCTGCTTTGTTATACTTCATGCCAATCATAAACATGCAAGCTAATACAAATAATAAGAAGAAATAAATAAACATATGATGCTACAACTAACCACCTAAACACGTGCTCTCAATCATAGTGAAATATCATACATGGTTCACAAGGCCCAATAAAACTTGAGATCTCACTGAATCATCCAAGCAAAGCATAAAGAGTCATAATCATAAACCTAGAGCAACACTCGAGTCTACAAAGCATCGAGATCGTATGCTTCAAGTAAGACTCATAGCCATAAAGTATCGAGATCCTACACTCTGAGTGAGTCATGTGTCTACAAATTATCGGGATTCTTAATTAATGTTCGAAATCTCTCATCAAACATCTTCAAAAGAGGCTCACGTTCACAAAACATCGGGAACCTCCATTTGAAAATCTTCAAAGTGTTGCAACACTTATCTCTAAGTATCTGAATTCCACCATACAAGGATTCAACTAAGTAGGTGTTCCATCAGCATACATTAAGACTTTATTTACACGCAACACACAACGTCTATACGAAATCCATATCGTACACAGCTCTAACACAATTATCATAAACCTATGATTTTTATCAATTAATACGCCACCACATTAATCTTATTAATTTATTAACATGTTATAAAAGTGTAAATTAACTATTTTCATTAATTTATCTCATTATTCGATGAGATTTAACTAAATAGACATTCCTTCGGTACACAATAAAGTCCCTAAAATCACACACACTTTATCAAGTTGATAGTATTAAGAAGGTATGCTTTAATTATCTTTACTTATTTTTTCATTCATCCACATTATCTCATCTATTAAGGCATGAATCATTTATTAATATTTCTTATTTACTTTTATTATTAACAAAAAAAAAATTAGACTATTCAATTTAGTGGTTAACGATATCCAAATATGATTATTGATACCATATTTTTAGTGAAAGGTATCCCCCCCCCCACACGTATCGGTATTGTTTAACTTACCGAAAATTCTTAATTTTCCCAAATAGAGGCACGATTCAACTCATACTTGTACGGCTCTCATCTCTTATTGGTGCAATCAAAGCTTATACCAGCACTTGACATATGGTTTTGTACTCTAATACCTCAAATTTAGGCCTAGTTACTATAGTGACCTTTTTAGAGAGGTTTCGAAAGATGAAGAATGGGAAATTAATTTTGAAAGTGGTGGGATAAAAGGTCTTGAATACTATAATTTAATCCCTTTTGAAAATATTGCTTAAAAACATTAATTCTTAAAAACGATAAAATTGGAGTCGCCACTGATCACTAAGGTAGACCGGACACCATAAAAAGAAAACCAGGGAGTTGGTTAAGCATGTGAAAGGATTAACACCCCCAACACGTCCAAAAATTGGTATCAAAATATATATATATTTTTAAATTACTTTTGAACTTTAACTTAATTTTAAATCGGTTTCTAAACTCAAAGTTGACCTTAATTAAACGGGCTTAACTTATTTGGTGAACTCAAATTAATAAGTCATTTAATTATTATTGTTGACGATACATCGAACCAAAGACTAAACCAACATCAAATAATACTGACCGCCGCTATAGTTTAGGGTTCGAACCTCGCATGTCACCTTTATACATGATACAAGCATTTTAAAACTGATGTAATGGTCTTGTCAATTTTAATTAGCGTTCACCTAGAGATGATAAGAATTAATTAAATTATTCGATTAATCTCCGATAATCCGGACGATTGTAGTACGAATATAAAAATCAATAAATACCTCCCTTTGTTTCTTTTCTTTTTTAAGAGCAATTTAATTTATGAAAGTTCTAGATCAAATGTACATGTCATATGAGTGACAAATGAAAATACATAAATACAAATAAACGAATATGTACTCAAGATAAAAGACAAAGACGAACAAATCCAATGGCAAAGGTGAACAACAACAATTTATGGACTGATATAAAAAAACTAATTAAAACTACTGTCATAAAAGGACAAACTAAATGTGAACCACAATGGCAGCTTATTTTATGATACCGACATCTACATACGAATGAAATACCTACGGTGCATGCACCAAATCTTTGTACAAAGGAAAGATAACAGATAAATGCTCAAATAAATAAATGTAGGAGCAGACCATAATGCCAATGAACAGACATATAACCAAGCAAATGGACTAAATAAGGTAGGAAATATGCGGACATTTAGCTCCATACCAATGTGTTCACTACATCAAAACATGGTCTCACATTACAATTAAATGAATGATAATAAATTATAAAACATAAAAGAATTTTCTATTCCAATGTTTAAACCCTTCTCCCGTCCATTCATCTTTCGACGGTGGCTCACATTCAGTCCTTTTTTCAACCGATCCCCGGCGTTGAAGCTTCACGGCAGTAGGCCGACAGCCATTGGCGAGAGCCCTGAATTCTCCTAGGTAACTACCTGAATCTCTAGTGATTCTTCTCGGATGAAAACGATTTTGGATTTTAAATTTTAAACATGAATAAAACTGTATTTTTTGATCTTGAAAACAAGACTGATACAAAAAAAAAAAAAATCGGATTCGAGAACGATATGAAAATCTTTTTCACAAATGTTTCAAAGGAATAAAACCATGAACAAGGTTTTTTCTCTTTACCTCCAAGAAATAGAACATTTTGATTGATTTCTTTTTGAAGAACAAAGGGTTACAATGGATTTTTATGTTGGTTACAAGGAACCCGACCCCTCTCGTTCATGATCTCTCTTCTTTTCTTACATGAAAAATATCCTCTTCTCTGTTTTCTCTAGGGCTATAAACGAACCGAACGTTTGGTAAATCGTTCATAAACCGTTCGGTGGAAAGTTTGTTTATATTCGTTTATTTATTAAACGAACGAACATGAACAAAATTTTTCGTTCGTTTAGTTAAACGAACGAACATAAACAAAGGGCTCGTTCGTTCATTTATGTTCGTGAACGTTCGATAATCTGTTCGTTTATGTTCATTCATTTATGTTCATAATGTCTGTTCGTTTATGTTCGTTCATTTATGGTCATTTATGTTCGTTTATGTTCGATCATTTATGTTCATTTAAATTTATTCACATATATTTAAGAGTGAGCATTAGATCAAGTAAGTCGAGTCAAAAAATTTTGCGTTACTCGAGTTGATAAGTCTTTATGACTCTTTAAAAAACTTCCTTGTTATAGGCTAGGGGTGTTTATTGTTCTGTTAAACTAAGTTAATGAATCGAACCAAAACAAAACTAGTTAATCAATTAAATTTTAGGTTTATCTAATAATTAAGAGTTTTTTTTTAAATTTTAATTATCGACTAATTCGGTTTAAAATCAGTTGATTAGCTGAATTAATCAAATTAATCCAAAATATTAAATATTGTAGCGATCTTAAAAAAACGCATTTATTTGGTTCGCTAAAAATATTTTTTTCGATGTTAGAAAACATGTTTCAATGTGTCATTTTGAAATTAATATCTTCTACGTGGGGTTTTCGATTTTAAAATAATTTTGTAAAATCAGGAGTCATCACCAGCCATTTAGGTAGACCGAACACCGTAAAACCAAAGATTCGATAAAATTGGGGTTCGGGAGTCAGTTACGGATGGGAAATGATTAGCACCCCCATACCGCCCAAAAATTGGTACTTTAATAATTACCGCTTTAATAATATTATACTTTTCGGGCTAATTAGACGATCAAATTAATTTTTAATTAAATGTGCACATTTATTTTAAAGCACCTAAATCCAAAGATAAGCGTCCGAACCACTACCACCATATTGGTATTGGCCTCGCTTACGACCGAATTTAGGGGCCCGCATTAACAAAATTAAATATTCATTCATGCAACTTAAGCAAATAAATTAAAAACATTACATAAAAATACATAAAATATAAATATTAATCTAACAAATAAAAGACTAATTTAAAACATAAATTAAAACATACATAAATATTAATCTAAAACATAAATATAAATTAATATTAATCTACAACATAAATTAAAACAACTATAAATATTAATCTACAACATAAATTAAAATCTAATAATAAACAACTATATTTCATTAAAATATTAAAAATACAAAGATAAAAATTAAACCTAAAAATACAAACAGTTAACCCCGATGAACTCCCCACCAAGATCTACCACGACCCCTCCAAATTTTTTAACTAGATCGAATTCTAAAAATAGGATCCGATCGAACTGGGTAAGAACGAGGTTTTTCCCCCGATCCTTGGCCAACCGAGAGCACTGCTCTCTTAAGTGGCAACCACCGGCTCCATGGTTCTCCAAATGGGGCAACCCCCCCTTATATTTATAGGTGAATGAGGCATGAGAGGGGTGACGTGGATGCATGTCATCCACACAATTTTCCTTTTTTTTTTGCTTTTTTATACTTTTTTATAATAATAATAATATTAAAATAATACTAAAATATTAAAAACTCGATTAAAAATGAGTGATTACAGTTGCCCCTCTTTACTTGTTCTTGTGAAATGGGAACAAAGCAAAGATAAAAGAGCACTCATTTTTAACCGACTTCTCTGTCAGTCGTCTTGGAATGATGTGTTTTTTCTGAAACTCTCCACCTTCCTTGACCGAGTCCTCAGGCTCGTAAGTTCCTTCTGTATCGAACTTGTTCGCCTTCTGATGTTTGTAGGTCACTCATGTATATGACCATTAGCCTTTCGAGCAGATCTTGCAAAACAAAAGCACTTCCTATATAAAGCTTTCATTTCTAGATCATGAGTTCTGGTTTCTCCTGTATAAAACCTTCACCCTAAAGTCTTGAGTTATGTGTCCCTCCTATATAGAGCTTTTCACTCAGACTATGATGAAGATAGGGGTTTCTCCTATATAAAACTCCTGGTCTTCCACGCTATCGGTCTTTCCAATATAAAACCTTTTACGTCACGACGGATCTTGCAAAATAAGGTCCCTCCTATATAGAACTCTTACTTCTGGATCCGGAGTTAGGGTTTCTCCTATATGAAACCTTTCACTCTGAAGTCTCAAGTTGCGTGCCTCTCCTATATGAAGCTTCAATCTCTGAGACGAAAATGAAAATAAGGGTCCTTCCTGTATAAAACTCCTCACTTCAGTGCTGTCGGTTTCTCCTATATGAAACCATCGCTTCATGGATGAACTTTTCCATTGGTAGCTCCTTCTGTATAGAGCTTCGAGTTTTTGTGTTTGGTGTGTGCAAGTTCTTTCTGTATAGAATTGCTGCAAATTCTCTTTTTGTGGGACTCGAATCATGTTGGTACCCTCTGTATGGAACCTTTATCTCCTTTTCTTTTGGGACTCACTTCAAACGACTACGAATCTTCTTTCTGAATCGAGACTCACGCCAGAGTGGCTGTCAATCTTCTTTTTGAATCGGGACTCACACATTCATAGGCTGCCAATCTTTTTTCTAAAAACATTTGGTCGAGACTCACGTCAAGTGACTGTCAATCTTCATTCTGAAAATATCTGGTCGGGACTCACGTCAAGTGGCTGCCAATCTTCTTTTTGCATCGGGACTCACGCCTTCATAGGCTGCCAAAAATCATTTTCTTTGGGACTCATGCAGGGAAGGCTGTTAGTTTCTTCTAAGAATATCTGGGTTTCTAGGTTGCCAGTGTCTGGATATTTGTTCTCGATTTCTCTTTTATTTTGGCGATGTACTCACTATCTGCCAAGTTCCGTCTCAAGATATTTTTCTCTTTTCTTCTTCTTTTTCTTCTTCTTCTTTTTATCTCTTTTCTTCTTCATCTTATGTTTCTTTGTTTCTTTTTTTTTATGATGATGACCTAGTTCTCTCTGTCTGGTCATAGTTTCATCAAGGATGATGGTCTGAGGTATTGATCTCTCTGGTCCATCTTCTCTTTTTTTCTTTTTCTATTAGAAGGTGTTACTCAACTGAGTATCCTATAGAGTGGTGCAAACGTGCGTTGAATCTTTGTTGGAGTCATCTTCTTGACTGCTATCTATCTTTTCTGTAAGACGATTGTTTATCAAAAAGAATGATGTATGAACATTTTCATTATGCATGTGTGTATGATGTATGTTTGGGATGTACAACTGTAACCTATCCGTAGGTATGTAATGATGCATGCTTCTGTTGACTCTGTTTCAAAAATTTGATGCTCGATCCTTATTCGGTTGACTAGGTAAGCTTTGTTAACCAAACTCTGTCAGTTTTGATGACATCTTTGGTTAATTATGATTTGAGCTCTAATTCTGTCATTTCAAGGACAATGATGCCCCGTTCGTATTCTTCGTATTCTAATCTGGATTGATAATGGTTGATCGGACGTCTTTGTATCCCGATTTCATTTCTTTGCTTGTCGAGGTACCTCAATAAAGGTTGACTCTCATTTTTCTTTAATTGAAAAAAAGATTTTTATTTGTATGTATTTCTGATGCAAGAAAGATTTAAGATGTATGTAATTTCAGAGTATGTTGTAAAATAATTTAAGAAAAAATTTGCTCTCATGAATGTAAAATACAATGACATATTTGCCCCAATCTGGCAAAGCTCAACTCTATTGAAGAACATATTTAGAGGATCCTCGACTATTACGGGGATATAGGAAAATGTGTAGTCTCTTCTAGACTTATCGAGCTTTCAAAAGGAACAATCCCTTTCCTAGTGGTTACCCTTTTTCTTGTTGCACTCATTATCTCACCTTCTCAACCTGCCATATCCTTCCCTCATTTGGGTGTCGATCAGGCACTTCGGAGTTCAACGTTCCTTGAAGCAAGGTTAACCTTTGGGCGGAAGTGTATTCTGAAGACAATCTCATTTAGTTTGGACATCCCAGAATGATCAGAATGGTCTTTGAAAGCTTGTAAGACCTGAGTCTATGATCGGTGTAAAAAAGCTTCTATATTTGTGATCTATCTTTTTGAGTCGCTCTAGACTGTCTATTTTAGGTTTTCACCCTAGAGTTCATTCTCTTTTTCCGAAATTGGTAATCTTCAGGTCGACTTGTCTCAGATGGGCTTCGATGTTCACTTCTGTGCAAAATATGTGAGATCTTGAGGTGTTCAAAATGAAGATTTCTTTGTTTATCTTCACTTCGTTTCTTCTGGGTGGATTTTTGCTTCAGAGTTGTTTGATCTGAATATGAAGTGTACAGTAAATGTATATGTATTTGTGATATGTGTACTCTATTTTTTGAGTCACTCTAGACTGCCTATTTTAGATTTTCACCCTAGAGTTCATTCTTTTTTTCCAAAATTGGTAATCTTCATGTCAACTTGTCTTGGATGAGATTCAATGTTCACTTCTGTACAAGTCTGTGATATCTTGAGGTACATAGAATAAGGATTCTTTACTCATCCTTGTCTCATTTCTTTTGATTGAGTTTCTGCTTTTAGATCGTCTGATCTGAAAAATACAGCTCATATAACATTGTTTCTCTATTTCCTTTTTTCTTTCCTCTTTCAAAATTTACAAGTATACCACCAAATTCTAGTACATTTCTATTATCCTCTTCTTGGATTTGATCTCCTTCTGATGTTGCAATCTGTAAAACCCTCTTTTACTCGATTTGGGCTCGCTTTGGACTGCTTCCTTCCGATATCCTTCTGATTTCAGTATCTAATTTGTCTGAGCCTGCATTATTCTTTAGGTGAGGTAAGAGAACATCATTCATCGTCCTATTCAAGTAAGTCCTGAGAAGGTCTTCAGGGGGTAAAAGTTTAAGGTCGACTCTCGATTCAAGGATCTTGATCAACAAGTTCCTGAGAAGGAAATTTCCTAAAAATGGGAGTTGCCTATTATCTATATGCTCATTTTGTTCCTTTGTTTGCCTTACTAGACTAGAAGAAACTCTCATTTGCAATATCCCCGCAACATTCAGTCTCTCCTGAATATACAAAACCTTATAGTCGGTCTTTGAGTTTGGAGCAAATATGCTACCACATTTGAAATTTCATGGATCAAGTGTGTAATGATGTGTACATGCATGTTAAAAAATGTTTGTTATGTGTACATAGGAGAGAAGAAACTACTTCCTTAAAATGAATGAAATATTAAAGAATGTAAAAAATGAATTTAAACAAATATGCATGAAACTTTCTGTTTGAATGTTCAACTGAGAAGTCAGAACCTCCCCGGATCCATCTCTATCATCATACTTCGAAACTCGAACTATCGACTTCAATCAAACTTTAGACCTTGTTCTTCAGGGCTCTATAATTCTTGTTCGTGTGACTTGTGCTTCCCTCGCGACATTGACATCATAATCGGGTGTATAAGGGTCCTTTTCGATTTGGATTGGACAAGTGTTGATAGCTTTTGATGAGGATCGGGAACCATTCGTTATACGTCATAGGAATCTGAACATTGATTTTCTGTGTTATGTCTTTGAGATGATCTTTCAATTATTTTTTCCCTTTTTAGGTTGCTATGTAGTCTTCCATTTGCTTCCTCTAGTATCGAAAGATATAGGAAAGCATGTGTGATGCAGATGATGTAAAATGTATGCAGCTAAAGGTATTGATCCCTGTTGGTAATCACCCTACTAGATTACTTTCATAGAAAATAGAGGGTCCATTACAACATTGGGGTAACTAGTCTTATACATAAGTGTTAGCCCTAATTCTGATTTCCTATGGCCCTAAACTGCTTGCTTGACAAAAGAATCTCTGTTATATCATGGGCTTCGGATGAAGAGCTTTGATCTCCACAGCTGACCCGATCTTCTGAACTTTGATTTTCGAGATCGTTTGCATTGGTCTTGTTCAAATATTACCTGAACGACCCTACCATGTTGGTGTTGCTAACAGTGGCTTCCTCCCGCTGATGTTACTTCCAAAATTCTGAATCATCTCCAATAATCCCGAATGATGACTTTGATCCTCGCAAAGTGGGTCAGTAAGGTATCGATCTTTTATCCTTCTTCTTGCGGTCTGATAAAATCCACTTCTTCGTTGATGTGCTCGAGAATTCGGTTAATTACCTTTTTTGATCGGTGATTTGTATCTGACTCTGACTCGAACTTTAGATGGAAAAATGATATTGATTCTGCATTTTCAATAACCCCTTCGGTTATTGGATCTTTGGTGATTTTCTGTTACATCCTTCATATCGGTTTGGAATTCCCGATGGTCATTCTATTATAGACTCGAATAAAATGCATGACAATTACCTATTCTCGGTAGACTGTTGCCGCAGGCTCTTTAGTTGTCCTCTAACCGGTGTATGATAAAAGGTGTCTGATAGATGTTGACTGAATCTTATCCCTTAATTGGTATCTCTTATCGGTTTCTAACTCTAGGGTTGAGGTTTTCAGATACCTCTCTTTCATGGTGAATGTTTCCTTTGTAGGATAAACCACTCGAATCAATACCTCATATTGCAATGCAAAAATATGATGATGCATGCAAAAAAAGAAACAAAAAGGAAGAAACCAAGTTAGTATCGGGTAAAAATAATAAACGCAAAAAAAAAATTAAATTGCGTAAAAGTAAACAGAGAAGGGCAGTCCTAGATATCCCGTCTAGTTCACCTAGGGTATCTTCATGGTTCTAATGGGGTGGGTTATCTGGTTCTCTACATGTAGTATTGGTGATAAAAGGGGACCCAAATTGTACGAGCTGTCCTCTACTAAGAGTAGCAAGGCCCCCGATCATCATCCATTATAGGCTCATTTTGATCGGGTTCAATTCAGGGGGGACCCGTTCGCTTATGCCTACACGAAAGAACGATATCTTTACGAAAGCATAAGGTAATAGAGCCCCGAAGGTACTTCGACTAGGGCCTACACGGGAGAACGATATCTCCACGAAAACGCTAGCCTTTTCCCCCCACTTAAAATGACAGGTTTAGATGTCAATTTTAAATGCGGAAAAATAAAAGCGCAAATTCAATTGAAAATTAATTTGATCGTTACTTTAGCCCGAAATCTTTAATATTCGTAAAGCGATAATCATTTTAAAAGCTCGACTCTCTTCTTTTGTAAAAAAAACAAAAGTGCTCCCCAACGTAGTCGCCATCTATAGCGATATTAAAAAACGCATTTATTTGGTTCGCTAAAAATATTTTTTTCGATGTTAGAAAACATGTTTCGATGTCATTTTGAAATTAATATCTTCCACGTGGGGTTTTCGATTTTAAAATAATTTTGTAAAATCAGGAGTCACCACCGATCGTTTAGGTAGACCATACACCATAAAACCAAAGATTCGATAAAATTGGAGTTCGGGAGTCGGTTACGGATGGGGAAGGATTAGCACCCCCATACCGTCCAAAAATTGGTACTTTAATAATTACCGCTTTAATAATATTATACTTTTCGGGCTAATTAGACGATCGAATTATTAATTAAATGTGCGCATTTATTTTAAAACACCTAAAACCGAAGATAAGCGTCCGAACCACTACCACTATATTGGTATTGGCCTCGCTTACGACCGAATTTAGGGGCCCGCATTAATAAAATTAAATATTCATTCATGCAACTTAAGTAAATAAATTAAAAACATTACATAAAAATACATAAAATATAAATATTAATCTAACAAATAAAAGACTAATTTAAAACATAAATTAAAACATACATTAATCTTAATCTAAAATATAAACATAAATTAATATTAATCTACAACATAAATTAAAACAACTATAAATATTAATCTACAACATAAATTAAAATCTAATAATAAACAACTATATTTCATTAAAAATATTAAAAATATAAAATTAGAAATTATACCTAAAAATACAAAAGGTTAACCCCGATGAACTATCCACCAATATCTACCACGACCGCTCTAAATTTTTTAACTAGATTCGAATCCTAAAAATAGGATCCGATCGAACCGGGTAGTAGCGAGGTTTTCCCCCGATCCTTGGCCAGCCGAGAGCACTGCCCTCTTAAGTGGCAGCCACCGGCTCCATGGTTCTCCAAATAGGACAACCCCCCTTGTATTTATAGGTGAATGAGGCATGAGAGGGGTGACGTGGATGCATGTTATCCACGCAATTTTCCTTTTTTTTTTCTTTCTTTTCAATACTTTTTTATAATAATAATAATATTAAAATAACACTAAAATATTAAAAACTCAATTAAAAATGAGTGATTATAAATATTTAGTATATTATATATGTTATTTATGTTCGTTCGTTTATGTTCATTTATATTCGTTTGTTTATGTTCAATTATGTTCGTTTGTTTATGTTCAATTATGTTCGTTCGTTTATGTTCATTTATGTTCGTTTGTTTATGTTCATCTATGTTCGTTCGTTTACGTTCGTTTATGTTCGTTCATTTACGTTCTTTTATTATTTAAATGAACGAACATAAACGGACATGAACAAGCTACAATCCTTAACGAACGAACACGAACAAAAAAATTGTGTTCATTTATGTTCGTGTTCATTCGTTTGTTTGATTAAAATTAAACGAACGAACATGAACACACCCTCGTTCGTGTTCGTTCGGTTCGTTTACCGCCTTAGTTTTCTTTTTTTTTCTTTGTTCGGGGAACCCCCTTTTATCAAGAAGTTTGATTTTTATTCTTGTTTACAAATCCCAAAAATATGGATACATTCTAGGCCTTTTGATTGTGTTACATAGATTTCCAGATTCAATTTGCTTACTTTACTAATTACATCTCTTTTTTGGTTTCTGCATATACGGCGAACGTAATGGCAGTAGAATTTCCGATGGTCAAGTCGGAAGGTCAACGGTCGGTGAATGTACGATGGTCTGGAATTACGGTGATGAGGCCACGTTAGACGAAAAGCCAACAGATGTCTGGGAGACTCAAGCGGTTTCAAGCACGTGGAAGATGAGGAGCTGCATTTTCTTTAATCTGGATCGTCTATCTTTCTTCATTCCGAGGGGCTCAGATACATGGCAGTTGCAAAACTTGTCATATTAGTTTAGGGTTTTGCTTTGGGTTAGAGAGTTAACCGACTGGGCCTTTGTTAATGGGTATTTTATTTATTTTGTAATATTTTTAGTGGGCTTTTTAGATTTATGAACTGTATATTATATTTAAATATTTTTAATCTAATATAGGTTTATTTATTATAATAATATAATATGATATGTGATTATTTTATATATGCAATAAAGATTAATCTAATATATGACACATAAATATATGTCAACTAATATGTAAATACTAACCATGTGAAATATGGATAAAACATATGATCATGTAATGCAACCTACTAACATACCTATGTACGTGTACAATAAACTGATGCATGTAACCACAATTACTTATACGAATCTACAAACATGAATTATACATATACAAACATGACACACATATAATATGCATAAACAAATAATACCTTATACTTACTTATGAAAGGAAAACATGTAATGTTAACAAACATACATATAAAAATACAACACGGACAAACATCAACACATGCAACATATATAATTAACATATATATACCTAAATGGTGACACTAACAATCACACGATGATAGCATGCAATCATATTAACAAACACAAGTTACTATATAAATTTATATTATTTTTCCTTTTTTTCTTTTTTTTTTTTTTATCTTTTTCACATGCCATATATGCCTATTATATATTTAATTAAAGCTCTTTATTTTAAACATAAAAGATAATAAGTTAGACCCGGACAAAAATGATGATTACAGTTACTTATTATATAAATAACTAAAATTAAATTGTTCGAACCTCTTTAAAATTAAATTAAATAAATTAAAGAATAATAGGATAAAATTATAACAAGAAAAAAATAAATAACCAATTAAAAGATTAAATTGATAAAAAACAATAAGGAGTTGATGAATTATGGTAATTGGACCCTAAAAATAAGATATGTGGCGAGCCAACGTAATAACACTCATTTTTATCTCTTTAGTTTCATGATCTTCTTCATGCTCATATTTCTCCAAATCGTGAGAAACAAAAAAAAATCATGCAAGTTTGAATTTTTGGCTAAAATCTTACATGTATAAGGAAGAACAGTTAGCCTAGCATAAGGATTAAAGTAAACATGTCTTTTCACTCTTTAAATTGATAAATTGATATTAACTAAATGCTATAGATGATTATAGGAAATAAAGTTAATATGGTTTGTTGTGATAAATGACAGAATAATTTAAAATACATACAAAATTGAAAAAAATTTACAGGATAAACTTGTTGAAAATTGAATTTTTTAGTGAATTTAAATCTTGTACAAGTAAAATTGATGCTAGAACTGACCTCCTAAGAACACACAATTTCCTGAAACTGACCTCCTGTCACCCAGATTGTCTCCCCAATCTACATTTGAGAATGCTACAAGCTAGCACTGTGTATCTGAGGAAGAGAATACTAACACGAAGCACACGTTTCACAGCTGTAAGGTGTTGTTCACAAGGATTATGCATGAATTGAGCAAGTCTATTAACACTGTATACAATGTTCGGTCTGATATGATAAACATAGAGTAAACTTCCCACGATACTTCTGTATTCTGTGGCATCCTTCAAAGGACTACCAACATCTCGTGTGAGCTTTAGAGATGCTATCATAGGAGTTAGTGCAAGATTAGCTTTCTCCCTGTGTGTTTTCTCGAGTAACTTCATTATATACTTCTTCTGGTTGAGCATAATCGAGTCTCCCATCTTATTGACACTCATGCCTAGGAAAAGATGTAACTCATCAAGATCCTTTAATGCAAACTTTTCTCCTACTAGTTTCATTACCCCTTCACTCTTTATTGTAGAGTTACCAATTACTATTATATCATCAACATAGACTAAGATATAGAGTGACACACTTGATCCTTGTTTGACAAACAAAGAAGTGTCAACATGTGAACCTCGAAAGTCAATCTTTAGCAAGAAATCCCTTAATTTGGCATACCAATTTTATGGTGTTTGCCTAAGACCATACAAGGCCTTTTTTAGTTTGTATACTAGTCTCATCCCATCAGTTATCTTTTGCTCAAAACCCTCTGGTTGGTCCATAAACACTGTCTCATGCAACTCTCCATTGAGGAAAACATTGTTCACATCCACTTGCCTCAATGCTCACTTGTTTTGCACTGCTAAAGACAATATCACATTTATTATAGAGGCCTTGATCACAAGAATAAAAGTATCCTGAAAGTCCTAATCAAGAACTTGAGAATAACCCTTGGCCACTAACCTGGCTTTATACCTTTGTACAGACCCATATACATTCTTCTTAACTCGAAACAACCACTTGCATCCCACTGTGCTTCCACCTTATGGTGCTGGAATTAAAGTCCAAGTTCCATTGTTCATAAGTGCAGCATATTCATCAAGAACAAAAATCTTTCAATGGGGTATATGTAGTGCTTTTTGTATAAAGCTGGGTTCTAACAGTGCACTGTCAATGGGTGCAAGAATGGTCTTTGGTTTGTAAATACTTAACTTGCTCCTTGTTACCATATGATGAGTGTTTCTAGTGGTTGAATGACTTGTAGAACCAATAGGTCTAATGCATTCTGGAACATTCAATGAAAGCTCATTAAATGCATTTTGAGAACCTGAAGTTACTTCTCTGAAAGTGATCCTATTGTCAAAAGTATTAGCACTATCATCTGGCTGATGCTCACTACTTGTTTAACCAACAGATTGACCAAATTCATCATCACTCTGAATTTGCTCATTCTCTTATCCATATGATTGGTTGAAGTCATGTCCACCATTATAGGTTGAGGTTCAACACGCAACTGTTCAATCGACTAACCAGGAGAATCTGTAGTTGACCTTATAGCGCATTACTAGGAGCAGTGGTTTGTCTAGTGTCTGTAATATCACTATGAGGACTGGATCTAGACAGGCTTGGTCTCAACGCTCCTCGATTGTTAGTACATGAATCCATGCAAACCTAGCTTCCCTATTAACTATAGGAAAGACACCGGGTGAGGTTGTTGGATGCACCACTGCCTTGGTAGCTAATTTCTCAGACCTTTCTTTCGCTGCATATAGAAACACTATCTCATAAAATATAACATGCCTCGAAATGTATATTTTACCATATGATGCCATACATTGATTACCTTTATGGTTTGCATTATAACCCAGAAAAGTATGTAGAACTAATGTTTTGATATAATAATAGAAAAATAATGTTGAACTAATTTGAAAAGATTTCAAAAATTATTCTTATGTCCAAACAACTTGAAAATATATTTAAGAGGTTTTTAAGAGTTTTTAAAGGTGTTTTAAATGCTTTAAAGAAATCGAAGAAGTGATTTTAACCCAGCCATTTTGATACAAGTTTCGATACCGCCATGTTTTCAAAGGCAAAATCACAGTCGTATCGATACCCGTTTCGATGTCCTTTCACCACTATGATGTTTGGTTTTGATACCAGTTTCTATACACCCCCAACGTTCATAAATGATTTTATGAAACCTACAACGGCTAGGAGTCGTATCGATATCAGTTTCGATACATGTTCTTAAATGTAGGTTCAACGATTATTTTCCAAAGTAAGTGTTTCGATACCAATGTCGAGGTATCGATACCTCCTATATCAGAAACAAAAATATGCCTTGAAATAAGCTCCAAACGGCTCCAAATCAATCCTAACGGTCACCAACGGCTAGAAACTCATTTGGGATGATAAAAGGAAGCCCCAATCATCAAGAGAAGACTAATGCTTACATTATAACAATAGTATGATAAAAGATTTGTCTTAGATCTTAATTCTCATCTTCTGGATAGACAACACTTGTGAGTTTAATGTTTATGTATGCTCAAGTGTCTTAAGACTGGGTGAGAGCTTAGTTGCAAATAATTAGCCTTATTAGATGGATTCAAGTTTGCTTAAGAATTCTCTTTGTGAGTGAATTCCCAAAGTTCGGTTGTGAACTTTGGATGCTTGATTCGGGTTATGAATCAAGGTTGTAAGGTTATCCCTTTTTTCTCAAAAGGTTGAGTTCTTAGTGAATTGTGAAAATCCTTAGCGAGAAGCTAAGGTAGTGGACGTAGGTGCTTGTTCGAAGGCCGAACCACTATAAATCATTGTATTCATTGTCTATTTTCATTGCTTCCACAACCACCACCCAAATTGCCACTTCTCCACCACTTGGATAATTTAATCGATTATCCATCGAGCCACATCAAGCCCAACAATTGGTATCAGAGCGAGGCTCAATCGAGGAGGATTAACATCCTATTGAGAAGATCCGGTGAGCTCGACTAATTTCCGATCAACCGACATTTCATGGCTCAATCCATTGATAAGCCACCTTTCTTTGAGGGGTTCAACTACTCTCAATGGAAGATAAGAATAAAATATTTCATGAATTCAAGAGACTACAAACTATGTTATATAGTTGAAGATGGACCGTTTGTGCCGAAAGGAACAAAGGCGGAATAGAGCGTGGAAGATCGCAAGAAGATGATGCTTAATAGCAAGGCTTTGCACATTCTCATTTGTGCATTCCATCCAACCATTTATGAGAATATATCTTCTTATGAGAATGCCAAGAAAGTTTGGGATAAGCTCGAAGTTACATACGAGAGAACAAACGAAGTAAAGGAGACCAAGATTGGACTCCTCAACCAAGAGTATGAGAACTTCAAGATGAATCCGGAAGAGGACATAACAAAGATATTTGATCGATTCTCCACCATCACTCATGGACTTAAAGGCTATAGAGAGATCATTCTAGAGGAAAAGCTTGTTCGTAAGCTCATCTATTCTGTTCCCGAGTCATAGGACTCAAAAAGGACTACCATCATTGAACCCAATAATCTAAAGACACTCAAGCTTGATGAACTCATGGGGTCCCTCCTCACACATCAAATTGTGATGGAAGGAAAACAAAAGGAGAAGAAGAAGAAGGAAGAGATTAGAGCGATAGGAAAGAAGAAGGTCCAAGAGCTTGGTGTAAATGTGAACACCATAGCTCTCAAATCCTCCAAGTGCATCCACTTTGAAGATTCAAGTGAGGAGGATATCGAAGGAGATGAAGAGATTTCCCAACTCTTTATAGACTTTGATCGATTCGTGAGGAACAAAAGTAAAAAATCCTAAAAGCACGAATCAAAGAATAAGGTGAAGGACTCCTACATGTCTATCATGAAAGGATCATCTTCAAAGAAGCAAGCATATGTGGCTACTTGGAGTGATGAAGACTCCACCGAAAATGAAGAAGCCAACTTATACTTGATGACCCTCAATGAGGGGGATGTAACTTTTAACTCATCTATCTCAAATTCATATACTTTTGATGAGTTACAAGAAGCCTATGATAAATTGGCTTTTGAGTTCAAATCTTCATTTTCTAAAAACAAAAAGATAATTTCAAAGCTTAAATTAGAAAATGATTTGCTTTCAAAAACCAATTTTGAATTTAAAGTAAAATTAAAAGATTTTGAGCTTAAAATTTTAAACTTGCAAATTTGCTTCAAAAGTTGGAAGAAGATCATCACAAGGAAGTAGATGATCTTAAGAAAGAAAAATATTTAATTTCCAAAAAACTTGAAATGAAAAATAATTTAGGAAAATTGAACTTTTATTTGAAACAATCTATTACCCCTAGGTTTGAAAATGGAAAATGTTTTAAAAGTGTTTGAGTCCCAAAAGTACTAATCACTTGAACTAAAAAGGATGAAATTGAAAAATGGATTCCTAAGAGGACTAAATTATGTGTTTCTAACGCTAAAGGATCCAAAGTAATTTAGATACGAAAAATGTCTTGATTGTTTCATTTTAGGTGTGATGGAGGTATGAGAAACAAAATGCAAGATTAAGGTGGAGCTCCAGACACATAAGAAGGACACTTGAAGAAGGAAGACTTCACATTCTCCTTTGAGTTCAAGTGTGGTAAAATCTAGTTTTTAGCTTTATTTTTGTTTATCTTTTGTTTAAACTAGATTATCATATATGTTGGACTAACACTTAATGATATCTTGAGAAAGGGGGAGTCTTTTGTTTTCATAAACTAAGTTTTGATATTTGATTTTAAAACAATTGACATTTTAAAATTCTCCTATGTTATGAGTTTTAAAGATTTTTCAAACTTGTTTTGAACCATTTTTGATATAACAAAAAGGGGGAGAATGTTGTGAAACATTGCTTTTCAAAAATTCTCAAATGGATAAGAGGGAACTTTAAATGATTTGATTCTTTAATTCTCTTATTCAAAGTTTTATTTCATAAAGGGGGAGCAATCTCAAAAATAATTTTAGAGTTGGTTTTATTATATCAAAAAGAGAGAGATTATAAAAATAATGTTTTGATATAATAATTGAAAATTAGTTTTGGACTAATTTAAAAAGATTTCAAAAATGGTTCTTATTTCCAAACAACTTGAAAATATATTTAAGAGGTTTTCAAGAGTTTTTAAAGGTGTTTTAAATTATTTAAAGAAACCAAAGAAGTAATTTTAACACAGGCGTTTCGATACTAGTTTCGATACCGCCATGTTTTTAATGGCAAAATCACAGTCGTATCGATACCCGTTTCGATACCCTTTCAATACTGTGATGTTTGGTTTTGATACCAGTTTCTATACACTCCCAACAGTTATAAATGATTTTATGAAACCCACAACGGCTAGGAGTCGTATCGATACCAGTTTCGATATATGTTCTTAAATGTAGGTTAAACGGCTATTTCCCAAAGTAGGCGTTTCGATACTAGTGTCAAGGGTATCGATACCTCATTTACCAAAAACAGAAATATACCTTGAAACAAGCTCCAAACGGCTCCAAATCAACCCCAATGATCACCAACTGCTAGAAATTCACTTGGGATGATAAAAGGAAGCCTCAAGCATCAAGAGAAGACTAATGCTTACATTATAACAACAATATGATAAAAGATTTGTCTTAAAGCTTAATTATCATCTTTTGGGTAGATAACACTTGTGAGCTTAATGTTTATGTATGCTCAAGTATCTTAGGACTGGGTGAGAGCTTAGTTACAAGCAATTAGCCTTATTAGAAGGATTCAAGTTTGCTTAAGAATTCTCTTTGTGAGTGAATTCCCAAAGTTCGGTTGTGAACTTTGGATGCTTGATTCGGGTTGTGAATCGAGGTTGTAAGGTTATCCCTTTGTTCCTCAAAAGGTTGAATTCTTAGTGAATTGTGGAAATCCTTAGTGAGAAGCTAGAGTAGTGGACGTAGGTGCTTGTTCGAAGGCCGAACCACTATAAATCCTTGTATTCATTGTCTATTTTCATTGCTTCCACAACAACCACCCAAATTACTACTTCTCCACCACTTGGCGAATTTAATTGGTTATCCATCGAGCCATATCAAGCCCAACAAATTATAAGGCTGAGACCGAAAGCTTAGTTTGTGTGATTGATAGGCTTGAAGATGTGAGAAACACCTACAATCAATCACCTTCATATCATTATAGTTTGGCATCTTGTGATATAGCTTTTCGAATAGAGAAACTCCCTGCAAAACTGAAGAAGGTAAACGATTAATAAGATACACAGTAGTACTAACAACAAATGACCAAAACTGGAATGGAAGAGAAGCTTGGTCTAGTAGGGCTAAAGAAGTTTCAATGACATGTTTATGTTTTTTCTTAACAATCCCATTCTGCTCAGACATATGTGGACACACAAGTCTATGCTTGATTCTCATAGTTTGAAGCATTGGTGATAGAGTTCGATATTCACCTCACCAATCTGATTGAATTTCCTTAATTGAAACATTAAATTGGTTCTGAATCATTGCGTGAAACAACCTGAAGGCACAAACAACCTGGTCCTTGGATTTGAGCAGATAGATCTAGTAGTATCGAGAATATTCATCAACAAAGGACATATAATACTTGAAGCCAATAGACTCAATATGAGCGGGCCCCCAAAGATCTGTGAACACAACTTGAAAGGGTGTATCATACACTATTGTAGAAGACTTAAAAGGAAGTTTGTGACATTTACTCACTTGACATGATGTACACATAGTAGAATCAACTATCATTTTATTTGGAACATTCAAGTTTATGGTTTTACAAATTTGAACAAGAGACAAGTGAGCTGGATGGCCAAGCCTCTTGTACCAAAGTTCAAACACATCATTTGTACAACTAACTGTTAGTTATAAGTGTTAGATAAAATAATAATATTATTATTAGGATAAAGTTCTATTTAATAGGACTAAGTAATTAGGACTAATTCCTATATTTTAGGAGTTATTAGTATGTTGAAACTCTTATCTCATTAAGAGATTAGAGTCCTATTTGTTTAAGAGATTAAGAGTCCTATTTTTAGTTATTGTAAAACTCTTGCAACAAGAGTCTATATAAGAAGCCATTCGGCTCAGTAATAAAATAAGTAACAGAGACTATTTTACTCTATTTTTTACATGGTATCAAGTTAGAGCGATCCTGATTTCTCTCAATTTGAATTCTTGTTTCTTCTTCTCGGATTAGTTTCTCCTCATGACTAATCCAGATCAATCCTCTTCTGAGATTAGTTCTCAGAATAATTCATCACAGTCAGAAAATATATTGTCTGATTCATCCCTTTCTCCGATAACAATCTACAAATTAAATGGGAATAACTATCTCCCATGGTCCCAGTCAATACGACTATACATCACTGGAAGAAGGAAGATTGAGTACCTCTCTAATTCCATGGTCATTCCGACAAAAACAGATCCAAAGTATAGCACATGGCTGAGTGAAAACACCATGATCATGTCATGGTTGATCAATTCAATGCTTCCTGAAGTTGGGGAGAATTTCATACTGTATCAAACAGCAGCAGAAATATGGAAAGCAGCAAGGGATACCTATTCGAATAATGATAATACTGCAGAACTCTTTCGGATAGAAAATCTCATCAAAGATCTTCGACAAGGAGATCTTTCAGTTGTACAATACTATGGTCTTCTCAACAAGTATTGGCAGAAACTTGATTTATACGAGAACAATGAGTGGAAGTGTCAAGATGATAGTCTTTTATATGGTCAACAGAAAAATCAGAGGCGAATTTTTCAGTTCTTATCTGGATTAAATGGAGAGTTTGATGGGGCTAAAGGAAGAATATTAGCAACTAAACCTCTTCCATTGGTACGAGAGGTTTTTTCAGAAATTCGAAGAGAAGATAGTAGAAAAACAGCAGTGATAGCACCACCAATTCAACCAGATGCTGCAGCTCTTGTCACTAATTCTCATCCTAAGAACCAAACTAGGAGAAATCGACCATGGTGTGAACACTGTCGAAAGCCTGGCCATTGGAAAGATCAATGCTGGAAACTCCATGGCAAACCTACTGATTGGAAGCCTACTCGATCCAAAGTTCCAAATGAAGCTAATGTGGCTACCCAAGAATCATTGTCGAGTCCCTTTACTAAGGAACAAATTGTCACATTGCAACAACTTCTGAACAATATGAAACCTCAATCTTCCAACATTGCACATGTTGTTACTGCAGGTAACTCTTTTTCCAAATCCACTATTCAATGGATAGTGGACTCTGGAGCATCAGACCATATGACAGGAGATTTTACTATTTTGGAGAACTATGGTGCTATTACTCTTCCAGCAATTCGAATTGCTGATGGTACCATTATTCCAGTCGAAGGAAGTGGTTCAGTTACCTTGAATAATAATTTAACTCTTCACAATGTTCTCTATGTTCCTAAGCTTACATGTAATTTGTTTTCTGTTAGCAAGTTAGTTCATGAATCCAAGTGTAATGTTCTTTTTGGCATTGATGGTTGTACTTTTCAGGAACAGGACTCGAAGAAGGCGATTGGCAAAGCTAGGCTACTAAAGGGCTTATACATACTCGAAGGATGTATCTCTCCACATCATACCTTCTCTACCTCTCTTAGGAAACAAGTTTTTCTCTCCACTCTTAGCACAAATGAGGTTTTGTTATGGCACTATCAATTAGGACATCCAAATTTCTTTTATTTATCCAAGATGTTACCACACTTATTTGTTAACAAAAATCCATCTTTATTCAATTGTGAATCTTGTCAGCTTGCAAAACATTCCCGCAAACCTTATGCCTCAAATACATATGAACCCACAACACCTTTTTCAATCATTCACAGTGACATATGGGGTCCTTCCTCTGTCAAAACTGTATCTGGATATAGGTGGTTTATTTTCTTCATTGATGACCACTCTTGAAACACATGGGTCTATCTTATGAAAGACAAATCTGAAGTAGAAACCATCTTTAAGAACTTTTACCAAAAAATTTCAACCCAGTTTGACACAAAAATAAAACTACTTCGAAGTGACAATGGGAGTGAATACTTAAGTTCTTCTCTTGGTTCTTTCTTTCGAGAAAAAGGAATAGTTCATCTTACTTCATGTGCCAATACACCCCAACAAAATGGAGTGACAGAGAGAAAAAACCGACATATTCTAGAGGTTACAAGGTCTCTACTTTTCTCAGCCTGTGCACCTAAGTACCTTTGGGGGGAGGCAATTCTGACAGCTACCTATCTCATAAATAGGATGCCAAGTAAAATTTTGGGGTTCAAAATTCCTAGTAAGATTCTTCTTGACCACTTCCCTCACTTTAAACCTTTACATTCAAACATTCCTCCTAGAGTTTTTGGGTGTACTGCCTTTGTACATATACACCAACATCATCGCAGCAAATTAGATCCTAAATCTGTCAAATGTATCTTCATCGGGTACTCTCCTAGTCAAAAAGGTTACAAATGTTATTCTCCATCCACAAGGAAAACTTATGTTTCTTTTGATGTAACCTTTTTTGAAGATACACCATATTTTTCCGGGTCAGAAATTCAGGGGGAGAATTCTAAGGAATTTCAGCATGTTCATATACCTGAGCAACCTATTTTCCCTTTTCCTACTACTATTTCTCATCAGTCAATTATTTCAGCTCCTACTCAAAATAATGTGACTAACCGAGAGGATATAATCACTGAATTATCCTCTCCTTTATCCCAGCTTCCTAGTCCTTCGACCAAAAATACACCATCTCAAATCGATGTCTATTCGAGAAGGAAAAAGGCCACTGCAGACCAGCCTAGCATTAGCCAAAGACTAGACTCGATTCCTGCTACTGAAACAGAAATTATTGGTGCTGAAATAAATCTTATTCCTGTCACTGAAACAGAAGTTAGAAGTGCTGAAACAGACCCTGTTCCTACTACTAAAACAGAAGATAGAAGTGCTGAAACTGAGAATAATAATGTTGAAAATGAAACTAATAGAGATACTACAATTGTTGAACTCGATGATTTTCCTATTGCCATCAGGAAAGGAGTAAGAAAATGCACTGCCCATCCAATAAATAGATATGTAGCGTATGGAAAATTACAATCTGATTTCAGGGCATTTACGGCTAGCATTGATAGTAAGAAGGTACCAAGAAATGTGGCAGAAGCACTCCAAATTCCAGAATGGAGGAAAGCAGTGGAAGAAGAAATAAAAGCTTTACAGAAGAATAACACATGGAATCTAACTGAGTTACCACATGGAAAGAAAGCTATTGGGTGTATGTGGATTTTCACAATCAAACACAAATCAGATGGGAGCATAGAAAGGTATAAGGCAAGGTTGGTTGCTAAAGGTTTTTCACAAACCTATGGTATTGATTATCAGGAAACATTTGCACCTGTTGCAAAGTTGAACACTATTAGGATTTTGTTATCAATAGCTGTCAATATGGATTGGAAGTTGCATCAGTTGGATATTAAAAATGCCTTTTTAAATGGGAATCTGGAAGAAGATGTTTACATGACTAGAAGGAAAATTCACAAAAAATACTGTCTGCAAACTCGAGAAATCCCTATATGGTTTAAAACAATCACCTAGAGCATGGTTCGATAGATTTGCTAAAGCAATGATACAAGGAGGATTCAAGTAAAGTCAAGCCGATCACACTTTATTCAAGAAAGGTGACTCGAATGGTAAGATGACTCTGTTAATAGTATATGTAGATGATATTATTATCACTAGAAACAATGAAAAAGAGATAGAAGAATTAAAAGGGAACTTGGCAAAAGAATTCGAAACTAAGGACCTAGGGACCATGAGGTATTTTCTTGGTATGGAAGTTGCCCGATCCAAAGAAGGACTTGTCATCAATCAAAGAAAATATGTGCTAGACCTTCTTACAGAAACAGGAATTTTAGGCTGCAAACCAATCGAGACTCCTATGGATCCAACCTTGAAGTTCAGCAAGGAAAAGAATGAAAATCCAACAAACAAAGAAACCTATCAAAAGTTAGTTGGTAAACTAATTTATCTCTCTCTAACACGACCAGATATTGCGTACTCTGTTAGTGTAGTCAGTCAATATATGAGTGATCCTAAGGAAGAACACATGGAAGCAATAAAGAGAATACTTAGATTCTTGAAGTTTACACCTGGTACTGGACTTATATTCAGGAAAAATCAAGATAGATCAATAAAGATCTACACTGATGCAAGTTGGGCAGGAGAATTGACTGATAGAAGATTAGTGAGTGGCTACTGTTCCTATGTTTGGGGAAATCTTGTCACATGGAGAAGCAAGAAACAAGCTGTGGTTTCTCGAAGCAGTGCTGAGTCAGAATACAGAGCTATAGCCCTTGGAATATGTGAAGGGATATGGATTAAAAAACTACTTACAGAATTAGAACTGGAAAGTAAAGGCGATAAAAGTTTTGAGATTTTCAGTGATAGTCAATCGGCCATAAGTATAGCAAAGAACCCAGTGCAACATGATAGAACGAAGCACATTGAGATAGATCGACACTTCATTCACGAGAAAGTCAATAGTGGAGTGACAAACCTACAATATGTGTCTACTAAGAAGCAACTGGCAAATATTTTCACCAAAGCCCTTCCAAGAGTTACCTTCGATGAGCTTTCATTCAAACTGGGTATATACAACATATATACTCCAGTTTGAGGGGGAGTGTTAGTTATAAGTGTTAGATAAAATAATAATATTATTATTAGGATAAAGTTCTATTTAATAGGACTAAGTAATTAGGACTAACTCCTATATTTTAGGAGTTATTAGTATGTTGAAACTCTTATCTCATTAAGAGATTAGAGTCCTATTTGTTTAAGAGATTAAGAGTCCTATTTTTAGTTATTGTAAAACTCTTGCAACAAAAGTCTATATAAGAAGCCATTCGGCTCAGTAATAAAATAAGTAACAGAGACTATTTTACTCTGTTTTCTACACTAACTATATTAGCTTCAACTATATCAGGCTTAAAATGAGATTGATTATTACAACTAGCATCAAAGTGATACAATCTTTGTTGTTCAGCCCCTCGAAGCAACACAGCACTAGTGTCCTCATCTTTAACCAAACACTCGTTGTCATGAAACTCAAAATACACCAAATTGTCCTTAGCACACTTCGAAATACAAAGCAAATTCTTAGTAATTGAGGGAACATGAAACAAATCATTTATAACAATCTTACGTGAAACAATATTAAGGACATTGAAGCTAGTTTTAGAAATACTCAAACCATGACCATTACCCACAAGCAACTTACTTGTGCCACCATATTCAATGCCATTCACCAACTTGCTTCCATCAGGAGTCACATGATGAGTTGTCCCCGAGTCAATAACTTAATTATCTGATGGATTTGCCACAGTAGATTGTTCGTTTCCACAGCAAGTTAAACACGATTGTTCATCACACATTGATCGAATCTTTTGATACATTTCCTGCCATGACTCCAGGAAATTTTTAAAACTTTGCCAGCAGCAATCTACCGAGTGGACATTCTTGCCACAAAGCTGACACTAGAGTCACAAACGACCACGACCACCTAAGTTTCTATACCCATATCGACCACCTTAGCTTTGATTGGTATAAAACCGACCTCCTTGATTGATAGTAGGAGACTGGACCTGATGGATATGGATTTCTGTTAATTCTACCTTTGTCAGATTGTAATATTTAAGATATCGATCCTACAAAGATTGAGTCGATTTTACTACTTCTTATGATTGCACTAAGAAAACTAAAAACACAAGTAATTTGAAAGATTGAATGATAACTAAGATAACTATAAAAGCATAAAATTAAATAACGAAATAATAGGATAAAAGTGAGGCTAGATTGAGTGCTTTGTAGAGAAGAATCCAGTTATGTTAAACATCCACTTATTAATGCAATGGGTTGAACTGTCGCCTTGGTAGATCGCACTAAGGGTCGTTACAGCTGCCTGGGCTGGGGTTATGCCTTGTCGACAATCCAACATTCCAAAGTTCGACAGAGCATCCTTAAATGTCTTTTTCCTTATCCCTAAGCAAAGAGAATTGTTGAAACCCACGTCTTGATGATACCTCCCGATGTGAATCAAGGGCGAACAACAACCGAACACATGCGTCCTATTAGTCGCTAAAATCCTTGACGGATTAGTCAATACCCATGAGCAAAGACCGTATTCTCTCGTTTCATGAACCTACATCTCCCGATGCTAGGCAAATGAGTTTTCTCAAGTACTTATCTTTCGAGCTCATATACAAGAAGAGTAACTACCAAGAGAGAATAAACTATGAAATATGTTTTGTATTAATAAAATATCAAATATAACATAACCTTCATCTCCGACTACTCCACAAATAATCTAAACTTACGAAAGACTTGGAATATGATGGAGGCGGCGGCTAAAGGTATAATAATGTAAGAATCCGTCTTGACTCCACACTAAACCTAAACCTAATAAGTGTCTTATATAGGCCAAGTCCTAAGTTGATCTTTCCATGCAAGGAAAGAGTTCTAAACAATAAATAAATCTAATTCCTAATTAAACTGTATTAATTTAATCTTATTTCCTAAAATATCTCTTCTTTTCTCGCGGTTTGACTTGGGCTTGACCTCCTAACTGAGTCTTCTTCTTTCTTTTTCTCTTTATCCGTTGATTCCAGTATCTTTTCCTCTTTCTGTTGAGCACCAATTGTCGTCTTTTATGCTACTGTTGCGTCCTTCAGAATGCTGCCGTGGCGGGTGCTTCATCTGTAATTCATCATCTATTTTCTTTTTTGGTTCTTTCTATGATCTGGTTTCCTGTCTAAGAAAGAAAACTATCAAATGTATATGTTTTATGTCAATTAATAGATAAATTCATAAAGTTAGTGATCAGATGCTGAGATATGAAAAATAACCAGAAATATTTATTTTCGCATTTAATTCTGTCTTTATTTGGCAACGAAAGGGTGGAGAATTGATGTGAAAAATAAAGACTTTTAAGTGCTCATCAGGACCTGAGCCACATTAGCCATTATTGGCAGGACACCGGAGTTCTGATTATATGCGAACACCCCCCATGATTAACTATGGAAGGTTGTACATGTGCTACATGTGCAAGCACTGGTCGCATTTGTTGGGCATGAAACCCCTTCAATTGTGCTTCAACATCAACGAGTATTGTTTTTACCCCATCCAAAGAAAAAGAATTTTTGCTGGTTGTAACAATTGCTTTAAAGGATTGATACTTAGTAGGTAAACCATTTAATATGGTGGTAATCTGTTCAAGATCAGATACTGAACTTTCACAACAGGACAAAGCATCACAAACCTCTTTAATATGGGTAAGACACAACCTCATACCCAACTCACCTTTCCGAATGGAATATAATTTGCAATGAAGGCTCATGGCACGAGTGGTGGACTTGTTCGCAAAGAATTGCAAAACAGTATTCCACACCATGGTTGTTGTCTCAACACCTACAAATTAAGGAAGAAGACTAGTACTGATGGTCGAGAGCAACCACGAGACAAGAGCACTATCTTGCGCAACAAAGATCTCGTAATCCTCATTTGAAACCTATTCACCCCTTTCATTGACCACTGTTGCAGGAGGTAGTTGAGCTGCAGCAGTGAACAACCTTTTTAATCGATGACTACAAATAGTGAGGAGAATCTGTTGTTTCCACAACAGAAAGTTAAGTTCATCAAGAACAATATTGGCAGGCTTGTTGGTAAACATCTTGGCATTTCTTGAAAGGCCAGTAGCCTCTGAAGTAGGAAACGGAGGAGTTGCAGCCATAGTCACAAACCAAAAGAAAGAAAAGAAGTAGAAAACAAGAAAGTTTAGCAGCAGAGAAGCAGAAATCTAGGCTCTAGAATCACTGGCGAAAGATATCATATTAAGAAATCTCAAAGTATTGAAAACAATGAATAGAAGATACTTATTTCATTGAAATCAAGATATCATTTACAGGAACACCAAGAGTCTATTTATACAAGGTTTGTGCATGCTTGCATGCAACGTAACACAAAAAACTGAAAGAGGTTAGAGCTGTTAGTACAGCTAGCCAACCAGAAGCTTCTTCAACATTCAACAGCAACAATTACAAAGGAAAGTCAATTGTTTAAGATGCAAATATGTACCAAAACAAGTATTAAAAAGTAGCTTTCTGCATAAATGTTGAAACAATTAGAAATAGAATAATCCATTTAGAACAAGGAAAAGACACGAATTCAGTTTTAATTACCAACATATCAGCTTCATGATTCAGGCACTAATAAACTGCATATAAATCAAAGATCAAATAACTATTAGTGAAGATAAAACTTTTTATCTCAATTGTTTATCTTATAGCAAGTAAATTGACTGTCATTTTATCCACAGAGGGACGGGTTAAGGTTTGGATTAAAAAATAATGAAAAAATTTTTTTAAAAATTTAAAAAGTTTTAAATTTTGAGAGTTAAATTGAAAATGAAATAAAAGTAAAATAATAGTACTATATAGGTAATTTATTTTTTTTTGTATCAGTCAGTTTTTTTGTTAAAGTTTAACTACACTAAATTATTTTTATTTTTTTTAATTGATGATTAAATCTATATTTAAAAAAATTAAAAATAATTATTGCAGTAGCTCTAGGGGTGAGTATTCGATCGAATTGAGTCGAGTCGAATCAAAAAATTTTGAGTTATTCGAGTTGACGATTCATATTTTGCAACTCAAACTTTATTTGAAATTTTTTCGGTTCAAGTTGAGTTTAAGAAATTCAAGTCGAATGAAGTTGAGTTTTCGAGTTTCTATAAATATTTAATTATAATTATTTATCATGTTATAGTATAATTTGATTCTTATAAATATTCTATTTTTTTTAAATTGATGACTAAATCTATACTTACAAAATAAAAATAATTATTCCAGTTAACTCTAAAAAAATTCACCTCTCAGACTCCTTTAGCAATAAAATTTTCATATTTATATTCGTATTTCCTTTGCTATATATAATAGGTAGTTTCCTGATCCTTTTATCCTCTCGGGTATGGCTTTTTCAGCTCCAAGAACTTAACCGGGTTAGCTTTGTTGCCGCCGATATCGATCGACTGTGTATGTTTCTTCACAAATGGCGATGGCAATAGCCTTATCATGCACTCATCTCAGTCCTATAGCCACTAATAAACTCCCCCACTCCTACATCTCCACGCCCACAACGCTTTCCTTCCCTTACAAATCCTTCAGCCTCAAATCCCCAAAACCCTCCATTTTCCGTACCAAGGTCGCTCTCTTAATCGAAATTCAAAACCCCTTCTCTTCAAATTTTCTAAATCACCGATTTTTTACTGAACCATGTGTATTTGTGTTTTAATTTTCAGTACGATGGTTCGGGTTATGACGAAACTGAGGCGATCGACGAACCTTTCTTCCGCGATTTGGTTGAGGAGAGTGACGACGAAGACGACGATGAAACAGAGAGCAGCGTGGATTTATTGATGAGATTCTTGCAGAGCATGTTCCGGAAAGTCTCGAAGCGCGCCAAGAAGGCTTCTCGCTCTATCTTACCTGCCGGAATATCTCCCCAACTGGTAAATTACTCACATTTCTTCTCGATCTTTGTGTTTGAATAATGTTTTGATGCTAAGGATCAACCTATGTTGTGTTAATACTATGTTGCTGTGTACAATTAGCAAAATGGTTAGCTCCATGGCTCATTCTATTTGCTTGTTAGTGTAAACATTGACTCCTATTGTTCTTTTTCGTGGGGGTTTGGATCTCGACCTTGGAAAAATCAGGTGTCTTTTGCAGTTGATGGTGTACTCTTATTGGCTGCACTTTCCATTCTCAAAGCACTTCTTCAGGTATCAATCACTTTATCGGTTCCTAAGTTTGTATATGGTTAAGAATTTAGGGTGTAAATTCGATCGTGCAGAGTCGATTCGAGTTGAAAAGTCTCATTTTATAATTGAAGTTTTATTTGAAATTTGTTGGTGTGGGTTTATAAAATTAGAGTTAAGTTGTTCAAATTTTTTTCCCGAAATTTAGTTATAAATATTTATAATGCTACTATATTAATTAGATGGAATTTAAACAATTTTTTATAACCATATACAATACATATGGCTATGTATATCAAGTAGAATTGAGATACTTGATTTGAACTTAAAAATTCATCCACTAATTACTAAAATTCTTGTTATTTGATTTTTTTTTTTTCATTTTAAAACTTAGTTTGTTTTAAATATTTTCAAGTCGAGCTGAGTTTTGCACATCACTAATTAAGATATCGGTCAATGTTACTCAAATATGGATATGCATCTTCGTATCCCTGTGTTAGACATCAGTGTTGGACACTAATACTTCAAGAAAAATAAAATTCCGAGTAGCTTAGGTGGTTGGTTAATGCTGCTAGCATAACGTTTAAGCTTACATGACATAAATAAGCTGAGAATTCAGATGGCCTAAATCAAACCAAACCATTATTACAGAGTTGGATTAAGTTCCTATTGCTGCAGGTTGAAGCTGTTATCAGTATAGTTCTTCATAGATTATCTTCCCCTTGCTTTGAGAATGAAAATAATTTCCGAAAGCCGAAATGATATGAACTATATGATCACAGGTGGTTTGCACTCTTGGAGGTACTGTTTTCGTTGTTATACTGCTCCTTCGTGTGATCTGGGCTGCTGTATCGTATTTTCAATCGACTAGCAACGGTTTTAACCAGGGCAAGGGTTCCTTCGGCGCTTCACAGCCGATAATATAACCTCGTCTTGAGCTAAAGATGTGTGGGTTTTGAATTTTTTATGCAAGATGTTCCCCTATTTCCTCTTGTGCATTTGATTAGGAAAGTGCAAATATGAGAACCTTGTATACTATTTTACACTAATAGTATTGAGTCCTCGACACCACAGTGGAGATGTTGGGTACTAAGTTAAGCATTCTTTTAGACATCAAAGATAGCTCTATGGCTCATGTTGAGAAAGGAAGATAGTATTGCTCGAAAAAATCTTTGGCAAGATAGTATGCATATTATTGCTCTTATTACTGATTGACGATGCGGGTATTTTCGAGTTTAGTATCGACATCGGTACGCAACCAGTCGGGGATGTACCACTACTAACCGGTAGCATCAAACGCTAGTTCACCGTCCTCAAATGCCGAAATCAACCAAACATTGGCAGATACGGTTGGATGATGTCTGGAATTACTCCATATATGTGAAAATACAAACAAAAAAGTTGGCAAAAGATTTGAAGGAGGATTAATCCCCGCGTTCTGTTGAACCCACCGTTAGGAATGTTCAAAATTTCAGTTAATTGAATTAATCGACTGAATCAAAAAAAATTTGGTTAATCGATCGGTTAATTTTTGATTATATCGGTTAACGGCTAATGTTTTTTGAAACTTTCATTATTCGTTAATTCGGTTTGAAATCCGAAATTTTTACGTATTATATATTTTATATATTTATGTATTTATTTTTGATTATTAAACTTTTAAAAATTATTAAATGGACATTAAACTTTATAAAATTAGCACAAAATAATAATTAAATTTATTAAATTAAAAATAATTATTAAAACTTTTAATATTTATCAATAATTTATAACGTACGATGAATTAATATAATAATTTAATAAGTCTAAAGGTTTTTTTTATAATTTTTGAAAGTTTAGTGTCTTAAAATGATTTTAACATTGTTTAGTGACTATTTATGTAATTTATCTAATTTTTTAAAATTCGGTTAACCGATTTAATCGATTGGATTAACCAATTTTTTTTCTGTTCAGTTAAAAAAATTTGGTTCAGTTAACAATTAATAAAAAAAATTCAATTAATGAAATTTTGAAAGTTTAATTCGATCGATTAATTGAACCGACTGCTTGAATATCCTTACCATCCATATAGGCGTAGACGTTAATCACAAATTATATAGTTGTCTAATGTTCAGAGTAAGGATTAATATTTTGATAAATTATATAAATATACTTTTTATCTTCTTGGTAGTCAATCTATTGATCGATAAATTTAGATCTATAAAGATTTATTATTGAGGATCTTTACAATTCAATTTATTTCATTTATAATGTCAAAACTCGAATTATTAGGGTGTTTAAAAATACTCGACTCAATTCACCAATCCGACTATAAAAATTCGGATATTTTCTTAAAAAATAATAAATATTTCGGGTCGAATATCCAATCCGACATTTCCCGGGTTAGGTCCGTGAGCAAAATAAAAAAAAAATCTCAGGTACTTAGATACTTCGAATACTGTATTGTTTTTAATTGTTTATATATTAAAATAAATTAAATTAATTAAAAATATTAAAAAAAAAACTTCTCTTATACCTTATGTTCTGTTTCGACTTTTCCATACATTTCACTCAAAATTTTGAAATCCCTAAAAAAATTAAAATAGAAAGTTATCTTATTATATATTAAGTATTATTGGTGAGCCGGAATTATTGAACTAATATAATTTTATACTTTTAAATTTATGTTTAAAATAAATTACAGGTATAAAGATAATTTTAACCCTTAACGTTTATAGTTTTTGTCGTTTTGGCCCTTATTTTTTTTAGATAAATTTAGCCCTTAACATATATCTTTTTGACAAATATCTTATTTTTTAACTAGCTTAATAACTGGACCGTTAAAAATTTAACGATGATATATATATGGAATATAATTTTAAATGATATGGAATGTAACCTATCATATATATATATATGGAAAATAATTTTATTCAAATATAAAATATAAAACAATTAAAATTCAAATAAAATATTAAAAATTAATTAATTCTAAAATAAAAAATTATAAAACATTCTTAACCCTAACTACGATAGAATCAAAATTTAATCTTAAAAAATATAAACACAATTCGAATAAGATTTTGATTTTATCGTAGTTAGGGTTAAAAATATTTAATAATCTTATATTTTAGAATTAATTAATTTTTAATATTTTATTTGAATTTTAATTATTTTATATTTTATATTGGAATAAAATTATATTCTATATATATATATGCATTTGATAGGTCATATGCCATGTCATTTAAAATTATATTCCATATATATTTATATGTATCACCGTTAAAATTTTAACGGTCCAATCATTAATCTAGTTAAAAAATAAGCTATTTATCAAAAAGATATAGGTTAAGGGCTAAATTTATCCCAAAAAAGAATAAGGGCCAAAACGATAAAAATTATAAACGTTAAGGGTTAAAATTATCTTTATGCCTAAATTATATAATATGAATCTTAAATTTTATGTTTAAATTATGTAATTAGGATTTTAAAATTTTATGTTTAGATATTGTATTATATAATTCAAACTTTTAAATTTGTGTATTTTATTTATATTAAATTTAAAATTTATAAAAAATAAAAAAATCGAATACTCAAATATTTAAATATTCAAATATTTTGATACTTAAAAAATCTAAATAAAAACAAGATCGTATTTTTAACTGCCCGACGTTCCAAATACCCGAACTAAGATACTCAAATTTGAGCACTCCTGCGAATTATTACATTACTTTGGACACACATTTTACTTTAAATTAAATCACATGAACGAATAGTTTATTCGAAATATATAATAAATATGTATATATAATATAAACGGAATCAATATTAAATTATACCAAAAATAAACGGAATCAATACCCAACACTGAAACAACATAAACATTTATAATAGTAATCTAATTGTAATTTCCTACTAAATTAAATATCCTAAAAGAAAAAGAAATTACTTAGGATCAAGCCTAAATTTGGAATCTGTTATGAATATATTTATTCATGGTGGATATCCATATATTAAGTTAAAGTTTAATGAGCTTTATTATTAGGGTTTAATACCCATTGGAATTAGGGTTTTCATCTTATGCCTATAAATATAGACTTTTGGACAAAACATTATATACAACCCTACTTTGAGAATATAATCAAAATCTCTCTCTTTTATCTCTCATCTTTATTCTCCTATTTTATTCTTGTTCTTTACTTTATTCACAATACGTTATCAACAAGAGACTCTAACCAACGGAGGATTTTGTCGTTCGAATCTTGAAGGAATTATTGAAAAGAATTTGTTACTAGCACAAATCAAAGTTAAGTTCTTCTTTCTCAATTATATTTTAATTATCGGTTATTTTTCTCTCTTGATCTTTGGTTTAATTTTTAATTTATTAAAAATCTTTTGTTATTTGGTGTTTGTGTAGCCATAAAGTGACTCAATTACCGTGGTTTTTGTCGACAATTCCCGAAAAGATTTTAATAAGATATCGGTACTTAATCTACCATATAGTGGAAAGTTCAGTATGTTTTACTTATTTAATTTGAGATTTTTTTCTTTATAACCAATATTTTTTTATTTTTTTATTACGATGAAAATTTATGTTTTTAATCATGTTCAAAGTATTACATGATATTAGAACAAATATTAAATCTTTAATTAATTAATATGTTCTTTGTAATGTTGGTTTAATCCGAGTATATTGGCTGGACATCCCGTTTTGCGAGACTACTGGTCTCAAAGGAGGTTCTTTTTAAAGGACCTTTTGAACTGGTTTAACAACGCCGCGTCTAAGGATTAAATTTTTGTTCATTGTATGTATTGTATATATATTGGTTGATCAATTACTATTTAATAGTTTGAATGTCATAAAGTTTATATTTGCTTAAAAGCAATATTATTTTTATATCGAAAAACTCGACTATAAACTTCTCCCAAGTTCAAGTTACGAAAATTGTCTTGATCAAAGAATTTTTATGAGGGGCATTCCGAGAATGGGCCTCTTGACAGTAATATTTACATGAAACTTCCAGAAAGATTTAGATTGCCATAAGCAGTTCATTGAAGTTCTCGAGAACATAATTCAATCATATTGAATATATCTTTTTATGGCTTGAAACAATTTAGGCGTATTTGGTATGATCGCCTCATTGAATACTTATTAGCATAATGCTATATGAATTATTTCCCCGAGTTTTTTTAAGAGGTTTAGCTCTGAATTTTTTATTGTGTATGTCGATGATTTGAATATCGTTGAGACTCATGAAGAGATCTTCTCAAATCCTTGTGCATCAATCGACATACAGAAAAATATAAAAGAGACTTTACATGAATAATGTATATTCATTGATCAACCTTATGGTTGCTATGTCTCTTAATGTAAACAAAGATTCTTTCTACCTCAAGAAAAGGGTAATGATAATCTTGGTCTAAAGCACAATATATACATTATTTGATCTGGAAGCATCGTATCTTATCTGGTCCAGAAGTATTATTTAAGTGCTACGAGATCATTACCTTTAAATAATTATTATGCATGAGGCAAAGCCGAAATATGTGTTTGGCTAAACATATCATGAAGATATGTGAATTTTTTCACAAGATAAGATGCAAGCTATCTTATAAGAGATAATACAAAGTTTATATCTCAAGGTGGATATATCAAATATGATAAAACGAAACATATTTCTTCAAGTTTCGTCCCTCATGATTTTCAGATGAATATTATTCAATGAATCATTTCAAGCAATGATTTGGAAGATTTATCCACTAGTGCGTGATCTACTTCAACATTTGAAGATTGTATTCAATATTGAATTATGAAGATTCAAAGATCTCATGTGATATTTTTATGAGGGGAGTTAATACGCATTGCACTTTTTTTCCCTTAACCGAGGTTTTATCCCAATGGGTTTTTTTGGTAAGGTTTTTAATGAGGTAACATGTTATGCGTATCAAAGATGTGTGTACTCTTTTTCCTTCACTAAGAATTTTTTTCCCACAGGTTTTTATCTTAGTAAGGTTTTAATGAGGCACATTATCTTCATGGATATCCAAGAGGGAGTGTTATGAATATATTTATTCATGGTGGATATCCATATATTAAGTTAAAGTTTAATGGGCTTTATTATTAGGGTTTAATACCCATTAGAATTAGGGTTTCCATCTTATGCCTATAAATATAGACTTTTGGACAAAGCATTGTATACAACCCTACTTTGAGTATAATAAAAGTCTTTCTCTTTTGTCTCTCATCTTTATTCTCCTATTTTATTATTATTCTTTACTTTATTCACAATAGAATCGATTATTCTATTTTAATTGAAAGTGAGAATAACTTATTTACTGCTATATATGATGGAAAATATAAAAAATATATTAAATATTATATAAAGTTGCTATTATTTAAAAATTTGATGAGTAAAAAACATTTAAAAAGGTAAACTACAATCTTAATTACTAAATTATTGTTGTTTTTATTTTGATTATGAAATTAATTATTATTAAAAATATTTTAGTTATTAAATAAGCTTGACAAACGGGTACAATTTTATAGATTTCATATCATACCCACCTTAGTTAGAGTGAGGATGAGGATGAGTTTGGTGGGTAGTGGACGGATGTAGATATAAAAGTTATACTTATCGTGAGTAGTGGGTAGGTGATAGGTTTAAGATCTTACTTATAACGTATTCACCCGTATTATATCTGTCAGTCTCGTATTTGTCCATCTTACGAATTTTAAACTATTTATATTTATAGACTTTGATTATTTTTTTATTATAGTGTTTTATTTACTAAGATATTAGTTTATTTTAAAATCTATATTAATCTTTAAGTTTATATACTTTGAACTCAATTAATTTAGTTTAAAAACATTACGGTTTATGATTGAGTTTGAATTAATTAGATTATAAATTTATAATATGTGTGGATAAGCAGAATGCATAAAAGTGTAAATATTGTCACGGGCCGTCAGTTCGAGCTCGTGCCACATGCGCATATTGCTGCCCAAGAGGTTCTTAGGGAGATTTTGGGCCTAAAGGTACCACCAGACTTAGCCCGTTCCATGGAGGATTCTAGAAGATAGCCATTTTGGCCTTGTAAACTTTCCTTGTATTCTTAGGATTTGTTTCCTTAGTTAACATGGAATATTCTTAGGATTGTGCCAATGTGGTTGGTAGGAAATGATCCTAGCCATCGATGTAAATCAGTGGGAACCGTCGGATGTAAGGGGAATCAACTATAAATAGAGACCTCCCCAGTCTCATTTGTATCATCTCATCTTTGAGTAATCAAGTGGCATTCACTCTAAAAAAACTCTCTCAATTGTTCTTTGTGTTCTTCGCGTTCTTCTTTTCGTTCTTGAGTAGCCATACTCATAGTTTGCTTTCCGCCAGAACGATTCAGCGTTCTTAGTGCCTTGGGAAGTTTGATCTTCCGGAGCGAGTTTTCAGGCTGACTTAGTCGTTTGTCTAAGAACATCGACTAAGGCCGCGCGGTTCAGCTAGGTCAAGACTCTAGCCCCGTGACAAGTGGTATCAGAGCGTGGTTCGAGCAAGGCGCTAGTGATTATGGCACGTGGAGAAGAAGACGTTGCAGCAAAGGGTGTGAAGATCGTTGCTGGGCAAAGCCAAAGAGCAAGTTCGAGGGATGCTGTAGCTACGCTGGAGGAGCGAGTTGATAAACTCAGCCAGGTGGCCAACGGTGCGGAAGAGAGGTGCGAGGTGCTTGAGGCCGAATTGCAGGCTGTGAAGATTGAGATGGAGGAGATGAAGGCAGACTTGTATATTTACAAAGTTGCCTTGATGAATGGAAAGATGGCCACTGCATCCAAGTCGAAGAAGGACATTCCAAAGCCAAAGGTGTTCAAGGGGAACCGATCGGCCCAAGATGTTGAGAACTTCTTGTGGGGCATGGAGCAGTATTTTCGAGCCATGGGCATCAAGGATGATGCGGAGAAAGTAAACGTTGCTTCGATGTATTTAACTGATGTCGCTCTTTTGTGGTGGCGACGCAGATGCTCGGAGGAGCCGAGTGGAGACATTCCTTTTGAGACATGGAAGGAGTTCCAAGTTGAGTTCAAAGAGCAATTCTATCCGACGAATGCTCAACGGGAGGCTCGTAAGAAGTTGCGGCAATTGAAACATGAGGGTTCCATCACTGACTATGTCAGGAAGTTCATTGAAATCAAGCTCCAAATCCAGGACTTGAGTGAAGCGGAGGGATTTTCCTACTTCATGGATGGACTCCAAAAATGGGCTCAAATGGAGCTAGAGCGGAGGGGAGTCGAGGAGCTTTCCAAAGCCTTTACCGCAGCCGAGTCCATAGCTCAGTTCGAAGTTGACATGTCCAAGTCTTCCAAGCCCCGAGGTAAGAGCTTTGGTGGGGGAGACGAGGAGGATAATCATTCTTGCAATGATGATGAGAGGGTCAACAAGTTTGTCAAACCATCGGAGAAAAAGGATCGAGGGCCTTTGAAGTGCTACCATTGCCATGGTTCACACTTGGTGAAAGAGTGTCCCAAGAAGAAGCGCCCCGATACGATCAATGATGCGGATGACGAGCAAGAGGACGAGGAATGTATGCTTGGTACGATTGCTAGTGTTAGAGCAATCAAGCCAAGGGTGGGGAAGCAATGTTACGAGAGCAAGGGACCTCACGTAGTTCGTGAGCACCCGGATCGAGCCAAGCAGCCCAAAAGGGACAAGCCCGAGTCAAGTGAGGCTTGTAAGCTTGGGGCAATGATACTAAATTCTGCAAAGGCGAAGAAGGGCCCAAAGCAGAATGGGTTGATGTTTGTCAACATCAACGTGGCGGGACGATCGAGGAGTGCTCTAGTGGATACCGGAGCATCCGATCTCTTCATGTCAAAGATGGCTGCTGAGAAGCTTGGTCTCGAAGTTGAAGGTTCAACCAAAAAGATCAAGACCGTTAATGCCAAGGAGGTTCCAGTTGTTGGAACAGTGCGGAAGGTAGAGCTGCAGATTGGTGAATGGAAGGCCAAGGAAGATTTCAAGGTAATTCACTTAGATGACTTTGATTTCGTTTTGGGGCTTAACTTCCTTGACCGTGTTCAAGCTCTTATCATCCCTTGTGCCGATGTTATATGCATTTTGGATCCGAAACAACATTGTGTTGTGCCCGTGTATCGAGACAAGGGACGGAGGATCGAGAAGCTGACATCCATTCAGCTTACCAAGGATGCTCCAAGGGAAGGAGGCATCGCTTTGGAGGCTATTGGAGTGGACACCTTGGTGGGGCAAGAGTTGCCTGAGCCACATGATAGTGAACCCGTGGGAGATCCATCCATTGAGGAGATGGACGAGGCATCGAGCTTCAATGAAGACGGAGCATCGATGGGAGCATCAAACTTCACGAGTGAAGGAAGATTGATGCGAGTTAGAGTGAATGCGGAAAAGTTGATTGAGGTACATCCCGAACACAATGATTGTGTTTTACAGTTTGATTTGCCTTGTTTGTCGGGTGTAGGCCAGCAAAAACCTAACCCTTCAAATGGAGTTGTCGATACTTGGCGAGAGCACAAGCCACCTTTCAGAGTTCTTAGGCGCAAACGAGGGTTGCCGACGATCTTGAGAGACCGCTCAGTGTTCAATGTTGTGGCGTCCAAGTCATTGTGCAAGGACCATGTGTGTCCAAATGGGGGCAAATCACAACTGGTAGGAGCTAACTCCTACGATCGAGATGCGCTTGGAGGGACGGTGACTGATGTTAGATGGCGACGAGTACCAAAGCAAGCAGTCCATTTGGGTGGACAACTGAGCCAGAGTCGAGTGCTCTTTATGAGAAGAGCATCCAGCCCGATTCAGAGTTTGGGGCAAGCCGAGGTGACAAGGAATTCCCAGGATCGGTTCTATCTTCGTTCCGAGGCGGCGACGAGGGCGTCGCCATGTTTGGTGGGGGAGAATGTCACGGGCCGTCAGTTCGAGCTCGTGCCACATGCGCATATTGCTGCCCAAGAGGTTCTTAGGGAGATTTTGGGCCTAAAGGTACCACCAGACTTAGCCCGTTCCATGGAGGATTCTAGAAGATAGCCATTTTGGCCTTGTAAACTTTCCTTGTATTCTTAGGATTTGTTTCCTTAGTTAACATGGAATATTCTTAGGATTGTGCCAATGTGGTTGGTAGGAAATGATCCTAGCCATCGATGTAAATCAGTGGGAACCGTCGGATGTAAGGGGAATCAACTATAAATAGAGACCTCCCCAGTCTCATTTGTATCATCTCATCTTTGAGTAATCAAGTGGCATTCACTCTAAAAAAACTCTCTCAATTGTTCTTTGTGTTCTTCGCGTTCTTCTTTTCGTTCTTGAGTAGCCATACTCATAGTTTGCTTTCCGCCAGAACGATTCAGCGTTCTTAGTGCCTTGGGAAGTTTGATCTTCCGGAGCGAGTTTTCAGGCTGACTTAGTCGTTTGTCTAAGAACATCGACTAAGGCCGCGCGGTTCAGCTAGGTCAAGACTCTAGCCCCGTGACAATATGCTTTAGCTAAGTTAGCTATATATAATCAATTAGTTATAGTTAAATAAAATTTATATTTAGATATATATAATTAATTAGTTGTAGTTAAGTAAAATTTATATTGTGTTGTGAATAAAGTAAAGAATAAGAAAAAAAATAGGAGAACAAAGATGAGAGACAAAAGAGGGAGATTTGTATTATATTCTCAAAGTAGGTTTGTGTACAATACTTTGTCCAAAAGTCTATATTTATAGGCATAAGATGAAAATTCTAATTTCAATAGGTACTAAACCCTAATAATAAAACTCATTAAAGTTTAACTTAATATATGGATATCCACCATAAATAAAGATATTCATAACACTCCTCCTTGGATATTCATGAAGATAATGTGACTCGTTAAAACCTTACTAAGATAAAACCATGTGGGAAAAAAATTCTTAGTGAAGGAAAAAGATTACATACATCTTTGATACGCATAACATATTGCCTCATTAAAAATCTTACCAAGAAAACCCATTGGAAAAAACCTTGGTTAAGGGAAAAAGAGTGTAGCACGTATTTACTCCCTCATGAAAATATCACATAAGATCTTTGAATCTTCATAATTCAATATGGAATACAATCTACAAATGTTGAAATAGATTATGCACTAGTGGATAAATCTTCCAAATTATTGCTCGAAATGATTAATCGAATACTATTATTTCGAAGATCATGAAGGACAAAACTTGAAAGAAATATGTTTCATTTTATTACATTTGATGTATCCGCCTTAAAATATAAATTTTGTATTATCTCTACACAAGATAACTTATATATTATCTTGTGAAAGCAATTCACATATCTTTTGGATATGTTTAGCCAAACACATCTTTCGGCTTTGCCTTAAGCATAGTAATTATTTAAAGGTAATGGTCTCGTAGCACTTAAATAGTATTTATGGACCAGCTAAGATATGATGTTTCTAGATCAATTAATGTATATATGGTGATTTTAGACCAAGAATATCATCACCCTTTTCTTGAGGCGGAATGGATATTTGATTACATTAAGAGATTTAGCAAACAAAAGGGTGACCAATGAATATGCGTTATGCTTGTAAAGTCTCTTTAAACTTTTTTCTGTTTGCCGATTGATACACAAGGATTTGAGATCTCTTCATGAGTCTCAACGATATTCAAATCATCGACATACATAATAATAACAAATTCAAAGCTAAACCTCTTAATAAAATACTCGGGGAAATTAAATAATTCATATAACATTATGCTAATAAGTATTCAAGATGATTATAGCAAATACGCCTAAATTGTTTCAAGTCATAAAAAGATATATTCAATATGATTGAATAATGTTCTTGAAAACTTGAATTAACTGCTTATAACAATCTAAATCTTTTCGAAAGTTTCATGTAAATATTACTATCAAGAGGCTCATTCAAATAGGATGTAACAATATCCATTAGGCGGAAACTGAGTAATTTTATTTCTTGCCAGACTGATCAAAATCTACAAGTAGTTCCTTCCACCACCGATGAATATATTTTCCTCATAATCGATTTCGTGTCTTTGTGAGAATCCTTATGTAACTAAATGAGCTTATATCTCATGATTTCTCCTTTTGATTTCTCTTTCTCTCATTTCTTTCCATAAGTTTTACACATTTCAATGTACGAGTTATAGGCCCAAGCATTTCTCTTTTCGAAAGATATTTTAATTTTTCCTCAATTACCTCTTTCCATGTTGTTCAATCATTTATTTGTTTATATTTCCCAATTGACAACGATTCATGATCCACATCATCAAATAAAATCTCTAGTGTTATATTATATGCAAGTATATTATTGACGTCAATTTAATTTTAGTTTCACTTATTACCAGACATGACATAATCTATTGAGATATCTTTATTATCAGGTACCTGATTCATGTCAATGTCTCTGTTGGATACCTTTTAATCTCTTGTTGAGATTTTCATAATTCATTGATTCCTCGATTAGACCATAATAAAATATAACTTCTTTTCTTTTTCGAGGATTTTTTTTATCTTTGGAACTTACATGTCTACTACGTGTCAAGCGTAAGTTAGACTCATTAGCAACTAGAGTTTGTCTTTCTAGGATATTAAATTTAATCAAAACATTCATAGCTAGTATACGTGACTTAGTCACTCTTTTAGGGTTAGTAAAATCATCTGATAATTGATTTGCTAAATGAATTATCCTTTGAACTTATAGTTCACATTGTGTAGTACGTGGATCAAAATGATAAAATGATAATTCATTCTAACTTATTTCTTTCCCCATCTATTTATTTTCTCCCCTAATATTGAATAAACCGACTCATTAAAATGATAGTCAGTAAATATAGTTGTAAATAATTTTCCTATTATAAGCTCAAGATATTTAAATCTGATATATATCCCCAACAAAACTCATCTTTGTGCGTTATGGTGGAGCAATTAGAACATATATCGCACACCAAAAAATCTAAGATGAGAAATATTTAGTTCCTGGCCAAAAACCATTTGTAATGGGGAGAAGTTATGATCATTTGTTGGCTTAATGCGAATTAGTGATACTACATGTAAAATGATATGTTATCAACATTATCAAGATCATTTGTCTTTATAAGATAATCTAGAAAATGTGCTCGTAATTTTATCAACTGAGCAAGTAGCCTCGCAAACACCAAGCTACGGTTTAATAACAAGGATACATATGATCATCTAGTCGATGCATCGATTAAAATCGTAAAATATCTAGATGGACTGTAAGAAAGGTATATGGGCCCACATATATCATCTTGTACCCGTTCCAGAAAATGAATAGATTTATATTATGTCTTATCTGATGATGATTGAATAATCAGATCATTTTCATAGCAAGTATCACATGAAAAAAATACCTTAAAGAGAATCTTAGTTCTTCAATAAATAACCACATGAAAGTTTCAACAAATTTTTGCATCATAACTGAACCGGTATGGCATAACTAGTCATGACAAATAAAATTATCAGTAAACATCTGGTTTACAATAGCACGAACTTCAATTTGTACTAATTCTTATATAGTATAATATGGATGACAGTGCATGCAATTTTGTCAAGATATTCTTACTGTCTTGATTTATACTCGTAATATTAAGATAATCATCATCCCCTTGACTAATATTCTCAATATATTTTTGCAAATATCTTTAAAACTCAATAAGTCTCATTGCAACTTTGATGAGTATAATGCAGTGTAAATTTGAAATAAAGTTTCATTTAGCAATAACATATTTGCTCAGTCGGAGCCTTCTGTGATATTAATACTTTCATATATAGTACTCACATTATTATTTTGCATTTAAAATGGGAAATATACATAATTATGCATATTTTAATATGTGCTTTATTTCATCCATTTCGGGGAATAAAAAATATGTACTTTGTACCATTTACTTTGGGGAATGAAAAAATATTAAAAATAGCATATCATATCAAATAGGTTATTTATCAAAGATAAACTCTAAAGAGCTCTTTTGAAGTATTGATATTTTAGTACTTTGAGATATAATACTCATATTTTCCCTTGTATTTAAATACGAAAATATTTTTTATGCTTAAGTATAATGATGCGTGCTAAATATGCATAATTTAGTGCAAGTGAACACGTCGCCAAATAATAAAGTGATGAGTAAATCGTGTATCATCTCTACAGAGATTGGTCTACTTAATATGCTTCCTTTAATCTTCTTGCTCTGTAAAGAAATAAAATAAAAACACAAGTAATTGGGTTGAGATTGAACTAAATAAAGAAAACTAAATAATAAGGAAAACAGATAGATAAAGTGGCCAAGATCCAGTTGTATTGTACAGTGGATTCGATTGACTTGTTTTTGCTCAATGCAATCGCACAACACTACCTCGGCAGTACTGCAGATTACTGCCTCGACAGGGATGATGCTCGTCCGCCGCGACAATCTCTTGCTCTTGGGAAGACTTTATCAAAGTTCGGCAAAGTGTCCTTTAGTGCCTCCGCTTATCTCTAAGTCGAAGTCTTGTTGATGACCAGTCATTGATGATACCTCTCGGCGTGAATCAATTATAATCACCAACCAATCCCACACTTCTCTTATCCGCTGAAACTCTTAATCTATCTCTAGGTCGAGTTAGTGTTTTCCGATTGAAACACCGTACTTATTCCTTTCGTGAATCTAACTCTCTCGATATTAGATAAATGGATTACTCACAAACTTCTCTCTCGAGCTTGAATGCAAGAACAAGGAATGATAAAGAATAAGCAAACTCCGATGTTTTATTACATTGGAAACAAGAAACAAAGTTCAACTTCCTCACACTAATACTTTACAACCTTCACCTAAGCCTAAATAAACTTAGAACATAATGTAAAAGAAAGAAAAACTAAAGATAAAGTCGGCTAAGCTCTTTATATTCCGAATTGTCTAATTGTCTAATGATTGCCCTTCTCCTTGGACGGTTATGTCTTATATAGGCTTGGCCTAGTGCAAACCTTTCCTAAGTAGAATACAACTTGGAGTAGGGAACAAGTCATGTACATAAATAAAATATTTTCAAGTTTATTCCAACTAGGAGGCTTTCCCGTGTGGCCTTGTCTTGGGCTTTTCTCGTACGATCCAGCTCCGGTCCTTGGGCTTCTTGTCCAACAACGTTCTCCTTATTTTTCTCCTCAGCTTGCCTACCACATAGCTACTTATCCTCTGTTGCCTCGGCATCAGGTCCTGCCTCTGCCTCAGTTGTTGCCGCGACAATACTTCTTCCTACACAAATACAAAAATGCAGTAAATCTTGCTTTTCCTATAAATATTATCTTTAACAGCAAATTCCCTAAATAGTTCATATTAAGTACATGCATTGGTTCCAGTAAGTGTAGAATTGGTAATTATAGCCCATGAAAAGTATAAAAAGTGATAGTAGGTTGAGCACTTATCACACCCCTAAACTCAAACTATTGCTTGTCCTCAAGTAATGCAAACCATCAAATTGTCAAATCTTATTCTTTCTTGATCTTATGTTTTCATCTATTCTCCCCACCATAACTATGTCTATTCTTTAGACTTAACCTTTCGGTTTCCCAAGAGTTTTCCTAGAGAACAAGCTATAAGATTTTGTGAGTGTGTGCGTTTTTGTGGACAAGTTTGATTAAATGCCTTCTTAAACAAACTCTAAGTTCAAGACAAATAGATTTGGATTTAGTGTACTCTTCTTTTCAAAACAACCAATTCTTGAGCCAATTTCAAGCACATCAAGGATTATGTTTTTCTCATTATTATTTCTTTATTTCTTTTTCTATTCTTTTAAGCATACTAGAGCCAATTTCGGGCACCTCTAGCATGAAGAAGAGTAATTCCTATAGCCGGTGATAGGCACCTCTAGTCACCTTTCCAAAAATCTAAGTCTTTATCACCTAAGTTTATTAAAAGAATTCCTATAGCCAAACAAGTCCCAAAAGTGTTTTAGGATCAACCTTATAGCAAGCTTCTAAGTTTTTTTCCTTAAGTATCCTAGAATTAAGCCTTTAAAACAGAACCTAACCATGGTAAGGAGAAAAATTTCTATTGCCTTAAAAGAATAAACTAAGACAATACTGATGATGGGTAGTGCAAAAGTGTGGGCAACAGATTCAAGTAAAGTGGTGGGTATAAAAATTTAAAAAATTATCACTTAAATACTCCTTTTTCATGGTAAGGCCGCGATAGTGGATTGCCTCGGTAGTGGCTCTACACCCTCAATGCTTATAATAGGGGCACATAGTAGGCAACAAAATATGAAAATGAAACAAGTAAATATAAGCAACATATATAAAAGATTATAAGGACTCCAAAGAGTTGCTATTGACAATTAATTTTCTAGGTTTTGCTGTTGATTGCTGCATCCTTGGTGATGACGATGGCTAAGTCTTTGTTAGTCTTGGTGGCTGGACTCTTGTTGGTGGTGTCTGTTGCATGGGAGCGTCCACCTCTTCTCCCTCTTCTTCTTCGGCAACTTCTTCGGTTACCATCACATCCATCCCTCCTTCATTTGTTGCGTCTACCTAGGCATGTTGGATGTTTGGCCCGGCAGCGTCTGAACTTTGATGTACATAGGCATCTATCTCCTCTAATAGACTACCCATGATGATGGGGGATCTTGGGGGAGTGCTGAAGACTGCCCTCCTCTTGGATGGTCTTCTGCTGGCAGATGCTGCTGCGGTAGAATATGTTGTCCTAGATGAGTCAGCAGCATGAAATTGTTACTGAGGGCCTGTGGGGAAGAATGGTCGTCTTTAATCAACTCATAATCTTCAACGGTGACATCATCTATGAAATCAACATGGACATTACGTATAGGTATGAGGCCGTAGAATTGGTTGATTATCTCGGCATCAAGATTGATAGGCCTGCCTCGGTAGTGGACAAAAAGAGAGTCCTTGCTTGTCTCGTGCGCATAGAATTCTCGCACGATGGTGGCATTGGCTTGGGTTGGTTATAGGCAGAAGATCTCTCAGTCTTGATATTTTATCTTGTCAAACAAGTAGTGCTCGATGCCGAAATTTTCTTCATCGGAATGTTGGAACCTTTGTTCCTCCCATAGCTGCCGAGCAACCTATTGAAACGATCTTCAAAAATAACTAGGGCAAAATGTTTGCAGGTGGCCATGAGTAAGTATTTTGAGAGTTGAGTTTCTAGGAGATTTTCTTGAAGAAGTTCTGAAAATTGCAAGAAGGCTTGTGAGTGGGCAGAGAGTATTGTGAGAGCAAGATTAGTAAATATTCTAAAGAAAACAAGAATGCAAGAGGGAGAGATTGCTTATATAGGCCTTGGCCTTATGGTCGTTTAAACCACTGGCCGTTTTGTAGCCGTTGAACTTTTACTACCGTTTGCATTTACTACCGCGGCGGGAATCTCGGCAGACTAGCCGTTACACTGTTCTACCCGTTGGGACTGCTGCGGCTCTGACACTATTTTTCTACCTCGACAGAATTCCTGCTCTGAACTATTTCTCCTTTATTCTTGCTTATTGTCCTAAAAAATTAAACAAAAACAAGAGAAAACATAATTAAAGCAAAAATAATTATAGAAAGTAAATATAAACTAAACTATCTTAATATAATAGTAAAAAGAAAGGTAAGAGATTATGTCACTAGTGGAGTGCATGAAAATGCATCTCCCAAGGTGATTATGTCTTGTTGGCCAAAGTGATTCTTCAAGTGTTGGCCATTGGCTTCATGTCCATCCCTTTTTGTCCTCATCTTCACTGCACCCTGTATGTTTGGACAATATGTTGTCCTGTTGGTTTCCTCCACATTTGCCTTGCTTTTCCTGCCAAAAATTCTGCCATAACAAATATCCATTTTTCTGCCGAGCATACTGTCAAGGCAGTGGTTTTTGAAACATGATATCTCTGTGCCTACATCTGTGGTGTGAAGGACTTTGCACTCTTCTGCATCATCATACCTTTTCAAATTCTGGAAGACATTGAGTTTGACTTGTTGGTCATTAACCCTCATTGTCAACTCTCCTTTTTCCACATCAATTAGTGTTCGTCCAGTCGCAAGGAAATGTCTCCCAAGGATGATTGGTGCATTATCATCTACTTCACAATCAAGGACAAGAAAGTCAGCGGGAAAATAAATTTATCCACTCTTACCAGTATGTCCTCAATTTTTCCTTCGAGTTTCACGTATGATCGATCCGCAAGCTGGAGCATCACAGTTGGATATTTTGCCTTAACTTCATGAGTGTTTTGTTGTAGCTGGATATTTTGCACCATTTTTGTAAGAGAGGCCAGTTGTGCTGCCAATGAATTTGATGTTTCTAATTCATTCACTGTGGCTTGGCGTCTTACTCCTCCTTGCCTAGATGTAGGGAATTGAAAATTGTTCTTTGCGAGTTTGTTTAGTATCTCAATAGCTTCCTCAGGTACTTTGTCCAGGAGTGTTCCATTTGCCGATGCATCTAACATCATCCTTGTCGGGGCATTGATGGTATTATAGAACATGATCACTTGTGTCCATAGTGGAAATCCATGCAAAAAACACTTGTGCAATAACTCTCTGTAGCGCTCCCATGCCTCGTACATAGGTTCGTTATCAGCCTGTCGAAAAGAAGTAATTTCATTATGAATTCTATCATATAAATTGGTAGGATTAAAGCGTGTAATAAAATTTCGGCACAATTCACTCCAAGATCCTTAATCCTGCTAGAATGTTATTTAGCTAGGTTTTTGCCCTATCCCCTCAGGGAATAGGGGAACAACTTCAATCTTAAGACATCTTCATGGACTACTTGAATTTTGAAAGAATTGCATATTTCCATGAATGACTTAAGATGTTGCCTAACATCTTCTGTCATTGACCCACCAAACTGTCCAATAGTATTTAGCATATTGAACATGATAGGTTTCAGTTCAAAGTGGGTTGCTTCTATTTCAGGTGTGACTACTCCAAGATTTAACCCATTTAGATCTTCCTCCAGGAAGTCTCTAACAGTTAGCTTCCGTGGCAGTGGTGGCGGCGGAAGGCCTCCATTGCCGGCAGGTAAGTTCTGTTCTTCTTGATTTCCTACCATAGCTCCTTGGATTTGTCTTCTCAACCTTTATGTGTACGTTCGATTTCTGGATCTAATGCGTACAAAGGATTTATAGTGTTGGCCCTGGTCATACACCCAAAAAAAAACAAAGTAAAATAACAATAAAAATAAAATAGCTAAAAAATCAAGAAAATCAAGAAAACAAAATTTAGTTGTCAATCTCCGACAACGACGCCAAAAACTTGATGCATGCTAAATATGCGCAATTTAGTGCAAGTGAACACGTCGCCAAGTAATAAAGTGATGAGTAAATCGTGTATCGTCTCTACAGAGATTGGTCTACTTAATATGTTTCCTTTAATCTTCTTGCTCTGTAAAGAAATAAAATAAAAACACAAGTGATTGGGTTGAGATTAAACTAAATAAAGAAAACTAAATAATAAGGAAAAACAGATATAGAAAGTGGCCAAGATCCAGTTGTATTGTAGAGTGGATTCGGTTGACTTGTTTTTGCTCAATCGCACAACACTGCCTCGGTAGTACTATAGATTACTGCCTCGACAGCGATGATGCTCGTCCGCCGCGACAATCTCTTGCTCTTGGGAAGACTTTATCAAAGTTCGGCAAAGTGTCCTTTAGTGCCTTCGCTTATCTCTAAATAGAAGTACTATTGATGATTAGTCCTTGATGATACCTCTCGGCGTGAATCAATTATAATCACCAACCAATCTCACACTTCTCTTAGCCGCTGAAACTCTTAACCTATCTCTAGGCCGAGTTAGTGTTTCCCGATTGAAACATCGTACTTATTCCTTTCGTGAATCTAACTCTCTCGATATTAGATAAATGGATTACTCACAAACTTCTCTCCCGAGCTTGAATGCAAGAACAAGGAATGGTAAAGAATAAGCAAACTCCGATCTTTGATTACATTGGAAACAAGAAACAAAGTTCAACTTTCTCACACTAATACTTTACAACCTTCACCTAAGCCTAAACAAACTTGAACATAATGTAAAAGAAAGAAAAACTAAAGATGAAGTCGACTAAGCTCACTATATTCCGAATTGTCTAATTGTCTAATGGTTGCCCTTCTCCTTAGACGGTTATGTCTTATATAGGCTTGGCCTAGGAAAACCTTTCCTAAGTAGAATACAACTTGGAGTAGGGAACAAGTCATGTACATAAATAAAATATTTCCAAGTTTATTCCAACTAGGAGGCTTTCCCGCGTGTCCTTGTCTTGGGCTTTCCTCATGTGATCCAGCTCCGATCCTTGGGCTTCTTGTCCAACAACATTCTCCTCATTTTTCTCCTCAGCTTGCCTACCACATAGCTACTTGTCCTCTGCTGTCTCGACATCAGGTCCTACCTCGGCCTCAGTTGCTGCCGCGACAATACTTCTTACTGCACAGATACAAAAATTCAGTAAAGCTTGCCTTTCCTGTAAATATTATCTTTAACAGCAAAATCCCTAAATAGTTCACATTAAGTACATACATTGGTTCCAGTAAGTGTAGAATAGGTAATTTGTAAAAAGTGATAGTGAGTTGAGCACTTATCATATAATATGAGTACTTGCATTGTCTGCTAAGCATAAATCACCATGATTTATTGTATATTTTATTTCAAAAGTAATCATATTCTTTAAATGAAAATTTAGCATAAAGTGTAAATAAATAATATGTAAAATAAATTAACATAAATAACTAGTAAATAAAAATAAATTAACATAAAACAAAATAAATAAAAGATCAATTATTCCCTTTAGAGGGAAATAAAATAAATAATATTCAATTGAATTGGATCAACAATGCTATAATTATTTTCGCTACAAAGAAAGTCTATTTATATTTTCTTTTATTTATTATTGATGATTACGGATAAAATTCATTATACTTTAGCGTTTGACAAGTACGAGACCAGTAGTTTGTACCATTGCATTGATAACATAAAAATTTTGATATGATCTCTATCATTCTTGTCATCTTTATAATTCCACTTCTTGTGGATATAAGCATTCTCAAAAGAATCATCATATCCATGTCTATTTTATGATCTCAATCGTTACCATAATTATTAATGTAACATTTATTCTTTCCACTATAAAATATCACATTCACTTCAAGGAATGGAGCGAAGACTAATAGGTATTTAAAACCTTTTTACAATATTGTGTCTACAGGAAAATATTAATGTGTGGAAAGTTGAGTATGTTTTTCTAACATATCTTCATCAGTGATACTCTGGCACATAACAAAGTTTTATTCACTAACCATATAGTGAATTATCATGTTTGCATTTACTTCAAAGAATGAAACAAATTCAATAATCGCATGGAATAAACATCATGCTTGCATTCACTTCAGGGAATGACAAATCAAATAATTGCATGGCATAAACATCATGCTTGCATTCACTTCAAGGAATGACATAAATTCAATAGTTGCATGGAATAAATATCATACATACATTCACTTCAGGGAATGCCTCCCATAAAAATTCTTGGATCAAGACAATTTTCTTAACTTGAACTTGAGAGAAATTTATAGTAGAGTTTTTCGTTTTGGATCAATCCTCATACACGACGTTGTTAAACCAGTAGCCTCGCAAAAACGGGATATTCAACCAATATACTCAGATTAAACCAACATAATATAAAACATATTAATTAACTATAGTTTTAATATTTGTTCTAATATCATGTAATACTTAAAAATATAATTAAAAACAAAAACTTTCATCATCAAAATAAACAAATATTGGTCATAACAATATCTTATTAAAATCTTTTTCTAAAATTATCGATAAGAACCACAGTATTTGAGCCACTTTATCGCTACACAAACACCAAACAACCAAAGATCTTTTAAAAATTAAAAATCAAATCAAAAATCAAGAAAGAAAGATAAATAGATAATTAGAATATAATTAAGGGAGAAGAACTTATCTTTGATTCATGCTAGTAATAAATTCTTTTCAATAACTCATTTAAGATTCGAACGACAAATACCTCCGTTGGTTAGAGTCTCGTGCTGATAACGTGTTGTGAATAAAGTAAAGAATAAGAATAAAATAAAAGAACAAAGATGATAGACAAAAGAGAGATTTGTATTAAATTCTCAAAGTAGGATTGTATATAATGCTTTGTCCAAAAGTCTATATTTATAGGCATAAGATGAAAACCTTAATACCAATGGGTATTAAACCCTAATAATAAAGTCCATTAAAGTTTAACTTAATATATGGATATCCACCATAAATAAAGACATTCATAACATATTGGTGAAAATGTGTTTTAGTTAAGTTAGCTATCGTTGGTTAATAAATGTAGTTAAATTTATATTGTTATAAATGTATTATATATATATATATATATATATATATATATATATACACTTGATCAATCAAAAAGTAGGTAAAGTTTCATTCTTCTTTATAAAAATCTATTTTATTTTTTACATAATTTGATATTAGTAGAAAAATTAATAGTTTATTGACTAGTTATATAATTCACCCTTTATATTATACTATTGATAGATTATTATTTCACATTAGAGAAACAATAATAATTTGCTGATTAATATGTAATTTATCATTTATACTATATTATTTTTTGGAAAAATTATAATTCATATTTTATTATAAAAAACTTTAATGTTCCCCTATGGTCTTGTGTTATAAGGTTAAAATATTTTTTTGATAATTTAACTAAAATTCGAAGTCTACATTTATTAACTTTGCACAACATTAAATATTTCTCAATTCACTATAAGTTCTTCTCTTCAAGGCTTAGAAGGAAACCTTTATTACCTTATTTTTTTTAAAAATATTAATTTTAATATAGTAATTAAAAATAATTTTGGACTAATTTGAAAAGAATTCAAAAATATTTTTTTAGTAAAAACAACTTGAAAAATATGTTTAAGGGTTCTTACAAGGCTTTTGGAATGGCTTAGAATGGTTTTAAAGTAGCTAAACTAGTGTTTTTCATGCCTCAGTATTGATACGATATACCCTCATACCGATACGCCTTAGGATTCCAGTTACAATAAAATTGTAGTAGCAAAAACTCATACCGATACGCCTATAGTATATCGATACAAAGTGCTTTAAACTCCCCAATGGCTAGTCGCATACTGATATGGATGTATCGCGTACCGATATGCCTTAACCACCCCAACGATCATTTTCCAACAGCTATTTGAATTGCAGCAGTGTACTGAAACAAGTAAAAGTATATTGATCCATTGTATCGATACGGGTAGCTCCCGTACCGATACACCTAGCTTGAAGCAAGCACAACGACTCTTTCTAGAAGAGGAAGCGTATCGATACACTTATCGCATACCGATACAAATGTGCCTAGAATAGGTAATTCAGTATGGAAATTTGTCCCTAACGGTCCACAACGGTTACAAATTTAATTGAGATTATAAAATGGATCTTCAAATATCGATAAAAGACTAATGATCTCATTGCCAATAACAATATGATTGTAAATTTGTCTTAGAGCCTAATTTTTCATCTTTGGGTAGACAAACACTTGTGAGCCAAAATGTCAATGCATGCTCAAGTGTATTAGAAATTTGGGTGAGTGCTTAAGTTTGAAAACATCGACCTTGTGAGAGGGATTTTAGTTTATTAAGTTTTCTTTTTGATTGAGAGTATTCCCAAAGTTCGGTTTGTGAACTTTGGATGTTAGATTTGGGTAGTGAGTCTAAGTTATAACGGTTTCCTTCTAAGCTGAGAGAAAATGATAATTTTTTAGTGAATTGGTTGAAATCCTTGATGAGGATTTAAGGTAATGAATGTAGAATTTGATTAAAAATTTGTACCATTTTAAAGCATTATATTTATTATCTTATCTTTTTGCTTTCACCTCAAATCACCCAATCAACCTCTCCTCTACCACTTGCGATAATTTCAGTTGTAGAGCCTAACACTTTTTAATGGTTAAGATAGAACCACTTTAATTTTTGTATAATGATAAAATAGAACATCTCATTTTACAAGAGATTTATTTGGTAAACTCAATGTCTCATAAGGTGGTTGTTTACAAAGATTAAACTCACAAGAAAAGAGTAAAAAAATTTACAATTGAAACACTTTGTAAAACTATGAATAAGCGAAATGAAGAATTTTGCTTTGGCTCATATTCTATTGATTAACATGATTGAATATGTTTTCTAACTATCTTCAAGTATCGTTTTGGTGTTTATATGGTCTGGAATAAGTTTCTAACCGTTTATGGTCGTTAGAATGAGTCATAACTATTAGGATACAAAATAGTCATTACCTACAAAAATTTCAAAATTTATAACTAAAAGGATCAATCTTTTTTCTCAAGGGATTGATCATTTTACAAATATATGGTTGTTAGACAAGTAAAGAATCAATTTCTTTTTTCAAGGGTTAATCCTTTTACCGTAAATAGCTGAAGCTAAAAGAAATGGTGAATTATACAGATAGTCACCATACTACGTGTTTGGTATCGAAATGGTTATAATACTTTAAAAAACGTCAAATACACCGATCAACTATTAAAATAGTATCGAAATAGCCATCAACCGTTAAAAAATAACGGACTGATGACATGACAGTTAAAAATAAAATGAAATAATTACACATTTATTCCATGTCATTTATACATTTTTTAATTTAGTCACAATTCTATTATAATAAAATAATATAATTATTTAATTAGGTGGTGACATGTGTTACCACATGATTAAAGGAAAAAAAAACAAACTTAAGAAGATATGGTTTTCGGGGAACTAAAACCTAGGTTGCAAGGATGGAAATCATGTGGTTTAACCATTAGGTTAAATATATCTATTTAATATAAAATGCTAACACTTTGTATATATTTATTGTTTATGATATTTGTTCTTTTATATTCACATATATAATTTTATATTTATTTTTTAATTTAATTAAAAATAATAATTAAATTATTATATAATAAATTAAAATTTTAAAATTAATAAAATTTTATTTACAAACCCTAAACCTCAAACCCTAAACCCAAACTCTAAACCAACCCTCAATTTAGGGTTTAACATTTAATATTAAGGATTTAGAGTTTGGGATTTAGATTTAAAGTTTGTGGTTTATTAAATGAATTTTTATTATAATTTAAAATTTTAAATGAATTTAGGGGTTAAGATTAGAGTTAGCATTTAGAGTTTAGTGTTTGTAACTAAATTTTATTAATTTTAAAATTTCAATTTATTATATAATACTTTAATTATTATTTTTAATTAAATTAAAAAATAAATATAAAATTATATATGTGAATACAAAGGAACAAATATTATAAACAATAAATATATACAAAGTGTTAGCATTTTATATGAAATTGATGTACTTGGTCTAGTGGTTAAACCACATATTTTTCATACTTGCAACTCAGGCATCTCTTCTTGAGTTTGTTTTTGTCTATTAATTAGGTGGTGACACATGTCTTCATTTGATTAGAGGAAAAAATAAATTTAATAAATTAAAAATATATAAATAATATCATCAAATAAGGTGGTGACACATATCACCACCTAATTAAATAATTATATTATTGTATTATAATAAAATTAGGATTAAATTAAACAAATATATGAATGACAAGGAATAAATATATAATTATTCCATTTTATTTTTAACTATCACGTCATCGGTCCATTAAATCTTAGTGGTCGGTGGCTATTTTGATACCATTTTAATAGTTGATCGGTGTATTTGACTTTTTTAAAGTATTGTAGCCATATCGATACCAACCCCATAGTATGATGATTATTTGTGTAATTTACCCAAAAACAAATGATTACCGTCTAAAAAAGGATCAATCCTTTTTTATAGATCGATCATTTTTTATAGGGGATTGACCTTTACCTTAAACCTTACAAAATATTATTTTTAAATAAAAAAATGATCATATTAATTTTAAAAATTCATCTAAATTAAAAAAATATTCGATCAAAATTTTTAAATTTCTTTCAACTTTAAATTATTTTTTAAATTAATAAAAACTATTTTTAATTATTATATCAAAATAACTATCCTAACATATTATTTATACAAACTGCTAAGAAAATATAGATCTTAATTAGAAGTTAAAATAACTTTCAATCTATACAATTATCTATATTATATTACAGACAATGAGGAATCTGGGTCTAGACTTATCTAGATCATGATACAGACCATGCAAAAAAAATCCATTAATTATATAGATAGAGGATTTTAAGTAAGAAAAAATAATCTAATATAAAAATCTGATTTTTTTAAAGCTTTAAGTTAACTAAAAATATAAAGTAAAATTAAAGATAAAAAAGTAAAAAAATATTTTATAATTTCATCACAATTTTATAAGTAATATGTAATTATTTTTTAATAAATATAATTTAAACATATTCATTACACTAATTATTTAAATATTTTTTAAAATTTAAATTTTCCAAATATAGTCGGTTCACTCTAATATATAATGAGCATAAAATATAAACAACAAAATAAAATTAAAGTTAAGATCAAAATAAAATTTAAATTAAATTAAAAAATATTTTTGCATCTTCAATGTCTTTAGAATAGAGATGGGTACGGGTATGGTCGGGTTAAATTTTTGGCCCACTTGAACCCGACCTGAACATAAATATCTTAAACCCGATTTTGACACGACCTAAATATTTTTTAAAAATTTAATCCGACCCAACCTGAAAATAAATATCGTAAAATCGACTCTGACCTGACCTGTCCCATAGAAAAATAAATTTAGAGTCTAAATTATAAAAAAAATAATTTTTGGAGACAATTTTAAAAAATATAATTTTCAAGACTAAATTATAAATAAAAAATAATTTTAAGAACCTAATTATAAAAATATATAAATAGAAGATCATTATTATAAATATCCCTAAAAAATTATGAAAAAATTACATATTTAGTTTTAGGTAGGATTGGATCGAATATTTTATACCATAAATCCAAACCCGACCTGACCCGATGCTATTTTAAAAATCATTCCTATCCCACTTTAGAATATGATGTGTTAAAAGTATAAATATGTAATAAATTTTCAGCTATTTTTGTTGAAACTAATAAGAGAGACTGATATTTGTATAAGTGATATTTTATTGAATAAGTTAACAGTGATTACAGTAGTATCTATTCTAGAATATAATTTCTATCATTTGTTATTTGATCGTTCAATTACTCTACTGATATCTTGGTGCTCGAATCCGTGACCTCTAGGAACAACAACCGTAAAATATATATTCGATAAATTAATTATGTTTTAAGTATAAATTTAATTTTTTAAGAATTAGTATCTTATTAAAATAAATATATAAATAACATTTTTATAAAAATATTAAAGAATGAAAATAATTTTAAAAATTAAAACTATAATTATAATTTATATTAGATAATTTTTTATTTATATTAATCTATTTGATAATATTTCTCTAAATTCTTCACTAATTTTTAATATATAAATATAGACTCGATTTTATCTTATTATTTGGGCGAAAATATATTTTATATTAAGATATTTCTCGAATAACGAATTTACATATAAATATGTATTTAATATAAACTTAATATTTATATATGTGATTTTTAATTATTTTATTTAAAAATCATACTCCATAAAAGTATAGGGATGTACGAAAACATTAAATGAAAGAAAGATGGTGGGTTTTTTTATTGCCGTTGTTAATGATCTGTATGGTGCTGTTCCTGTTTGTTTAATTTCCTTTTTCTCTCTAAAAGACTCCGCCTTTTCTCTCTCCATTTCTGAAGACGATGATATAATGGGTGGTGAATCGATCTGCTGAGAAAGAAAGAAAAAAGGATTATAAAAATGGGTTCTTGTGTGTCTCGACCTGAAGGCTGCGTTGGTTCAAAGTCGAGGTCTTCCAAAAAGAAGAACCGTAAAAGAAGGAATCCCTCCAAGAAAAGGGAGCTTTCTCGACTATCCGAAGCTTCCTCTGATCATGTTGATCGTCGCTCTTCCTTCACCAACCCAAATTTTCAAGGTCTTTTCTTCCCTTTTTCTCTGTTACCAAAAGTTGGTGGTTCTCTTTTTTCAATCTACTTACGGTTTTATAGTTTGCTACTGTTCTTTTAATTCCATCTTTGCTATATCGTTAGGTTGATTGCCATGACGGGGTTTGGTAGTTGAATGTGGAGGTTTTCGGTGATTCATTTTTATGGTATTATAGGTTAAAAGGTGATTTTTTTGTTGTTGTTGTGAAGTATGTATTTGTGGAGACTTGAGTGTTTAGATGATAAATTGACATCTAGTTTTATCTTCAAAACATTAGTCTCCGAGCTAATCCCAACATTGGGATTTTGATACAGATTGTTCCCTTTGTTGCTCTTTGTGTATGTTGATAATCCGAGGGAATGGAGATTGATAAAGGGGAATTTTGACTATAACCGACATTTGGAAGTAGAATTCTGGTGAAGTTTAATCCCCTTTATGTTCCAGTACAGCAAAGTGTAAACAGTTTGGATAGAAAAGCAGAACTAGAAATCTTCAGCTATAATATTTTCTTAACTCTATAAGTATGCGGTTTGATCCACTAAAGGGTTCTTGGTGCACATTGCTCCTTGCAAAAGCTATGGTTGGACTTGGCGGAGTGTTGTTTATTACACACGGCATCCCCTCAGAGATGCTGTTTTGTCACTCAAATGTGTAACCTTCAGGTTGCCAAGCAGAAATCTTTCCTTTCTACCAAGGATCACATTATGTAGTTTGATCCATTAAAGATCTTAATTTTGGATCTCTATTATGTTTTAGAAAATTGGGCTTTAAATATGTAGCAGGTGCATTTGAGCTGGTTGGGGGTTGATTTGAGTTGGAGTTAGCAGCTGCAGTGTTCTCATTGCTGATCTCAAGATTGAAATGGTTCTTATTGTTTCAATCTTTTATATAAGAACTGAGCTAGTTTTGAATAGTTTTAATCTAAGGCCAAAGTTGCTATGTAGATTTGGTAATGTTAATTTTCCCCCTTAAAAGGGGATGAAGGGTGAATAATAGGCCTTTGGATAAACCATAGGCTTATCAAGACAATTAGTGGTACTATTTGGATTTTTTATCGACCTTTTCAGTTAACATCATGGATGTTGTGGACTATATTTGCAAGGTAAGATTTAAATATTAGTGTTAGAAACTTAATGCATAGTTTGCTATACATCATTCGAGGCTCCGTGTCATTGCATTGTTTCTCATAAAAAATCACATGGTATCTACTCCCCCCCGAGCCAGATCATAAGCTGTGCCTGTGGGAGCTTTGGAACCCCCAAGGTTTGGGGAAATTTAAATTGAACCCCTTACTTTTTTAGAAATTTTTATTAGCCCCCTCAAATTTGTTAGAAATTTTAATCAAGTTATTTTTTTTAATATTTTTAATTTTGCTCCCTGAAATTGTTAAAATTTTCATCAAGTCTCCCAATTTTTAAAACCCTCCAAAATTTTCAAAATTTTTTATTAGACCAAACAACTTGAAAATTTTGATTAAGCACCCCCAAACAATCGCACCAAGATCTGCCCCTGCTCCCCCCCCCCTTCTTTGTTACTGAACTAATGTTTTCTAGACTTTGGTAGATGGTTTATGCATATAGAAGCAACAGTTTTTGACGCTTCCTTTATCTTCACTGACTTTAACTTCACAATTTGGAATCCTACTTGTTCAAGCATAATGAATATTGATGCATATTTGGTAAGAGTAGGAAAAGAACAATGGAATGTTTCCTTTGGTCAATAGATTTATTACAGTGATTCTTCGTATTCACTTTCTGTGATTTATATCTCTCTTCTTGTATGTTTTCTTTTAATATTTTATTTCCTAATATTGCTAACTTCTTTTGTTTGAATATATAACTTATAAACTATCTATTCACATTTTCTTTGTCCGGATTCTAATATTTAAAACCTGGCATTTGCTAAGTTGGGACATGGGAGCCAAAAGAGTGTTCTATAACAACCCTCCCAAATCCAATATTGATGAATCATGATAGGGTAATAACCCTGTTTTTTATCCATCTTTTATTATTGGGACAATAATTATCCATGTCTTTTTTTTAAAAATTATTTTACTTGTTCACTTTGTAAGTTTAAATGTGGGTCTTTTTACAGAAATTTCAGCTAGAATGGTTTTATTTTCAGGCTTACAGCAGAGTAGCTGATGTTTCAAGTTATGTGTGAATATGGTTATTATAGAATTTATGATAGAACGAACATGTTTTATTTTAGTTATAGCTGAAAAGCTGATGTTTCAATGATGCCACCTGAGCAGGAAGCCAAGAGTTGTGGTTTGATCCAGTTGCAAGAGTTGACTCCGACTGTGACGAGGAATTTGAAAGTGTTCAGGAGGGTATGATAGAGATATTTCTCAGAAATTTCTAATTTAAGTTAACTCTCATTTTTTCTCGAAGATTCTTTGATATAGTCACCATTGACTACATACACATCTATATATGCAGATATGTTATCTGTAAATGGTCTTGAAGGTGTATCTCGATCCAGTGTTTCATCTCTAAGAGATGCTAACTATGGAGAAAATTCTTTAGTTGACCAGACGCGGAAACCAGGGGATTTGTCAACTGGTAATTCTGCGCGTAACTCTACTGGTGAGGCAAAGCAACTCGTGTTCCTCGATGATATTGCCTCCTCTGCCGATGAAGGTTCCGGAAAGGAGGTCGGATTGTTGGATAACTGTGGCATTCTTCCCGGAAATTGTCTACCTTGTCTAGCTATTGTTCCATCTGATGAAAAGAGAAGATCGGTCAGCTCTAGCCCACCAAGTGCAAGGAAAAAGACTGCTTTAAAACTTTCTTTCAAATGGCGAGAAGGTCATTCCAATTCTGCTCTACGTGAGTAACCATGTTATCGGAAATTAGTTTAACTGGCCTATTACGGAACTGCTGGATCCATGTAAAATGGTTCTGTGAATCTTGGATGAACTTTGATGATGCATCCCATCCGATTAAATTTGTCTCCTGTTAACATTCGACACTCTCTGGAAGCAGTAATGTTTCTTAAGAAATACCAAGAGTTTTCCTGTTAGAATTTTCTTTTTCTAATCTTCTTTTTTTTTTCTTTATTAACTCAGTTTCTTCAAAGATGCTTCTTCAGAGACCAAAAGCAGGGTCTCAAGTACCATTTTGCCCTACAGAAAAGAAAATGTTTGATTGTTGGTCTCATATTGAGCCAGGTACTTTCAAGGTTCGATCAGAACATTACTTTAGGTATGTAAAACTTTCCGTTGTTCAGTACTTTAACATATATGCATGTGTAAATATTTATTTTTATAGAATACTATTGATTCTATGAAGCAAATGTATGCATGAGACCTAAAAGTTTTTAGGTTTATAGAATATTTATTTGTCTAATTGGCACTTGGCAGAGATAAGAAAAAGGATTTTGCACCAAACCATGCTGCATACTATCCTTTTGGCGTCGATGTATTCTTATCTCCACGAAAAATAGATCACATAGCTAGATTTGTTGAACTACCTGTTGTTAGCCATTCCGGGAAACTACCATCTATCCTTGTTGTAAATGTTCAGGTATCTCTCTTTTACAGCTGCTCTTTCTGAATGAATAGGTTTTATTACCTTCTGTTCTATTTTCCTTGGGATGGAATTACTGCATAGTGGTCCATCGCATGACAAAATCATCTCTATTTTTGTGCCACATTACCGCATGCCACATGAAAAGAAAACTATTTAAAACATTTCCCCCATCACTTTAATGCTAACCATTAGTGGGTGTGCAGGTTCCCTTGTATCCTCCTGCACTTTTTCATAGTGAAATCGATGGGGAAGGGATGAGTTTTGTTCTGTACTTCAAGCTTTCCGACAGTTACTTAAAGGATTTTCCACCTCATTTTCTAGAAAACATCAGGGTAAGGCCGATAATTGCTAACATTTTCCTAGGTAATCATGATACTAAGAACATAAATTCTATTAGAATTAAATAGTTATCTCCACTCATAATGTTTCAATCATTCCCTTAATTTTCATGCCATAAGGTTTTATCCTTTTACGAATTTTACTTTTCTGAATTTTATTTGCCTATGCTCCATATTTTTATATTTAAGTGTCGTCTTCATGCATTCGTCACTACTTATTTATCTGATCTACAACCAAGTTAACTTCATCGACTCTATATTTGTTTTCTTTAAAACAGCGGTTTATTGATGATGAAGTTGAAAAGGTTAAAGGATTCCCTGTAGATTCAATCGTCCCATTTCGAGAACGGTTGAAAATATTAGGCCGTGTTGCAAATGTGGAAGATCTTCAAATGAGTGCCGCAGAGAGGAAACTTATGCAGGCATATAACGAAAAGCCTGTTCTTTCACGTCCACAGCATGATTTCTATTCGGTAAGTCCATAGCTCAAGAACATATATACCTTCCATAAGCAATTTTGTTTGTATTTCTTCGTTGTCTGATATGCGACTGATGTTGTTTGGAAACCCCATTACATCAAGCAAGACCATAGGAAGGAAACATCGTCTCGTTATGATTTCTTTCTTTTCAGGCTGACAAGTCCTTTCAATGAATTTTTGCAGGGAGAAAATTATTTCGAGATTGATATAGATATACATAGATTCAGTTACATCTCCAGGAAAGGTTTTGACGCTTTTTTAGATAGGCTAAAGCTCAGCATTTTAGACGTTGGCCTCACAATTCAGGTAAGTTTCGATCCCTCCTCCCTACTTCTCTCCGCTAGACACGGTTGTTGGAGACTTTTCTTGATGCTAATGTCGTTTACTTACAAACAGGGTAATAAACCTGAAGAGTTGCCTGAACAGATCTTATGTTGTGTACGATTAAGCGGCATCGACTACATGAATTATCACCAACTGTGTTTAAGTCGAGAGCTGTTAGATATAAGTTCAGAAACATAATGCTCATAGCTCTTCGTTAAAAATAAAATGGGGACTAACTTCAGGGAAACTTGTGCACCTTCTTTGTTGGTAGTACAATTACTAAACTCATTAGCCTCTACTCACAGACAGTGGACTTCATTTGCTTATATATCTCCCGACTCGGTTGACCGTTAGAACCTCACAGCCATGGCTGATGGTCCTCAAGTGTATTTAACAAATATAATTCAACCAGGCTTTTATCGAAACCCGTCGGCTAGGACCGCAATAATTCGGAAGACAGATGCATAAATAACTTGTGTAAGCAGAGAGAGATATTGTGAAAATATATTGATTGTAGCATATCAATATTTACATATTAGAAGCATGGCTACATATAAATGTGAATAATACAACATTGGGGGTAAGACATGTTTGTATGATTGTTGTATTTTGTGTTGAGATGGTGAAGTAATTCTAGATTTGCAGGGACAAAGGGATTTCAGTTGTGCATATTTTTCATCAGGCCATGAAATAAACTGGAGGAATTTCTCCAAAGCTTTATCGATATGAAAGAGGCAAGGATATTGAGAAATGAGTTCTATGAGATAACGGAAGAGGAAGAGGAAGATTGAAAGTTTTTTCCCAATTCGTGGGATTTTCACTGCGCTTAAATGAAATGAAGATCAGATTCAAACTCATTGGGATAAGACGAAGCGAATGGTGGAACTTGGTACCAAAGGACGACAATGAATGTGATTAAAAATTTAATGTCTAAACAGTAAATAGATTGAACATTTTAAATTTTGGTAGTTTTAAGAATAAATTTCAATGATGATTTTTTAAATTGATCCTAAAATTAATTACATGTATAAAATTGATTCAAATTTCATATTTAACTTGAATTAAAAATAAAATTCAAAATTAATTTGAAACAATAATTCAAAGTTAGAATCTAATCGGATCAAACAATTTAAACGTATTAAATTTTTTTAAAAAAATCAAATTTAAATATTTATTTATAAAAATTATGTAGTATCAAAGTAACACTCTGAACTTGAATCAGATCTAAAATATTATATTTGTGTCACCTAAAACTAATCCATCAAAATATCTTTCTAAAACATTTCTTACAAAATCTCAAACATCTCAAATTCAATAAATCTACGTAGATAAAAATAAAATAAAAGAGGTTTACAAAATAGGAGTTCTATTTTCAAAATAAAATCTAAAATGAAGATATATACTTGATTTGTGGTAAGATCCTATGAATAGGGGTGAGTATTCGATCGAGTCGAGTCAAAAAATTTTGAGTTATTCTAGTTGACGAGTCACATTTTATAACTCAATCTTTATTTAATTTTTTTGGTTCGAGTCGAGTTTAAAAAATTTGAGTCGAATCGAGTCGAGTTTTCAAGTTCCTATAAACATTTAATTGTAATTATTTATTATGCTATAGTATGATTTGATTTCAATTTAAACGACTTTCTCTAAGCATATAAGATTATACATATATTTTCATATGTAGCAATATTTCTTGATATTTTATATATCAATGTATATATATCATAAAAAATTAATAGACTTATCTCAAACTTAAAAATTATCCTTTAATTACTAAATATTTTGAGTTATTCGAATTTCCATTTTATAACTTGAGCTTTATTCAAAAAAAATTTTGAGTCGAGTCGAGTCTGTGAAATTTCGAGTCGAGTATTTTCGTCTCGAGTCGAGTTATTTGTTTTTTTTGAGTCAAGTCGAGTTTTGCTCACCACTACCTATAAATATAAAAATCCAAACTAGATTAACAAGTATTATACTCTTTTACGACCCCAATGTTGGAAAATCCTCCACGGTGTGCTCCTCACAAAGCTACTTGTCAACCTATGCATGAAAAACACCACAAATTATACATGCTAAGCTAACAAGCTCAGTGGTACATTTTTTACTTTACCACAGAACATGAATATCATAAAATAAGCATGCATGATAATATAGTCAAGAATGCACAAAAAGGTTTTCAAATTATTGTTCATCTCCTAGCTTACCTTAGCTAGAGTTCATGAATATTCTATCACAAGATAACATTATTGGTAGACCTGACAAACTTGATCCGAGAATCGAAACCCGATTGAAACCGAACAGATAATTCTAACGTGATCCGAAATCTGAACCGAAACCGAAACCGATCCGAATTCTAGAAGAATGATATAGACCTGTAACTCGTAATCAATTTAACCCGAACCAATTTTCACCCGAAATGATTTTCATCCGAATAGAAAGCAACCTGAAATTAACTTGCTCAAAACCGATCTAAACCAAAATCAATCCGATTTTAACCCGATAATTGAGTCAAAGTGAATGAATAATTTATTTTTACTATTGTTTATTTTTTACGATTTTAATCCGAATCCATGTATTTATAAAAAAATACTTTTACTATTTTTTATTTTAACCTGATAATTGAGTCAAAATGATAATATAATTTATTTTAAACCCGAAATGAATAATTTATTTTTACGATTTTAATCAGAATCCATGTATTTACAAAAATGATATTAGCCCTTAAATTACCAATACTGTCTTTACTCGAATAAAAACCGAAAATTCAAAACAATTCCAATATGAAATGTCATAATCCTTGAGTCATCCTACATCATTCTTTAAAATTTTGTGACATTTCGAGGTCAAATGATTATCTAACTTTAAAATTGAATTTTTTTCCTTTTATAGCTTTTCACGTAAATTTTGCACCGAAAATCGGATTCCCACCATTTTTCTTGTACTGATATAAATTATTCATTTATGAAATAAAAATAATTATTGGGATCGTTATTAAATTGGTCCTTATACTTTTCCTCTTTTCACTTTTATCCTAAACAAATAAAAATATATATTTTTACAAGAGTATATGATTCTATATATAATATACACGATAGATTCATACTCAAGTCCAACTCAAACCAAATTAACACAAAAATTCAAAGATTTACTCGATACGAATCGATTCGAACGACCCGATATGGACCCGACTCAAAAGCATTTGATCTGATATTGACCTGACCCCAAAACAACCGATCTGTTATTAACCCGAATCACCGATCCGATATCTGAATCGACCGTATCATATAACCAAATTAAAATAGAAACCGAAACCCGAACTGATCTGAACCGAATTTAAACCGAATGCAAACAAACCTAAAATAAATCGACTCAAAACAATCCGAACCAAAATCGAATGAGATAACCTATTTGCCACCTCTAATTATAGGAAGATAAAGTTTCATACCAGGCTCACCTACTTGCTTTCACATAGCTTATCGAGTTTTTTGAGTTCACATTGTTTACCTACATAACATGCAACATCCATAACTATTTGTCAACGTAACTTAACCTTACACGTGCTCACTGTAGCATCTCCTTTTTTATTTTAAAATCTTATAGTGAAACTTTACTCAGAAAAATGATGGAAGATCATAAATTAAAATTTTAAAAGTTACGAAATTTGTGAATTTAAAATGGAAGTGAAAATTTGGGGAAAATTAAATTTGAATGAGAAAGAGGTTTAGGAGTTTAAGGCTAAAAATTGGGGATTTTATATTTTAAAAAGAGAAATTGAAATTAAAAATCGAAGATGGAAACCTAGGGTTTTCGGAAACGATTAGGAAAGTGGAGTCGCCACCGGTCACTTTGGTAGACCGGATACCGGAAAACCCAAGATTTAAAGAAAGGGGTTTGGGAGTCGGTTATGGTTTAAAAATGAGATCGACATTTCTAAATCGCCCAAACTTGGTACCTTTGAAAATAATTTCGCTTAATTAATCTTAGAAATTCTAACTTAAAGCGGTATTAAATTGATTATTTATTTAAAATTTTGGGTATATTTTAACGTCACTTTACTCGGAGATAGACGCATACACTGTCACCACTTCGCTTGGTGTCGGGCCCGCTACGACCGAGTAAAGAATTAGTTAACTCATTAATTAAGATGTTGATTGTGTTTTCGATTCGAATATAGTGCATGAAAATAAACATAACACAACATATAAATAAATAACAATGCAATAATTCAATGGACAACAATAAGCATGTGAATGAATTAAATAAGCATAAGAAGATATGCATGAAACACGATAGCCTCTAAATAAATCTAATCGCACATTAAAAAGGGAGTAAAATAAAAAAGGAAAACTGGAAAGCCGAAAACAGAAAAAACTGGAAAACAAGGATTTAATCAGAAATAAGTTAAGATTAGCCTCGAATGGTGGTTAAATTGTAAATAAAACAAAACAAACGGGCCCTTCCATTGTTATTTCTAAACAAGGAAGGACCTCTTTTGTGAACCTAGGAAGGCGGAAGGACCTTCTGGTAGTTAAACCAAAATCTAGATGAGGATTATTCCCTAGGCAGTGACCAGAATGAAACAAACTTAAAAAACCAGGGACCTGGAGTGTGAAGGACTAGACGCGGAGGGGTTTAAAACATTATTAACCCGTTTTAAAAATAGAGGGGCCAGTATAAGAGACAAAAAGAAATAAAGGATGAACCCTTTCCCTCGTTTTCGACTTGAACCCAAGGAGAAACTAATGATCCTCTCCCTTGTTCATGCCTTACCCAAAAAAGAACAAGAACCTTCATGGTGTTCTTGTTCTTAGCCAAAAAACGAATATGATGAAACGAAAACAGGTTACCGGTCGAAATTCCTAGAGGAGGATAGATGGTTTGTCGTTGTTGGGATTTGAAGGCCCAAAAAGAACGAGAGAAGAACTGCTCCCGTCAAGCTCACCTTTTTAAGATTCCCGAAGGAACCTGGGAGGATTATCGCAAGAAAGGAGCCATGGTTCGACTTAAGAGGTAAAGTAAAAAACTCTCTTTACTCTCCTCCTCACATGCATGACAAAAACCAGAGAAAAAAAGCTACCTTTCAAACTTTTTTTCTTGATGAAAAAAGAGTCTTACAAAGATTGCCAGAGATTTTTTTCTTTTATCCCTTCTAATTACACGAGTAAAAAACCGATTTTCTTGGTTCTGGGAGTCCTTTTTGGACGTATTCATGTGAATCTCTGATAATTGTTGATTGTTTTGCTATTGCTCTCTAAAGATTTTCACATTTGGTTTGCTTTTGTATCATTTGCAGTGTTTGTGTTTTGACAGTCTTAGTATGTTTTCTTGTGAGGTGTACGATTCTGGGAGAATGAGACCACCAGACGAATGGCTGGCAATCGGCCGATGAACGAACGGTGATAGAAATGAATGGTCAGATCTGGTATCGAAAGGGCGCGATTGAGATGCACGCACGCATGAGGAGCGTGAATCGTCACGCGTGCAGCGCGTGTGGGATTCCAAAAGCCTCCTTGCTTCAATCGTGGCTATTAGATCAAGGGCTGATCTAACGGCCTTCCTTTGGCTGCGTAGAAGAAAGACCTGGGATTAGGGTTTTGATAATTGCAACCGGTTTTGGGCTCACAAGATGGGCTTGGTGTAATTAATTTAAACGGGCTGAGTGTTTATTAATTCAGGCTTATGTATTTAAACTGTTTATAAAACAAATATGGGCTGACTTATTTATTTGGGTTTTTATTGGACTAAAAATAAAAACTTGTGTTTTCATTTAATTACCATATGTTTTATTTTTAATTTATTCTAATTTATAATAATAATAATAATATATATAAAAAGAAACGAAAATAATAAAAATGATAATAAAATAAATAAATGAAGTAACGAAAATTAAAAAAATATATTTACAAAGTTAAAGGAAAAAAACACATAATTATGTTGAAAATGTAATAAAATATTTTTGAATTTTCTTCTAACAAGGTGATAAAATTTTTAAAAGGTTAATATATATAAGAAAGAGATTAAAGAAACCATAAACTAGAATATACTAAGCTCACATAAAAAACATCCACATACATAATTTTTGATTTTATAGAACTATAATGCTCATTATTTGAATAATTAAAAATTGGGTTTTCTCCGGATAAAATTAGTGATTACAACTGTCCCTCTTTGCTTATCGTTGTAAAACAACGATGAAGCAAAGACAATAAGCATTAATTTTATCCGACTTCCCTGTTTGGAGAGTCTGATTTGAAAGCCCTTTTTCGCGTATTCGATAGCCCTTTTCGTTGTTTGATCCCCTGGTAAGCTTCGCCGCGAATAATGTCTCGACTTAAGATCACCTACACATAAAAAGTGAAATTTCAGAAGGGAATTTTGATTCTCTTATTTAGACATTTTGAGCAAATTTAAAGGTTCTGAGCCGTGTGTCCCCCCTCTATGAAGCTTTAAGCTCTGAACTATTTGAAAATGTCGATCTCTTCTCCATAGAATCCTTATTTTTGAGATGCTTTGATTTCTGATCATTATAGCATCTGACGGTCCCTCGCTTTGAGCGTATACCGTAATGGGCGACCCTTCTCTTCGAGCATATGTCGCAAAGTATGACCCCCTTTTTTTAGGCATATTTCATATTGATCGGTCCCTCTCTTCGAGCGTATACCGTGGTGGACGACCCCTCTCTTCGAGCGTATGTCCAAAGTATGACCCCCTTCTTCAGGCATATGTCATATTGAATGGTCCCTCTCTTCGAGCGTATGCCATGGTGGGCATTGGAAATGTTTTTGATCCTCTTTCCTGTAAAATACATATGATGTAAAAAGACATAGGTTAGCATGCCTCTATTCTATATGATGCATGTTTGGATCACAGAAGAAGGTTGTTCAAATGCTCCTCATCTAGTCTCTTTGGTTTCAGCTTTTCTCTATGGTCCATCCCTATGTTAGGACTCAAGCTATCTGTGTTGATGTTGTTCTCTCCATTTAGAAATGGGGTTTCTATATTTATCTTTTTAAAAGCGTCCGTTTACGGGTTTTCACTTTGGCAGCTTATTTTTCTCTTTCTTTTCTCTTTCTCTTTTTTTTTCCTCTTTTTCCTTTTCTTTCTTTCTTTCTTTCTTTCTTTCTTTTTTCTTTTTTCTTTTTTCTTTTTCTTTTCTTTTCTTTTCGTTTTTCTTTTTCTTATTTCTTTTTTTTTTCTCTTTCTTTTTTTCTTTCTCTTTCTCTTTCTTTTTTCTTTTTTCTTTCTCTTTCTTTTTTGTTTTATATTTCTTTTGTTTTTCTTTTTACTTAGGCGCCCTTTCGGGTTTTCGCCTTACAAAGTTCAGCCTTCTGCTATTTCTTCCAGTTTCTACGGGCTTATTTAGATTTCGCTTCTCTCTAACTTATAGCTGATGGGATGAATCATAGCAATATCCAAAAATTCTTTGTTTATTGATATTCCCTACTAATTCATTTATGAATGTGCAAAAACGAGATGAATGTGATGCACCAAGAATATTTAATATAGCTATTATATTTTAAAAGTCATGGCAAACGTGAAACATGCAAGAAAGGAAGGATAATTAAACTCAAAACAGGCTTTACAATATTGAAGGTATGAATGATACGGGAACTCATCAACCGCCGCGAAGATCTTGTTACTCATCTTAGCACAGTAGCCTCTGAAAAGTTGACGAGGTGACAGACCTTGCAATTATTTGAGCCGCCCTTTCGGGTTTTCAACTCAAAATCTCCTTTGGTTGTAAGGCGCCCTTTTCGGGTTTTCACCTTAAACCCTCCTGTGGTCTTAAGGTGCCCTATTTGAGTTTTCACCTTGGACCCTCCCCTTTTTTACTTTTCTTTTCTCTTTTTTTCTTTCTTTTTCTTTTTTTTTCTTTTTTCTTTTACCTTTTTTTTCTTCTCTTCTCTTCTGACTCAAGCATAATACTTCTTGATCGAGTTGGAGTTTAAAGGATTGCTTATCTCACTCCCGTCCATTTCTGTCAAGATGACAACTCCCCTTGAAAAGATCTTCTTCACGATATATGGTCCTTTCCAGTTAGACATCCATTTTCCTCGAAAATCTTTTTGAATAGGTAAAATCTTTTTGAGCACCATGTCCCCTTCTTGAAATTCTCGAGGCCTAACCTTTTTATTGTAGGCTCGCATCATTCTTTTCTGATAAATTTGACCATGACAGATGGCGTTCAATCTCTTTTCTTCTATCAGATTCTGATTGTCAAACCTGAATTGTATCCATTCAGCATCATTCAACTAGATTCACTCAGTATTCGGAGGGAAGGTATTTCAACTTCAAGGGGTAAAACCGCTTCCATACCATAAACCGACAAATACGGGGTTACCCCAGTCGAGGTTCGATAAGCAAATAGTGCAAATGATAGCTTCTCATGCCAATCTTTGAAGGTATCCGTAGTTTTTGCTATAATCTTTTTAATATTCTTATTAGCGGCCTTGACTGCCCCATTCATCTTAGGGCGATATGCGGTGGAATTGTGATGCACGATCTTGAACTGTTCTCATACTTCAGAAATTATCTTGTTGTTCAGATTTGTGGCGTTATCGATGATAATTCTTTATGGCAACCCATAGCGGCAAATGAACTGTTTCTTCAAAAACTTACAGACTATGGTCCGTGTAATGTTGGCGTAGGAGGCAACCTCTACCCATTTGGTGAAGTAATCAATTGCTACTAAAATGAAGCAATGCCCATTAAATTCTTTGGGATGAATCTGCCCGAGGACATCTATCCCCCAGGTAGCAAAAGGCCAAGGTGAATTCAAGGTATGCAACAACAATGGCGGGGAGTGAATTTTATCCGCATAGATCTGACATTTATGACATCTCTTAGAGTGACTAATATAATCTCCCTCTATTGTTGACCAATAATAACCGCATCTCATGATTTTTCTAGCCATTGCAAAACCATTGGCACGAGTCCCACATAAGCCGTCATGTATTTCTGTTAATATGACTTTCGCTTCTTGGGCGTCAACACACCTCATTAACACCTGATCACTGCCCCTTCTATACAGGATATCCCCATCGAGGACGTATCCGGATGCCATTCTTCTTATACTTCTCTTATCAATATTAGTGGCTCCTTCAGGATAAACTTGAAATTTAATGTATCGGAGAATATCATAATACCAAGGATTTACGTCTTTTTCTTCTTCCACTTCATAACAGTGAGTAGGCAGTTTGGTGCTTTGCATCTCTAGCGATCTCATTTTAGCTGTAGTGTCTGCCTTGAAAGTGGCGGCCAAAGTGGTTAAAGCATCAACCATCTGATTATCCACCCTCGATAAATATTCGAAATTGACTTTTTCGAAATTTTGAATCAACTCCTGAACCAGATTATAATACTTAATCAGCTTGGGGTCCTTGGTTTCCTATTCTTACCGCAATTGGTAAATGACTAACGAAGAGTCTCCGAACATCTGAAGAATGCGAACCTTTCGCTCGATAGTTGCGTGTAGACCCATCACGTAAGCTTCATATTCTGCCATATTATTAGTGCAAAAGAAATTCAACCTGCTTGTGAATGGGTAATGAACTTCTTTGAGGGAAATCAACATTGCTCCTATGCCATGCCCTAGGGCGTTGGAAGCCCCATCAAAATATAATTTCCATGGCATTACTGTTTTGGCCGTTCCGCCCTTGGCTGTGGCGGATATTAATTCTTCGTCCGGGAAGTCAAAGTTTAGGAGTTTATAATTCTCTGTGACCCGACTTGCCAAAAAATCTGTCATTGCACTTTCTTTCACAGATTTTTGATTCACATAGACAATATCAAATTCAGACAACAACATTTGTCACCGAGCCATCTTTCTTGTCAGCGCAGGTGCTTCCATTAGAGCTTTTAAGGGATCAGACAGTGATATCAAATAAGTAGTGTGCTACAACATGTATTGTCTCAACCTTTTAGTGGCCCACACTTGGGCGCAACACAACTTTTGGGTCTGTGGGTATCGTGTTTCACCTTCTGTGAACTTGTTGCTTAAATAATAGATCGTCCTTTCCTTCTTACCTGACTCATTTTGTTGGCCTAGCACGCAACCCATCAAATTCTCAAAAACTGTTAGGTACAAAATCAATGGCCGATCAGGTACTAGAGCTACTAAAACTGGGGCTTTAGTCAGATACTCCTTGACTTTCTCAAATGCTGCTTGACAATCTTCGTCCCATGTTCCCGGATTATTCTTGCGAAGAAGTCTGAAAATGGGATCATATTTTTCTGTCAATTGAGATATAAAGCGGGAGATATAGTTTAACCTTCCTAAAAAGCCACGCACTTCCTTCTGGGTTTACGATGGTGGGAGGTCTCGTATGGCCTTGACTTTATCCGGGTCAATTTCTATCCCTCTTTGGCTGACTATGAACCCGAGAAGCTTCCCGGACGTTATTGCAAAAGTATATTTGGCAGGATTGAGCTTCAACTGGTATTTTCTTAACCTCAGGAACAATTTTTGTAAGTTCTAAATGTGTTCACTCTCCGTTTTGGATTTGAAAATCATATCATCCACATACACTTCAATCTCTTTGTGCACCATGTCATGAAAGAGGGTCACCATGGCTCTTTGGTAAGTTGCCCCCGCATTTTTTAATCCGAAGGGCATGACCTTATAACAGAACGTTCCCACAAGGTTACAAAAGTGTTTTTTTCCATGTCTTCATGGCACATCTTAATCTGATTATAACCCGAAAATCCATCCATGAAGGAGAACCACGAATGCTCCGCAGTATTATCAACCAGGGTGTCAACGTGTGGAAGAGGAAAATTATCTTTAGGACTGATTTTATTAAGATCTCGGTAATCCATGCACATATGTACTTTCTCGTCCTTTTTGGGTACCAGCACAATATTGGCTATCCACTCTGGGTATCTTGCTACTTTCAAGAACTCGACTTCATACTACTTTCTTACTTCTTCTATGATCTTTAACAACATGTTCGTTCTTAATCTACAAAGTTTTTGTTGGACCGGCTTGTATTCGGGTCGTGTAGGCAGTTTGTGCACGATAATATCTGTGTCTAGACCTGGCATGTCTTGTTATGTCCAAGAGAAAACATCTTTAAACTCTGAAAGCAGTTCTATTAATCTTTTCCTTGAATCTGGTGCTAGAGTAGTGCCGATTTTCACCTATCTTCTTTCTTCTTCGAACCCCAAATTTAATATTTCCAAATCCTCCTAATGGGGAAGTATTTGCTTTTCCTCACTGGCCATCAACCTTATTAACTCGTCGAGGATTTCTAACTCATCTTCCTCTTCTTCGGCTTCTGTAACAAGTATGGGTCATTCAAAATCCACTATGGGATTGAGTTCAGTATCATTCATACAATTGATATTATCGAACCTGCAAGAATTTAAATTTCATAGGTTGAGAATAATATACATATTTTACAAATAATAATGAATAAAGAAATAAAGAATGAAAGGAAAAAAATGTATGAAAAGAAATATGTTTGCCATTTGAGAAAAAGAGCATGAACCCCTTTGTTTTCATTGAAATACGAATTAACATAGATGCCCTTTACAAAGACATCCCATTGATTTGGGGCAAAAGCGAATGGGAGATGTTTTTAAACATTACTTTGATTCATTCCTAGCAACTACAGGAAGATCGATGCTTGTCCAATTGTTGAGCTTCTCATCCGGGAGACATGGACGAATAGCAGACAGAGCAGACTTTCTTTTGGAATTCTGGGAGATCATATTCACATCCATCATTTTAAAGATCTCACTCATCAGCTCATCCTCATAAAACTTCTCTCCTTCGAGATTGGCTTGATGCACTTCTCTTCAGAATTCTCAACTCCCCCAAAGGTGAAAACATTCTTAAGATCAGTTTTGACTATCGATTTCCATGGGATGTCTTCTCCCCTTAGTCGGGCCCTTCTTTGCTCTTCCCTCCTCTTTCTCTTTTGCTTCCTTTGCAGATAAGTAGGACGAAAGCCCAATCCGAACCTGTCCCTTTTATCGATAACACTTCTGACCTTGAGACATCCTTGTAGATTCTTTCCAAGACCTCTTCCATTTCTAGCTCCCCTTTCAACGGTCTCAGTTACCACCATCTTAGTGCAATTTGAATACCTTGGGGTTTGAATCCGATTCCCCTCCGCCAAGAAAGTGGCATTGATGAATTTAAGGGTCGAAAAGAACACTCTAGATCATCTTCATTAGGGGGAGCATAAGGCACATTTGAAGTTATGGTAGCAATGATATCTTGCTCCGCGTTGATAGTCACGAGTTTTCTATCCATCACGTACTTCAACTTCTGATGAAGAGAGGAAGGGATAGCTCCGAATGCGTGGATCCATGGTCTTCCCAACAAGCAATTGTAGGATGTTACTTATTTTATTACTGAGCCGAATGGCTTCTTATATAGACTCTTATTGCAAGAGTTTTACAATAACTAAAAATAGGACTCTAATCTCTTAAACAAATAGGACTCTAATATCTTAATGAGATAAGAGTTTCAACATACTAATAACTCCTAAAATATAGGAGTTAGTCCTAATTACTTATTCCGATTAAATAGAACTTTATCCTAATAATAATATTATTATTTTATCTAACACTTATAACTAACACTCCCCCTCAAACTAGAGTATATATGTTGTATATACCCAGTTTGAATGAAAGCTCATCGAAGGTAACTCTTGGAAGGGCTTTGGTGAAAATATCTGCTAGTTGCTTCTTAGTAGACACATATTGTAGGTTTGCCACTCCACTATTAACTTTCTCGTGAATGAAGTGTCGATCTATCTCAATGTGCTTCGTTCTATCATGTTGCACTGGGTTCTTTGCTATACTTATGGTCGATTGACTATCATTGAAAATCTCAAAGCTTTTGTCGCCTTCACTTTCCAGTTCTAGTTCTGTAAGTAGTTTTTTAATCCATATCCCTTCACATATTCCAAGGGCCATAGCTCTGTATTCTGACTCAGCACTGCTTCGAGAAACCACAGCTTGTTTCTTGCTTCTCTATGTGACAAGATTTCCCCAAACATAGGAACAGTAGCCACTCACTGATCTTCTATTAGTCAATTCTCCTGCCCAACTTGCATCAGTATAGATCTTTACTGATCTATCTTGATTTTTCCTGAATATAAGTCCAGCACCAGGTGTAAACTTCAAGAATCTAAGTATTCTCTTTACTGCTTCCATGTGTTCTTCTTTAGGATCACTCATATATTGACTGACTACACTAACAGAGTACGCAATATCTGGTCGTGTTAGAGAGAGATAAATTAGTTTACCAACTAACTTTTGATAGGTTTCTTTGTTTGTTGGATTTTCATTCTTTTCCTTGCTGAACTTCAAGGTTGGATCCATAGGAGTCTTGATTGGTTTGCAGCCTCTTGCACATATTTTCTTTGATTGATGACAAGTCCTTCTTTGGATCGGGCAACTTCCATACCAAGAAAATACCTCATGGTCCCTAGGTCCTTAGTTTCGAATTCTTTTGCCAAGTTCCCTTTTAATTCTTCTATCTCTTTTTCATTGTTTCCAGTGATAATAATATCATCTACATATACTATTAATAGAGTCATCTTACCATTCGAGTCACCTTTCTTGAATAAAGTGTGATCGGCTTGACTTTGCTTGAATCCTCCTTGTATCATTGCTTTAGCAAATCTATCGAACCATGCTCTAGGTGATTGTTTTAAACCATATAGGGATTTCTCGAGTTTGCAGGCAATATTTTTTGTGAATTTCCCTTCTAGTCCCGGTGGTACCTCCATATAAACATCTTCTTCCAAATTCCCATTTAAAAAGGCATTTTTAATATCCAACTGATGCAACTTCCAATCCATATTGATAGCTATTGATAACATAATCCTAATAGTGTTCAACTTTGCAACAGGTGCAAATGTTTCCTGATAATCAATACCGTAGGTTTGTGAAAAACCTTTAGCAACCAACCTTGCCTTATACGTTTCTATGCTCTCATCTGATTTGTATTTGATTGTGAAAATCCACCTACACCCAACAGCTTTCTTTCCATGTGGTAACTCAGTCAGATTCCATGTGTTATTCTTTTGTAAAGCTTTTATTTCTTCTTCCACTGCTTTTCTCCATTCTGGAATTTGGAGTGTTTCTGCCACATTTCTTGGTACCTTCTTACTATCAATGCTAGCCGTAAATGCCCTGAAATCAGATTGCAATTTTCCATATGCTACATATCTATTTATTGGATGTGCAGTGCATTTTCTTACTCCTTTCCTGATGGCAATAGGAAAATCATCGAGTTCAACAGTTGTAGTATCTCTATTAGTTTCATTTTCAACATTATTGTTCTCGGTTTCAGCACTTCTATCTTCTGTTTCAGTAGTAGGAACAGGGTCTGTTTCAGCACTTCTATCTTTTGTTTCAGTGACAAGAATAGGATCTGTTTCAGCACCAATAATTTCTATTTCAGTAGCAGAAATTGAGTCTAGTCTTTGGCTAATGCTAGGCTGGTCTGCAGTGGCCTTTTTCCTTTTCGAATAGACATGGATTTGAGATGGTGTATTTTTGGTCGAAGGACTAGGAAGCTGGGATAAAGGAGAGGATAATTCAGTGATTATACCATCTCGGTTAGTCACATTATTTTCAGTAGGAGCTGAAATAATTGACTGATGAGAAATAATAGTAGGAAAAGGGAAAATAGGTTGCTCAGGTATATGAATATGCTGAAATTCCTTAGAATTCTCCCCCTGAATTTCTGACCCGAAAAAATATGGTGTATCTTCAAAAAAGGTTACATCAAAAGAAACATAAGTTTTTCTTGTGGATGGAGAATAACGTTTGTAGCCTTTTTGACTAGGAGAGTACCCTATGAAGACACATTTGACAGCTTTAGGATCTAATTTGCTGCGATGATGTTGGTGTATATGTACAAAGGCAGTACACCCAAAAACTCTAGGAGGAATGTTTGAATGTAAATGTTTAAAGTGAGGGAAGTGGTCAAGAAGAATCTTACTAGGAATTTTCAACCCCAAAATTTTGCTTGGCATCCTATTTATGAGATAAGTAGCTGTCAGAATTGCCTCCCCCCAAAGGTACTTAGGTGCACAGGCCGAGAAAAGTAGAGACCTTGTAACCTCTAGAATATGTCGGTTTTTTCTCTCTGCCACTCCATTTTGTTGGGGTGTATTGGCACATGAAGTAAAATGAACTATTCTTTTTTCTCGAAAGAAAGAACCAAGAGAAGAACTTAAGTATTCACTCCCATTGTCACTTCGAAGTAGTTTTATTTTTGTGTCAAACTGGGTTGAAATTTTTTGGTAGAAGTTCTTAAAGATGGTTTCTACTTCAGATTTGTCTTTCATAAGATAGACCCATGTGTTTCGAGAGTGGTCATCAATGAAGGAAATAAACCATCTATATCCAGATACAGTTTTGACAGATGAAGGACCCCATATGTCACTGTGAATGATTGAAAAAGGTGTTGTGGGTTTATATGTATTTGAGGCATAAGGTTTGCGAGAATGTTTTGCAAGCTGACAAGATTCACAATTGAATAAAGATGGATTTTTATTAACAAATAAGTGTGGTAAAATTTTGGATAAATAAAAGAAATTTGGATGTCCTAATCGATAGTGCCATAACAAAACCTCATTTGTGCTAATAGTGGAGAGAAAAGCTTGTTTCCTAAGAGAGGTAGAGAAGGTATGATGAGGAGAGATACATCCTTCGAGTATGTATAAGCCCTTTAGTAGCCTAGCTTTGCCAATCGCCTTCTTCGAGTCCTGTTCCTAAAAAGTACAACCACCAATGCCAAAAAGAACATTACACTTGGATTCATGAACTAACTTGCTAACAGAAAGCAAATTACATGTAAGTTTAGGAACATAGAGAACATTGTGAAGAGTTAAATTATTATTCAAGGTAACTGAACCACTTCCTTCGATTGGAGTAAGGGTACCATCAGCAATTCGAATTGCTGGAAGTGTAACAGCACCATAATTCTCCAAAATAGTAAAATCCCCTATCATATGGTCTGATGCTCCAGAGTCCACTATCCATTGAATAGTGGATTTGGAAAGAGAGTTACCTGCAGTAGCAGCATGTGCAATGTTGGAAGATTGAGGTGTCATATTGTTCAGAAGTTGCTGCAATGTGACAATCTGTTCCTTAGTAAAGGGACTCGACAATGATTCTTGGGTAGCCACATTAGCTTCATTTGGAACTTTGGATCGAGTAGGCTTCCAATCAGTAAGTTTGCCTTGGAGTTTCCAGCATTGATAATGGCCAGGCTTTCGACAGTGTTCACACCATGGTCGATTTCTCCTAGTTTGGTTCTTAGGATGAGAATTAGTGACAAGAGCTGCAGCATCTGGTTGAATTGATGGTGCTATCATTGCTGTTTTTCTACTGTCTTCTCTTCGAATTTCTGAAAAAACCTCTCGTACCAATGGAAGAGGTTTAGTTGCCAATATTCTTCCTTTAGCCCCATCAAACTCTCCATTTAATCCAGATAAGAACTGGAAAATTCGCCTCTGATTTTTCTGTTGACCATACAAAAGACTATCATCTTGACACTTCCACTCATTGTTCTCGTATAAATCAAGTTGCTGCCAATACTTGTTGAGAAGACCATAGTATTGCACAACTGAAAGATCTCCTTGTCAAAGATCTTTGATGAGATTTTCTATCCGAAAGAGTTCTGCAGTATTATCATTATTCGAATAGGTATCCCTTGCTGCTTCCCATATTTCTGCTGCTGTTTGATACAACATGAAATTTTCCCCAACTTCAAGAAGCATTGAATTGATCAACCATGACATGATCATGGTGTTTTCACTTAGCCAGGTGCTATACTTTGGATCTGTTTTTGTCGGAATGACCATGGAATTAAAGAGGTACTCAATCTTCCTTCTTCCAGTGATGTATAGTCGTACTGATTGGGACCATGGGAGATAGTTATTCCCATTTAATTTGTATGTTGTTATCGGAGAAAGGGATGAATCATACAATATATATTCTGATTGTGAGGAATTGTTCTGAGAACTAATCTCAGAAGAGGATTGATCTGGATTAGTCATGAAGAGAAACTAATCCGAGAAGAAGAAACAAGAATTCAAATTGAGAGAAATCAGGATCGCTCTAACTTGATACCATGTAGAAAACAGAGTGAAATAGTCTCTGTTACTTATTTTATTACTGAGCCGAATGGCTTCTTATATAGACTCTTGTTGCAAGAGTTTTACAATAACTAAAAATAGGACTCTAATCTCTTAAACAAATAGGACTCTAATCTCTTAATGAGATAAGAGTTTCAATATACTAATAACTCCTAAAATATAGGAGTTAGTCTTAATTACTTAGTCCTATTAAATAGAATTTTATCCTAATAATAATATTATTATTTTATCTAACACTTATAACTAACAAATTCTATGGTGTATTTGACTGGGCCTATAAGTAGAGGTATCTCAATTTTCCCAGCTACTTCCCGTTGGGTGCCGTCGAACGCTCGAATAGTGTTTTGGCAAAACTTCATGTGGGAGTTATCGATGATAAGTCTTTGCAAAGTGTCCATAGGCATATCATTTATGGCAGACCCGTTATCGATAAGCACTTCTGGCAATACATGTCCCTTATAGTGAGTCGTGATGTTCAAAGCCTTAGTTGAGCCTCTTCTTCCTTCGGGATTTCATCATCACTGAATGTGATATAATTATCAGCTGCAATGTGGTTCACAGTCTGATCAAGCTTCTTGACAGTGATATCTTGTTCTACAAAAGTTTGATTTAAAACATTTAGCAACGCTTCTCGGTGCTTCTCCGAATTCAGTAATAGGTCAAGCACCGTGATTCTAGCCGGTTGTTTCCGAAGTTGATCAACTACATTGTACTCACTGTGTTTTAAGAACCTTAAGAATTCCTCGGCATGAGCCTCGGTCACTGGATCGAGAATCTTCGAGGGAGGGTCATCCTTGAATACTTTTGCAGGTTCAGGTTCAATGAGCTTGCCCTTACCCTTTTGTTCATCGAGTATCTTCTCCTCTTAAGAGGAATAACATCTTTCGCTCCTTGTAAAGTGTCCTGCTTCATTTAGTATTTTTGGGTCCTTACCTTGTGCATAATCTTCCTGAACTGGTTTCCCTTCTTCTAACATAACTGTCTCTTGCATTCTTAGACTTCCGGGTATAGAGACATTAGCAGCGTAATTCAAGGCACCCTCTAACAAGCGTCGAATTGTCAAATAAATAATTCCTATTTCTCAAATTAAATAAAAGAATAGTATAGAGAAAGTAGGGTCGATCCACAGGGACTAAGAAATTTCTAACGTTGAATTGAATTGATCCTGATCCAAAAAAAATAAATAAATTAGAAAATGGGGGTTTGATATCGTAAAACTAAAGATAAACTTAATCTAATAATAATTGAAATTAAATAAAAATAAATATTTGAAGTAATAAATTTAAAGGATATAGCCTCAAGCTTCGCTTCGCCTCAAATCTCAATTGATCATCGAAATAGATTTTACTTCAAGATCCATGCCAGTTATAGTCTACAAGGCCCAACCCTTGTAACTTGCTTCTCTCTTCGGTAAACCAATATTCCCAAGTCTATCTCCGGAATTCGGTTTTTACTGGACTAACCACACCTATCGCCGTTAGCGCCAATACAACTTTAAGCACTGGAAAAGCCTGACTCGAATTATAGCGTCTCACAAAGAATCAAACCCGATCTTGATTTCCGTTAGTGGACCGCCACCAATTTTGTTCACAGGAAGCCAAATTTGCTACCAGCCGATTTTTCTTCCCAACGATAGATCTAAACAATCTTCAAGTCAACGTGCACTTTTTGAAATGAAGGCGTTGAGATCATTAAAGGAAAAGCCGATTGCCAATCCTTGATTTCAGAAAATCAAGAATGTTATCCGAAAGAATTAAGTGCTTCACGATTCTCACAATATGGATTGAGTCGTCACTTAGCTTTCGGCTAAATGAAAGTTTAGCTAAGCATGATTGAGATCATACTTAGCATTTTCTAAAAGAAAAGAAATAAAAAAAAACTCAAAGTAAATAAAAACTTGAAAGAACTTTTATAACCCAAAGGAAAAGTGAAAATGAAGTACATCTCAAGCTTTACCTCTATGGGTATTTATACTATTCTAAAACCCTAAAAATATAACAATTCAAAATTTTAAAAAAATAAAAAAGATAAAGATAAAGATAAATGTTCTAAAATTTAAAATTTAAATTCCTAAGATAAATCTTCAAGATAATTCCCAAATAATCCATTCATCCTTCGAGAATATATGACTGGACTATCTTCTAGAAACTTTTGCTGACTGGATAATTCAAATCTGCCAGATCGAAAAGCGTCGTGCCCATGACTCCAGCCATAAAAAAATGCAGAATTCACTATTTTCTGTTGGTTCTGAAAAATAAGTTCCTACACTGAAAATGATCAAAATAGAACCAAATTAGTAATATCAAATCGACAATGGGAAATAATTATTAATAAAAAAATATATAAATTCGAACACTCATCAAATTCCCCCTCACTTATTCAATGCTTGTCCTCAAGCATATTAATATTCTCATTTTCGTCACTTATCAAAATTCACTCAAAAAGTTTATGCCAAATCTCATGTACATGCATGAATTAAAGAAGTTAGACAAGACAATTAAATAAAGGTGATATGATATTCCAATAAACAATAATTAACTAAATGAATAAAAGGTAGATATGCAGAGCTTTTGCTATTTGCTTGTGAGACGAAATCAAATCAAGTTTAGATCCTTCATGATAAACGATTGGCGGAGTGTGAATTTTATTTTCCTCCCCTTTTATATCACTCTTTTTTTTTTCTTTTTTTGGAAAGAGATTATTTTTCTCTTTTTTTATTCTTTTTTTCAAGCGCTTTATTATTTTCTTTTTTTTCAAAAGACATTTTTCCTTTTTTTCTTCTCTTTTTTAGCGCTACTCTCATTAACTCTAACTCTGTAGTCTCGTCTCATCACCGAATCTTTGAATTGGAAACGAGATGACAACCCAAGCACCTCGCCCCGATTCTCCAATTCGGTCACATTCAAACGATCTACCACTCACAATCGTCTCAAAAAAAATCATGCACCTGAAGATAACATCATTATTAGCAAAACAAGCACAAACTCATATTTAAGCAAAACTAACAATTATACCATAAGGTTAAAAACTTTCACCAAAACATCTAATCATCTCCAGTTAATTGTCCATGCATAACAAAATTAATTCAAGCTTGTAAACAAGGGATTATGATAAAACTAACAAGTCAACCAAGACAAACAACAATCATAAGAACTTAAAATATACCTTCAAACTAACATGAACAAGTAAGGAGAAATATAATCACTCCCCCTCACTTTAAGCATATTATCTCAATATGAAAATTAAAGTACAAGAGAAGGAATAGAGATACTCCCCGTGTCTAAGATAAGTTTGGTTGTCAACAACTTTGAAGGCCATTTGTAATTTTCCAAATTTCATGCACGATAAAGCCATTCAAATCTGGGGGGAAAATTCTGTGTAAATTTATTTGAAAATAAATTAGATGAAAAAAAATAAAAATAAATAAAAGAAGAAAAAAAAGAGAAAATAGGTTGCCTCCCATTCAGCGCTTTGTTTAACGTCATTAGCTTGATGACCTGATTCAAACTACAGGTTCTGCGAGAAATTCTTTTTCTAATTCATGTTCTTTATCCAACTTAGAATTTCTCTATGAGAAATTTTTCGGTTATGGAGTTTCTTCATTTTTGACAAAATATCTTCTTTAATCTGCAATTTATCTGGTGGCAATTTTAATTCCAACTTTAGTTCGTGCAAGATAAATGGAAAAAAGTTAGTTTGAGAAGACATCAAATTTAAATTTTTACTTAGCTCTTTGCAAAATGAGCGTGATTCCACATCAGAAGAGATATCTATTTTTACTTCTTTAATAGTTTCAGCATTCAGATTCCTGCATAACTCATCAGAAAGATTATGTTTAACATATTCATTCATAGAAGAATCAAATATATTAACACAACTGACATTAGGAATAGAGTTAGGATATTTCATAGCCTTATACACGTCAAACTTTACCACTTCACCGTCAAACTCCATGGTAAGAATTCCACTTCTTACATCAATTTTGGCATGTGATGTGCTCAAAAATGGTCTACCAAGTAAAATCTCGGAAGAGACATTGGTGCGATCATCTTCCATGTCAATGACATAGAAATCTGCAGGAAAAAATAAATCTTTTACCTTTACGAGTACGTTTTCAAAAACTCCTTCAGGATACACTAAAGATCTGTCGACAAGCTGTATCGTCACACCTGTTTCCTTCAAAGGCTCAACACTTAATAAATTATAAATTGAAAGAGGCATGAAATTAATTGAAGCGCCTAAATCGCACATAGCTCGTTTAATACCAACTTTACCAATCTTACATGGGATAGCAAACATACCTTGATCCTTATACTTAGGTGGAATTTTACGTTGAATTACGGCAGAAACATTTTCACCTAAGTTTACCTTTTCATTCCCAGTAAGCTTTCTTTTATTTGTGCAAAGATTCTTTAAAAATCTAGCATACCTTGGAATTTTTCGGATCACATCGAGAAGTGGTATGTTTATCTCTACCTTTGAGAAGACGTCAAAGATTTCTTTCTCTTCGGCTTGTTTGTCGCGTTTTACTAGCCTTGATGGAAAAGGAGGCGGAACGACATAAGGAGATGGTGTAAGGGTGGCTTTTGATTTATCTTCCTTCTCTTTCTGAGGTAGCGTGACATTTTCCTTAGGTTCGATAATAGTACCGCTTCTCAAGGTGATTGCACTTACGTTTTGTCACGGATTTGGCTCAGTCTGTGAAGGTAATTTTCCTTGTGATTCCAAACGACTCACAACTAATGTAAGTTGACTCATTTGTTTATCAATTTCTTGAAAGTGTGCCTCTGTCTTTTGTTGAAATTTCTCCTGAGCTAGCGCCAAACGTTCGACAATTAACTCCAACAATGGTTTTTGTGGTTGATATTGTTGCGGTGCAGGTGGTCTAGGTGGATAAGTTTGATTCGATCCATACTTGAGGTTTGGATGATCTCTCCAACCTAGATTATAACTGTTTGCATTGAGATCATATTGCCTTTGAGGAGGTCCTGGAAAATTTCCAACGGCATTTACTTGAACGATATTATCTTCTTGAAGCATTGGGTAATAGTCTGTAGGATGATCCGGCATCGTGCATATTCCGCAAAGTCTAGCTAGACCTACTTTACCTGCAATAAGAGATTGAACCACATTAGTTAACTTATCAATTTTATCCTCTAAAGAAGATGTACTTATCTCGTGAACCCGTCGAGTAGGTTCACTTGGGAGAAACTGTTGTGCATTAGCGGCCATGGTTGAGATAAGATTTCTGGCTACAGTGGGAGTCATATTTATGAAGGCTCCACCACTAGCTGCGTCGATCATTTTCATTTCCATTGGAAGTAGTCCTTCATAAAAGTATTGTAAAAGGGTTTGTTCAGTTAGGCCATGTTGCGGACAACTAGCGCAAAGTCTTTTAAATCGTTCCCAATAGTCGTATAACGACTCTCCATCCTTTTGTCGAATTCCTAATATGCTTCTCCTTAATTCGCTTGCTTTTGCCGCTGGAAAGAACCTGTCAAGAAACAATCGTGCCATATCAGCCCATGTATTAATTGAACCGGAAGGTAAATAAAACAACCAATCTTTTGCCAAATCAGCTAAAGAAAAAGGAAATGCGCGAAGTTTGATTTGATCTTCGGATACTCCCTGTGGTTTCATACTCAGACAAACCATATGAAACTCTTTTAAATGCTTGTGTGGATTTTCATTCTGCAAGCCGCGAAAAGTCGGAAGTAAATGTATTAAACCAGTTTTAAGTTCAAACGGTGTTTCGCCATTTGGGAACGTGATACAAAGTGGTTGTTGTTCATCAGGTGCTACAGCTAACTCTCGAATTGTTTGTTCAGCCATTTGTTCTGATCCTTCGTCGTCAGAAGTAATTAACTCCTCGGTGTAAGAAATTTCCTCAAAATCAGGATTTGGTTTTGGTTGAAGGTCTCGATTCAACCTTCTGCGCCTAAGGGTCTCTCCACGCAGTCTCTGGGAAAGAGCTTCGATCTCGGGTTCGTAATCTACTAGTTTTCCCGGAAGTGACCTGGTCATAGATCAAAACAAAACAATATTAGTGATTTTTACCGAAGTCCCCGGCGACGACGCCAATTTGACAAGCGTCGAATTGTCAAATAAATAATTCCTATTTCTCAAATTAAATAAAAGAATAGTATAGAGAAAGTAGGGTCGATCCACAGGGATTAAGAAATTTCTAACGTTGAATTGAATTGATCCTGATCCAAAAAAAATAAATAAATTAGAAAATGGGGGTTTGATATTGTAAAACTAAAGATAAACTTAATCTAATAATAATTGAAATTAAATAAAAATAAATATTTGAAGTAATAAATTTAAAGGATATAGCCTCAAGCTTCGTTTCGCCTCAAATCTCAATTGATCATCGAAATAGATTTTACTTCAAGATCCATGCCAGTTACAGTCTACAAGGCCCAACCCTTGTAACTTGCTTCTCTCTTCGGTAAACTAATATTCCCAAGTCTATCTCCGGAATTCGGTCTTTGCTGGACTAACCACGCTTATCACCGTTAGCGCCAATACAACTTTAAGCACTGGAAAAGCCTGACTCGAGTTATAGCGTCTCACAGAGAATCAAACCCGATCTTGATTACCCTTAGTGGACCGCCACCAAGTTTGTTCAAAGGAAGCCAAATTTGCTTCCAGCCGATTTTTCTTCCCAACGATAGATCTAAACAATCTTCAAGTTAACGTGCACTTTTTGAAATGAAGACGTCGAGATCATTAAAGGAAAAGCCGATTGCCAATCCTTGATTTCAGAAAATCAAGAATGTTATCCGAAGGAATTAAGTGCTTCACGATTCTCACAATATGGATTGAGTCGTCACTTAGCTATCGGCTAAATGAAAGTTTAGCTAAGCATGATTGAGATCATACTTAGCATTTTCTAAAAGAAAAGAAATAAAAAAAACTCAAAGTAAATAAAAACTTGAAAAAACTTTTATAACCCAAAGGAAAAGTGAAAATGAAGTACATCTCAAGCTTTACCTCTATGGGTATTTATACTATTCTAAAACCCTAAAAATGTAACAATTCAAAATTTAAAAAAAATAAAAAAGATAAAGATAAATGTTCTAAAATTTAAAATTTAAATTCCTAAGATAAATCTTCAAGATAATTCCCAAATAATCCATTCATTCTTCTAGAATATATGACTGGACTATCTTCTAGAAACTTTTGCTGACTGGATAATCCAAATTTGCCAGATTGAAAAGCGTCGTGCCCATGACTCCAGCCATAAAAAAATGCAGAATTCACTATTTTCTGTCGGTTCTGAAAAATAAGTTCCTACACTGAAAATGATCAAAATAGAACCAAATTAGTAATATCAAATCGACAATGGGAAATAATTATTAATAAAAAAATATATAAATTCGAACACTCATCACCCCCTATGTGCTTTTAAAGGGAAAAATCGTCGGGGGAGAGATTATGAGTCTGAGAGCATTTTGGTTAGATGACCCGCCTTCGTCCCCCTTACGATTGATGATGAAAGGTCTTTGAGTTGTGTATTTGTTGTTCGGGGTGTCCGTCATATAGCTTTCTGGCTTTTCCTCCTTATTCTTTACAAAACACTCAATTTTTTGGTATCCATGAGTGCTTGAACCTTACACCAAAATTTTGTGCAGGCTTGAATGTCATGATCATTTGATTGATGGAATTCGCAGTATTGATCATATCTCTCATTTACAATCACCATCCCTCGGTTGATTAAACGGGCCATGCACAATTGTCGAAACACTCACCTTAAAGGGGACCATACCTCCGATACCGTGGATATAGCTTTCTTAGGGGATTCTTCTTCAATATTGTTTATCCCCTGATTCCCATGATTAGGAAGCGGGTTACTAGTGGTGCTCGGTTCTCCTAACTTTAAGACTCCTGTGTTCAACAAATTCTGAACAAGATTCTTAAAAGCTATACAATTCTCAATATTGTGACCAGGAACACCGACATGATATTCACAATGGGCTTTGGCGTCATACCACACTGGGTACGACGGGTTGAAAGGAGTCACATGGAAAGGTCGCACCAAATCAGCTTTGTGTAGCTGAGCGTACAACTCCTTGTACGGGATTGGTATAGGGGTAAAGGTTGTCTTCTCGAATTCTTTCTTCAGTTTTCTATCATCTCTTCTACCGCCTCCCTGAGTGCTGCTAGCAACAGGCTGTGGTTGTCGTATTATCAAATTCTGGCATGTCTCGAAGGCATTCACTTCTTGCTCTTTTCTCTTGAACTGCTTTTTTGGCGGCTCTCTTCCATCAATCGTACCACTCTTAATAGCCGCTTCAATGCACTCGCCGATCATGACCATATCGGCAAAGTTGCTTATCGGGTTACTGATTAGCCGGTCATACAACACCCCTTTTAGAGTATTCACGAACATGGGAGCAATTTTGTTTTCATGAAGTGATGGCTGTACTTGTGCAGCTAGATCTCGCCATCCCTGAGCATACTCACAAAGGCTTTCACTTTTCTTCTGTTCTATATTCTGCAACATAAGTCGGTTGGGTATCATACCAGTAACATGTTTGTACTGATCGATGCAAGCCTTTGCTAAGTCCTTCCATGACTTGATCTATGCTCGAGTAAGCTGATTGTACCATCTCGCAGCGGATCCCATTAAACTGTCTTGGAAGCAGTGAATGAGGAGCTTCTCGTTGCTAGTGAATCCGACCATTTTTCAATAGAACATGGTTACATGCGCGGTCGGTCATGTCAAACCAAACCCGGGGAGATTCGATTCAATAAACAACCCAAAAATCCGTTATATTTTTTTATTTTAGCTTACCTAGATGCACAATCTTATTCCTATGTGATAAGGTCTCATATAAAGCATTAACGGTAACACATTAATTAAAAACAAACATCCAATTAAACACTAACATAGATTAAGGACTAAAACGTAAAACTTTTAGATTCAATTAGTAAAGTAGAAATTCTTTCCATCAATAATCAATTAAGCATACAAGAGTTTCTCATAGTAAATTTCAACTCAAACGGATCATTCTAACATCATCAATTGCATGTTTCTTTAATTTAAGGACCAAAATGTAAATCTTCCAAAATACAAGGTCTTCATCCAATTTAGGTTAACTATCTTGAAATTAAATCAACTTTATGCATGCATACAAAATTTCAGTTTAAAATAACATCGGTAAGTACCTTAATCGAACAAAGGAAGATATCCGGGACTAAAATAAAATTTCAACAATTAACAAATCCTGGTGGTCAAAGGTTTGGAAACCTTCCTGAAGGTTTTCAAACTTTTTGTAAAAGGTTTCAAAACATTCCTGAAAGTTTCCAAACCTTTCGCGTCCAGTAGTTTTTCAAACTTGAAACTGCCCGCAAGGTTTGGAAACCTTCGTGAAGGTTTCCAAACTATTTGTCAAAGGTTTCGAAACTTTGGGTCTGCAACCAAAAGTTTCGTTACACTAAGTACACAACATTTACCCAATACTCAACCATTAATTGGAACCATTAAATGCATTAATCCTAAACATAATTAGCAACATATGACACATAATCAACAACGTCACGGACATCAAGCTATAGGCATGCTCCCTAAGAAGTGATTAACAATATAACAATCATGCTAGTACATGCTTCAACAATTCAAACAAATCCAAAGTTCAACAATTAACAATCAAACAATAATGGTCTTATTACAACATAATCAAAAGCCTAATTACACACTCTACACATGAGTTGGGTTACACATTGCCTTGCCCATTTTATTTGTCAAAAACATACCAAATTCAAGTGATTCTTCCCCTTGGTTTCCTTGCCTCGAACGAAGCTCCAAGTGCCTTTATTTTTCTGCAAGGATGAAAAGAGAGCTTAAGCAAACATGCTTAGTGAGGAAGCTCTACACAAATCATCAATGCATCTATCTAAAACTATGATAAAACCATAATTTGTAATACATTGTTAAATCATGCATGCTAACATCTCATGATCATAATCTTTAAACCATATGCATCCTTGAATTTACATAACCTTGTCAAAACAATTTATAAATGATGCACAATCTTCTTCTCAAATTCATGTATGTATATTGGCTTTCTAGTGACCACTTAATGTGAACCTTGAGTTCACAGAGTACACGGATCCAAGAGACCATTGTCTCGTAATGACACGAAGTCACCATTGACATGACACGAAGTCATCATTAGCACTACCACGTACGATCGGACACATAGTCACCCTTGTTACGTATAGGCGGCTCTACCACGCACGGTTGGACACAAAGTCACCCTTGTTACGTGTAGGCAATATTTTGTATTTTCAGTTTTGATTATAGTGCACTTAAGACAATCCTAATGACATGTCATTCGTATTCGATTCTAAAGTTAGTGTCACTAAGCCAAAATCATAATCAAATGTGCATGATAACTTGCTGTTCATAATGCATGCATAATATGTTCAACAAATGAACCAAAAGCCATACCCAAAGGCACCATTATATATATAAGGCAAATAACCATATTGTATTCCAAATCATATAACTTGCTGCTCATAATGCATGCATAAATTGTTCAACAAATGAACCAAAAGCCATGCCCAAAGGCACCATTATGTATAATGCAAATAACCATGTTGTACTCCAAATCATTTCTCATAATTTTTCATAATCATGGATGTTAAATAAGCTATGCATTTCAGCAAGTATCTCTCATGTATGCATCAATTCAAATCATGCTCATGTGTTTTCATAAAGCTCATGCATTATCAACATAATGCCTTTATCAAATATAGCCGAAACATTAATCAGTTTATCAAAAACATTTATATTACTTACTCTTGATCTATGGAAGGTTTTCACACTCTTCCATAGCCCCCAAAAACAGAACGTACCAAATGCGATTCGCTTTTAAAACCGAAACCACTCACCAACAAGCGAAACGAGCTTCCGCCGCACTTCGATGATTGCACCAACGCACCAGCAATCAAGCTTCTTCTTGTACCTCTTCTACAACATTAAAAATAGATCATTCTCACATTACAACATGCTCAAACCAACAACCATATCCGATCACCATTAAACTACAAAAAACTTAGCCGGAAAGACCGAAAAGTAAGCCAAAACGCATCCGAACAACATCAGCCCAAAACCTAACGAATCTAACATCTAATCCACTTCAATTATGATCCAAAAACACTTCCAAACCATCCTTATATCTCCAGCAATATTAAAGCATCTAAAACAGCCCATAAAACAACCAAAAAACACCTTAAAACTACACCGATTGTATTATTCCGGGATTAAATTAATGTGATATCAAATCAAGACTCAATCAATCATTAAATCAATATAAAAACATGATTGAACTCATATAATTTCCAGCATTAAGTGAGACCCAAAAAGATTTCACAAAAACATTAAATCTAAAATTAAGAACATAGAATCAAGTGTTTATTCAAAGATTAGCAAGCTAATACTTGGGAATTTCAATAAAGAACCTTAGAAAAGAATAAAAATCCAGAAAATTACCTTCAAGATCTATTCACCAAAAATATGAAATTTTCCCCTTCTTGATTCCTTACAATTTGATGTAGATTTGATGAAATTGATGCATAGGTTTTGTAAAGGATGGAAAGATGATGCAAGTGATGTAATCTTTGTTGAAAAAGATGCAAAAATCAGCAAGGAATTGAAGAGAAAAGATGAAGAGAAAGTGGAGAGAAAACGAGAGAAAAAGATGAGAGGAAAAAGTGGTTTTGAGAGAAAATGATTAAAAACCAAATTAAAGTAATTAAAAATACCTTTTTGGTGAATAAATCATCATTAAAAATTAGAAATGGGTTTATGGCCCTATAAGGATTCTAATTTTAGCTTGCTTTTCAATTTAGTCACTAAAATAACATAATTTCTGAAAATTACCAAATAAGTCCTCAATTTTTCCAAAAATTACAAATTGGTCATTTATGCATAATTAAGCATAATTAAAAATCATTATAACATCCAAATTATTTTCTTTTAAATTTTGAAATATATTTTTAATATTTCAAACCATTTTCCAAAACTATTATTTTCCCTAATTAAAAATATCCTTATTTTATTTTTCCCAGAATTAATGAACCGGAAAACCCAATTCTCCCGAATCGAATCCTTCTAACTAAGCCTAAATTAATAACCCCAAAAACGGGATGTTACAACTCTCCCCCTCTTAAGAAAATTTCGTCCTCGAAATTTACCTCAAGTAAACAAGTGAGGAAACTGCTCCTCTATACTTTTCCATGTCTCCCAAGTTACCTCTTCGACACCTCGGTGTTTCCAAAGCAGTTTAACCAAAACTATGATTCTTCCTCGAAAAACCTTTGTATCCACATCCAAAATCCTCACTGGTTCTTCATCATAACTCATATCCTCTCTTAACTCAATCTCCTCAACTGGTACAACATGAGAAGGATCCGATCTATATCTACGAAGCATTGATACATGAAAAACATCATGCATCTTACTCAACTCCTCCGGCAACCTCAACCTATAAGCAACAGGACCAACACGCTCCAACACCTTATATGGTCCAATAAAACGAGGACTCAACTTACCCTTACGTCCAAACCTCATTAACTTTTTCCATGGAGAAACCTTAAGAAACACCTTGTCCCTAACATCATACTCTATCTCCCTACGCTTCAAATCGGCATAGGACTTCTGCCTATCCGAAGCTTCCTTAAGTTTAGCACATATCAACTTAACTTTCTCATCCGTATCCTTCAACACTTGAGACAAAGAAACATACTTCTGTCCCACTTCCTTCCAACACAAAGGTGTATGACACTTATTCCCATACAACGCCTCAAACGGTGCCATCTGTATACTCGTCTGAAAACTATTATTATAAGCAAACTCTACTAACAGCAATTGCTTCTCCCAAGAACCTTGAAACTCTATGATACAACACCTCAACATATCCTATAAAGTCTGAATAACACGCTCAGACTGTCCATCCATCTATGGATGATAAGCTGTACTAAAGCTAAGCCTCGTACCCAAAGTAACCTACAAACTCCTCCAAAACTTAGATGTAAACCGCGGACCTCTATCCGATATGATCAACTTAAGCACACTATGCAACTTCACCATCACAGAAACATACAACTCTACCAACTTATCCATAGATCATATTGTATGCACGACAAGAAAATGTGCACACTTTGAAAACCTATCAACAATAACCCATATAGAATCCTTCTTGGACTCCGTCACATCTTCTTTAAACCAACCCAAAAGTACACACTTTTGAGATCTCTATACATCTTCACACTACCCGGATGCATCACAAACGGACTAGTATGAGCTTCCACCAAGATAGTTTGCTCAACTCCGGATCATCCAGCACCACAATCTGACCCCTAAACCACAACACCTCATCATCATCAAAACGATACCCGGTCAGTCTACTCTCAGCAATATCCTCCACAAAAGGTACCAACGTCTCATCCTCTAACTGTTTCACCTTATCATCTCAACCAAGATAGGTTTTACTTACAACTTCATCACTCAACCACCTTCCTATGAAATACTCAACTTAGCAAACATCACTCTCAACTCAACTGCCATCCTACGGCTCAAAGATTCAGCCATCACCTTAGCTTTCCTCGGATGGTAAGCAACAGACAACCCACACTTATTCTCTTTGGACAACCAACAAATTCTTTCCCCACACCAAAGCAACAATGCACAAACCACCACACCATCTCAACCTCTATAGAAAACATAACTCAAAAGAAAACCCCATAAGGTTGATAACCAATTCTTGATAACCGCAACGGTTTCCATACCATCACCATCGAACTAACCCTAATTGACATCCTTCCACATACCATGTACCCAACTAAGCCTTTCACCAACCTCCACTCCACACAACAAACTTCAGACTAACTTGCACAAAACTGTCAACATTGTCTTAAGCAAACTCCACCACCAACAACAACATCATTATGGGTCATATTAACCATATCACATCGTCACAACAAATCATCCATTTTACCCATGAATGATAAAACCCAACATCCAAACAGCAACCCATGTCGGTCTTAAAAACTCTCAAATCTTATCATGTTATAGATACACCAATCACACAACTTCCCAATGGAACTTAGAAACCCAAGAAAACCGTACTCAAACAAACGATTGACCCAACAACTCTCATAAGAAAACTCCATACCATCGATAGAACTTACTACCAACTTATGATGATTCTTCCCGACTTCAACCCTGGGCACCCTTACTACTAACAATAACCCAAAAAAAATTGATACTCATTCTTACCTTATCTGCAAGATAAACATTTACATATGATTCAAACATAATCCAAACCAGCTTAGTCGAAAACACATGTTTTTTTTTCAAACTCCTACCACAACACTTACCACCAAACTCATGGAAAAAGATTACCATAAGCCCTGCTCAAGATACCACTCCATCTTGGTACTTTTCGAAACAACCATACGGTTCACCTATCACGAAAAGATTCTCAACACAAAACTAAACTTTGCCAAGAACATATCCTTCACTAGACCCTCAACAAACACTTTGCCACGACTTGTCCCCGAACAACTTTACCAAGGTTGAATTTCTCTCATAGATCCACCATATAACTAGGTCTCCCTATAGGTTAACCGATCATCTTCCCTTGTAACTCCATAACAACCCAGGCTTATCCCACATAACAAATTCCCATTGCAAGCACCCTTATGTAAGCCAAGTCATCCCTAGTTGCTAACATTCTACAAAACATATCATACAAGAAACTTACCAACTTTGTGTCAACCTTAACATTATACCCATTATAACGATAATATCTCCAACTTAAGGTTTAGCCACCATAACCAACTCCACCAAGATTCAAAATTTAAAATCTACACATCATTAAGTGACTACACTTAACCCAAAACTTCTTCCCATTACCAACTCATCGATAAATAAACTCTTACCTTAACTATACCACAATAAAAACCAAGCTTGTAAAACCATTCATTCCACTAACTCCAACACCTCTTATTTTATAACCTTGCCAAGGCAGTAATCATAATGATGAAACATCCACAAACACGAACCCACCGAACACCAAGACCTCAAGACACTTTTCGATAAAAGCAAACCCATAAGACTGAACAATCGATACAAACCATAAATTGTCCAGCGATCCACATTACACCACTTCAGACATCATCAAAGACTAACTTTACCCAAAGTATATCCAACTTAACATTCTGTAAACACAACGTGTACACTTTCCTCCTTTATAGTACAACCAAACCTCTCAAGGTCACAACAATCTATGATTCACACCCCCAATTTCACAACTCTCATACTAGACTATATCTCATATTTTACTTCCATCCTAACCATACCAGATCGATTACAACCCCCGATCTAACTGCACATTAACCATACTATAAAGAATTCCATGTAATTTCCATAAAATAATTTCACATTACTCAGAAAAAACACCAACCCGCCTCACTCTACAAAACTTGCTGCAACCTTGTTACAACCTCTAGATCTTAACTAGAAAGAATCCGTAAAACTCAGCCCTTCCTTTAGTAATGACCAACTCAAACTAACCATAACATATTGTATTTACCTTGGTTTCAAACATTCACAACTCTGAGACCAACCACTCATTGTTCATCCAAGACTATTCCTTAACCAAAAGGGTAGCTTTCCCACTACACATTCAGCTTAACACCACAAGAAAGTTCTTTCAACCTCTTCTTTTTTTTTTCCTTTCATACCTTCACCTTAAAAGAACCAACCACTCTCCACTTACACCCTCAAGGAGCTACTCGCAAGTGTGAACAAATATATGCATGATTTCCTGTATGCCCTCATAAATGCCTATGCAAGTGCATATGCATGTAAATGCAATTTCTAATGTCATGCTCAAGAATGTATGCATGTCCTACATTATCTATAAATATATACATATATGTGCTCTTAATCTAAACATGATTATTGTTCACACTCACAAATAACATCCTCAATTCCAACAACTTCAACTACTACCCTATTGACAGCTCCCAAGACAGGTTAGCAACAGCCGTACCAGCTTCAGCAGACTAAAACACATCCGAAAGAATGGTGCAACACCACAAACTAACCTTCCGGCCTAAGCGAAGACACACTTATAGAGGAGGAAGAATTTACTCTTCCCTAACAGTCGTTTTACCTTCAATCTTGACCATCAAAGTTCATACCAACAGTATCTAGTGACTTACGTCTCAGAAACATATTCAAAAACTTTAAACATGCAGTTTAAAACATAATGTTCAAATAAAACAAACTTACATTCGGGCAAGATCCAAGGGAAAACTGAGAGCATCTGAAAATATGTTGGCATTGGCAATGTGTAACCGATAACCCCAGTTTAACCATCATTACGCAAAGTACAATCATCACGAATAGATTTTCACACTCCAACAATATATCATACTCAATCACACATATCATGATCAATCGCACATTTAAGCACATAACTTAGCAATCCTATACATGCTTTAACCAACCAACTACACACTTTACAAATCAACAATACATTTTACAAACCTTACAAAACACTTTTCAAACCAACTACACATTTTATTAAACTTGACTTTGATACCACCAAATGTAACCCTCTTAGCCCGGCCTAGACGGAACCGACACTAACGGGTTACACGGGGAATATCAAACCAAACCCGTGAAGGTTCGATTCAATAAACAACCCAAAAATCCGTTATATTTTTTTATTTTAGCTTACCTATATGCACAATCTTATTCCTATGTGATAAGGTCTCATATAAAGCATTAACGGTAACACATTAATTAAAAACAAACATCCGATTAAACACTAACATAGATTAAGGACTAAAATGTAAAACTTTTAGATTCAATTAGTAAAGTAGAAATTCTTTCCATCAATAATCAATTAAGCATACAAGAGTTCCTCATAGTAAATTTCAACTCAAACGGATCATTCTAGCATCATCAATTGCATGTTTCACTAATTTAAGGACCAAAATGTAAATCTTCCAAAATACAAGGTCTTCATCTAATTTAGGTTAATTATCTTGAAATTAAATCAACTTTATGCATGCATACAAAATTTCAATTCAAAATAACATCGGTAAGTACCTTAATCGAACAAAGGAAGATATCCGGGACTAAAATAAAATTTCAACAATTAACAAATCCTGGTGGTCAAAGGTTTGGAAACCTTCCTGAAGGTTTCCAAACTTTTTGTAAAAGGTTTCGAAACTTTCCTGAAAATTTCCAAACCTTTCGCGTCCAGTAGCTTTTTAAACTTGAAACTGCCCGCAAGGTTTGGAAACCTTCGTGAAGGTTTCCAAACTATTTGTCAAAGGTTTCGGAACCTTCACTAAGGTTTCGAAACTTTAGGTCTGGAACCAAAAGTTTCGTTACACTAAGTACACAACATTTACCCAATACTCAACCATTAATGGGAACCACTAAATGCATCAATCCTAAACATAATTAGCAACATATGACACATAATCAACAACGTCACGGACATCAAACAAGTTATAGGCATGCTCCCTAAGAAGTGATTAACAATATAACAATCATGCTAGTACATGCTTCAACAATTCAAACAAATTCAAAGTTCAACAATTAACAATCAAACAATAATGGTCTTATTACAACATAATCCAAAGCCTAATTACACACCCTACACATGGGTTGGGTTACACATTGCCTTGCCCATTTTATTTGCCAAAAACATACCAAATTCAAGTGATTCTTTCCCTTGGTTTCCTTGCCTCGAACGAAGCTCCAAGTGCCTTTATTTTTCTGCAAGGATGAAAAGAGAGCTTAAGCAAACATGCTTAGTGAGGAAGCTCTACACAAATCATCAATGCATCTATTTAAAACTATGATAAAACCATAATTTGTAATACATTGTTAAATCATGCATGCTAACATCTCATGCTCATAATCTTTAAACCATATGCATCCTTGAATTTACATAACCTTGTCAAAACAATTTAAATGATGCACAATCTTCTTCTCAAATTCATGTATGTATATTGGCTTTCTAGTGACCACTTAATGTGAACCTTGAGTTCACCGAATATACGGATCCATGAGACCATTGTCTCGTCATGACACGAAGTCACCATTGACATGACACGAAGTCACCATTAGCACTACCACGCACGATCAGACACATAATCACCCTTGTTACGTGTAGGCGGCTCTACCACGCACGGTTGGACACAAAGTCACCCTTGTTACGTGTAGGCAATATTTTGTATTTTCAGTTTTGATTATAGTGCACTTAAGACAATCCTAATAACATGTCATTCGTATTCGATTCTAAATTTAGTGTCACTAAGACAATATCATAATCAAATGTGCATGATAACTTGCTGTTCATAATGCATGCATAATATGTTCAACAAATGAACCAAAAGCCATGCCCAAAGGCACCATTATATATATAAGGCAAATAACCATATTGTATTCCAAATCATAAAACTTGTTGCTCATAATGCATGCATAAATTGTTCAATAAATGAACCAAAAGCCATGCCCAAAGGCACCATTATGTATAAGGCAAATAACCATGTTGTACTCCAAATCATTTCTCATAATTTTTCATAATCATGGATGTTAAATAAGCTATGTATTTCAGCAAGTATCTCTCATGTATGCACCAATTCAAATCATGCTCATGTGTTTTCATAAAGCTCATGAATTATCAACATAATGCCTTTATCAAATATAGCCGAAACATTTATCGGTTTATCAAAAACATTTATATTACTTACTCTTGAACTATGGAAGGTTTTCACACTCTTCCATAGCCCCCAAAAACAGAACGTACCAAACGCGATTCGCTTTTAAAACCGAAACCACTCACCAACAAGCGAAACGAGCTTCCGCCGCACTCCGATGATCGCACCAACGCACCAGCAATCAAGCTTCTTCTTGTACCTCTTCTACAACATTAAAAACAGAGCATTCTCACATCACAACATGCTCAAACCAACAGCCATATCCGATCACCATTAAACTACCAAAAACTTAGCCGGAAAGACCGAAAACTAAGCCGAAACGCATCCGAACAACATCAGCCCAAAACCTAACGAATCTAACATCTAATCCACTTCAATTATGATCCAAAAATACTTCCAAACCATCCTTATATCTCCAGCAATATTAAAGCATCTAAAACAGCCCATAAAACAACCGAAAAACACCTTAAAACTACACCGATTGTATTATTCCGGGATTAAATTAATGTGATATCAAATCAAGACTCAATCAATCATTAAATCAACATAAAAACATGATTGAACTCATATAATTTCCAGCATTAAGTGAGATCCAAAAAGATTTCACAAAAACATTAAATCTAAAATTAAGAACATAGAATCAAGTGTTTATTCAAAGATTAGCAAGCTAATACTTGGGAATTTCAATAAAGAACCTTAGAAAAGAATAAAAATCCAGAAAATTACCTTCAAGATCTATTCACCAAAAATATGAAATTTTCCCCTTCTTGATTCCATGCAATTTGATGTAGATTTGATGAAATTGATGCATAGGTTTTGTAAAGGATGGAAAGATGATGCAAGTGATGTAATCTTTGTTGAAAAAGATGCAAAAATCAGGAAGGAATTGAAGAGAAAAGATGAAGAGAAAGTGGAGAGAAAATGAGAGAAAAAGATGAGAGAAAAATGAGGAAAAAGTGGTTTTGAGAGAAAATGATTAAAAACCAAATTAAAGTAATTAAAAATACCTTTTTGGTGAATAAATCATCATTAAAAATTAGAAATGGGTTTATGACCCTCTAAGGATTCTATGTTTAGCTTGCTTTTCAATTTAGTCACTAAAATAACATAATTTCCGAAAATTACCAAATAAGTCCTCAATTTTTCCAAAAATTACAAATTGGTCATTTATGCATAATTAAGCATATTTAAAAATCATTATAACATCCAAGTTATTTTCTTTTAAATTTTGAAATATATTTTTAATATTTCAAACCATTTTCCAAAACTATTATTTTCCCTAATTAAAAATATCCTTATTTTATTTTTCCAAGAATTAATGAACCGGAGAACTCGATTCCCCCCGAATCGAATCCTCCTAACTAAGCCTAAACTAATAACCCCAAAAACGGGATGTTACATTTCAAATTTAGGTGTTATGAACTTCGGGGGGATCTCTAAATCAGGGACTAGAGTGAGATCACTCGCGTTCAAGCCATGAGAATTCTCCTCCACTTCCCTAATCCGGAGTTTCTCTTCAAGATCCTTTCTAGTTTCCTCAAGTTGCTTAGAGAATTCGGCCTTTACTTTGCTAAATTTCTCAAGCTCATCCAATTTAGGCACATTATCACTGGCATTCTCGTCATTTTCGGTCATTTCAAATAACGGGTTTTGGATCGAAGTACCTGCTTGGAAGCTGAACGTTGCTCCCTTTTTTGGGACAGGGCCAAAGCCGATAACAATAGGGGAATATGTTGGGTCTACTCCCGTTTGGTATGGATTTTCTAATGCTCCTTTCCCTTTTGCATCATCCGACAGTTTGAGTCCTAACATTTGGGGAGTTGTGCTAGCATGTCTTGTTGAGCCTTCATCATTTATTCTTTCAACTCCAACTGCGATCTTTCCAACTGACTCCTTAAATCTGCCTCTAACTTGCTGAAATGTTCTTCCATTTTTCCTGCTTAGGACCGGGTGCAATACCGGTACAGAATGATTGCAAATTCTGTTTTACAATATTTTCCAATATTAATTTTAATTGTATACATGATTAATGCATGTAAAATGTATGAGGGGATGCATACGAATGATGAAATGCTTCAAATAATTATGCAAACAAAGGTGTTGATGATTGGTCTTAGTGCTAGTGGGAGATTGTTAGAGTATGCCCAAAGACCAATCATATGATGATTGTATGGATACTTTCATTTACCAATTTTATTGAATAAAGGCATTGTCATTGTTGTTTTCAGATATATGTGTCACATAAACTGAGAAACAATAAGGTCCATATAATAATATATGTATTATTATTAAAAGATCCTTAGTCAAGTATTATTATGGGTATGGATAATAATAATACGCTTAAGACTAACATGTGATAAATTGATGACAATGAGTTGTCATTGACATAGAGATGTCAGAATTAATACATGAATATATTAGTAGAGAATAATATATTGGATTGACCCACTATGAGCATATATCTTGGATTATTATGTGACGGTCACGATATTGCTCATAGTGATAACTATATTTATAATCCTTAGACTTGAGATTATTACTATCTCAACATATGTTGTTTTATGTTTTGATGCAGTTAAATGTGTTTCGTAATTAGTTACACTATAAAAACTGACATTGGACATATTACAATATATGTAGTGAGATGCGAATAATCAAGATAGGATTTGTCCTTCCTACATAATAGGAAAATATATCAAAGGCCACTTGATTGATTGAGACTAAAAATGCATGGCCATGCTTGAATATGTTGATATGAGATATCACAAATTATTCATTAATAGTAGTCCACTCTAGATATCAAGAAACACTAATAATAGGCTATACAAGTGTGACTATTCCAAGACTTGTGCCTATTAAAGATATAAAAGGACAAAAGGATATAATACATTAAAAGAGTTGGTCACAGACATGATACATCGAATCATGATCTCTTTAACTTAGATGACAATGATATATTGCTAGATGTCACTCATTATTTTTATTATTAGAATTGTTCTAATATTATTACTAACGTTACAATGAGCCTACAGGGTCACACCAAATGGTTGAAACAGAGAAAAAATATATAAGTATAAGTAGATTATATTTAATCCCGAATTTTAAATAAAGAATATAATTAAAGTAATTATATCCCTTTTAAATTCGAATTAAATATAGATTCTGATATTTAAGGAATTAATTAAAGTAATTATTTCCTATAAACCAAATCAGAATCAAACTCTTATACCTAGGGTTACACCTATATAAAGGATCAATTGGTCTAGCAGCCAAGATAGAGAATTCCGAATTCCAAACCCTGGAATCACGAGAAACAGTTTTTTCGAGATTTGCTCTCTTAACCGGGTGAACTGAGTAGAGACCGAGACGATATTCGTGGAGGCTAAAGATTCGAATTGTCGAACAATCGTGATTATCACAAATCTAGTTGTTGTTTTTGCTGCTTGTCAAGGAACCCAATGTAAGTCATCGTATTTCTTCCTCTCGATTCCGGATTAAACGTACATGGATCACTGGAAAGACCGTCATAATTTTGTTCCGCTGCGCCATGGGGTGTGCAGGCGATCCCAAAAATGACATTATAGCTCCATGGTCAGATATTGGGATCCTGTCATTAATCCTGATGTGCCTCTAAAGATCATAATCTGGCGTAGTTGATGAGTGCCTACAAGGAAGTTATTTACTACCCTTTTCACGGTACTTTATGCATCTATTATACACCAACTTGAGCTGAAATATGGACTCTTTGCATAATATTGGATATTCCGTTATCACAACTTACAAAGACGAAATTTATTGAGAATGCAGATATTATGACATATTCTGTACATGCATGAATATCTAGGGCACCAATTGGACCAGGCTAGCGCACTAAAAGCCCAAGTAAAAGACCAAACGGGAAAATTCTTCTAAAAAGCGGCAAACTTGGAAACATCAGATCTCTTGAAGAAGACTTCTTCCTTACTCTAAGTTAGAATATATTTAGGAAAGGTTTGCCTTAGGTTAAGACTATATATAGCCTAGCCGACCACATTGTTAAGGAGGCTGATTTTAGAGAGACCCTTCCTCTAAGGATTGTACCTATCGATATTATGTTCTAAATTTCTTAGGGATAGGTGAAGGTCGTAGATATTAGTGAGAGGAGATTATTTTTTGTTTCTTGTTCTAATGCAATAATAATATCAAAGTATGCTTATACTATTTCCATTCCTTGTTCTTGCATTCAAGCTCGAGAGATAAGTTTGTAAGTAATATATTTATCTAGCATCGAGAGGTGTAGATTCACGAAAGGGATAAGTACGGTGTTGTAGACACTAAATCGACCTAGAGATAGGTTAAGAGTTTCAGCAGCTAAAAGAAGTGTTTTATTGGTTGGTGATTATCGTTGATTTACGCCGAGAGGTATCGTCAAGGACCAGTCATCAACAGTGCTCTGACTTAGAGATAAGCGGAGTCACTACGGACACTTTGTTGAACTTTGATGCATTTGCCCAAGAGCAAGAGATTGCCACGGCAGAGAACACTAACGCTGCCGAGGTTGTATCTGTAGTATTACCGAAGCAGTGTTGTGTAATTGCATTGGACAAGAAGAAGATCAATCGAATCCACTAATTGACGCAGCTGGATCCTACCTACTTTCTCTATATCGTTTTTAATCCTTTATTTTATATTTTGTTATTTAATTATTTAGTTAGTTAAACGAATCCACTTATCTGTGTTTTTACTTTATCTTTCAGGAGAAAGGGAACAAAGGGAGACATATTAAGTATACCAATCCCTGTGAAGACGATACACGATATAGTTATCACTTTATTACTTGCGACATGTACACTATACATTTGTGCTATTATTACACGCAGCAAGTTTTTGGCGCCGTTGCCGGAGATTGACAACTAAATTTTGTTTTCTTTATTTTCTTACTCTTTAACTATTCTTTATTTAACTTTAATTCTAATTATTCATTATTTATTTTTTATTATTAACTTTGACTTATCTGGTATATGACCAGGGCAAACCCGAGTGGTCCATTGTACGAATTGAATCTTGAAATCGAACGCACATGACACCATCTAAGGCGCAACCTGTTTCACGACATGGATGATCCACCAAGAGGACAAATTTCACCTGTTGATCATAATGTACAGCCACCAGCAATGCCGAGGCAGCCCATTGTTAGAGACTTTCTAGTGGAAGACCTAAACGGACTAAACCCTGGCGTAGTCCCTCCAGAAATTGAAGCAACTCACTTTGAGCTCAAACCAGTGATGTTTAACATGTTAAACACAATTGGACAGTTTAGTGGGCCTGCTACTGAAGATGCAAGACAGCATCTTAAATCTTTCATGGAAGTGTGCAATTCTTTCAAGATCCAAGGATTCCATGAAGATATTTTACGATTAAAGTTGTTCCCCTATTCACTGAGTGATAGAGCGAAAACTTGGTTAAATGGCATCCCAAAAGGATCCATAGGATCTTGGGAGGAACTCTACCGAGAATTCTTTACGAGGTTTAATCCGATAAATCTCTATGATCACATCCGTAATGAAATCACATCATTTCGGGATGATGATGATGAACCGATGTATGAGGCCACTACATGGTTTTCCCTTGTGGACGCAAGTCTCAATGTTTTATAATGCTACCAATGCCTCCACAAGGATGATGCTAGATGCTTCCGCAAATGGGACACTTTTGGATAGAGTACCCGCGGAGGCCATTGAGATTCAGGACAAACTCGCAAGGAACGACTTCCAGTTTCCCACATCATAACGAGGAGGAATGAAACGCCATGCCACGACCCATGAATTAGACACACCCAGTTTGGTGGCAGCACAATTGTCTTCTCTGGTCAAGATGGTTCAGAATATGTAAGCCCAGAGAAATATACATGAGGTTAAGGCAATCAACTCATCTGATTACATGCAAGATGAGGAAACCAGCCTGTATGTTGGAAATTATAACAGGAACAATCAAATGATGTCCAACAACTACAACCCACCCTGGAAAAGGCATCCAAACTTTTCATGGAGTAACCCCAATAATGCCTTAAATCCAATCAACCAACCCCCTGAATTCCACCACCAAAGTCAGAACATGCCGCAATAGCACACCCAACAGTCCATGCCACAACAACAGGTACAACAGCAGTAGTCTCTGAACGCGTTGGCAGATTCTCTCACGGCTTTCATGACAAAGACTGATTCATACATGGTCGAGAATAGCCGCTTCATGAAGCGTACTGATGACTTCATGAACCGAACAGAGATGAGACTGCAGAACCAGGAGGCTGCAATCAAGTCTTTAGAAACCCAAGTTGGTCAATTTGCCCAACGACTAAACACTCGACCACTAGGGAGTTTACCTAGCAATACTGAGGTTGCTAAGGTGTTAGGCCACGAGCAATGCAAAATAATTACGACAAGAAGTGGCCTACAATTAAAGGATAAAGAAGGGACCTCAATCGATAGAGTCCAACCAGAAAAGCAACATCATGAGGACTCAGAAGCTGAGTAGGACCCTTCCGAGAGCACTGCCACGGTAGCAGAACCAGCAGAACCAGAAACACCTGCCGAGGCAGCTGCAGATAAGTTCACCCCAAGTATTAAACTCAATATCCAAGAAAATCTGGAGGACACAAGACCACCACCTCCTTTCCTGCAGAGGTTAAAAAAAAACAAACAGGATCACCAATTTCGGAAATTCCTAGACATCTTAAAGCAAGTCCATATCAACTTGCCATTAGTTGAGGCTATTGAACAAATGCCTAACTATGCTAAGTTCTTAAAGGACATAATATCCAAATGACGAAGGCTAGAGGAATTTGAAACAGTGGCAGCCACTGAAGGTTGCATGGCCATGCTGCATAATCGCATGCCGCTTAAGCTAAAGGATCCTAGATGCTTTACAATCCCTTGTGCGATTAGGGATGGTTACAAAGGAAAGGCCCTATGCGACTTGGGAGAAAATATCAATCTAATGCCCAAATCAGTTTTTCAAAAACTTGGAATAGGGCGGGCAAAACCAACAACAGTACTGCTCCAACTTGCAGATCGATCCTATGTGCACCCCGAAGGCAAAATTGAGGATATTCTGGTTAAGGTCGACAAGTTTATATTTCTTGCCGACTTTCTCATCTTTGATTGTGAGAACGATGATAATGCACCGATCATATTGGGTCGACCTTTTCTTGCTACTAGACGAACCATCATCGATGTGGAAAATGGCGAGCTCTCAATGCGGATAAACGATCAACAAGTCAAGCTGAACGCATTCCATAATCTAACAAATTCAGACGCTCCAGTAGAATGTAAGGCTCTCCATACACCAAACCAGGGTACTAAAACATCTTGCTTGGTCAGTACGCTCAACAGACTGTTCGGTAACAGAATAAAGCCCAAAGGAGAAGTCAAATGCACTGAAGGGACTGACCAACACGTGAAGGAAGATACGAGCCAGAAAGAGATAATCAAATTGGGAGATGTATTCACATGCACTCCACAAGTAACATAATCTCTTCTCTTCTATTTTAGTTACTATATTAGGACTAGTTTATATATTGTTATGTGTTATTTTCAGTATTTTATGTTTTATTTTCAGTATCTTATGTTCTATATGTTGTTATGTTTTGTTTTATGTTTTTAAGTTTTTTTAAAGCAACGAATGCAGGAAAATTATTTCATAGCAGGAAGTCTACTGTCGCGGCAGTGTACTATGTCAGAGCCGCAAAATTCCTAACGGGCAGAAAAAGTGTAATGGCACTCTACCGAGAAACCCGTCGCGGTAGTAATTGTTCAGCAAGGCAGTAAATGCCTAATAGTTAATTTCTAACAGTCATATTTTTACAGCCTATATAAGCAGCTTCTTTGCTGTGAACTATTTACTCTTGCATTCTTGCTACTTTTGCTTTCTTTAACAATCTTTCTCTCACTATCTTTCCAAGTTCTTAAAATTTTCAGAACCCTCTCTACTACTTCGGAGTATATTTTTTGCGACTTCAACACATCTCTCGCCAACATGATGATGACATGCTTCCCAAATCAAGGGGCGCAATTCTCAGAATTCCCAGCTAACATTGATGAGTGCCTAAAAGGTAGTTATTTACTATCCTTCTCATGGTACTTTATGCATCTATTATACACCAACTTGAGCTGAAATATGGACTCTTTGCATAATATTGGATATTCAGTTATCACTACTTACAAAGAAGAAATTTATAGAGAATGTAGATATTATTACATATTCTATACATGCAGGAATATCTAGGGCCGAAGAAGCAGTGAAGAAGTGTTGAGGTCGAGGCAGAGACAAAGGCCGCGACAGCATCTAGAGTGGCAGCATCAACATTGTAGGCGATTGAAAGATAAAAATATAGAGAACATTATGGAAGAAGCAGCGCACCAATTGGACCAGGCTAGCGCACTAAATGCCCAAGTCAAATACCAAACGGGAAAATTCTTCTAGAAGGCGGCAAACATGGAAATATCAGATCTCTTGAAGAAGACATGTTCCTTACTCCAAGTTAGAATCTATTTAGGAAAGGTTTGCCCTAGGTTAAGACTATATATAGCCTAGCCGGCCACATTGTTAAGGAGGCCGATTTTAGAGAAACCCTTCTCCTAAGGATTGTATCTATTCACATTTTGTTCAAAATTTCTTAGGGATAGGTGAAGGTCGTAGATATCAGTGAGAGGAGATTGTTTCTTGTTTCTTGTTCTAATGCAATAGTAATATCAAGGTTTGCTTATCCTATTGCCATTCATTGTTCTTGCATTCAAGCTCGAGAGATAAGTTTGTAAGTAATATATTTATCTAGCATCGAGAGGTGTAGATTCACGAAAGGGATAAGTACGGTATTGTAGACACTAACTCGGCCTAGAGATAGGTTAAGAGTTTCAACAGCTAAAAGAAGTGTTGGATTGATTGGTGATTATCGTTGATTTATGCCGAAAGGTATCATCAAGGACCAGTCATCAACAATGCTCTTACTTAGAGATAAGCGGAGTCAACTGTGGATACTTTGCTGAACTTTGATGCATCTTCCCAAGAGCAAGATATTGCCGCGGCAAAGAACACTAACGCTACCGAGGTTGTATCTACAGTACTACCGAAGCAGTATTGTGTAATTGCATTAGACAAGAAGAAGATCAATCGAATCCACTAATTGATTCAGCTGGATCCTACCTACTTTCTCTATATGGTTCTCAATCCTTTATTTTATGTTTTGTTATTTAATTATTTAGTTAGTTATACAAATCCACTTATCTGTGTTTTTACTTTATCTTTCAGGAGAAAGGGAACAAAGGGAGACATATTAAGTATATCAATCCCTGTGGAGACGATACACGATATACTTATCACTTTATTACTTGCGATGTGTACACTACACAGTTGCGCTATTATTACACGTAGCAATAGTCATACTTTCTACACTTTCTTCTACTCGAATACGGTAGCAATGATCCCATGCCCTTGATATGGCTTGTATCTTGGCTCGGTATTCATTCTTGTAAAGAAACTCGACACCACTTAGACCTACTATGAACGTGATAAATTGTCGAGATCCGAACTGACTTGACACCAAAAGGGGTGCGCAGGCAATTCCTCCGTATAAACCAATCATTGGGAGCCAATTGTAATCACCAACCCTATAGAGGAAGCGAAATTCATGATCCATCTACGGAACTCTCCACACGATGTTTTCGTCCTACAGATTTCTAAAGATTTTTGACCATTTCCTTTTGTCTAAGTCCTCCCGCCATTTTCTAGCCAAATATTCTCGTATTGGGGAAAAACTTCCTTGAAAAATACCTGACAGAGTTTGGGTTGACTCTCTCCAAAAGTGACTCTGAATCCAAATCTGAAGGAGCTGCGCACAACCTTTAAAACGTCCTTCCTCATGCTTTCGACAGGCTTTTAAAGAGATGAAAGTTTCGGTCAATATAGCCATTACTGGGTTAGCTTCTTTTTCAAACGATCAAACAGATCAAGAACGGCTACATCTATATTGCCCAAAACTCGGGGAAAAATAACCAACCCGTATATAGCTACAGCAAATAAGCCCATCTTTATTTCTTCATCTGGGTGTATAGGTATAACATATCAAATGTTTTCCCACGAGAATGCAACGCCTTCTCCTCGAACTTGAATCACACCTTGAGCCCAAGCTTCACTCATTCCGGCTAAAGAACTCAACTTCGACGGGGAGTTAGGGGACTTAGGCGGCTTTGAATAGATCAAATCCTTGTTGACGTTTCTTCGGTTGATTAAAGCAGTATATTCCTCTATTGTGGGCATCAGATCGTTTCCATTAAAAGTGAAACAACAAAATACAGGATTCTAGAACTGAAACGCAACTCGGAGTAAAAGTTGATTGATTCTAACATACATCAACTGATCTATATCTCCATAACTCTCACGAAACAGACCTTGCATTCGTTGGGCCCAACTCTCCCACATCTTCTTTAACTCATATAGATCGTTCTGTTGGAGACTGACATATGTATATCCGGGCACTATCGCTCACTCGGTAAACTATCTCCGAAGGTTCTTTGACTAACTTCTGACCAATGTCGAACAGCTGAATTCAGGTCTTGTGAATTAAGAAGCCTTTTATCTATGATGAAAGCTCTCAATGCGGGCAAACCACTCGAATCAACACCTTCATAAAAATGCAACAAAGATGCAAGGAAAGAAAAAGGGAAATATGTTAGTGAGGATAATATGAATAATGAAATCATAGTTAAATGGTATGAATAAATGACAAAAAGGAAGACAAATAAAAACTAGACATCACACCTAATTCACCAAGGTTATCCACATGACTCTAACGGGGTGGGTTGACTATGTTCTCTATATGTAATTTTGGTACTAGGAGGTACCCGAATTGTCCTTGCTGTCCTATTCTAAGAGTAGCAAGGCCCCAGATCATCACCCATTATAGGCTCATCTCAATCGAGTTTAATCTGAGAGGACTATTTCGCTATGCCCATATGAAAGAACAATATCCTCACGAAAGCATAAGGTAGTCGATCCCCGAAGGTACTTTTCTAGGGTCATACGAAGGAACAATTTCCTCACGAAAGCGCTAGCGTTTTCCCCCCACTTTGAATAACGGTTTTAAATGTTGGGTGTACAAACATTAAAATATGTTCTCCTTAATAAATAAATAACAATTTAATTACCACTTTACATAATAACTTTCCAAAACTAATTAAGTGATGGTTTAAAAGCAAGGCTTGACTCTCTAAAATGTCCCCAACAGAGTCGCCAACTGTAGCAACCCCCTTTTTATTTTAAAATCTTGTAGTGAAACTTTACTTAGAAAAAAAGGTGGAGGATCATAAATTAAAATTTTGAAAGTTATGGAATTTGTGAATTTAAAATGGAAATGAAAATTTGGGGAAAATTAAATTTGAATGAGAAAATGGTTTGGGAGTTTAAGGCTAAAAATTGGGGATTTTAGATTTTAGAAAGAGAAATTAAAATTAAAAATCGAAGATGGAAACCTAGGGTTTTAGGAAACGATTAAGAAAGTGGAGTCGCCACCGATCACTTTGATAGACCGGACACCAAAAAATCAGAGATTTAAAGAAAGGGGTTCGGGAGTCGGTTACGATTTAAAAATAGGATCGGTATTTCCAATTCGCCCAAACTTGGTACCTTTGAAAATAATTTCGCTTAATTAATCTTGGAAATTCTAATTTAAAGCGGTATTAAATTGATTATTTATATAAAAATTCGGGTATATTTTAACATCACTTTACTCGGAGATAGGCACATACACCGCCACCACTTCGCTTGGTGTTAGGCCTGCTACGACCGAGTAAAGAATTAGTTAACTCATTAATTAAGACGTTGATTGTGTTTTCGATTCGAATATAGTGCACGAAAATAAACATAACACAATATATAAATAAATAACAATGCAATAATTCAATGGACAACAATAAGCTTGTGAATGAATTAAATAAACATAAGAAGATATGCATGAGACATGATAGCCCCTAAATAAATCTAATCGCACATTGAAAAGGGAGTAAAATAAAAAAAAGGAAAACTGGAAAGCCGAAAACAGAAAAAACTGGAAAACATGGATTTAATCAGAAATAAGTTAAGATTAGCCTCGAATGGTAGTTAAATTGTAAATAAAACAAAACAAACGGGCCCTTCCATTGTTATTTCGAAACAAGGAAGGACCCCTTTTGTGAACCTAGGAAGGCGAAAGGACCTTCTGGTAGTTAGACCAAAATCCAAATGGGGATTATTCCCTAGGCAGTGACCAGAATGAAACAAACTTAGAAAAGCAGGGACCTGGAGTGTGAAGGACTGGACGCGGAGGGGTTTAAAATAATATTAACCCGTTTTAAAAATAGAGGAGCCAGTATAAGAGACAAAAAGAAATAAGAGATGAACCATTTCCCTCATTTTTGGCTTGAACCCGAGGAGAAACTAAGGATCCTCTCCCTTGTTCATGCCTTACCCAGAAAAGAACAAGATCTTTCACGGTGTTCTTGTTCTCAACCAAAAAACGAATCCGATGAAACGAAAACCCTATTTTCCTATAAGAAGAAAATGAAGAAATGACAACCCTCTTCCCTTTAGCTCACCAGTTGAAACTCCCAGCGAAGGACATATGGTTTGTCGCTGTTGGGATTTGAAGGCCCAAAGAGAATGAGAGAAGAACCGCTCCCGTCAAGCTCACCTTTTTAAGATTCCCGAAGGAACCTAGAAGGCTTATCGTAAGAAAGGAGCCATGGTTCGACTCAAGAGGTAAAGTAAAAAACTCTCTTTACTCTCCTCCTCACATGCATGAAAAAAACCAAAGAAAAAAAAGCTACCTTTCAAACTTTTTTCTTGATGAAAAAAGAGTCTTACAAAGATTGCCAGGGATTTTTTCTTTTATCCCTTCTGATTACACGAGTAAAGAATCAATTTTCTTGATTATGAGAATCCGTTTTGAACGTATTCATGTGAATCTCTGATAATTGTCAATTGGTCTGCTATTGCTCTCTAAAGATTTCCACATTTGGTTTGCTTTTGTGTCATTCGTAGTGTTTATGTTTTAAAAATCTTAGTATGTTTTCTTGCGAGGTGTACGATTCTGGGAGAATGAGAACACCAGCCGAATGGTCGGTGATCGGCCGGTGAACGAACGGTGATAGAAATGAATGGTCAGATCTGGTATCGAAAGGGCGCGGTTGAGATGCACGCGCGCGTAAGGAGTGCGAATCATCACGCGTGCAGCAGGTGTGGGATTCCAGAAGCCTCCTTGCTACGATCGTCGCTGTTAGATCAGGGGTCGATCCAACGACCCTCCTTTGGCTGCGTAGAAGAAAGACCTGGGATTAGGATTTTGATAATTGCAACCGGTTTTGGGCTCACAAGATGGACTTGGTGTAATTAATTTAAATAGACCGAGTGTTTATTAATTCAGGCTTATGTATTTTGACTGTTTATAAAACAAATATGAGCTGACTTTTTTATTTGGGTTTTCATTGGACTAAAAATAAAAACTTGGGTTTTCATTTAATTACCATATGTTGTATTTTTAATTTATTCTAATTTATAATAATAATAATAATAATATATAAAAAGAAACGAAAATAATAAAAGTGATAATAAAATAAATAAATGAAGTAACGGAAATTAAAAAAATATATTAACAAAGTTAAAGTAAAAAAAAACAAATAATTATGTTGAAAATGTAATAAAATAATTTTGAATTTTCTTCCAACAAAGTGACAAAATTTTTAAAAGGTTAATATATATAAGAAAGAGATTAAAGAAACCATAAACTAGAACATATTAAGCCCACATAAAAAACACCCACATACATGATTTTTGATTTTATAGAACTATAATGCTCATTATTTGAATAAAATTAAAAATTGGGTTTTCCTTCGGATAAAATTAATGATTACTGATGCGTGTAATAATAGCGCAACTGTGCAGTGTACACGTTGCAAGTAATAAAGTGATAAGTATATCGTGTATCGTCTCCACTGGGATTGGTATACTTAATCTATCTCCCATTGTTCTCTTGCTCCTAAAAGATAAAGTAAAAACACAGATAAGTGGATTTGTTTAACTAACTAAATAACAGAACATAAAATAAAGGATTGAGAACGATATAGAGAAAGTGGGTAGGATCCAGCTGCGTCAATTAGTGGATTCGATTGATCTTCTTCTTGTCCAATACAATTATACAACACTGATTCGGTAGTACTGCAGATACAATTATTATTGCATTAGAACAAAGAAACAAGAAAAAATCTCCTCTCACGAATATCTGCAACCTCCACCTATCTCTAAGAGATTTAGAACATAATGTCGATAGGTACAAATCTTAGGGGAAGGGTTTCTCTAAAATTGGCTCCCTTTAACATGTGGCCGGCTAGGCTATATATAGTCTTAACCTAGGACAAACCTTTCCTAAATATACTCTAACTTGGAGTAGGGAGCAAGTCTTCTACATGAAATCTGATGTTTCCAAGTTTGCAACCTTCTAGAAAGCTTTTCCCGTTCGGTCTTTGACTTGGGCTTTTAGTGCGCTAGCTTGGTCCAATTGGTGCGTTGCATCTTCTAGAATATTCTCTATATTTTTGTCTTTCAGTCGCCTATCATGTTTATGTTGCCACTCAGGATGCTGCCGCGGCCTTGTCTCTGCCTCGGCCTCAATGATGCTTCTCTGCTGCCTCACCCCTGGATATCCCTGCATGTACAGAATATGTAATAATATTTGCATTCTCTATAAATGTATGCTTTGTAAGTAGTAATAACGAAATATCTAATATTATGTAATGAGTCCATATTTTAGTTCAAGTTGGTGTATAATAGATGCATAAAGTAACATGAGAAGGGTAGTACATAACTGTCTTTTAGGCACTCATCAAATACCCCCAAACTCAAACTATTGCTTGTCCTCAAGCAATGCAAGACATCAAATTGCCGAACCTTACTCCCCTTTGGTCTTACTTTCCCATCTATTCTCCCCACCATGGTTATGTCTATCTCTCCGTTTTAGCCACTAGTTTACCCAAGGACTTTTACTAAGAAACAAGCTATAAGGCTAGGTGAGTGTGTGCATTTTATGGACAAGATTGATTTAAGGCTTTCTTAGATAAACTCTAGGTTCAAGACAAGTAGAATTTGGATTAAAGCTATCTCCTTAAAACAACAAGTCTTGAGCCAATTTTAGGCATCTCAAGATATGCTTTTTCTATATTTTATTTTATTTTAAGCGAACTTTAGCATACTAGAGCCAGTTTCGAGAACCTATAGAATGAAGGAGAGCAAAACTAGAGCTAGTTTCGGGCACCTCTAGTTATTTTACCAAAAGATTCTAAGCCTTTATCACCTAAGTTCATTAAAAGAACTCCTAAATCCAAGTCCAAAAAGCGTTTCTTTGTTTTCTAACCTTAAAGCAAGCTTCTAAGTTTTATTCTATGAGTATCCTATGTTTATCCCTTCAAAACAGAACTTGGCCATGGTAGGGAGAAAGATTTCTATAGCCTTAAAGGAGTAAGCTAAAGCAAATCTGATGTAGAGTAGTGCAAGATTAAAAACAGTAATTCAAGAAAAGAGAATATTGCCAAAAAAATTTTCAAAAAAGAATACTCTCTTTTACATGGTAATGTCGCGGCAGTGGTTTACCTCGGCAGTGCTTCTGCACCTACAATACCCCCAAACTCAAACCGAGCATTGTCCTCAATGCTCAATATATAAGGCAAACAACAAGTAAATAAGAGATGTGGTGTTGGATCAGTCTTCGTAGATCTACTCGAAGATGTCTTCTGTGATTCCCGATTCTGTCAAAAACAACAAAAAAAAATAAGAACAAAAATAAAACTAAAACTAATAATTAAATATTCAAAATTAAATCAGAGGAGGATGTCATGTAGATGCATCACCTAAAGTGATGGTTGCCATCATTTTCGTTTCTTGATGTTCAGAGTAATGCTTCAACCGTTGGCCATTCACTTTGAATTCAACACCTTCTTTTTATGACTTAATTGTGACTACTCCATGGGGATAAACCTTAACAATTCCGAAAGGACCTGACCATCTGGATTTGAGTTTCCCAGGGAATAACTTGAGTCTGGAGTTAAAGAGGAGGACTTGCTGCCCTGGTAGGAACTGTCGCGGCAGCAGTTTGCTGTCATGCCAGCGTTTTGTCTTCTCCTTATAGATCTTGGCGTTATCATAAGCTTTCGTCCTCAATTCATCTAATTCGTTAAGGTCCAGTAGTCGTTTTTGTCCAGCTTTTACCCATTCCATATTCAGATTCTTTACTGCCCAGTAAGCTCTATACTCAATTTCCACGGGCAAATGACAAGCTTTTTCAAATACTAATCTATAGGGTGATGTCCCCAAGGGTGTTTTGTAAGTTGTCCTATACACCCACAAAGCATCGTCAAGACGATGAGACCAATCCTTTCTAGAAGTATGTACTACCTTTTCGAGGATTTGTTTCAATTCCCTATTTGCAAGTTTAGCTTGGCCATTTGTTTGTGGATGATATGCCATGGCCATTTTATGAGTGACACCTATTTTTTTTAGTGCCGCGACAATGAGCCTATTGTCAAAGTGCTTACCTTCGTCGCTAATGATGACTCTCGGTACTTCAAATCTTATGAATATGTTTTTCTTGAGAAATTTGTATACTGTCTTGGCGTCATTGTGGGGCGTGGCGATTACTTCAACCCATTTGGACACATAATCCACTACTACTAGGATGTAGAGATTTCCTTGAGATGAAGGGAATGATCCCATAAAATCTATTCCCCATACATCGAATAATTCTACTTTCATTATTGGCTTTTGTGGCATCTCGTTTCGTCTAGATATATTGCCCGTCCTTTAGCATCAGTCACAAGCCTTGCAATAGAGGTGAGCATCTTTGAAGAGCGTCGGCCAATAAAATCCTGATTGAAGTACTTTTATTGTTGCTTTATTTCCACCAAAATGTCCTCTACACGGTAGATCGTGACATTGTTGAAGAATTGCTTGTTGTTCCTCTTCTGGGACATATCATCGTATAACCTGATCTGCACATTGTCGAAACAAGAGAGGTTCATCCCAGAAATAATGTTTGACATTATGCTGAAACCTCTTTTTTTCGTTATAGCTTAAGTTATAAGGAACTATGCCACTGACTAAAAAGTTAACAAGATCAGCATACCAGAGAGTTGTTGTTACTACTTGTATGTCTTCTTTTATAGATTCTGAAATATATTCAAGCAGTGCCTGGGCCTCGCAATCATGTACTGCTATGGGTGCTGCCTCGGCAGTATCGTCATCATTTGTTGCGGTATGCAATATTTGTTTATCTCAGAAGGTGTCTTGTATGTCTTCCAGTTCGTTGTTATAGCCTTCATTTTCCAGTCTGGATAAATGATCAGCTACATGGTTCTCAGTACCTTTTCTATCTTTTATCTCCACATCAAAATCTTGTAGCAGAAGAATCCATCTTATCAATCTTGGTTTGACCTCCTTTTTGGAGAAAAGGTATTTAAGCGTCGAATGGTCCGTATGGACGCTAACTTTAGTGCCAATGAGATAGGAACGAAACTTATCATAGGCAAACACTACTGCTAGTAATTCTATCTCGGTTGTAGTGTAATTTACCTGAGCATCATTGAGTGTCTTGCTAGCATAGTAAATAACATGGAAGAGATTGTTTTTCCTTTGTCCAAGTGCTGCCCCGACAACATGATCACTTGCATCACACATTAACTCGAAGGGTAGGGTCCAATATGGTGGAACCACTATCGGTGCTGTAACTAGCTTTTCCTTTAGGGTCTTGAATGCTTCAGTTCATTTGTCGGTAAATTCAAATTTTCTATCATGCTCAAGTAGGTTATAGAGAGGTTTAGAAATTGTAGAAAAGTTAGAGATAAACCTTCTATAAAAACCTGCATGACCCAAGAAGCTTCGAATTCCTTTCACAAAGATGGGTGGAGGTAAATTCTTTATCACATCAATCTTGGCTTTATCAACCTCAATTCCTTCTAATGATATTTTATGGTCCAGTACTATGCCCTCGTTTACCATAAAATGACATTTTTCCCAGTTGAGGACTAAATTGGTTTTCTCACATCTTTGTAGTACTTTCTTCAAATTGCCTAGGCAGTTGATAGGCGTGGTATAAGCACTATTTTGAGTGCAAGTGTACACGTCGTGAAATAATAAAATAATAAGTATATCGTGTATCGTCTCCACAGGGATTGGTATACTTAATATGTCTTCATTCGTTTCCTTGCTCCTGAGAATAAAATAAAAACACAAATAAGATTGTTTGTTTTATCTAACTAAATAAGTAAATAAAAAAACATAAAATAAAGAGTTGAGAACGATTATAGAAAAAGCGGGTAGGATCTAGTTGTGTCAATTAGTGGATTCAATTGATTTGCTTCTTTTCTAATGCAATCGCACAACACTGCTTTGATATTATTGTAGATACTACCTCGGAAATGTTAGTGCTCCTCTGCCACGACAATCTCTTGCTCGTTGGCAGAAGTATCAAAGTTTAGTAAAGTGTTCGTAAGTGCCTCCGCTCATCTCTGAGTCAAAGTACTATTGATGCTCGGTCCTTGATGATACCTTTCGGCGTAAACCAAAGCTAACCACCAACCAATCCAACACTTCTTTTAGCTGTTGAAACTCTTAACCCATCCTCGAATGCCTCCACCGGAGTACAGGCCGAGTTAGTGTCGCCAACACCGTACTTATCCCTTTCATGAATCTACACCTCTCGATGCTAGATAAATAGATTACTTACAAACTTCCCTCTCGGGCTTGGATACAAGAACAAGAAATGGCAATAGGATAAGCAAACTTTGATTTTATTACATAAGAACAAGAATACAAGAATCAATCTCCTCTCACTAATATCAACAACCTTCACCTATCCCTAAGAAATTTAGAACATATTATCGTAAAAGTACAATTCTTAGGGAGGAAGGGTTTTCTCTACAAATCGGCTCTCCTAGACAATGTGGTCGGCTAGTATATTTATAGTCTTAACCTAGGGTAAACCTTTCCTAAATAGACTTCAACTTGGAGTAGGGAACAAGTCTTCTTCAAGGATTCTTATATTTCCAAGTTTGCCACCTTCTAGAAAGGGTTTCCTGCTTGGTCTTTGAATTGGGCTTTGAGCACGCTAGCCTGGTCCAATTGATGCGATGTGTCTTCTAGAATATTCTCCATATTTTTATCTTCTGATGCACCTCCATTGTTGGTGCTGCCACACTGGATTCTGCCATAGCCGGTCTTCTGCCTCGGCCTCTACATAGCTTTTCTACCACTTCGGCTCTGGATATTCCTGCATATATAGAAATTGTCATAATATCTTCATTCTCTATAAATATTAACTTTGTATGTGGTGAAAACAGAATATCTAATATTTGAGCAAAGAGTATATGATTCGGTTCAAGTGGGTGTATAATAGGTGCAAAAAGTACCATAAGAAGGGTAGTATTACTGCCTTTTAGGAACTCATCAAATACCCCCAAACTCGAACTATTGCTTGTCCTCAAATAATGCCAAACATCAAATTGCTAAACCTTACTCCCCTTTGGTCTTACTCTTCCATCTATTCTCCCCACCATGGTCATGTCTATCTCTCCGTTTTAGCCACTAGTTTACCTAAGGACTTTCTCTGAAGAAACAAACTCTAGGGCTAGGTGAGTGTGTGCGTTTAATGGACAAGGCTGATTAAAGGCTTTTTTAGATAAACTCTAAGTTCAAGACAAGTAGAATCTTAGATTAGCTATCTCCGTAAAACAGCAAGTCTTGAGCCAATTTCGGGCACCTCAAGATATGTGTTTTCTATTTTCTTCTTTTTCTTTTGTAGCACCTATTTAGCATACTAGAGCCAATTTCGGGCACCTCTAGTACGAAGGAGAGCAAAACTAGAGCCGGTGATAGACACCTCTAGTTATCTTTCCAACAAGTTCTAAGTCTTTATCACCTAAGTTTATTAAAAGAACTCCTAAATCAAACAAGTCCAAAAAGTGTTTATTTTCTTGTCTAACCCTAAAGCAAGCTTCTAAGTTTTATTCCATGAGTATCCTATGGTTATCCCTTCAAAACAGTACTTGGTCATGGTAAGGAGAAAAATTTCTATAGCCTTAAAGGAGTAAAATAAAGCAAAGCAGACATAAGGCAGTGCAAGATTACAAACATAAATTCAAGGAAAGAGAAAAATTCAGAAAAAATTACTCCCTTTTATGGTATTGCCGCGACATTGGGTAGCCTCGGTAGTGCTTCTACACTTTCAATCTCCCCTAAAATCAAACCAAGCATTATCCTCAATGCTCAAAATATAAAACACACAACAATTAAAATATAGAAAAAGATGAGAGACATAAGGCATTATTTATAATGACTCCGAAGAGCTGCTTGTACGAATCATTCTTCTAGGCCTTGCTGCTGGTACTTTTCTCTTGGATTCTTGTCCTGGTGATTGCTGTTGTTTGGCCTGCCGATGCGATTGCACTCTGCTTAGCGGTGTGCGGTGCTTCGATACTATAACCTCATCCCCTTCGTCATTAGTGTCCATTATTTCTGTTCCTCCGCCTGCCGTGGCAATGGGTCTTGCTGATTCATGGGATGAACTGTGGTATTCATCAATCTCACAAGATAGCGTATCCCTACTTAGACTAGGCATAGAAATTGGTTCTCTTTGGGGAGAGTTAAATACAGCCCGCCTCTTGGATGGTCTTTGGCTAGTATATGATATTCCGGTAGACCTTGCTGGCCTGGAAGGTCCGGCAGCATAGAACTGTTGGTGCAGCCGTGGTTGGAAAGATTGTTGCGGTCCTGGGGTAGATGTTGTATCAGTATAAGAGGCGGTAGTGACGAACATATTGGCTGGGAATTCAGGAAATTGTGCCCCTTCATGTGGAAAGCTCTACATCATTATATTGGCTAGAGACTCGTTGAAGACATGTTGGTACTCCATGTAGCGCTGTTGGCGAAGGTCCATGGCTGTCATTCTTTGTAAAATCTCTTGGTATGGGTCTGGTCCGGCAGTCGGCTCGGCAGAGGCTGATGCTTCTGTTGAATACTGCCCTCCAGTGGTGTAGTCGGCAGTGAATTGCTGCGGTATTGCCTGGACAGGCTTTGCATGTGTTATCTGCATAACTCGATAGTAGAAGTCTCTTGTCCATCCCTTCCTAGTTGGCTTGTATTCATCCGTATCTTCGACTGGAACTCCTGCATTAATGCACAAGGCAGAGATTAAACAGGGGAAGTATAATGGTCCGCGTTCCTTTTTACCGCATTCATGGATTTCGTGAAGGATGATCTCTCCAATGTTGATGCTTCTCTTCTTGATGATGGACTGGATCAGTGCCAGTCTTTTTCGATCCACTGTGCTGTTGTGGGAAGTTGGGAAAAGTTGTCTTTTGACAAATGTACACCATATCTTGGCCTCGGGTACTAGACTGCCATGTTATTGAACTCTTATAGGCACCGGTTTTCCATGAAGTGTTGCTGTAGCAAAGCTCATCCTTAATCTCCTCATAGACTTGAGTGGTGATACTGGCTACGTAGTTGGCATGATCATCTCGTGTTGATGACTTTGGCATATCATTGTTCTGCTGAAATCCCTGCTCTTCCCATAGTTTTCGAGCAACGAATGATTGATTGAATCTTTCAGCAACAGTGGCTGGGGCAAATCTTGTGTAGTAAGCCATAGAACTGTTCGCGTAAGGTGGTTTGAGAATTTCTAGACTGAATAGAGATTGTTCTGAAAATTGCACGAAGTAGTGAGAGCAAGATTGTAAAAGTAAGTAAGGATAATAAGAATGCAAGGTAAATAATGCACAGCCATAAATCTATTTATATAGGTTGTAAAAATATGACTGTTAAAATACTAGCCGTTAGGTATTTACTGCCTGGATGCACAGTTACTACCGCGGCGGATTTCTCGACAGATAGCCGTTACACTATTTCTTCCCGTTGGTAATTGTACAACTCTGACAGAGTGCTGCCGCGGCAGCAGACTTCCTGCTGTGGCAAAATTTTCCTGCATTCATCACTTTATTAAAATCACTGAATCCAAAATACTAAAAATAAAAAAAATGTTGATCATGAAGTAAAATAATAAAATACTGAAAATAACAAAATACTTAAAAATAACAAATGTTGAAAATAATACTATATATACTAATCTTAATATAATAAAAGGTGAAGGGAAGAGATTAGGTTACTTGTGGAGTGCATGTGAATGCATCTCCCATCTTCGCCATCTCTTTCTGGCCCGTGTCTGTCTGTATGAGTTGATCAGTCTCTTCGGTGCATTCGGCTTCTCCTTTGGGTTTGATTCTTTTACCAAATAGTCTGCCGAGCGTGCTGCCCAGGCAGGATATTTTAGTACCCTTATTAGGCGTATGGAGAGCCTTACATTCTACTAGAGCGTCCGAATTTGGTAGGTTGTGGAAGGCGTTCAACTTGATTTGTTGATCATTTATTCGCATTGTGTGTTTGCCGTTCTCCACATCAATGATAGTGCGTCCAGTAGCAAGGAAAGGTCAACCCAATATGATCGGTGAATTATCGTTAGCTTCACAATCAAGGACAAGAAAATCGACGGGAAAGATGAACTTGTCAACTTTCACTAGAATGTCCTGGATTTTGCCTTCAGGATGCATGTAAGACCGATCTGCAAGTTGGAGTAGTACTGTTGTTGGTTTCGCCCGTCCAATTCTAAGTTTCTAAAAAACTGATTTGGGCATTAAGTTAATGTTTGCTCCCAAGTCGCATAGGGCCTTTCCTTTATAACCATCTCCAATCGCACAGAGAATTGTGAAGCAGCCAGGATCTTTTAGTTTGGGTGGCATGCGATTATGTAGCATTCCCATGCAGCCTTCAGTAGCTGCCACCGTTTCAAATTCTCCTAGCCTTCGTCGTTTATATACTATGTCCTTTAAAAACTTGGCATAGTTGGGCATTTATTCAATCGCCTCAACTAAGAGCAAGTTAATATGGACCTGTTTCAAGATGTCTAAGAACTTTTGAAATTGGTGATCCTGTTTTTGCTTTTTTAGCCTCTATGGAAAAGGAGGTGGTGGTTTGATGTCCTCAAGGTTTCCTTGGATATTGAGTTTTATAACTAGGGTGAATTTTTCTACAGCTGCCTCGGTAGAAGGTTCTGATACTGCTAGTTCTGTTGCCGTGGTAGAGCTTTCGGCAGGGTCCTGCTCAGCCTCTAAGTCCTCATGTGGTTGTTGTTCTGATTGGACTCTTTCAGTTGAGGTTCCTTCTTTATTCTTCAGTTATAGGCCACTTCTGGTGGTGATTACTTTACATTGCTCGTGGCCTAATACCTTAGCAACTTCAGTATTGCTAGGTAAGCCTCCAGGGGGTCGGGTATTTTGGCGTTGGGCAAATTGACCAACCTGGGTTTCTAAGGATTTTATTGCAGCCTCCTGGTTCTGCAGTCTCATCTCCGTTTTGTTCATGAAGTCATCAGTACGCTTCATGAAGCGGCTATTCTCCATCATGTAGGCATCAGTCTTCGACATGAAAGCTGTGAGAGAATCGGCCAGTGCATTCAGAGACTGTTATTGTTGTTGTACCTGCTCCTGCGGTATAGGTTGTTGAGTGTTCTGCTACGGCAGGTTCTGATGATGAAATCCAAGGGCTTGGGTAGTTGGATTCAAGGCATTGTTAGGGTTACTCCAAGAGAAGTTCGGATGCCTTTTCCAAGATGGCTTATAGTTGTTGGACATCATTGGATTATTTCTGTTATAATTTCCAACATATAGGTCGGTCTCCTCATCTGACATATAATCTGATGAGTTGAATGCCTTAACCTCATGTATGCTTCTTTGGTTTTGCATATTCTGAACCATCTTGGTTAGAGAAGCCAATTGTGCTGTCACCAAACTTGATGTGTCTAATTTATGTGCTGTGGCATGACGTCTCATTGCTCCTCGCCTCGATGTGGGAAATTAGAAATCGTTCCTTGCGAGTTTGTTCAAAATTTCAATGGCTTCTGCAGGTGCTCTATCTAAAAGTGTCCTATTTGCGGAGGCGTCTATCATCATCCTTGTGGAAGCATTGGTAGCATTGTAAAACATGGAAACTTACGTCCACAAGGGAAAACCATGTAAGGGGCATTTGTTTAAGAGTTCTCTGTAACGTTCCCATGCCTCGTACATTGGTTCATCTTCGTCTTACCGGAATAATGTAATTTCATTACGAATGCGGTCATAAAGATTTGTTGGATTGGACCTCGTAATGAATTCTCGGAAAAGTTCTTCCTAAGATCTGATTGATCCTGTTGGGATACCATTCAGCCAGGTCTTTGCCCTATCCCTCAGTGAATAGGGGAATAACTTTAATCGCAGAATATCTTTATAGACTCCTTGAATCTTGAAAGAGTTGCACACTTTCATGAAAGATTTGAGATCATGCCTTGCATCTTCAGTAGCAGACCCACTAAATTATCCAATTGTGTTCAACATGTTGAACATCACTGGTTTGAGCTCAAAGTGTGTTGCTTCGATCTCTGGGGTGACTACGCCGGGATTGAGTCTGTTTAGATCTTCCACCAGATAGTCTCTGATAGTAAGTTGCCTCGGCAATGGATGCTACATTGCTGGCGGCAGTATATTATCATCAACCAGTGGAATTTTTCCTCTAGGTGGATTGTCCATAGCTTGGAACAGATTGCGTCTCAGATTATGTCTTGTTCGTTCAATCTCAGGATCCAACTCGTACAATGGTCCACTCAGATTTGCCTGGTCATAAACCAATTAAATAAAAGTTAATAAAAACAAAAATAAAATAAAATAAAGTTAAAGTTAGATAAAGGATAGTTAAAGAGCAAGAAGAGAAAGAAAACAAAATTCAGTTGCCAATCCCCGGCAACGGCGCCAAAAACTTGATAGGCATGGTATAAGCGCTATTTGAGAGCAAGTGTACACGTCGTCAAGTAATAAAATAATAAGTATATCGTGTATCGTCTCCACAGGGATTGTTATACTGAATATGTTTTCTCTTGTTCCCTTGCTCCTGAAAAGAAAGTAAAAACACAAATAAGTTGATTTGTTTTATCTAACTAAATAATTAAATAACAAAAACATAAAATAAAGGGTTGAAGATGATATAGAGAAAACGGGTAGGATCCAGTTACGTCAATTAGTGGATTCAATTGATCTTCATCTTGTCGGAATGATGTAATTTCATTACGAATGCGGTCATAAAGATTTGTTGGATTGAACCTCGTAATGAATTCTCGGCAAAGTTCTTCCCAAGATCCGATTGATCCTATTGGGATTCCATTCAACCAAGTCTTTGCCCTATCCCTCAGTGAATAGGGGAACAACTTTAAGCGCAAAATATCCTCATGGACTCCTTGAATTTTAAAAGAGTTGCACACTTCCATGAAGGATTTAAGATGTTGCCTTGCATCTTCGGTAGCAAACCCACCAAATTGTCCAATTGTGTTCAACATGTTGAACATTTCTGGTTTAAACTCAAAGTGAGTTGCTTCGATCTTCGGGGTAACTACGTTATGGTTAAGTCCGTTCAGATGCTCCACTAGATAATCTCTGACAGTTGGCTGCCTCGGCAATGGATGCGGCATTGGCTGTTGTTGCATTGCTGGCAGCAGAACATTATGATTAACAGGTCCTCTAGCTGGAATGTCCATAGTTTGGAACAGATTTCGTCTTAGATTATGTCTTGTACGTTCAATCTCTGAATCCAACTCGTACAATGGTCCACTCGGATTTGCCCTGGTCATAAACCAAATAAATAAAAATTTATAAAAACAAAAATAAAATAAAACTAAAGTTAAAGTTAGATAACTAATAATTAAAGAGCAAGAAAATTAAAGAAAACAAAATTTAGTTGTCAATCTCCGACAACGGCGCCAAAAACTTGATAGGCGTGGTATAAGCGCTATTTTGAGTGCAAGTGTACATGTCGTCAAGTAATAAAATGATAAGTATATCGTGTATCGTCTCCGCAGGGATTGGTATACTTAATATGTCTTCCTTCGTTCCCTTGCTCCTGAGAATAAAATAAAAATACAAATAAGATTGTTTGTTTTATCTAACTAAATAAGTAAATAGAAAAACATAAAATAAAGAGTTGAGAATAATTATAAAGAAAGCGGGTAGAATCCAGTTGTGTTAATTAGTAGATTCAATTGATCTGCTTCTTGTTCAATGCAATCGCACAACACTGCTTCGATAGTACTGCAGATACTACCTCGGCAATGCTAGTGCTCCTCTGTTGTGGCAATCTCTTGCTCGTGGGTAGAAGTATCAAAGTTCAACAAAGTGTCCGTAATTGCCTCCGCTCATCTTTGAGTGAAAGTACTATTGATGCTCGGTCTTTGACGATACCTCTCGGCGTAAACCAAAGCTAACCACCAACCAATCCAACACTTCTTTTAGCTGCTGAAACTCTTAACCCATCTCCGAATGCCTCCACAAGAGTACAGGCTGAGTTAGTGTCTTCGACACCGTACTTATCCTTTTCGTGAATCTACACCTCTCGATGCTAGATAAATAGATTACTTGGAAACTTTCCTCTCGGGCTTGGATACAAGAACAAGGAATGACAATAGGATAAGCAAACTCTGATTTTATTGCATAAGAACAAGAATACAAGAATCAATCTCCTCTCACTAATATCAACAACATTCACCTATCCTTAAGAAATTTAGAATATATTATCGTGGAAGTACAATTCTTAGGGAGGAAGGGTTTTCTCTACAAATCGACTCTCCTAGACAATATGGCCGGCTAGTATATTTATAGTCTTAACCTAGGGTAAACCTTTCCTAGATAGACTTCAACTTGGAGTAGGGAACAAGTCTTCATCAAGGATTCTGATATTTCCAAGTTTGCCGCCTTCTAGATAGGGTTTCCTGCTTGGTCTTTGAATTGGGCTTTGAGCACGCTAGCCTGGTCCAATTGCTGCGATATGTCTTCCAAAATATTCTCCATATTTTTATCTTCTGATGTGCCTCCATTGTTGGTGCTGCCACACTGGATTCTGCCGCGGCCGGTCTTCTACCTTGGCCTCTACATAGCTTTTCTGCCGCTTCGGCTCAGGATATTCCTGCATGTACAGAAATTGTAAAAATATCTGCATTCTCTATAAATATTAACTTTGTATATGGTGAAAACAGAATATCCAATATTTGAGCAAAGTTGGGTGTATAATAGGTGCATAAAGTACCATAAGAATGGTAGTAAATTACTACCTTTTAGGCACTCATCAGCAGTGAGCAAAGTTGTCCCCAAAGACTAAAAAGTCATCCATGAATACTTCCATGAAATCTGCTATCATATCTGAAAAAATTGCCATCATACATCTTTGGAAGGTGGCCGGGGCATTACAAATGCCGAACGTCATTCTTCTAAAAGCATATGTTCTATATGGGCAGGTGAATGTGATTTTTGCTTGGTATTCTGGAGCAATAACAATTTGGTTATATCCTGAATAACCATCAAGGGAACAATAATAGGATTTACCAGTCAGTCTGTCAAGCATCTTATCAATAAAGGGTATAAGAAAATGATCTTTCTTTGTTGCTTTGTTCAACTTTCGGTAGTCCATACAAACTCTCCACCCTGTCACAGTTCTTGTTGGGATTAACTCATTATTCTCATTGGTTATGACAGTCATGCCACCTTTTTTGGGCACACATTGTACTGGGCTTACCCATTCACTATCAGAGATAGGATAAATGATTCCAACATCAAGCCACTTGATTATTTCCTTATGAACTACCTCCTTCATGGCATGGTTAAGTCTCCTTTGGGCCTCCATGGTAGGTTTTTGACCTTAATCTAATATGATTTTATACATACAAACGGCTGAGCTTATCCCCTTTATGTCATCAATTGTCCACCCTAGTGCTGTCTTATGCTGTCGCAACACTTCTATTAAGCTTTGTTCCTGTTTCGGCTGCAGCTTAGAAGAAATGATTACAGGCATTGTGTGGTTGGGTCCCAAATAAACATATTTTAAATTGGCAGGCAAAGGTTTTTATTCAGTGATTACTGGTTCCGTACTGGTGGGCTCATTATCCTTTCTTGGATAATTCAAAGGTGCAATATGCTTACCTGGAAAGTGAGTTGTCCAATTTGTTTCCTCAATTTCTTATGCCTCAAGGCTCTCAATTTCGTGTACTTTGTTCAGAGCATGGGTATAGCAATCATCCTCTAAACTGCTGAGGCAGTGATGCTTAGAATTGCTGATAACGTTGCCGGGGTAATTATTTTCCAGACATGGTTGTATCAAGTCTTCGTCTAAGGTCTCTGATACTTGGCATTCTTCTGGATTGTCACGATTTTTAAGCATATGAAAAACATTGAACTTGACTTGTTGATTGTTTATCCGCATTGTGAGCTCGCCATTTTCCATATCGATGATGGTACGTCCAGTAGAAAGGAAAGGTCGACCCAGGATGACCGGTGCATTGTCGTCGGCCTCACAGTCATGGACAAGAAAGTCAGCAGGAAATATAAATTTGTCAACCTTAACCAGAATGTCCTCAATTTTACCTTCAGGATACACATAGGATCGATCCGCAAGTTGGAGCAGTATTGTTGTTAGTTTTGCCCGCCCTATTCCAAGTTTCTGAAAAATTGAATTGGGCATTAGATTGATGCTTGCTCCCAAATCACATAGGGACTTTCCTTTGTAACCATCCCCAATCGCACAGGGGATTGTAAAGCATCCAGGATCCTTTAGCTTAGGTGGCATGCGATTATGTAGCATGGTCATGCAACATTCAGTGGCTGCCACCGTTTTAAATTCCCCTAGCCTTCGTCGTTTGGATACTATGTCCTTTAAGAACTTGACACAGTTGGGCATTTGTTCAATAGCCTCAACTAATGGCAAGTTGATATGGACTTGCTTTAAGATGTCTAGGAATTTCCGAAATTGGTGATCCTATTTGTGCTTTTTTAACCTCTGCGGGAAAGGAGGTGGTGGTCTTATGTCCTCCAGGTTTCCTTGGATATTGAGTTTAATACCTGGGGTGAACTTATCTATAGCTGCCTCGCAGGATGTTCAGTTACTACTGGTTCTGCTGCCGGGGCAGTGCTTTTGGCAGGGTCCTGCTCAGCTTCTGAGTCCTTGTGATGTTGCTTTTCTGGTTGAACTCTATTGGTTGAGGGCCCTTCTTTATCTTTTAATTGTAGGCCACTTCTTGTCGTAATTACCTTGCATTGCTCGTGGCCTAACACCTTAGCAACCTCAGTATTGCTAGGTAACCCCCCTGGTGGTCGAGTGTTTTGTCGTTGAGCAAATTGATCAACTTGGATTTCTAAAGACTTGATTGCAACTATTCATGAAGTCATTAGTACGCTTCATGAAGTCATTAGTACACTTCATGAAAAGTTGGGTTCATGAAGTCATGAAGTCATTAGTACGCTTCATGAAGCAACTATTCTCGACCATGTATTTATCAGTCTTTGACATGAATACCGTAAGAGAATCTGCCAGTGTGTTCAGAGACTGTTGCTATTTGACCTGCTGTTGCGGAATGGACTACTGAGTGTGCTGCTGCGGCAGGTTTTGACTTTGGTGTTGGAATCCAGGGGATTGATTGACTGGATTTAAGGCATTGTTGGGGTTACTCCATGAAAAGTTTGGATGCCTTTTCCAAGATGGGTTGTAATTGTTGGACATCATATAATTGTTCCTGTTATAATTTCCAACATATAGGCTGGTTTCCTCATCTTGCATGTAATCAGATGAGTTGACTGCCTTAACCTCATGTATATTTTATTGGGCTCGCATATTCTGAACCATCTTGGTCAGAGAAGCCAATTGTGCTGCCACCGAACTGGTTGTGTCTAATTCATGGGCCGTGGCATGGCGTCTCATTTCTCCTCGCCTTGATGTAGGAAACTAGAAGTCGTTCCTTGCGAGTTTGTTCAGAATCTCAATGGCCTCCGCGGGTGCTCTATCCAAAAGTATCCCATTTGCGGAAGCATCTAGCATCATCCTTGTGGAGGCATTGGTAGCATTACAGAACATGGAGACTTGCATCCACAAGGGAAAACCATGTAATGGGCATTTGTTTAACAATTCTCTATAGCGTTCCCACGCCTCATACATTGGTTCATCATCATCCTGCCGAAATGATGTGATTTCATTAAGGATGCGATCATAGAGATTTTGTTGGGTTGAATCTCGTAATGAATTCTTGGCAGAGTTCATCCCAAGATCCTATGGATCCTGCTGGGATGCCATTTAACCAAGTTTTCGCCCTATCCCTCAGTGAATAGGGGAACAACTTTAATCTTAAAATATCTTCATGGACTCCTTGGATTTTTAAAGAATTGCATACTTCTATGAAAGATTTAAGATGCCCTCTTGCATCTTCAGTAGCAGACCCACTAAACTGTCCAATTGTGTTCAACATGTTGAACATCACTGGTTTGAGCTCAAAGTGAGTTGCTTCAATTTCCGGGGTGACTACGCTAGGGTTTAGTCCGTTTAGGTCTTCCACCAGAAAGTCTTTAACAGTGAGCTGCCTCGGCAATGGTCGCGGAAGTGGCTGCTGCGGCATTGCTGGTGGCAGTACATTATGATCAACAGGTGGAATTTTTCCTCTTGGTGGATCATCCATGACTTGAAACAGGTTGCGCCTTAGATGGTGTCCTACGCGTTCAATTTCAGGATCCAATTCGTACAATGGACCATTCGGGTTTGCCCTGGTCATACACCAAATAAGTCAAAGTTAATAAAAATAAATAATTAGAATTGAAGTTAAATAAAGAATGGTTAAAGAGCAAGAAAATAAAGAAAACAAAAATTTAGTTGCCAATCCCCGGCAACGGCGCCAAAAACTTGATGCGTGTAATAATAGCGCAATTTTGCAGTGTACATGTCGCAAGTAATAAAGTGATAAGTATATCGTGTATCATCTCCACAGGGATTGATATACTTAATATGTCTCCCCTTGTTCCCTTGCTCCTGAAAGATAAAGTAAAAACACAGAAAAATGGATTTGTTTAACTAACTAAATAATAGAACATAAAATAAAGGATTGAGAACGATATAGAGAAAGTGGGTAGGATCCAGCTGTGTTAATTAGTGGATTCGATTGATTTTCTTCTTGTCCAATGCAATTACACAACACTGCTTCAGCAGTACTGCAGATACAACCTCGACAACGTTAGTGCTCTCTGCCGCGGCAATCTCTTGCTCTTGGGCAGATGCATCAAATTTCAGCAAAGTGTCCATAGTTGACTCTACTTATCTCTAAGTCAGAGCGTTGTTGATGATTGATCTTTGACGATACCTCTCGGCGCGAATCAACGATAATCACCAACCAATCCAACACTTCTTTTAGCTTATGAAACTCTTAATCTATCTCTAGGCCGAGTTAGTGTCGTCAACACCGTACTTATCCCTTTCGTGAATCTAGATCTCTCGATGCTAGATAAATGGATTACTTACAAACTTCTCTCTCGAGCTTGAATGCAAGAACAAGAAATGGAAATAGGATAAGCAAACTTCGATATTATTATTGCATTAGAACAAAGAAACAAGAAACAATCTTCTCTCACTAATATCTACAACCTTCACCTATCCCTAAGAGATTTAGAATATAATGGCGATTGGTACAAATCTTAGGGGAAGGGTTTCTCTAAAATCGGTTCCTTTTTAACAATGTGGTCGGCTAGGCTATATATAGTCTTAAGCTAGGGCAAACCTTTCCTAAATAGACTCTAACTTAGAGTAGAGAGCAAGTCTTCTACATGGGATCTAATGTTTCCAAGTTTGCAACCTTCTAGAAAGCTTTTCCCGTTCGGTCTTTGACTTGGGCTTTTAGTGCGCTAACCTGGTCCAATTGGTGTGCTGCATCTTCCAGAATGTTCTCTATATTTTTGTCTTTCAGTCGCCTATCATGTTTATGTTGCCACTCAGGATGCTGCCGCGGCCTTGTCTCTGCCTCGGCCTCAATGATGCTTCTCTGCTGCCTCACCCCTGGATATCCCTGCATGTACAGAATATGTAATAATATTTGCATTCTCTATAAATGTATGCTTTGTAAGTAGTAATAATGGAATATCCAATATTATGAAATGAGCCCATATTTTAGTTCAAGTTGATGTATAATAGATGCATAAAGTACCATGAGAAGGGTAGTAAATAACTGCCTTTTAGGCACTCATCAATTACACTCACATAGCCATTGAGTTTTTCCGTGATCACATAACAATCGAGTTGAATCATATCTGGATCAATATAGACACAGATACATCCGGGATATACTTGGATCATCATAGCCACAAGCAGTCCGTTTTTGAGGTATAGCCTATCAGGTTACTCGAGGTCACATATCCCATCGAGTTACTTGATACACACACAACCTATCAAGTTACTTAATGCTTACATAGTCCATCCAGTTATATTTCCTTATTCGGATCATCATAGCCACAAATAGGTTCTATCCGCACCTAGATCACGTAGCCCATGGATATATTGGACGTACTCACTCACATAACCCAAAATACACATCCCTTTGATTAAGTTTCCATGCATTGACTCTAGGACATCTAAATTCCTTTACTAAGACATACAAGTAACACATGCTTCTAGAGTGTACACACGTCTTACAAAGAAATGATAAGCATTTAGCCAAACCATTGTAGTTACCCATGGCGTCTTGAACCGATCAAGGGTAACTATAATGGTTTGGCTAAATGTGTGTTGAAAGAGCTTCCTTGTTGGTCTTGAGCATGATGTGTTGTGGGTGGATTACTCTTTTGGTTAAGGAATAATCCTGGATAAAGATTAGTTAGTTAGGCTCGGAGTTGTGAATGTTAGAACCTGAGGGGAATACTCTGAGTTATGATTAATTTTGAGTTGTTCATTAAGAAATATAAGGTTGAGTTCTGCAAGTTCTCTTCGGTTAGAGTTTGGAGGTTGTGAGAGGGTTGTAGCATGTTGTGTGTTGTGTGGCGGTTTGGTATTTTTTTAGGGTTGTAGCAAGGTTCAGGTTTGTGTCAAGAACCTTTTATGTTATATGAGCTGCATGGTTGTTTCAAAGGGTGCCGAGTTGGAGTGGTATCTTAATCGGAGTACATGGTAATCTTTTTTATGTGTCTGGTGGTACGGTGTTGTGGTAGAAGTTTGGGAGCAGGAGTTTTTGAGTCGACTTATTTTGGATATGGTTGAATTATGGGTGGATGTTGTCCTGCAGATAAGTTAAGTTGGAGTACCATTTTACTTTGGGTTTTGGTATTAGTCAAGGTGCCAAAGTAGAGTCGGAAAGAGTCATCATGAGTTTGATGGTAAAGTTATAGGGTGAGATGAAGTTTTTGTAGGAGTGTTGGTGGAACAATCGTTTGCTTGAGTACTGATAACTCCATAAAAAGGCTATATTTTAGGCCTTTTTACTTAAGTTATTGAGTATCCTTAGGCTCATATAGAATCATTTCGTTGTATTTAGGTTCATGACATTACATATAGTCATTTAGATATGCCTTGGCATTTTGAGGTGGTAATAGGTGCTATTTAATGGGAAAGATAGTTCTTTTTAGTGGTGTTGTGCAGGTAAAGCAAAACTGAAGTTGAGGCAATTTGTCATGGTATTCTCAGAAGGATGGAAAAAGAAAAATGCTATGGCAAAGCTAGAGAACTCCCGGGCTGAGCTAAACGACATAGAGATATTTTGACAAGAGTACCAGCTGGTGCTACCACAGCCGATCGGGACCACTACAGCTGGCTACAATCACCTCAATGGGGGACCACAGAGAATGTGGCCTATATTCATTCCACGTCAGTAGGGGACCACTGTCACCTCTGCAAGTCCTACAGGAATGTTAGGACAAAATGAGGGCAGAAAGGGATTTTTGCATATCTTTTAGGGTTTTTCACCCTCTTTAAAAGACATGGTGACCTACACAAAGAGGAGGCTTTTTCGGGAGAGAAAAACACAAATAAGATGCACCTTTTGCGGCAGTCTTTGCGGTGGAAAGCTCTCACCTTTCTCCTCCAACTTCCGGCCAAAGGGATCTCCGTTGATAGAACTCGAAGGGAGTGATGTACTAAGTACCCGAGAGGGGCTAGCACACCAAGGCGACCATGGTGGTTGAAGAGCCGGTGGCGGTGCACACTGAGGGTGTCTTCTAGTCCTCCTTCTTTCCTTTTTTTATTATATTTTTATGAGGATTAATGTTGGATGTTTAAGATTAATGTGGTTGATTACTCTTAACATTTAGCTCCACCATGTAACCTTGTTTCGGTGGTAGCTTTTATGGATGATTGACTATTGTTTCTATTTAATATATTGCATGCTAAGTGTTTTTATATTTGTTTTGCTCATTGTTGGTAATTATTTAAGCTTTGTAAAAGACACGAGAGTTTCCATGGTTTAGATACAAGTTAGAGCATTCGAGAGAGGCGTAACTATTGATCTTTAAATCATCCGAGAGGAGCTAAGGGAGGATCTACGTGAGCAATGGGTTCTAGACTACAAATAGAGCTAGTTGGATCCTAGAGCACTCAAGAGAGGCGTAGGTGAAGGCTTCAACGACTAAAAAGAGGGTACTTTATCAATAGACTAAGGTGTTATTCACGTGACAGGCGAAAATACCATGGCATTTTAGTTTTTCAGGTTCCTATGACTCGAGAGAGCGAGAATAACTTAGAAACCTCTGTCGAGTAAGTATAACATCATAACAGTTGTATGTTAGATAGGGGTATGGGGTAGAAAATCATAAAAGCCACTATCAGTCATTCCCTAGAGAGTTCATCAATAGAGGATAATTACAATATATTATTTAACGTGTTTTTGCATCCTTTTTTTGCCCTCGCATTTATAATTTACTTTCTTTACTTTGCTTGCTATCTTGCAACCACTCTGCCATACACTCACATACCACCTTCATGCATCCACCTTGCCATCATCATCCATTCTACTTTTCATTGGCAAATTTTAGTTGCTTGCACTCTAGAATTGCCATAGCATTTCCATCTTACACCTATATCGTACATATACATTTTCCTATGTTTATAACTTTATCTTTGTTTTCTTTTAGTGAAAACCCTTTTTGCCTTGACAAGTTTGACTGCACACTTTAATCTAGATCCTCGTGGGAACAATACTTACTCACCATATTATTACTTGTATGATTGTGTATACTTGCACATATATGTGTGTTCACATACATCAATTATAAGCACTACACAGAATACACCAAGTTTTTGGCGCGGTTGCCGGGGATCTATCTATTTGAAGTTTGTCATTTTTATTTTGTCATTTTTGTTTTGCTTAGTTTATTTTTCTAGATCAGTTTTACTTGTTATTTTGTTTTTCTTTTTCAGTGCATGTCTAGACGGTCTATTGACGGACCTCTCTATCCTATAGTGCTTGAAATTGAGCATTTATTTTGTTAAAGAAGGCGTACTCAACACACAACTATGGACCCACCAGTTCAGGATCCAGTAGTTCAAAATGTCGGGGCAAATCTGCACACTGCTGCACCTAGACCGAGAGCTATTAGGGATCATTTAAACCCTGTCTTGGATGATCTCAATCCTGGCATCGTGGCACCAGAAATTACAGCTACACATTTCGAACTTAAGCCAATTATGTTCAACATGCTTAACTCGGTTGGGCAATTTGGAGGTATGGCACATGAAGATGCAAGGCAACATATCAGGGCATTTTTAGAAGTTTGTGACTCATTCCGTCAACAAGGAGTTCACGAGTACGTGTTGAAACTCAAGCTATTTCCTTATTCTCTATGTGGTCGAGCAAATGGATGTTGAGTGGAGTACCATCCGGATTGATGGAGTCATGGGCTGATCTATGCAAGAGCTTTTTGCTACGGTATAATCCTCCGAATCTCAATACTCAACTTCAAAATGACATTGCTTCTTTTTGCCAAGGTGACGAAGAGTCAATGTGCGAATATTGGGATCGATACAAGGGACTGCTTCGCAAGTGTACAAATCATGGTTTTTAAGATTGGACTCAAGTTGTAAATTTCTACAACGGAATCAATGTACCAACGATGATGATGCTAGATGCCTCGGTACATGGAACTTTGCTAGACAAATCACCCGGGGAGGCATTTGACATTCTTGATAGAATTGCCAATAATGACTATCAATTTCCTTCTACAAGACTTGGAACCGGGAGGAAGGCACAAGGGACATTCGATCTTGATGTGAAAGACTCGTCATCCGCCCAACTCTCAACTATCACCAACATGTTGAAGAGCATTCAACGTTCCAATGAAGTGAAGGAAGTGAAGATGGTCAGTTCAGCATGTCTGATATGCCATGGCAATCATCATGAGAGTGAGTGTCCAGGAACCCATGAGTCAACAAATTATGTGAACAACTTTAATCGAAGCAACAACAATCCCTTCTCGAACACCTACAATCCAGGATGGAGACAACATCCTAATTTTTCATGGGGAAACCAAGGACCCAACAATCCTAACCCCCTAGTGCGGAACCAAAATCAGCAAGAGCCCCAGAATTTTCAACCGAATATGCCCTGGCATAATCAGAGCAAGGGGGCTACATCATCATCTAATACCAGTTCCTTGGAGGCGACTATGCAAGATTTTGTTCTAAGTACCAAGACGATGCTTCAAGAGCATACAACTTTCATCATGAACCAAGGTACTCTACTGCAAAGCCACAGTGCTTCGTTGCAAAATCTGGAGAATCAGATGGGCCAAATTGCCACGGCATTACAGAAGCATCAACATGGACGTCTGTTGAGTGATACTGAAGTCACTAAGCCGCATGGTAAGGAGTACTGCAGCGCAATCACACTCAGAAGTGGTACTCAAATTAATCAACAAAATAAGTTTGGAGGGAAGAAGTCTGAAGATTCCCTACCAGAACCTGTGCAAGAAGAAATGTCTTAGCAAAATCTCGAGGAAAAGGACTAGGAGGAAGGTTTGATAAAGGAACCTGCCGAAGGAACGAGCAGAAATGCCACGGCAAAACCAGTTCTTGCACCACCTGTGGAAGAAGTTAGACCCCCACCACCCTTTCCCCAGAGGCTCAAGAAGCACAGCGATGAAATTCAATTTAAAAAGTTTGTGGACAAGTTAGATCAACTGTAAATAAATGTCCCCTTATTGGAGGAAATTGACTAGATGCCCACTTACGCTAAATTTTTGAAGGAGATAGTCACGAAGAAGTGTAAAGTGGAGAAGTTTGAGACAATTGCCATGGCAAAAGAATATTGCTCTGCCTTAATTAATCTACCATCAAAGAAGAAGGATCCGGGCAGCTTCATTATTCCTTGTGCCATTGGAGAAAAGTTTTTTGAGAAAGCACTTTGTGATCTTGGATCGAGTGTTAATCTGATGCCCAAGTCAATTTTCGTGAAGCTTGGCATGGGAGATGTGAAACCTACATCCGTTATCTTGCAGCTAGCCGATCGTTCCCATGTGAGACCTAAGGGGAAGATCGAAGATGTCATAGTGAGGGTGGATAAGTTTGTTTTTCCAGCCGACTTCCTCATACTTGATTGTGAGGCTGATGCTAATACACCTATCATATTAGGGAGGCCTTTCCTAGAAACCGGTCGCATTCTCATTGATTGTGAGAACGTTGAGCTCACAATGTGTGTAGCAAATCAAAGACTGGCTGTGAACATCAACAATTCTCTCAAGTACATGGATGACTCTGAAGAATATCGGAGCATTTTAGAAGCGGATTATGAGCAATATACAGAAGCTGATCGATTTTGCCACAGCAATTTCATACAGCTGGATGAGTATGAAGAGCTCACGAATGAAGAAGAGGAAGAAGCTAGTGAACCTTCATGGTAGGAACACCAATCTAGTCTGCTGATAGCTAGAAACAATTCAAGCTTCGAACCCCTTGATTTCAAGGAATTCAGTCCTCCTAGGCCTTCATTACTTGATACACCGAAGCTGGAGCTAAAAATTTTTCTATAGCATTTGAAATATGCTTATTTGGGTGAAAATGAGACCCTGCCAGTTATTATTTCTGCGAACTTAAATTCTGACCAAGAGAGAAGTCTACTCGCTGTTTTGTCACAACATAAATGAGCGATAGGATGGACCATGGCGGACTTAAAGGGGATTAGTCCTACCATTTGTATGCATAAGATACTTTTGGAAGAATGTCATGACAAATCTGTAGAGCCGCAGCGTAGACTCAACCCCATCATGAAATAAGTTGTTATGAAGTAGATTCTTAAATGGCTTGATATTGGAATTATTTACCCAATATCGGACAGTTCGTGGGTAAGCCTGGTTCAATGTGTGCCAAAGAAAGGAGGTACGACCGTGGTGAGCAATGAGGATAATGAGCTATTGCCGACGAGAGTAGTGATCGGATGGAGGATTTGCATGGACTATCATAAGCTCAACAAGGCTACGAAGAAGGACCACTTTCCTCTATCCTTCATCGACCAAATGTTAGATGGTTTGGCGGGAAAAGCTTACTATTGTTTCGTGGATGGATATTCGGGTTATAATCAAATAGATATCGCATCGGAGGACCAAGAGAAGACCACTTTCACTTGTCCTTATGGTACATACGCTTTTTGAAGGACGTCCTTTAGATTGTGTAATTCCCCGACAACTTTCCAGCGCTGCATGCAAGCTATCTTCTCCGATATAGTAGAAGACTCTCTTGAATTTTTTATGGATGACTTTTCTGTTTCTGGAGATAGTTTCCAGAAATGTCTTGGTAATTTAACAAAGGTCCTAAAGCGATGTGAAGAGGCTGACCTTGTGCTGAATTGGGAGAAATGTCACTTCATGGTGACGGAAGGCATTGTGTTGGGCCATAAGATCTCGCATAAAGACATTAAGGTAGACAGATAAGATCGAGGTGATCGATAAGCTATCACCACCAACAAATGTCAAGGGCATAAGAAGTTTCCTTAGACATGCGGGATTTTACCGTAGATTTATCAAGGATTTCTCCAAGATCTCTAAGCCCTTGTGCATGCTGTTGCAGAAGAACCAGACTTTTATGTTCGATCAAAAATATCATGGCGCTTTCACAGATCTGAAGCAAAGCCTAATCACTGCACCAATCGTTGTTCCCCCAGATTGGATACTATCGTTCGAGCTGATGTGCGACGCGAGCGACTACGCTGTGGGAGCAGTCTTGGGGCAGCGTCGAGGTAAAATTTTTCATGTTGTTTATTATGCTAGTTGTACTTTAAATGATGCACAGCTTAACTATACTACCACCGAGAAAGAGCTACTTTCCGTGGTATTTGCATTTGACAAGTTTAGGTTGTACTTGATAGGCAATAAGGTCATTGTTCACACCGATCACTCAGCAATTAAGTACTTAGTGACTAAAAAGGATGCCAAACCTAGGCTCATTAGATGGATACTGCTGTTGCAAGAATTTGATTTAGAAGTGGTAGATAGGAAGGGAACCAAGAACCAAGTTGCTGATCATCTTTGTAGGCTAGAAGTTAAGCTGGAATGTCATGACAAGATTGATATACATGATGAATTTCCTGATTAGAAAATTCTTTATGCCACGACAATTCCGTGGTATGCTGACCTTGCAAATTTTCTTGTTAGTGGTGTTTTGCCTTTTGACATGACTAGACAGGGAAGGAAGAAGTTCAGACACGACGCACAATCATATTTCTAGGATGAACCATACCTGTTCAAGCATTGTGCCGATCAAATTATCTGAAGATGTGTTCCTGAAGAAGAGTAATGTGATATCCTGCATCACTGTCACACAGGCCCATGTGGAGGTCACTTTGGAGGAATGAGGACAACTAAAAAAGTCCTTCAATCAGGATTTTATTGGCCTACATTATTCAAAGATGCCCAGACATTTTACCAAGCTTGCGACCGATGTCAGAAAACTGGAAACATCTCCAGACGGCATGAAATGCCATGACAAAACATATTAGAGGTTGAGTTATTTGACGTATGGGGTATAGACTTTATGGGACCATTCCCATCCTCATTTGGAGATCTATACATCCTTTTGGCAGTAGATTATGTGTCTAAATGGGTTGAAGCCATCGCAACACCAAGGAACGATGCAAAGACAGTGCTTAAATTTCTACATAAGCACATTTTCAAAAGATTTGGTGTGCCAAGGGATATCATCAGTGATGAAGGCACCCATTTTGACAACAAGTTAATTGCCAAGGCATTACAAAGATATGGGGGTGCGACACAAAATTGCCACGGCATATCATCCCCAAACCAATGGGCAAGCCGAGGTTTCCGACCGTGAAATCAATCAAATTTTGGAAAAAGTGGTGAATTTGAGAAGGAAGGATTGGTTACCAAAGCTTAACGAAGCGTCATGGGCGTACCAAACAGCTTTTAAAACCCCACTTAGGATGCCTCCATTTAATTTAGTCTATGGCAAATCTTGTCACCTACCGGTCGAACTAGAGCATAGAGCTTTTTGGGCAATCAAGAAACTCAATTTGGACGTTGATTTAGTTGGTGAGAGAAGACTTCTAGAGTTGAATGAGATGGAGGAATTCAGGACCCAAGATTATGAGAATGCTAAACTCTACAAGGAGCAAACCAAGCGATGGCATGATCAAGCAATTTTGCCATGTCATTTTCATGCGGGACAAAAAGTGCTCCTGTTCAACTCAAGGCTGAAGCTCTTCCCTGGGAAGCTGAAATTGAGGTGGTCCGAGCCATTTGTGATTCATCATGTGTACCCCCATGAAGCTGTAGACATCAAGAATCCAGACGATGGGACAATTTTCAAAGTTAATTGGCTGCGTCTAAAGATCTACACTAGAGCCCGTGTGATGCAAGATAAACCTACAACATACCTTATAGATGCATGGCATACTGAAATGTCATGGCATTTTCAATTTACTCTTGTTCACGAATAAATAATTTTTAAGTTTGTTTTTATTTGTTTTTATTTGCTTAATCTGTTTTAATCTTTTCCTTTAATTTTTTTTAGGTTAACATACACCCTTGGAGGCGGACGGCTAAAGGACAAAGAAGGAGAAAAGTAGGAAACCTTACTTTGAAACTTTTAGGCGGCAAAAGACGAAACAAAGGAGGAACTTTTTCAATTTTTAATTTGAATTTCAAACTTAAACCCCCTCTATCTTCTATTAAAAAACTGACAACACCCCCACCAATCAACTCCCTCCACACGTCTAACCCCCCCACTAGGATAATAAAGGTTTCACCTTTATTGATTTCCTTTTTACCTTTATAATTCTTCATCTTCTTCTTCCCCAAAACCCTCCATAGCCTAAAAATACCCCCTCCATCATTAAAGCAAAGTTTCAATCTTTCTCACTTTTTTTTTCTTTCTATGTACTCAAGGATGGTACACACAAGACCCTTAGGATCCGCACCATCCCCTCCTTCCGTTTTTGTGAACCAAGAGGCGGAAGAAAGATTCAAGAGCTTCAAGAAACGAAGAATCTTGCTCAAACTAGGCTTCAATCTTTCCGATGAGATAGGACCAAAGGTGAAAGATGTGGTGGCGCAACACCATTGGGAGAAGTTCGCCGCCCATCCAAGCTCTGTCAATGCCACCTTAGTGCGGGAATTCTACGCCAATATCCATAGCCCGGACCAGAAATCTGTTTATGTCTGGGGCAAAAACATTCACTTCACCAACACTGCCATCAATTGCTTCTTCAAGATTCCCCAAGGAGTGGACCGCCACGCCAAGAAAGAAGAAGAGGCTGATTACGAGACTTACCAAGGAGTGAAAGAAGACTTGTGTTTGCCCAGGACAAAATGGAATGGCCAGCAAGCAGCAAGACGTACGGTGAACCGAAAGTTTTTGCTTCTCAACGCCCGGTTATGGAGACTCTTTATTCGATACAAGTTGATGCCTACTTCTTATCACACCACTGTAAGTTTGCCCCGCCTTATGTTGTTGCACTCTATTCTCTATGACTGCCCCATAGATGTTGGGAGGATTATTGTGCAAGAGACGCATGCATGTTGGAAGAGACAAAAGAGCACCCTCGTGTTCCCAAATTTGATCACGGTTTTGTGCCGCAAAAAGGATGTTCTAGAGGATTAGTATGATAAATTTTAGAAGGCATGAAAGGGCTAACCCCTGAGAAGGTGACCAACTTGATGGGAAACGTAGATGAGCAGCCGAAAACTTCGCATGCTGCTGCTACTAGAGGAAGAGCTCCATTCTATAAGGATGAAGCCCTAGAGCTGTCCAAGAATTCCCTGACAAAAGTGGATGACCTGTCCAAAGATCTCAAAGAATTCTTTCATTACACAAAGGAAAGAGACAAAGTCATCAAAGCTTACCTGGCAGAGCTACTTCCTTTGCTCGATCAAGAAAGTCCTACTTTCCCGGAGTCACTATTGCCCACTGCAATAGAATATGCCACGGCATTTACAACTGCTTCAACATCGACCAGGCAAGCTACACCTGATTTAAATCAGGTACCATCACCAGTTGAGCCGTCAGAAGACGCACGACCAATAGAGCCAGAGACGAGCCCTAGAAGCACAGTCACCTACTCGAGAACAAACTCCCGAAAATATCGCGGCATTTTCAAAGGAGCAAGCCTAGAATCAAGATCACCTGGACCCTACCGCTGAAAAAGAAGTCGACTTCATTTCTTCATTTTTTGAAGACCCCTACACCACCAGCACAACAACAAGAAGCGCACCAACCAACAGTCCCTATAGTTGAGTCAACTATGCCCTCTCCTTCGAGGAAGAAATCAAAGCGTAAACTCAAAATGTCAGCTGGGAAGCAACCTACCCCACCTTCAGCTTCGGGCAAGTCCAAATCACGGGGAGCCGATGCAGAGACTGACCCTGAAGTCAGCCCACCCCTATCGAAGCGCCGAACATCACGCTAGGTTGCCACCACACCGCCCAAGTAGCCAAGGTACATATCATTGCATTGTATTTAATATATTTTATTCTTTAGTTGCATTGAGGATAATGCTTTCCTTAAGTTTGGGGGAGGTATCGTTCTTCATTCTATTTCATGTTCATGATAGCAGTAGTTGTAGAAATATGTCATGACATCTGTGAAAGTTTAGGTTAAGCTTTTAGTGTTATAGTTAGTGATGCCCGCTAATGATATACCTTATGTGTCCAGAAATGAAATTGAATATGCATGACTTGGGATTTGAATGGAACTTGCCGTAGGATTTGGTTGTTTGTGATTATTTCACTGTTACACGAGTGTATGTTCTTCATACTTAGGGAAGTTAGAAAATTTTTATAGAATGTAAACTTGAATAGCTTAGCATGCTTTAGTGAATTGTTAATAGACAACCCCCAATAGTTTAGTATTAGAAGTTAAGAATAAATGCCCGTACATATCTATAGATGAATACTCTGTTATGCCATGGCAATTCTATGTGCATATGAGTTACTAAAAGAGGCACAGGGTGACGCTACACTTTTAACTTGCCATGGCATTTCCTGGATACTGCGTTTAAATAAATGGTAGCTATGGCATGAGTAGAAGGTAGTGTGACAGGCTGGCTCCTCTCGTAGCAGTTTGTTGGCATTTAATTTTGTGTAAAAAAAAAGATATCTATATTTATACATGAGGAGTATTAAAAACGTGCTTAAATGAACAGACTTGCTCTGCTAGAATAGTGAACATTCCTTAGAATTTTTCTAAGTTAATTAAGTATGGAAAGGATACACTCACTCACACACGCACTCGCATTCGACCTGGTCCTAGAGCAAAGTTCTTGCAATTTCTTCGAGTCTTATATGTTTATGCCATGACATTTTCTAAGGGCTAAAACTCTGACCTATTACTTACCTAGATTTTGACAATATCATGACATTCTTTCTCTGCTAGCTACTATCCATTGCTTGGGGACAAGCAATAGCTTAAATTTGGGGTGTGATGACTCCGTAAAAAGGCTATATTTTAGGCCCTTTTACTTAAGTTATTAAGTGTTCTTAGGCTCATATAGGATCATTTAGTTACATTTAGGTTCATGACATTGCATATAGTCATTTAGATATGCCTTGACATTTTGAGGTGGTAATAGGTGCTATTTAATGGGAAAGGTAGTTCTTGTTAGTGGTGTTGTGTAGGTAAAGCAAAACGGAAGTTGAGGCAATTTGTCATGGCATTCTCAAAAGGATGGAAAAAGGAAAATGCCATGGCAAAGCTAGAGAACTCCCGGGTTGAGCTAAACGACAAAGAGATATTTTGATAAGAGTGCCAACTGATGCTAACACAGCCGATCAGGACCACTACAGCTAGCTACAACCACCTCAATAGGGGACTATAGAGAATATGGCCTATATACATTCCACGTCAGTAGGGGACCACTGTCACCTCTGCCAGTACTACAGGAATATCATGACAAAAAATGAGGGCAGAAAGGGATTTTCACATCTTTTAGGGTTTTTCACCCTCTTTAAAAGACATGGTGACCTACACAAAGAGGAGGCTTTTTTGGGAGAGAAAAACACAGAAAAGAGGCAACCTTTTGCGGCGGTCTTTGCGGCGGAAAGCTCCCATCTTTCTCCTCCAACTTCCGGCCAAAGGGACCTCCATTGATAACACTCGAAGGGAGTGGTGTGCTAAGCACCCGAGAGGGGTTAGCACACCAAGGCGACCATGGTGGTTGAAGAGCCGACGGCGGTGCACACCGAGGGTGTCTTCTAGTCCTCCTTCTTTGCTTTATTTTGTTATATTTTCATGAGGATTAATGTTGGATGTTTAAGATTAATGTGGTTGATTACTCTTAACATTTAGCTCCACCATGTAACCTTGTTTCGGTGGTAGCTTTTATGGATGATTGACTTTTGTTTCTATTTAATATATTGCATGCTAAGTATTTTTATATTTGCTTTGCTCATTGTTGGTAATTATTTATGCTTTGTAAGAGGTACGAGAGTGTCCATGGTTTAGATACAAGTTAGAGCACTCGAGAGAGGCATAACTATAGATCTTTAGATCATCCGAGAGGAGCTAAGGGAGGATCTACGTGAGCAATGGGTTCTAGACTACAAATATAGTCTACTTGGATCCTAGAGCACTCGAGAGAGGCGTAGGTGAAGGCTTGAACGACTAAAAGGAGAGTACTTTATCGATAGGCTAAGGTTTTATTCGCGTGACAGGCGAAAATACCATGGCATTTTAGTTTGTCAGGTTTCTATGACTCAAGAGAGAGGGAATACTTTAGAAAACTCTTTTGGGTAAGTATACACCATATCAGCTATATGTTAGGTAGGGGTAAGGGGTAGGAAACCGTAGAAGCCACCATCAGTCATTCCTTAAAGAGTGCATCAAAAGAGGAGAAGTACAATATATTGTTTAACGTGTTTTTGCATCCTGTTTTTGCCCTTGCATTTACAACTTACTTTCTTTACTTTGCTTGCTATCTTGCAACCACTCTGCCATACACTCACATACCACCTTCATACATCCACCTTGCTTTCATCATCCATTCTACTTTGCATTGGCAAATTTTAGTTGCTTGCACTCTAGAATTGCCATTGCATTTCCATCTTACACTTACATCGTACATATCCATTTTTCTGTGTTTATACCTTTATCTTTGTTTTCTTTTATTGAAAACCCTTTTTGCCTTGACAAGTTTGACTGCACACTTTAATCTAGATCCTCGTGGGAACGATACTCACTCACCATATTATTACTTGTATGATTGTGTATACTTGCACATATATGTGTGTTCACATACATCAATTATATGCACTACACAGAACACACCAAGTACGGTTCTCTTGGACTCCTAAGTTCTATCGGATAGGTTGGAAGAGTGGTATATCGCTAACATGCCAAGATTCGAGGTTTTTGAGACCCACATTGATTTCCGTTTGAGTGTTGGGTTTTATTATCCACAAATGGAGGGATGGTATGTTGAGATATTATGTTATAGTTACCTTGTTTCTTAGTGAAGGTGTTGTCATTGGTGGACTTTGCTTAAGACTATGTCTAGCTGTTTTGTGTTAAGTTATTGTAGCGACCCTTTTAAATAATTTAAAATTAAAGTGTAATAAAAATGATGCTAATTTTGAAATGATAAAACGAATAGACTTTAATTTGAAAAATAGGAATTAGGTCTTGAAAGGGGAATTTAGACCTAAAATTTGGGAATTTAGGGTTTGAAATTGAAAAGGAGAATTTTGAATTAGGGATTTCTAAAATTTGGGATTTTAGGATTTGAGAATTTTAGAAATTGAAATTGATTTTAAAATTGGTTTTAAAAAACGGTTGGAGTTGCCACCGGCCACTTTGATAGGCCGGACACCTTAAAAACCAAAGATTCGAAAAAGACGGGTCTGAGAGTCAGTTACGGTTTAAAAACGGGTTTATGTTTCAAAAACTAACCAAAATTGACACTTCTAAAATAACCGCTTAATTAATTTTGGAAATTTGGATTAAAGTGACGTTTGAATTAATGTTTGTTTAAATATTTGAATTAAGTTTTATTTTTACCGTATCTTTATTCGAAGGCAATGCATACACCGCGACTAATACGTTGGAATACGGGCCCGTTACGACCAAATAAAGATGTAATTATTAAATTGATTAATTAAGATGATTGAAGTGTGAAATATAATTTGAGCAAAAAGGCAAAATATAATGTGTACAACAAACAAAAAAAGAACATGAATAAAAACAAAATGCAACAAAATATAATGTGTAATTATTAAATATAATGTGTACAACAAAATGCAATATAATGTATACAAAATGTATGGTAAAATAAGAATTAATAAATACATATGAACCAAAGCAATATAATACAAATACTAACAAAAGTATACTAAACATGACAAAAATTTAGAGTAAATGCATAGCGAATAAATGAAAAAAACTACTTAAAATGTTTAAATCCAAAATATGGCATAACATGTACAAGATGCAACAATGTAACATACTGAAATAAAATAAAATATAAACATATGAAAACAAGCATGGCAAAAAAAAATAAAGGCAAATGTAATAGTGAAAAACAAATAAATACATAAATAAATAAATAAATAAGGGAAAAAAACATAAAATCTGTAAAATGAACCAAAATGCAAGCCGGTTAAAACAACAGGGACTTATAAAGTGATTTATTGAAGCAAAATGAGCAAAAAGTTCGGTCCAAGGCATAGGGGGGTCCTGGTAATTAAGCCCTTTTGAAAATGACGATTATGAGTTGATTCAAGACCAAAATGAAAGACAAAATGAAAAGACAAGGACTGCGGGAGAGATTTTAAGAACACGGGATGGTTAAAACAAAAATTGACCAATTTTATATAGAGGACCAACTATAAAACACAAAAAGAAGAAGAATTAAAACCTTTCACCCATTTCTTTCAACCAAAAAAAATCCTTCTCCCAAATCCTCTGTAAACATTCAATTAAAAACCAGAAAGGTGAAGAACATTTGAATGTTCTTTAGCTCTTCCTTAATTTCAAGAAAACCGCCCGTGAAACCTAAGTTCTGGCCACCGCGAACGATGGCCGACGAACCTAAAACGACCAAAACAATCCTCTTTTGAAACCAAAATTAAAAAAACAACTTTCCTTTTTGAAAAACACAAATCAAAGAACCCTTTCATTATGAAAAACGAACCAAAACTAAAGAGCTTTCCCGTTTGTTATGAAACTGGAGAGCGAACAAGACGAAAGGGTCAGCTTCTTCCTTAACTCGACTCACCGATAAAAACCCGAAGGCCTCGAGGCTTATTGCCGGATCCGAAGAAGACAAAAAAGGGGAGAAAAAAAGGCTTTGAAGGTAAAAACTAAAGCTTAAAATTATTTTTTTGGTTCCCTATTCGATGCTTGCAAGCACTGAAAAACAGAGGTTTCAATTACCTCAAAAATGTTTTCTTTCTATTGATTTCGAATGATGGGTTGGGAACTAAAAGTCCCGATTACATTGTGTGAATTCAGTTTTATAGCCGATCCATTTAAAAGGGGAAAGTAAAAAAAATCCCTAAATTCTTATTGGTTTGCCTCTAATATTTTTCTTGTATTCATCTGAAATCTCTGAAATATTTGTTGGTGTTGCTTTTGAAATCCGCATTTTTGGCCTTTGATATTATCGATAACGCTTCTGATTTCTATGAAAATTTTTAGGCCGATTATCCCCTACCATTCTGATTTTTGTTGTGTTTTGGTACAAGATCTGACATGGGTTTTGTTTCTTTGTGCATGTGGCGATCGTAGCAAGAAGGGGACCACCGAAGCATCTAATCAGCGTGGTAATTAGAGATGAACGATTGTTCGAGTAGCCGAGGGGTCTAGCGCGAATCTGCGATGCGCGCGTGGAGGGAGACCATTGGGCGCGCGTGCAACGCGTGGAGGAACTTAAGGGTCTATCTTCTTTGATCCGAGTCGTTGGATCTAAACCAGATCCAACGGCTTTGAGAAGGCTGCACGAAAGACAAAGGATGGGCATTAGGGTTTTCTCATGTGATGAGTATCCGGTTTTGGGCTCATTGTTGGGCTAAGCAATTAAATTAATGGGTTGTATTTATTCATGGATTTTAATTGTATTATGGACTGGAATATTAATTAATTTGGGTTTATTTATTTGGATTGAGTTTATTTAATATCTGATATTAATTAATTTAGTAATAATAATAATAATAAACATTAACTAATAACAAAATATATATAATAATTACGGTAATAAAAATAGTAAAAGTAATAATAAAAGTAAGAGAGAATATATATATATATATTAAGAAGTTTTAATATGTTTATTTACATACATAATTTAATCATAAGAAAACACTAAAATAATATCTATAATATTTTTTAATTAACCGTAATATGTAGTAATATTTTTGGACTTTTAATTAACAATTAAAAACATGTTATTCGAATTAAAATTAAAACGTGGGTTTAGACCCGGATAAAATTAGTGATTACAGCTAGTTTGAGGTTTGTTGGTTGAGCATCGTTGTGTGGACCGAAGGTTGATGGGAGACTTTTGTGGTTACCTGGTATGTTGGAGGATGTTGAAGAAGAAGGTTAGTTCGACGGTGGTGGTATGAAAACCGTTGTGGTTATCAAGAGTTGGTTGTCGATTTTAAATAAGAAAAAGGATTTCTATTTTGAGTTATGTTTTCTGTGAGAGTTGAGATGGAGTAGTGGTTTATGCATTGTTGTCGTGGTATGATAGACGGATCTGTTGCTTGTCTAAAGAGAGTAAATGTTTGGTTGGAATCGAGTTTTACCTTCGAGGGTGGAAAGTTTGTTAAGATCTTATTTTATAGGATCAAGGTTTGTGTGGTAAGTTTGTCATGTGGTTTAGAGTAATTTTAGTGGTGGCAAGGTGCTGAAGGAGTTGTGTATAAGTGAAATAAGTTTGGAAAGGAGTAGTTCCTTACCTCTTCTTGGTATGTAAATTTCGGGGATGAAATTTCGTAAGTGGGAGAGAGTTGTAACATCACAAAAATGGGCTTAGATGTTATTAAGATCGGATCAAAGGTTCGGTTGAACCGATCAAGCCAATTAGCATAAATCCGGGAATTTAATTTTTATAAATGGTTTTCAAAGGAAATAAAATATGGAAAAATAATCTAAAATTTTTATTTGGGTTCTATTTGAATATGGTAAGCTCATTTTTGTAAAATTACACTATGAACCTTGACATTTTGGAAAATAGTGTCTACTTTGTAAAAATGATTATTTTGGTGACTAAAATGTAATTGGGTCAAAACTTAAAATCTTTAAGGGTTTATTTATCCAATCTTTCTCATCAGATCCAACCTTCCAAAAATCTCTTTATAAACTTCTTTTAATCACCATTTAGATTTAATTGATGCATATTTCTCATTTTTCACCAAAATCACAATTTCTTGTAACTTCCCATTTTCTTTCAAATTCTCCCAATTTTCTTGGTTTCCAATCAAATTATCTTTAATTTTATCAAGGTAAATCACATCTTTTTGATTCAATTTCATTCATATTATTTTCTCCTTATTTCTCTTCAATTTCTTTACATTTTAAAACTTGTTTTTCATGGGTTTTTCAATTGGAAGGAGGTTGGGTCTTGTTTGGAGGTAAGAAATCATTCAATCCTCTAAACTTTGAGTTCTTTATTGAAATTCCTAAGTATTTGATCCATTGTATTGAGTTCTTGATTTGTTTTATGGTTTTAATTGATGATTTTCGGTTTTTATCGGATAATTTTGGTTGAACTGATGCAATCTCGTAATAAGGTGATACCTAATGGTTTTCAATGGGTAAATCAATAAATTTTGATGTGTTTTAACATGGAATTAATGGTTCTTAGATGGGTAAACCCGGATCTTAGGTTTTGGTGATGTTAATTGGCTTAGATCTTTGGTTTATGACTTGTTTGGGTGGCTGAATGTTTATTGTTGGTTTAGGGTGATTAGATCATGGTTCTTAATTGTGTTTTGTTGTTGAGAGGTTGTGTTTTTCGTTGGCTAAGGGCTGGAGGTCATTCGGATGAGTTTTAGATGCGTTTTCGGTTTTCTTAAGTGTAGTTTTTGGGGCTGTTTGTTTGGGAAGTGTTGGAGGTTGATTGAATGTATTAATATGCATTAATACCTATGTTTTGATATGTTAAAAACAGGTCAAGATAATAAGCTAAGTATTGAAGGTGTTTTGGAAAAGGCGAGAATGTCAGTTGGCTTTGGCAAGCTAGTTTCGGACAAGTGGTGAGTGGGTTGTCATATCGGCAAACTTTTACTTGTTTTATTAAAGGTTTGGGGTGTAGGGATGGTGTGAAAAACCTTTCTACACTCAGAAGTAAGTTAAATGGTTTCGCTCTCTTAACGGTTCTCATATTGTTCTATAATTGTCATATTTTAGACATGCTCTTAATGTAGTTTTTACATATGTGATTTATGCATGAGAAATGATAAGTGTTTTGTCCAAAGGATGTTTTCATTATTGTCCATTGATATCGGATATGTTTTGACAATTAAATACTTCATGAGTTTTATTAATTTCTATACTTTGGTAACATATCCAATGATTGGTAATGTTGCATTGGTTTTATGAGAGATGCATATGAAGAAATGGTTTTCAATGCATGAATTGAATTTGGAAATGACGCATGCATGTGTTAGTTGTTGTATATGCGTGGTTAATGATGGTTTCCATAACTTTTAAAGCATGAGAATGATTTAGATTAAAGTATGGTTATTTCCCTCTTTTCCAAATAAAGTCGTTGAGCATGATTTGAGTTCACTTTGATGAACATATGATGAGTGCATTGTAAAACAGCAAGCTACCATGCATAATAAGAATGATATTGGCTTAGTGACAATATTTAAGACCACGAATACAAATTACATGTCATTAGGATTAAGTACACTATAAAGATTATGAGAATAATGATGTTTCTTACACGTAAACAAGGGTGACTTTGTGTCCGACCGTACGTGTAGAGCTTGTCTATATGTAAACAAGGGTGACTTTGTATCCGACCGTGTGTAGTAGGGGTAATATGTATACAAGGGTGACTTCGTGTCCAACCGATGCATGTTGAGACCAAGTGTCGCTAGATAATGAATAAGGAATCCGTGTATTCGATGGGTATATGGTTTGAACAAAGTTAGTCACTTAGTTACCAATATGCATGAATTATGATTGAGACTTTTGTGTAATGTAAAACATAAGATTGTATAGAAAATGTAATGTTTTAAAGTCATGAGTTTCTCAAGCATGTGTTCTTGATCAAGTTTTGTGCATAGAGATGCATATGCATTTAAAATACCATATGTTTTGTTGTTGTTTTGAAAGCATGAAAGTCTTGAGAATTTTAAATTTTTATGGCAAGAGATAATGGACACTTGGTAAGGAAATTGTTTTGGTTTTATAAACATTGTTGAGACATTTATATTGATCATGGTATGACATAATTTAAATTATTTTATTGATGGACTTATGGGTTGCATTGCCAAGGTGGTATCTTTATGTTTTACCCCTCACTAAGCTTATACTAACCCTCTCTTTTACCTTACAATGCAGAGATAATAACCGAGGTAGCTAAGGGAAGCAAAATTTCAAGTGCGTGTCGATGAAAAACTCAAGTATGTGTTCTAAAGTGTAGTAGTAGTAGTAAGAGAGCAATGGGGTATAGTTTATGATCGTAAGGGTAAGTTTTTGGTTGATAAGTTTTATTTTGGTTATACAAACTTGGGTATGTATTGAATGTTGAACAAGTTGAATATTGATACAATGTTGTGTTTCCTTGAAGCATGTTTAACTATGAATGGTCTATGGTATTGAGTCAAAGTTAGGGTGTATGCCTATAGATGTTATGGAGTGTTGATGGTTATAATCGAGTGATTAAATAGCTCATTATGTTTAGGAATTATGACTATAGCTGATAATGATCTTTGATTAAGTTTCGTATGGAGGAAACCCACTCAAAGTGTCCGAATTTTATTCTGGGAACAAGGGGTATCGAAACCCCTAAAACTGATATCGATACCCTAGGCAAAATTTAGGTGATTCGGACCATGGTTCGATGCTTAAACCTCATTGGACGCCCAAGTATCGATACTATCAAGGGAAATATTGATACCCCTGAGCTTTGGTAGGTAATATGGTTACTTCCACGTCACAGTATCGATACAGGGCTTGGCTATATCGATACCCCTAACTAAATAATGAGCTTTAGGTGTCGAAATTATATGTTAGTCCAAGATATCTTCCTATATTCAATTATGGTAGCTACAAATGTTATTCTGAGTTGAAATTTCACATGGATGCATAAAGTTGACTTAATTTCAAGTTGGCTAACTTAATTTGGACGAAATTCTTAGAATTTGAAAGATTTATATTTTGGTCCCTAATTATTGAAGCATGAAATTGATGATGTTAAAATGCTCTAATTGGTCTAAAATTTATCATGAGTGCTATTTGTATGTTTAGTTGAACTTTGATGGAATGAATTTCTACCTTGATAATAGAATTTAGGAGATTTATGTTTTAGTCCCTGAATCTTGTAAATGAAATTAAATAAGTTGTAGATATCGTTTCGAGTTGAGATTTGATATACAAGCATGTGATAGACTTAATTAAATATTGGTAATACTAATTTAATTTTTGGACACTCAAATTTGGGAAATTTATAATTTGGTCCTTTTTACTTAAATGTTCAAATTAAGGCTCGTTTCACTTCCGTTTTTATTACAATTGGAAACAAGCTATGTATGAATATGTAGGACATAAGTGAAGCATTTAGATAAGATAAAAGAAAAAATAGGGTCATTTATCGGGTTAAACCTTTACGGGTTTAGCTCGGTATTCCTCGTATAACCTGTTAGTGTCGTTTTCGTCTAGACCGGGCTAAGGGGTTATAATATGCACCCCCGAGTATTGATACTCCCCTCCCAAAAACTTACTAAAAAATATCATAGGGTACCGATACACTCCCAAGTCGTATCGGTACATGTGCCCAAAAATGACGGTCTGGTTCAGATTTCATCTAAAATCCTACTTAACATATATGGTTAAACTTCAAAATGTTTCTACAAGTTTTTTAAAGTATAATAAGTGATTTTTTTTATTAATTTATGTCATTTCAACCCTTAATAAGAATTTTACCATTTTAGAGATCTAAACTATCAAAACACCCAACTAGCAATTTATAACCATTTCATCAAACAAGACAATCATTTTATGACGCTCATGAAATGGAAGAGTCAAAAATGTATTGACCTTAATTAATAAAAAACTGGGATTAGAGCCGCAACCAAGCTTTTTCAACTTTTTCTCCTTAGTTCAAACTTTAAAGTACACCCCCATCAAAACTAGAGATATATATCTTGGTTGATAGATCTTATTGTGCTGGTTAACTCTTTCTTGACGATCAAAACGAAATTCTCCCCTAACAATAATAATTTTTCATTTTTCTTTTTTTTTTTTCAGTTTTGAGTGAAAGTTTGATGAAGCTGTTAAAGGACGAAGAAGACAAAGGTGACTTCATCCACTTCCTCACAATACAGAGAAATAAGAGATTTCTCGGTTTTTGTTTTCTTGATAATGCAATTTATTCAGTTGTTCTTCAAGATTTCTTCTTTTATCAAGCAGAAGCCCAAAGCCTAAGCTCAACAACATGAAAAACTCAATAAGACAAAACCGAAGCCAAACACATCCCACTAACTCGAACACTCGATCTAACATAACAGTCCAACGAGAGATTATTAGGTGAACCATGTTCACCACGTCATTCATGGACCAAGTAATCAGGACCGTTGATCTTTAAATAACCACCTAATAACTACCCACTCACTAAATACATGTAGAAAAGAGGTGATGATTCACTTGAAAAAAAATTAAAATCAACAGTCCTGATTAATTGTGACTATGAATGACGTAGTGAACAAGGTTCACCTAATAATTTTTCCAGTCCAAGACTCGAATCATCCGACGTTGACTGCCCCCCGGGATCGTTACAATCAAATATATATTCGATGCATAAATGCCCTACGTTCAAGGTAAGTGTTTTGAGTTTTCTTTGTCCGCCAACCCAGGTATCTTGTCTTTACCCATTGGGATTTTTTTGTCCCTTAGACAATTTTAGTTTAAACAAATAGAAGTAAAATATGGAAATATTGTACGTTGTTTTAACAAAATATTAAATTTTATTGAAAAAGATAGGAAATAAATATCTAGCCACACACTTTAAATGTACAAGTAATTTTGAAATCGTAATAATAATAAAATATAAATGTGAACGATAAAATAAATATAAACTTCCAATTGATCATGTATACACAAACAAAAAAATATTATTTTTCGGTGATTTAAAAATATTTTTTAAAAAAAAATAAAATTTTAATTTTTGAAAAATATTTTTTAAACTAAATTTAAAAATATTTTTGAACTGAAAATTATTTATATTGATAGAAAAATTATTTTTAACCGTAAAAATATTTTTTAAAAGCATTAAATAAGAGAGCCTAAAATACAATAGAGAATAATTGAAGTAATCACCTCAAAAAATGATTGGACGGAGAAAATGAGTATTTTTTCAATGATATATAAAATATGACAATACATAATACAAATACAAAATTAAATATAATTTGTCAACGGAATTGAACTTTAGCTTAAGCAATAAAAGTTAATTAAGCCTATATATAATATATTTATTTATTACGTAAGACTCAATTAATTTTATATTAATTTAAAAATTATTATATACATTTTATTTATTTAGTTAGTTAGTTTAATGATCATAATTGTATAAAATTAATTGATTCAATGCTTTTATAAATGTATTTAATCCCTAAAACTTATATAATTTATTAATTTGATCCTAATTTAAAATAATTTAATAAATTTTATGATAATATCAAATCGAACAAGCATAACAGATCAAAACAACGATGAGGTAATTACATTATTCCATAAAACAATACCACGAAAGTGAAATACCGTTTATAAAAGAAAAACAAATAATTTAAGGGAAGAACAAGATTAAATTGATAAAGCTTTTAAATATAGAGGATTATGTTTATTAAATTATTTTAACTTAAAATTAAATTAATAGAATGTATAAATTTTGATATCAACTTATGAGAAGGTGCCTGGTTCAAGTAACAACTTGGGCATAAAAAATCTTTAAATACTAATTTGGGAGAAGATACATAATTCAAATATCATTTTGAGAGTAAAAATTATTTAGATACCAACTTAGAAGAAGGTATATAATTCATGTATAAATACTCTCTCTGTCCTACAAATAATGTTCTTTATTGACTTTTTGAAAGTCAAAATTTTTGAACTTTGACTATAATTATATTAAATATTTTATTGTGAATAAAGTAAAGAATAACTAAAACAAGAATAAGGAACAAGAATGAAAGAACAAAGAGAATATATAAAGAGAGATATTTGTATTATTCTCAATATTGACTTGTGTACAATATCTTCACAAACTCATCTATTTATAGGCGTAAGAAGTACATAATGTATTAAACTCAAATTAATGAAGATAATTTTCTAACGATAGAGTTCTTATTATGTTAGACATCCACATAGATAATATTCATAACACTCTCCCTTGGATGTCTATGAAGATAATGTGCCTCGTTAAAATCTTACTAAGATAAAAACCCTGTGGGAAAAAAAATCTAAGTGAAGGAAAAAGAGTACACACATCTTTGATACGCATAACATATTGCCTTATTAAAAACCTTACCAGGAAAACCCATTGGGACAAAACCTCGGTTAAGGGAAAAAGAGTGCAACGCGTATTTACTCCCCCTCATGAAAATATCACATAAGATCTTTGAATCTTCACAATTCAATATTGAATATGATCTTCAAATGTTGAAGTAGATCATGCACTAGTGGATAAATCTTTCAAATCATTGCTTGAAATAATTCATTGAATATTATTCATCTGAAAAATCTTGAGGGACGAAACTTGAAGAAATATATTTCGTTTTATCATATTTGATATATCCATCATGAGATATAAATTTTGTATTATCTCTGTACAAGATAGCTCGCATCTTATTGATGCGTGTAATAAAAGCGCAATTAAGTGCAAGTGTACACGTTGTCAAGTAATAAAGTGATAAGCATTTATCGAGTATCGTCTCCGTAGGGATTGGTATACTTAAGATGCTACCTTTTCCCTTCTCACTCTGCAATAAAATAAAAGACACAAATTATTGGGGTTGAATTATAACTAAGAAAACTAATTAAAACAATAAAGATAAATGATCAAGAAATCAAGGATGGAAAAGTGGGTCAGGATCCAGTTGTATCGTATTGTGGACTCAATTGACTTGTTCTTATCCAATGTAATTACAAAACACTACTTCGACAGTACTACAGATACTGCCTCGGCAACATTGGTGCTCCTCTGCTGCGGCAATCTCTTGCTCTTGGGCAGAGGTATTAAAGTTCAACAAAGTGTCCATAAATGACTCCGCTCATCTCTGAGTCAAAGTACTGTTGATGACCAGTCCTTGACGATACCTCTATGCGTAAATCAAAGATAACCACCAACCAATCCAACACTTCTTTTAGCTGCTGAAACTCTTAACCTATCCCTTAGTGCCTCCACAAGAGTATAAGCAAACTTTGATATTCTTATTGCATTGAAACAAGAAACAAAGTACAATATCCTCTCACAAATACTCGACAACCTTTACCTAAACCCTAGGGGATGATGGAGGAGTTTAGGGTTTTCTATGAACTCTTGATTTCAAGATATCTTCCTCTCTACATAGGCTATGGTTTATATAGGCTTGGCCTAGAACAATCCTATTCAAAGTAGGAATACAACTTGGAGTAAAACACAAGTTAAGTACATAAATAAAAGATCTTTATTTTATTTCCTAGTTTATTTCTATTAGGATTCTTTTCCCACGTGGTCTTTGATATTGTCTTTTCGTGTGTTTCCCAGCTCTAATTTCTATGTCGCTTGTCTTAAAATGTTCACCTTATTTTTCTCTTCAAATCGCCTACCATATTGACATTTGCCTTTCAGGTGTTACCGCAGCCTCAGGTGATTCCGAGGCATTAAAGTGCTGCCGGGGTATTAAAGTGCTACCGAGGTATTAAAGTGCTGTCGAGGTGGGTGCTTATCTACATTTCAGTTTCAGCTTCCAGCATCCATCTTCTTGTTTGACAATTCCTATTATGCAGTTTCCTGTCTAAAAAAGAAAACTATCAAATGTATCTGTTTTATGCCAAATAATAGATTAATTCGTAAATTGATTATTGAGATGCTGAAATATGGAAATAAGAAGAATTATCCAATATTTCCATTAAATCTATCCTTTACTGGCAATAATCGAGTGGGAGAATGGTATGAAAAATAGGACTTTTGATCACTTATCAAATACCCCCAAACTCGAACTATTGCTTGTCCTCAAGCAATGGAAAAGGTAAAAAAATTTAATCGAGTGGGAAAATGATGTAAAAGATGAGGACTTTTAGGAACTCATCACATCCCCAAACTCAAACTATTGCTTATCCTCAAGCAATGCAAAATATAAATTTAAGTAAAGAATTTTAAAGTAATATACCGTCTTGCCTGCCGCAACAGAATTCCTTTCTTGACTCGGCCTCTTCTTGGTTCTTGTGAATTCCTCGGAACTGGACTATGAGTCTTGGTGAGTGTGTGCGTAGCTGTGTCAAAGATGATTTTCTAAGTTCTAATCCTTTTTTTTAGCTCAAGACTTTCGACTAAGATTTTTTTTTAATTATTTTTCTTTTCTTTTCCCAACAGTTGTATATAAATCTATATTGCTATAAATTTATAGTGCTTGAGCCATTTTCGGGCACCTCAAGTGTTTTAGCTTTTCTTACTAGAGCCGGTGATAGGCACCTCTAGTAAGTGGTAGAAACCTAAGTCCTAGAGCCGGTCATGGGCACCTCTATGGACTAAACTAGAGCCAGTGATAGGCACATCTAGTATAAAATCTAAGCCTAAGTCCTTATTGCTTTTCAAAGAAAAGAACTTTTAAAATCAACTAAGACTAGTAGTGTTTATGTGATTTCAGGCTCATAGTCTAATCCTAAGAGACATTTCCGAATTCAAGTCTGGTGAATGGTGCATACTGCTGCGACGGCAGGAGAATATGTTGCTGCCGAGGCAGTCTCAATAAAATTCAACAGACTAAAAAAAATTACATTAGATTGAAATTGTTGTAAAGACAGAAATTAAGGCAGTAGTAGGATAATCTGAATAACTTCTATATACGGTAGATATTTATAAGGTAGAAAATATGATCAATACTCCCCCAAACTCGAGGGATGCATTGTCCTTACTTCATGTATCTGAACATAAAGCAACAGTTAAAGACAAGATAAAAATTAAGAGACAAGGAAAAGATAAATCAATTTTTAGATTTTGCATTTGGCCTCTTCTGTATCCTGAGGGTCATCAGTTAGTGTGGAGTTTGTGGAGAAAGAAACTAAAAACTGTACTGGAAAACAATAATAAAGAAATATGAAATAAAACGGGGGAGATAAAGTTCTAGAGACGCAAACCCGCCGTCACTTGCATTTGGGCGACCAACCATCTTGGCCATTTCTTAGGTGGGACAGTGAGCCTAATTTTAGGGCTGTTTTATGTGCTTCATGACTTCTCCTTCTTGGGTCTCCTTCCTAAATACTGCAAAGAATATTATTATAAACAGTTCAACTAAATTGCAAGAAGTTAAAAATCTAATTCCTAAGCTGAAAACTAAAAAACTGATTCCTAAAGCATAAAAGTAAATAGGGACAGAGAGATAGAAATTTAGGTTACTGCAGGGGTGCAATAAAATGCATATACAGCAGCAACCATCTTCCTTTTTTGAATGGAGGAGAAGCTAATGTCCCTATCGTTGTCTCCTCGTCAGGTGGTTTCTTTCTGATATATTTCTGCTCAAGGGGAGTGCTGCTGCGGCAAAGGTTGCCTCGACAGGTCTTGTTTAGGCAGTTCATCCATGTCTTCCTCCAAATAATCACGAATTGTTTGTTCTCTTTCTTGTCTTGGAAGAAGTGCTGGATTAGCTGCTGCGAATGTGCCGCGGTTGTCTGCCTCGATGGAATTCATACCAGTGTTGTTCTGTTGGCCAGATCAAAATAACCCTGATTAGTTTAGATATTTTTTTAATTTTTTTTTATAAAACTAAATGTGAGAAAATAAAGGTAATAAAATTTAGTTGCCAACCCCGGCAACGACACCAAAAACTTGATGCGTATAATAAAAGCGCAATTAAGTGCAACTGTACACGTCGTCAAGTAATAAAGTGATAAGCATTTATCAAGTATCGTCTCCACAGGGATTGGTATACTTAAGATGCTACCTTTTCTCTTCTCACTCAGCAATAAAATAAAAGACACAAATTATTGGGGTTGAATTATAACTAAGAAAACTAATTAAAACAATAAAGATAAATGATCAAGAAATCAAGGATGGAAAAGTGGGTTAGGATCCAGTTGTGTCGTATTGTGGATTTAATTGACTTGTTCTTCTCTATGCAATTACACAACACTGCTTCGACAGTACTGCAGATACTGCCTCGGTAACATTGGTGCTTCTTTGCCGCGGAAATCTCTTGCTCTTGGGCAGAGGTATCAAAGTTCAATAAAGTTTCCGTAAATGACTACTCATCTTTGAGTCAAAGTGCTGTTGATGACCAGTCCTTAACGATACCTCTCGGCGTAAATCAAAGATAACCACCAACCAATCCAACACTTCTTTTAGCTGTTGAAACTCTTAACCTATCCCTTAGTGCCTCTACAAGAGTATAGGCCGAGTTAGTGTCTACAACACCGTACTTATCCCTTTCGTGAATCTACACCTCTCGATACTAGATAAATAGATTATTTTCAAACTTCCCTCTCGGGCTTGGATACAAGAACAAAGAATGACAATAGGATAAGCAAACTTTGATATTCTTATTGCATTGAAACAAGAAACAAAGTACAATATCCTCTCACAAATACTCGACAACCTTTACCTAAACCCTAGGGGACGATGGAGGACTTTAAGGTTTTCTATGAACTCTTTATTTCAAGATATCTTCCTCTTTACATAGGCTATGGTTTATATAGGCTTGGCCTAGAACAATCCTATTCAAAGTAGGAATACAACTTGGAGTAAAACACAAGTTAAGTACATAAATAAAAGATCTTTATTTTATTTCCTAGTTTATTCCTATTAGGATTCTTTTCCCACATGGCCTTTGATATTGTCTTCTCGTGTGTTTCCCAGCTCCGATTTCTATGTCGCTTATCTTAAAACGTTCACCTTATTTTTCTCTTCAAATCGCCTATCATATTGACATTTTCCTTTCAGGTGTTGCCGCGACCTCAGGTGCTGCCGAGGCATTAAAGTGTTGTCAGGGTATTAAGGTGCTGCCAAAGCATTAAAGTGCTGCCGAGACGGGTGCTTATCTACATTTTAGTTTCAGCTTCCAGCATCCATCTTCTTTTTTGATAATTCCTATTATGCAGTTTCCTGTCTAAGAAAGAAAACTATCAAATGCATTTGTTTTATGCCAAATAATAGATTAATTCGTAAATTGAGTATTGAGATGCTGAAATATGTAAATAAGCAGAATTATCCAATATTGTCATTAAATTTATCCTTTACTAGCAATAATCGAGTGGGAGAATGGTATGAAAAATAGGACTTTTGATCACTTATCACTTATCTTGTAAAAATATTCACATATATTTAGGATATGTTTAGCCAAATACATATTTCGGCTTTGCCTCATGCATAACAATTATTTAAAGGTAATGATCTCATAGCACTTAAATAATATTTTTAGACTAGCTAAGATACGATGCTTCCAGATCAAATAATATACATATTGTGCTTTTAGATCAAGAATATCATTACCCTTTTCTTGAGGCAGAAAAATTTTTTGTTTACATTGATAGACCTAGCGTTATGCATGTAAAGTCTCTTTCAATATTTTTCTGTATGTCGATTGATGCACAAGGATTTAAGGAGATCTCTTCACGAGTCTCAACGATATTCAAATCATCGACATACACAACAATAAAAATTCAGAGCTAAACCTCTTAATAAAAATGCTCGAGGAAATAATTCATATAGCATTATGCTAATAAGTATTCAATGAGACGATCATACCAAATACGCCTAAATTGTTTCAAGACATAAAAAGATATATTCAATATAATTGAATAATATTTTCGAGAACTTGAATTAACTGCTTATGACAGTCTAAATCCTTTTAGAAGCTTCATGTAAATGTTGTTATCAAGAGGCTCACATAAATAAGATGTAATAATAGCCATTAGACGAAACTAAATCATTTCATTTATTGCCAGAGTATCTAAAAATAATTGCATCCACCATAGAGGAATATATTTTTCTCATTCAATTTCATATATTTGTGAGAATCCTTGTGCAACCAAGTGAGCTTATTGATGCGTGCAATAAAAGTGCAATTGAGTGCAAGTATACTCATCCACCAAAACTTGATGCGTGTAATAATAGCGCAATTTTGCAGTGTACATGTCGCAAATAATAAAGTGATAAATATATCGTGTATCGTCTCCACAGGGATTGGTATACTTAATATGTCTTCCCTTGTTCCCTTGCTCCTGAAAGATAAAGTAAAAACACAGATAAGTGAATTTGTTTAACTAACTAAATAATTAAATAACAAAAAATAAAATAAAAGGTTGAGAACAATATAAAGAAAGTAGGTAGAATCCAGCTGTGTCAATTAGTGAATTCAACTGATCTTCTTCTTGTCCAATGCAATTACACAACACTGCTTCGATAGTATTACAGATACAGCCTCGGCATCATTAGTGTTCTCTACCGCGGCAATCTCTTGCTCTTGGGTAGATGCATCAAAGTTCAGCAAAGTATCCATAGTTGACTCCGCTTATCTCTAAGTCAGAGCACTGTTGATAACTAGTCCTTGACGATACCTCTCGGCGTAAATCAACAATAATCATCAACTAATCCAACACTTCTTTTAGTTGCTGAAACTCTTAATCTATCTCTAAGCTGAGTTAGTGTCTACAACACCGTACCTATCCCTTTCGTGAATCTACACCTCTCGATGCTAGATAAATATATTATTTACAAACTTCTCTCTAGAGCTTGAATGCAAGAACAAGGAATGACATAGTTGGGCATTTGTTCAGTAGCCTCAACTAGTAGCAAGTTGATATGGACTTGCTTTAAGATGTCTAGGAATTTTTGAAATTGGTAGTCCTGTTTTTGCTTTTTTAACCTCTGCGGGAAAGGATGTGGTGGTCTTATGTCCTCCAGGTTGCCTTGGATATTGAGTTTAATATCTGGGGTGAACTTATCTACAACTGCCTCGGCAGGTTGTTCGTGTTCTGCTGGTTTTGATGTCGTGGTAGTGCTGTCGGCAGGGTCCTGCTCAACTTCTGAGTCATCGTGATGTTGTTTTTCTAGTTGGACTCTATCGGCTGAGGTCCCTTCTTTATCTTTTAATTGTAGGCCACTTCTTGTCGTAATTACCTTGCATTGCTCGTGGCCTAATGCCTTAGCAACCTCAGTGTTGCTAGGGAAACCTCCTGGTGGTCAAGTGTTTTTTCGTTGGGCAAATTGACCAACTTGGGTTTCTAAAGACTTGATCGTAGCCTCTTGGTTCTGCAGTCTCATCTCAGTTTGGTTCATGAAGTCATCAGTACGCTTCATGAAGCGGTTATTCTCTGTCATGTATGCATCAGTCTTTGTCATGAAAGCCATGAGAGAATCTACCAATGCGTTCAGAGATTGTTGTTGTTGTATCTGTTGCTGTGGTATGGACTGCTGAGTGTGCTGCTGCGGCAGGTTCTGACTTTGATGCTGGAATCCAGGGGCTTGATTAATTGGACTTAAGGCATTGTTGGGGTTACTCCATGAAAAGTTTGGATACCTTTTCCAGGATGGGATATAATTGTTAGACATCATTTGATTGTTCCTGTTATAGTTTCCAACATATAGGTTGGTTTCCTCATCTTGCATGTAATCGGATGAGTTAACTGCCTTAACCTCATGTATATTTCTTTGGGCTTGCATATTCTGAACCATCTTGGTCAGAGAAGCCAATTGTGTTGCCACCGAACTAGATGTGTCTAATTCATGGGCTATGACATGACGTCTCATTCCTCCTCGCCTTGATGTGAGAAATTGGAAGTCGTTCCTTGCGAGTTTATTCAGAATCTCAATGGCCTCCACGGGTGCTCTATCCAAAAGTGTCCCATTTGCGGAAGCATCTAGCATCATCCTTGTGGAGGCATTGGTAGCATTATAAAACATAGAGACTTGCGTCCACAAGGGAAAACCATATAGTGGACATTTGTTTAACAATTCTCTGTAGTGTCCTCATGCCTCATACATTGGTTCATCCTCATCCTGCTGGAATGATGTGATTTCATTACAGATACGATCATAGAGATTTGTCGGATTAAATCTTGTAATGAATTCTCGGCAGAGTTCCTCCTAAGATCCTATGGATCCTGCTGAGATGTCATTCAACCAAGTTTTCGTCCTATCCCTAAGTGAATAGGGGAACAACTTTAATCTTAAAATATCTTCATGGACTCCTTGGATCTTGAAAGAATTGTATACTCCCATGGAAGATTTAAGATGTTGCCTTGCATCTTCAGTAGCAAACCCACTAAACTGTCCAATTGTGTTCAACATGTTGAACATTACTGGTTTGATCTCAAATTGAGTTGCTTCAATTTCTGGGGTGACTACGCCAGGGTTGAGTCCGTTTAGATCTTTCACCAGATAGTCTCTAACAGTGAGCTGCCTCGATAAAGGTTACAACATTTGTTGCTGTGGTATTGTTGGTGATAGTACATTATGGTCAACAGGTGGGATTGGTCCTCTTGGTGGATTATCCATGGCTTGAAACATGTTGCGCCTCAGATGGTGTCTTGTGCGTTCGATTTCAGGGTCCAATTCGTACAAAATTTAGTTTCCAATCCCCGACAACGGCGCCAAAAACTTGATGCGTGCAATAAAAGCGTAATTGAGTGCAAGTGTACACGTCGTCAAGTAATAAAGTGATAAGTATATCATGTACCGTCTCCATAGGGATTGACATACTTAATATATCTTCCCTTGTTCCCTTGCTCTTGAAAGATAAAGTAAAAACACAGATAAGTTGATTTGTTTAACTAAATAAATAATTAAATAACAAAACATAAAATAAAAGGTTGAGAACGTGATAGAGAAAGTAGGTAGGATCTAGCTGTGTCAATTAGTGGATTCAATTGATCTTCTTCTTGTCTAATGCAATTACACAACACTGCTTTGACAGTACTACAGATACAGCCTCGACAGCATTAGTGTTCTCTGTCGCGACAATCACTTGCTCTTGGGCAGATGCATCAAAGTTCAGCAAAGTGTCCGTAGTTGACTCCGCTAATCTCTAAGTCTGAGCATTGTTGATAACTGGTCCTTGACGATACCTCTCGGCATAAATCAACGATAATCACCAACCAATCCAACACTTCTTTTAGCTGCTGAAAGTCTTAACTTATCTCTAGGTCGAGTTAGTGTCTACAACACCGTACCTATCCCTTTCGTAAATCTACACATCTCGATGCTAGATAAATATATTACTTACAAACTTCTCTCTCGAGCTTGAATGCAAGAACAAGGAATGGCAATAGGATAAGCAAACTTTGATATTATTATTGCATTAGAACAAAGAAACAAGAAACAATCTCCTCTCACTAATATCTACAACCTTCACCTATCCCTAAGAAAGAACATAATATCATTAGGTACAATTCTTAGGGAGAAGGGTTTCTCTAAAAAGCGGCTCTCCAAACAATGTGGTCGGTTAGGCTATATATAGTCTTAACCTAGGGCAACCTTTCCTAAATAGACTCTAACTTGGAGTAAGGAACAAGTCTTCTTCATGAGATCGGATATTTACAAGTTTGTCGCCTTCTAGAAGGATTTTCCCGTTTGGTCTTTGACTTGGGCTTTTAGTGCGCTAGCCTGGTCCAATTGGTGCGCTGCATCTTCCAGAATATTCTTTATATTTTTATCTTTCATTGCGCCTACAATGTTGACGCTGCCACTCTGGATGCTACTGCGACTTTGTTCCCTGACTCGGCCTCAACACTGCTTCACTGCAGCTTCGGCCCTGGATATTCCTGCATGTACAAAATATGTAATAATATCTGCATTCTCTATAAATTTCTTCTTTGTAAGTAGTGATAATGGAATATCCAATATTGTGAAAAGAGTCCATATTTCAGCTCAAGTTGGTGTATAATAGATGCAGAAAGTACCATGAGAAGGGTGATAAATAACTGGCGTTTAGGCACTCATCACTTATATCTCATGATTTCTCCTTTTGATTTCTCTTTCTGACAAAGACTCATTTATATCCATGAGCTTTACACATTTCAATGTATGGGCTATAGGCCCAAATACTTTTCTTTTGAAAGAGATTTTAGTTTTGCCTCAATTGCCTCTTTCTATGTTGGTCAATCATTTCTTTGTTCACATTGCCCAATTGACAATGATTCATGATCCACATCATCAAATAAAATTTCTAGTGCTATATTGCATGCAAATATATAAATGACGTCGATTTAATTTTAGTTCCACTTATAACAGACATAACGTAATATATTTAGATCTCTTTATTATCAGGTACCTGAGTCATGTCAATGTCTCTGTTAGAGACCATTTAATCTCTTATAGAGATTTTTATAATCATTGATTCCTCGATCAGACCATCATAAAATATAGCTCATTTTCTTTTTCGAGGATTTCTTTGGAACTTACTTATCTACTATGCTTCAAGCATAAGTTAGACTCATTAGTAACTAGAGTTTGTCAATCTATGACATCAAATTTAGTCGGAGCATTCATAGTTGGTATACGTGACTTAGTCACTCTTTTAGGGTCAGCAAAATCATCTGACAATTGATTTGCTAAATGAATTATTCATTGAACTCATAGTTCATGTAGTACGTGGATAAAAAAGAGAAAATGATAATTCATTCTAACTTATTTCTTTCACCAACTATTTATTTTCTCCCCCTAATGTTGGATAAATTGACTCATTAAAATGATAGTCAATAAATATGGTTATAAATAAATTCCTTATTAGAATCTTAAGATATTTAAATATGATACATATTCCCAACAAAACTCATCTTTGTGCGTTGTGGTGGAGCAATTAGAACATATATCGCACAAAAAAATCTAAGATGAGAAATATTTGGTTCCTGACCGAAAACAATTTGTAATGGGGAGAACTTATGATCATTTGTTGGCTTGATGCGAATTTGTGATACTACATATAAAATTACATGTCATCAACGTTATCAAGATTGATTGTCTTTAGAAAATAATATGAAAAATGTGCTCGTAATTTTATCAACTGAGCAAGTAGCCTCGTAAACACCAAGTTGCGGGTTAATAACAAGGATAAACATAACCATCTAGTCGATACATTGATAAAAATCATAAAATATCTAAATGGTCTTTAAGAAAGGTGTATGAGCCCATATATATCACCTTGTATCCGTTCTAGAAAATTAATAGAGTTACACTCTATATTAACTGTTGATGATTGAATAATCAAATTGCTTTCATAGCAAGTATCACATGAAAATTACCTTGAAGAAAATCTTAGTTCTTCAATAAGTGACCACATAAAAGTGTCAACAAATTTTCGCATTATAATTGAACCGGGATGGTCTAACCGGTTATGCCAAATAATCAGTAAACATCTAGTTTATAATAGCATGAGCTTCAATTTGTATTAATTCTTATGTAGTACAATATGGGTGGTAGTGCATGTAATTTTTCCAATATTTCATTATTGCCTCGAGTTATACTCGTAATATTGAGATAGTCAGCATCCCCTTGACTAATATTCTCAATATATTTCTACAAATATCTTTAAAATTCAATAAGTCTCTTTGTGACTTTGACGAGTATAATGCATTGTACATATGAGATAAAGTCTCATTTGGTAATAACATATTTGCTCAACGATGCTCAGTCGGAGCTTTCTGTGATATTAGTACTTCCGGATATAGTACTCACATTATTCCCTTGAATTTAAAATGGGAAAATATGCATAATCATGCACCTTTAATATGTGCTTATTTCATTCACTTCGGGGAATGAAAAATATGTGCTTTATACCATTTACTTCAAGGAATGACAAAATATTAAATATAGCACATTATTTCAAATAAGTCATCTATAAAAGATAAACTCTCAAAAGATTTTCCAAAGTATTGATATTTCAGTACTTTGAGATATAGTACTCGCATTTTGCCTTGTATTTAAATGGGAAAATATTTATTATGTTTAAGTACTGTATGAATACTTGCACTGTCTATCAAGCATAAATAACATAAATTAAAATAAATGGCGAATTTATTCTCTTGAAGGATTATGAGAAAATTAACAATATCCAATTGCGTTGGACCAACAACACCATAATATTCGCCACAAAGAAAATCTGTTTATATTTTCTTTAATTTATCATTCATGATTATGGATAAAGTCCGTAATACTTTGGCATTCGACAAGTACGAGATCAATGGTTTGTACCATCGCATTGATAACATAAAGATTTTGATATGATCTCTATCATTCTTGTCATCTTTATAATTCCACTTCTTGTGGATATAAGCATTCTCAAAATAATCATCTTATCCATGTCTATTTTATGATCTCAATCATGACCATAATTACTAATATGACATTTATTCTTTCCGTTATAAAATATCATATTCACTTCAGGGAATGAAGTAGAGACTGATAGGTATTCAAAACCCTTGTATGATATTGTGTCTATAAGACAATATTAATGCGTGAAAAGTGGAGTATGTTTTTCTAACATATCATTATCAATGATACTCTGTCACATAATTGAGTTTTATTCACTAACCATATAGTGAATTATCACGTTCGCATGGAATAAACACCATGCTTGCATTCGCTTTAGGGAATGTCATAAATCCAATAATTGCATGAAATAATCATCATGCTTGCATTCACTTCAAGGAATGTCATAAATCCAATAATTACATGGAATAATCATCATGCATGCATTCGCTTCAGGGAATGCCTCCCATAAAAATTCTTGGATAAAGACAATTTTCGTAACTTAAACTTGGAAAAAGTCTATAGTCGATTTTTCAACGTAAAAATATTGCTTTCATGCAAATATAGATTTTATAATATTCATACTATTAAATAGTAATTGATCAACCAATATATATAAACAATAAGGAACAAAAATTTAATCCTTATACGCGGCGTTGTTAAATCAGTCCACAAGGTCCTTTAAAAAGAACCCCCTTTGAGACCAGTAGCCTCACAGAACGGGATGTCCAGCCAATATACTCGGATTAAACCAACATATCAAAGAATATATTAATTAATTAGAATAATATTGACTTTTACCATAGTGATCGGTTTTTACCCTTTTCCAAACTTGATAGCTTTGGAATTGTCGACAAGAACCACGGTAATTGAGTCACTTTATCGCTACACAAATACCAAACAACCAAAGATTTCTTTTTTAAATTAAAAATCAAGTTAAAGATCAAGAAAGAAAATAATCGATAATTAAAATATAATTGAGGGAGAAGAACTTATCTTTGATTTATGCTAGTAACAAATTCTTTTTGAAAATGCCACCAAGATTTGAATGACAGATACCTCCGTTGGTTAGAGTCTCGTGCTGATAACATGTTGTGAATAAAGTAAAGAAGAACTAAAACAAGAATAAGGAACAAGAATGAAAGAACAAAAAGAAGATATAAAGAGAGATATTTGTATTATTCTCAATATTGACTTGTGTACAATGTCTTCACAAACTCATCTATTTATAGGCATAAGAAGTACATAATATATTAAACTCTAATTAATGAAGATAATATTTCTAATGATAGAGTTCTTATTATGATAGACATCCACATAGATAATATTCATAACATATTTTAAATAATTAGATTTTATAAAATATATATTTAAAATATACTCGATTAGATGTTTCTAAAATATTTTTTATATTTTTATCAATACTAAATTTTAAATAATCATTAGTAAAATTCAAAAAGTTTGACCCTAAAAAAGTCTATAAGGGATACTATTTTTAAAACAGAGAGTATATATTTAAGACAAAAAGTAACTAAATCTCAATCTAAGGTTAAAACACAAAATAGGATGTCTTATTTTTTAATTTCTAAAGTATTATCATGATCAAATCCAACTAATTTTCTTTATTCTATTAATTTTTATTTTAGTTTACAGAAACCATTTTAATTTTAGGGTTATAGATAAAGATTATAGTTTTGAGTTTAGAGGTATAAGTTTTATGGATGAGAATGTAATGTTAATGTTTAAAATTTAGGTTTTAGAATTTAAAACTTAGTTTTTTGGTTAAGGGTTAAAAAATTAGGGGTTTCGTTATATGGTGTAAAAATATTGATTTGTATAAAATTTATTTTATACAACCTATGTATCAAAATATAATATAATAATTAATGTTTGCAATGATATTAATAAATTTACATTCATACATGAACTGGGGGTGAGAAAGGAGTGAGTCTAAAGAACAACCTAATTTGGAATTATAAAATAACAATTTTTGTTTTTCACATGAAACTTAAAATGAATTATAAAAAATAACATAAATACTATAAAAATATTATATTTTAAATTATTGAACAAATTTACAAACTAGTCATTTTTAACCTAAAGCTTATATACTATAATATGAGAAAAACTATGATATTCTAGTTCTTGCAACTTTAGTTTACACTCGCTGCCAGTAGTTCTCGTCAGGTGCCACGTAACCCTATTATACTGTCTAATCTGAACAAACTTAAGCATTCTGCAGTAGTCTTATCTGAGAATGATGATCCTAATATGGTTATGGCTCGAGTCACCCAGACTCTTGCCTCGACAGATGCACACTTACTTCCACCGAGTGACCCTCCTGACCTTGCTAATAGGGTGTCTCTTATTATAAAAAACTCTAATCAACAAAATCATGACTTGGCTCCTCAAGTTATTCATGGTGAAAAAGTGTATGGTGATCCAGCACGCTCTGAGGTTACAGTTATGTTTGACTAATTGTTGTCAGTTTCATCTCTATATATTTGAATTTTCCATGTTAAAGATTTTCAGTTGGAATGTTAGGATGTGGTAATACTAAGTTTTTGAATACGGCTAGGCAATTACTTAGCGACTCCAAACCGGATGTTGTGGGTTTTCTAGAACCTAAGATTAGTGGTCCAAGAGCTACTAATGTCATTGTTGCTCTCGGTTTCCCAAATTCTTTCCGAGTAGAAGCGGTAGGATTTGCAGGGGGTATATGGTTATGTTGGTATGACTCGGTTGAAATTGAGATCCTTGCTACTCATTTTCAATTCATTCATTGTCGGATATGTTGTAAATCTGATAATTCTAAGTTCGAGGCAACACTTGTGTATGCTAGTCCGAACTCAGCTAAAAGGAAAATGTTGTGGCCTCACCTATCTCGGATTACGACTACTATTCAATGTCTTTGGGTTATTTTTGGTGTCTTTAATTCAACATTGTCTACTAGTGAACATAAAGGATGCTCAACTTCCAGAGCTTGCGTTTCTTTCTGCCAGTTTCTCAATGATTATGCTTTAAGGGATATGGGTTTCGCTGGTCCCGAATTCACTTGGTCTCGTGGTAATGCACAAGTCTATCTTGATAGATTTGTTGGTAACTCTTATTGGGATGAAATCTTTCTTATGTCTCAGGTTCAACATTTACTACGTATCCAATCTGATCATAGACCTGTGTTATTGCAAATTGGTGTCAACTGACATGCAAGTCGGCACCCACCTTTAAATACTTATCTGGATGGCAATTTCATGGTGACTTTAAACAGATGTTTCATGATTCTTGGTTACCTGCTCAGAGTCTCCACGAAACTATAGTAAATTTTACAAAATGTGCCAGTGTATGGAATTATTCTGTTTACGGATTTCTTGGCTCGAGGAAACTTCAAACTATGGCCTGTTTGAGAGGTGTTCAACGTGCTCTTTGTTCTAGACGGACATCTTGTCTTACAAAACTTGAAGAAGATCTTCTTCTTGAGCTGGAATGGATTCTTGATCAGGAGGAAATTCTTTTGATGCAAAAATCTTGTTCAAACTGGATAAGTCTTGGTGATCGCAAGACCTCTTATTTTCATCGTAAAGCCATACTCAAAAAATAAAGAAATAGAATTACGACTCTTAAATTTGATGGGAATGATTGGTGCAATGAGGACTCTATGCTCAAGGCTGCGGCTATCAACTACTACACTACTTTATTCTCTAATGATAGTCTTCCTGCAGGTAAATTTCCGATATCCGGTTATTGACCGACCATTGACTCCTTCACTCTTCGATCTCTTGAAGTTCAACCGAAAAATGATGAAATCTATGTTACTCTTATAGAAATGGCACCCCTAAAGGCCCCAGGGATGGCAACAAAACAAAATGTCTTTGAAGGTGAAGAATTGGATATTAATCTGAACAAGACTTTGTTAGTCCTCATACCTAAAGTTAAGGCACCTGAAACATTTCTGAGTTTAGACCCATAAGCATATGCTCAGTTGTTTATAAACTATTGACAAAGATCATTGTTCGTCGTCTTAAGAGTTTGATGTCATTGCTTATTGCACCTAATCAAACCAGTTTTATCTCAGGTCATTCAATCACTGAGAATATTATTATTAATCAGGAAGTCATTCATTCCATACGAACATCTAAATCGAAGACATGCTTCATGGCAATAAAAGTTGATCTTGAAAAGGCGTTTGATAGAATCAAGTGGGATTTTATCCTTGATACACTAGTGGATGCAGGCTTCCCGCAAGGTTTAATTCGCATCATTATGTCTTGCATTACTACCTCTACTTTTCATGTCCAATGGAATGGTAGTTGCTCGAAAGCTTTCAAACCAAAACGTGGAATAAGGCAAGGCGATCCTCTTTCGCTATATCTCTTTGTGCTTGCCATGGAACGACTGGGCTATAGTATTTGTAATGCAGTGAACTCTGGGGACTGGACTCCTTTCCGGTTAAGGAGAAATGGTTCGCCCCTTTTATACTTGTGCTTTGCGGATGATCTTATTCTTTATGGGAAAGATGACATCCATATGGCTACGGTAATTGCAAAAACTTTGACTCAATTTGGTATTTTCTCTGGGCATAAGGCTAACAAAAGGAAAACACAACTCTTCTTTTCTCCCAATACCCCTTCTGATGTGCAAGGGTTAATTGGTCGTAGCATGGGATTTCAGATTGTGGAGTCTTTGGAGAATTATCTTGGTGTTCCTGTTCGTTATCAAAGATTCAATGTATCTGACTTTGATTTTATTCTTGATAAGATTAGAAGTCATCTGAACGGATGGTCATCTCAATCACTTTCTTTAGCCGGACGTCACTCTAGCTAAATCTGTTATTGCAGCTATCCTTGTTTATTTCATGCAATCCTCGCTTTTACCAAAGAGTGTTTGTTCTGAAATTGACAAAATCACTCACACATTTATTTGGGGCTCATCACCTACATCCCATAAAATTTCTCTTGTAAACTAGGACAAGGTTTGTCAACCACTGGATAAAGGTGGTCTTGGATTGCATAATTCTTTTGAACACGATAAAGCTTTTATCATGAAGATTGGGTTTGCCTTGGTCACTAAACTTGATGCTTTATGGGTTAATTTGCTCCGTCAAAAGTATAAAGTTTGGGATGTTATCTCAATCTCTATTAAACGCACTCAATGCTCTCTCTTATGGCGCTCACTAGTCACTATATGGGATGATCTACGACCAAATATTGCTTGGTCGATCGGTGATAGACAAACGGTCTCGCCATGGGATGATACATAGCTCTCAGCTATTGGCCCTCTTCGTGACCGAGTGATCGATCCAAATACTCCTACTTTGTTCCCTAATTTCATGGATTTAATGGATACTTCGGGTGGTTGGAACATTCCGCTACTTTTTTAATTGTTTCCTGCTGATGTGGTGTATCATATTCTTAGTATTCGATTCCCCAACATGATGATACTAATGATAGTGTTGTTGGCATTGGGATAAATAATTTTTCGTTGCTGCAACTTATGAGTTGTTTATGTCTAATCGCTGGAACTCTATTCGTCCTACATGATTGCCCTCTTGCTAGATCTATTTTGAAACGTGTTCTACAATCTTCCAATCATGGTAGTTTTTACGATGATGGTTGTGTTGTGTGGATTCTTTCTAACATCCAATTGTCTATTAGCTCCATTATTCAGGATATACCACGGAACATCCTCTTCATCTCTTGCATTTGGCAAATCTGGAAGATGCGTAATGATCGTGTTTTTAATAGCCTTCTTCATTCTCCGGATACCTCTCTAGCATAAAGTTTTGCTTGAGCTAAGAATATCACAATTCACCAGTCGTTGATTAACTCCCCTTCACCAGTTATCGATCATTTTAACCAATGGAAATGTCCGCCCCGAAATTGGATTTATCTCAATACAGATGGTGCAGTTATCTCTGATTCTGGTCATGGTGCCAACGATGGACTTTTTCAAGATCACAATGGTCATTGGATATCCATATTCGGTTGAAGTATTGGTATTGAGGACACTCTCACTGCTGAACTATGGGCCATCTATGATGGTGTTAGACTTTCCTAGTTAAATGGCTTTGCATCACTACAAGTTCAATCAGATTGTTCTCAGGCGATTTTGTATATCAACGATCCCAAGGCAGAAAATAGTGCTCTTGCACTGGTCCGATCGCAAATCTTCACCGACAAGCTTGGTTCCCTGAATTCATTTGGATTCCTGTCGCGACCGTTTTAAAACCGAAAGCGTGTGAAAAATAGCCTGGCGAGTTGATTTTAAAAAATCCGAATTTTATCGCTTTTAATCTTAAAAAAACCAAAATTTTAAAAAATGTATTATTTAATTTAAAAATTGATTTAGAGTCACCACCGGCCACTTTGGTAGGCCAGAAACCATAAAACAAACCAGAGATTCGTTTAAAAAAATATTTGGGTTTGGGAGTCGGTTACGTGTAAAGACGACCCTTACAAACGCCCAAAATTGGTACCTTATTAATCACACGTGGCATTTTGGTATTTTGAGTATAGATATTAATTTAATTCTTCATTATTAACTAAACATCATTTGAATTGAGGATATCCTTTTGAATAAGAAAATATATCTCTTTTAAACTCAGGCTTGAATAAGACGTCCTCTAGATAGGAAATCTCATCCAAATTTAAAGAAATATAAATTCCGCCTCAAAAGATTTAAATGCATGACCATTTATTATCTTGTTCATTTTAAGCTCTAACCTAGAAAGGCTCCATTAATTAAGTATTAGAACCCTCCGCATTCGTGGTTTTCGTCTCACATATAAAGGGCAATCTTTGATGATTGTCTTTCTCGCAAAGCTGCCTTGAAGCGTTCTTTCGAGTCAAATTTCGTCTGAATGTCAGAACATATTCATTTTTATTCTGTTATTCCGATCCGGAAAAACAAATCTTACCTGTAAATTTTAAAATACAGTGATGACAAAAGGTTTTATGTATTCATTAATTCATATTAGTTCACTAGCACGTTGCTTTGGATAGAATTGAAGGCTCAGAAGAAAAATAAATAAATATCTTTATTGAAGCTTTTTTTTAAGTTTATGACAAGCATGTAAAAACAGTCATGGCAAACCAATTAGAAGGAAAAATTAATAAACAAATGCAGATTCCCAAGTGCTGGTCCTATGCGTTCATCTGGGCCTTTTTCCGAGATATAGATTTAAAGTAGATTCGCTTGTCTAATAACTCTTCAAGTGAGGATCCAAATTTGCGAATATGAAGACCCTTCCAAACTACTTGACAGCCGAGAGGTATGAATTATCGGATGCCTGCTATCGTGCATTTAAGCCGTCATTCCTAGTTTTCGACCCAAGTCCTCCTTTAGTATTGAGACGCCCTTTGTGGGTTTTCATCTTGACCCCTCCTTTCTTTATTTTCATCATTTTTTATGAAACGCCTTTTTAGGTTTTCGCTTCATTCTCATTTTCTTTTTTCTTTTTCTCTTTTTTCTTTTCTTTTTTATTCTTCAAGCGTAATACTTATTAACTGAATCGAAATTCACTGGCTTGTGTAATTCTTGTCTGTCTATTTCAATCAAGATCATTGCGCCTCCGGAAAAGGTCCTTTTGACAACATATGGCACTTCCCAATTGGGCATCCATTTCCGTTGGAAATCACGATGTATAGGCAAAATCTTTTTAAGTACTAGATCACCCTCTCGGAATTCTCGCGGTCGAACTTTCTTATCATGAGCTCGAATCATCCGTTTCTGATACATTTGGCTATGGCAGATAACTTTCAACCGCTTTTCTTCGACTAGATTCAACTGATCCAAATGAATCTGTACCTACTCTACATCGTCTAGTTTCACTTCTGACAATACTCGAAGAGATAGAATTTCAACTTCTAGTGGTAACACTACTTTAGTTCCATATACCAGGGAATATGGCGTTACCCCGGTAGAAGTTCTTATCGAAGTTCGATACGCGAACAAGGAAAAGGAAGTCTTTCATACCAGTCTTTGTATGTTTCTGTCATTTTTGATACGATCTCCTTGATGTTCTTGTTAGCTGCCTCAACCGCTCCATTCATCTTCGGTCGGTATGCCACAAAGTTATGATGAATTATTTTGAACTGCTCACAAGTTTCCGCTATCAATTTGTTGTTGAAATTGGTAGCATTATCTGTGATGATTCGTTCTGGTACACCATATCAACAAATAATCTCTTTTTTCAAGAACTTGCAAATTGTTGTTCTTGTGATGTTAGCATAAGAAGCAGCTTCTATCCACTTGGTGAAATAATCAATAGCCACAAGGATAAAGCGATGCCCATTTGAAGCCTTAGGGTGGATCTGCCCGATTACATCTAATCCCCAAACAACAACAAGCCAAGGTGAATTCATTGTATGTAACGGTACTGGCGGAGAGTTGATTTTATCTGCATAAATTTGGCATTTGTGTCACTTTTTTGCATGCTCTATGCAATCTCCTTCTATAGTAGACTAGTAATATTCGTATCTCATTATTTTTCGTGCCATCGAGAAACCATTGGCGTGCGTTCCGCAAATTCCATCATGTACTTCTTCAAGAATACTTTTAGCCTCACAAGCATTGACACACCTTAGTAACACCTGATCTTTGCTCTTTCTGTATAAGATGTCACCATCTAACACATACGCGACAGCCATTCTTCTGATTGTTCTTTTGTCATTATCATTAGCTCAAAATGGATAAGCTTGGACTTTGATGTATTGCAGAATATCAAAGTACCAAGGATTACCATCTTTTTCTTCAAAGTTGCAGCAATGAGCGTATGTTTCATAGCTCTGCATTCGGATCAGCATCATATCCTCCGGTCTATTTGCTTGGAATACCAAAGCCAGTGTAGTTAGGGCATCCGCCATTTAATTGTCTTCTCTAGGAAGGTATGCAAATTTTATCTCTTCAAATTTTACAATCAGTTCTAATATCAACTTACGATATTCTATCAACTTCGTGTTTTTGGTCTCCCATTCTCCACGCAGCTGATAAATAACTAAGGCTGAATCTCCGTACACCTTCAATGCCTTTATCTTTCTTTCTATTGCAGCCCTCAATCCCATAACACATGCTTCTTACTCAGCCATATTTTTGGTGCACAAAAATTCCAACTTGCTCGTGAGAGGATAATGTATACCATCTGGAGATATCAACACAACTCCAATTCCACGTCCCAGGGCATTAACTGCCCCATCAAAATACAACCTCCATATTTTAACTTCCTCATTTTCTTCAACATCAATGGTCATCACATCCTCATCAGGGAAATCAAAATTCAGAGGCTCATAATCTTCTGAGGCTCTACTTGCAAGGAAGTCAGCTATGGCGCTCCCTTTAACTACCTTTTGGCTTACGTGCAATATATCGAATTCCGACAACAACATTTGTCAACGTGCTAATCTCCAGTCAATGCGGGTGCTTCCATCAGAAACTTTAATGGATCAAGCTTCGATATCAACCACGTAGTATGATATAACATATATTGCCTGAGTTGACGGGTAACCCAAACAAGCGCACAACACATGTTTTGAATGAACGTGTACCGTGCTTCACATTTGGTAAATTTATTACTTAGGTGATAAATTGCCCTTTCTTTCTTTCCAGTGTCATCATGTTGCCCCAGCACACACTCCATGGAATTCTCGAACACTACCAAGTAGAGGATTAATGGTCTCTCAGGAATAGGTGCTACCAATACCGGTGCGTTTGACAAGTATTGTTTGATCTTGTCTAATGTTTCCTGACATTCATCGTTCCACTCAATTGGGTTGTTCTTTCGTAGTAGTTTAAAGATTGGATCACATATATCGGTTAACTGAGAAATTGTTGAGTTGATCGGTATTGGATAATGGCCAAGAGGGGGGTGAATTGGATATTAAAAAATTGTAGGAGAGATTCGGTGAAAAATAAAAAATTGAAGAACACAAAGAGTTATAGTGGTTCAAGCTTCGAACAAGCTCTACTCCACTACCTTAGCTCCCAATAAGGATTTTGAAAGCAATTCACTATTGAATTCAACCTTTTTCTAGGTTCAAGGGATAACCTTTACAAACAAATCAATTTTCTACCCAAAATTGATTTTACCACTCACAAGGTTTACAAAAGGTTTAAGTTGGCTAAAAGGATTCTTCTCACAAGAAATAATAGCCCTTGATACAAGCAAACTCTCCCCAAACTTAAATTGCTACAAATCAAAATGAAAAATACAAGTTGGGAGGACAAGGTATTCAATAAAGTACTTTGAGTTGGATTTATGAGCTTGAATGTTGCTTGATGTTCTTTCTTGTTGATATGCTTTTGAAAATGCTTCTTTTTATACCTTCTCATTGATTTCTAACCGTTGAAGTTGTTGGGAAAGTAAATATGGACGTTGGAGCTTCATCTTTCCATCATAAAGCACTCTGCAGTAGGTGGTATCGAAACATGGGGTACCTGTTTCGAAACAAGCCAAGAAAAGAAAGAGCCGTTGTGCATTTAATAGGGGTGTATCGATACCTGTTTCGATACAAAAACTTTCTGTGATGCCTGGTATCGAACCTTGTTTCGATACAGGCTAACCATCATTCAAAAATTAACTAACACCAACGGTTGACTTATTTGAATCCAAAAAATAGCCGTTGGAGATTAAGGGTGTATCGATACCTGTATCGATACCAGGAGTCATATTTTAAAAATTAAAAAATAATTTGAAAATTAATCAAGATGTTTCGATACAAGTACCAAAACATGGGTTGGCAGAAAGTTGTGGTATCGAACCCTGTTTTGATACCTGTTCTTGATCTCAAGAACAAGACTTGAAAATTCCCAGGTGTATCGATACCTATCCTCATGGTATCGATACCCTCGTGTAAAAAGGGCTTGTAAGAATATTTTAAAGTTCTTGGTTTTGACTTAAAGATCAAGCTTTGACTTAAGGACCAAAAAATTATTTCAAAATTAGTCCTTACATTTATTTGTTATATCAAAATCAATTTTAGTTTTACAATCTCCCCCTTTTTGATATAACAAAACCAAAAGGAAATTTTAAGTTTTGAAATAATTTTGGTTGAAAGACTCTCCCTTAATATGTGCCCAAAAAGAATTTAAAATTGTTGATGGTTTCGAAAACTTAAAACTTAGAACTTTCTCCCCCTTTTTGTTAGATCAAAATCAATGAAGCATAAATAAGCAATGTAAGAGAATAACGCATAATCCATAGCATATAAAAGTTCATATTAAGCATAAACGATAACAAGCAAAGTATCCAAAACATAATCCAACAATAATAAAGACCAAAGCATAGGGAAAATAAAATAGGTGCATAAGTTCTAATATGAATGCATCATAACTAGTCTTAATAACTAAAAAACAAAGCATAGGAAAGATCAACACGATCAATCATCGGCCATGTCATCACCATCATCATCCTCATCATCTTCATCTTCCTCTTGATCTTGAGTAAGCTTTTGGCTTTGACGGAGAGCTTTAAGAGATACTCTCAAGGAGTGGCCTTGAGCCTCTAGGCTTGTCATCCTAGTGGTGATGGCATCAAAACCCGAAGTGAATTTAGTGGAAAGGGTGTCAAGCTTGTCATCCATGGAATCCAAGCGGGTTTTGAGAGAATCAAACTTAGATGTGAGGAAGGTCAACATGTCAAACTGATCAAGTGGTTCCGGATCAACCGAAACATGAGGAGGAGAAGGAGGAGCACCTTGAGTTCACTCACCATTTGAAGCATAAATAAAGTGAGCACGATTGAGTGACGTTTCTCCAATAAGCTCTTTTAAAGATCCCACCTTGTCATAAGAGCAATCGATGTCCAAATGCAAAAAGATGGTGCTTAGAATGCACGCATATGGAAAAGATTGAACAAGGGGGGTAGCACGGTTTTGGATATGCCACACAATATCCGAGAAAACAATCCGAGCAAGGTTGGGTTGGATTTTATCACGGAAACATGTGATCCAAAAGCTATCAACTTGACAGATCCTAGAGTATCTCCCATTAGAAGGACGAATCCACCAAGAGATGAGAAGATGGAGAAAACGGTCATGTACGTCAAGGGATGTAACCGACCCGGTGAAAGTAGCAAGAGAGTCTTCATCATCATTACCCTTATCCTCAAGACCAAAAACATCAAGGAAAGTAGAGACATTAATCTTGAAAGATTTTCCCATGAGATACGATTCAATGGCTACTACTTTACTCTTGTCCGGGGATAAAATACATTTAGCATTAGTGTAGAAGATAAGAACAAGAGTTGGAAAGAACTTGCCGGTATGGGTGAGAAAACGCAAGAACTTCCACTCGACGAGTTGGTCATAGTAACGAAAAGGAAATCTATGGGACGTGATGAATTGAATGTCCATACATCTTTCCTTTTTGAGAGGATAGCTCCGGAAAAGATTGTAATTGTCCAATCTACGATCATTGTCTAGACTTTTAGCATAGACCTTATCAAAATCAACTCGTGCAACACGAGATGATGAAGAGGATCCGGCTTCGGTACGAGAACGCTTCTTTGGTGCCATGATCTAGGATTGGATTAACAAAAATTTTGGATTAGTTAAAAAAAAATAATATGTATGCTTGCATATATATAATCCAATTCAATCCTATGGAATAATCTAACAATTCAAGGTATTTAAGGATTAAAAATTTTGAAAAACCATCGAAAAACTTTTTCGAACAAAAATTTATATTCGATTAAAACAAGTTTAAATTTTGAGATAAAATCATATGATTATTGAAACCCATAAGATAAACATTTAAAACAATCTCAAAAACTGAATTTTAACAAACTAGAATTAAACGAAATTAGAGTTTTTCGAAAATATACCTTGAGTGTAGATTAGGATGAATTTAGTGATTATGAAGCACCGTTTGTTGATATGATGAAGTCTTTGATGCGTAGATCAAAATCCCTCAAAGAAATCGTGAAGAAATCTTGTTAAGAGAGGCAAAATTGATGGGATTTTAAAGGGAGGCCGGCTAGGGTTTTGGGTTTTAAATTAGGAAGTGTTTTAATGAGATTAAAATTAGGTTTAGAGTGTTTTAAACAACTTCCGTCCTCGTGTATCGATACTGGTATCGAAACACCAAGTTTCGAAGCAGGTATCGAAACCGAGGTATCGATGCAAGCATCGATGCCTGTTCTTCTTGACAAAAATCCAGATGGGCTGATGAACAGGTATCGAAATAGGGGTTAGCTGTATCGATACCTTCGACCTTTGCTTTGCATTTTTGGCTACTCAAAGTACTAGAAATGAGTTTCTAAATCCCCTAGAAGCATGCATATGATGTAATGACATGTTTATTATGCATGAAAAAGTCATACTCCCCCTAGCAACATGCATGGAGTCATCAAGATACAAGATTATCATAAGCATGATTCAATTCAAGATTCAAGCAAAAATGAGCAAAAAGATAACACTTAGAAAGTCAAGATAGGCTAGTTAGGCCTAACTCTCTCCTAAGGGTCCAAAAACGCTCCTTATCCAAAGGTTTAGTAAAGATGTCCGCTAATTGATTTAAGGTGTCAATAAACTCTAAAACAACATCATTTTTAGACACATGATCTCTAATGAAATGGTGTCTAATTTCTATGTGTTTGGTTCTAGAGTGTTGAATGGGGTTTTTGGTAAGACATATGGCACTAGTATTATCACACTTAAGAGGTATGGTGTCTACCTTAATGCCATAATCTAAGAGTTGTTGCTTCATCCATAGCACTTGTGCACAACAACTTCCTAGGGAAATATACTCCACCTCGGTGGTAGATAGAGCTACACTATTTTGTTTCTTAGAGAACAAAGATATGAGCATACTACCTAGGAATTGACAAGTTCCGGAAGTACTTTTCCTATCTATCTTACAACCTCCATAATCCGCATCCGAATAGGCATGAAGATCAAAGGAAGAAGCTTTAGGATACCAAAGACCTAAACAAGGTGTATCTCTAAGGTACCTAAAAATTCTCTTAATGGCTATAAGGTGTGATTCTCTAGGACTAGCTTGAAACCTAGCACACAAGCAAACACTAAACATTATATCCGGTCTACTTGCGGTAAGGTAAAGCAAAGAACCTATCATTGATCTATATAACTTAGAATCAACACACTTACCTCTTTCATCCTTGTCAAGCTTAGTAGATGAGCTCATTGGTGTGGCTTGAGGTTTCACATTTTCCAAGTCAAACTTCTTGAGCATATCCTTGATGTATTTTGCTTGATTGATGAATGTACCATCCTTCCTTTGCTTGATTTGGAGTCCCAAGAAAAATGAGAGCTCCCCCATCATGCTCATCTCGAATTCACCTTGCATTAGCTTAGAAAATTCTTAACAATAACATTCATTAGTAGATTCAAAAATAATATCATCAACATAAATTTGAACTACTAAAATGTCATTTTTAAACCTTTTTATAAAAAGTGTAGTATCCACCTTCCCTTTTTCAAAACCTTTTTCAATTAGAAAGGTTGAAAGCCTTTCATACCAAGCTCTAGGAGCTTGTTTCAAACCGTATAAAGCTTTTGTTAATTTGAAAACATGGTTTGGAAATTTTGAGTCCTCAAAACCCGGTGGTTGTTCAACATACACTTCTTCATTTATAAAATCATTGAAGAAGGCACTTTTGACATCCATTTGAAAAAACTTGAAATCATGATAACATGCAAATGCAAGTAGCATCCTAATAGCTTCAATTCTAGCTACGGGTGCATAGGTTTCATCGTAATCTATTCCCTCCTCTTGAGTGTAACCTTGAGCTACTAATCTAGCTTTATTTCTCAAAATGTTACCACTCTCATCTAGTTTATTTCTAAAAACCCATTTAGTTCCTATAGTAGACTTATTACTAGGCCTATCAACTAATGTCCATACATTACTTCTCTCAAATTGATTTAATTCCTCTTGCATAGCCAAAATCCAAAAATCATCACTTAAGGCTTCTTTGATATTCTTAGGCTCTATGCATGAGATAAAAGCAAAATGATTCATTAATCTAAGAGAAGAACAAGTAGTTACCCCCTTGGATGGATCACCCAAGATTTCACCACTTTTGACATAGTTGAACTCCCTTGGGTAGCTCACTTCCCTTTCTTCAAGCTTTACATTTCCCAAAGCTTCTATTGGAGGATCTTGTGCTTCCTCATTGCTTGGAATCCCATCCACCTTTGATGCTTGTCCATCATCAATGGTTTCAATGATTCCTACATCATCATCATCACAAGAATCCTTCCTAGGAAGGAGGTTATCATCGAAAACCACATGTATAGATTCCTCTACAACTAAGGTTCTTTTGTTGAAAACTCTATAAGCCTTAGAATTTAAAGAATAACCAACGAAAATAGCTTCATCACTTTTTGCATCAAATTTACCTAAATTGTCTTTTCCATTGTTCAAAACAAAACACTTGCACCCAAAAGGGTGAAAATAGCTAATGTTAGGCTTTTTGGATTTTAAAATCTCATAAGGAGTTTTCTTTAAAATAGGCCTAATCATTACTCGATTTATGATGTAACAAGAAGTGTTTGTGGCTTCCGCCCAAAAATACTTAGGTAAATTGTTTTCACAAAGCATGGTTCTAGCCATTTCCTCTAAAATTCTATTTTTCCTCTCAACTACCCCATTTTGTTGAGGAGTGTGAGGAGCCGAAAAATTGTGACTAATACCATTTTCATTACAAAAATTTTCAAAACCTAAATTTTGAAATTCGGTTCCATGATCACTTCTAATATGAGAAATTTTTTGATCAAGATCATTTTGAGAAATTTTCGAAAATGTGATGAAATTTTCTAAGGCCTCATCTTTAGCACTTAAAAATAGAACCCAAGTGTATCTAGAGTAATCATCAACAATAACAAAAGCATATGATTTTCCACCCAAGCTAGTAGTCCTAATAGGTCCAAAAAGATCCATATGGATCATTTGTAACACTCTACTAGTTGAAACATCATTAATGGACTTAAAAGAAACTCTCTTTTGTTTACCCTTAGCACATGCATCACAAATTTTATCCAAAGAAAATTTTAGCTTAGGTAAACCTCTAACTAGATTTTGGGAGGCAAGTTTCTCTAAAACACTTATGCTAGCATGACCAAGTTTCCTATGCCATAACCATGCATCATTTTCATCACTAGCAACTAAGCATGCATGAGATATGTTTATGTCATCTAGATGCACCATGTAAATATTTCCTATGCGATGACCTATGAGCATTGTTCTATTTGATTCTATGTCAATAATTTTACAACCATTTTTATCAAAAGAGACATAGAAACCTTTATCACACAATTGACTAATGCTCAACAAATTATGCTTAAGACCATTAATAAGTAAGACATTTTCAATGAGAATAGAGGAGTGATTACCAATAGAGCCTATACCCTCAATTTGGCCTTTGGAGTTGTCACCAAAAGTCACTACTCCACCCTTTTTGAGCTCTAACTCCTTAAATCGTCTCTTGTCTCCGGTCATATGCCTTGAGCATCCACTATCAAGGTACCACATGTTTTGACTTGAAGCTTTGGCCTTGAAGCAATGCTCAACCTACAAACAAAAATTAGTTTTTCACTTTTGGTACCCAAATCATTTTGGGTCCATGAGAGTTAGTCCCTAAAAGCTTGGTTCCCTTAGGAATCCAAGAGGCAATGGCATTCATATTATTAGAAACAATGAGTTCATTAGGAACCCAAACACTCCTAATTTTTCTTTGTCTAAAATGCCTTTGAAAAACCTTTTGTTTGTGGTTTTGAAAATTTCTTTTGACATGGTTGGATTTTGAAGAGCTTCCTTTCTCAAAAGTTGAACTCCCAACCACTTTAATTTGTTCTTTAAGCTCATTCACCACCTTGTGGTGATTTTCACTCAAGCTTGAAACAAGGTTGTTTAAATCAACATTTTCTTTTTGAAAAAATTTTAAATCATCATTTAAATCAATAACCTTTTCTTCCAAATCCAAAATTGTTTTTGTCAAAGAATCATTTTTCATTTCTAACTCGGAAATGGTTTTCTTGCTTTTTAAAATCGATTCTTTGAACTTCAAAACCAACTCATCATACACATCTTGTAATTCATCATAAGCTTCATAAAGTTCATCATAAGATAAATCATTACAAGATGGTTCAAGGGTTACCTTAGGCTCATCAAGAGCCATGAGACACAAGTTGGCCACTTCATTGTCCTCATCGGATGATGACTCCTCATCACTCCAAGTGGCAACATGAGCTTTGTGTTTCTTCTTCTTCTCAAAACTCTTCTTTTTGTATAGTGGGCAATCGGTCCTAATGTGACCGGGCTTCTTGCATTCATAGCAAATGATTTGATCTTTCTCTTCTTCTTTTCTCTTTGCTTTGAAGTCCCTCTTTTGTTGGAATCTTCGATTCTTATTTGCTCTCATAAGCCCTGTGAATCTTTTGGTCACCATGGCCAATTCTTCTAGCTCTTCTTCCTCACTAGTGTCCACTTCTTCTTGTGACAATGAAGCTTTAAGAGCAATCCCTTACTTCTTTTTCTCTACTTCCCTCTTCTCTATCTTTACCTCTTCTTTCTTTTTCTCTTCTTCTCTTCCTTTCTTCATGATCTCATGGGTAAGAAGGGATCCCACAAGAGCATCTAGCTTTAAAGACTTCAAGTCCTTGGCTTCAATGATAGTCGTCCTTTTGCTATCCCAAGACTCGGGAAGAGAGTAGATAAGTTTCCTCACGAGCTTCTCTTCCGGAATGATCTCACCAAAGCCTTTGAGACCATTGACAATCACGGAAAATCTATCGAACATTTTGGTGATGTCTTCATCCGGCTCCATCTTGAAGTTTTCATAGTTTAGGTTGAGAAGGCCAATCTTTGTTTCCTTCACATCATTGGTGCCCTCATAAGTTGTCTCCAAGGAGTCCCAAACTTCTTTGGCACTTGTGCATGAAGACATCTTGGAGTAGATGTCGGGGCCTAGAGCACAAAAGAGAATGTGAAGAGCTTTATCATTGGTGGACATTCTTCTTCTTTCTTCATCGGTCATTTCGTTCCTCTTCTTAGGTACTTGCCGATCTCCTTCTTGCTTCATAGGGATAGAGGGTCCATCTTCAATTATATCCCAAAGGACATAGTCATTGGAGTTGATGAATATCCTCATCCTATTCTTCCAATAAGGATAGTTGTCCCCATTGAAGAAGGGTGGCTTGGTGATGGAGTGAGACTCGTTCCACGAACCGGAGGAAGAGGCCATTTGATTTTTGTTGTGGAGATGATCAACCACCCTTGGATCTTCTTTGGTGGAGGTGAATCCCTTCAAAGATCTTGCTCTGATACCAATTGTTGAGTTGATCGGTATTGGATAATGGCCAAGAGAGGGGGTGAATTGGATATTAAAAAATTGTAGGAGAGATTCGGTGAAAAATAAAAAATTGAAGAACACAAAGAGTTATAGTGGTTCAAGCTTCGAACAAGCTCTACTCCACTACCTTAGCTCCCACTAAGGATTTTGAAAGCAATTCACTATTGAATTCAACCTTTTTCTAGGTTCAAGGGATAACCTTTACAAACAAATCAATTTTCTACCCAAAATTGATTTTACCACTCACAAGGTTTACAAAAGGTTTAAGTTGGCTAAAAGGATTCTTCTCACAAGAAATAATAGCCCTTGATACAAGCAAACTCTCCCCAAACTTAAATTGCAACAAATCAAAATGAAAAATACAAGTTGGGAGGACAAGGTATTCAATAAAGTACTTTGAGTTGGATTTATGAGCTTGAATGTTGCTTGATGTTCTTTCTTGTTGATATGCTTTTGAAAATGCTTCTTTTTATACCTTCTCATTGATTTCTAACCGTTGAAGTTGTTGGGAAAGTAAATATGGACGTTGGAGCTTCATCTTTCCATCATAAATGCACTCTGCAGCAGGTGGTATCGAAACACGGGGTACCTGTTTCGAAACAAGCCAAGAAAAGAAAGAGCCATTGTGTATTTAATAGGGGTGTATCGATACCTGTTTCGATACAAAAACTTTCTGTGATGCCTGGTATCGAACCTTGTTTCGATACAGGCTAACCATCATTCAAAAATTAACTAACACCAACGGTTGACTTATTTGAATCCAAAAAATAGCCGTTGGAGATTAAGGGTGTATCGATACCTGTATCGATACCAGGAGGCATATTTTAAAAATTAAAAAATAATTTGAAAATTAATCAAGATGTTTCGATACAAGTACCGAAACATGGGTTGGCAGAAAGTTTTGGTATCGAACCCTGTTTCGATACCTGTTCTTGATCTCAAGAACAAGCCTTGAAAATTCTCAGGTGTATCGATACCTATCCTCATGGTATCGATACCCTCGTGTAAAAAGGGCTTGTAAGAATATTTTAAAGTTCTTGGTTTTGACTTAAAGATCAAGCTTTGACTTAAGGACCAAAAAATTATTTCAAAATTAGTCCTTACATTTATTTGTTATATCAAAATCAATTTTAGTTTTACAGAAATAAACCGAGAGACGTAGTTCAATCTTCCAAGGAAACCCCGAACTTCTTTCTGTGTTTTTAGAGGTGGCAAATTTTGAATCGCCTTGACTTTATCGAGGTCGATTTCGATGCCCCGTCGGCTGACCACAAAACCAAGCAACTTGCCGGATGTAACCCCGAACGTACACTTATTGGAGTTAAGCTTCAATTGATACTTTCCCAGCGTTTGGAACAACATTTTCAAATCCTGAACATGTTCATCCTCTGTTTGAGACTTGGCTATCATATCATCCACGTAAACTTCAATTTCTTTATGCATCATGTCATGAAACAGTGTCATCATAGCTCTTTGATACGTGGCCCCGGCATTCTTCAACCCGAAAGGCATGACTTTGTAGCAAAACGTGCCCCATAGTGTGGTAAAAGTTGTTTTCTATATATCTTCTGGATTCATTTTAATCTGATTGTAACCCGAGAACCCATCTATGAAAGAGAACCACGAATGCCATGAAGTATTGTCCACCAGAACATCTATATATGGTAAAAGGAAATTATCTTTCGGGCTTTCCCTATTCAAATCCCTATAATCCATGCACATCCGTACTTTTCCATCTTTCTTTGGTACTGGACTATGTTTGCTACCCATTCTGGGTATGCTGCCACTTGTACAAAACCCGCATCGATTTTCTTCTATACCTCTTCTTTAATTTTCAACAATATTTCCGGTCTCAACCTTCTAAGCTTTTGTTGTATTGGCTTACAATCTGGTCTAATGGGCAGCTTGTGAACCATAATATCAGTGTTCAACCCTGGCATATCTTGATAAGAACATGCAAAAACATCCCTGAATTATCGCAATAAATCTATCAAATTTTTCTTTGCTCTTGCGAAAATGCGGCTCCGATCATGACTTCTTTTTTCTCTTCTTCAGTACCCAGATTCAGAACCTCTATCTCTTCTTTGTGAGGCATGATTTATTTATCTTCTTTCTCTACCAATCTTAGTAATTCTTCAGGAACTTCATAGTCCATATTATCTTCACACTCATTGATTTCTGTTAAACAAGAGATCCTTTTCAAATCTATTTTGGGCTTAGGCACAAAATCATTCATGCAATCATTGATTGGGAACCTGCGAAGACTTGTATATTTGGATGAGAATAATGAATAAATAAAGGATGGATGAAGCGAAATGAAGGAAAAGAAAATGTTTGCCATTCAAGAAAGGAAAAAACATCTTTATTTGCAAGTGAAAAATATGAAAAAGCCCTTTACAGAAAATCCCCTATACTTGCGGGCAAAAGTATAGGGTGATTTATGACATTACTCTGTTTTGAAAACTACAGGTAAATCCTCTACGGTCCAATTTTTCAGAGTCTCGCCGGGGAGGCATGGACGGATTCTCTCTAGAAAATTCATCCTTGGTCCTTCAGAAATTCCCCCTACCATCAAATCATCAAAAGCATCCCCAAATATTTCTTCCTCCTACAGCCTGATAGCCTCTTGATGATTCTTCTTCGCTTGTTCAGTGACATTCACAAATCCATGAGAAATAAAGTCGATCTTTGCACTCAACGAGATTGGCTTCTTAACTGCGGCTTTTCCGTATTTATTCCAATACGCCTCGATTGAAAAACCAAACCCAGCTCGACCCTTCTTCATAACCACGGGTCTTGGGCGTAAACTTCCTTGTAACCTTGTTCCCAATCCTCTTCCAACTTTGGCTCCTTTACCAAGAGTTTGCTTAACAGTCATCTCTGTGCAGTTCGACAACCTCGGGCATGGGAACTTAGTACCTTCAGCTACAAATGCAGCGTTGATGAACTCCAAGGCCCTGAAAGAACATTCTAGCGCTTCCTCATTCGCTTGAACGTATGGCATATCAGTGGAAACGGATGCAATAATGTCTTCCTCTGCCCCAACACACAAAAGCTTTCCATCTACTACAAACTTCAACTTTTGGTGCAGAGATGACGGCACTACCCCGGCAGAATGAATCCAAGGTTTTTTGAGTAGAAAATTATAGGTGGACTTGATATTCATTACAACAAAATCTATATTGTACACGGACGACCCAATCAGCAGTGGTACTTCTATTCTGCCTAACACGTCCCTTGTAGTTCCATTGAATGCTCTGACCATATTTTTGTAGCTTTCCATGTGAGCAACATCTATAGGTAACCTCTGCAAAGTCGCCATAGGTAACACATTCAAAGTTGAACCATTATCAATCAGTACTCCCGGCACAACATGACCCTTGCAGTGAGTCGTGATGTTTAAAGCTTTGATAGACCCCATTCCATCGTTCGGGATCTCATCGTCAGTAAACGTTATATGATTATCCGCCGTGATATGATTAACAATCCAATCCAACTTGTTTACTGATATATCCTTTGGAACGAAGGTCTGGTTCAACACCTTTAATAAAGCATCACGGTGTCCTTCGGAGCTCAATAACAGATCAAGAATGGAGATTCTAGCTGGTTGTTTTTTCAACTGCTCAACAATATTATACTCAATATACTTCAAGAATCTTAGAAATTCATGTGTTTGTTCTTCGGTGACAGGCTCATTCACCTTCGGAACCGGATCCGCAAAAATTTTCTTTTTCTCAGCATTCTTGGCCTTATCTTCTTCTTTATCTTGAGTTGGTGAGTAACATCTCCCACTTCTCTTGAAATGTCCTACCTTGTTCATTGGCTCTTCCGTTTTGACTTTATCGTTGGTTTCGGTTTTCTCTAGCTGTATCTCTTTGGCGAGCTTCGAATTACTTGGCTCAGCCACACTCGTAGCATAATTCCATGGATTCCTTTGTGTATCTTTGACTGAGAAGAGTGCTGGAGGAGTAATTACTATTCGAGGAGCAACTGTTGGTTTCGCTTCTTCAACTGAACTATTCCCTTTGATCGAGATGAAATGACCAATGGCCTATCTGCACTATACTTTGGCCCGGTTCTCTTGGACATACATACGTCCATCATTCTTCGGCCTCCCTCTTTCACAAAGAATTCTACTTCCCTATTGTCCATCATTCCTTGTAGTAAACTTCTGAACTTACCACAATGCTGAATCATGTGTCCCTGTTCCTGGTGAAACTCGCAGTACAAGCCTATCTCAGCAGGTTCCTTCATCCTCATTCCTTGGCATATAAGCCCATTATCAAATAGTTGTTTAAAAACCCACTTCAACAGTGATCAGATCTCCGATAAACTCATTTTGATTTACCTCATCTGATCTTCTTCAGTCGCATTTAAACCTTGACCGCCATGATTCAGCAATGGGTTCGTAGATATATTGGGTTCGTCAAATTTCAAAACCCCAATATTGATCATGTTCTGAACTATTCTTTTAAAGGCAGTGCAATTCTCAATGTTGTACCCGTGAACCATAACATGGTATTCACACTGAGCTTTCGAGTTATACCAATGCGGATATGGAGGTTTGAGTGGTATGATGAAATACGAACGTATCATATCTGCATCATGTAACTGAGTATATAACTCAGCATATGTTACCGAAATAGGTGTAAAGTTTGGCCTTTCCCATTTTGAATCCTTCTTGTTCGATCCTGCGAGCTACATGTTCCTGCCCCTGGTTTAGAAATTGTCACATTTCTCGGCACTATTCGCTTCATTATCTTTCTTTTTGAAGCTCTTTTTGGAACTGTCTGACCCTTCAATTATTCCGCTCTTGATGGCTTCTTCCACCAGCTCTCCAATAGCAACAATCTGAGAGAAGCTTTGCATCGATGTACTAGTAAACAAACGGTCGTACATCAGGCTCTTCAATGTTTCCACAAATATATGGGTCATTTCCCTCTCAATCCATGGAGGCTGTACTTGAGAAGCCAAATCCCTCCATCTGTGAGTGTACTGTAAAAACGTTTCATTTGACCTCAGCCCTATCTGCTGCAACATAATCCTAGTGGGTACCATCTCTGACATTTGCTTGTAATTTTCCATAAAAGCACGATATAAGTCCTTCCATGACTTTATGTTCTCTCGGCTTAGCTGTGTGTACCATCAGATCGCAGAACCCGTTAAGCTATCTTGAAAGCAATGGATCAGTAGCTTCCCATCCTTACTAAAAACGACCATCTTCCGGTAGTATATTTTCATAGGGCACTGGGACACGATATTCCATCATGTTACTCAAAATCAAACATTTTAAACTTCGATGGTAAGACCAGATCAGATACCAACCCTAGATCAAATGCATCAATGTTTTTATCAATTGTCCCTTGTATCTCTTATATCTTCACCTCATGTGCCTTGAAGTGATCAGCGTACTTCTTTTCCATGTCACGGCGTATCTTGTCCACCTCATTCATAAAATTGAGATCTGGGACCTCGTCAACATTTGGAGTAAAATCATCAACTTCCACAGGGTGACTTGTGGATGCCCCTGCTAAATTGAACTGTACTCTGTCCGGTACTAACTACACCTCAGGTTACCCCCTCATGTGAGATATAGTATCTGCTCATCCTTCAGTCTCATTCGGCCCTCCCATTGGCGCCTTGTCTTTCTCACCTTGCCTTGGTCCCAACAAAACGGTCAATTGACTGATAATATCTGCCTGAGCCTTGGCAATACTATTTTCATGCTATTCTCTATTCCATCAAGTGGATTTTGGAATTCAGCACGATCCTCCTCTAATTTCTTTAGCCTTTCTTCCATTACTAACTTTCTTGTGCGCGAGCGTGTTGAGTATGTATATAGTATATTTGTAATTTTTAGAGTTCACTGTCATAAAACCTTTTAAAATTAAACTTTATTTTAATTAATAATGCATATGATGTATGAATGCATGAATGCATGTATGCAAGAGGGTGTTGAATTCGAAAAATAGTGTCTTAAAAATATTCGTTCGTCCAAAAAGAGTTCACTACAAATTAAAGATAGCTAACTACAGAAAACTGCTAGCCCTGATCCCCAAATTAGTCAACTCATACAACAAGCGTACGATGACTTCTTCGTGCTATTGCTCAATGTTCGGCTGCTTTAGAAGGGCTGTAGCTTCCTTCGACAATATTTGTACATAGGATACAATGCTTTTGACCTATCCTTTGAAGTTGACTAGTTCATTATTTTGGCTCTGAATGGTGCGCTGTGCTGCTTCGTATTTTGCCTTCCACGCTCCTCCAGCATCCTGGCATAAAGCTCCTTCGAAGTTGACTAACTTCTCACACAACTCTTGTACTTGGTTCTTAAGTGAGACAATCTTCTGTTGTAGGCCCTCCTTTTCTTTTTTCATTCGAACCTTGTCCTCGTTGTGATACCTGATAACCAACTCCTCTAACTGTGTCACCTGGTTTGTCAGCTCAAAATTCTTTGCCTGCTCTTTCTCTAACATTTTCTTTGCTTTGTAGTTCGCTTCCCTTGCTTCGTGACATTTTCGTTCATAGAGCTTCTTATAGTCTTCTTTCTCCCTCATCATCTTCTCTAAGCGGTCAGATAAATCCCCTATGATCTTGCTTTCACCATCTTTCTGGTATTTCCTCTTATGCCCCTCATGTATTTCTCGTGTTTCTCTCAGGTCCCTGCTTAACTTCTCATTCTGGAGTGTCATCTCTTTCTCTTTCCTCTCTTGTGTCATCACTTGATACTTCGTTAAGTTCAAATCTTGTGTAAGGTTATAAATCTTCCTCTCATGTCTTTGCAAATCGAGCTCCCGATCATGCTTTAGTTTTTCTAGTGCCGATGGCGCTTCTTGGGTTGCTCTATTTGATGATGATCCATCATCCCTTGATACTTCACGAAAAGCTCCATCATTCACTCTTTGCACCCTCCATTCATCGTATCGGGCCATAACTTCGGACTCTTGGTAAGGCTGAACTCTTTTGGGCGAATCTCATGCCTTTGCAATCTAAGCTATCCTAGATCTGTAACCCTCAGTTTGGTGCGTATAGCCAAAACTTGCCATACCTGTTGTAGCCGATATAAACTGTCTAGACCCGAACTGCCTCAAAACTAGAAGTAGGCAATAAGCTATTCCACCCCATATACATGCTAAAGGAATCCAATCCCTATCTCCACAACGATATCAAAAAGTAGTTCCTCTATTTAACCAACAAGCTTTCCAAAGAATGTTTGAATCTGTCAAGTCCCGAAAGAGATCTCTCCATTGGGTTTCGGTCTTTTTCTCCAAAATACAACTCTTCAAATATTCTTCAATGGGCGAATAAGTGGTCCTAAACCTTAAGGCACTATACAGCGAGCTCTAACGATGACCTCTGAACCATACCTCTAGTAGCTGTACGCAACCCCAAAACCTTCCTTCACCGGCCTTCTTGCATGTAGTCAATGATCTATAAGTCTCGGCTAAGATGGAGAGAACTGGACTCATACCTTTAAATAGTCTTTCAAACAAACCAACAGTGGATGGGTCTATGTGCTCAGCGGTTCTCGGGAACAACACCAACCCATAAATGCAAAGAGCATAAATCCTTCTTACCTTGGTGGGCTCTTCACTACTAGCAGCTATTAAATCCCTTAAAACTTTCCAGCTTACTCTTTGCTTTTCCTCACTCACGTTGTTGCCATCGTGACCCCGTTATCTTCTGATCCCAAAATTCCTTTTCCTTCCAGTGATCTGCATCAGCTTCTTCTTGAAACACGAAGCACTGTTGGGCTTGACGTATATCCTATCACTCTTGATTGGTGGACAATTAATCAGTACTTCATACTCCTCTAATGTAGGCATCATGTCGATCTTCCTAAAAGTGAAACAATTGTACGGTGGATTCCAAAACTATGTCATTGCTCTCATTAACTGTCTGTCGATGGGAACCTTCACTAACATTGTAATGTGTCCAAATTCCTTATTGAATCATTCCTTCATGTTACTAGTCCACTGTTCCCATATTTCCTGAATTTCGGAGAGACACAGGCTCTGATTCATATTGATCCTTATATACCCTTTCAATGCTGAGACACTTCCTGGAGGTAAGCTATCCCTTTCTCATGCTGAACTACTTCCGACCACATCCAGACTTCTGTATTATCTTCTCCTATCATGATCCCTTTTGACATTTAGACACTTCTAACTTTACTGTTTCCCGAATCAATACCAATGCAAATGATATGCCAAATAAAATAACAAAAGTATATAAAAGGACCAAAATGAAACAGAAAGAATTATGTTAGTAAGGTGAATACAAAAATAAGATAATAAGAAATGTGCCTGAAAATAACCAGAGAGCAGTTTATAATGCAATGAAAATTAACCAGAGAATAGGTTAAATTGCATATAAATAACCAAAGAGCATGTTAATAGAGAAATCCTACTTTTGGCGGCATTTCGGCAGCATACCGCCTTATCTTATGGTCCTTGTCTAGCTTTAAAAGGGGTGGGTTTCTACTCTATACATGTGGTTTTTGGTCTAGACACTGGGTTCCCGAACAATCGTTACCGCCTACTGCGACGATAAGACATCGATTCGGTAGTATAGGTCCCTTACAACGGAGGTGAAGACCTCACGACGCGTAAGGTTAGTATATCGGAAGCAGATAAAAATTCGAAACTCGGAGCTAGAGAGTATCACGTCGGATAATATCTAACTCCCACTTAAGGGTGAAAGCTTGGGTCAAGAGCCTATGCATGAATGACGGATATATCACAAAAATAAAAATGCTACCCTCATACAGACGATATTTACTTAACAATAATGAATTGAGTTAATATCTATATTTAAAATACCGAAATGCCACGTGTATTTTTTTAAAAAAAGTTAGGCCTGACTCACAAAAGGAAATTTTAGTCCCCAGCGGAGTCGCCAAGCTGTCGCGACCGTTTTAAAATCGAAAGCGTGTGGAAAATAGCCTGGCGAGTTGATTTTAAAAAATACGAATTTTATCTCTTTTAATCTTGAAAAAAACAAATTTTAAAAAACATATTATTTAATTTAAAATTGATTTGGAGTCGCCACCGGCCACTTTGGTAGGCCAGACACCATAAAACAAACCAAAGATTCGTTTAAAAAAAATATTTGGTTTTGGGAGTTGGTTACGTGTAAAGACGACCCTTACAAACACCAAAAATTGGTACCTTATTAATTACACATGGCATTTTGGTATTTTGAATATAGATATTAATTTAATTCTTCATTGTTAACTAAACATCGCTTGAATTGAGGATATCCTTTTGAATAAGAAAATATATCTCTTTTAAACTCGGGCTTGAATAAGACGTCCTCTAGATAGGAAACCTCACCCAAATTTAAAGAAATATAAATTCCGCCTCAAAAGGTTTAAATGCATGATCATTTATTATCTTGTTCATTTTAAGCTCTAACCTAGAAAGGCTCCATTAATTAAGTATTAGAACCCTATTTAAATTATTAATTTCACCAAGTGTATGATAACATCCGAATGCTCGGACACCACCATCTTGTCACTTAACAAAATCAATAATACTATTAATGTCACTAAGTTACTTCTCATTGAAAAGATAAGTGTTCACCTTACAACATGTGGGTAAATACATTGAAAGAAAGGAAGCTTACATAGCACAAGGCAAGAATTAAAAGGGCAAAAAGATTTAAGGATGAAGTTTAGGCTTAATTAGGTTAAGATAAATTAATTTTTAAACCTAGGAAATTTTAAATTAAATTCAATTAAGTATTTAATTAAATTAATCCTAAGTCTTAAAATTAAACTATCCCTAATTAAAGTCTAAGTGGATCAAATTTTAAGCCTAGGGTTCAAATTAGGGTTGAACTAGATCTAATTAGATTAAATTAATTTTAAATTCCATCTTAGAAACTTAATTAAATTCAACGAAGAACCTAATTAAATAATTTCTAATCCTTAAAAATTAAATTTAAACCTAATTAATATCTAAATTAATTAATTTTTGAGTTTATGGTTCAATTTAGGTTCAATTGGGACTAAATTGGGGTAAATATGAAGTTTTGGACCCTAATTGAGAGGTCTAGTGACTAAAATGCATTACAGTTCAAACCATGGAGGACCAAGGGGGTAATTTTCCTCTTTATTTAAAAACACGCGGATCCAGATTAACCCAGATCCGATCCGTACGACCTGCGCCCTCAAAATGACAGCGTTTTAGAGGCGATATACCCCCCCTAAAAAACGAGTTGACTTGGCCATTTGGGCAAACTCCTAACTCGGCCGACTTAGCTATCCCAAAAACTCTCTAGAGTCAAACTCAAAAACCCAGAAAACCCTGTCCTAGACGGATCAAAACACTCAAGAACCTAAGGTGTTCATGCGTGTTCATCCAAAAAATAGATGAACACGAAGAACACCATATGAACACGCCCTGACCGTCGCCCCTGAATCCACCTCGCCACCGCCTCAGGTTGCTCCGACGAGTTCGCCGGTGATCGCGATTCATGCTGATCATCACTGGAAACCTCCGACTGCCTCAGCCTTTCCTCCGATGGCCGTTTCCGGCACCGGCGAATACGATAAGAACCTTAAAATCCTAAAAAACACCAGAAACTTCTACTTCTTTTCAGATCAAAACAAATATTAAACTTAAATCTCCTAAAAACCCTCTGATTTCAATCTAAACACACCCTAAAACCTAAACCGTGAGAATCTTCTATTTCTCCCTAAATTTAACCTTGCTCAACCCCAATGATCGACCAAACCAAAAACATTATAAGAACATACGAAGAAAGGTTCTGAAATATCTTTGGTGTGGCCGGTAACACGCCGATTGCTCCTCTGATCTCAAATTTTCAGATTGCCTCCTTTCGATTGAGAAATCTCCCCCCACTGCCGGTTGAAGTTTTCCCCTTTTAAAGGATTCGAATCCACAATCCTTACTCAAATCAAACTCCACAAATCCCTCAACTAAATCACTTAATCCTAACAACCTCACCTCATCCGAAAATCACTCCCAACTCCTTTATTTCTGTTTTTATTATTTTTTTATTTTTTATTTTTTATTTTTGTTTTCAGTTATTTATTTTTTATTATCTTTTTATTCAAAATTCGTGTATAACAATTTTAAGAGAAACAAATAGACCTACTGATTCTTTGGCTAAGCATATCTCATATTCTCAAGTTGAGTTGACTCATTATGAGCAACCCCCGCACTACATTATTAATCTACTTTCTAGAGATGTTAATGACCCTCCTTATTGTAAAGGTAGTCATAGCTAAAATTTAAGTTTAATATTACTATTTTTATTAAAAAAAAGAATTAGAGGTCTAGTTTGAAATTTAAGACATAAAATTTAAATTTAGGGTGTTTGGGTTAAATGTTTAAATTTAAAAAATAAAATATTTTTTTTACATAAAATATATATCAAAATATATTATACCCTTTAAATAATTTTAAGCATTTAAATCTAAATATTATAAACGATATAATTTGAATTGAAAAGATTACTCATATAATAAACTTAAATAATACTTGATCCGAATTAGTCATACAATTAAACATATATTCTAGTACATATATGCACAAGCCCTTTAACTCAAGTGGTTAAAAGAAGGTTGATGTTCCTAGAGATTAGGGATTCGAGCACTAATGATTCTAGAATAGTAATTGAGCAATCAATGTCAAATAGGGAGGTTCTATTCTAGAACAAATACTACGATAATCACTGTTAGCTTGTTAAGAGAAAACATATATTCTTATTATTGCAATTTATTTTCTAATAGATCATAACATATCTCAAACGTAATATTGTACCTAGATTCACTCAATGACAAAGTAGGGCAAATAAGGACAAATAAGGTAAAAAAACTACACTCCCAACATTTTGGACACTTTGTTCAACTGAAAATTCAATTGGTAGTTGCTGGCGCCGCAGCTTTCAACATTTTGGCTCTAAGCTTCATACCAAAATCAGCAAGCTTATCAACGTCCGGGAAAACATCCTTCACCGCCGCATGGGTGGAGAAGCAATCGGACCACGCGAACAAGCTCGGAGTTTTGGCTTCGGAAAACAACTCGGTCTCTGTAAATTTCTCGATCACTTGAATCCACGCCAATAAACTGCCCGCCGCAAGGTCCACTAACCCTATGTTATCCCCGCCGAAGAAAGTGTTCCCTTTGCTCAACTTTTTAAAGGCTTCCTCCAACAACAACACACCTTCAAGCACCTCCTCCATCGCCGCCTTCTGAGCTTCCTCCGTTGGACCGACCAACACCTTTCTCAGGGAAGGAAAAAACTACAGCACAAAAAAAAAAACATGTTTATAACAAATTTTGCTTGATTTAATTGTTGACGACACTGTGTACGTACGTACCTTTTCGTCGACATAAGCAGCCCAGAACCGAGAATCTGCACGTTCGTATGGATCGGCAGGGAGAATGGAAGGTGCAGAGGACCAGACCTCGTCGATATACTGAACGATGATTAGTGACTCACAGACGGGTTTATCTCCATGGATGAGGACTGGAATTTTCTTGTGAACAGGGTTTGATTTGAGAAGAAGCTCGCTTTTGCCTTCCAGCAAATTCTCCTCTATGTACTCGTAGTCGACCGATTTGAGGTGAAGCGCAATTCTTACCCTCATCAGGAACGGACTTGCCCATGCGCCCAGCACCTTGACGTATCCGGCGGCCATTTTCTTTCCTCTCAGAACTGCAAAAGGAAGGATGCGTGTTGTTTTTATGGCGGTGTAGTGCTCAGTTTCACACAGGCGAGGGTGATATAAAGAGAGCGATAGTAATTATGCGGTTTGAAAAATGTCCAGGTTGGTGACAACTAATTATTGGTATTTTTAATTCACAAGGAAATGTGTGCCAGAGATTTTTTCCCTTTAAAAACTAATTATTGGTATAATTTAATATTTTATTTCTTTAAATAAATTGGTATTTTTAAAAAATTAATAATTCTTTTAAAACTCGTTTATGTTCGTAATATTTTATAAATTTCTAATTAAAAATTAAAATTAACGTTTTAAAGATAAGATTGTCATTTAAATTATTTTATTTATAAATAAAATTATGTAAAAGTAACAAAAAGTGTAAAATAAGTGAGAAAAATATTATTTTATAAGTATAAAATAAGTTTATTTTAAATTATTTTTATAAAAAAATAAGATATTAGTTTTTAAAATATTTTAATTAAAATTAAAAATATTTTTAGCGTAAAAATTATCTGGTTTACAATGTCTTTCGTTTCAAAAATAATTTTGATTTTGTGACAAAAAATACAGAACCTGAAACAAGGCAAGTGGACGGATATTTGTTTATTAAAAATAATCATGAAATAATCATGACTTGATTATATTTTTATTTTTTTTTAAAAAAATCATGTTTTGTCTTTATTATATTATATTATATAGAAATAATCATGAATTTTATATATTTAAAAATATATAAAATTTATATATGGAAATTTGATTATATTTTTCCTTTTGAAAAAAATCTTGTCTTTATTTTTTTTTTATTTTTACTCTTGAATTTTACTTTTTATATTATATATAATAAATATAGAAATAATCTTGTATTTTATATATTTTAAGAAAATATATAATCTCCCGAGATTTGATTACAATTTTTTTCTTTTTAGGAAAGAAGTTTTTATTATTTTTACAAAAAAAATAATATAAAAAATTTAATGTAAATATTTACAAAAATAGAAAATATTTACCGTCAAATAAACAAGTTTTTTTTTATTTATTTAAGGGTAAACTACAAGGACAATCACCATATTATGGGGTTAGTATCAATCTGACCACAATGCTTTAAAAAGAATCAAATACACTGGCAAACTATTAATTTGGTATTAAAATAGTCATCTGCCATTAAAAGAGTAACAGATTGCTGACGTGACAATTAAATATAAAATAAAATAATTACACATTTAGTTCCTGTTATTTATACATTTTTATAATTTAGTCATAATTTTATTATAATAAAATAATATAATTATTTAATTAGGAGGGTTATATTTATATATATTTAATTTATTAAATTTATTTTTATCCTCCAATCAGGTGGTGACACGTGTCACCACCTGATCAAAGGAGAAAAAAAATAATCCAAAATCTTAAATTCTTAAAATTTAAACCCTAAAATAATAAATATCCAAATAAAATTATTTGGATATTCAAATAAAAATATTCTTAGAATAAATATTCGAATAAAATAATAAATATTTTAATATTTTGATTTAAAATTTTTTGAATAAAATATTTAAATTTTAAATATTTGAATAAAAATTCGTATATTCAAATAAAAATATTCGAATAATAAATATACGAATAAAAATATTTATATAATAAATATTCGAATAAAAATCATAAATATTTTATTCAAAATTTTTAAATCAAAATATTAAAATATTTATTATTTTATTCGAATATTTATTCTACGAATATTTTTATTTGAATATCCAATAATTTTATTCGGATATTTAAAAGCTAAATATTTTATTTGAATATTTTTAGGGTTTAATTTTTAAGGATTTAAGATTTAGGATTTTGGGTTTAGAGTTTATAATTAAATTTTTATTAATTTGAATCTTTTAATTTATTATATAGTAATTTAATTATTATTTTTAATTAAATTAAAAAATAATTAAATATAAAAGAATAAATATTAAAAATAATAAATATATATAAGTAATAGTGTTTTAGATTAGTAAAATATGTTTAGTTTAACGGTTAAGCCATTTGAATTCCATGCTCTCTTATTTGGGTTTAAACCCCCTTTGAAACATGTTTGAGATTATTTTTTTCTCCTTTGATCAAGTGGTGACATGTGTCACCATCTAATTAAATAATTATATTATTTTATTATAATAAAATTATAACTAAATCATGAAAAATGTATGAATAACAAGGACTAAATTTATAATTATTCCATTTTATATTTAACTACCACGTCAGCAGTCCGTTACTCCTTTAACGGTAGATGACTATTTTAATACCAAATTAATAGTTTACCGGTGTATTTGATTCTTTTTAAAGCATTATGGTCAGATCGATACTAACCCCATAATATAGTGACTATCCGTGTAGTTTACTCCTTATTTAATTTGATAATGAATAAGTAAAAGCTTGTGGACAAGAAGAAACATACAAAAGGGGGCTAAAATTATTATTCAAGTATTAAAAATTAAAAATATTATTACATCTAAAATTAAAAAATATTCAGTTGAATTCATTATTTTTTTTATTGAAATATCAGTTGAATTCATTAAAATAGTAATTAATGGATTTTAGATTTTGCTTTTAACATTAAATATTTATATGATATCATAGAAATTAAAATAATTTAATTCAGATAAAAAGTTTTTTTTAAATATCAATATTTAATTTATTGATAAATTAATAAATTATCTTATATATATTATTGCATAATTATATTAGGTCGTCTTTTTATAGATTTATTGGAAGATTGTAAGGCGAATATCATATATCCTCATGGATCACTAATATTATATATTACTATTTTATATACTATTACTTATTTTTAATTTTTTTAAAAAGATATTTAAAAATTTTAGAGATTTGAAGCACAATTACTTTATTTTAAATTAAATTCAAATTTTTTTAGATATGATTTTTTACAATTCAAATTTAAATAATATCAATTCTTTTAATATTTTCCAATAAAACACTGTTTAAAAACAGACTATTTTCGATCAGATTCCAGTTTTAATAATTATATACACTACTATTGAAAATAATTTGAAAAGGACCGTATTATAAATAAAAAATCTCAAAACATTATCACTATAAAAACTCCTACCTTTCCACCAATTATGCTTTAAAAATAAAATATTAATTTATTACATTAATAATTAATGAGTTTATTTTTTAAATAAAATTTATGATAATTAACCATAACTTATAAAATTAGTATAATAATTGAATAATCATAGTGAAAATTTTCCAAAAATGCAAATCATTGTAGGTATCAAATCAATATTTCCAAGATCTTTGCTTGCATGTAGGGTCTACCCATCTGTCAAATACAATTCCATTAATATCATTGTCAACGTTCTTTATTATTATCCGCCTAACGACGGAATTAAAAAGTATAATTTTTTGTGGCGTTAAAATTTTTGGGTTTAATTAATATTTATTTTATTAAAATGGATGTCATTAGGGATGACATCAGGGCGGGGTAGATTGGGTTTTTTGTCGTCCCGACCCCGACTCGATTTGAGAATTCTTAAATCTGATCCCATCTTGATTCGAATTAAAATATTAATTTATCCGTCCCGTCCCGCCCTGTCCCGATATATTATTTCTTAAATCCGATTCTGACTCGAACCGACCCAAAAAATTAAAAAAAATAATATTCGTCAACGATAAAAGTTAGTTTTGATCAATCTTTTATCACAATTATAAATTATGGCTTTTAAGTAACTTTAAATCTATATAATAAAATGAAATAAAATATAATTTAAATTACACACATGTTAAATTACATATTTAAAAGAAAAAAAATTTAATCTTCGACTAACATAATCGAATATATTGAAATTTGAACAACATCTAATAATTTTTATTATAAGAATAAACTTCAAAAGTATAAAAAATACTTAAAACCCATAAAAATGTCTATGTATAATGATATTTTTTTATAAATATAATAAAATATATAAAAATATATCGGGGCGGGCCGGGACGCGGAATTTCAAACAAATACCGAACCTAACCCGATTTCATGACTTCTTCGCCTCGCCCCGATCCCCGAAATTTAGAGAGAAAAACCCGACCGGATCAGGTCGGGGCGCACCGGGTCGGGGACGGGTATTTTTGCCATCCCTAGATGTCATAAAACAATTGTGTTATTTTATAAAAACATTTTTTTAAATTAGTATTAGTTTTATTTTAAAATGATGTTATTGATAATGTTCAAAGAGAATAAGAACATATATCTTACATTAGGAAGAAAGTCCCTTTTGAGAAGGTATTTATCATGTGCTAGAAGAAGACAAGGTCTATTATACATGCGTGTCATCGTTGTCGTCATCGTTTGGTTGGTTAAGTTGTGAAAACTGATATATTAAAATTAAAATATATTTAATACAAATATAAGCTTAAAATCTATATATTTCAAACCATTAAAAAATAAACTTGATTTACGAAAGTATACCTCAATCTAATGATGAAAATTTTTTAGAGGGTTTGATATTTCAATAAGTTAGGTTATCTCTTTCCATATAACTCTTAAATGGAGAAAAGAGATATCCAAGTTAACCTAATTCTTGGGGACCATAACCCCTTTATATTGACTGAATTAAAATGATAATTTGTTAATATTTATAACTTTGTGCCTCATTGAGTTATAAACTGTCGCGACCGTTTTAAGACTGGAACGTGTGGAAAATAGCCTGGCGAATTGGTTTTGAAAAATTCGAATTTTATCGCTTTTAATCTTAAAAATCCAAATTTTTAAAAAAATGTATATTATTTAATTTTTAAAATGATTTGGAGTCGCCATCGGCCACTTTGGTAGGCCAGACACCATAAAACAAACCAGAGATTCGTTTAAAAAAATATTTAGGTTCGGGAGTCGGTTACGTGTAAGGACGACCCTTACAAACGCCCAAAATTGGTACCTTATTAATTACACATGGCGTTTTGGTATTTTAAATATAGATATTAATTTAATTCTTTATTGTTAACTGAATATCGTTCGAATTGAAGATATCCTTTTGGATAAAAAAATATATTTCTTTTAGACACGAGCTTGAATAAGACGTCCTCTTGATAGGAAAACTTAACCTGAATTTAAAGAAATATAAATTCTGCCTCAAAAGGTTTTAAATGCATGATCATTTATTATCTTATTCATTTTAAGTTCTAACCTAGGAAGGCTCCAGTAGTTAAGTATTTAAAAAACTATTATTAATCGCACCAAGTATATGATAACATCCGAATGCCCGGACACTACCATCTTGTCACTTAATGAAATTAATATTACTATTGTCTCTAATTATTCGCTTAATCAATTTTATTTAATTCTAATCCTAAATTAATGAATCAAGTTCTAGGTTTTTTATAGCACATCAATTCAATACCAAGGTATAAGATTTAAATGCTAACGTTACTAATTATCTCCCTAATTAATTAATTAATTAAAGCGACTAATCCTAGAAAAGTCTCTAAGTTAATTAACTAAGTGTAATTTAATTAAGTGGTTCTAAACAAATATTCTATATGGTTTTAAATATGCAAGCTAATGAATATTAACTAAAAATATAATTAAATTAAATAAATAAAGTATAAATTAAAAGGTAAAAGATCAAATTGATTTTATATTAGAAACATACAAGCTCGATTAAAATTCATGTGTAGCTAAATGGTCCATGTTATAGATAAATAAACATATAATTAATATATAATAATAAAGAAATAAAGAAATAAATAAAGAAATGAATAAAATTATTACCTTTCAATTGAGGTTTCCATTAACAAAACAACATGAGTTATTGCACTGGAATTGAATCTCCATTGATGCATTATGAATCTGAAGATGATGAACTTATGTCAAGTTTAGCAGTTAGAGTCCTAGAGCGGAAAAAATTCAACTGTGTGGGTTCAGGTTCAATGGAAACTCTTTGCCATTCAATCAGCTCTTTCAGCACGATATTTGTCCACTCGTGTTTCTTGATATCATAAAGAAATATCCCATATGAATTTGTAGCATCTACGGACATGCTATATAATCCCACACGAAAGCTCTTCCCAAAATCTAATGCCATTAGTCCCATTTTCAACTTCACAATCTGAATCATGTAGGCTCGAAAAAATTGGTGACACAGATGAAAGCAGAAAACGCGGATCCTCCATAGTTGGCCAGTGAACAAGAATGCTTCGCCTACCAAATGCATCTCGGCCAAACCACAGGGTTTTTGAACTCTCCTGCCAGTAAACATTGCCTTCCCAACTTCCTTTGTCATCTGTTGGCCAGAAGGCCATAATTAAGGATTAAAGCGAATAGCTCGATAACCATCCTTCAAAATGAGATCTTCAAACTGCTTGACCCCAGTTCCATTTTCTGCAGGATTCGCAAGGCAACAACCGACAAATTTTGTGGGGTGTTTCTTCAGGACACTGGTAACCAATGAATGATCAAACTTGATATTGATTGTCTGGATGATAAGCGCACCATCAACACTTGCTTCTCCCATCCCCTCGAGCAAGAAATCCAAATGTCCCGGCAAAGTAGGTTCTTGGCCAGGGAAGTAAGGATATTTGTCCGTCGCCTCTTGAGGGGATGCCTATACGTGCAAATGAGAATCGATGGTCTTGACTCTCCCTTGGGCTTTAGTGGACGCCATTTTTGTTGCAGAAGCTTGGAATCGTGTTCTAATGTACGGGGGAGATGGGGCAGAGAAGGCGCGCTGTGGAACATGGCCCTCACCTCCCCCAAACCGGAACCTGGAATCCGAGTCCTCCCTTTAAAGGATCCACACTTCAATCCTAAAACAAATTCAACTCTCCATCCCTGAAATCCCTCAACCAACCGAGAATCTCTCCACCAACTAACCAAAGGATCCTCCCTTCTCTTGTTTTTTCAGTTTTTTATTTTTTTATTTTTTTGTGTTTTTTATTTTATTTATTTTTTATTTTATTTTCAGTTATTTATCTTATTTTATTATTTTTATTTGTTTTCTTATTACTTGTTGCCCAAAATTCGGGTGCAACAACTGCCCCTCTTTGCTCAATGCTACGAAGTAGGAGATGGGCAAAGACTGAAGAACACAAATTTTGTTTAAGCCTTTTGGCCGAAGCTTGAAGCTGTTCTCCTCATTACGAAATTCTTCAAGCAAAACCTATGACGGAACCCGATGTTGTTCTTCTCATTACAAAATTCTTCGTCTCCGGGAGATCTGGAGCTATTCTTCTTATTACGAAATTCTCCAGATAAAAGTGATGAAATCTGAGGTTGTTCTTCTTATTATGAAATTCCTCGTATCTCATGAAATTTGGAGTTGTTCTTCTTATTACGAAATTCTTCAAACTCATCAAGTGACAGAAATCTAGGTTGTTCTTCTTATTACGGAATTCCTCGTCTCCGGGAGATTTGAAGCTGTTCTTCTTATTACGAAATTAAAGAAAGAATGACAAGACGAAGGATTAGATGATAAGAAATAAGAATATAAGAAAAAAGATTAAAAAAGAGATAAGTAAAACTAATATGAAAATTCCAGGTTTGTTTACAACTTGTGGAGATGACATGAAATTGAAGATGGTTTTATGGTGTTGCGATGATTGTTGTTGTTTAGTCTTCGGCACCTTCTTAGATGCAATTATCTAAGCAAGCAACCTCAAGCAGCTCTAAGTAACCATCTCAGATGCTATTAACTAGGTAAGCAAGAGTGTGAAGTTCTCTTTCATTGAAATGTTGAAGATAACTTTTAAAACACAAGCTTATTTAACACTTGTAATATGTATTCAAATAATACTCAATTTTTAAAGAGAACTTTTATTAACCAAATAAATTCATCTTTACAATGAAGGGTGAAACCTCTTTTATACGGGCTTTGGAAAAGTTCTAATCCTAATAAACTTAAGAAATTAAATGTAATAAATAAATATTGAAATTTAATCTCCTAATTAGATAAGTAACTTTTAATAATAAATAAATCTTAAAAATAAAATCCTAATTAAATAAATTTTATCCAAATAAATATTACAAAATCCTATATTAATTTAAATAAAAAATAATCAAATAAAATGTTTAGTTGATCGAATTATTAGATTGACCAAGAAGGAAGTGAATTGACAATTAAAATTTTTGATTGAAAGATTTGGTGAAAATGAAAAAATTGAAGACACAAGATTTATAATGGTTCAACTTCAAAATAAGCTCTACAAAATTCACTACCTTAGCTCCCACTAAGGATTTTCTAACCAATTCACTAAGAATTCAATCTTTTTCTAGGTTCAAGGGATAATCGTTACAATCAAGTTACTCTTTCTACCTAGAAATTAGCTTACACCTCACAATGGTAACAAGAAAGATAAAGGCAATGAAGTGTTTCTCTCAAACAAATAATTTTCCCCAATTATAGATATTTCACTCCCTAAACTCAAATACAAGAATTGAAATGAAGTACAAGAGTTGAGTGACAAGAATTTGACAATAAGTGTTAGAAGTTGGATTGGATTGCTTGGATGTTTGTTTGAGGTTCAATAGATTGTTGTTGCTGCTTGAAATGGTTGTTTGTATATCTTTTAATTGAATTCTAACTGTTGTATTTGTTGGAAACATAATTATTGACGTTACAAGCTTCATCTTTCCACCATAAAGGTACTTCTGCAACACTGGTATCGAACATGAGCTATCTATTTTAAAACGGTACCAAAAAAATCTACTATCATGTAATATGTATTCTATAACAATCTCATCCATCAATTGTATCCATATAGTGATAGAGTTGCGCAAATGTTGATTTCAAAGCCTTCAATCAAGTTGTTTAAAGAACTAAGAGATATAGACTCAATCAAGAAAGTTATGGACATATTTGAAAATTAAAGAAAAAGTGTAACCCCTCGACCCAGACTAGAAGCCATCTGACTCAAACGAGGTACAAGGGAAATACTAAGGCTAATCCAAAGACTCGCTCCAATAAACGATCCAATTTTTTTATTCTCTAGATACTTTAATTAGATCCTACGTATTCATGCAAGGACAAAGTTCAAATTTTAGTAGAAACTTATGAGAAAAGAGCCATAATTTTAATTGATCAAATTTTAGGAACCTAATTATAATTATCCATAATTTAAGAACTAATTTTGAAGTTAAAGTTACCAATCCTTAATTAAGTATATTTCATGTTTGTCCGTGCATTTTCAGCTTAAATTAATACCTATGAGTCATCTAATTGCATTCCCTAAGGTTGGTGACAATTACGTGAAGTCACAAAGCTCTATTTCAACCTATAACGACCTATCCCATTTGAAATCTAGGGAAGTCCCTTTAAATGAGTTAGATTAGGGTTTAAATACTTGATTTTACATATAAAGTATACAAAATTAGCCTATTTCAAATCTGAAATTCCAGATTTAATCCTTACTTTTCTTTAATTTCTACAAGTTCAAATGACAAGGACGGTGGATACTGGCGTTTGACGGCTGTCAAAAAAGTGCGTTGGCCGGCGAGTTAGACTAATGGATAAGCGTGTAGCGACCACGCGATAGGCAAAATGTCATGCATGACGACCACGTACGATAGGTTGTTAAACACAGTAAACGAAGATGGCTAGGGTTGGGGAAGATAAGGGTTAATAAAATTAGGATTATTGGATGGGTTTGATTATAGGTTGTGGGTTTAATTTATAATGGGTTTAAGGGTTAGTTAAGTGGGTTGGTGTTGGGTTTATGAAAATGGGTTATAATGTAATTGGTTACTAATAGTTTTCCCTCTTTGCTTATTATTGTGTAACGGCAATGAAGGAAAGATAAAGAGTAATCCATATCATCTGATATAATTAGGGGTTCTTCTATGGCCAACACTTCTTCTTTCGGAGCTTGACTTGATCTACCTCAATGCCCTTGTCAACAAAATCTTCAAAATAGAGGATCTGTTGAGAAGGCTCGAACTTGATGACTAGATGTAGAAAACAAGATATACTTAGTCTGCAACGACACTGATGGTGCTACCATCTCAGGAGGAAGCTTGACCTAGCTACAACACTAATAGAGAGGCAAGGTCTACAAATTTGATCTATCTGTAGTAGTGACGATGGGATGGAGTATAACATTTGATCTAGTTACAACGTTGATGTTTAATCCAGCTATAGGAATGATGGGGAGATGATTTCTGATATTTGATGCCGCTGTAATGTTGACGAAGAATTAGTGATCTTAGTTAGTTGCATTTTTCCCAAATGTACAGGGATTATCGAATTTTACTCACCTTTACTGCTAGTTGTTTGCTCTGGACTAGTTGTACCATTTCTCTAGGTACAATCAGCTGATATCAATTATGATATTGGATTTCCTTTAAGGTTTTAATCCCTAGATCATCCTCGAGAATGAATTTTAACGGACATTCGAATGGTACTTATCAATGCATTTTCCCAAATACACATGAATTAATGGATTTGACTCGCCTTTACCGGTATTCGTTTGCTCTAGGCTAGTTGTACCATTTCTCTAGGTATAATCAGTTGGTACCAATTATGACTGAATTTATTTTATTCCCTTGACCATTCTCGAAAATGGATTTCACGAACGTTTGAATGTTCCTTATCAATTCATTTTTCCCAAAATCATAAGGATTAACGGATTTGACTTACCTTTACTGGTAGTCGTTTGCTCCGAGCTAGTTGTACCATTACTCTAGATACAATCAGTTGGTACCAATGATTTAATTCCTTTACCATTCACGAGAATAAATTTAAATGGGTGTTTGAATTGCCCCTTGTTTCGTTTTTCCTCCCTTATTTTTTCATGAAAATGTCAAGCTTGGCCAACTTCTTGCATCTTGTTACCTTCAACATCTATATCCTCTAAAGGGGTACGTTGGTATCAGCTTCAGCTTTACCTGTATCTTCGGATTAGTCAACTCTTTATTTTTCTAAAACAAATTATTTACTAAGATATTTAAAAAAGAAAACATAATATGTAATTTAGTAACGCGACATAATTTACAAAAAGAAAACACAATTTTATCAACACAACATGATGTATGATAAATCTGTAAAAAGGCTATATTTAGATCCTTTTTACTTAAGTTATTTAGTGTCTTTAAGTGCATATAGGAGTATTTAGATGTATTTAGGATCATAACATTGCATGTAGTGGTTAGTTATGCTTTATCATTTATGGTGAGGTTATAGGTGCTATTTTACAAGGAAGGTCGTGTTATGGCTGATGTTGTGCAGGTAAGGTAAAGTAAAGTTGAGAGCAAGGGAGATTTGCCATGACGTTTGTAGAAGGACAGTGAAGGAAAAATGTATTGTCAAATATGGAGACACTAGAGCTGTAGAAAAACAAGAAGATATTTTACAAAGGAGTGTCAGCTGATGTTGTACGTGAGGATGACCATAACCACCTTGGAGGCAATCACTATCACCATGGCAAAATTGTCATCACGTGAATGGGTGTGCAAAGAGAATTTCCATTAAACCCTAGGATTTCACCCCCATTTTATAAGGAATAGAGACCTTTTTGGACAGAGGACCTTTGGAGCTGATTTCAAGACAAAAAAGTGAGCAAAAGCGGCGGAGAAAGCTTCCACCTTTCTTTCTTAACCACCATCCTAAGGGTTCCTCCGTTGATATAGCTTGAAGAGAGTGTCGTGCTAGGTACTCGAGAGGGGATAGCACACTAAAGCGTCTCCATGGTGGTCAAAGAATCCGGTGGTAGCGCGCACCAAGGGTGTCTTCCAACCTCTCCCTTTGCTTTATTTCATATTATTGAGAGGTTGTTATGGATGATATTTTCTAAACACTTTCACACCACCATGTTTAAGCTTTATTTGGTGGATGTTCTTGTGTATGATTTAACTTTATCTTTTTATGAATTTATTAGCATGCTATGTGTTTGTTTATTTGCTCTGCTCATTGTTTTAAATTATTTAATATTGTAAGAGGCATGAGAGTGTTCTTTTTTAGGTATATTGCTAGGTGTTCAAGAGAAACTTAGCCACATATCTTTAGTGTTCGAGAGAAACTAAGGGAGGATCGACATGAGCAATGAGTTTTAGATTGGAAATAGAACCTAACTCGACCTTAGGTGCTTGAGAGAGACTTAAGTGAAGGTTTCTACGACTAAAAGGAGTGTGCTTTGTCGATAGACTAGATGTCATTGCTGAGTCCGATAGGAGATGTTGAGGCATTTTAGACTATCAGGTTTCTTTGACTCGAGAGAGCGAGAATACTTTAGAAAATTCTATCGAGTGAGTAGGCCGTATAGCATCTAGTTGTTCATAGAAGTAAGCTTAAGAAGTCCATGAGAAATCCATCATTTATTCCTAGAAGAGCTCGTCAATCGAGGATTATTACATCGTATTGTTTACTCGTGTTTTCTTATTTCGCTTTTGCCTTGACATTTACAAAGTGTTTCCTCTGTTTATTTGTTTACTTGGAATCACAATACCATACTCTTCGTACACTACTAACATACTTGCACCCTGCCATCACAATCCATTTCATTTTGCCTTGACAATTTTAATTGCTTGTTTGCTTGCATCCATAAATTGTCATAACATTTTCATCATTACATCTTCACCATACTTCATTGTACATTCGCAACATTTTTCACTATATTTCCATTTGTCAATACCAATTTATTTATTTTCCTTTTAGTTATTGTTCTTCTTGCCTTGATAAAATTGACTTACATTTCCTCATGATCCTCGTAGGAACGCTACTCACTCACCCTTTATTACTTGTATGATTGTGTCACGAGGTCAGAGTTTTAGCGCAGGGACTTCTACCCGTGCGACACCTCAAGTCTCTCAAATACTCGATGATCAGCCTTTATGATCTTTGATGCTCACTGGTTTCGCCCTCCCATGGGCTCATCAAAGAAGCAGGGACAACTCCCGACCAGTGTAGTACGTGATCAACACGCCCATTCGAAGATAGGACGACTGCTCAGCACGTACTACACCCTTATTGGTATCCCGCTCCCATGCATTAAGCACAACCAAAAAGTATCCCGCTCAGTCCCGCGTAGTCATGACCAATGGTCCGTGACATTCTCCTCCACCCAATTCATGCACGCCCTCGTGCATGGGAGGAAACTCTTTCCCTTCTCTTAAAACTCGCCATGAACTAGTGTGCAATTCTCCCGAATTGGCCCTCTAACTGGGTCCGTCCTCCTTGGGTAAAGATCTCCCTACAATCACCTCATGGCCACTTGCCACTTTACCAAAGTGTCCCATTGCAGATCAACCATCCGGAGAACATTCGCTGCGACTTCCTACCTACCCGTCCTCGTCTCTAGAGGACCCACTTGCAAACACCCCTTTCTCATTAGGGTACGAGCTAACACGCTCGTCCACTCGACTCGCTCTGTAACATATGGGGCGCTTGGCAAATCCAATAGCTAGCACACAACCTGGCTCTGATACCACTTGTCACGGGGTTAGAGTTTTAGCGTAGGGACTTCTACCTGTGTAACACCTTAGGTCTCTCGAATACCCGAGGATCAGCCTTTACAATCTCCGATGCTCACTGGTTTCGCCCTCCCATGGGCTCATTAGGGAAGCGGGGATATCTCCCGACCAGTGTAGTGCGCGATCAGCATGCCCATCCAAAGATAGGACGACTGCTCGGTACGTACTACACCCTTATTGCTATCTCTCTCCCATGCATTAAGCACAACCAGAAAGCATCCTGCTCGGTCCCGCATAGTCACGATCAACAGTCCGTGACAACTGTGTATACTTGCTCATATTTTCGCATAATTTATAGCACTACACAACGCAGACCAAGTTTTTGGCATCATTTTTGGGGATCTAGCGAGTAAAAGTTTTTCATTTTTATCTTGGTATTTTTGTTTTACTTTGTTTATTTCCTTAGTTCAATTTTACTTGTTGTGTTATTTGTTTTATTTTTTACGTTTTTTCTCAGTGCATGACAAGAAGGTCTACTGACAGACCTCTTTACCCTATAGTGTCTGAAATTGAGCGATTGTTTCTACAAAGAAGACATCTTTAGTGTAGAACCATGTACATTGTTCCACATCAGGGTGTTCCAAACATAGCTGTTCCTAATCAAGTTGTACTGCAGATGCAAGATCCAATAGTTCTATATGTCGGGGCCAATCAGAATGCTATTGCACCATGATCGAGGGCTATTCGCAATCACTTAAATCCTATCTTGAATGATCTTAATCTTGGCATTGTTGTACAAGAATTTCAAGCTACTCGTTTTGAACTCAAGTCTGTCATATTCAAAATGTTGAATTTTATTGGAGGAATTTGGAGGCATGTCGCATGAAAACGCAAGGCAACATATTCGAGCTTACTTAGAAGATTGTGACTCATTTCGTCAACAAAGAATGCATGAGGATGTGTTGAAGCTCAAACTATTTCCTAATTCCCTATGTGGCCGAGCAAGGGCATGGTTGAGTGAAGTATCATCCGGTTCGATACAGTCATGAGTTGACTTATGCAAGAGCTTTTTGTTACGGTATAATCCACCAAATCTCAACACTCAGCTTAGGAATGACATTGCTTCTTTTCGACAAGGTGGCGACTATAACACTTAAAAAATTAAAATAATAACAAAAGGATGAGAAAGTGTAATTGTAGGGTGTTAAACCCGCAACCTCTTTATTAAAAGCCATTTACCCAGCCACTTGAGCTAGGAAGCTCTTGTGATCTAAGTCCCCCATCTCACTCTTATTCTAAGTCCGTTTCGGTGAAATAATAATAATATAAATAATAATAATAATAATATATTCAAATATTAAACCCTTATACCATATTAGAAGCCAACAGAAATATCAGATTTAGAACCTTCCGCCATATTCGAACTTTTTTCCCTCACCTACCCCAACCGTCTGATCTTTCTCAATGTCGGTCCATAGCCTTCACCACCGCCACCACCGTGTCTGTCTCCTTCCTCCGATCAAACCCCCTTAACCACGCACTGAACCGTCATTGCCTTCATTGTGAAACGAAGCTCGAAGCTTTGTTGGACCAAGGGTTTTAACCATTTCTAAGATCATTCCGTTCTGGACACCGTCGATGTTGTTCGGGCATGTCACCAATCCCTTTGTACTCATCGTCGAAGGCCGAACAAAACCCCTACAAAAAAACAGTCATTCATCATTGGCAAGGTCTTCATCGGAGATCCTTTTTTCGTTTCGGTTAGTTGGTAAGATTTCTTACCTTTCGATATATTTTATGGGTTTATGGCTTGATATATTAAGTTTTTGGTGTTAAATCTGGAATGAGAGGTTGTAGGAGTGTTTTTGGACAGTTGAGGCTGCGTGTGGCCTCCACGTACCGTCGAGGCGATTTTCGGTCGCCCTAGACGGTGGCCTAGAGTCGGCCAGTCTAAACCAGCTTAAAGCTAGTCCAAACCAGCCTTGAACCGATCCAACTCAAGCCGAACCGAATCGGTTCTACCTAAGTCAACCAAATTGGTCAACCCTTTGACCAACCTGACCTGTTGATCAACCCATTGACTGACCCGACCCGTTGATCGTTGCAACATTGACTTCTGACTCAGTATGACATCAGTGTTGACTTTGACGTAAATATCAAAATTTTCAAAAGACCCTATTTTATGTTTTTCGATGTCCTGAGTCTATCCGTGAAGTTTGTTTCTCAAAATTCGAACCCAGAATCCTCAAAATTGGACTTTAAAGTTTCGATTCAAACCTTTCTTCTAAGTTAAGTTAAGTCATGTGTTTTAATTATGGTCTAATCTTGATATCTGATTAATTGTAGGATCTCTTATTCCTCTCGATCGTGTACTGACTCAGCCCATCTCCTCCTGTTTTGACCAATCCTAAGATCCGATTATAACTCGGTCCAGTACTGCTGCTGAGCGAGGCTCGAACGCCCAATAGACCACCTGTTTGATTTTTCCCTTTTGAGGTGTGTTCCTTGTGTACTATATAACTGTATACTATTGTTTTCACGTTTTAAATGGACCTAGTATGTGCACATGACTATTTTCCTGGATTTTACAAAGATATTATGTTTTGAACCTTAAGCATGATCACATTGTGTTTTAAATGTATGCCTTATATATCCTATAAGATATTTCCTAATTTGGTATATACTTGATGACTGGTTATTTTCTGATACTACTGTCATTATTCCTGCTATTACTGCATGCCTATTATTTTAGGATTGGGATGTTGTGAAGTATTTGAGGTTCAGCCTTGATCTAGCTTGTAATTCCGCCTATTTACGGTTCCTAGCATCGGTTAGGATAATCCCGTATGTTATCGGTTTCCATGTAATAGCCAGAGTAATTCCGCTTGTTCCTTAAGGTAACCCCTTAGGTCGGTACTTTTTCCCTATCGGGCTTAGGTTAATGCCTATATCAAATACTGTTTTGGGTAATTGTATCCAGGAGTTCGGTTAGGGGTAGCATATCATGCATATACATGATCTATTTTTATGATATTACTGTTTATTTGATTTTACCTGTGTTTTGTATGCACTGTTGGAACACACTAGGCTCCATAGCTCATACTCGTTTTCTTTCCCTTTCAGATATCCGTAGATAGGCATCCCGAATTTTTCATTGGAGGATCTATGCATTTCCTGGTTATAATTTGATGTAATGTTTTAAATCTTCCAGTTGCATTTAAGGTGACATGTTCCTATATCTCATTATTGATGGATTAAACATATTATATTTTGTTATCGAATTGGTGGACAATGTTTTAAACGTATTCTACTTTGAGATTAGTGGTTTTATAATGTATTTTATTTTAAATAATGATATTTAGATTGAATATTACACGATACAGGTCGAGTTGATTATATTTGAAACTATAATCATATTGGAACCATTATCTTTACAGGTTATTTTAATTTTACTTGAAACTTGTATTATATTTGAAAAAAATGTGACCACTCTAGGTCGGACTTTTCGCATAAGCCGATCTAGGGGGTTACATTTGGTTAGTGTAAGAGCTTTTAGTTTTATGACTCTCGGGTCGTGATGGGTCCTAAGTAAAATGTTTTCTGTTAAATTGTTATGAATTGATATCTGTAAGGCCATGCCACCTTTATTTTTAGTATTGTGTGTGATGATCCAGTGCCAATTCTAATCTCATAAACTTTATCCTTGTAGATTTTCTGAGTCACATGAGTTCCCGTAGAGCTTGTCGATCCAACCGAGGGCGAAGTCGAGTAACTAATTGTAACATCTCGTTTTTGGGGTTATTAGTTTAGGATAATTCGATTCGGGTCGAATCGGATTCTCCGGTTCGTTATTTCGGGAAAGATAAAATAAGAATATTTTTAATTAAGAAAAATAATAATTTTGGAATATGGTTTAAAATATTAGAAATATGTTTCAAGATTAAAAGAAAATAATTTGGACTTAATATTGATTTTTAATTATGCTTAATTATGCATAAGTGACCAATTTGTAATTTTTGGAAAAAATTGGAGGACTTATTTTTTAATTTTCGGAAAAATTGATGTTTTAGTGACTAAATTGAAAAGCAAGCTAAACTTAGAATCCTTAGAGGGCCATAAACCCATTTCTAATTTTTAATAATGATTTATTCACCAAAATGTATTTTTATTTACTTTACTTAGAGATTTTAATCATTTTCTCTCAAAACTACTTTTTCCTCATTTTCTCTCCACTTTCCCTCATTTTTTCTCTTCAATTCCTTGGTGATTTTTGCATCTTTTTTCATAAAGATTACATCATTTTGATCATCTTTCCATCCTTTACAAAACCTAAGCATCAATTTCATCAAATCAACATCAAATTGCAAGGAATCAAGAAGAGGAAATTACATCTTTTTGGTGAATAGATCTTGAAGGTAATTTTCTGGATTTTAATTCTTTTCTAAGGTTCTTTATTGAAATTCCCAAGTATTAGCTTGCTAATCTTTGAATAAAAACTTAATTCTATGTTTTCAATGTTAGATCTAGTGTTTTTGTGAAATCTTTTTGGATCTCATTTAATGCTAAAGTTAGATAGATTCAATTATGTTTTTATGTTAATTAAATGATTAATTGAGTCTTTGTTTGATAGCACATTAATTTAATCCCGAAATAATACAATCGGTGTAGTTTTAAGGTGCTTTTCGGTTGTTTTAGGGGCTGTTTTAGATGTTTTTATATTGCTGGAGATATAAGGATGGTTTGGATGTGTTTTTGGTTCATATTTTAAGTGAATTAGATGTTAGATTCATTAGGTTTTGGGCTGATGTTGTTCGGATGCGTTTCGGCTTAGTTTACGGTCTTTTCGGCTAAGTTTTCGGTAGTTTAATGGTGATCGGATATGGCTATTGGTTTGAGCATGTTATGATATGAGAATGCTATGTTTTTAATGTTGTAGAATAGGTACAAGAAGATGCTTGATTGCTGGTGCGTTGGTGCGATCATCGGATAGCGGTGAAAGCTCGTTTCGCTTGTTGGTGAGTGATTACGGATTTAAAGCGAATCGCGTTTGGTACGGTTCTGTTTTGGGGACTATGGAAGAGTGTGAAAACCTTCCATAGTTCAAGAGTAAGTAAAGTAAATGTTTTTGATAAACCGATATGAGTTTCGACTACATTTGCTAAAGGCATTACGTTGGTAATGCAATGAGATTTATGAAAATACATGAGCATGATTTGAAATGATGAATACATGAGAATTACTTGCTGAAATGCATAGCTTATTTAGCATCCATGATTATGGAAAATTATGAGAAATGATTTGGAATACAATGTGGTTAATTGCCCTATACATGATGGTGCCTTTGGGCATAGCTTTTGGTTCATTTGTTGAACATATTATGCATGCATTATGAGCAACAAGTTATCATGCACATTTGATTATGATATTGGCTTAGTGACACTAACTTTAGATTCGATACGAATGACATGTCATTAGGATTGTCTTAAGTGCACTATAAACAAAATTGAGAATACAGAATATTGCCTACACGTAACAAGGGTGACTTTGTGTCCAACCGTGCGTGGTAGAGCCGCCTACACGTAACAAGGGTGACTATATATCCGATCGTGCGTGGTAGTGCTAATGGTGACTTAGTGTCATGTCAATGGTGACTTCGTATCATGTCAATGGTGACTTCGTGTCATGTAAATGGTGACTTCGTGTCATGTAAATGATGACTTCGTGTCATGTCAATGATGACTTTGTGTCATGATGGAACAATGGTCTCTAACAATAGATCCGTGTATTCGGTGAACTCAAGGTTCACATTAAAGTGGTCACTAGAATGCCAATATACATACATGAATTTGAGAAGAAGATTGTGCATCATTTATAAATTGTTTTGACAAGGTATGTAAACTCAAGGATGTATATGGTTTAAAGAATATGAGCATGAGATGTTAGCATGCATATTTTGACAATGTATTGTAAATTATGGTTTCATCATGGTTTTAAATTGATGTATTGATGATTTTGTGTAGAGCTTCCTCACTAAGCATGTTTGCTTAAGCTCTCTTTTCATCCTTACAGAAAAATAAAGGCACTTGGGGCTTCGTTCGAGGCAAGGAAACCAAGGGGAAGAATCACTTTGAATTTGGTATGTTTTTGGCAAATAAATTGGGCAAGGCAATGTATAACCCAACCTATGTGAGGAGTGTGTACTTAGGCTTTGTTTTATGTTGTAATAAGACCATTATTGTTTGATTGCTAATTGTTGAACTTTGGAATTGTTTGAATTGTTGAAGCATGTACTAGCATGTTTGTTATGTTGTTAATCATTTTCTAGGGAGCATGCCTTTAGCTTGAACGATGTCCGTCACGTTGTTGATTATGTGCCATATGTTGCTAATTATGTCTAGGACTGATGCATTTAGTGGTTCTAATTAATAGTTGAGTATTGAGTAATTGGTGTGCACTTAGTGTGATGGAACTTTTGGGTTCCAAACCTAAAGTTTCGAAACCTTAGTTAAGGTTCCGAAACCTTTGACAAATAGTTTGGAAACCTTTAAGAAGGTTTCCAAACCTTGCGGGCAGTTTCAAGTTTGGAAAGCTACTGGACGCGAAAAGTTTGGAAACTTTCAGGAAAGTTTCGAAACCTTTTACAAAAAGTTTGGAAACCTTCTGGAAGGTTTCCAAACCTTTGACCACCAGGATTTGTTAGTTGTTGAAAATTATACTTTAGTCCCGGATATCTTCCTTTGTTCGATTAAGGTACTTATAGATGTTATTTTGAGCTGAAATTTTGCATACATGCATAAAGTTGATTTAATTTCAAGATAGTTAACCTAATTTGGATGAAGTTCTTGTATTTTGGAAGATTTACATTTTGGTCCCTAAATTAGAGAAACATGCAATTGATGATGTTAGAATGATCCGTTTGAGTTGAAATTTGCTGTGAAGAATACTTGAGGGTTTAATTGAATTTTGATGGAAAGAATTTATACTTTACTAATTGAATTCAAAAGTTTTACGTGTTAGTCCTTAATTTACTTAAGAATTTAATCAGACGTTTGTTTTTGATTATTGTGTTACTACTAATGCTTTGTATGATACCTTGACACGTAGGAATAAGATTGCGCATCTAGGTAGAATAAAATAAAAAAAACATCACAGTTTTAGGGTTATTTATCGAATCGGACCCTCGCGGGTTTGGTTTGATATTCCCCGTGTAACCTATTAGTGCTGGTTCCGTCTAGGCCGGGCTAAGGGGGTTACACTAATTTTGCCGATCCAATAGAGGAGCCTATTAGAGATCCTCCGCCCATCATTCCTTCGGACCCTCCTATTCCTGTTAGTACCATTGTATCACCTGACCCACAGCCTGCTGCAGGCATAGATATGTCTACCCCGGTCAGAGGGGTATCAACATTGAGCACCAAGCCTACTGCCATAGTGACAGATGAGACCCTTAGTAGGCAGTTCCTTCAGTTGATACAAGGAGTTGTTAGGGCTTCGGGTGCTGTGTCAGATGCTCTTATCTCTTAGACCTTGATCGCTAATGGGGTGAGAACTTTTTCTGGATCCCTGACTGGTTTACCTTCAGATGCTAAGACATGGTTGTATGATACCAAGAGGTGTATGGATCAACTGGGTTTAGAGCCGGCTAAGAGATACTTAGAAGTAGTGTCTATGCTTGATGGTAGTGCCCACATCTGGTGGGAGTCTGTGGTGAGTAGTGTATCCCCCGACAGGCTAACCTGGGACTTTTTCAAGGAATGATTCAAGAATCGTTTCTTGGGTGATCGATATCTGAGAAAGAGGCTTCAGGCCTTTAAGGACTTAGTACAAGGTACTATGATAGTGGCCAAGTATGAGCTTCAGTTTCTGGATCTGATGAGGTATGGTATTGGTTTAGTGGCTATAGAGAAAGATAAGTGTGATAAGTTTTTAGAGGGTCTCCATATTGGTATCCGAGACCGAGTAACAACGCATCATGATATGATATTTGAGGATCTGGTGAACCATACTAAGACTATTCGAAGATTTGGAAAAGCTTTTGGATAACCAGATTTTGAGAGATCAAGACCAAGATAAGGGAAGAGATAGGGACCGCAGGAAGGAACGTAATCGATTTAGGGGATATATCAGCCATGGTGAGTCATATAGTCACCCCGATAATAGGGCTCGATCTACACCGAGTTAGAGAGGTGATTCCTATCATTGGCTCGCGACACCTCGGGACTCTACTGTTAGCCGTGGTGGTTCTTCTGGGTTCTCATCTATACCAACATGTGACTATTGTGTCCACCTGCATAGGTGCGAGTGTAGGAAGAAGGTTGGAGTTTGTTTCCCATATGGATCTTCTGAGCATTTTCTGAGAGATTGCCCTAATCCATTGATGAGTGCCTAAAAGTTGTCGATTTTCACATCATTTCTCCACTCATTTATTTCTAGTAAAGACAGAATTAAATGTAATAATAGATATTTTCGATTATTTTTTACATCTCAGCATCCGAATACTACTTTTATGAATTTACCCATTAATTGGTATAAAACAAATATATTTGATAGTTTTCTTTCTTAGATAGGAAACTAGATCATAGAAAGAGCCAAAGAACAAAATAGATGCTGAATTGCAGGAGAAGCACCCGCCATGGCAGCGTTCTGAAGACTGCCGTAGAAGCATAAAATACGACAAGTGATGCTCAACAGGAAAAAGAAAAGATACTGAAAGAAAGAGTAAATGAAAGAAGATAACTTAGTTAGGAGGTCGAGCCCAAGCCAAACCGCGGGAAAAGATATTTTAGAAAATAAGATTAATTTAATATAATTTAATTAGGAATTAGATTTCTTTTCTGTTTAAAACTCTTTCCTTGCATGTAAAGATCAACTTAGGACTTGGCCTATATAAGACACTTATTAGGTTTAGGTTTAAGGTAGGAGAAGTCGGTTTTCACACATAATATATCCTTAGCCGTCGACCACAATATGTTCTAAACTCCCTTGGAGGTTTAGATTGTTTATGAATGCATCAGTTCTTTTAATGAAGTTACTATTCTCTATCATGTATGATTCTGTTTTCATCATAAAGGCCTTAAGAGAATTTTCCAATGAACTTGTAGGCTGCTGTTGATGCATCTGCAGCTGCGGCAATGGTTGCTGGACCTGCGGTAGATGTTGCATTTGCATCGGTTGCTGGAAACCTAAGAGTTGAGTAGTTGGATTCAAGGCATTGTTAGGATTACTCCATGAGAAATTGAGATATCTTTTCCATGCCGGAGTATATGTATTGGACATCATGTTATTCCGGTTATAGTTTCCCACATAAAGGCTAGATTCCTGATTCTACATATATTCGGAAGAGCTATGGATACTTCCACATAAATTATAGAAAGAATCTATTGCCTTAACCTCATGGGTATTATTCTGCATTTGCATGTTCTGCACCATCTTAATAAGAGAGGCCAATTGTGCTGCCACTAAATTGGATGTTTCCAACTCATTCATTGTAGCTTGGTATCTTACTCCTCCTCTCCTAGATGTAGGGAATTGAAAGTCATTCTTTGCTATTTTGTTCAAAATTTCTATAGCTTCCTCCATTTTTTTTATCAAAGAGTGTCCCATTGGTAGAGGCATCTAACATCATCCTTGTTGGGGCATTGGTTGCATTATAAAACATGGTCACTTGTGTCCACAATGGAAATCCATGCAAAGGACACTTGTGTAGTAGCTCCCTATATCGCTCTCATGCCTCATACATTGGTTCATCATCTGCCTATCGAAAAGAAGTAATTTCATTACGTATACAATCATATAAATTAGTAGGATTAAAACGTGTAATGAAATCAGGACAGAGTTCACTCTAAGATCCTATTAATCCTGCTGGAATGCTATTTAACCAGGTTTTTGTCATATCCCTCAATGAATAGGGAAACAATTTCAGTCTCAAAACATCTTTATGGACTCCTTGGATTTTGAATGAATTACAGATCTCCATTAATGACTTGAAATGTTGCCTGTCATCTTCAGTTAAAGACCCACCAAACTGTCCAATAGTATTGAACATATTTGATAAGTGCTCAACTATTATCTGTAACCCTTAATTTTAACTTAAAGAGTACGGTAGGTTAAAATTATTATTTTTGAAGCTTTTATGTCAAGAAATTTTAAAAAAATGATACAAAACCAATTTGTAAACCAAAAGATAAAAACATAATTAAAAAGAAACTATTCTAATTTAAAAATGGATAAAACAGTTTTATGCATGAGATTTTAAAACATCTTAGATCCTTGATAATCCCAAAATAACTGAAATAAAAATGGTTGTAAATAACTGTACTGAAAAAAATGTTGTCCGGTAGAGATCTCCAAGTACCAACTCTTAGGGCCAGATATCTGAAAAAAAAAAAACTAAAAGAATGAGCTATAAAGCCTAGTGTGCCTCTAAAGTGCAGTCAAAAATCATAATATCACTCAAATCACAATCATAATTATAATATAACTTCCGTAGTAAATAAACACAAAGAGTGATGAATGTAATGTCACAGAAAATGCAATATCGCAGAAAATGTAGTCCCATACTCCGAACGCCAAACACAGTGGTGGCAAAGCCAACCGATCACAGTGGAGGTAGTTCCCCAGAACTCCTCACCCCTTATTTCGCCAAAACACAGTGTGGTAAAACCACCTTCCTCCGTACAATCCACTCCATGCACATGTAATGCAATAAATGCCAATGATCTCATGTCACAACACAAATATCCGTATAGTATAAGAATCACACAGTTTAGTAAATCTGATCTCAATCTCATAGTGTAACACAATATTCACAATATCATTTAGCATGTCGATATACCGTAAAGTCTCAGTAACGAATAAGTACAATACACAAAAAATCTAGCATATAAAGAGAATGCGCATTTAAATTCATTTTACAATAGCACAAGAAAAAATACACATTTAGCACAAGAGGAAAACACACATTTATATTCATTTAACAATAGCACGTGGAAACTCACATATTTAACGCAAGAAAAGAATACACATTTAGCACAAGAAAAAAAGACACATTTGAATTTATTCGACAATAACACAGAAAGAAATATATATTTAACACAAGAAGAAATAGGTCGAATTTAGGAAGTTAACGTTAAAAGCTTTAAACTCAAAACTAATTTAATTTATATTATTTCATAATAACTGTAAAATATTTAGATTCTTAAGAATTCAACACATCCGAAGGTTAAAATTATAACTAAGAATTGATAATTTAAGAATAGTTAAAATTCTCAAAATACATTATCTCATAAACTCATTAAATTAATATTATAATTTGATAATTCAAATTAAATATCTGAATATATATATAAATATTTATATATACTGAAAATAATCTTAATTTCCAAATGCATCAAAGTTTCCAGAATAATAATAATAATTTGAAAATCTAATAGTTTGTTTTATATTGAATAATAAAAAACAGATAAAATATGAGATTCTTTAGGTACCGTATTGCCTAAAGTACAAGGATTTATAAGAGGAAACTAAGATGGAGTAACCCTAAAGAACTTAGCGTATCTTAAAGATGAAGATAAAAACAATGAAATAAAGTTCATAAAATTATTTCTCAATAGTAATATTTTAGAAAAAAAAACATTGCAAAAACATGATATAAACACAACACAAATCACAACTATGTATTTAAATCATAATTTAATCCAAAATCATAATTTATCCGAAATCTTAATTTATCCAAAAACACAAATTCATAGGATTTAAAATAATAATTACTCGCAAAAGTGTGAGATCTCAAACACAATTACACAATCAAAGTCGCAATACAAAAATTAAACATGACAACAAAACACGAATATTTTCAAAGCATATCACAGGAAAGTATATTTAAAAAAAATATATAGCACTAGTAAGAGAACACACCTTAGCCAAAGCGACTCAAATTATTGCATAGCATAGTTTTGATCTCGGACAGAAATAAAGAGTGAGAACAAAGACTTTAGAGAATCTTGATGAAGGAAAAATAATGTAGTGATTTCTCTTAGATCACAATATGTATTTATAATGAGAAAAATAACTGAGTTTAAGTAAAATTAAAATTCTATTAGATCACATTATAAATATAATAATACTAATAATAAAAATAAGGTTATATAATTTCAAATGAGCTTCTTATCTTTATCTGAGACTTTATATAATATTAAACAAGAGTTTTGATAAAATAATAATTAAATAAAATAATATTTTTAATAAAAAGATTGATTGTAGAAAAACTCTTAATAAAAAATAATTAATCTCAATTTAAAAGCAAATTAGTTATCCAAAAAGTCATCTAATTTTAAAACATCACTTTAACTTCTAATCTTTAAATCCACATTTAAACTTTCAAAACTTTATAATCTTATCTCAAAAATTTTCTCTTAAATATAGAAAATCAATTTAAAACCTCAAAAAAGAAATAGGGTTTTAGAAATTGGGAATCTGAAAAGAGCTTTTAATTAGGGATTTTAAAATTAGGGTTTTTAAAATTAGATATAATTTTTTGGGTATTACATTATCACTTTCTACACTTTTCATGGGCACTTATCATCAATTCTACACCTACTTAAACCAATGCATGTACTTAATATGATATATTTAGGAATTATACTATTAAAGATAATATTTGTAGAAAAGGCATACTATATTGCATTTTTATGTCTGTGCAGCAACAAGTATTGCCTCGGCAACAAACTGAGGCTGAGGCAGGACCAGATGCCGAGGCAGTAGAGGATAAATAGCAATATGACAGGTAAACTGAGGAGAAAAATGAGGAGAACGTTGCTGGACAAGAAGCCCAAAGATCGAAGTTGAACAACACGAGGAAAGCTCAAGGACAAGGCCACGTGCTATCTAGCTCCGATCCTTGGGCTTCTTGTCCAGCAACGTTCTCCTCTTTTTTCTCCTCAGCCTGCCTGCCATATTGCTACTTGTCCTCTGTTGCATCGACATCAGGTCTTGCCTCGGCCTAAGTTTGCTGCCGCGCCAATGCTTCTTCCTGCATAGATACAAAAATGCCATAAAGCTTGCCTTTTCTGTAAATGTCATATTTAATAGCATAATCCCTAAATATATCACATTAAGTCTATGCATTAGTCCAAGTAGGTGTAGAATTGCTGATTAATGCTCATGAAAAATATAGAAAGTGATAGTGAGTTGAGTTCTTATCACACTCTCAAACTCGAACTATTGCTTGTCCTCAAGCAATGCAAACCATCAATTTGTCAAACTTTATTCTTTCTTGGTCTTATGTTTCCATCTATTCTCCCCACCATAACAATGTTCATTCTTTAGACTTAACTTTTCAGTTACCTAAGGGTTTATCTAGAAGACAAACTATAAGGTTTTGTGAGTGCGTGCGTTTTTGTGGACAAGTTTGATTAAGGACATTCTTAGATAAACTCTAAGTTCAAGACAAATAGACTTGGATTTAGTGTACTCTTCTTTATCTAAACAACCAATTCTTGAACCAATTTCGGGCACCTCAAAGATTGTATTTTTTTTTTTATTATTTTCTCATTTCTTTTGCTATTCTTTTAAGTATACTAGAGCCAATTTCGGGCACCTCTAGCATGAAGAAGAGTATTTCCTAGAGCCGGTGATAGGCACCCCTAGTCACTTTTCCAAAAATCTAAGTCTTTATCACCTATGTTTATTAAAAGAATTCCTATAGCCAAACAAGTCCCAAAAGTGTTATAAGATTGACCCTATAGTAAGCTTCTAAGTTTTTCTCCTTAAGTATCCTATAATTAAGTCTTCAAAACAGAACCTAACCATGGTAAGGAGAAAGATTTTTATTGCCTTTGATGAGTGCCTAAAAGGCAGTTATTTACAACCTTCCCATGGTATATTAAGCATCTATTCCACACCAACTTCAACCGAAATATTGACTCTTTGCTCAAATATTGGATATTCTGTTATCATCACTTACAGAGTTAATATTTATAGAGAATGTAAATATTATTACAATTTCTGTACATGCAGGAATATCCAGAGGCGAAGCGACAGTAAAGCAGTGTAGAGGCCGTGGAAGAATCTAGTGTGGCAACACCAACAATGGAGGCGAATTGAAAGATAAAAATATAGAGAATATTCTGAAAGATACATCGCATCAATTGGACCAGGCTAGTGCGCTAAAATCCCAACTCAAAGACCAAGCGGGAAAACCCTTCTAGAAGACGACAAACTTGGAAATATTAGAATCCTTGAAGAAGACTTGTTCGCTACTCCAAGTTGAAGTCTATTTAGGAAAGGTTTACCCTAGGTTAAGACTATAAATACCCTAGTTGGCCATATTGTCTAGGAGAGCCGATTTGTAGAGAAAACCCTTCCTCCCTAAGAGTTGTACTTACACGATAATATGTTCTAAACTTCTTAGGGATAGGTGAAGGTTATCGATATTAGTGAGAGGAGATTGATTCTTGTATCTTTGTTCTTATGCAATAATAAAATCAAAGTTTGCTTATCCTATTGCCATTCTTTATTCTTGTATTCAAGCTCGAGAGGGAATTTTGCAAGTAATCTATTTATCTAGCATCGAGAGGTGTAGATTCACGAAAGGGATAAGTACAGTGTTGTAGACACTAATTCGGCCTATACCCTTGTGGAGGCACTAAGGGGTAGGTTAAGAGTTTCAGCAGCTAAAAGAATATTGGATTTGTTGGTGGTTATCTTTGATTTACGCTGAGAGGTATCGTCAAGGACTGAGCATCAACAACACTTTGACTCAGAGATGAGCGGGGTCACTTACGGACACTTTGTTGAACTTTGATACTTCTGCCCACGAGCAAGAGATTGTCGTGGCAGAAGAGCACCAGCGTTGTCGAGGCAGTATCTGTAGTACTATCGAAGCAGTGTTATGTGATTGCATTGAAAAAGGAGAAGATCAATTGAATCCGCTAATTGATGCAACTGGATTCTAATCACTTTCTCTATAATCGTTCTCAACCCTTTTTATTTTATGTTTTGTTATTTAAATATTTAGTTAGATAAAACAAATCATCTTATTTGTGTTTTTACTTTATTTTCAGGAGCAAGGGAACGAAGGAAGACATATTAAGTATACCAATCCCCGTGGAGACGATACACGATATACTTATCATTTTATTACTTGACGACATGTACACTTGCACTCAAATAGCACTTATACCATGCCTATCATGTTTTTGGCGCCATTGTCGAAGATTGGCAACTAAATTTTGTTTTCTTTAATTTTCTTGCTCTTTAGTTATTAGTTATCTAACTTTTATTGTAACTATTTATTTATTTTATTTTTACTAATTTTTATTTATTTGGTTTATGACCATGGCAAATCCGAGTGGACCATTATACGAGTTGGATCCTGAGATTGAACGAACAAGACATAATCTAAGACGCAATCTGTTCCAAGCTATGGACAATCCACCTAGAGGACAAATGCCACCTGTGGATCATAATGCACTGCCGCCAACAATGCCATAGCAGCTAATGTCGCATCCATTACCGAGGCAGCCCACTGTCAGAGACTATCTGGTGGAAGATCTAAACAGACTCAACCCTTGCGTAGTTACCCCAGAGATCGAAGCAACTCACTTTGAGCTCAAACCAGTAATGTTCAACATGTTGAATACAATTAGATAGTTTAGTGGGTCTGCTACTGAAGATGCAAGATAATATCTTAAATCTTTCATGGAAGTATGCAACTCTTTTAAGATTCAAGGAGTCCGTGAAGATATTCTGCGATTAAAGTTATTCCCTTATTCACTGAGGGATAGGGTGAAAACTTGGTTGAATGGTACCCTAGCAGGATCCATAGGATCTTGGGAGGAACTCTGCCGAGAATTCATTACGAGGTTCAATCCGACAAATCTCTATGACCACATTCGTAATGAAATCATATCATTCAGGCAAGATGAAGATGAACCGATGTACGAGGCATGAGAACGTTACAGAGAACTATTAAACAAATGCCCCTTACATGGTTTTCCCTTGTGGACGTAAGTCTTCATGTTCTATAATGCTACTAATGCCTCCACAAGGATGATGCTAGACACTTTCGGAAATGGGACACTTTTCGATAGAGCACCCGCGGAAGCCATTGAAATTCTAAACAAACTCGCAAGTAACGACTTCCAATTTACCACATCAAGGCGATGAGGAATGAGACGTCATGCCACAGCTCATGAATTAGCATATCAAGCTCGGTGGCAGCACAATTGGCTTCTCTGACCAAGATGGTTCAGAATATGCAAACCCAAAGAAGCGTACATGAGGTTAAGGCAGTTAACTCATAGGACTACATGCCAGATGAAGAGACCAACCTATATGTTGGAAATTATAACAGAAACAACCCAATGCTCTCCAACAATTATAACCCATCTTGGAAAAGGCATCCGAATTTTTCATGGAGTGACCCTAACAATGCCTTGAATCCAATTAATCAAGCCCCTGGATTTCAGCATCAAAACCAGAACCTGCCGCAGCAGAACACTCAGCAGTCCATGCCACAGTAGCAGGCACAACAACAATAGTCTCTGAATGCATTGGCCGATTCTCGCACAGCTTTCATGTCAAAGACTGATGCTTACATGATGGAGAATAGCCGCTTCATGAAGCGTACTAATGACTTCATGAACAGAACTGAAATGAGACTGCAGAACCAAGAGGCTAGAATAAAATCCTTAGAAACCCAAGTTGGTCAATTTGCCCAACGTCAAAATACTCGACCACCAGGGGGTTTGCCCAGCAATACTGAAGTTGCTAAGGTGTTAGGCCACGAGCAATGTAAGGTAATCATAACCAGAAGTGGCCTATGATTGAAAGGCAAAGAGGGGACCTCAACCGAAAGAGTCCAACCAGAAAAGTAACATCATGAGGACTCAGAGGCTGAGCAGGACCCTGCCAAAAGCTCTGTCACGACAATAGAGCCAGAAGTATCAGAACCACCTACCAAGGCAGTTGCAGAAAAATTCACCCCAGGTATTAAACTCAATGTCCAAGGAAACCTAGAGGATATCAGACCACCACCTCCTTTTCCATAGAGGTTGAAGAAGAAAAAACAGGACCACCAATTTCAGAAGTTCCTAGACATCCTGAAGCAGGTCCATATTAACTTGCCCCTAGTTGAGGCTATTCAACAAATGCCCAACTATGCCAAGTTCTTATAGGACATAGTATCCAAACGACGAAGACCAGGAGAATTTGAAACAGTGGTAGCTACTGAAGGTTGCATGGTCATGCTGCATAATCGCATGGCACCCAAACTAAAAGATCCTGGCTGCTTCACAATTCCTTGTGCGATTGGAGATGGTTATAAAGGAAAGACCCTATGAGACTTGGGAGCAAGCATCAACTTAATGCCTAAATCAGTTTTTCAGAAACTCGGAATAGGACGGGCAAAACCAACAACAGTACTGCTACAACATGCAGATCGGTCTTATGTGCATCTTGAAGGCAAAATTGAGGACATTCTGGTGAAAGTTGACAAGTTCATATTTCCTGTCGACTTTCTTATCCTTCACTGTGAAGCCGATGAAAATGCACCGATCATATTGGGTTAACCTTTCCTTGCTACTGGACGCACCATCATTGATGTGGAAAATGGCGAGCTCATAAGACGGATAAATGATCAACAAATCAAGTTGAACGCCTTCCACAATCTTCCAAATTCAGACGCTCCAGCAGAATGTAAGGCTCTCCATACATCGAATAAGGGTACTAAAACATCCTGCTTGGGCAGCACACTCGGTAGACTGTTCGGTAAAAGAATAAAACCCAAAGGAGAAGCAGAATGCACCGAAGAGACTGGCCAACTCATGAAGACAGATACGGACCGAAAAGAGATAATGAAAAGGGATATGCATACACATGCACTCCACAAGTAACCTAATATCTTCCCTTCAAATTTTAATTATTATATTAGAATTAGTTTTTATATTATTATTTTAATTATTTTATTATTTTTATTATTTTATATTTTATTTTCAGTGTTTTTAATTTTTTTAAAAGTATGAATGTAGGAAAAATTTGCCACAGCAGGAAGTCTGCTGTCGTGGCAGCACTATGTCAGAACCGTAGAATTCCTAACGGGCAGAAATAGTGTAACGGCTCTCTGCCGAGAAATTCGCCGCGACAGCAACTGTGCATCAAGGCAGTAAATGCCTAACGGCTAGTATTTTTAACAATCATATTTTTACAGCCTATATAAGCAGACTCATTGCTTTGCATTATTTACTTTGCATTCTTGCTATTTTACTTGCTTTCACAATCTTACTCTCACTAAGTCTTGCAATTTTCAGAACAATCTCTATTCACTCCAGAAATTCTCAAACCAACCTCCACGAATAATTCAATGACTTCTTACACAAGATTTGCCCCAGCCACTGTTGCCGACAGATTCAACCGATCATTTGTTGCTCGACAACTATGGGAAGAGCAGGGATTTCAACAGAACAACGAAATGTACTTCGGCATTGAATCATACTTATTCAACAAGATTCAGCATCAGGATTGAGAGGCTTTCTGCCTACAGCCTTCACCGGCGAATGCTACAATTGTACGGGAATTCTACGCACATGGGCCGAGTAAGGATACCCTCTTTATCCACTACCGAGGCAAACCTGTACAACTTGATGCCAAAGTCATCAATGACTTTTATGGTCTCACACCCACACGGGATGATCATGCCGACTACGTAGACAGTATCACCACTCAAGACTATGAGGAGATTAAGGATGAGCTTTGTTACAGCAACACTTCATGGGAAACTGGTGCCCATAAGGGTTCAGTAACACGGTAGAGTCTAATACCCGAGGCCAAGATGTGGTGTACGTTTGTCAAAAGACAACTTATCCCCACCTCCCATAACAACACAGTGGATCGTAAAAGACTGGTGCTGATCTAGTCCATCACCAAAAAGAGAAGCATCAACGTTAGAGAGATCATCCTTCACGAAATCCATGAATGCGATAAGAAGGAATGCGGACCATTGTACTTCCCATGTTTAATCTCTGCCTTGTGCATTAATGCAGGAGTTCCAGTCGAAGATACGGATGAATACACGCCAACTAGGCAGGGATGGACAAGAGACTTTTGCCACCGAGTTATGCAGATAACACTTATAGAGCCTGTTCAGGCAAAACCGCACCAGTTCACTGCCGACTTCATCACAGGAGGGCATTATTCAACAGAAGCACCAGCCTCTACCGAGCCGACTACCGCAGCAGACCCATACTAAGAAATTCTACAAAGGATGGCAACCATGGACCTTCACCAGCAGCGCTACATGGAGTACCAACATGACTTCAACACGTCTCTAGCCAACATGATGACGCAGAGCTTCCCACATCAAGGGGCATAATTTCCTGAATTCCCAGCCAATATGTTCTTCACTGCCGCCCCTTATACCGATACAACCCCTACCCCAGGACCGCAACCATCTTTCCAGCCACGGCCGCACCAACAGTTTTATGTTGCCGGACCTTCCAAGCCACAAGGTCTGCTGACATATCGTCTATCAGCCAAAGGCCATCCAAGAGGCGAGCTGTCTTTAACTCTCCCCAAAGAGAACCGATTCCTATGCCCAGTCTCATCAGGGATACGCTGTCTCGCGAGATTGACGAATACCACAGTTCATCCTATGAATCAGCAATACCCACTGCCACGGTAGGAGGAGGAACGAAAATCATGGACACAGACATTATGAACGAAGAAGGGGATGAGGTTACAACACCAACGCACCGCACACCTCCCAGCAGAGTGCAGCCGCATCAACAGGCCAAACAACAGCAATCACCAGGACAAGGATCTAGGAGAAAGGCACCAGCAGCAAGGCCTAGGAGAATGCTCCGTACAAGAGAATGCTCCGTACAAGCAGCTCCTCGGAGTCATTATAAATAATGCATTACTGCTCTCATCTTTTTCATTATTTTAATTGCGGTTTGCTTTATATATTGAGCGTTGAGGACAATGCTCGATTTGAGTTTAGGGGAGATTATTGATGCTGAAGCATTGCCGAGGCTATCCAATGCCGCAGCATTACCATAAAAGGGAGTAAATTTTTATTGATTTTTTATATATATATTATCTTTTCTTGAATTTATGTTTGTAATCTTGCACTGCCCTATGTCAGTTTTGCTTTAGTTTACTCCTTTAAGGCTATAAAAATTTTTCTCCTTACCATGGCCAAGTTCTATTTTGAAGGGATAACCATAGGATACTCATGGAATAAAGCTTAGAAGCTTGCTTTAGGGTTAGAAAGAAAATAAACACTTTTTGGACTTGTTTGATTTAGGAGTTCTTTCAATAAACTTAGGTGATAAAGACTTAGAACTTTTTAGAAAAATAACTAGAGCTGCCTATCACTGGCTCTAGTTTGCTCTCCTTCGTACTAGAGGTGCCCAAAACTGGCTCTAGTATGCTAAATAGGTGGTTAATAAGAAAAAGAATAAATAAGAAAAAGAGGAAAATAGAAAACACATATCTTGAGGTGCCCGAAATTGGCTCAAGACTTGTTGTTTTAAGGAGACAGTTTTAGTCCAAGATTCTACTTGTCTTGAACTTAGAGTTTATCTAAGAAAGCCTTAAATCAGCCTTGTCCATTAAACGCACACACTCACCTAGCCCTATAGTTTGTTTCTTAGTAAAAGTCCTTAGGTATACTAGTGGCTAAAACGGAGAGATAGACATGAGCATGGTGGGGAGAATAGATGGAAAAGTAAGACCAAAGAGGAGTAAGGTTCGACAATTTGATGTTTGGCATTGCTTGAGGACAAACAATAGTTCGAGTTTGGGGGTATTTGATGAGTGTCTAAAAGGCAGTTATTTACTACCTTCCCATGGTACTTTAAGCATCTATTCTACACCAACTTGAACCGAAATATTGACTCTTTGCTCAAATATTGGATATTCTGTTATCATCACTTACAAAGTTAATATTTATAAAGAATGCAGATATTATTACAATTTCTGTATATGCAAGAATATCTAGAGCCGAAACGGCAGTAAAACAGTGTAGCGGTCGAGGTAGAAGCATGGCCGCGGCAAAATCCAGTGTGGCAGCACCAACAATGGAGGCGCATTGAAAGATAAAAATATAGAGAACATTCTGGAAGATACAGCGCATCAATTGGACCAGGCTAGCGCGCTAAAAGCCCAACTCAAAGACCAAGCGGGAAAATCCTTCTAGAAGGCGACAAACTTGGAAATATAAGAATCCTTGAAGAAGACTTGTTCCCTACTCCAAGTTGAAGTCTATTTAGGAAAGGTTTACCCTAGGTTAAGACTATAAATACCCTAGGCGACCACATTGTCTAGGAGAGCTGATTTGTAGAGAAAACCCTTCCTCCCTAAGACTTGTACTTACACGATAATATGTTCTAAACTTCTTAGGGATAGGTGAAGTTTGTCGATGTTAGTGAGAGGAGATTGATTCTTGTATCTTTGTTCTTATGCAATAATAAAATCAAAGTTTGCTTATCCTATTGCTATTCTTTGTTCTTGTATTCAAGCCCGAGAGGGAAGTTTGCAAGTAATCTATTTATGTAGCATCGAGAGGTGTAGATTCATGAAAAGGATAAGTACGGTATTGTAGACACTAACTCGGCCTATACCCTTGTGGAGGCACTAAGGGGTAGGTTAAGAGTTTCAACAGCTAAAAGAAGTGTTGGATTGGTTGGTGGTTATCTTTGATTTACGCTGAGAGGTATCGTCAAGGACTGAGCATCAACAACACTTTGACTCAAAGATGAGCGGAGTCACTTACGGACACTTTGCTGAACTTTGATACTTCTGATCACGAGCAAGAGATTGCCACGGAAGAAGAGCATTAACGTTGCCGAGGCAGTATCTGCAGTACTATCGAAGCCGTTTTATGTGATTGCATTGGACAAGGAGAAGATCAATTGAATCCGCTAATTGACGCAACTGGATCCTACTCACTTTCTGTATAATCATTCTCAACCCTTTTTATTTTATGTTTTGTTATTTAAATATTTAGTTAGATAAAACAAATCATCTTATTTGTGTTTTTACTTTATTTTCAGGAGCAAGGGAACGAAGGAAGACATCTTAAGTATACCAATCCCTGTGGAGATGATACACGATATACTTATTATTTTATTACTTAAAGACGTATACACTTGCACTCAAATAGTGCTTATACCACGCCTATCAGCCTTAAAAGAATAAACTAAAACAATACTGATGATGGGCAGTGCAAGAGTATGGGAAATAATTTCAAGTACAATGGTGGACATAAAATAAAAAATTATCGCTTAAATACTCCCTTTTCATGGCAAGGTCGCGACAGTGGGTTGCCTCGATAGTGGCTCTATACTCCCAAACTCGAACCAAGCATTATCCTTAATGCGTAAATTAGGGGCAAACAGTAGGTGATAAGTGCTCAACTCACTATCACTTTCTACACTTTTCATGGGCACTTATCATCAATTCTACACCTACTTGAACCAATGCATGTACTTAATGTGATATATTTAGGGATTATACTATTAAAGATAATATTTGTAGAAAAGGCATACTTTACTGTATTTTTATGTCTGTGCAGGAACAAGTATTGTCGCGACAACAAACTGAGGTCGAGGTAGGACCTGGTGCCGAGGCAGCATAGGATAACTAGCAATATGGTAGGCAAACTGAGAAGAAAAATGAGGAGAACATTGCTGGACAAGAAGCCTAAGGATCGGAGTTGAACAACACGAGGAAAGCCCAAGGACAAGGCCACATGGAAAAAGCCTTCTAGAAGAATTAAACTTGGAAATATTTAATCTATGTACATAATTTGTTCCCTAGTCCAAGTTATACTCTATTTAGGAAAGGTTTGCCCTAGGCCAAGCCTATATAAGGCATAGCCGTCCAAGGGGCTAGGAGAGCCGAATTTGAGAGAGTTTACCCTAGGAATAATTCTTCCCATTATGGTCTAAACTTTCTTAGGGTTTAGGTGAAAGTTGTTGAGTATTAGTGAGAAGAGATTGTATCTTGTTTCTTGTTTCAATGCAATAAAATATTAAGGTTTGCTTACTCTTTGCCATTCTTTGTTCTTGCGTCCAAGCTCGGGAGAGAAGTTTGTAAGTAATTTATTTGTCTAGACTCGGGAGAGTTAGACTCACGAAAGGAGTAAGTACGATATTCGACTTGATTGGAGAATACTAACACGACCTAAGGATAGGTTGGAGTTTCAACGGCTAAAAGAAGTGTGGGATTGATTGTTGGTTATAATTGATTAACGCCGAGAGGTATCATCAAGGACTAATCATCAATAGTGTTTCGGCTTAGGGATAAGCGAAGCCCTAAAAGGACACTTTGCCGAACTTTGATAGAATCTGTCCAAGAGCAAGGTATTGCTGCGGCAGAGAACACTACCACTGCCAAAGACAGTAATCTGCAGTACTGCCTAGGCAATGTAGTGCAATTGCATTGGACAGAAACAGATCAATCAAATCCACTATACAACACAACTGGATCTTGCCCTCTTTCTCAATTTGATCTCCTCTTTTATTTAGTTTTCCTTAATTAGTCACAAACTTTTCTACTTGTGCTTTTAATTCTTTTTACAGAACAAGAAGATCGAAGAGGACATATTAAGTACACCAATCCCTGTGGAGACGATACTCGATAATACTTATCACTTATTACTTGCAACGTGTTCACTTCAACTAATTGCGCATATTTGACACGCATCAAGTTTTTAGTGTCGTTGCCGGGGATTGACAACTAAATTTTGTTTTCTTTATTTTCTTGTTCTTTTAGTTATTTTATTTTTAATTTTTAATTTTACTTGGTTTATTTTTGGTGTATGACCAGGCCAACCCAAGTAATCCATTGTACGAGATTGATCCAGAAATCGAATGAACCTATCAAGGGTTAAGGAGACAGATTCAAGGAGCTATGACAGTAAATCAAGGGAATCAGAACTTACCTGCTGGCAATGGAGGCCTTCCATAGAAACCACTGCCGTGACAGTTAACTTTTAGAGATTTTCTAGTGGAAGATCTGAATGGATTGAACCCTAGAGTTGTTACGCTAGAGATAGAAGCAACCCACTTTGAACTTAAACATGTGATGTTCAATATGCTTAATACTATTGGACAATTTAGTGGGTTTGCAACTGAAGATGCCAGGCAACATCTCAAGTCCTTCATGGAAGTCTGCAACTCATTCAAAATTCAAGGAGTGCATGAAGATATCTGGAGATTAAAACTTTTCCTTATTCATTGAGGGATAGGGCCAAGACCTTGTTAAATAACATTTCGATAGGATCTATAGGATCTTGGAGTGAACTCTGCCGAGAACTCATTACACGTTTTAATCCTAACAACATATATGATAGAATCCATAATAAAATTACTTCTTTTCGACAGGCTGATAACGAACCTATGTACGAGGCTTGGGAACGCTACAGAGAGTTAATAAACAAGTGTCCACTACATGGATTTCCACTATGGACACAAGTAACCATGTTCTACAATGCCATTAATGCCCCGACAAGGATGAAGTTAGATGCCTCGGTAAACAGAACACTCCTTGACAAAGCTCCGAAAGAAGCTATTGAGATTCTGAACAAACTCGCAAGGAACAATTTTCAATTCTCTACTTCTAGGCGAGGAGGAGTAACACGCCAAGCCACAGTGAATTAACTAGAAACTACCAATTCAGTGACAGCATAATTGGCGTTTTTAACCAAAATAGTTCAGAACATGCAAGTACAGCAAAATACTCTTGAGGTAAAAGCGATCAATTCTTCTGAGTATATGTAAGATGAGGAATCTGGTTTCTATGTGGGAAACTACAACCGGAACAATAATATGATGTCCAACACATACAATCCGGCATGGAAAAGGCACCCAAATTTTTTATAGAGCAATCCTAATAATGCCTTGAACCCCACTAACCAAGCCTTAGGATATCAACATACACTACCGCAGAAGTAGGTACAACAGTCACTTCCGCAGCAACAAATGCATCAACAGTAACCTTTCAATTCATTAGAGAATACTATAAAGGCCTTCATAATGAAAACAGAATCATACATGGCTGAGAACAACAATTTCATGAAGAGAACTGATGACTTCATGAATAGAACTAAGATGAGGCTGCAAAATCAAGAAGCTGCAATTAAATCTCTGGAAACCCAAGTTGTTCAATTTGCTCAAAGACAGAACACTAGACCACAAGAGAGACTACCTAGCAATACTGAAGTTGCTAAGGGATTGGGCTATGAACAATGCAAAACAATCACTACAAGAAGTGGCCTACAACTTAAGGAGACATCAAGCAATCTAGCAACCAAAGTCCCACGAACAATACATGAGGAACCAGACAAGGAGGACTTGGATGCTGAACAAACTGATCATGGGAATACTACCCCAGTGGAGAACTCGGTAGCACCAAAACAACCTGCCGAGACAATGATAAACACAGTGGTTCCATGTATTAAATTCCAAACCAAAGAGACCCTGGAAGAGATGAGACCACCACCACCTTTCCCACAAAGGTTGAAAAACCAAAAACATGACCATTGATTCAAGAAGTTCCTAGACATCTTAAAGAAAGTCCACATCAATTTACTTTTTGTTGAGGCAATTGAACAAATACCCAACTATGCTAAATTCTTGAAGGACATTGTGTCTAAAAGAAAGAGGCTAGGTGAGTTTGAAACAGTGGCAGCAAATGAAGGATGCATGGCAATGCTACACAATTGCATGCCACCAAAGTTGAAGGATCCTGGATGCTTTACCATACCTTGTGCAATAGGTAATCACTATGAAGGTAAGGCCCTATGCGACCTTGGAGCAAGCATCAATTTAAAGCCCAAGTCTGTCTTCCAAAAGCATGGAATTGGAAGGGCAAAACTAACTATTTTAATGCTCCAACTTATGGATCGATCATACGTGTAACCCGAAGGAAAAATCGAGGACATACTGATAAGAGTAGATAAATTTATTTTTCCAGTTGATTTTCTTGTCCTTGATTGTGAAGTAGATGAGAATGCACCGATTATCCTTGGGAGACCTTTCCTTGCCACTGAACGAACACTAATTGATTTGGAAAAAGGAGAGTTGAATATGAGAGTCAATGACCAACAAGTTAAACTCAATACCTTTCACAATCTGAAAAGGTATGATGATGCAGAATAATGCAAAGTCCTTTACACCACAGATGCAGGCACAAAGACATCTTATTTCAACAGTAACTGCCTGGGCAGCATGCTCGGTAGAAAATTAGAGATCTGTTATGGCAAAATTATTGGCAGGAATAGTAAGGCAAAGGTGAAGGAAACTAATAGCACAACATACTATCCAAACCAAGAGGGTGCAGTGAAGATCAGAAAAAAAAGGGATGCACTTAAAGCCAATGGCCTACACTTAAAAGATAATCTAGGACAACAAGAGATAAGCGGATTGGGAGAAGCAGATTGGGAGAAGCATTTACATACACTCCACCAGTAATATAATTTATTCCTTTCTATTCTATTTTATTATATTAGTATTAGTTTTTTTTAGGATTCATGTTTTCATCTTTTTAATTTTTGTTATTAATGTTTTTATTTTTATTTTAAGTTTTTTTTAGGAAAATAAAAGCGAGAATAAGGGAGAAATAGTTCACAGCAGGAATTCTACGAGGCAGTAAACAGTGTTAGAAGCCACAACAGTCCCAACAAGTAGAAACAGTGTAACGGCTATCTACCGAGTTTTCCATCGCGGCAATAAATGCTAACGGGCAGTAAAAGTTAAACGGCTACAAAACGGCTAGTGGATTAAAACGGTCATATGGCCGAAGCCTATATAAGCACTCTCTCCCTCTTGAACTATTCCTTCTTGTATTCTTGATATCTTTATTTCTTTGCTAATCTTGCTCTCATAATACTCTCTGCCTACTCACCCTCTTACAATTTTCAGAAACTCTTCAAGAAATTCTTCAAGACTCTCAATCTTCAATCACTAATAGATGGCCACCTACAAAAGCTTCGCCCCTTCCGCCGTTGAAGAACGCTTCAAAAGGTCTTTCATCTCTCGGTAATTATGGGAGGAACAAGGGTTCCAACACAGTGAGGAGGAAAACTTCAGCATCGAACATTACTTGTTCGACAAGATTAAATATCAAGAATGGGAGATTTTCTACCTACAACCTCCCCAAGCCAATGCCATCATCGTGTGAGAATTTTATACGCATGGGCCAAGCAAGGACTCTTTCTTCGTCCACTGCCAAGTCAGGCATGTTAAGATTGATACCGAGATAATCAACGATTTCTATAGCCTAATCCCAATACGTGATATCCATGCCGAATTCATGGAAGATGTAACCACTCAAGACTACGAGTTGATCAAAGATGACCTTTGTTACAACAATATCCCTTAGGAAACTGGTGCCCATAGAGGATCTGTAACAAGGCAAAGTGTCAAGCCCGAAGCTAAGCTCTAGTGTACCTTTGTCAAGAGACGCCTCATCCCTACCTCCCACAATAGCACGATGGACCGTAAGAGATTGGTTCTCATCCAATCCATCATCAACAAGAGGAGCATCAATGTTGGAGAAATTATTTTACGAGAAATTTACGAGTGCGGTAAGAAGGAACGCGGACCTTTATATTTCCCTTGTTTAATCTCTGGTTTGTGCATTACTGCAGGAGTACCAGTAGAAGATACGGATGAATACATATCAAACAGGCAAGGATGGACCAGGGACTTCTGTCACAAAGTTATGTAGATCACTCAGGCCAAACCAGTCCAGGCAACTCCGCAGCAGTTCACTACCGACACTACTGTCGGGGATAAGTACACAGCAGATATGTCTAATGCTCCCCACATCACTGCCGTAACAGACCCATACCAGAAGATTCTACAAAGGATGACAGCTATAGACCTTAGGCAACAAAAATACATGGAGTATCAAAGAGACTTCAATAGCATACTTGCTCAGATGATGTTCCACAACTTTCTAGATCAAGGGTTGCAGTTTCAAGAATTTCCATCCAATATGTTCGTAACGGCTACACCCTACACAGAGACAACACCAGCTCCAGGAGGACCAAGACCATTCTTCCCCACAATCACTTAGTACAATTTCACGCTGCTGGCCCATCTAGGGCAGTAGATTCTGCCGAGGCATCATCTGCCAGCAAAAGACCTTCCAAGAGAAAGGAAGTCTTCAGCGCTCCCCCAAGATCCTCAATCTCAATGGGTAGTCTATCAGCTGAGATAAAGGCCTATGTAAAACAGAGTTCAGACACTGCCGAGACAAGCGTTCAACATGCCGGGGCAGATCCAGAGAATGAAGGATGAACAAAGATAATAGACACTGAAGACGAAAGAGGAGAAGAGGTGAATGCTCCCATGCAACGAGTAACACCAACAAGAGTTCAGCCACCAAGACGAGCTAAGCCATCGTTATCACCAAGGGTGCAACAATCAGCAACAAGATCGAGAAAACAAATTATGGAAGAAAGCTCTTCCGAATCATTATGATTTTTCTTCTTTTCTTTCTTTTATTGCTCATATAATTGCTTGTTTTTACTCATTATATTTTGTTACCTACTGCCTGCCCCTAAATTAAGCATTGAGGACAATGCTTGGTTTGAGTTTGAGGGTGTAGAGCCATTGCTGAGGCAATCCACTGCCGAGGCCTTGCCATGAAAAGGAAGTTTTTAGTGATAATTTTTTTTCTTATTTCCACCACTTTACTTGAAATTGTTGCCCATACTCTTGCACTGCCCATCATCAGTATTGTTTTAGTTTATTCTTTAAGGCAATAGAAATTTTTCTCCTTACCATAGTTAGGTTCTGTTTTGAAGTCTTAATTCTAGGATACTTAAAGAGAAAAACTTAGAATCTTACCACAAGGTTGAACTTAAAAATACTTTTGGGACTTGTTTGGCTGTATGAATTCTTTTAATAAACTTAGGTGATAAAGACTTAGATCTTTGAAAAAATGACGAGAGGTGCCTATAACCAGCTCTAGGAAATATTCTTCTTCATGCTAAAGGTGCCCGAAATTGGCTCTAGTATGCTTATAAGAATATCAAAAGAAATAAGAAAATAAGAAGGAGAAAACACAATACTTGAGGTGCCCGAAATTGACTCAAGGAATGGTTGTTTTAAGAAGAGTACACTAAATCCAAGTCTATTTGTTTTGAACTTAGATTTTATCTAAGAAGTCCTTTAATCAAACTTGTCCACAAAAACGCACACACTAAACTTGATAATTTATCTTCTAGGTACACCCTTAGGTAACTGAAAGGTTAAGTCTAAAGAATAGACTTAGTTATGGTAGGGAGAATAGATGGAAACATAAGACAAAGAGAGAATAGAGTTTGACAAATTGATGGTTTGCATTACTTGAGGACAAGCAATAGTTTAAGTTTGGGGGTGTGATAAGTGCTCAACTCAGTATCACTTTCTACACTTTTCATGGGCACTTATCATCAATTCTACACCTACTTGAACCAAAGGCGTGGGTGGACAAGGGAATTCTACCACAAGGTTATACAAATAACCCAGGAAGAACTAGTTCAAGCAACTCCACAACAGTTCACTGCTGACACAACTATCGGGGCCCAGTACACGACAGACATACCTGATGCTGCCCACACCATTGCCGCGACAGATCTCTACCAGGAGATACTAAAGAGGATGACAGCCATGGACCTAAGACAATAAAAATACATGGAATATCAGAGGAACTTCAACAACATACCCGCCCAGATGTGCTCCACAATTTTCCCAGCCAAGGGGTGCAGTTTCCAGAATTTCCCACCAACATGTTTTTCACAAATGTACCCTACACCGAGATGACTCTAGCTCCAAGAGGACCACGACCATTCTACACTACTGGCCCTCAGCAACAATTCCATGTTGTTGGCCCATCTAGGGCAACAGACTCTACCGCGGCATCATCTGCCAACCGACGACCATCAAAGACGAGAGCAGTCTTCAAGACTCCACCAGGATCCCCCATTATCATGGGCAGCCACTCGGTAGAAATAGATGCCTACGTACATCATTCTTCAACCGCTGTCGGGCCAAGCACTTACTATGTCTAGGCAATGAATGTTGAAGATGATGGCGGGACAGACATTATGCCCACTGAAGAAATTGCCAAAAGGGAAGAAGGAGAAGAAGTTGACGCTCCAATGCAACGGACACCACCTACAAGAGTTCAGCCACCCCGACAAGCAAAATCACAACCATCACCAAAAATGAAACAGTCAGCAGCAAGGCCTCGAAAACTGATTGTCGATAATAGTTCTTCGGAGTCTATTTAAATTCTACATATTTAAGCTGCTTTTATCTTTACTTGTTTATTTTTTTCTACTGTGTGTCATTGATATAAGCATTGAAGATAATTCTTGGTTCGAGTTTGGGGGTGTAGATCCACTGCCGAGGCCTTGCCATGAAAGGGTATAATTAAGTTATTTTTCAATTTTTTTATGTCCACCACCTTACTTGAAATATTGTTCATACTTTTGCACTGCATCTACATCAATATTGCCTTAGTTTATTCTTTTAAGGCTATAGAAATCTTTCTCCTTACCATGATTAAGTCCTGTTTAGAAGGCTTAACTTTAGGACACTTAAGGAAGAAAACTTAGAAGCTTGCTATAAGGTTGATCCTAAAAACACTTTTGGGACTTGCTGGATTATAGGAATTCTTTTAATGAACTTAGGTGATAAAAACTTAGATTTTTGGAAAAGTGACTAGAGGTGCCTATCATCGGCTCTAAAAATCACTCTTCTTCATGCTAGAGGTGCCCGAAATTGTCTCTAATAAGATAAAAAGACTATCAAAAGACAAAAAGAAATATTAACGAGAAAACACAATCCTTAAGGTGTCCAAAATTGGCTCAAGAAATTGTGGTTTTAAGAAGAGAACACTAAATCCAAGTCTACTTGTCTTGAACTTAGAGTTTGTCTAAGAAAGCCTTTAATCAAACGTGTCCACAAAACACACACACTCACAAAATCTTATAGTTTATTTCTGGGTAAATTCTTGAGTAACCAAAAGGTTAAGGCTTAAGAATAGGCATAGTCATGGAGGGGAGAATAAATGAAAACATAAGACCAAGAGAGAATAAGGTTTGACAAATTGATGGTTTGCATTGCTTAAAGACAAGCAATAGTTCGAGTTTGGGGTGTGATAAGTGCTCAAGTCACTATCACTTTTTACACCTTTCATGGACAATAATCACTAAATATATACCTACTTGGACTAATACATATGCTTAATGTGAGATATTTAGATATTATGTTTTTATGACTTATAAATATGATATTTATAGAAAAGGAAAGCTTTACTGTACTTTTATGCAATTGCAGGAATATCTAATGTCGCGACAGTAATTGAGACCAAGGCAGGACCTGATGTTGAGGCAGCAGCTGAAGGACAAACATCGATATTATAGGCGAGCTGAAGAGAAAAATGAGGTGGATGTTTCTGGACAAGCAACACAAGGATCGAAGCTAGAAGCACATGGAAAGACCAAGTCAAAGGCCATGCGGGAAAAGAGTCCTAGTGGGAATAAACTTATAAATAAAACAAATATTTTACTTATGTACTTGACTTGTATCCTAATTCAAGTTGTATTCCTACTTAGGAAAGGTTTTCCCTAGGCCAAGCCTATATAAACTATAGATGCCCAAGACTTGAGGAGGAGGAGGAGATTGGAAACTAGAGAGACGAATTCACCTTAGATTTAGAGTTTTCTATACTCTCATTATGTTCTAATCTTCTTTATGCTTAGGTGAAAGTTGTAGAGTATTAGTGAGAGGATATTGAACTTTGTTTCTTGTTTCAATGCAATAAAATATCAAGGTTTGCTTATTGTTTGCCATTCTTTGTTCTTGTATTCAAGCTCGGGTGGGAAGTTTGTAAGAGATCCATTTATCTAATATCGAGAAAGTTAGATTCACGAAAGGAATAAATACGATATTTTTTAGTCGAAAAATACTAACTCGGCCTAGGGATAAGTTAGAGTTTCAAAGGCTAAAAGAAGTGTGAGATTGGTTGGTGATTATAATTGATTCACGCTAGGAGGTATTATCAAGGACTGGTCATCAACAATACTTCGACTTTGGGATAAGCGGAGTCATCAAAGGAAACTATGCCGAACCTTGGTAAAGTCCATCCAAGAGCAAGGGATTGCCACGGCGGACATAGCTCATCGCTGTCGATGTAGTAAAACTACAGTGCTGCCGAGGCAGTGTTGTGTGATTGCATTGGATAAAAACAAGTCAATTGAATCCATTATACAATACAACTAGATCCTGGACTCTTTCTTAATTTGATTATGTTTTTCTTATTTAGTTTTCAAATTTATTTACTTTACTCAAACACAAATTACCTGTGATTTTATTTTATTTCTTTTACAGAGCAAGAAGACAAAAGAAGGCATATTGAGTAAACCAATCCCTGTGGAGACGATACACGATAATATTTATCACTTTATTACTTGTGATGTGTATACTTGTACTATTTGCACACTTTTTACACGCAACAAAACATATTAGGATGCTCTATCGAACTATGAAAAGTTGAATTCTCGATAAGGCATAACCCCACCTAGACAGTTGCGACGTCCCTTTGTGCGATCCGTCGAGGCAACAGTTCAACTCATTGCAATAATAGATGGATTGACAATATAACTGAATTCTCCTCTACAAAGTATTCAATCTAACTTCGTCTTCTTCATTATTATCTTTCTATAGCTTAGTATAGTTTAGTTACTTCAGTTAATCCAATTCATCAATTACTTGTGTTTTTAGTTTTCTTAAGTGCAATTATAAGTAGTAGTAGAATTGACTCAATCTTTGTGGGATTGATATCTTAAATATTATAATCTAACAAAAGTGGAATTAACAAGGACTCTATAGCCTCCATTAGATTTGGCGTCGTTGCCGGGGACTGATGCTCAATTTTACTACCAATTATTTCTGCATCTTTTTTATTATTTTAGTTTATTTATTTAGTTTTAGTTTTAGTTTAACTTCCGTGGGTTGTTTTGTGCATGACCAGGTCCAACCCTACAATTGATCAATACCCTTACGACCCAAAAATCGAAAAAACAACACGAGATCTGAAATGAAGAGCACTCCAAAGAATGAACGTAGACCCTGACCAACAAAACAATGCAGGTATAAATGCCACCGCGACAGACAACCACGGTGCTTTCGAAGTATTGGATCCAGTAAATGTTCAAAGACAAGAATGCACTCGAATTGTTTGAGATTACTTAGAGAAAGATTTAGATGAGTTAACTCCTGCTGTTGTGATGCCTAACATAGAGGAAGAGCACTTTGAACTAAAAACGATCATGTTCAACATGATCAACACCCTAGGCCAGTTTGAGGGTTCGGCCAATGAAGATGCTCGACAGCATCTTAAGTACTTTTTGGAGATATGTAACTCATTTAATCTGCTGGAAGTCTCAGCCGACATTCTTAAGTTGAAATTATTTCCCTATTCACCGAGGGATAGGGCGAAAGCATGGTTAAATAACCTTCAGCCGAGATTGTTGAATTCTTGGACAAAATTATGCCGAAGCTTCCTTGCCAGATTCAGTTATACCAATATGACTAACAAGTTCAGAAACGATATTACGTCATTCAGGCAAGATGAAGACGAATCAATGTATGAGGCATGGGAAAGATATAGAGAACTATATAGAAAATGCCCCATGCATGGTCTGCCTGAGTGGACCCAAGTATCCATCTTCTACAATGCATTAAACACTCCTACGAGGATGATGCTATGCTTCCGCCAATGGCACCCTCTTAGACCGCCCACCCGATGAGAGTAGAGAAATTTTGGATAGGTTTGCGAAGAATGTTTATCAACACCCGACCACCAGAAGAGGCATAAATAGACAAGGCGTGACAAATTCATATTCTTCAGATTCTATTCTAGCCCAATTATCTGCCTTGACAAATATGGTGAAGGATCTGCAAAAGACAAGTCGTGTTCGAGAAGTAAAAACAGTCACCATTCTCTACGAAAGATATGGTGACAATCATGACTTGAACGTATGCCCGCACAATCCAGAATAGAAATAATATGTCCAACAACTATAATCCATCATGGAGAAAGCACCCTAATTTCTCATGGAGTAATCCTAATAATGCACTTAACACGTAACATCAACCGATGCAAGCTACGGGATTCCAGCAAAATAATATATTTGCTCAACAGCAGACGCCACAACAGTCATCGCCTCCATAGCAAACAACAGACGTCCAAACTTTGGAGAATACACTATAAACATTTATGTCCCAGACTGGTGCATATATTGCAAATACAAACAAGTTCATCCAAAGAGCTGACACTTTCATGGATAGAACATAAATGAGAATACAGAATAATGAAGCTTCTCTCAAGGCGCTGGAAACCATAGTAAGACAAATGGCACAACAGATAAAAAATAGATCCATAGGAGGTCTCTTGAGCGATACTGAAATCGCTAGAATTGGTCCTCATGAACAATGTTGTTGCGTGTCAAAAGTGCGCAAGTAGTGCAGGTGAACACATTGCAAGTAATAAAAGTGATAAGTATTATAAGATATCATCTCTACAGAAATTGGTATACTTAATATGCCTTCTTTTGTCTTCTTGCTCTTTAAAAGAAATAAAATAAAGAACACAGATGATTTTGGGTTAAGTGAACTAAATAACTTGAAAAACTAAATAATAAGATAATCAGATAAAGAAAGTGGTCAGGATCTAATTGTGTTGTATAGTGGATTCAATTGACTTGTTTCTATCCAATGCAATCACACAACACTGCCTCGGCAGCACTGCAGTTTTACTACATCGACAGCGATGAGCTATGTCCGCCGTGTCAATCCCTTACTCTTGGGTGGACTTTACCAAAGTTCGGCAAAGTATCCTTTGATGACTCCGCTTATCCCTAAGTTAAAGTACTGCTGATGAGCAGTCCTTGATAATACCTCCCGACGTGAATCAATTATAATCATCAACCAATCACACACTTCTTTTAGCCGTTGAAACTCTAACAAATCTCTAGGCTGAGTTAGTATTTCCCAATTGAAATACCTCCCGACGTGAATCAATTATAATCATCAACCAATCACACACTTCTTTTAGCCGTTGAAACTCTAACAAATCTCTAGGCTGAGTTAGTATTTCCCAATTGAAATACCATACTTATTCCTTTTGTGAATCTAAATCTCCCGATATTAGATAAATGGATTACTCAAAAACTTCTCTCCCGAGCTTGAATGCAAGAACAAAGAATGGCAAAGAATAAGCAAACCTTGATATTTTATTGTATTGAAACAAGAAACAAAGTTCAATCTCTTCTCACTAATACTCTACAACTTTCACCTAAGCCTAAAAAAACTTAGAGCATAATGAAAAGTAAAAGAAAAATCTAAGATGAAGTCGTCTCTCTAGTGTATGTCGTATGCCTCTCTCCATTCTTCTTCCCCTTGAACGACTATTGCTTATATATGTTTGGCCTAGGACAAACCTTTCCTAAGTAGGAATACAACTTGGAGTAGGACACAAGTCAAGTACATAAATAAAATATTTCCAAATTTATTCCCACTAGGATGCTTTTCCTGCATGGCCATTGACTTGGGCTTTCCATGTGCTACCCAGCTCCGATCCTTGTGCTGCTTATCCAGAAATGTCCAGCTCATTTTTATCTTTAGCTCGCCTATAATATCGATACTTGTCCTTCATTTGCTACCTTGACATCAGGTCCTGCCTCGGTTTTAATTGTTGTCGCGACAATAAATATTCCTACAAATGTATAAAAGTGCAGTAAAGCTTACCTTTTCTATAAATATCATCTTTATAAGTCAAAAAAGCAGAATATCTATACATCTCACATTAAGCACATACATTAGTCCAAGTAGGTGTAGATTTAGTGATTATTTTCCATGAAAGGTATACAATGTGATAGTGAATTGAGCACTTATCACACCCTTAAACTCAAACTATTCCTTGTCCTCAAGCAATGCAAATCATCAATTCGCCAAACCTTACTCTCTCTTGGTCTTACGTTTTTATCTATTCTCCCCATCATAACTATATTTATTCTTAAGCCTTAACCTTTAGGTTACCCAAGGGTTTACCTAGAAACAAACTATAAGATTTTGTGAGTGTGTGCATTATTTTGGACAAGTTTTATTAAAGGCTTTCTTAGAAAAACTCTAAGTTCAAGACAAATAGACTTGGATTTAGTGTACTCTTCTTAAAACAACAATTCCTTGAGCCAATTTCGGGCACCTCTAGGATTGTGTTTTCTCATCAATATTTCCTCCTTTTTTCGATAGTCTTTTTTTACATACTAGAGCCAATTTCTGGCACCTTTAGCACGAAGAAGAGTGATTTCTAGAGTTGGCGATAGGCACCTCTAGTCACATTTCCAAAAATCTAAGTTTTTATCACCTAAGTTCATTAAAAGAATTCCTATAGTCAAACAAGTCCCAAAAGTGTTTTTAGGTTCAATCTTATAACAAGCTTCTAAGTTTTCTTCATTAAGTATCCTAAATTTAAGCCTTCTAAACAAGACCTAACCATGATAAGGAGACAGAGTTCTATAGCCTAAAAAGAATAAACGAAGGCAATACTGATATGGATGCAGTGCAAAAGTATGGACAATAATTCAAGTAAGGTGGTGGACATAAATTTTTTTTTTGAAAAACTATTTAAATACTTCCTTTCATGGAAAGGCCGCAGTAGTGAATTGCCTCGATAGTGGATCTACACCCCTAAACTCGAACCAAACATTGTTCTCAATGCTTATATCAATGGCACACAACAGAGAAAAAAATTTAAAAAAAACAAGTAAAGATAGAAACAATATAAAAATATGTGAAAATTAAAGAGACTCCGAAGAACTATTGTCGATAATCAGTTTTCGTGGTCTTGTTGCTGATTGTTTCATTTTTTGGTGAGGATGATGGTTGAGTTTTGGCTTGTCGGGGCGGCAGAACTCTTGTAAGTGGTGTTCGCTGTATTGGAGCATCCACTTCTTCTCTTTCTTCTTCTTCGGCAATTTCCTCGGTGACCATAATATATATCCCACCTTAATTCATTGCATCTGCCCAGGTATGGTGAGTACTTGGCCTGACAGGGATTGAACTTTGATGTACATAGGCATCTATCTCTGTTGAGAGACTGCCCATGATGATGGGGGATCCTGGTGGAATGCTGAAGACTGTTCTCCTCTTCGATGGCAGAAGATGCCGCGATAGTCTCTGCTGGCTGTGATGGTCTAGTAGCATGCAATGGTTGCTGTGGTCCAGTAGGGAAGAATGGTCGTGGTCCTCCTAGAAACTGAACCCCTTGGCTAGGAAAATTATGGAGCATCATTTGGTCTAGTATGGTGTTGAAGTCCCTCTGGTACTCTATGTACCATTGTTGTCAAAGATCCATAGCTGTCATCCTCTGAAGTATCTCCTGGTAGGGATCTGCAGCGGTAGTGCTGTGGGCAGCATCAAGTATGTCTGTCGTGTATTAAGCTCTGGCAGTTGTATCAACAGTGTATTGCTGAGGAGTTGCTTGGACTAGCTCTGCTTGTGTGATTTGCATGATTTTGTGGCATAATTTCCTAGTCCACCCACGCCTTTGGGCAGTGAATTCGTCCGTGTCCGCCATTGGTACACCTATAGCATTGCAAATACCCGTAATTAAACAAGGAAAATATAATGGTCCTTTATCCTTTTTACCGCACTCGTAGATTTCCCTTAAAATTATCTCTCTAACATTGGTGCTTCGTTTATTGATGATTGATTGAATGAGCACCAATCTTCTTTGGTCGACCGTGCTGTTGTGGAAAGTTGGGATGATGCGTCTTTTGACAAAATTTTTCCATAGCTTGGCCTCGGGCCTAAGATTCTACCCTACCACCAATCCTCTATGGGCATCGATTTCCCAATGACTATTGTCGTAGCAAAGGTCTTCTTTGATCAGCTCATAATCTTCATTGGTGATGTCCTCCATGAATACAACATGGTCATCACGATTAGGGGTTAGGCTGTAGAATAGATTTATTATCTCGACATCAAGTCAGACAAGCCTGCCTCGGCAGTGAACGTACAGAGAGTCCTTGCTCGGACCATGAGCATAGAATTCCCGCACGATTATGGCATTGGCCTGGGTAAGTTGTAGGAAAAAGATTTTTCATTCTTGGTACTTGATCTTGTCGAACAAGTAACGCTCGATGTCGTAATTCTCTCCATCATTGTGTTGGAATCCTTGTTCTTCCCACAATTGTCTTGCAATGAAAGACCTATTGAAACGGTCTTCAACAGTGGCGGGTGCGAATCGGTTGTAAGTGGCCATGGATAAGTAGTGGAGACTTGAATATCTTGGAGATGTTCTTGGAGAGTTTCTGAAAGAGTTAAGAGAGTTTGAGATTGCAAAGAATAAAACAAGAGAGAGATTGAGTAAATAATTCTAAAGAATCAAGAATGCAAGAGTGAATAGTTCAAGAGGGAGAGGGTGCTTATAAAGGCCTCGGCCTTGTAGGCATTTGAATCAACTAGACGATAGCCATTACTGTTGTTAGCTTTTACTATCGCGGTGGGAATTTCAGTAGACTAGCCATTACACTGTTCTACACATTGGGACTGCTGCGGCTCTAACACTGTTTCCTACCATGACAATGAATCTCATGCTATGAATTTCTTCACCTTCATTCTTGCTTACTTTCCTAAAAGAATTAAACATCAACAAGAAAAATAATAAAAATATAATAATAAAAATTAACTCTAAACTAAACTAATACTAAAAATAAAAATAAGGGAAAGAGATTATGTCACGAGAGGAGTGCATGCAAGTACATCTCTTAAAGTGATTGTCTCTTGTTGGCCATAATAATGTTTTAAATTTTGGCCATTCTCTTTGGATTCATGCCCACCCCTTCTTGATTTGATCTTTACTACACCATGTGGTTTTGACCATTTGGACCTGAATGTGCCTGGACAATGTGCTACCCTATTGGCTTCCTCCACCTCTAATGTTTTTGTGCTATCCAGTATTCTGCTGTAACAAGCATCAATTTTTCTTCCGAGCATACTGCCAAGGTAGTGGTTCTGAGACAAGATATTTTGTTGCCTGCATCTGTGTTGTGGATAACTTTGCACTCCTCTAGATCATCATGTCTTTTTAAATTATGGAAAGCATTGAGTTTGACTTGTTGGTCGTTAGCCCTCATTGTCAACTCTCATTTTCCCACATCCATGAGCGTGCGTCCAGTGGCTAGGAAAGATCTCCCCAAGATGATCGATGCATTGTCATCTACTTCACAATCAAGAACAAGAAAGTAAACGGGAAAAATAAATTTATTCACTCTTAAAATATGTTCTCGATTTTTCCTTCAGGTTTCACATACGATATATTCGCTAGTTGGAGCATCACTGTTGTAGGTTTTACCCTTCTTATTCTAAGATTTTGGAAGACAAATTTAGGCATCAAGTTTATGCTTGCTCCAAGGTCGCATAAGGCCTTTCCTTCATAGTGGTTTCCTATCGCACAAGGTATGGTAAAGCATCCAGGATCCTTCAATTTAGGAGACATGTGATTGTGCAACATTGCCATGCATCCTTCAGTTGCAACCACTATTTCAAACTCACCAAGCCTTCTTCTTTTAGACACAATGTCTTTTAAGAATTTGGCATAGTTTGACATTTGTCCAGTTGCTTCCACAAATGGCAAGTTGATGTGGACTTGCTTCAAGATATCTAAGAATTTTTTAAATTGGTGGTCCTGTTTCTGCTTTTTCAACCTTTGTGGAAAAGGTGGTGATGGTCGCATCTCTTCTAGGGTCTCATTAGTTTGGAATTTAATACCTGACACCATTGAGTCTTTTGCTGTCTCAGCGGCTTGTTGCGGTACTACTGAGTTCTCTGCTGGGGTAGTGCCTTCTGTTGGGATTCCTGTTTGTTTGATTCTTCTTGTTCTACTGGTGGGACATTGTCTGCTGAGCTTCCTAACATTTCCTTAAGTTGTAGACCACTCCTAGTAGTAATTACTTTACATTGTTCATGGCCCATTACCTTAGAAACTTCGGTATTGCTTGGTAATCCTCCTTGTGGTCCAGTATTTATATTCTGAGCAAACTGCCCAACCTGAGTTTCTAGTACTTTAATAGCTGCCTCTTGGTTTTGCAACCTCATCTCAGTTCTATTTATGAATGCATTTGTTCTTTTGATGAAGTTGCTATCCTCTACCATGTATGATTTTGTTTTCAAACACTTTATTTATATTGTTAGATTTATTTATTTGTATATCTAAAAAATTAATTTTAACCATTAAATTAATTAATTAATTTAATAAATTATAAAAATAAAAATTAAATAATTTAGTTCAGGGGCCTTAGGCTGATCAGGGGCTCTGAGTGTTTGCTCGAGGTGCTCCCCCTCAGTGCCGAGCCCGCTTCTCACCTTCAACAGTCCAAATTTTTTACAGACTAGGGATTCTAAAAACGATTTATTACCATTATAACGATTGTTATTTAATGGTAACGTCACCATCTGAAATAGTTAATAGCATAAATAATGACGGTATTTAGAATCACGTCAATAATGATCGATAACGGTCATAATTTAATAATTAACGGTCAATAACGAAAATAACAGTATGTTATTCACGTTATTATACCATTATTTAAAAAACATCTAAAAAATGAAAACCATCCATCAAGTTTCATCTCTAGAAGTTGAAAAACTCAAAACAAAACCATAAATAAATCTATTATATATATTTTTATTTAGAATAAATCATGCGAGTTTAGAAAATTTCACGACCACAATACCCGCAATGGCCACAATAATAATTGTTATATCCGTAACTGCAATAAATGCGACGCGATCTAAAACATGACCATAAGTTTTTTAAATCACTACTACAAACAACTAACTGTTGAAGAGTTAGGGTGCGTGTGGTCTATATTAATTGATTTGTTTTAAATATCAAAGCACTCAATCAACGATAGTAGAACATCACCCTTTTGATCTTTTACAAGGATTGATTCTTTTTTTATGGAGGTAATATATCGTATTCTGACATTCTTTTCAAACTTTATGCTTACTTATCTAATCTAGTTTCAGTACTAGATTGAAGTCACAAATGGAGGATACATGTAAGTCAACAAGAAAGATACATTTAATGATTAGGGAACATTTTCTATGTATAATACTTATACTTGTAATCCCCTCTATAGGGTTCGAGTTACAAAGCTTTACTTTACCATTTCAGACTTAAATTCAATTTTTAATCAAGGTGGAACTTACCCGTGTCACGACCATTTAAAAACCGAGTGTATGTGAAAAATAGCATGGTGAGTGAATTTGAAAATTCGAATTTTATTGCTTTTAATTGTTAATTATGGAAACTGAAATTTTATTAAAAAACATGTATTTAAAAAATGATTTGGAGTCGCCACCGACCACTTCGATAGGCCAGACACCATAAAAATAAACCAGAGATTCTCTTTTAAAAAACATTTAGGTTTGGGAGTCGGTTACGCGTAAGGATTATCCTTACGAGCGCCCGAGATCGGTACCTTATTAATTACACGTAGCATTTTGGCATTTTGAATAATAATATTAATTTAATTCATCATTGTCAGATAGATACCGTTCGAACGAGGATATCTTTTTGGATAAAAAGGTATATTTCTTTTAAATACAAGCTTCGAATAAGACGTCCTATAATAAGAAATCTTAACTCGTATTTAAAGAAATATAAATTTTAACCGAAAAGGTTTTAAATGCATGACCAATTATTATCTTGTCGGATTTTAAGTTTTAACCTAGAATGTTCTTATTCTAGACAGGTATGGGAGACTGCTCTTACTCATTGTGGCATAACCAGGTGTATGCTGGATTGGGATGGAGAACTAGATTGGCTATGCAACAACCATAATGGGAGATTGCTGATTGTTTTCATCCTTCGGCTTGCTTGGAATTCCTTTTTGTATTTCATTTGGGAAGAACGAAACCGAAGGAAATAGAGGATTATTAGCAGGGACTGTTGCAACTTGTTTCGATGTATACGAGATATTGTTAGTATCAAGATCAGCAGTAGAGATATTCACATAGATACGCTAAAAAATTGACATGGATCTTATACAAGATTAATCATGGTATCTGTAGAACTAATGTTTTGATATAATAATTGAAAAATAGTTTTGCACTAATTTGAAAAGATTTCAAAAATGATTCTTATGTTCAAACTACTTGAAAATATATTTAAGATGTTTTTGAGATATTTTAAATATGTTTTAAATGATTTAAAGAAACCTAATAAGTGTTTTTAACCCAGGTGTTTCGATACTTGTTCATCAATGTCATGTTTTCAAAGGCAAAATCACAGTGGTATCGATACCCTTTTACCACTGTGATATTTGGTTTCTATACCGGTATCTATTCCACCTGTTTTTATACCGGTATCTATACCACATGTTTCTATACCGGTATAATTTTTAATGAACGCTTCAAGACGTGTATATAGGGAGAGTCATGAGGAGAATAAAAATTTTAGAATTAAAAAGGGTTTTATTAATTATTTCAAGAAAAATTAAGAAAGTAAGAATATTTTATTTTCATTCCATCCGTTTACAATTGATTATTACAATATTTCTCTCCACTTTCACATTTAATATTAATAAGAGATAAATAAGAGAGATTAAAATTTTTTAATATAAATATAGTAAAGGAAGGAGAATTAGATACGGTAAGTATTAATTTTAAATAAGTAAATATCTTTTATTAATTATTTAACGAAAAATTAGGGAAAATAGAATATTCCCTTAACTTTTACAAGCAAGGGAATTGAATGTTTCTATTTTCTTTGATTGCAAAAGAAAATTTTGGGTTTTTAAATATATATGGAAAATAAAATATTCATCATTCATGTGTAATAGTTTGTGTAATTTATTAATTTAAATATATAAAAAATTAACATAAAATATACATAATTTAATTGAATTATATATATTTTTTACTTTGTTATTTAGTTTACTTATTTTTTAGTGTTTAAAAAAATTAGATTAACACGTTGCTATAATTAGCAGGCTTTAAAATGTTCCCTCTACGAGAAAAGCATAACATTGAAAGATAAAAAAAACAGCACAAGTTCCACAAGATAATCAGGTTTAATATAATAAGATTAATCAGGTTTAATACCCAAAAATTAAAAAAAAAAAGCACAAATTCCATAAGATAATAAGATACACCAACCCCGACGATGAAACTAAAAACATTAATCTGAATTCAACTGCAAAACAACAATAATTAACCGAAGATGAAACTAGATTTCAATACGAGCCAATTTCTTTCAAAGCCTAGTTTTAACCTAACACAACCCCTCCTTCTCACTCGGGTCGTCTCAGAGATTTTTGGGGCTCTGAGTGAAAACTTAAATCAGTAGTCTCTTATATAAAGAAAGTATAATTTTATTATGAATAAAAAAAATGACCTTTTTGGTATCTTTTTATGGACCAACAATAAAAAATAGATTTAGAATTAATTATGATTTAAGATTAAAGTTTAATATATTGATGTAGAGTTTATAATTTGTAATCTATAATTTATGGTTAAAGCTTAAAATTTATTTTTTAGTATTGGACATAAAAGTAACACTAGATTTTTTTATTTATCTCGTTTTTTTAAATAATTAATTTAACATTTCAAACACTTTATTTATATTGTTAGATTTATTTATTTGTATATCTAAAAAATTAATTTTAACCATTAAATTAATTAATTAATTTAATAAATTATAAAAATAAAAATTAAATAATTTAGTTCAGGGGCCTTAGGCTGATCGGGGGCTCTGAGAGTTTGCTCGAGGTGCTCCCTCTCAGTGCCGAGCCCGCTTCTCACCTTCAACAGTCTAAATTTTTTTACAGACTAGGGATTCTAAAAACGATTTGTTACCATTATAACGATCGTTATTTAATGGTAACGTCACCGTCCGAAATAGTTAATAACATAAATAATGACGGTATTCAGAATCACGTCAATAATGATCGATAACGGTCATAATTTAACAATTAACGGTCAATAACGAATAACAGTACGTTATTCACGTTATTATACCATTATTTAAAAAATATCTAGAAAATGAAAACCATCCATTAAGTTTCATCTCTAGAAGTTGAAAAACTCAAAACAAAACCATAAATAAATCTATTATATTTATTTTGATTTATAATAAATCATACGAGTTTAGAAAATTTTATGACCATAATACCCGCAATGACCACAATAATAATTGTTATTTCCGCAATTGCAATAAATGAGACACGATCTAAAACATGACCATAAGTTTTTTAAACCACTACTACAAACAACTAATTGTTGAAGAGTTAGGGTGCGTGTGGTCTATATTAATTGATTTGTTTTAAAATATCAAAGCACTCAATCAACGATAGTAGAACATCACCCTTTTGATCTTTTAGAAGGATTGATTCTTTTTTTTTTACGGAGGTAATGTATCATATTCTGACATTCTTTTAAAACTTTATGCTTACTTATCAAATCTAGTTTCAGTACTAGATTGAAGTCACAAATGGAGGATACATGTAACTCAACAAGAAAGATACATTTCATGATTAGGGAACATTTTCTATGTATAATACTTATACTTGTAATCCCCTCTATAGTGTTCGAGTTACAAAGCTTTACTTTATCATTTCAGACTTAAATTCAATTTTTAATCAAGGTAGAACTTATCTGTGTCGAGACCATTTTGAAATCGAGTGTATGTGAAAAATAGCATGACGAGTGAATTTGAAAATTCGAATTTTATTGCTTTTAATTGTTAATTATGAAAACTAAAACTTTATTAAAAAACATGTATTTAAAAAATGATTTGGAGTCGCCACCGACCACTTTGGTAGGCCAGACACCATAAAAATAAATCAGAGATTCTCTTTTAAAAACATTTAGGTTCGGGAGTCGGTTACACATAAGGACGATCGTTACGAGCACACAAGATCAGTACCTTATTAATTACATGTAGCATTTTGACATTTTGAATAATAATATTAATTTAATTCGTCATTTTCAGATAGATATCGTTCGAATGAGGATATCCTTTCGGATAAAAAGGTATATTTCTTTTAAATACAAGCTTCGAATAAGACGTCCTATAATAGGAAACCTTAGCTCGTATTTAAAGAAATATAAATTTTGACCGAAAAGGTTTTAAATGCATGACCAATTATTATCTTGTCGGATTTTAAGTTCTAACCTAGAATGTTCTTATTCTAGACAGGTATGAGAGACTTCTCTTACTCATTGTGGCATAACCAGGTGTATGCTGGATTGGGATGGAGAACTAGATTATTGAATTTATGACATTCCTTGAAGTGAATGCAAGCATAATGTTTATTCCATGTGATTATTGAATTTATGACATTCCTTGAAGTGAATGCAAGCATGATGATTATTCCATGCGATTATTTGATTTATGTCATTCCCTGAAGTGAATGCAAGCATGATGTTTATTCCATGCGATTATTGAATTTGTTTCATTCCTTGAAGTGAATGCAAGCGTGATAATTCACTATATGGTTAGTGAATAAAACTCAATTATGTGCCAGAGTATCACTGATGAAGATATGTTAGAAAAACATACTCCACTTTTCACACATTAATATTGTCTTACAGAGTCAATATCATACAAGGGTTTTAAATACCTATTAGTCTCTGCTTCATTTCCTGAACTGAATATGATATTTTATAGTGGAAAGAATAAATGCCACATTAGTAATTATGGTCATGATTGAGATCATAAAATAGACATGGATAAGATGATTATCTTAAGAATGCTTATATCCACAAGAAGTGGAATTATAAAGATGACAAGAATGATAGAGATCATATCAAAATCTTTATGTTATCAATGCGATGGTACAAACCATTGATCTCGCACTTGTCAAACGCCGAAGTATTATGGACTTTATCCATAATCATGAATGATAAATTAAAGAAAATATAAACAGATTTTCTTTGTGGCGAAAATAATGGCATTATTGATCCAACTCAATTGGATATTGATAATTTTCTCATAATCCTTCAAGAGAATAATCCGCCATTTATTTTATTTTATTTAGACCTTTTATTTATTTTATTTTATGTTAATTTATTTCTATTTATTATTTATTTATGTTAACTTACTTTATATGTTATTTATTTATTTATTATGTTAATTTTTTTCCTTAAAAGAATATGATTACTTTCGGAATAAAATATACAATAATTTATGGCGATTTATGCTTAATAGAAAGTGCAAGTACTCATACAATACTTAAGCATAAGAAATATTTTCCCATTTAAATATAAGGGAAATATGAGTATTATATCTTAAAGTACTAAAATATCAGTGCTTTAGAAGAGCTCTTGAGAGCTTATCTTTGATCCGATTTGATATTATATGCTATTTTTTTTTAATATTTTCTCATTCCCCAAAGTGAATGGTACAGAGCACATATTTCTCATTTCCCGAAGTGAATAAAATAAAGCACGTATTATAAGATGCATAATTATGTATATTTTCCCATTTTAAATGTAAGAGAATAATACGAGTACTATATCCGGAAGTACTAATATCACAGAAAGCTCCGACTGAGCAAATATATTATTTGCCAAATGAGACTTTATCTTATATTTAAAGTACATTATGCTCGTTGAGCAAAAATGTTATTGCTAAATGAGACTTTATCTCATATTTACACTGTATTATGCTCGTCAAAGTCGCAAAGAGGCTTATTGAATTTTAAAGATATTTGCAGAAATATATTGAGAATATTAGTCAAGGGGATGCTGACTATCTCAATATTACGAGTATAACTCAAGGCAATAATGAAATATTGGCAAAATTACATGCACTGTCATCCATATTGTACTACATAAGAATTAATACAAATTGAATCTCATGATATTGTAAACTAGATGTTTACTGATTATTTTATTTGACATGACCGGTTAGACCATCCCGGTTCAATTATGATGCGAAAAATTGTTAACACTTTTATGTGGTCATTTATTAAGAACTAGGATTCAAGGTAATTTTTTATGTGATACTTGCTATGAAAGCATTTTGATTATTCAATTATCAACAACTATGATAGAGTACAAATCTATTAATTTTCTAGAACGAATACAAGGTGATATATATGGGCCCATACACCTTTCATACAGTCCATCTAGATATTTTTCGATTTTTATCGATGCATCGACTAGATGGTTATGTGTATCATTGTTATTAACCCACAACTTGGAGTTTGCGAGGCTACTTGCTAAGTTGATAAAATTACGAGCACATTTTCCAGATTATATTCTAAAGACAATCAGTCTTGATAATGTTTATTACATGTAAATTTACATATAGTATCACAAATTCACATCAAGCCAATAAATGATCATAAGTTCTCCCCATTATAAATGGTTTTTGGTCAGGAACCAAATATTTCTTATTTTAAATTTTTTGTGTGCGATATATGTTCTAATTGCTCCACCACAACGCACAAAGATGAGTTTTGTTGGGAATATTTATCAAATTTAAATATCTTGAGCTTCTGATAGAGAATTTATTTACAACTCGATTTATTGACTATCATTTTAATGAGTCAATTTACCCAACATTAGGGGGAGAAAATAAATAGTTGGGGAAAGAAATAAGTTGGAATGAATTATCATTTTCTCTTTTTGGTCCACGTAATACACAATGTGAACTATAAGTTCAATGGATAATTCATTTAGCAAATCAATTGCTAGATGATTTTGCTGACCCTAAAAGAGTGACTAAGTCACGTATACCAGCTATGAATGCTCTGATTAAATTTAATGTCATGGAAGGACAAACTCTAGTTGCAAATGAGTCTAACTTACTCTTAAAGCGTAGTAGACAAGTAAGTTCCAAAGATAAGAGATCCTCGAAAAAGAAAATGAGCTATATTTTATGATGGTCTAGCCGAGGAATCAATGATTATAAAAATCTCTAGAAGAGATTAAATGGTCTCCAACATAGATATTGACCTTACTTAGGTACCTGATAATAAAGAGATCTCAATAGATCATGTCATGTCTGGTAATAAGTGGAACTAAAATCAAATCAACGTCGTTAATATATTTTCATGCAATATAGCACTAGAGATTTTATTTGATAATGTGGATCATGAAGCATTGTCAATTGGGTAATATAAACAAAGAAATGCTTGGCCAACATGAAAGAGGCAATTGAGGCGAAACTAAAATCTCTATTGAAAAGAGAAGTATTTGGGCCTATAGTCCGTACATTGAAATGTGCAAAGCTCGTGGATATAAACGAGCCTTTATGAGAAAGAGAAATCAAAAGGTAAAATCTTGAGATAAAAGCTTATTTGGTTGCACAAGGATTCTCACAAAGATATGAAATTGATTATGAGGAAAATATATTCCTTGGTGGTGGATGCAACTACTTTTAGATTTTGATCAGTCTGACAATAAATAAAATTACTCAGTTTCTGCCTAATGGATGTTGTTACATCATATTTAAATGGGCCTCTTGACAGTAATATTTACATGAAACTTCTAGAAAGATTTAGATTGCCATAAGCAGTTCATTCAAGTTCCCGAGAACATTATTCAATCATATTGAATATATCTTTTTATGGATTAAAACAATTTAGGCGTATTTGGTATGATTGCCTCATTAAATACTTATTAGCATAATGTTATATGAATTGTTTAATTTCCCCGAGTATTTTTATTAAGAGGTTTAGCTCTAGATTTTTATTGATGTGTATGTCGATGATTTGAATATCTTTGAGACTCATGAAGAGATCTCCTTAAATCCTTGTGCATCAATCGACATACAGAAAAATATGAAAGAGACTTTACATGAATAATGCATATTCGTTGATCAACCTTATGGTTATTAGGTTTCTTAATATAAACAAAGATTCTTTCTGCCTCAAGAAAAGGATAATGATATTCTTGGTCTAAAAGCACAATATATATATTATTTGATCTGAAAGCATCGTATCTTAGCTGGTCCAGAAATATTATTTAAGTGCTACGAGATCATTACCTATAAATAATTGTTATGCATGAGGCAAAGCCGAAATATGTGTTTGGCTAAACATATCCTGAAGATTTGTAAATGTTTTTCACAAGATAAGATGCAAGCTATCTTGTACAGAGATAATACAAAATTTATATCTCAAGATATGATAAAACGAAACATATTTCTTCAAGTTTTGTCCATCATGATTTTCAGATGAATAGTATTTAATGAATCATTTCAAGCAATGATTTCGAAGATTTATCCACTAGTGCATGATCTACTTCAACATTTGAAGATTGTATTCAATATTGAATTATGAAGATTCAAAGATCTTATGTGATATTTTTATGAGGGGGAGTAAATACGCATTGCACACTTTTTCTTTTAACCGAGGTTTCGTCCCAATGGGTTTTTTTGGTAAGGTTTTTAATGAGGCAACATGTTATGTGTATCAAAGATGTGTGTACTCTTTTTCCTTCACTAAGAATTTTTTTCCCATAGATTTTTTTTCTTAGTAAGGTTTTAACGAGGCACATTATCTTCTTGGATATCCAAGGGGGAGTGTTATGAATATATTTATTAATGGTGGATATCCATATATTAAGTTAAAGTTTAATGACCTTTATTATTAGGGTTTAATACCATTTGAATTAGGGTTTCCATCTCATGCCTATAAATATAGACTTTTGGATAAAGCATTGTATACAACCCTACTTTGATAATATAATAAAAATCTCTCTCTTTTGTTTCTCATTTTTGTTTTTCTATTTTGTTCTTATTGACAAGGTCTTGGGTGAGATTGTTGATTCCAAATTAACTCTTAACCTTGAATATGAAAAGGCTGAATTTTATTGGGAGTACGTTGGCAACAAGTTGAATTTGAATGGGTTGGACAATATTACTCAATTAACGTACAAGATAAATTATTTAATAAAGTCATCTAAAACTTACTAAAATTTACAAGGGAAGTAAGCCAAAAACTATAATTTATAATTAATTTTTTTTAGCATTTTATATAGAAATTATCACATAACATATCTTAACCTAAAAATTTTAATTATTTACATGACATAATTATCAATTATATTTTTTGGGTATAAAATAAAGATATGAATTAAATAATACAAAAAACTAAGAACTAGATAGTGAAAGAGTAAATATTCGCCCGCGAAAATTTTATTTTCATTTTATTTGATTGTTAAATTTTTGTCGATCAGAATCTGATATAAATATGATAAAAAATAAAACAAAATAAAGATTCGTTATAACATTATAACAAAACCAAGATAAAACATTATCTAAAAATAAAATCCGCGTTTAATTCCTTATATATGTTCTTCGAGTAAAAATAAAAAAACTAAAGATTAAAATTTAAATAAAAAAGGTTAAAGTGAAGAGATTATAAACAATGGGAGCCGAAGTGTAAACTCGTCAACCTAAGGTACAAGTCGAACCACGAATCATACAATTAAAAATTTAAAAATTAAAGATTAAAATTTAAATAAAAAGATTTTAATTCCATGCCTATTAAGCTTGCAGTACAAAGGAAGATAACTTACTCGTATATTTATATAAAGGTGTATAGAATTATGATCATAACTTAAACTTAGACATAAATTTAAATATATATTTTCAAATAAAATTAAATTAATTCTAAGACAAAATTATTTTCGAATAAAAATGATTTTATTAAATAAATTTATTTACTTACTTATAAATAAGTATATTTTAATTGTTAGACATTTAATTAGGTATTGAATTCTTTACTTAATTACTTAGTTAATATCATAAATTAATTAAATGGCCAATTTAAATATATAAATATATATTTAAAATTATAAAAGTTGCCGAGAATAACTTAATATACATATATATTAAATCCAAAAATAAATTTCAACTTTTTGACTCCAATTATATATATGGTGTAATTTTTCTTTAAATGGTATATTTTCGTTTTAATTGGAATAGTACTTCTAAATCCTAATTAATTCAAATAAATTAAATAAAAACCTAATAAAATAAATAATTATACATTATTTTATTAAAAATATATGATTTACTTTAATTTTAAATTGGTATATTCTTGTTTTAATTAGAATAGTTCTAATTAGTTCAAATATCTTTATATCTTTCTGTAAATAGACATGTTTGCTTTCATTGTTTTTCATCCTCAAAAATTCTCACCAATCTTGAGACATATACTAGAGTAGAGAGAAAATTCTTAAAATTATTTAATAATTTTAATAAAAGAATTTCTGATAAAATAACTATTGCTTTTATTTAAAGACATATACTAATTACCTTTATTAATTTAGAACTATTTTAAATGTTCTATTAACTACCTTATATGTTGCCTGATAAAATCAAAATCAATAACTCTCTTATTCACTATTTAATTCTCCTAATTTAATACTATAAATTAAAATTAAAATCCTTTTATCTAACAAGCTACAAAATCACATATGGAATAGGATAGATAATCTATTAACAAAGGGAAACAAGGATTAGAATCGCGATAACCAAAATTTTGAATCATTAAAATAATATATAAATATTAAAATAAATATACATTAAATTAAAAAAAAAACATAAAAATATAAAGATATAAAATATTAAAATTTTTATCGATAATAATAATAAAGTAACATAAAAACATTCAAACTCCATAATAAAAATCAATAAAAGACATTTAACAAGACCTTAATAAAACATGTAAAAAAATCTCCTACTATACTTGAGAGTTGAGACGATCCATAAGATTCTCAACATATTCATTTTCTAACAAGTTGTTTTGAATCCTCAACTTACACTCTTTAATCTTCAATTTTATTAGTTTCTTCCTCATAATCGAACAAGTTTCATCCAGAACCGCAAGTACCTTCTTCAAAATATGCAAAACTTGAATCGACAAATTTAGATTTATAGATTGAAAAATGATTGCAAGGCAAAACAGATTTTTCATTTTCCAATTCCTTGTCACCCATATCTTGTTCGATAAATAAAAAATTCGACTCTCATGTGAGTTAGATTTAATGGCACAACCTTTATTTCTACGAAATTGATGTTTAAATCTTTTGATCTTATCTTACAATTGGTGTTTGGCAATTTCATTAGAGAAGGTTGAAAAAAAATTAAATGCAAACTGAACGCTTCAAAACGTGTATATAGAGAGAGTCGTGAGGAGAATGGAAAGTTTGGAATTAGAGAGGGTTTTATTAATTATTTAAAAATGAAATACCCGAATTTCGTCCGAAATCGAATATAAAATAAGGCCAAAGTAAATATTAAATATGAATAAATAAATAATATAATATTATATAAATAAATAAATGAAATATATAAAAAATAAAATAAAAATGGATAAAGAAAGGGTTTGGTTACTAGGAGAGGGTGGGGGATGGTTATTAACTTCTAGGAAAGCATGATCAAGGGGCATTCGGTTCTTGAGAGTTTTTTCTCTCTCGGCCAGAATCAGAAAAGAAAAAAAACAGAAACGGAGGGACAAGGGGGGATTTCCGCAGAAACAAAAAGGAAGGAAACTCATTTTTACCATCATGAGACAATCATGAGATGATGGCAATGATTAGGTGATGATGATGTTCATGATGGAAACATGATAATGCAATGATGGAATGATGACATGCAATGATTATGAAGTAATGATAAGCTAATGATGGATGGAACAAATGATTAAAGCATGATGGTGTAATGATGGGGCTACATTCTAAGACAATGATTGCCGAATGATTAGATTCCTAATGCATCAATGATTGAGGCAATGATGGGTTCGGTTATTGAAGAAGCAAAGGAACTAAATTGTTTCTCTGAAAATGAAACAATTCCATGAAAGAAACCAAGGAGGCCGAGAGTGGAGAACCAACAGTACATTCAAACGCCAACAACAATCGAGTGGTGCAACGAATTGTTCAAACATTTATTTTACACTCGGGTATTTATTTCTTTCTTCAAATTATTTATACCCCGTTTTATCATTTAATTATCGAAATGTGTTAATATATTATAATCTCATTAGATAGTTTCTGAACTATATTGCTTTATTTTATTTTATTTGTTATTTATTCGTATGCATATTTTAAAAGCATATAGTATATATGTTTAGGTGACACTTAATTTCACTTAGATTAATTAAATTAGAGCCTCTTTAGGATTAGTCACTTTAATTAAATAATTAATTAAATAGGAAGATAATTTAGTAACGATGGCGTTTTAATCTTATACCTTGGATACACTAAGTGGTCAGTATTATGAAATGACATTATTTTGGCCAAGAGTGTACTTTGGTATCGTATTCGGCGCGTCATCAAAACGTAGAAAATGATAAATATTTTAAGGTTAGAATTTAATAAAATTAATCAGGCAAAGATTAGTAGCACCAATAGAATTATTAATTTTGTTTGGTGTCGAAATGGTAGTGTCCGTGCATTCGGATATTATCATAATACACCCGGTAAAATTAATAATTTAATAGGATTTTAATATTTAAATTGATGGAGCCTTTTTAGGTTAGAACTTAAAATCGGCAAGATAATAACCGGTCATGCATTTAAAACCTTTTGGGTCAAAATTTATATTTCTTTAAATACGAGTCAAGGTTTCCTATTTTAGGACGTCTTATTCAAAGCTCGTATTTAAAAGAAATGTATCTTTTTATCCAAAAGGATATTCTTATTCGAATGATATTTATTTGACAACGACGAATTAAATTAATATTATTATTCGTAATACCGAAATGCCACATGTAATTAAAAGGTACCGATTTTCGGGCGCTCGTAAGGGTCGTCCATACGCGTAACCGACTCCCGAACCCAAATGTTTTTAAAAGAGAATCTCTGGTCTGTTTTATGGTGTCTGGCCTACCAAAGTGGCCGGTGGCGACTCTGAATTAATTTTAAAATTCAAATATTTTCAATAAAATTTAGCTTTTCATAATTAAAAATAATATAAAATCTGATTTTCTCAAAATCTAATTTGTCATGCCATTTTTCACACTTTCGGTTTTAAAATGGTCGCGACAAAAAAAAATTAGGAAAATAAGAATATTTTATTTTTATTCCCACCGTTTACAATTAATTGTTACAATACTTCCCTCCACTTTCACATTTAAAATTAATAAGAGATAAATAAGAGAGATTAATTTTTTTTAATATCAATATAGTAAAGGAAAGAGAATTGGATACGGTCAGTATTAATTTTAAATAAGTAAAAGTCTTTTATTTATTATTTAACGTAAAATTAGGAAAATTGGAATATTCCCTCAACTTGCAATCGAGGGAATTGAATTTTGATTTATTTATGCCTTCAGTATACAATTAGAACGTGTACGGTTCATGTGGTGATGGTATGGGTTGTTGATAATTTTTAAAATGATTATTTATATTTGTTTCTTTGTATTGGTTATTTATATTTTTTTCTTGGTATAAAGTTGGTTTAAGGGGTAAATTTTTAGTCACTCAATCGTTTATTTTCGCTAAATGTTAATAACACATTGTTCTGGCAATAGTGGTGTTTATTATTGGGTATTTGAATTTTAAGTATCCGATTCTTTGAGATATTAAAATTCCGTCCTGTGTCCCGGTCCATTTAAATCTTCGAAGCCGATAAAACTCGGGTAGTCGGCTAATCGAGTAACGGGTACCCGATTCATATCTTTTTAATTTTAAAGTTAAAAAATTACATATTAAACATATAAAAATCAAAATTTTATAATACATGACCAAACATAAAATTCAGTGATTTAAAGTTAATTTAGAATATTTGGATATATATTAAATCTTATCATTAAAATGACATTAAAATATTAATCTTATTCTTCTTTCAACTTTAAAAGTTAATAAAAATACATTAAAATATTTAAAAATTAAAACTATATAATACAAACATAAAACTAATTTTAAATTTTAAATTTAATTTCAGGTACAAATATTAAAGAATTTAAAACTAAAATATGATTTAAAATTAATATATATATATATATATATTAAAATTAATCAGGTTTAATACCCAAAAATTAAAAAAAAAAAATTTAGCACAAGTTCCGCAAGATAAGAAGATACACCAACCCCGACGATGAAACTAAAAGCATTAATCTGAATTCAACTGCAAAATGACAATAATTAACCAAAGATGAAACTAGATTCCAATACGAGCTAATTTCTTTCAAAGCCTAGTTTTAACCCAACACAACCCCTTCTTCTCACTAGGGTCGTCTCAGAGATTTTCGGGGCTTTGAACGAAAACTTAAATTAGTAGTCTCTTATATAAAGAAAGTATATCTTTATTATGAATAAAAATTTGTCCTTTTTTGGTGTCTTTTTTATGCACCAAAAATAAAAAATAGGTTTAGATTTAATTATAATTTAAGATTAAAGTTTAATATATTGATGTAGAGTTTAAAATTTGCAATCTAGAATTTATGGTTAAAGATTAAAATTTATTTTTTAGTATTGGACATAAAGATAACACCGAATTTTTGTATTCATCTCGTTCGTTTAAATAATTAATTTAATATTTCAAACACTTTATTTTTATTGTTAGATTTATTTATTTATATATCTAAAAAAATTGATTATAACCACTAAATTAATTTATTTATTTAATAAATTATAAAAATAAAAATTAAATAATTTAGTTCAGGGGATTAGGCTGATTGAGGGTGATCCCCCTCAAAGTCGGGCTCGCTTCTCACCTTCAACAGTCCATTTTTTTTAAATACCAGGGATTCAAATGTTTGTTACCATTATAACGATTGTCATTTAATTGTAACGTCACCGTCCGAAATAATTAATAACATAAATAATGATGATATTCAGAATCATGTCAATAATGATTGATAACGGTCGCAATTTAACGATTAATGGTCAATAACGAAAATAACAATACGTTATTCACGTTATTATACCATTATTTTAAAAACATCTAGAGAAATAAGAACCATCCATCAAGTTTCATCTCTTGAAGTTGAAAAATTCAAAAAAAAAACATAAATAAGTCTATTATATATATTGATTTATAATAAATCATGCGAGTTTAGAAAATTTCACGACCACAATACCTGCAATGACTAAAATAATAATCGTTATGTCCGCAACTTCAATAAACGCGACGCGATCGAAAATATAACCGTAATTGTTTTTTTAAATCACTACTACAAACAACTAACTGTTGAAGAGTTAGGGTGTGTGTGGTCTATATTAATTGATTTGTTTTTAAATATCAACACTCAATCAACGATAGCAGAACACCACCTTTTTTATCTTTAAATCCTCTCTTTGTTGATCACTACTTATAAATTCAATCTCTACTTTTAATTGTATCACTAACTGTTACAAAAATTGAAAGTTGTTTATCTACAACCATATCATCTTCATCATCTACCTTCTTTATTTTCAATAGTCAAGCAAGTAAACTGTCATTATTGCATGCATTTGTTTATGTTATTTTTCATGTACCATCTCTAGTTTTTGAATCTCTGATGTTGTTTTAAAGGTATTTGGTCCATCAAAATGATGGTGACGACTTCTATTTTTTCAAAAGTATGATCTTTATAAAAAATTCTAATGAATTTTCAAATAAAAATAATACGTTTTAAATATTAAATTTTTTTATTTTATTTGTAGCGGGAAAATAATTGTTATAACAAAATTCTTAAATTTATTTAATATTTTTAATAAAAGAATTTTTGATAAAATAATTATTGCTGTTATTTAAAAACATATACTAATTACCTTTATTAATTTAGAACTATTTTAAATGTTCTATTAAATACCTTATATGTTCCCTGATAAAATCAAAATCAATAGCTCTCGGATTCACTATTTAATTCCCCTAATTTAATACTATTAATTAAAATTAAAATCCTTAGAAAAACATATGGAATAGGATTAGGATAGATAATTTACTAACAAAGGGAAACTAGGATTAGGATCGCAATAACCAAAATTTTGAATCATTAATAAATATTAAAATAAATATACATTACTTAAAAAATAAAATTTAGAGATAAAACATAAATATTAAAAATTTTATTGATGATAATAATAAACCTAAAAATATTCAAACTCCATAATAAAAATCAATAAAAGACATTGAACGAGACTAACAAAATCTCCTACTATGCTTGAGAGTTGAAACGATTCATAAGATTCTCGATATATTCATTTTCTAACAAGTTGTTTTGAATCCTCAACTTACACTCTTTAATCTTTAATTTAATTAGTTTCTTCCTCATAATAGAATAACTTTCATACAGAACCGCAAGTACACCTTTAAAATCTGCAAAACTTGAACTGGGAAATTTAGATTTGTAGATAAAAAAATGATTGCAAGGCGAAACGGATTTTTTCTTTTCCGAATCCTTGTCACCCCATATCTTGTTTGATAAATAAAAAATTCGACTCTCATATGAGTCAGATTTAATGGCACGATATTTATTTTTTCGTAATTGTTGTTTAAATCTTTTGACCTTATCTGACAATTGATGTTTGACAATTTCAGTAGAGAATGATCCCTCGATGAATTGATAGAATCCAACCATATTAACATGACCACCAACGTCACCGTTTTTGTCTTCCATAAAACGGAATAATCCTTCCAATAAACAATTTCATCCTGTTTGCTAAACACGGCTTGAAACAATGGTTTCTTTATATCTTCTTTATCTCCAACTTTAACCACGTTTTGCTTTGATTCTTCTTTGTTGGGAGGTGGAGACTCTAAAGAATGATGATCAGAGTACGATGAGTCAGAGGACGTATCTTCCTCGGACTTTCTTTGGGTGGAAGCATCGACAAGCTTGATTGCTCTCTTCAGCTTTTTTACATTGATTGCAAAAGAAGAAACCTTGGGCTGGGGAGCAACAGATGTACATGACCTTTTTTCTTTTGGTGTATTCGGAATGCTTGAAGAATCAGAGAAAGTATCCTCTTTAGAATCTTGAGAAGCAAGAAAAGTCTTTTGTTTCTCAATTAAATGATTTCCTGACATTATTTCAAAGGTTGAAAAAGAAATTAAATGCAAATCGAATGTTTCAAGACGTGTATATAGGGAGAGTCGTGAGGAGAATAAAAAGTTTAGAATTAAAAAAGGTTTTATTAATTATTTAAAGAAAAATTTAAAAAATAAATATATTTTATTTTTATTCTCACCGTTTACAATTAATTATTATAATATTTTCCTCCACTTTCATATTTAATATTAATAAGAGATAAATAAAAGATATTATTTTTTTTAATATCATTATAATAAAGGAGAATTGGACAGGGTAAGTATTAATTTTAAATAAATAAAAGTCTTTTATTAATTATTTAACCAAAGATTAGGAAAATTGGAATATTCCCTCAACTTTTACAATCGAGGGAATTGAATGTTTCTGTTTCCTTTGCTTGGAAAAGGAAAGTTTGGGTTTTTAAATATTTATGGGAAATAAAATATTCAACATTCATGTGTAATACTTTATGTAATTTATTAATTTAAATATATAAAAGATTAACATAAAATATACGTAATTTATTTGAATTATATATATTTTTTTACTTTGTTACTCAGTTCACTTATTTTATAGTGTTTAAAAAAATTTGACTAACACGTTTTTATAATTAGCAGGTATTTAACAGTTCACTCTACAAGAAAAGCATAGCATTGAAAGTGAATAATGCCTTCAATTATGCATTGGGGTGGGGTAAGCTTGAATTGGGCATTCCCCGTTTTCACGATTAGAATGTGTACGTTAGTGTGGTGATGGTATGGGTAGTTGGTAATATTTGAAAGAGTTAATTATTAAAACGAATATTTATGTTTTTTTAGTATAGAGTCAATTATTAAAATTTTTAGTTATCCAATCATTTATTGTTATTAAACATTAACGGGACACTGATTTAGTTTAGTGGTGTTTAATATCAGGTACTTGATTTTTACGTACCTAATTCTTTCAGATATTAAAATTTCATTCTATGTCCCGGTCCATTTAAATCTAGGTAACTGAAAAGGTTTGGGTACTCAACTAATCGTGTAACAGATACCCGATTCATATTTTTTTTTTAATTTTAAAATTAAAATAAATACATATTAATCATATAGAATTTAAAATTTTATAATACATGACCAAGCATAAAATTTATTGATTTAATGTTAATTTTAGAATATATATATATATATAATCTTATCATTAAAATAACATTAAAAATATTAAACACATTTTTTTCCTTCGGTATTAAAAATCAATAAAAATATATGTAAATTATTTAAAACTTAAAACTATATAATACAAACATAAAACTAGTTTAGAAATTTATATCTATTTTAGATATAAATATTAAAGAATATAAAAATAAAATATAATTTAAAATTAATATATATAAATTAAAATTAATAAGTTGAATACCCAAAATTTTAAAAAAAGATTAAGCGCAAGTAAAATGATTCTCAAAACCTCTAAAATTCACACTTTAACTTTTAAACAATAAATTCACACTTTAAACTTTTTAAAACTTTACGATCTTATCCCCAAATTTTTTCTTGAATTTAGAAAATCAATTTAAAACCCTAAAAAAATTAAGGTTTCAAGAATTGAAAATCTAAAACTTAAAGGTTTTAATAAGGGATTTCAAAATTAGGTTTTAAAATTAGGAATAATTTTTGGGGTGTTACAAGGTCAATTTAGTGTTGAATTCATTAAAGGTTTGTAATTAGTTTGTTAAGGAAGTAAAATGAGTATTTTTTGAAATTTGAGTATCAATTAGTTAAATATAAATTTTTTGAGGCTTTTATAGAATCTTGGCCGTGATTGAATCTGTTAGTTATTGAAGCAAATACATTGTGGTTAAGGGAAAGTAGGACTTGAATGACCAATCTACTAATTTAATGAGTAGTTTGTACAAAAATGTTAAAATTGAAGGGGTTTAAAGGCAAATTGTGGAATAATATAAGGGCTAAGATTAACATGACAATTTTTAACATTGAATTTAGATTAATGCTTTTAGGAAAAATATATCATGGGTCAGTCCCATCACGTGTCCATGGGACCGACTAATAATAACTACCCACTTCATCAATTTTTCCATGTCATATTTTTTTTTCAGGTGAATCTTCACTTTAAAAATTAAAAAATAATGAGGCGGGTGATTATTATTGGTCGGTCCCATGGATGACGTGGTGGGACTGACCCATGATATAATTTCTCATGCTTTTAGTTATGTTCGACTAAAATGATGTATTGCACACACCCATAACCTTGATCCATATTTAATTTGGGTCGGACTTGCGTTGATTTTTTTTTAAATTTTTAGGTATTCAACTTATTAATTTTATAATATATATTAATTTTAAATTACATTTTATTTTTATATTATTTAATATTTATATTTAAAATTAGATATAAATTTAAAAATTAGTTTTATGTTTATATTATACAGTTTTAAGTTTTAAATATTTTAAAAATATTTTTATCAATTTTTTAATACCGAAGGAAAAAAATATGTTTAATATTTTTAATGTTATTTTAATGATAAGATTTCACACACATATATATAAATACTTAAATATTCTAAAATTAATATTAAATCAATAAATTTTATGTTTGGTCATGTATTATAAAATTTTAAATTTTATATGATTAATATGTGTTTTGTTAATTTTAAAATTTAAAAAAGAATTATGAACCGGGCACCTATTACTCGATTAGTCGAGTACACAAGCTTTTTAGGTTATCTAGATTTAAATGGACCATGATATAGACCGAAATTTTAATTTCTGAAAGAATTGGGTACGTGAAAATCAGGTACCCGATAATAAACACCACTAATACCAAATCAGTGTCTCATTAACGTTTAATGACAATAAATAACTGAATAACCAAAAATTTACACCCTAAACCAACTCTATACTAAAAACCATAAATAATCATTTTAATAATTAACTCTTTCAAATATTATCAACTACCCATACCATCATCACACGAACTGTACAGGTTCTAATCATGAAAACATGGAATGCTCAATTCAAGCTTACCACACCCCAATGCATAATTGAAGGCATTATTCACTTTCAATGCTATGCTTTTCTTGTAGAGGGAATAGTTTAACACCCGTCAATTATAGTAACATGTTAATCCGATTTTTTAAACACTAAAAAATAAGTGAACTAAGTAACAAATTAAAAAAATATATAATTTAATTAAATTATGTATATTTTATGTTAATTGTATATATATTTAAATTAATAAATTACATAAATTATTACGCATGAATGATGAATATTTTATTTTCCATATATATTTAAAAACCTTAATTTTTCTTTTCCAAGCAAAAGAAACATAAACATTCAATTCCATCAATTGTAAAAGTTGAGGGAATATTCCAAATTTCCTAATTTTTGTTAAATAATTAATTAAAAAATTTTACTTATTTAAAATTAATATTTACCGTATCCAATTCTCCTTCCTTTATTATAATATTAATAAAAAATTTTAATCTCTCTTATTTATCTCTTATTAATATTAAATGTGAAAGTGGAGGAAAATATTATAACAATTAATTGTAAACGGTGGGAATAAAAATAAAATATTCTTATTTTTGTAATTTTTATTTAAATAATGAATAAAATCCTTTTTAATTCCAAATTTTCGATTCTCCTCGGAACTCTCCCTATATACATTCACGAAGCGTGCAGTTTGCGTTCAATTTTTTTCAACCTTTGAAAGAATGTCAGGAAAGCATTCAATTGAGAAACAAAAGACTCCTCTTGCTTCTCAAGATTCTGAAGAGGATACTTCCTTTGTTTCTTCAAGCATTCCGAATACACCAAAAGCAAAAAGATCATGTATGTCTGTTGCTCCCCAGCCCAGGGTTTCTTCTTCGACAATCAATGTAAAAAATAAAAAAAAAACAGTCAAACTTGTCGCTGCTTCTATCCAAAGAAAGTCCGAGGAAGATATTTCCTCTAACTCATCATCCTCTGATCATCATTCTTTAGAGTCTCTTCCACCTAAGAACCAAGAATCAGAGGAAAATATGGTTAGAATTAGAGATGAAGATACGAAGAAACCATTGTTTCAACGCGTGTTTAGCAAATAGGATGAAATTATTTTATTGGAAGGATTATTTCATTTTATGGACAAATAAGTTTTGTTGTGAACAAATATGTTTTGCCAAACATCACAATTTTCGTCTTTCATAAATTGAAATAATCCTTCCAATAAAACAATTTCATCCTCTTTGCTAAACACACCTTGAAACAATGATTTTTTCATATATTCTTTATCTCCAACTCTAACCACGTTTTGCTCTGATTCTTTGTTCTTGGGAGGTGGAAACTCCAAAAAATGATGATCAGAGGATGATGAGTTAGAGGAAGTATCTTTCTCGGACTTTCTTTGGATAGAAGCAGCGACAAGTTTAATTGTTTTCTTCTTATTTTTTACATTGATTGCAGAAGAAGAAACCTTGGGCTGAGGAACAACAGACATACGTGGCCTTTTTGCTTTTGGTGTATTCGAAATGCTTGAAGAATAAGAGGAAATATCCACTTTAAAATATTGAGAAATAAGAGGAGTCTTTTGTTTCTCAATTGAATGCTTTTCTGATATTCTTTCAAAGGTTGAAAAAAATTGAATGCAAACTGAACGCTTCAAGACATGTATATAGGGAGAGTCGTAAGGAGAATGGAAAGTTTGGAATTAAAAAGGGTTTTATTAATTATTTAAAAAAAATTTAGGAAAATAAAAATATTTTATTTGCATTCCCACCGTTTACTATTAATTTTTACAATATTTCCCTCCACTTTCGCATTTAATATTAATAAGAGATAAATAAGAGAGATTTATTATTTTTAATATCATTAGGGAAGGAGAATTGAATACGGTAAATATGAATTTTAAATAAGTAAAAATCTTTTATTAATTATTTAACGAAAAATTAGGAAAATTAGAATATTCCCTCAACTTTTACAATTGAGGGAATTGAATGATTCTGTTTCCTTTTCATGGAAAATAAAAATTTGGGGTTTTAAATATATATGAAAAATAAAATATTCATCATTCATGTGTAAGAGTTTATGTAATTTATTAATTTAAATATATAAAAAATTAACATAAAATATACATAATTTAATTGAATTATATTTTTTTTTACTTTGTTATTCAGATCATTTACTTTTTAGTGTTTAAAAAAAATCGGATTAACACGTTGCTATAATTGGCAAGTTTTAAATTGTTCCCTCTACAAGAAAAGCATAGCATTGAAAGTGAATAATGCTTCAGTTATGCATTAAGGTGGGTAAGTATTAAGGTGGGTAAGTATGAATTGGGCATTCCCCATGTTCACAATTAGAACGTGTACGTTCGTGTGGTGATGGAATGGGTAGTTGATAACTTTTGAAATGATTATTTATATTTGTTTTTTTTATAGGTTATTTATATTTTTTCTTGGTATAAAGCTGGTTTAGGGGGTAAATTTCTAGTCACTCAATCGTTTATTATCGCTAAACGTTAACAAGACGTTGTTCTGGCAATATTAGTGTTTATTATTGGGTATTTGAATTTTGAGTATCCGATTCTTTTAGATATTAAAATTTCGGCCTGTGTCCCGTCCATTTAAATCTTGGAAGCTGATAAAACTCGGGTACTCGGCTAATCGAGTAACGTGTACCTGATTCATATTTTTTTTAATTTTAATGTTGAAAAATTACATATTAAAAATATAAAATTCAAAATTTTGTAATACATGAACAAACATAAAATTTAATGATTTCAAGTTAATTTAGAATATTTGGATATATATTAAATCTTATCTTTAAAATGACATTAAAAATATTAATCTTATTTTTTTCTTTTGATATTAAAAGTTAATAAAAATATGTTAAATATTTAAAAATTAAACTATATAATACTAAAAAAAACTGATTTTAAATTTAATTTCGGGTACAAATATTAGAGAATTTGAAAATAAAAATATAATTTAAAATTAATATATATTAAAACTAATCAAGTTTAATTCCCAGAAATTTTAAAAAATCAGCACAAGTTCCACAAGATAATAAGATACACTAACCCCGACCATGAAACTAAAAGCATTAATCTGAATTCAACTGCAAAACAACATTAATAAACCAAAGATGAAACTAGATTCCAATACGAGCTAATTTCTTTCAAAGCTTAGTTTTAACCCAACACAACCATTTCCTCTCATTAGGGTCGTCTCAGAGATTTTTGGGGCTCGGAACCAAAACTAAAATATGTAGTTTCTTATATAACGAAAGTATATTTTTGTTATGAATAAAAAATTGCTCTTTTTTGGTGTCTTTTTTATGCACCAAAAATAAAAAAATAGGTTTAGAGTTGATTACGATTTAAGATTAAAGTTTAATGTATTGATGTAGAGTTTAGAATTTGTAATCTAAAATTTATGGTTAAAGCTTAAAATTTGTTTTTTAGTATTGGACAAAAAATAACACCAGATTTTTTTATTCATCTTGTTTGTTTAAATAATTAATTTAATATTTCAAATACTTTATTTTTATTGTTAGATTTATTTATTTATATATCTAAAAAATTAACTTTAACCATTAAATTAATTAATTTATTTAATAAATTATAAAAATAAAAATTAAATAATTTAGTTCAAGGGCCTTAGGCTGATAGGGGCCTAACAGTCTGCTCGGGGTGTTGCCCCTCAGAGCTGGGTCTGCTTCTCACCTTCGACAGTCCAATTTTTTTTAGAGACTATGGATTCAGAAAACGGTTTGTTACCAATGTAGCGATCGTTATTTAATGGTAACATCGCCGTCCGAAATCGTTAATAGCATAAATAATGATGAGATTCATAGTCACGTCAATAAAGATCATTAATGGTCGTAATTTAACGATTAACGGTCAATAACGACAATAACAATACGTTATTCACGTTATTATACCATTATTTTAAAAACATATAGAAAAATAAGAACCATCCATCAAGTTTCATCTCCAGATGTTGAAAAATTCAAAACAAAACCAAAAATAAATCTATTATATATATATATTATGATTTATAATAAATCATGTGAATTTAAAAAATTTAAGGACCACAATACTCGCAGTGACCACAATAATAATTATTTTGTCTCCAACTACCGGTAGAGAATAAAAAAAAAACTCATTTCTTTTAGAGTCATGAAGGTAACCTAAGTATTTTAGATGGGACGTACGTAAGTTTGTATTCGTTTTGTATTTTATTGATAAAGACTTTCAATTTTCTAAATTTATATTTTAGTCCTTGTGGTTTTTAAATTGCTAAAATTAATTTAATATGGGCTGCATTGCAAGGGTTTTTACAATTATTTTTATTCACTCACTAAGCTTATACTTACCCTCTCATTTACCTTGCAATGCAGAGTATTTAATGTTGAGGCATCAAAGAGAAGAAAAGATCCAAATAACTACCAAGTGAAAGCTCAAGTATGTCTTTTATAGCAATAGTAGTAGCGAGAGAACAACGGGGACGGGATATCATAATGAGAATATTGTTTATGCTAGTGATACTTGAAATAGTTAACTGCCTATACATATTTGATGAATATCAAAATTGATGTTAGCTTAGTGATTTGGATTTGAATTGCCTATTGATATTCCTTTATTTATAATAAAAGTTATATGAAAGTTTGATTCTTGATATCCCTATGTGCGAATTTGAGTGTTATTGATAATGAAGCATGATTATTTATGAGTTGAATATATAATGTGATTATTTAGGTTCAAATGCATATAGAAATCATATTGAAAATATTGTTATTGTTCTTATACATGTTTATGAGATTGTTGAAGTTCAAGCATAATCTTAGGAGTTTAAATATATTACTCAAATATGTAAATAATTCTAGTTATAAAATATGTTTGATGTATTACTCAAATATTAAGATTATTGAACACCATTAAATTAATTTATAAAGAATAAAATTTCAAAGATTCAATATTCAATTATAAATTATTTAAAATAAAATTTTAATTAAATTACTATATATAAGTATTATATTTTTATTTTTAAAAAAATTAAATCAAATATCAATCTTACTCAATTAAAAAAAACTTAAACCTTAAACTTGAAATCTAAAATCCTAATTACCAAATCTAAAAGCCTAAATTTGAACCATAAACCTAAAACACTAAATTGTAAAATATAAACCCTAAGTAAACCTTAAACTCAAAATCATAAACCTAAAGCCTAATATTTGAAAATCAAAATACAAAACCTTAACCCTAAACAAAAAACACAAAGCATAAACAGTAAAATTAAACATTGGCTTTAGGTTTAACACCAAACACAAAATATTAAACTTATAACCTACAAACCCTAATTTTGAATATTGGATTTAAGATTAAAGGTTTAGAGTTTAGGGTTTAAAACTTTAATTTTAGGGTTTATGTTTTAAGATTTGGAGTTGAGTGTTTAGTGTTTAGAATTTAGGTTTTAATGTTTAGTTTTTCGATGTTATGATTCTTGGTTTATAGTTTATAGTTTGTAGATTAATGTTTACAATTTAATAGTTAGGGTTTATTTTAGTTTATAGTTTAGGGTTTATAGTTTAAGGTTTGTGGTTAAAATTTTAGAGCTTAGAATTTTTTGTTTAAGGTTTAAATATTATTTTTTAAAATTGATAAAGTTACTATTTAACTCAATTATTTAAAAAATTTTAAAAATATATTATACGTTTAAGAAATAATTTAATTAATATTTTATTTTAAATAATTTATAATTATATATTTATATTTACTAATACCCATCGTTAATGATATTTAACGATATTCATCCGCATAGTAAGAATATGTGTGTAATGTATATTCCATATCAACAGGATGTTAGATATGAAAACTATTATATCAAATCAAGAGCTATAAGGGAGAACATACAACTTTCTCACGATCCTCAAGATAAACAAGAAATGCTCGATTCGGAACGACCATGAAACACAATGTTTTTTGCTTCAAATCAGTGAATAAATTTTTTAGAATAATAATTTTTATTAGCATTGTTTAAAATTATTCGTTCAAAGATGATTTAATCCACTGACCCATCAACTCGACAAAAACATTTGGGTAATTTTAAATAAAAAATTACCTTTAGAGTAGGGTATTCGATCCACTATTTCTTGGATCAGAATCAGATCAAAAATTTCTAAATTTTCGAGTGTAAAAATATATTTAAAATTAGATTTTTTATATTAAATAAATATATTAAACTAATAAATATATGATTTTATTTTTTAAAAAATAACGATTGATGTGAAAAATATCCTTATAAAATATTCATATTGGATTTTTTTACGAGTCTAATCATCATATTTTCGACACTACTCTTTCATATCTATTAATCTCACTTTTTATGTGATTGAACTCGAATCAAATTTTAAATCATTTGATTTGAGATATTTATCACTCAACTTGTTAGCTTGATATAACGACCTGAATTTTATGGTCAACATTTGAGCGTTGACTCAAATTTTGAACCTTCGTGTTAGTTAAAATAATTGGACCCATAGGGTCAAATGTTAACCTTGTTAACTGAGATTTGTGTTACGTAGGCTTCGGACAGTGAAACCTTTTTTTTTAAATAAAGGCCAATTACCTTTATTATTTTGATTGTCACGACATGAGAAATTGGAGACAAACTTATACCACTTTCTTAGTCCCGTATTTTTTTCTTCTCTTCCGAAATCTGATTCTTTCAATTTTTAATTTTGATTTTTTTTCCTTTAAAAATTAAACCTTTACCTTTTAAATCTCTAACACTATTTTTAATTCTAGAAAATAGTACCTTTTAACCTTAATTCATGGTACCATAAACACTCACCCCTCTATTGTAGACCCAAAACTTAAGTCCAAGATCTTAATCTTAAACTATGAAACCTAAACTTAGGCCTTAAACCTTAAATCTAAAACGAAAAACTCTGTAACCTAAAATTCAACCCCTAAACAATAAAACCATAAACCCCAACCTTAAATCATACATCCCAAAACATAAACACTAAACACTAGACTCAATCCTAACCATCAAGTCTTAATCCTAACCTTTTAATCATAAAACCTTAACCCTTAAACCGTAAAACCCAAAATCCTATAACCCAAAGTCCCAAACCCAAACCATTGAAACCTTATCCTAAACCCTTATTTTTAAACACTAACTCTTAACCCTTAACTTTTACCTTAAAATCTTCATATCTAGCCTTATTTTAGTCAATCTCAATATTGATATTTTTTTATATATTCCCTTTCAAGTATTGCTCATGTTATGTTAGGATACATATCAAATAATAAATATTCCTTTGGGGGGTTGCGAGCTACTACACAATCGATTAGTTTTAAATACCACTAATTCTATATATTTTATGGTTTATGGTTTTGGTTTAGGATTAGAGTTTAGGGTTTAAGTCTCGATTTTATGATTTAGGTTTAGGCTTAAAGTTTAGGGTTTGGATCTAGGTTTTAGGTTTAAGATTTAAGATTTAAGGTTCATGATTCATGTTTTAGGGTTTATAGAATAAGGTTTAGGATTTAGGATTTAGGATTTAGATCAATGTTTAGGATATATGGGTTAAGGTTAATGTTTAAGGGTTTAAAGTTTAGGGTTTAAGTATATTGATTTCAAATTTTGTGGTTTATGGATTTAAGAATTAAGTTTTAAGGTTTAGGGTTTAGGGTTTAGTACTTAATGTTTAGGTTTTAGTGTTTAGTGTTTAAGGTTTGAGGTTTTATGAATTAGGATTTGAGATTTAGGATTTAGGGTTTATAGTTGAGGTTTTATGGTGGAGAGTTTAGGGTTGATGGTATAAGGTTAAGTTTAGGGTTGAGATTAGGTTTAGGGTTTAGGATTTAAGGTTAGAGTTTATGGTTTAGGTTTTAGTGCCTGGAATATAGGGTGTAGGGTTTATGGTTAGAGTTTATGGTTTATGGTTTAGTGTCTTGAATCTAGGGTGTACGGTTTAAGGTTTAAACAAATGAAATTATACGAGAAATACTAGCTTGATTAAACAAATGTTTGATTTAATATATGTATGCATGTATGATATGTTTGATTGATTATAAAAATTTAAAATTGTTATGATGATTTTCCATTAGTATTTTTCGATCTAATTTACGTCTGAACCATTTTCGAAAACAAACATTACTCGTAACATCCAATGATATTGTGTAATTGTAACGACCCAATTTTTCTAGGTAAACTCGAGTTTTGTTTCGAGCTATGGATCGTTAAGTCAGGTCACGTGTTTGAGCTTGTGGTATCGTGTTGGGCCTCAATTTTGTCTTGTTAGGACTTGCGGGTTGTTGTTGGGCTTAAGCTTTTGGAAGAGAGGTGTTAAAAGGCAAGGATGTATTTTCCCTTTGGAGACAGTTTCCCATTCATGGGGGTTTTCTCTGTAGTAAAGGGAGGAGTTTGGCTTTCATCTCTCTCTCATATTCTTCTCTTCTTCTCATCTGAAGAAAAAACAAAAGTTTGAAACTTTGTCCTGTTAGAAAGAATAGCAGATCCTTCATCAAGTAAGAGTTATTCAACAGCTCAAGATCTCCGTTTTAAGTGGTTCATCTTTTGGTTTAGTGGGTTAAGTGTTTGAAGATCAAGAACAAGGTTTGGAGGTAGAAAAAGCTAGGGGGAAGCTCTCATCCAAGTTTGTTGCTTAAGGTCAATATATTTTTTACTTCTACATTTTATGAGCCTCATATAATGATTGCCTTGCTTGATTATATGGTTATGAAATACTAGTGGGTGCATATATAGCTTAGAACCCTAAAAATTGTAAAATTCAAATTAAGGGTTGATATGATATGAAATTGATAGAAACTCACTTACTATAGTCCAAATAACTTGTAGGAGAGCTTTGGGAGGTTTTAGAATGGTTCTGGTAGTGGAAGACTTATTTTTGAGCTCCAGACCTGGAAATCTGGGTTCAAGTATCGGTACGAGAGGTATCCTTATAAGTACACGTGAGATGAAAAATGCGGGGTTTTAGGGAGGGAGTACAAATACAACTCCTCGTGTATCGGTACCTGTGCATATTAAAAAATTCTAGAATTGTTTTTGTGTACCGGTACGCGAGCGCGTATTGGTACCACTATTTTATTGAAGTCGAGTATCGGTACGGGTGGCCCTCGTATCAATACTAAGTCCCGGTATGCCAAATAAGTTTATCAATATGAGTGTGAGGAAAAACATTAGATGGTTCGATCGGGTTTGGGTTTCGATACTATAACACTCAAAACTTTTACCCTAAATTAAAACCCTAGAATTTGGAAATTTATATTAGAAATCGTAAATGTTCAGGTCACTTAATAAAATAAAATCAATCTTTAAGGCTTAATTTAGGAAGTTCGGTGACCTTTTTGAATATGGTATAAATGTGGGTGCCATCTTATGAACCCTGGGAATATAAGGGTAAACTTTATAATTTACCCATTAGATTAAGTATTTAATTCCCTTTTTCGGTAGAATACAATGAGGATCTTTACGCACTTGTATTTTACCCTTCCTTCTTAATCGAAATATAACCAAATCTCATTGTTTGGTTGCCGATTGAATTTTGGTCAATCTTCTTCAATCTTCTATAATCGCCTTTAGCCTTCTCATGTGTTCTCGTTATGCTGTTAACCAAACAACGAGTCATTTGATATTTTGTTTCTAACTCCCCAAATCTAGGTTTAAATCCCTTTTCAATTTGTCTTTGATTATTGTTACACGTGAGTATTGTTTTATTGAGTTGTATACTAACATTCTATAAATTGAAGTTTTGTTTAGCTATCATTTTGTGGCTTGAAACTCGAAAAAAGGGTAATTGGGTAAGCAATCTGATAAGGGTTTTATGTTATTGCGTGTGAGCAAGGAGTCGAATTGTGCAGGTGAAAGTGAACTCAAAATTGGGTTATTACCACATGGGTAACATGCTAGAATTGTGGAAAATTAAAGTTAGTATTTTTCCAGTTTCAATTCATGTGGGTGAATTGGAGGTAGGTCAATTGGATTTGTTGGATCTAGGGGTGTGTTTCATTGTGCTCTCCCTTAGGGTGCATCCTCCCTATGATTTATTTTGTTTGAGTGTTGATGGTGAAACTTCGTTTTTTTTAAGAACCAAATTAAATCGTTTCATTCAATTTTGTCATCTTAGCAAGTGATTTAAAGATTTTAATTCTAAAATTTATCTTTTCAGATGACATCGACTCTGAACAGGACGTTTTACCTCTACCGCCTTCATATTCAATTCGATCGGCTTCTGTGAATACCACTCGAGATACTCGCATGTGTTCCTCTTAGTTTGATTAGTTGGCATAGTACTGTTTTAGAATAAGGTTGTTTATTAGAACTTTATTTGTAGGTTCTGACTAAGCTAGACTAGAACCTAGCTCAGACCGTGGAAAACGCTCGTGTCAACGTTAGTACTTGTGCTACGAGAGGTGTGTTCTCTTCTTGCATTCTATGGTTAATTGTTTACTGTGACACCGTGATACTTTGGCATATTATATGATATTATGATGTTGAAATACCTTGTGATACTATGATTGAAATATTTGAACTGTGTGTTTCGTATACTATGCGATTGTCTATGATGAGACTTTTGAGAACTGTGGCATTGATTTCATAACATGTTCATGAGGTCGGATTGTACGGAGGAAGGTGATTTTACTACACTATGTTTGGCGAAATAAGGAGTGAGAGGTTCTCGGGAACTACCTCCACTGTGACCGGTTGGCTTTGCCACCACTATGATTGGCGTTTGGAGTACGGGACTATATTTTCTGTGACATTGCATTCATCACTCGTTGTGTTTATTTACTGTGACAATATATATTATGCATGTGATTGTGAACTGAATGATAATGTGATCTTTGACTACACTTTAGAGACACACTAAGCTTTATAGCTCATTCTTTTAGTTTAACTTTTCAGATACATGGCCGTAGGAGTTGATACTTAGAGCTCTCAACCGAACAATGATATTCCTATTATTTTCAGTATGGTTATTTACTAGTATTTTACTTTAGTTATTTTTTGGGACCATTAGGGATTAAGATGTTTTTTTTTTAATTTTATACATGAATCGTTTATTCAAACTATACTATTTTATAATCAGAATATTTATCTTTAATATTACATTCTTATCAATTGAGTTTAAAGAATTAAGATTTATAATTTTGACCTGCCATGCACTCAAGTCAAGATTAAGGGATTACAGATACTCAATAGATGAGTATCGATACCAGTTAGGAGCGTACCGGTACCCCACATATGTGTACCGATATACGCAAATCAATATGTTCAAGTTTTAGCCTTTGAGTTCAGAGGGTCAATAAATTATGTTAATTGCCTTTGTAGGTCTCTTTAGTCCTGAAATGAATGGTAAAACTGAGAAATGAGACTCTTGACTATACATATGACTTAGGTAGAGAAATGTGAACAAAATGTTTTGATATGCCTTGATTGAATATGTGAACCTGCATAGGATACTTGCATAACTGCTTTATGATTACTTTTAATGATATATGGTCATGTGATGGTTACTTGTATACATATGATGTTGTCGATTAAATATGGCTACGAGAATGTTGGTATAATATCCGAATACCCAAGAGTGGTTTCTGATGCTTAGTAACTCCAGACAACTTTTATGTGAGAGTGTCAGGTCAGATGCTCAATGACTTCGGACACACCCATGGTATGAGACAGTGTGAGGTTCGAGGTTTAGTGACTTTGAACACACTCATCTATGGTAAATATGTGATTTGATTGTTAAGAATGCAATGAAATTGTCATGAATTTACCATGCATAATGCCATGTGTTTAGTCGGTTAGAGTAGGATCAATCTCTCTCCCACCATGTCTTGTTATATATATAGGCACGTATAATTATGAAGACATGCTATGTGCTGATGGGACACTAACGTAATTATGATGCTTTAGTTAATGGAATAAATCTAATGAGGATCCTGTAGGTGAGATAATAGATTAGAAATGTTAAACCTTAATTATTGATAACGTATCATGGGCATTTAAATCAATAGAAGGGGTACTTGGGTTGTGTGAGCGAGTAACCCGACGGTTAGGTGAGCACGGGTAAAAGTAGGATTATGCTAGCCAATAGGTATATATGTCGTGTGCAAATATGTACATTGTATAGGTTGATGGATAGAACTTTTATACTCGAGGGCTATGTGTTATGATATTTCACTTATAGCTCGGTAGGCTAGGTGAAAACAAGTAGCTCGATAATTTTGTTAAATTAAATAGGTAAGCCTGTTACAACATTCAATCTTCTTATGTAACGTTGCCTTGAGATAAGTATTTGAGAACTCTAGTTAAGGTAGGTTAAGAGGTGAATCATAGTTTAGAAGACTTTTTGTGCACTCTTAACTATCTTATCATGCATGCTTGTTTTATGATATTCATGAATTGCTGTAGAGTAGTGATAAGTGCTCAAAAGAACCTCTCTTTTTACACCTTTCATGGACAATAATTACTTAATTTATACCTACTTTGGCTAATGCATGAACTTAATGTGTTATATTTGGATATTTTGCTTTTGTGACAAATAAAGATGATATTTATAGAAAATGCAAGTTTTAATGTACCTTTGTGCATTTGCAGGTAGACTTGGGTCGGGGCAGTAACTCTAGGATCACGACAGCATGATAAGAAAACCTGGAAAGCAGCAACGGGCAACGAGTGAAAGTAGGGCAATAAAGCAGACCCTGATCGAGCCATCCACAAATGGCAGCTTTTACTGATGGAAGCTGAGCAGATGCAGAGTTAAACCTCCACCGGGGCAGCAGATGCAACCTACCGAGGAGGGGAATTCCATAAATCCCGAAAATTAAAGTGGTGATCGATTTGAAGAACATAAAAGTTGGATTTTTTAGACACTTTGCATGGCAATCAGAATTCGAGAAGACGGTATAATGATGGAAAGAATCAAATTAAAGAGATGCACCTTTTTAAGGAAGGAAACTTCTAAAAACAACTTTGCTTCTTCTCCAAGGCTGATGTTGCCCTAATTTTGGCCTATATAAAGGAGGTGCCGCTCAAGATTAGAACACACGACGATAGAGAGGAGATTTCACCATATACTTTAGAGTTTTCTTTGTTTTTATTATGTTCTAAACTCTTCTAGGGCTTAGGTGAAGGTTGTAGAGTATTTGTGAGAGGAGATTGTACTTTTTTTCTTGTTTCATGCAATAAAATATGGAGGTTTGATTATTCTTTGCCATTCATTGTTCTTACATTCAAGCTCGGGAGAGAAGTTTGTGAGAGATCTATTTATCTAATATCGAGAGAGTTAGATTCACGAAAGGAATAAGTACGATATTTTTCTAGTCAAAAAATACTAACTCGGCCTAGGGATAGATTAGAGTTTCAGCGGCTAAAAGAAATGTGAGATTGGTTGGTGGTTATAGTTGATTCACGCCAGGAGGTATCATCAAGGACTAGTCATCAACAATACTTTGACTTAGGGATAAACGGAATCATCAGAGGACACTTTACCGAACCTCGGTAAAGTCTACCCAAGAGTAAGGGATTGTCGCAACGGACGTAACTCTTCACTGTCAAGGCAGTAAAACTGCAGTATTACCGAGGCAGTATTGTTAATTACGTTGGGCAAGAAACAGGACAATTAAATCCACATTACAACACAACTAGATCTTGGTCATTCTCTCAATTTGATTTTATTCTCATTCTCTACTTTTCTTTATTATTCAAGTTATTTAGTTTAATTCGGAATATCCAAATTAATCTGTCTTTTATTTTATTTTTTTTGCAGAGCGAGAAGAGGAAAGAAAACATATTAAGTATACAAATCCTTGTGGAGACGATATTAAGTACACTTGCACTACTTGCGCAACTCTTTCTACACGCAACAAGTAGAAATGTACACTAAGCTTTGTTAGCTCAGCGTACAGAATTATGTTTTTTCCGTTGTGTAGGTGACAAGAAGCTTCGTAGGAGCATATCGAAGAGGATTTCCCAGCATCTGAGTCGTGAAAGAGTACAATTCTTTATCTTTAATTTGAATTTATTGTATTCATAGGACGTTACCACAAATTGAGTCTGTATTTTATTTTGGATTTTATTTTGAGTAAGATGATGTATTCTGAAATGGAGCTCCTATGTGTAAACACTTTTATTTTATTTTATTTTGAACTACACTGATTTATGAAATGTAACATTTTTAAAGATTTTGGAACACGTGTTTTAAAAAAAATTTGATGGGTCGAGTTTTGAGTAACCCGAATGTGATACTTTGGATCGGGATCATGGTGTTACAGTAACAAATCCATAAATTTAGCGACAATTTTAAAAGTTAAATAATAAAATGATTATTTTAATAATTTAATGATTATTATATAAAATCCTTATTTTGTACTACCAATTTTATTTACTCACTATCCCTAAAGAGGGAGCCAATAACAGGATGATAGCTAGAAGAATCTAACTCACTTATTTTTCCAGATTTTCTTTCATTTTCTTCAATTAGTTTCATCTTATAATTATTCAAACAACTCATCATTAGTTGGAAATGTAAAAATATTCTTATAACTAGAGATAGTTTTTCTCACATGTAGACTAAACATTAAAATGGATTATATTTGACACAAATTTTAATAATATCTTTTGAAATTGTGTTTTTAGAGCAATTTTTCTTGTCATATCATAATATAACAAAAACTAAATCAAAATTACTTGTAGTAAATTATTCAAAATTACTTGTAGTCGGAAAATACTAACTCGACCTAGGGATATGTTAGAGTTTCAACGGCTAAAAGAAATGTTTGATTGGTTGGTGATTATAGTTGATTCACGCTGGGAGGTATCATCAAGGACTAGTCATCAACAATACTTTGACTTAGGGATAAGCGGAGTCATAAGAGGACACTTTGCCGAACCTTGGTAAAGTCCTTTCAAGAGCAAGGGATTGCCACGACAGACGTAACCCTTCACTGTCGAGGCAGTGAAACTACAGTACTACCGAGGCAATATTGTGTAATTGTGTTGGGCAAGAAACAAGACAATTGAATCCACAATACAACACAACTGGATCCTGACCATTCTCTCAATTTGATTTTATTCTCATTTTTTAGTTTTCTTTATTATTCAAGTTGTTTAGTTTAATTCAGAATACCCAAATTAATTTGTCTTTTATTTTATTTCTTTTGCAGAGAGAGAAGAGGAAAGAAAACATATTAAGTACACCAATACCTGTGAAGACGATACTCGATATATTTATCACTTTATTACTTGCAAAGTGTACACTTACACTAATTGCGCAACTCTTTCTACACGCAACAAGTTTTTGGCACCGTTGCCGGGGATTGGTAACTAAATTTTTATCGTTATTTTCTCACTTTTAGTTACTTTTATTAAACTTCAGTTTTTACTAGTGTATGACCAGGGCAAACCCAAACAATCCTTTGTACGAGCTAGATCTAGAAATTGAACGCACGCGTCAAAAATTGAGAAGACAAATCCGAGTAGTTATGGCAGATAACCCAATAGAACAGACCTTACCCGCTAGCAATGGAAGACTTCCGCCGCCACCACTGTCGCGGCAGCTCATAGTTAGGGATTTCCTTAAAGAGAATTTAAACGGGTTAAATCCAGGAGTTGTTATACCAGAAATCGAAGCGACTCACTTTGAACTAAAACCTGTCATGTTTAATATGCTCAATACCATTGGACAATTTGGTTGATCATTATCTGAAGATGTCAGGCAACATCTCAAATCATTCATGGAAATCTGAAATTCATTCAAAATTCAAGGAGTCCATAAAGATGTTTGAGATTGAAACTGTTTCCCTATTCACTGAGGGATAGGGCAAAACCTGGTTAAATAACATTCCAGCAGGATCTATAGGATCTTGGAGTGAACTATGTCATGATTTTATTACATGTTTCAATCTTACTAATCTATATGATCGTATATATAATGAAATTACTTCTTTTCGGCAGGTAGATGATGAACCGATGTATGAGCCATGGGAGCGATATAGGGAGCTATTACACAAGTGTCCTTCACATGGATTTTCATTGTGGACACAAGTGACTATGTTTTAAAATGCAACCAATGACCCAACAATGATGATGCTAGATGCCTCTGCCAATTGGACACTTCTTGACAAACTACCGGAGGAAGCTATAGAAATTTTAAAGAAACTTGCAAAGAATGACTTTCAATTCCCTACATCTAGGCGAGGAGGGGTAAGACGCCAAGCCGCAGTGAATGAGTTAGAAACATCAAATTCAGTGGCAGCACAATTGACTTCTCTTACTAAGATGGTTCAGAATATGCAAATGCAAAATAATACCCATGAGGTCAAGACAATAGATTCTTTTTTTAATTTATGTGGAGGTAACCATAGCTCTTCTAAATGCATGCAAAATCAAGAACCTAGCCTTTTTGTAGGAAACTACAACCGGAACAACAACTTAATGTCCAATACATATAATCCAGCATGGAAAAGGCATCCAAATTTATCATGGAGTACTCCTAACAATGCTCTAAATCCCACTCCTCAATCCTCAAGTTTTCAGCAACCAATGAAAATGCAACATTCGTCGCAGCAGTAGATTCATCAACCACTGCCGCAGCAGTAGGTGCATCAACAACAGCCTACAAGTTCATTGGAAATTTCTCTTAAGGCCTTTATGATGAAAACAAAATCATACATGGCTGAGAATAATAAATTTATTAAGAGAACTGATGCCTTTATAAACATAACTGAGATGAGATTGCAAAACCAAGAGGAAACCATTAAAACAATGGAAACTCAAGTTGGGCAGTTTGCTCAAAATCTGAATACTAGACCACAAGGAGGATTACCCAGTAATACTAAAGTTGCAAAGAGAATGGGCCATGAGCAATGTAAGGCAATCACTACCAGGAGTGGCTTAAAACTTAAAGAGATATCAGGCAGTTCGGTAGACAAAGTCCCACTAGTGAAACAAGAAGAATAAGATAGAAAGGATTTAGATGCTGGACTAAGTGATCATGCAACAACAATCCCAACAAAAGGCACTGCCTCAGTAGAGAAATTGATAGTCCCACGCCAAGCGGCTGAGATAGCAAGAAAACCAGTGGTACAAGACATTAAATTCCAGACTAATGAGACACTAGAGGAAATGCGCCTCCACCACCTTTTCCATAGAGGTTAAAAAGGAAGAAACTGGATTATCAATTTAAAAAGTTCCTAGACATCTTGAAGCAAGTCCACATTAATTTACCATTAGTTGAGGCAATAGAACAGATGCAGAATTATGTCAAATTCTTAAAAGACATTGTATCCAAAAGAAGAAGGCTTGGTGAGTTTAAAACTATTGCCTCAACCGAAGGATGCATGACAATGCTTCATAATCGTATGCCCCCAAAATTGAAGGATCCTGGATGCTTTACTATACCATGTGCGATCGGAAACCATTATGAAGGAAAGGCCCTATGTGACCTTGAAGCTAACATAAATTTGATGCCAAAATCCGTCTTCCAAAAGCTTGGAATAGAAAGGGCAAAACTTACAATAGTGATGCTCCAATTAGCAGATAGATCGTATGTGCAACCTGAAGAAAAGATCAAGGACATATTGGTAAGGGTGGATAAATTTATTTTTCCAGCTAACTTTCTTATTCTTGATTATGAAGCAGATGATAATGCACCGATCATCTTAGGAGACCTTTTCTTGCTACTAGACGTACTCTTATCGATGTGGAAAAAGGAGAATTGACAATGAGGGTTAACGAACAGCAAGTCAAACTCAATATTTTCTAGATTTTGAAAAAACATGATGATCCAGAGGAGTGCCAGGTTATTTACACCGAAGATGCAAGCAGCACAATACCCTGTCTCAGTAACCACTACCTCGGCAGCAATCTTGACAGCATACCACAGATCTACCTCGGCAGTAATGTTGATGATTGTTACAGTAGAGTCTTGGACAGTGTTGAAACACAAGAGGTTGAAGAAGCCAATTGGATAGCACACCTTCCAGGTAAGTACCTTGAACCATTAAATTGCCCAAGTAAGGATGAAAACCCTTCATATGAGGAACCCTTGGCTATTGAATTAAAATCTTTACCTAACAAATTAAAATATACTTATTTGGGAACCAACCACACAATGCCCGTAATTATTTCTTCTGAGTTGCAGCCAGAACAGGAACACAACTTGATAGAGATGCTGCGATAGCACAAGAAGGCAATTGAATGGTTAATTGATGACCTGAAGGGGATAAGTCCAACCGTTTGTATGTAAAAAATCCTTTTAGAGGAAGATCACAAGCCCATTGTTGAGTCCCAAAGGAGACTTAACCATGCCTTGAAGAAGGTAGTACATAAGGAAATAATCAAATGGCTTGATACAGGAATTATCTACCATATCTCTGACAATGCATGGGTAAGCCCTATACAATGTGTACCCAAGAAAGGTGGCATGACCGTAATAACCAATGAGAACAATGAGCTGATCCAAATCAGGACTATGACCGGTTGGAGGGCTTGTATGGATTACTACAAGTTAAATAAGGAAACAAAGAAGGATCATTTCCTATTACCCTTTATTGATGAAATGCTTGATAGACTTGCTGGTAAACCTTTTTACTATTTTCTTGATGGTTACTCAGGCTATAATCAGATTGCCATAGACCTAGAAGACCAGGCAAAAACTACCTTCACATGCCCGTATGGGATTTATGCATTTAGAAGAATGTCGTTCGGCCTCTTCCATGCCCCGACAACTTTTCAAAGATGCATGATGGTAATTTTTTTCGATATGATAGAGGACTTCCTAGAGATATTCATGGACGATTTTTCAATCTTTGGAGACAACTTCACATATTACCTCGGCAATATAAAAAAGATGCTGCAAAGATGTGAGGAATCCAGTTTAGTTCTTAATTGGGAAAAATACCACTTTATGGTGAATGAAGGCATAGTTTTGGGACACAAAATCTCATCACAGGGAATTAAAGTTGACAAAGCCAAGATAGATGTGATAAAGAAATTGCCTCCACTAATTTCAGTCAAAGGAGTTCGAAGTTTCTTGGGTCATGTAGGTTTTTATAGGAGGTTTATCTCTAATTTCTTAAATATTTCTAAACCTCTGTGTAACTTGCTTGAACAGGATAAGAAATTTGAATTTAGCAAGGAATGTACTGAAGCATTCGAGGTTCTCAAAGAGAAGTTGATCACCGTACCAATTGTAGTCCCACCAGATTAGGCCCTACCATTTGAAATAATGTGTGATGCAAGTGATCATACTGTCGAGGCAACACTTGGGCAGAGAAAGAACAACCTATTCCATGTCATATACTATGCTAGTAAAACTCTCAATGATGCTCAAATCAATTACACCACTACGGAGAAGGAATTACTAGCAGTGGTCTTTGCCTTTGACAAGTTTCGATCATACCTTAACGGAACAAAAGTGACTGTCCATACTGACCATTTGGCAATCAGGTACCTGTTCTCGAAGAAGGATGCCAAGCCCAAACTAATTAGATGGATCCTTCTTTTGCAAGAATTTGATATAGAAATCAAGGATATAAGAGGTACAGAAAAATAGGTAACCGATCACCTTTCCAGATTAGAAATTGGGGAGAAAAACAACCCACAAGAAGAAATACAAGATGCATTCCTAGATGAACACATCTTGTACATCTCGGTAATAGCAGAAGAATCTGTCGAGGCAGATACTATGGCAGTATACGACTATGTCGTTGTGCCGCTGTGGTAGTAACTAAGTACATTTCGGTAACATTGATAGAAGACCTTATCGTAGTCACAACCACTTCCTGGTATGATGATCTTATCAATTACTTAGCTAGTGGTGTTCTGCCTTATAACCTTAACCATAATGAAAAAAAAGGTTTAAGCATAATGCAAAGCATTATTTCTGGGATGACCCTCTTTTGTTCAAGCAATGTGCAGATCAGGTTATAAGATGTGTTTCAGAGGACGAGCAAAGGAAGTGCTCCAACACTGTCATGATTCACCTTGTGAAGGACATTTTGGAGGAAACAGAACAGTCGCCAAAGTGCTTCAATCAAGCCTTTATTGGCCCACACTCTTCAAAGATGCCCAACTTTATAACTGTGACCAATGCTAACGAACGGGCAATATCTCTAGACGTAATGAGATGGCATTGCAACCCATATTGGAAGTAGAACTATTTGATGTTTGGGGCATAGATTTCATGGGACCATTCCCATCATCTCAAGGCAATCTCTACATCTTAGTAGCGGTGAATTATGTATCAAAATGGGTCGAAGCAATTGCCACACCACACAATGATTCCAAGACTGTTCAGAAATTCCTCAAGAAAAACATCTTCACCAGATTTGGAGTCGCTAGAGCGATAATTAGTAATGAAGGTAAACACTTTGATAATAAACTCATTGTCACAGCCCTAAAAAAATTAGGCGTCACACACAGAATTGCTACAGCCTACCACCTACAGACAAATGGGCAAGCTAAAATATCAAACAGGGAATTAAAGCAAATCCTTGAAAAGATAGTAAACCCATCTCGAAAGGATTGGTCTCATCGTCTTGATGATGTCCTGTAGGCATATAGGATAGCTTACAAGACCCCATTGGGAACATCTTCATATAGGCTTGTATTTGGAAAAGCATGCCATTTGCTCGTAGAAATTGAACACAAAGCCTATTGGGCAGTAAAGAATTTGAACATGGAACGAGAAAAAGCTGGTCAGAAAAGATTGTTAGACCTTAATGAGATAGAAGAATTTCGAGCAGCAGCCTATAAAACTGTCAAGATATACAAAGAAAATACTAAATGATGGCATGACCGTAAGCTACTATCAAGGTAATTCCTGCCATGAAAGTAAGTCCTCCTTTTCAATTTTAGTCTCAAACTGTTCCTAGGCAAACTCAGGTCCAGATGGTCAAGCCCATTTGAAGTCGTTTAGGCTTACCCATATGGTGCAGTAACGATCAAATCACAAAGGGATGGGCATGAGTTCAAAGTGAATGGCCAACGTTTGAAGCACTACTTTGACCTACATAAAATGAGGACTATGGAGACCATCACTTTAGGAGATGCATTTGCATGCACTCCTATCATGAATTAATCTCATTATCTTATCTTTATTGTACTTTTAGGATTAGTTTTAGTTTAGAATTATTTTTTTATATTGCTTACGTTTTAATCCTTTTTTGTTGATGTTTATTTTTTAGGACAAAAATCAAGAATGAAGGTAAAATAATTCATATCAACAAATCCACTGTCGTGGCAGTGTACAGTGTTAGGGCCACAATAATAACAAATGGGCAGAACAACATAACGGCTAGTCTAGCGTAATTCCAAACTCAATAGTAAATGCTAACGGCTATAAACGACTAGTTGGATTAATGAGTTCAATACGACAATACAAGGCCGAGGCCTTTATAAACACTTTCTCACCTTGCACTATTCACTTTTGCATTCTTGAATTTTTTTAGAATTCTTTGTTTATCTCTCTTGCATTATTCCAAGCTTATCCCCAAGATCTCTTAACAACTTTCACAAACTCTCCAAGATCATCACTCCGCTTATCTCTATGACAGCTTAGAACAGATTCGCACCCGCCACTGTTAAAGAACGCTTCAACAAATCCTTTATTATTAGGCAGTTATGGGAAGAGCAAGGTTTCCAGCATTCAGACGAGAAAAACTATGGAATCAAGCACTATTTATTCGACAAAATAGAATATTGATAACTCCACAAAAAGGCTATATTTTAGGCCTTTTTACTTAAGTTATTGAGTGTCCTTAGGCTCATATATGTTCATTTTGTTGTGCATTTAGGTTCAAAACATTGGATTTAGTCTTGTAGATATGCCTTGACATTTTTATGTGGTAATAGGTGTTATTTAATGGGAAAGGTAATTCTTTTTAGTGGTGTTGTGCAGGTAAAGAAAAACGGAAGTTGAGACAATTTGTCATGGCATTCTCAGAAGGATAGCAAAAGGAAAATGCCATGGCAAAGCTAGAGAAATCCTAGACTAAGCTAAAAGACAAAGAGATAATTTGATAATAGTGTCAGCTGGTGCTACCACAATCGTTTGGGACCACTACAGCTGGGTACAGTCACCTCAGTAGGGGACCACAGTCACCTTTGCCAGTCCTGCAAAAATGTTAGGACAAAATGAGGGTAAAAATAGATTTTTGCACATCTTTTATGGTTTTCCACCCTCTTTAAAAGACATGGTGACCTACACAAAAGAGAGGCCTTTTTTGGGAGGAACACAACACAGAAAAAGAGGCACCTTTTGAGGCGGTTTTTGCGGCGGTGGAAAGCTCCCACCTTTCTCCTCCAACTTCTGGCCAAGGGGACCTCCATTGATAAAACTCGAAGGAGTAGTGTGCTAGGCACCCGAGAGGGGCTAGCAAACCAAGACGTCTCATGGTGGTTGAATAGCCGGCGTCGGTGCACACCGAGGTTGTCTTGTAGTCCTCCTTTCTTGTTTTATTTTCTTTTATCTTTTCATGAGGATGATTATAGATATTTAAGATTTATATGGATGATTTATCTTAACATTTAGCCCCACCATGAAGCTTTGTTTCGGTGATTGCTTTATGAATGACTATCTTTTATTTTGATTTAATATATTGCCTACTATGTGTTTGTATATTTGCTTTGCTCATTGTTGGTAATTATTTAAACATTGGAAGAGGCACGAGAGTGTCCATTGTTTAGATACATGTTAGAGTACTCAAGAGAGGCGTAACTATAGATCCTTAGATCATCCGAGAGGAGCTAAGCGAGGATCTACGTGAGCAATGAGTTCTAGACTGTAAATAGGGCCTAGTTGGATCTTAGAGCACTCGAGAGAGGCGTAGGTGAAGGCTTCAACGACTAAAATGAGTGTGCTTTATCGATAGACTAAGGTGTCATTCGCGTGACAGGCGAAAATACCATGGCATTTTAGTTTGTCAGGTTCCTATGACTCAAGAGAGCGGGAATATTTTAGAAACCTCTGTCGAGTAAGTATACACCGTAGTAGATATATGTTAGATAGGGGTAAGGGGTAGGAAACCATAGAATTCATCATCAGTCATTCCCTAGAGAGTTCATCAATAGCGAAGAAGTACAATATATTGTTTAACGTGTTCTTGCATTCTATTTTTGCCTCCGCATTTACAACATACTCTCTTTACTTTGCTTCTCATCTTGCGATCACTCTTCTATACACTCACATACCACCTTCATACATCCACCTTGCCGTCATCATCCATTCTATTTTGCCTTGGCAAATTTTAGTTGCTTGCACTCTAGAATTGCCATAGCATTTCCATCTTACACCTTCATCGTACATATCCATTTTCTCGTGTTTATATCTTTATCTTTGTTTTCTTTTTAGTGATAACCCTTTTTGCCTTGGTAAATTTGACTGCACACTTTACCCTAGATCCTCGTGGGAACGATACTCACTCACCCTATTATTACTTGTATGACTGTGTATACTTGCACATATATGCATGTTCACATACATCATTTATAGCACTACACAGAACACACCAAGTTTTTGGCGCCGTTGCCGGGGATCTATCTATCTAAAGTTTGTCATTTTTGTTTTGGCATTTTTGTTTTGCTTAGTTTATTCTTCTAGTTTAGTTTTACTTGTTTTATTTGTTTTTCTTTTCAGTGCATGTCCAGACGGTCTACTGACGGACCTCTCTATCCTATAATGCTTGAAATTGAGCGTTTGTTTCGTCAAAGAAGGCATACTTAGCATACAACTATGGACCCACCAGTTCAAGACCCAATAGTTCAAAATGCTAGGGCAAATTAGCACGCTGCTGCGCCTTGACCGAGAGCTATTAGGGATCATTTAAATCCTGTCTTGGATGATCTTAATCCTGGCATTGTGGCACCAGAAATTATAGCTATACATTTCGAACTTAAGCATGTTATGTTCAATATGCTTAACTCGATTGGGCAATTTGGAGGTATAGCGCATGAAGATGCAAGGCAACATATCAGGGCATTTTTAGAAGTTTGTGACTCATTCCGTCAACAAGGAGTTCATGAGGATGTCTTGAAACTCAAGCTATTTCCTTATTCTCTATGTGGTCGAGCAAGGGGATGGTGGAGTGGAGTACCATCCGGCTCGATGGAGTCATGGGCTGATCTATGCAAGAGCTTTTTACTACGGTATAATCCTCTGAATCTCAATACTCAACTTAGAAATAACATTGCTTCTTTACGACAAGGTGACGACTAGTCGATATGCTAATGTTGGGATCGATACAAGGGACTCCTTCATAAGTGTACAAATAATGGATTTCAAGATTGGACTCAAGTTGTAATGTTTTACAACGGAGTCAATGCACCAACTAGGATGATGCTAGATGCCTCGACAAATGGAACTTTGCTAGACAAATCATCCGAGGAGGCATTTGATATTCTTGATAGAATGCTAACAACGACTATCAATTTCCTTCTACAAGACTTGGAACTGGGAGGAAGGCACAAGGGACATTTGAGCTTGATATGAAAGATTCATTATCCGCCCAACTCTCAGCTATCACCAATATGTTGAAGAGCATTCAACGTTCCAATGAAGTGAAGGAAGTGAAGATAGCTAGTTTAGCATGTCTGATATGCCATGGCAATCATCACGAGAGGGAGTACCAAGGAAGCCATGAGACAGCGAATTATGTGAGCAACTTCAAACGAAGCAAAAATAATCCTTACTCGAACACCTACAATCCAACATGGAGACAGCATCCGAATTTTTCATGGGGAAACCAAGGACCCAATAATCCTAATCCCCAAGCACGAACCAAAATCAGCATGATCCCTAGAATTTTCAACCGAATATGCCCTAGCAAAATTAGAGCAAGGGGGCTGCATCATCATCTAATACTAGTTTTTTGGAGGTGACTATGCAAGATTTTATTCTAAGTACCAAGACGATGCTTCAAGAGCATACAACTGCCATCAAGAACCAAGGTACTCTACTACAAAGCCACAACGCTTCGTTGTGAAATTTGGAGAGTTAGTTGGCTAAATTGCCACGACATTTGGAGCGTCAACCTAGACGTCTACCGAGTGATACTGAAGTCACTAAGCTGCATGGTAAGGAGCATTATAGTGCAATCACAATTAGAAATGGTACTCAACTTAATCAGCAAGATAAGTTTAGGGGGAAAAAGTCTAAAGATTCCCTACCCGAACCTATACAAGAAGAAATGCCTGAGCAAAATCTCGAGGAAAAAGACCAAAAGAAAGGTTTGACAAAGGAACCTACCGATGGAGCGAGCAGAAATGCCACGGCAAAAACAGTTTCTACACCACCAGTGGAAGAAGTTAGACCCCTACCATCCTTTTCCCTTGAGGCTCAAGATGCACAACGATGAAATTCAGTTTAAAAATTTTGTGGACAAGTTAGATCAGCTATACATAAATGTCCCGCTATTGGAGGCAATTGACTAGATGCCTACCTACGCTAAATTTTTAAAGGAGATAGTCACGAAGAAGTGGAAGATGGAGAAGTTCGAGACAATTGCCACGAAAAAAGAGTATTGTGTTGCTGTGAGTAACCTACCATCAAAGAAGAAGGATCCATGCAGCTTCATTTTTCCTTGTGCCATTGGAGAAAAGTTTTTTGGGAAGGCACTTTGTGATCTTGGATCGAGTGTTAATCTGATGTCTAAGTCAATTTTTGTGAAGCTTAGCATGGGAGATGCGAAACCTACATCCGTCATCTTGCAGCTAGCCGATCGTTCCCATGTGAGACCTGAGGGGAAGATCGAAGATGTCATAGTGAGGGTGGACAAGTTTGTTTTTCCAGTCGACTTCCTCATACTTGATTGCGAGGCTGATGCTAATACACCAATTATCTTAGGGAGACCTTTCCTAGCAACCGGTCGCATTCTCATTAATTGTGAGAAGGGTGAGCTCACAATGTGTGTAGCAAATCAAAGATTGACCGTGAACATCAAAAATTCTCTCAAGTACGTGGATGACTCTAAAGAATGCCATATCATTTTGGAAGCAGATTATGAGAAATCTACAGAAGCTGATCAATTTTGCCATAGTAATTTCGTGTAGCTGGATGAGTATGAAGAGCTCACGAATGAAGAAGGGGAAGAGGCTAGTGAACCTTTATTGGAGTAACATCATTCTAGTCTGCTGATTGCTAGAAACAATTAAAGCTTCGAACCTCTCGATTTTGAGGAATTCAGTCCTCCCAAGCCTTCATTACTCGATGCACCAAAGTTGGAGCTAAAAATTTTGCCACAACATTTGAAATATGCTTATCTAAGTGAAAATGAGACCCTACCAGTTATTATTTCTACGAACCTAAATATTGATCAAGAAAGAAGTCTACTTGCTGTTTTGTCACAACATAAACAAGAAATAAGATGGACCATGGAAGACTTAAAGGGGATTAGTCCTACCATCTGTATGCATAAGATACTTCTAGAAGAATGCCATGACAAATCCGTAGAGTCGTAGCGTAGACTCAACCCGATCATGAAGCAAGTTGTTATGAAGGAGATTCTTAAATTGATTGATGCTAGAGTTATTTACCCAATATCGGATAGTTCATGGGTAAGCCCGATTCAATGTATGCCAAAAAAAGGAGGTACGACCATGGTGAGCAATGAGGACAATGAGCTATTGCCGACGCGAGTAGTAACCGGATGGAGGATTTGTATGGACTATCGTAAGCTCAACAAAGCTACAAAGAAGGACCACTTTCCTCTACCCTTCATTGACCAAATGCTAGATCGTTTGGCGGGAAAAACTTACTATTGTTTCTTGGATGGATATTCGGGTTATAATCAAATAGCTATCACACCGGAGGACCAAGAGAAGACCACTTTCACTTGTCCTTATGGTACTTACGCTTTTCTAAGGATACCCTTTGGATTATGTAATGCCCCGACAACTTTCCAGCGCTGCATGCAAGCTATCTTCTCCGATATGGTTGAAGACTCTCTTGAGATTTTTATGGAATACTTTTTTGTTTCTGGAGACAGTTTCTAGAAATGTCTTGGAAATTTAGCAAAGACCCTGAAGCGATGTGAAGAGGCTGACATTGTGCTGAATTGGGAGAAATGTCACTTCATTGTGATGAAAGGTATTGTGTTGGGCTATAAGATTTCACACAAAGGCATTGAGGTAGACAAAGCTAAGATTGATATGATCAAGAAGCTATCACTGTTGAAAAATATCAAGGGCATAAGCCTTGGACACGCAGGATTTTACTTGAGATTCATCAAGGATTTTTCCAAGATCTCCAAGCCCTTGTGCATATTGTTGCAAAGAACCAGCCTTTTGTGTTCGATCAAAAATGTCATGGCACTTTCACATACCTGAAGTAAAGCCTGATCGCTGCACCAATTGTTGTTCCCCAAGATTGGACACTACTGTTCGAGCTGATTAGCGACGCGAGCGACTCTGCCGTGGGAGCAGTCTTGGGGCAGTATCGAGGTAAAATTTTTCATGTCATTTATTATGCTAGCCGTACTTTAAATGATGTACAACTTAACTACACTACCACAGAGAAAGAGCTACTTACCGTGGTATTTGCTTTTGACAATTTAGGTCATACTTGATAGGCGTTAAGGTCATTGTTCACACTGATCACTCATCAATTAAGTACTTAATGACTAAAAAGGATGCCAAACCTAGGCTAATTAGATGGATACTGCTGTTGTAAGAATTTGATTTAGAAGTGGTAGATAGGAAGGGAACCGAGAACCAAGTTTTTGATCATCTTTCTAGGCTAGAAGTTAACCTAGAATCTCATGACAAAATTGATATACATGATGAATTTCCTGATGAGAAAATTCTTTATGCCACGGCAATTCCGTGATATGATGACCTTGCTAATTTTCTTGTTAGTGGTGTTTTGCCTTTTGACATAACTAGCCAGGGAAGGAAAAAATTCAGACATGACACGCAGTCATATTTCTGGGATGAACCATATTTTTTCAAGCATTATGCCGATCAAATTATCTGAAGATGTGTGCCGAAAGAATAGCAACGCGATATTCTGCATCACTATCACACAGGCCCTTATGGAGGTCACTTTGGAGGGATGAGGACTGCTACAAAAGTTCTCCCATCAGGTTTTTATTGGCGTACCTTATTCAAAGATGCCCAGGCATTTTACCAAGCCTACGCCCGATGTCAGAAAACTGGGAACATCTCTAGACGACATGAAATGCCATGACAAAATATATTGGAGGTCGAGTTATTTGACGTATGGGGCATAGACTTTATGGGACCATTCCCATCCTCATTTGGAGATCTATATATCCTTTTAGCAGTAGACTATGTGTCTAAATGGGTTGAAGCCATTGCAACACCAAGGAACGATGCAAAAACAGTGCTTAAATTTCTGCATAAGCACATTTTCACAAGATTTGGTGTACCAAGGGCTATCATCAGTGATGAAGGAACCCACTTTGACAACAAATTAATTGCCAAGGCATTACAAAGATATGGGGTACGATACAAAATTGCCACGACATATCATCCCCAAACCAATGGGTAAGCCGAGTTTTTCCAACTGTGAAATCAAGCAAACTTTGGAAAAAGTGGTGAATCTGAGAAGGAAGGATTGGTCACCAAAGCTTGCTGAAGTGTTATGGGCGTACCGAACAACTTTCAAAACCCCACTAGGGATGTCTCCATTTAAGTTAGTCTATGGCAAAGCATGTCACCTTCCGGTCGAACTATAGAATAGGGCTTATTGGGCAATCAAGAAACTCAACTTGGACGTTGATTTCGCTGGTGAGAGAGACTTTTAGAGTTGAATGAGATAGAGGAATTCAGGACCCAAGCTTATGAGATTGCTAAACTCTACAAGGACCGAACAAAGCGATGCCATGATCAAGCAATTTTGCCACGACATTTTTATGCGGGACAAAAGGTGCTCCTATTCAACTCAAGGCTGAAGCTCTTCCTGGGAAGCTGAAATCGAGGTGGTTCGGGCCATTTGAGATTCACCATGTATACCCCCATGGAGCTGTAGACATCAAGAATCCGGAAGATGGGATAATTTTCAAAGTTAGTGGCCAGCGTCTGAAGATCCACCACACATGAGCCCACGTGATGCGGGATAAACCTACCACACATCTTATAGATGCATGACGTACTGAAATGTCATGGCATTTTCAGTCTACTCCTGCTCATAAATAAATAATCGTTAAGTTTTTTTATTTGCTTTAATATGCTTAACCCTTTTAATCCTTTCTTTTAAATATTTATTTTTAGCTTATTTTACACCATTGGAGGTTGACGGCTGAAGGAAAAAGAAGAAGAAAAGTAGAAAACCCTACTTGAAACTTTGGGCGGCAAAAGACAAAGAATGAGGCTTTTTATTCTTTTATTTTGAAATTCAAAATCAAAAAACCCTCTCTCTCCTATTAAAAACCTGACAACCTTATTCTCCACACCCAATCAACCTCCTCCACACGTTCTTAGACATAACCCCCACAAAGATAATAAAGGTCTCACCTTTATTATTTTTAACTTTACTCTCAATCTTCTTCTTCCCCAAACATCCTCCATAGCCGAAAATCCTCCTTCTTCATTAAAGAAAAACTTCAAGCTTTTTTACTTTATCTCCTTTCTTTCAAATCAAAGATGGTACACACAAGACCTTTAGGATCCGCACCACCCCTCCTCCCGTTTTTGTATACCAAGCGGCGGAAGAACGATTCAAAAGCTTCAAAAATCGAAGACTTTTGTTTGAGCTAGGCTTCAACCTCTCAGATGAGATGGGACCAGAGGTGACGGACGTGGTGGCGCAACACCACTGGAAAAATTTCGCCGCCCATCTAGGATCCGTCAACGCCACCTTAGTGCACAAATTCTACGCCAATATCCATAGCCCAGACCATAAATCCATTTATGTCTGGGGCAAAAACGTTCACTTCACCAACACCGCTATAAATTGATTCTTCAAGATTTCCCAAAGAGTGGACCGTTACACCAAAAAGGAAGAAGAGGAGGATTATGAAACCTACGAGGGAGTGAAGGAAGACTTATGTTTGTTTAAGACTGAGTGGAATGGTCAACAAGCGGCAAGGCACACGGTGAATCGAGTCTTTACTTCCCAACGTCCGGTTGTGGAGCCACTTTGTTATATACAAGTTGATGCCTACCTCGTATCACACCACTGTGAGTTTCCCCACCTTGTGTTGTACATTCCATTCTCTTTGGTAGCCCCATAGATATAGGGAGGATTCTTGTGCAAGAGACGCACGCTTGTTGGAAGAGACCCAAGAGCACCCTCATATTCCCAAACCTAATCACGATTTTATGCCAGAAAAAAGATGTCCCGAAAGATCAGTATGATGAGATTTTAGAAGGAATGAAAGGGTTATATGCTGAGAAGATGACAGCTTTAGTGGGAAACATATATGAGCAACCCAAATCTTCTCATGCTGCTGCTGCTAGAGGAAGAGCCTCATTCTACAAAGATGAGGCACTGGAGCTATCCAAGAATTCCATGGCAAAAGTGGATGAGTTGTCTAAGGATCTCAAAGAATTCATCCTCTACACGAAGGAAAGAGACGAAGTCATCAAAGCTTACCTGACAGAGCAACTTCCTCCATTCGATCAAGAATTTCCTACTTTCTCGGACTCAATATTGCCCACTGTAACAGAAAATACCACGGCATTTACAGCTGCTTCAACTCTGACCAGGCGAGCTACACCTAATCTAAATTAATTACCATCCCCAGCTGAGCCGTTTGAAGAGGCATGACCAATAGATCCAGAGACCGAGGAACAAGACTAGAAAGCACAGTCACCAGCACAAGAACAAACTCATGAAAATGTCACGGCATTTTCAGAGGAGCAAGCCTAGACTCAAGATCAACCGGACCCCACTCTTGAAAAGGATCATGGAGCCAGTTTCATTTCTTCACTTTTTGAAGACCCGTCAGCACCGCCAGCACAACAAGAAGAACACCAACCAGCAGCCCCTATAGTTGATTCATCAATGCCCTCTCCTACGAGGAAGAAATCAAAGCGCAAACTCAAAATGTCGGCTGGAAAACAACCCACCCCACCTTCAGCTGCTAACAAATCAAAATCATGGGGAGCCGATGAAGAGACTAACCCTGAAGTCAGCCCACCCCCGTTGAAGCATCGAACATCGCATCGTATTGCCACCATACCGCCCAAGTAGCCAACGTACATATCATTGCATTTTATTGCATTGCATTTAACATAGTTTAATTTTTTAGTTGCATTGAGGACAATGCTACCCTCAAGTTTGGGGGAGGTATCGTTCTTTACTCTACTTTATGTACATGATGGCAGTAGTTGTAGAAATATGCCATGACATTTGTAAAAGTTTAGGTTAAGTTTTCAGTGTTATAGTTAGTGATGCCCGATGATGGTATACCTTATCTGGCCAATACTGATTTGAATATGCATGACTTGGGATTTGAATAGAACTTGCTTTAGGATTTGGTTGGTTGTTATTACTTTATGGTTACATGAGTATATATTCTCCATGCTTAGGGAAGTTAGAAAATTTTTATAGAATGTAAACTTGAATAGCTTAGCATGCTTTAATGAACTGTTTTGTTAATAGAGAACCCAATAGATTAGTATTAGAAGATAAGAATAAATGTTTGGACATATTTGTAGAGGGATACTCCGCTATGCCATGGCATTTTCATGTGCATATGAGTTACTAAAAGAGGCATAGGGTGACGCTACACTTTTAACTTGCTATGGTATTGCCTGGATACTATGTTTAAATAAATGGCAGCTATGGCATGAGTAGAAGGTAGTGTGACAAGTTGGCTCCTCTAGTAGCAGTTTGTTGGCATTTATTTAAAAAAAATTATATACATATACATGGGGAGTATTAAAAATGTGCTTTAATGAACAAACATGCCTTGCTAGAATAGTGAACATTCCTTAGAATTTTTTTAAGTTAACTAAGCATGGATAGGATACACTCACTCACATACACATTCGCATCTGACCTGGTCCTAGGGCAGTGTTCTTGCAATTTCCTCGAGTCTTATATGTTTATGCCGTGACATTTTCTGAGGGCTGAAACTCTAACCTATTGCTTACCTAGATTTTGAACAATGTTATGACTTTCTTTATCTGCTAGCTGTTATCCATTGCTTGAGGACAAGCAATAACTTAAGTTTGGGGGTATGGTAACTCCACAAAAAGGCTATATTTTAGGCCTTTTTACTTAAGTTATTGAGTATCCTTAGGCTTATATAGGTTCAGTTAGTTGTGCATTTAGGTTCAAAACATTGCATTTAATCTTATAGATATGCCTTGACATTTTTATGTGGTAATAGGTGCTATTTAATGAGAAAGGTAGTTCCTTTTAGTGGTGTTGTGCAGGTAAAGCAAAACGAAAGTTGATGCAATTTGTCATGGCATTCTTAGAAGGATAGTAGAAGGAAAATGTCATGGCAAAGCTAGAGAACCTCTGGGCTGAGCTAAACGACAAAAAGATATTTTGATAAGAGTGATAGCTGGTGCTACCACAGCCGTTCGGGACCACTACAGCTGGCTACAACCACCTCAATAGGGGACCACAGCGAATATGGCCTATATGCGAGCCACGTCAGTAGGGGACCATTGTCACCTCTTCCATCCCTTTAGAAATGCCAGGAAAAAATGAGGGTAGAAATGAATTTTTGCACATCTTTTAGGGTTTTCCACCCTCTTTAAAAGACATGGTGACCTACACAAAAGAGAGGTCTTTTTTGGAAGGAACACAACACAGAAAAAGAAGCACCTTTTGAGGCGGTTTTTGCGGGAGTGGAAAGCTCCCACCTTTCTCCTCCAAATTCCGGCCAAGGGGACCTCCATTGATAAAACTCAAAGGGAGTGGTGTGCTAGGCACCCGAGAGGGGCTAGTACACCAAGACGTCTCATAGTGGTTGAAGAGCTGGCGGTGGTGCACACCGAGGGTGTCTTGTAGTCTTTCTTTCTTGCTTTATTTTCTTTTATCTTTTCATGAGGATGATTGTGTTTAAGATTTATATGGACGATTTATCTTAACATTTAGTCCCACCATGAAGCTTTATTTTGGTGGTTATTTTTATGAATGACTATCTTTTATTTTGATTTAATATATTGCCTACTATGTGTTTGTATATTTGCTTTGCTCATTGTTGGTAATTATTTAAACATTGGAAGAGGCACGAGAGTGTCCATTGTTTAGATACATGTTAGAGTACTCAAGAGAGGCGTAACTATAGATCCTTAGATCATCCGAGAGGAGCTAAGGGAGGATCTAGACTGCAAATAAGGCCTAGTTGGATCCTAGATCACTCGAGAGAGGCATAGGTGAAGGCTTCAACGACTAAATGGAGTGTGCTTTACCGATAGACTAAGGTGTCATTCGCGTGACAGGCAAAAATACCATGACATTTTAGTTTGTCAGGTTCCTATGACTCGAGAGAACGGGAACACTTTAAAAACCTCTATCGAGTAAGTATACATCGTAGTACATATATGTTAGGTAGGGGTAAGGGGTAGGAAACCATAGAAGCCACCATCAGTCATTCCCTAGAGATTTCATTAATAGAGGAGAAGTACAATATATTGTTTAACATGTTCTTGCATTTTGTTTTTGCCTCCGCATTTATAACTTACTTTCTTTACTTTGCTTGTCATCTTGTAATCACTCTGCTATACACTCACATACCAACTTCATACATCCACCTTGCCATCATCATCCATTCTATTTTGCCTTGGCAAATTTTAGTTGCTTACACTCTAGAATTGCCATAGCATTTCCATCTTACACCTTCATCGTACATATCTATTTTCTCGTATTTATATTTTTATCTTTGTTTTCTTTTTAGTGACAACTCTTTTTGCCTTGGCAAATTTGATTGCACACTTTACCTTAGATCCTCGTGGGAACGATACTCACTCACCCTATTATTACTTGTATGACTGTGTATACTTGCATATATATGTGTGTTCACATAAATCATTTATAGCACCATATAGAACACACCAAATATCAAGAATGGAAAAGCTTTTGCTTGTAACTCGCATAGGCCAATGCAACGATGGTGCGAGAATATTATACCCAGGGGCCGAGAAAAGACTCACTGTATATCCACTATCGAGGCAGACCGGTTCGACTTGATGCCAAAACCATCAACTTGTTCTATGGCCTCCACCTTGCTCGTGATGATCATTCCGCATTTATGGAGGACATCAGCAATGAGGACTACGAACTGATCAAAGACGGTCTCTGCTATGATAATACCAATTGGGAAACCGAAGCCCACAGATGCTCTGTGGAAAGACAAAACCTAAGGCCCGAGGCGAAGTTGTGGAACACGTTCGTCAAACGATGCCTCATCCCAACATCCCATAATAGCACAGTCAACAGAAGGAGATTAGTTCTCATCCAATCCATCATCAATAAAAGAAGCATTAATTTGGGGAACTGATCATACGGGAAATTTACGAGTGCGGTAAGAAGGACAAGGGACATTTATATTTTCCATATTTAATCACGGGTCTTTGCACTGTTGCAAGTGTACCAGTTATAGATACGGATGAATTTACTGCTTAAAGGAGTGATTGGACAAGGGAGTTCTACCAAAAAGTCATGCAAATAACCCAGACAGAACCAGTCCAAAAAACTCCACAACCATGCACTGCTGATACAACTGTTAGGGCCCAGTACACGGCAGACATACTTACTGCATCCCACAGCACTGCCATGGTGGATCTCTACCAGGAAATACTCCAAAAGATGGCGGCCATGGATCTACGACAACAACGGTACATGGAGTACCAAAGAGATTTCAACACCACAATAGCCCAGATGATGATCAACAATTTTCCGAATCAAGGAGTGTAATTTCTAAAATTTCCTCCAAATATGTTTGTCACAACTGCGCCATACACTGAAACAACATTGACCCAAGGAGGATCGCGACTATTCTATGCTACTTGACCACAACAACCATTCCATACTGCTGGCCCATCACAGCCACTAGATCCCGCTGCGGCATCTTCGGCCAGTCGAAGGCCATCCAAGCGGAGAGCAGTCTTCAGCACTTCACCAGGCTCTCCTATCATCATGAGGTGTCTATCGGCAGAGATAGACGCTTACATGAAGCAAACTCCTCTTGCCATTGGGCCAAGCACTCAACACGCCAGGGTAGAGGCAATGGCTGTTGAAGATGAGGACGAGACAAATATAATGCCTACTGAAGAAATTGATGATGAAGAAGAAGGAGAAGAAGTCAACGCTCCATTGCGAAGGACCCCACCTACCATAGTTCAATCGCCCAGACAAGACAAAGTTAGCTATCACCAGCACAAGAAACAAAAACAAAACTATCAGCAGTAAGACCACAAAAACTGATCGTTACTAGCAGTTTTTCGGAGACTATTTAATCTCTACACCGTTATGCTGCTTTTATCCCTTTACTTGTTTATTTTTATGTTTTATTTCCTACTTTGTGCTATAATTCATTTTTATGCTCAGTTCGAGTTTGGGGATGTAGATTCACTACCGAGACAGTTCACTACCGCGGCCCTGCCATGAAAGAAAGTACTTAAGTTAATTTTGAAAAAAAAATTGTCTAACACCTTACTTGAAATATTATCCATACTTTTGCACTACTCTACATCAGTATTGCCTTAGCTTATTCTCTTTAGGCAATAGAAATCCTTCTCCTTGCCATGGCTAGGTCTTGTTTAGAAGGCTTAACTTTAGGGTACTTAAGGAAGAAAACATAGAATCTTGCTATAAGATTGACTATAAAAATACTTTTGGGACTTATTTAATTACAAGAATTCTTTTAATGAACTTAGATGATAAAGACTTAGATTTTTGGGAATATTGACTAGAGGTGCCTATCACTGGCTCTAAGATTCACTCTTCTTCATGCTAGAGGTGCCCGAAATTGGATCTAGTATGCTAATATATATATATATATGATGAGAAAACACAATCCTTGAGAAGCCCGAAATTGGCTCAAGTAGTTGTTGTTGAACTTAGAGTTTGTCTAAGAAAGCCTTTAATCAAACTTGTTCACAAAAACTCACATATTCACAAAATCTTACAGCTTGATTCCGGGTTAGTCCTTGGGTAAATGAAGGGTTAAGGCTCAAGAATAGGTATAATCATGGTGGGGAGAATAGATGAAAACATAAGACCAACAGAGAATAAGGTATGACAATTTGATTGTTTGCATTGCTTGAGGACAAGCAATAGTTTGAGTCTGGGGGGTATGATAAGTGCTCAAAAGAATACCTCTTTTTACACCTTTCATGGACAATAATTACTTAATCTACACCTACTTGGTCTAATGCATGAATTTAATGTGTGATATTTCGATATTTTGCTTTTATGACATATAAAGATGAAATTTATAGAAAATGTAAGCTTTAATGCACCTTTGTGCATTTACAGGTAGACTTGGGTCGGGGTAGTAACACTAGGGTCACGATAGCATGATAAGAAAACCTGGAAAACAGTAAAAGACAACGAGTAAAAATGGGTCAATGAAGCAGACCCTGATCGAACCAGCCACAGATGGGAGCTTCTATTGATGAAAGTTGAGCAGATATAGAGTTAAACCTCCACCGGGGCAGCAGATGCAACCTGCCGAGGCGGGGAATTCCAAAAATACCAAAAATCAAAGTGGTGATCAATTTGAACAACATAAAAAGCTGGATTTTTCTAGACACTTTACGTGGCAATTGGAATTCGAGAAGATGGTGTAAAGATGGAAAGAATCAAATTAAAGAGATACACCTTTTTAAGGAAGGAAACTTCGAAAACAACTTTCCTTCTTCTCCAAGTCTGATGTTGCCCTAATTTTGTCCTATATAAAGGAGATGTCGCTTAAGAGGAGGACACATGACGATAGAGAGGAGAGTTCACCATATACTTTAAAGTTTTCTTTGTTTTTATTATGTTTTAAACTCTTCTAGGGCTTAGGTGAAAGTTGTAGAGTATCTATTTATCTAATATCAAAAGAGTTATATTCACGAAATGAATAAGTACGGTATTTTTCTAGTCGGAAAATACTAACTCGGCCTAGGGATAGGTTAGAGTTTCAGCGACTAAAAGAAGTGTGAGATTGGTTGGTGAATATAGTTGATTCACGTCGGGAGGTATCATCAAGGACTAGCCATCAACAGTACTTCGACTTAAGGATAAGCGGAATCATCAGAGGACACTTTACCGAACCTTGGTAAAGTCCACCCAAGAGCAAGGGATTGCCGCGGCGGACATAACTCTTCACCGTCGAGGCAGTAAAACTGCAGTACTGCCGAGGCAGTGTTGTGTAATTGCGTTGGGCAAGAAACAAGACAATTGAATCCACAATATAACACAACTGGATCCTGATCATTCTCTCAATTTGATTTTATTCTCATTCTCTAGTTTTCTTTATTATTCAAGTTGTTTAGTTTAATTGGGAATACCCAAATTAATCTGTGTTTTATTTTATTTCTTTTGTAGAGCGAGAAGAGGAAAGAAAATATATTAATTACATCAATCCCCATGGAGGCGATACTCGATGTATTTATGACTTTATTACTTGCGAAGTGTACACTTGCACTAATTGCGCAACTCTTTCTACACGCAACAAGTAGAAATGTACACTAAGCTTTGCTAGCTCAGCGTGCAGAATTATGTTTTTTCCGTTGTGTAAGTGACAAGAAACTTCGGAGGAGCACATCGAGGAGGATTTCCCAGCATCTGAGTCGTGAAAGAGTATAATACTTTATCTTTAATTTAAATTTATTGTATTCATGGGACCTTAATACAAATTGAGTCTGTATTTTATTTTGAATTTTATTTTGAGTAAGATGATGTATTTTAAAATGGAGCTCCTATGTATAAACACTTTTGTTTTATTTTATTTTGAACTACACTGATTTATGAAATGTAACATTTTTAAAGATTTTGGAACACGTGTTTTAATAATTCAATGATTATTATATAAAATTCTTATTTTTTTCTACTAATTTTATTTACTCCCTTTCCCTAAAAGGGAGCCAATAACAAGATAATAGCTAGAAGAATCTAACTCACTTATTTCTCCAGATTTGCTTTCATTTTCTTCAATTAGTTCTATCCTACAATTATTCAAATAACTTATCATTAGTTGGAAATGTAAAAATATTCTTATAACTAGAGATAGTTTTCCTCACCTGTAGACTAAACATTGAAATGGATTATATTTGATGCAAATTTTAATAATATCTTTTGAAATTGTGATTTTAGAGCAATATTTCTTGTCATATACTTAATATAACAAAAACTAAATCAAAATTACTTGTAGTAAATTAAAATAGAGTTAATTAATGAAAATAAAAAAAATTGAAAACTTGTTTAAAGTGTTTGATACTTTTAGTATTTGCTGGAATCCTCTAATAAAATCCAACACAAATCATTATATTGGAACAAATAAATGGATCGAAGCACTTGATTTCCAAGAACTTTTGATAAAGAGTTTCCGAGATCATTACGTCGAAAGATTGTTCTATCTTGCTCATCTAATTTTCGTTAAGTTTTTCTTGAGCAAACATTGCAGCAAGTAAAGAACAGAGGCAAGTCTATAACTAAGATTACACCGTTTTTCTAGATATATGTCTGTAATCCATGGCCAAGATACCAACTCTTTTCAACTTGGAAAATTTTGTACAAACTCCGACGAGTTCGAGGAGTTGAGCTTTTGATTTGATCGTTTTCGTTTCAAATGAGCTTTATCATTATCCAAAGCTATTTCTGGTTGAAGTTCAGAGAGAGCCCTGACCATGTCCAATGTCTTCTTCCAGCTTCAATAATTTTGAAGGCATAAAATATAATATGTTATAATTTAATACATAAACTAATACTTTTATATATAAATATTGGCAATTATTTCATACAAAGCGGTGAAAACTGACAAATTTTTATAAGTGCTTTAATATTATGTTTTAAGATTGATGGGTTATGGTTAGAACAAAGAGCTTGAGGTTAGAAATTAGGGTTTATATGTTAAAACCTAAGCCCTTAATCATATTACATAGATCTCTCAACTCTAACACCTAAATTTTAAATCCCTAGTGATATTATATTAAACTCTAAACTCTAATATCTAAGTCTTAAGTTATATGAGTAACACCTAAATTCTAAACACAATCCATCAATTATAGATCCCTAAAACTAAACCACAACATCTAAACCCTAAATTTTTAACCCTAACTCCTAAAGTCAAGGGATTTATTTAATTTTATATGTTTTTGGTTAAATAAACTTAATTGCTCTATTGAATATTTCATATGAATCAAGAGTTAAAACGATTATTAAAAACATAGAATAAAAATCTCTTATCCTCTAATCATGTCTTCTTGCATATTTCATCTTAAAAAAATATTTAAAATTAAATTCTAACTCTAATCTAATTTCCATATCATAAGTTATAAACCCTACACCTTAAAAAATGCACTCTACACCTAATTTTCCTAACCACAATCCCTAACCTTAAAGGTTAAATCCTAAACTCACAAATTTAAAATGGAGGCACTAAAGAAGGGGCAATAAAAAGCACAACTTGTTTGATAGTTCAAAAACAAACTCTCAAAAGAAAATGGTTTACAGATTGCCAAGTCCATTTTATTTTGCCAAACCATACCAGAAATGAGTAATTTGTCTCCCCTTGGACACTTGCTCCAAATGTTATCCAAAAAGCCTTTATTTTTCTGCAAAGATAAAAGGAGAGCTTAAGCAAGACATGGTTTGTGAGGTATCTCTAAAAAACAAGTTCATCAATGCAATATTCAAAACCAAATTAAAACCATGTCTTGCAACTTTCTTGCTAATTCAAAACATGCTTAACCAAAACATGCACATAATGATACTCAAATCAAATATATGAATCATGCATATTGACATTTAAGTGACAAGCTTGTTGTGAACCATAGGCTCACCGAATACACGGATTCCTTATTCCATATTTAGAGACACTTAGTTTCAACATGTATTGGTCAGACACAAAGTCACCCTTGTATACAAGTTATCCCACTTTGCACGGTCGGATACAAAATCACCCTTGTCTACGTAGGGTCATCTATCTGCACGGTCGGACACTAAGTCACCCCTTTTTTACATATAGGCAAGCACTAAACGCACGGTTGGATACATAGTCATCCTTGTTTACGTGTAAGCAACATCAACATTTCATATAATCTTTATAGTGCATTTTATCTAATGACATGTCATTTGTATTAGTAACCATAATTAATGTCACTAAGCCAATATCACTTCGATCATGCATGCTAACTTGCTGAATTACAATGCTTTCAAACAATGTCCACCAAAGTGAACCAAAATCATGCTCAACGACTTATTCAAAGATGAGGCAATAACCGTATTTTTTTCTGAAACCTTCTCATGCTTTCAAAAGTCATGAATACCATTATAAGTCGTGCATTTAAAGCAACTAACACATGCATTAATCATTTCAAAATCTAACTTATGCCTTTAAAACATTTCTAGGAAGGCATTTTCTACAAATCCAATGCAATATAATCAAAATATATGGAATGCTTCCTTAACCATAAAAATCACTTACTCTTGAACTATGGAAAGCTTTTCTACTATTCCATAGTCCCTAAAATAGAACCAAACTTTTACGAAATGCTTCTTAACCCGATTTCACTCACCGACAAGCAAAACAATCCTTCGCCGATGCTCCAATAGTAACACCAAAACACCAGCCACTTAAGAGTCTTCTTGGGTCTCTTGTATATCACAAAACAGAGCACATGCACATTAAAATATGCTCAACACAACAACAACACTAAACATCAACCAACTCCACCAAAAACCAAGCCGAAAAGCAGAAAACTAAGCCGAAACGTCCCAAATACTATACAAGCCACCAACCTAACGAATCTAACACCTAAACCGCATCTATTATGAACTAAAAACACTTTTACACCCACCTTATAACTCCAGACAAAATAGAGCATCAAAAACAACCCATAAAACCATCTGAAAACCTCTTCTAACAATACTGATTCATTTTTCCAGGATTAAAACCATGTGAGATCATTATAGAACTAATTTACTTATTCAATTAAGTATAATTCCATAAAGATTCGTCCTAGTTAAAACCTTAATCAAGATCATATATATATTCTTGAAATTTCCATTAAAACTCCAAATTCTTGGATTATAACACAAATCAAGTTAAAATCAATGATTAGTAGGTCAATATCTTGAGAATATCAAATAAAGAACATTAGAATTGAAGATAAAACATAAAATTTCCTATGAGATGCTTTTACCAAAATTGACATGAATTTCTCTCTTGATTTTTTCTTGAAATTGGCTTTGGATTTTTTTAAAACAAATTGGGAGGTTTTGATGAGGTTGGAATGCTGATTAAAATGAGATGAATCTTGATAAAACTGGAGAAGAGTTGAGCAAAGGCATTTGAGAAACATGGAGAGAAAATTAGAGAAAAATTGATGAAGTAGGAAAATAATGGAAAATATGATTAAACGTCAATTAAAACCAATTTTGGTGAGAGATCTCTAATTAAAATATTTTAGGTTAATGACCCTCTATGGTTTCTAAGCTTTAGCTAAATTCTTAATTTAGTCACAAAACCCAATTTTCAAAAAATTTAAAATTTTGCCACTAACTTTTCAAATTTTACATTTTAGTCACTAAAATAGAAATTGCACTTAATTAAAGCAAATTAAAGCCCAGTTGACCCTCAATTAGTCTTAAATCATTATTTAAACATTTTCTAAACCTTTTCCAGAATTTACTACTCTCCCGATTAAAATATTAATATTTTTAATTTCTCGGAATGACTGAACCAAAGAAATCCGATTCAACCTAAGTCGAACCTCTTTAATAAACACTAAAACTTCTAGACACAAATAAACATCCCTTATTTCAGATGACAACACAATATCTCTTAAAACCCTTAAAAACCTTAATTAAAATCTTTTCGAAACACACCAAACTTCTCCTAAACCTATAGTACGAGATTAAGGACTTTAAAAACACATTATAAACACCATATTACTAACTCAATCGTGTAATTAGGATACAAAAATATTGGATCAAAACCCTTAGACGAAAATTGAATATTTTTTTTTATCAAAAACCATTTTTCTAAAAACAAAGGATTAAAACGATTTCACCAAGCCAATAACTTGGGAATTTCAATAAAAAAAACTTTTTTAAATTAGAGGATTGAATGTTTCTTACCTCCAATTTTGAGCTAACCAACTTCCATGTTTTTTGAGAAAGAAAATGAGTGAAAAACATGAATTTTTGAAGAAGAAAAGCTACAAATATGTATTCGAACGAAAATTAATGAAAAGATTTTGGTTTACCTTTGAAAAGACAGCTGCTCTCTACCTTGGAAAGAGGGAAAACGAAAATTAGAAAAAAAAATTTAGGTTTTGAAATAAAAATAAGGTTTTTTATAATTTAAATCAAGTTATTTGAGTTATTAATTAAAATTTTTTGTTAAGTGTTAATTAAATAAGCCCATGAAAGTTTAAATCAATTAGAATAAAGATTGGATCAAATCCCTTTAAAGATTCAAAGTTTTGGTTTAGTTTATAACATTGTTCTCAAGTTTTCAATTTTTACAAAATGGTCAATAATTTCAAAATCCTGGGGATTCACGAGTAAATTTTCGAAATTGAAAACAATTTTTTTAGTATTTAATCCATAAGTTATTACGATTAAAAACAATTTTTTTAGTATTTAATCCCGAACTAAGCTAAACCGATCCACTAACTTCAAAGCCAATTTTTGGGACGTTACAACTCTCCCCCACTTAAGAAATTTCATCCTCGAAATTACCTAGTGGAAACAGATAAGGGAACAGCTCTTCCATGTCTGACTTTTGTTCCCACGTGATTTCCTTAACACCTCAAAGTCGCCAAACCACTTTAACTAACTCGATGGTCTTACCACGTAGAACCTTAGAATCTGATGCTATAATCTCTATTGGCTCCTCGTCATAGGAAAGATCTAGATTAAGCTCTTCCTCTCCCACAGGAAAAACATGCGATGAATCCGATCTATACCTCCAAAGCATCGATACATATGATTATCAGTTATAAAATTTATTCAATGTTGTTGTTCGACATGTCAATACCATAATAATTAACAACTATATATGTTGATTAAATAACTAAATTAATTTAATTTAATAATTTATAGATTTAATTAAATATATTTTAATCTAACGATTAAATTAATTATGTGGTAAAAATTTTGAAACTAAGATATTCTTTAACAAAAAAAAAAATAATTCACTTCATTAAATGTGACACACGTTTTAAGATATAGTTTCCCCGAATAAAATCATAGTTACTAAAACAATTTTTTTAATGTAAATCCTAGAAATGTAAATACATATAATTCTTAAATGATGCGAATTAGTGTATATAGAAAATGAATGTAAGAAAAAGCGATATGATTTCTAAATATGGCATCTTTATTGTGTATTACGTGGTATAAATTAGACAATTTTTATAAATTTTTACTTTATTATATAATTTTATATTTTAAAAAATTACTTGAAAGAAAGATATATAATTTTAAATATAATATCTTTATCAAATATCGTGTTGCATAAATTAAACAATCTCTTTATATTTTATTTTATTACCTAATCAACTTTGAACTCTCCCTAAATAAGTCGAATCAACTTTGAACTATACAAGAATGATAATTTCACCTTTCATACAAATTTCACTCTGAAAAGAAATATTTAAGTATAATATAAATATATAATTTATTTTGAAAAGTTCTTTAGTGTTGTAATTAATGATAGAGAATCTTAACTACTTGATTCCACATTTCATACCCTTTTATGGAGTATACTAAAGGATTTGGCTATCCTATGTATGACACATGCATACGATAATGATGCTTTATTAGTTAACTATTTAAATTTTACACATCAATTAAAAAATATTTAAATAAAATTGTACAATTTTTTTAACATGAATTATATAATTTTTAAATATAACATCCTTATCGTATGTCCTAAATTATATTTTCTAACATAAAATATATAATATTTAAATATAACATATTTATCGTATATTATGTGGTATAATATCGATAATAAATAATGAATAAAGTTTAAAAGATTCGATTTTGTCATGCACACATCGCTATATGTTGTAAATTATATTTGAATTTGGATTAAAAACCCTAAACACCATTCATTGCTTCATACTTTCTTCCCACCAAAGTTACCTCTATATAAACCCTATTATCCTCTATAATAAACTATTTCTTCTTTCAGGTGTTTCCGGCGATGATGGATTCATAGCTTGAGATATTATAACCTTCGAGAACACTGACGGACCGAAAAATGGCCCAATGGTGGCCTTCCGTTCTAGTTCCAATTTGTCGGTCTTGTACCGTTGTAGCTTCAAAGGTTACCAAGATACCTTGTATGTTTACAAAAATCTCCAATTCTATCGTGAATGTTATATTTACGGAACCGTTGACTTCATTTTCAGATTCACCATTGTTGTCTTACAAAAGTGCAACATCTACGTCCGTCGACCGATAACCGGCCAAGCGAACACTATCACAGTAGATGGGAGAGACAATCCGCAAGATAATACGGACATAATCATCCATAATTCACACGTGATGGCAACGCAGGATTTGAAGCCGGTTCAAACTTGATCAAGACTTATTTGGGGAGGCCATGGCAGAATTATTCAAGAACAGTGTTTATGAAGACTACTTTAGATGATTTGATTGATAGAGAAGGGTGGTTAAAATGGGAAGGACGCTCTTTAAACACCATTTACTATGGTGAGCATATGAACACTGTCCCTGGAGCCAATATCAGTAGACGGGTGAAATGGGATGGATATCATAATTTAACCGAACCCGAAGCCAAAAATTTTAGTGTGAAAAACTTTTTAATCGGAAATTCTTGGCATCCGAGTACCAGAGTTCCATTTGATGCTGGATTGTGATAGTTGATGTTGAAGTTAAATAGTGCATATATATATAGTTGATAAACATAGTAAGGTGTAATTAAATAAAGTTGAATTTGTGGAAGAAAAATAAAAATTATTATATAATTGACAAGCGTCGAATTGTCAAATAAATAATTCCTATTTCTCAAATTAAATAAAAGAATAGTATAGAGAAAGTAGGGTCGATCCACAGGGACTAAGAAATTTCCAACGTTGAATTGAATTAATCCTGATAAAAAAAACAATAAATTAGAAAATGAGGGTTTGATATTATAAAACTAAAAATAATCTTAATCTAATAATAACTGAAATTAAATGAAAATAAATATTTGAAGTAATAAATTTAAAGGATATAGCCTCAAGCTTCGCTTCGCCTCAAATCTCAATTGATCATCGAAATAGATTTTACTTCAAGATCCATGTCAGTTACAGTCTACAAGGCCCAACCCTTGTAACTTGCTTCTCCCTTCGGTAAACCAATATTCCCAAGTCTATCTCCGGAATTCGGTATTTGCTGGACTAACCACGCCTATCGCCGTTAGTGCCAATACAACTTTAAGCACTAGAAAAGCCTGACTCGAGTTATAGCGTCTCACAGAGAATCAAACCCGATCTTGATTTCCCTTAGTGGACCGCCACCAAGTTTGTTCACAGGAAGCCAAATTTGCTACCAGCCGATTTTTCTTCCCAACGATAGATCTAAACAATCTTCAAGTCAACGTGCACTTTTTGAAATGAAGGCGTCGAGATCATTAAAGGAAAAGCCGATTGTCAATCCTTGATTTCAGAAAATCAAGAATGTTATCCGAAGGAATTAAGTGCTTCACGATTCTCACAATATGGATTGAGTCGTCACTTAGCTTTCGGCTAAATGAAAGTTTAGCTAAGCATGAATGAGATCATACTTAGCATTTTCTAGAAGAAAAGAAATAAGAAAACTCAAAGAAAAATAAAAGAACTAGAGAGAACTTTTATTACTCAAGAGAGAAAGTGAAAATTGAAGTACATCTCAAGCTTTACCTCTATGGGTATTTATACTATTCTAAAACCCTAAAAATGTAACAATTCAAAATTAAAAAAAAAAGATAAAGATAAAGATAAATGTTCTAAAATTTAAAATTTAAATTCCTAAGATAAATCTTCAAGATAATTCCCAAATAATTCATTCATCCTTCTAGAATATATGACTGGACTATCTTCTAGAAACTTTTTCTGACTGGATAATTCAAATCTGCCAGATTGAAAAGTGTCATGCCCATGACTCCAGTCATAAAAGAAATTCAGAATTCACTATTTTCTGTTGGTTCTGAAAAATAAGTTCCTACACTGAAAATGATCAAAATAGAACCAAATTAGTAATATCAAATCGACAATGAAAAATAATTATTAATAAAAAATATATAAATTCGAACACTCATCAATAATTCACATTAATGTTTAGTTTCAAGAAATTTTAATGTAAATGGTACTCCTACTATTAATGTTTAGTTTCAAGAAATTATTATATAATTCACATTAATCTTCGTCAGACTTTATTTGTGTGAAAGCAGCGACAGGTTTGATTGCTTTCTTTCTTCTTTTTCTACATGATTGCCGAAGAAGAAACCCTGGGCTGGGGAGTAGCAGACATACATGATCTTTTTGCTTTTGTTGTATTCGGAATGCTTGAACAAACAAAGGAAGTATCTTTTTCAGAATCTTGAGAAGCAAGAGGAGTCTTTTGTTTCACAATTGAATGCTTTCCTGACATTCTTTCAAAGGTTGAAAAAAAATATAATTTTTAATGAACGCTTCAAGACGTGTATATAGAAAGAGTCATGAGGAGAATGAAAATTTTAGAATTAAAAAGGGTTTTATTAGTTATTTCAAGAAAAATTAGGAAAATAAGAATATTTTATTTTCATTCCCATCGTATACAATTGATTGTTATAATATTTTCCTCCACTTTCACATTTAATGTTAATAAGAGATAAATAAGAGAGATTAAAATTTTTTAATATCAATAAAGTAAAGGAAGGAGAATTGGATACAGTAAGTATTAATTTTAAACAAGTAAACGTCTTTTATTTATTACTTAACAAGAAATTAGGGAAATTGGAATATTCCCTCAACTTTTACAATTGAGGGAATTGAATGTTTCTGTTTACTTTGCTTGCAAAAGTAAATTTTGGGTTTTTAAATATATATTTTGTGAATAAAGTAAAGAACAAGAATAAATAGGAGAACAAAGATAAAAAAACAAAAAGAGAGATTTTATTATATTCTCAAAGTAGAGTTATGTACAAAGCTTTGGCTAAAAGTCTATATTTATAGGCATAAGATGGAAACCCTAATTACAATGGGTATTAAACCCTAATAGTAAGCCCATTAAACTTTAACTTAATATATGGATATCCACCATGAATAAATATATTCATAACATTCCCCCCTTGGATATCCATGGAGATAATGTGCCTCGTTAACTAAGATAAAAACCCTATGGGAAAAAAATTCGTAGTGAAGGAAAAAGAGTACACACATCTTTGATACGCATAACATGTAGCCTCATTAAAAACCTTACCAGGAAAATCTATTGGGACAAAAACTCGGTTAAGGGAAAAAGAGTGTAACGCGTATTTACTCCCCCTCATGAAAATATCACATAAGATCTTTGAATCTTCATAATTCAATATTGAATACAATCTTCAAATGTTGAAGTATATCACGCACTAGTGGATAAATCCTCCAAATCATTGCTTGAAATGATCCATTGAATAATATTCATCTGAAAATCATGAGGGACGAAACTTGAAGAAATATGTTTCGTTTTATCATGTTTGATATATCCACCTTGAGATATAAATTTTGTATTATCTCTTTACAAGATAACTTGCATCTTATCTTGTGAAAATATTCACATATCTTTAGGATATGTTTAGCCAAACACATATTTCGGCTTTGCCTCATGCATAACAATTATTTAAAGGTAATGATCTCGTAGCACTTAAATAATATTTCTGAACCAGCTAAGATACGATGCTTCTAGATCAAATAATGTATATATTATGCTTTTAGACCAAGAATATCAATACCCTTTTCTTGGGGCAGAAAGAATCTTTGTTTACACTAAGAGACCTAACAATAATAAGGGTCATCAATAAATATGTATTATTCATGTAAAGTCTCTTTCAACATTTTTCTGTATGTCGATTGATGCACAAGGATTTGAGGAGATCTCTTCACGAGTCTCAACTATATTCAAATCATCGACAATCAATAAAAGTTCAAAACTAATCCACTTAATCAAAATGCTCGGGGAAATTAAATAATTCATATAGCATTATACTAATAAGTATTCAATGAGACGATTATATCAAATACGCCTAAATCTTTCAATTCATAAAAGATATATTTAATATGGTTGAATAATGTTCTCGAGAACTTGAATTAACTGCTTCTGGTAGTTTAAATCCTTTTAGAAACTTCAAGTAAATATTTTATCAAGAGGCTCACACAAAAAAGATGTAACAACATCCATTAGACGAAACTAAGTCATTTCATTTATTGCTAGAATATCTAAAAGTAATTGCATCCACCACCGAGGAATATATTTTCCTTATTCAATTTCATGTCTTTGTGAGAATCCTTGTGCAACCAAATGAACTTATATCTCATGATTTCTCCTTTTGATTTATTTTTCTCACAAAGGCTTGTTTATATCCACCGGCTTTACATATTTCAATGTACGGGCTATAGGCCCAAATACTTTTCTTTTTGAAAAGAAATTTTAGTTTCGCCTCAATTGCCTCTTTCATGTTGGCCAATCATTTCTTTGTCCAATTGATAATGATTCATGATCCACATCATCAAATAAAATCTCTAGTGTTATATTGTATGCAAATATATTAACGACGTTGATTTAATTTCAGTTCCATTTATTACCAGACATGACATAACCTATTGAGATCTCTTTATTGTCAGGTACCTGAGTTATGTCAATGTCTCTATTGGAGACCATTTAATCTCTTCTAGAGATTTTCATAATCATTGATTCCTCGAGCAGACCATCATAAAATATAGTTCCTTTTCCTTTTCGAGGATCTCTTATCTTTGGAACTTACTTGTCTACTACGCTTTAAGCGTAAGTTAGACTCATTAGCAACTAGAGTTTTTCTTTCCATGACATCAAATTTAATTGGAGCATTCATAGCTGGTATACGTGACTTAGTCACTCTTTTAGGGTCAGCAAAATCATCTGGCAATTGATTTGCTAAATGAATTATCCATTGAACTTATAGTTCACATTGTGTATTACGTGTATCAAAAAGAGAAAATGATAATTCATTCCAACTTATTTCTTTCTCCAGCTATTTATTTTCTCCCCCTAATGTTGGGTACATTGACTCATTAAAATGATAGTCAATAAATCAGATTGTAAATAAATCCTCTATCAGAAGCTCTTATATATATTCCTAACAAAACTCATCTTTGTGCGTTGTGGTGGAGCAATTAGAATATATATCGCACACCCAAAAATTAAGATAAGAAACATTTGGTTCCTGACCAAAAACCATTTATAATGGGGATAACTTATAAGAATTGTTTGGCTTGATGCGAATTAGTGATACTACATATAAAATGATATGTCATCAACATTATGAAGACCATTGTCTTCATAAGATAATCTGGAAAATATGTTCATAATTTTATCAATTGAGCAAGTAACCTCGCAAACACCAAGTTGCGGGTTAATAACAAGGATACATATAACCATCTAGTCGATGCATCGATAAAAATCATAAAATATCTAGATGGACTGTATGAAAGGTGTATGGGCCCATATATCACCTTGTATCTATTCCAGAAAATTAATAGATTTGCACTCTATCATAGTTTTTGATGATAGAATAATCAAAATGTTTTTATAGCAAGTATCACAAAAAAAATTACCTTGAAGAAACCCCTAGTTCTTCAATAAATGACCACATGAAAGTGTCAGCTAATTTTCCGCATCATAATTGAACCAGGATGGTCTAACCAGTCATGTCAAATAAAATAATCAGTAAACATCTAGTTTACAATAGCATGAGCTTCAATTTGTACTAATTCTTATATAGTACAATATGGATGACAATGCATATAATTTTGCCAAAATTTCATTATTGCCTTCAGTTATACTCGTAATATTGAGATAGTCATCATCCCTTTAATTGATGTTCTCAATATATTTCTATAAATATCTTTAAAACTCAATATCTCTTTACGATTTTGATGAGTATAATGCACTATAAATATGGAATAAAGTTTTATTTGTCAATAACATATTTGCTCAATGAGCATAATGCACTGTAAATATGAGATAAAGTCTCATTTAGCAAATAACATATTTGCTCAGTCGGAGCTTTCTGTGATATTAGTACTTCCGGATATAGTACTCATATTATTCTCTTGCATTTAAAATGGAAAAATATGCATAATTATGCACCTTTTAGTACTTGCTTTATTTCATTCACTTCGGGAAATGAAAAATATGTCCTTTGAACCATTCACTTCGGGAATGGAAAAATATTAAAAAAATAGCACATCATATCAAATCGGATCAAAGATAAGCTCTCAAAATCTCTTCCGAAGTACTGATATTTTAGTACTTTGAGATATAGTACTCATATTTCCCTTGTATTTAAATGGGAAAATATTTCTTATGCTTAAGTATTGTATGAGTACTTGCACTTTCTGCTAAGCATAAATTGCCATAAATTATTGCATATTTTATTTTGGAAGTAATCATATTCTTTTAAAAAAAATAACATAAAAGATAAATAAATAATATATAAAGTAAGTTAACATAAATAATAATAAATAAAAATAAATTAACATAAAATAAAATAAATAAAAGATCTAAGAAAATTAAAATAAATGGCGGATTATTCTCTTGAAGGATTATGAGAAAATTATCAATATCCAATTGAGTTGGATCAATAACGCTATTATTTTCGCCACAAACAAAATCTATTTATATTTTCTTTAATTTATTATTCATAATTATGGATAAAGTCCATAATAGTTCGATGTTTGACAAATACGAGATCAATGGTTTGTACCATCGCATTGATAACATAAAGATTTTAATATGATCTCTATTATTCTTGTCATCTTTATAATTCCACTTCTTGTGGATATAAGTATTATCAAAATAATTACCTTATCCATGTCTATTTTATAATCTCAATCATGACCACAATTACTAATGTGACATTTATTCTTTCCGATATAAAATATCACATTCACTTTAGAGAATGGAGCGGAGACTAATAGGTATTTAAAACCCTTGTATGATATTGTGTCTATAAGATAATATTAATGTGTGAAAAGTGGAGTATATTTTTCTAACATATCCTCATCAGTGATACTCTTGCACATAATTGAGTTTTATTCACTAACCATATAGTGAATTACCACGTTTGCATTCACTTCAAGGAATGAAACAAATTCAATAATCGCATAGAATAAACATCATGTTTGCATTCACTTCAGGAAATGGCATAAATCAAATAATCGCATGGAATAATCATCATGCTTGCATTCAATACGATCCAATTTCTTTCAAAGCCTAATTTTAACACAACACAACCCCTTCTTCTCACTAGGTTCGTCTTAGAGATTTTCGGGGCTCTAAGCGAAAACTTAAATCAATAGTCTCTTATATAAAGAAAGTATAATTTTATTATGAATAAAAAATTGCCCTTTTTGGTTTCTTTTTTATGGACCAACAATAAAAAATAGGTTCAGAGCTAACTATGATTTAAGATTAAAGTTTAATATATTTATGTAGAGTTTAGAATTTGTAATCTATAATTTATGGTTAAAGCTTAAAATTTATTTTTTAGCATTGGACATAAAAATAACACCGGATTTTTTTATTCATTTCGTTTATTTAAATAATTAATTTAATATTTCAAGCAGTTTATTTTTATGGTTAGATTTATTTATTTGTATATCTAAAAAATTAATTTTAACCATTAAATTAATTAATTAATTTAATAAATTATAAAAATAAAAATTAAATAATTTAGTTCAGGGGCCTTAGGTTGATCGGGGGCCCTGAGAGTCTGCTCGAGGTGCTCCCCCTCAGTGCCGAGCCCGCTTCTCACCTTCAATAGTCCAAATTTTTTACAGACTAGGGATTCTAAAAATGATTTGTTACCATTATAACAATCGTTATTTAATGATAACGTCACCGTCCGAAATAGTTAATAGCATAAATAATGATGGTATTCAGAATCACGTCAATAACAATCGATAATGGTCGCAATTTAACAATTAATAGTCAATAACGAAAATAATAGTACGTTATTCACGTTATTATACCATTATTTAAAAAACATCTAGAAAATAAGAATCGTCCATCAAGTTTCATCTCTAGAAGTTGAAAAATTCAAAACAAAACCATAAATAAATCTATTATATATATATATATATATTTATTTATAATAAATCATACGAGTTTAGAAAATTTCACTACCACAATACCCGCAATAACCACAATAATAATTGTTATGTCCACAACTGCAATAAACGCGACGCGATCTAAAACATGACCGTAATCTTTTTAAATCACTACTACAAACAACTAACTATTGAAGAGTTAGGGTGCGTGTAGTCTACATTAATTGATTTGTTTTTAAATATCAAGGCACTCAATCAACGATAGTAGAACATCACCCTTTTGATCTTTTAGAAGGATTGATTCTTTTTTTTTTACGGAGGTAATGTATCTTATTCTGACATTCTTTTCAAACTTTATGCTTACTTATCTAATCTAGTTTTAGTACTAGATTGAAGTCACAAATGGAGGATACATGTAACTCAATAAGAAAGATACATTTAATTATTAGGGAACATTTTCTATGTATAATACTTATACTTGTAATCCCCTCTATAGGGTTCGAGTTACAAAGCTTTACTTTACCATTTCAAACATAAATTCAATTTTTAATCAAGGTGAACTTATCTGTTTTGCGACCATTTTAAAACTGAGTGTATGTGAAAATAGGCTGGCGAGTGAATTTGGAAATTCGAATTTTATTGCTTTTAATTGTTAATTATGAAAACTGAAATTTTATTAAAAAACATGTATTTAAAAAATGACTTGGAGTCACCACCGACCACTTTGATAGGCCAGATACCACAAAAATAAAACAAATATTCTCTTTTAAAAAATATTTAGGTTCGGGAGTCGGTTACACGTAAGGACGATCCTTGCGAGCGCCCAAGATTGGTACCTTATTAATTACACTTAGCATTTTGGCATTTTGAATAATAATACTAATTTAATTTATCATTATCAGATAGATATCGTTCGAACGAGGATATTTTTTTAGATAAAAAGGTATATTTCATTTAAATACGAGCTTCAAATAAGATGTCCTTTAATAGGAAACCTTAACTCGTATTTAAAGAAATATAAATTTTGACCGAAAAGGTTTTAAATGCATGACCAATTATTATCTTGTCGGGTTTTAAGTTCTAACCTAGAATGTTTTTATTCTAGACAGGTATGGGAGACTGTTCTTACTCATTGTGGCATAACCAGATGTATGCTGGATTGGGATGGAGCACTAGATTGGCTATGTATCAACCTGAACGGGAGATTGCTGATTGTTTTCATCCTTCGGCTTGCTTGGAATTCCTTTGTGAATTTCATTTGGGAAGAACAAAATCGAAGGAAATATAGAACTATTAGCAGGGACTGTTGCAACTTGTTTTGATGTATAAGAGATATTGTTAGTATCAAGATTAGCAGTAGAGATATTCACATAGATACGATAAAAATTTGACTTGGATCTTATACAAGATTAATCATGGTATCTGTATAACTAATGTTTTGATATAATAATTGAAAAATAGTTTTGGACTAATTTGAAAAGATTTCAAAAATGATTCTTATTTTAAACTACTTGAAAATATATTTAAGATGTTTTTAAGAGATTTTAAATATGTTTTAAATGATTTAAAGAAACCAAATAAGTGTTTTTAACCAGGTGTTTCGATACACCATCAAGGTGTTTCGATACCTGTTCATCAATTCCATGTTTTCAAAGGCAAAATCAAATTGGTATTGATACTGGTATCGATACCCTTTCACCATTATGATGTTTGGTTTCTATACTGGTATCTATACTAGTTTCTATATCGGTATCTATACCACATGTTTCTATATTGGTATCTATACTGCCTGTTTCTTACTAGTATCTATATCAGTTTCTATACGGGTTTCTAAACACCTCCAATGGTCATAAACGATTTTATGAAAAAACCCAACGTCTAGGAGCGGTATTGATACCAGTTCTTAAATGCAGGTCAACGGTTGTTTCCCAAAGAGGGTGTTTCGATACAAGTTCAAGGGGTATCGATACCTCCTGCAAGAAAAGAAGAAATATGCCTTGAAATCAGCTCCAAACGGCCCTAAAACATCCCAACGGTCATAAATGGCTAGAAGCTCATTTGGGATGATAAAAGGTAGCCTCAAGCATCAAGAGAAGACTAATGCTTCATTGTAAACAACATTATGATTCAAGAATTGTCTTAGAGCATAATTCTCATCATTTTGGGTAGACAACACTTGTGAGCTTAATGTTTATGTATGCTCAAGTGTCTTAGGTTTGGGTGAGAGCTTAGTTGCAAACAATTAGCCTTGTTAGAAGGATTATCAAAGTTTCCTTAAGTTTATCTCTTGTTTGAGAGGATTTCCAAAGTTCGGGTTGTTAACTTTGGATGCTTGATTCGGTTTGAATATAGGTTTGTAAGTTTAGCCCTTTGTCCGCAAAAGGAAGAGATTCTTAGTGAATTTGGGAAAATACTTAGTGGGAAGCTAAGGTAGTGGATATAGGCGTGGCCGAACCACTATAAATCCTTGTGTTCAACTCTTATTTTTTTGCTTCTACCACAAACATCCAAATTAGCCAATTCTCCATCACTTGGCAAACTATATCGGTTATTCATCGAGCACCTCCAAGTCCAACAATAAAGGAGGATTAACATCCTATTGAGAAGATCCGGTGAACTCGACCAATTACTGATCAACCGACATTCCATGGCTTAATCCATTGACAAGCCACCTTTCTTTGACGGGTCCAAATACTCCCAATAGAAGATAAGGATGAAGTATTTCATCAACTCTAGAGACTAAAAGCTATGAGATATAGTAGAAGACGGACCGTTCGTGCCAAAAGGAACAAAGGCGGAATGGAGCGTGGAAGACCGCAAGAAGATAGTGCTAAATCACAAGGCTTTGCACATTCTTGTTTGTGCATTCCATCCAAGCATCTATGAGCAGATATTTTCTTGTGAAAGTGCCGAGGAAGTTTGGGACAAGCTAGAAGTCACATACGAGGGTACAAACAAAGTAAAGGAAACCAAGATTGGACTCATCAACCAAGAGTATGAGAACTTGAAGATGAATCCGAAAGAGGACACTGCAAAGATATTCGATCGATTCTCCACCATCACCAATGGACTTAGAGGATATGGAGAGATCATTCCGGAGGAGAAGCTTATTCGTAAGCTCATCTATTCCCTTCCCGAGTCATGCAACTCAAAAAAGACTGCCATCATCAAAGCCAAAAATCTAAAGACACTCAAGCTTGATGAACTCATGGGGTCACTCCTTACACATCAAATTATGATGAAAGGAAGACAAGAGGAGAATAAGAAGGAAGAGATTAGAGCGATGGGGAAGAAGAAGGTTCAAGAGCTTGGTGTAAATGTCAACACCGTTGCTCTAAAATCCACCTAGTGCATCCACTTTGAAGATTCAAGTGAGGAGGATAGTGAAGAAGATGAAGAGCTTGTCTAACTCTTCATTGACTTTGATCGATTCGTGAGGAACAAAAGTAAGAGATTCTCAACGCACGAATCAAAGAAGATGAAGGACTCCCACAAGTCTATCAAAAAGGGATCATCTTCAAAGAAGCAAGCATATGTGGCTACTTGGAGTGAACAGGACTCCACCGAAAATGAAGAAGCCAACCTATGCTTGATGGCCCTCAATGAGGGGGAGGTAGCTTCTAATTCTCAAACTTTAAATTCTTATTCATTTGATGAGTTGCAAGAAGCTTATGATAAATTGACTTTTGATTTCAAAATTGCATTTTCAAAGAAAAAAATTGATTTCAAAGTTGAAAATTGAAAATGATTTACTTTTGAAAACCAATTTGGAGTTTGAAACAAAAATGAAAAATTTTGAACTTAAAGTTTTTGATTTACAAAATTTGCTTCAAACGATGGAAAAAGATCATCAAATTGATTTAGATGATCTTAAGAAAGAAAAAGATTTAATTTACAAAGAGCTTAAAAAGAAAAATAATTTGGAAAAATCAAATTTTTACATGAGACAATCTAGTGCCCCTAGATTTATTGATAGAAAATATTTTAGAAATGTTTGGGTCCCAAAAGGACTAATCACTTCAACCAAAAAGGATGAAATTGAAAAATGGATTCCTAAAGGGACTAAAATTTGTGCTACTAACGTTAAAGGATCCAAAGCAATTTGGATATCCAAAATTACTTGATTGTCTTGTTCAGGTGTGATGGAGATATGAGCAACAAAGTGCAAGATTGAGGAGGAGCTCCATACATACAAGAAGAACACTTGAAGAAGGAAGGCTTCACATCCTCCTTTGAGTTCAAGTGTCGTAATATCTAGTTTTACCTTTAATTTTGTTTATCTTTTGTGTAAACTAGATTATCATAATTGTTGGACTAACACTTAGTGATGCCTTGAGTAAGACTTTCAAATGGATAAGATGAAACTTTAAATGATTTGATTCTTTAATTCTCTTATTCAATGTATATTTGACAAAGGGGGAACAATCTCAAAAACAATTTTTCAAGTTGGTTTTATTATATCAAAAAGGCGAGAGATTGTAGAACTAATGTTTTGATATAATAATTGAAAAATAGTTTTGAAATATTTTGAAAAGATTTCAAAAATGATTCTTGATGAGTGCCTAAAAGGCAGTTATTTACTACCCTTCTCATGGTACATTATGCATCTATTATACACCAACTTGAACCGAAATATGGACTCTGTGCGCAAAGATTGGATATTCCGTTATCATTACTTACAAAGTCAAAATTTATAGAGAATGTAAATATTATTACATATTCTGTACATGCAGGAATATCTAGGGCCGAAGCAGCAGTGAAACAATGTTGAGGCCGAGGCAGAAGATAAGGCCGCGGCAGAATCCAGAGTGGCAACACCAACATTGGAGGCCCTATGAAAGATAAAAATATAGAGAACATTCTGGAAGATGCAGTGCACTCATTGAACTATATATACCCTAGCCGGCCACAATGTTTAGAGAGCCGATTTTTGGAGAAACCCTTCTCCCTAAGAATTGTAACTAACGATATTATGTTCTAAATTTCTTAGGGATAGGTGAAGCTTGCAGATATTAGTAAGAGGAGATTGATTCTTGTTTCTTTGTTCTAATGCAATAATAATATCAAAGTTTGCTTATCCTATTGTCATTCCTTGTTCTTGTATTCAAGCTAGAGAGAGAAGTTTGTAAGTAATCTATTTATCTAGCATCGAGAGGTGTAGATTCAAGAAAGGGATAAGTACGATGTTGTAGACACTAACTCGGCCTAGAGATACGTTAAGAGTTTCAGCAACTAAACGAAGTTTTGGATTGGTTGGTGGTTATCGTTGATTTATGCTGAGAGGTATCGTCAAAGACCAGTCATCAACAGCACTCTGACTTAGAGATAAGTGGAGTAAACTACGGAAACTTTGCTGAACTTTGATGCCTCTGCCCAAGAGCAAGAGATTGTCGCGACAGAGAACACCAATGCTACCGAGGCTGTATCTGCAGTACGGTCGAAACAGTGTTGTGTAATTGTATTGGACAAGAAGAAGATCAATTGAATCCACTAATTGCCGTTGCTGGATCTTACCCACTTTCTCTATATCGTTCTCAACCTTTTATTTTATGTTTTGTTATTTAATTATTTAATTAGTTAAACAAATCCACTCATATGTGTTTTTACTTTATTTTCAGGAGCAAGGGAACAAGGAGAGACATATTAAGTATACCAATCCCTATAGAGACGATACACGATATACTTATCACTTTATTACTTGGCGACGTGTACACTTGCACTCAATTGCGCTTTTATTACACGCATCATGTTTTTGGCGCTGTTGTCGGGGATTGATAACTAAATTTTGTTTTCTTTATTTTCTTACTCTTTAACCATTCTTTATCAAACTTTAATTTTAATTATTTATTTTATTTTTACTAACTTTGATTTATTTGTTTTATGACCAGGGCAAACCCGAATGGTCCATTGTACGAATTGGATCCTGAAATTGAACGCACAAGACATCATCTAAGATGAAATCTGTTCCAAGTCATGGATGATCCACCAAGAGGAGAAATTCCACCTGTTGGTCATAATATACTGCGACCAGCAATGCCACAGTAGCCACTGTCGCAACCATTGCCGAGGCAGCCCACTGTTAGAGACTATCTGGTGGAAGATCTAAATGGACTCAACCCTGGCGTAGTCACCCAAGAAATCGAAGCAGCTCACTTTGAGCTGAAACCAGTGATGTTCAACATGTTGAACACAATTGGACAGTTTAGTGGGTCTGCTACTGAAGATGCAAGGCACCATCTTAAATCTTTCATGGAAGTGTGCAACTCTTTCAAGATTCAAGGATTCCATGAAGATATTTTAAGATTAAAATTGTTCCCTTATTCACTGAGGGATAGGGCGGAAACCTGGTTGAATGGTATCCCAGCAGGATCCATAGGATCTTGGGAGGAACTCTGCCGAGAGAATTCATTACGAGGTTTAATCCAATAAATCTCTATGATCGCATCCGTAATGAAATCACATCCTTCCGACAAGATGAGGATGAACCGATGTATGAGACATGGGAACGCTAAAGAGAATTGCTAAACAAATTCCCACTACATGGTTTTCCCTTGTGGACGCAAGTCTCTATATTTTATAATGCTACCAATGCCTCCACAAGAATGATGCTAGACGCTTCCGCGAATGGGACACTTTTGGATAGAGCACCCGTGGAAGCCATTGAGATTCTAAACAAACTCTCAAGGAACGATTTCCAATTTCCCCCATCAAGGCGAGGAGGAATGAGACGTCATGCCACAGCCTATGAATTAGATACATCCAGTTCGGTGGCAGCACAATTGGCTTCTCTGACCAAGATGGTTCAGAATATGCAAGCCCAAAGAAACATACATGAGGTTAAGGCAGTTAACTAATCAGATTACATGCAAGATGAGGAAACCAGCCTATATGTTGGAAACTATAACAGAAACAATCAAATAATGTCCAACAATTACAACCCATCCTGGAAAAGGCATCCAAATTTTTCATGGAGTAACCCTAACAATGCCTTAAATCCAATTACTCAAGCCCCTGGATTCCAGCATCAAAACCAGAACCTGCCGTAGTAGAACACTCAGCAGCCCATGCCACAGCAGCAGGTACAATAGCAACAGTCTCTGAATGCATTGTAGACTCTCTCATGGCTTTTATGACAAAGACTAATGCTTACATGATGGAGAATAGCCGCTTCATAAAGCGTACTAATGACTTCATGAACCGAACTGAGATGAGGCAACAGAACCAGGAGTCCGCGATAAAATCTCTAGAAACTCAAGTTGGTCAATTTGCCCAACGACAAAATACTCGACCACCAGGGGGTTTACCTAGCAATACTAAAGTTGCTAAAGTGTTAGGCCACGAGCAATGCAAGGTAATTACAACAAGAAGTGGCCTACAATTAAATGATAAAGAAGGGACCTCAATCGATAGAGTACAACCAGAAAAGCAATATCATGAGGACTCAGAAGCTGAGTAGGACCTTTCCGAAAGCACTACCACGGTAGCAGAACCAGCAGTACCCGAACAACCTGCCGAGGCAGCTGTAGATAAGTTCACCCTAGGTACTAAAATCAATATCCAAGGAAACCTGGAGGACATAAGACCACCACCTCCTTTCCCGCAAAGGTTAAACAAGCACAAACAGGACCACCAATTTTAGAAATTCCTAGACATACTGAACCAGGTCCATATCAACTTACAACTAGTTGAGGCTGTTGAACAATTGCCCAACTATGCCAAGTTCTTAAAGGATATAGTATCCAAACGACGAAGGCTAGGGAAATTTGAAACAGTGGCAGCCACTGAAGGTTGCATGGTCATGTTGCATAATCGCAAGCCGCCAAAGCTAAAGGATCCTAGATGCTTCACAAACCCCTGTGCGATTGGGGATGGTTATAAAGGAAAGACCCTATGCGACTTAGGAGCAAGCATCAACCTTATGCTCAAATCAGTTTTTCAAAAACATGGAATAGGACGGGCAAAACCAACAACAGTACCGCTCCAACTTGCGGATCGATCCTATGTGCATCCTGAAGGAAAAATTAAGGATATTCTGGTGAAGGTCGAGAAGTTTATATTTCCTGCTGACTATCTTGTCCTTGAATGTGAGGCTGATGACAACGCACCAATAATATTGGTTCGATATTTTCTTTCTACTGGACGCACCATCATCGATATGGAAAATGGCGAGCTCACAATGCGGATAAACGATCAACAAGTCAAGTTGAACGCCTTCCACAATCTTACAAATTCAGACGCTTCAGTAGAATGTAAGGCTCTCCATACACCAAATCAGGATACTAAAACATCCTGCCTGGGCAGCACGCTCGATAGACTGTTCGGTAAACGAATAAAACCCAAAGGAGAAGTCAAATGCACTGAAGTTACTGGCCAACTCATGAAGAAAGATACGGGCCAAAAAGAGATAATAAAAGTGGGAGATGCATTCACATGCACTCCACAAGTAACATAATCTCTTCCCTTCCATTTTAGGTATTATATTAGGATTAGTTTATATATTATTATTTTCAGTATTTTATGTTGTATTTTCAGTATTTCATGTTTTTCTGTCTTGTTTTTTTTTAGAATAAATAAAGTAACGAATGCAGAAAAATTATGCCACAGCAGAAAGTCTGCTACTGCGGCAGTGTACTGTCAGAGCCGTAGAATTCCTAACGGGCAGAAATAGTGTAACGGTTCTCTACCGAGAAACCCGCCGCGGCAGTAACTATGCATCAAGGCAATAAATGCCTAACGGCTATATTTTTAACAGTCATATTTTTTACAGCCTATATAAGCAGACTCTTTGCTGCGCAATATTTACTCTTGCATTCTTGCTAATTTTGCTTTCTTGAATAATCTTGCTTTCACTATCTTTCCAATCTCTTGAAATTTTCAGAATTCTCTCTATTACTCTAGAATTTCTCAAACCATTCTCCACGAACAATTAATGGCTTCTTACACAAGATTTTCCCCTACTACTGTTGCTGACGGATTCAACCGCTCGTTCATTGCTCAACAATTATGGGAAGAACAAGGATTTCAACAGACCAACAAGATATACTTCGGCATTCAATCATACTTGTTCAACAAGATTCAGTATCAAGATTGGGAGGCATTCTGCCTACAGCCTCCACCGGCGAACGCGACAATTGTGAGAGAATTTTACGCACATGGGCCGAGCAAGGACAACCTCTTTATCCACTACCGAGGAAAGCCTATGCAACTTGATGCCAAAGTCATCAATGAATTTTATGGTCTCATACCTACACGTGATGATCATGCCGAATTCGTAGACAGCATCACCACTCAAGACTATGAAGAGATTAAAGATGAGCTTTGCTATAGCAACACCTCATGGGAAACCGGTGCCCATAAGGATTCAGTAACAAGGTAGAGTCTAATACTCGAGGCCAAGATATGGTGTACCTTTGTCAAAAGACGACTTATCCCAACCTCGCATAACAGCACAGTAGATCGTAAAAGACTGGTGTTGATCCTGTCTATCATCAAGAAGAGAAGCATCAACATTGGAGAGATCATTCTTCACGAAATTCATGAATGTGGTAAGAAGGAACGTGGACCGCTTTATTTCTCATGTTTAATCTTTGCCTTGTGCATTAATGTAAGAGTTCCGGTCGAAGACACGGATGAATATACGCTAACTCGGCAGGGATGGATAAGAGATTTCTACCACCGAGTTATGCAGATCATGCATGCAGAACCTGTTCAGGCAACGCCGCAGCAGTTTACCGCCGACTTCACCGCTAGAGGGCAATATTCAACAGAAGCACCAGCCTTTGCCGAGCTAACTACCATAGCGGACCCATACCAAGAAATTCTGCAAAGGATGTTAGCGATGGACCTTCGCCAGCAATGCTACATGGAGTACCAGCGCGACTTCAACACATCTCTAGCCAACATGATGATGCAAAGTTTCCCACATCAAGGGGCGCAATTTCTTGAGTTGTTAGCAACATTTTCGTCACCGTCGCCCCTTACACGGAGACAACACCTGCCCCAAGGCCGCAACCATTTTTCCAGCCATGGCTGCATCAACAGTTTCACCTGTCGAACCTTCCAGGCCAGCAAGGTCTGCCGGAGTATCATCTACCAGCCAAAGGCCATCCAAGAGGCGAGTTGTCGTTAACTCTCCCCAAAAGGAACCAATACCTATGCCCAGTCTCAGTAGAGATACGCTATCTCGCGAGATTGATGAATACCATAGTTCGTCTTATAAATCAGCAATACCCACTACCACGGCAGGGGGCGGAACGAAAATCATGGACACAGAAAATATGGACGAGGTGGAAGAAGGGGATGAAGTTACAACACCAACGCACCGCACACCACCCAGTAGAGTTCAGTCGCATCGGCAAGCCAAACAACAGCAATCGCCAGCGCAAAGATCTAGACGAAAGGCATCAGCAGCAAGGCCTAGGAGAATGCTCTGTACAAGCAGCTCCTCGGAGTCGTTATAAATAATTTCATTCACGGCTTTTGTCTATTTCCATATTTTAATTATTGTTTGCCTTATATTTTGAGCATTGAAGATAATGCTCGGTTTGAGTTTGGGGGAGATTGTAGGTGCAAAAGCACTGCCAAGGCTACCCACTGCCGCGGCATTACCATGAAAATGGAGTAAATTTTTTCTGAATTTTTTTACAATATTCTCTTTTCTTGAATTACTGTTTGTAATCTTGCACAGCCCTACATCAGCTTTGCTTTAGTTTACTCCATTAAGGCTATAGAAATCTTTCTCCTTACCATGGCCAAGTTTTGTTTTGAAGGGATAACCATAGGATACTCATGAAATAAAACTTAGAAGCTTGCTTTAGGTTTAGAAAGAAAATAAACACTTTTTGGACTTGTTTGATTTAGGAGTTCTTTTAATAAACTTTGGTGACAAAGACTTAGAACCTTTTGGAAAAATAACTAGAGGTGCCTATCACTGGCTTTACTTTTGCTCTCCTTTATGCTAGAGGTGCCCGAAACTGGCTCTAGTATGCTAAAGTGATGGTTAAAAAAAAGCAAAAGAAGAAAATAAAAAACGTATATCTTGCTCGAAATTGGCTCAAGACTTATTGTTTTAAGGAGACAGCTTCATTCCAAAATTCTATTTGTCTTGAACTTAGAGTTTATCTAAGAAAGCCTTAAAACAGCCTTGTCCATAAAATGCACACACTCACCTAGCCTTATAGCTTGTTTCTTAGTAAAAGTCCTTGGGTAAACTAGTGGCTAAAACGGTAAGATACACATGACCATGGTGGGGAGAATAGATGGAAAAGTAAGACCAAAGGGGAGTAAGGTTTGGCAATTTGATGTTTTGCATTGCTTGAGGACAAGCAATAGTTTGAGTTTGGGGGTATTTGATGAGTGCCTAAAAGGCAGTTATTTCTACCCTTCTCATGATACTTTATGCATCTATTACTCACCAACTTGAACCGAAATATGACTCTGTGCGCAAATATTGGATATTCCGTTATCATTACTTACAAAGTTAATATTTATAGAGAATGTAGATATTATTACATATTCTGTACATGCAGGAATATCCAGGGCTGAAGCAGTAGTGAAGCAATGTTGAGGTCGAGGCAGAAGACAAGGTAGCGGCAGAATCCAGAGTGGCAACTCCAACATTGGAGGCACTATGAAAGATAAAAATATAGAGAACATTCTGGAAGATGCAGTGCACTAATTGGACCAGGCTTGCACGCTAAAAGCCCATGTCAAAGACTAAGCGGGAAAACCCTTCTAGAAGGCGACAAACTTGGAAATATCAGATCCCTTGAAGAAGGCTTGTTCCTTACTCCAAGTTGGAGTCTATTTAGAAAAGTGCCCTAGGTTAAGACTATATATACCCTAGGCGACCACATTGTTTAGAGAACTGATTTTTGTAGAAACCCTTCTCCCTAAGAATTGTACCTAACGATATTATGTTCTAAATTTCTTAGGGATAGGTGAAGGTTGTAGATATTAGTGAGAGGAGATTGATTTTTGTTTCTTTGTTCTAATGCAATAATAATATCAAAGTTTGCTTATCCTATTGTCATTCCTTGTTCTTGCATTCAAGCTTGAGAGAGAAGTTTGTAAGTAATCTATTTATCTAGCATCGAGAGGTGTAGATTCACGAAAGGGATAAGTACGGTATTGTAGACATTAACTCGGCCTAGAGATAGGTTAAGAGTTTCAGCAGCTAAAAGAAGTGTTGGATTGGTTGGTGGTTATCGTTGATTTATGCTGAGAGGTATCGTCAAAAACCAGTCATCAACAACACTCTGACTTAGAGATAAGCGGAGTAAACTATAGACATTTTGCTGAATTTTGATACCTTTGCCCAAGAGCAAGAGATTGCCGCGACAGAGAACACCAATGCTGCCGAGGCTGTATCTGTAGTACGATCGAAGCAGTGTTATGTAATTGCATTAGACAAGAAGAAGATCAATTGAATCCACTAATTGACACAAATGGATCCTACCCACTTTCTCTATATCGTTCTCAACCTTTTATTTTATGTTTTGTTATTTAATTATTTAGTTAGTTAAACAAATCCACTCAGCTGTGTTTTTACTTTATTTTCAGGAGCAAGGGAACAAGGGGAGACATATTAAGTATATCAATCTCTGTGGAGACGATACACGATATACTTATCACTTTCTTACTTGGCGACGTGTACAATTGCACTCAATTGCGCTTTTATTACACACATTAATTCTTATGTTCAAACTACTTGAAAATATATTTAAGATGTTTTTGAGATATTTTAAATATATTTTAAATGATTTAAATAAACCAAATAAGTGTTTTTAACCTAGGTGTTTCGATACCTGTTCATCAATGCCATGTTTTCAAAGGCAAAATCATAGTAGTATCGATACTAGTATCAATACCCTTTCACCACTATGATGTTTGGTTTCTATACCGGTATCTATACCACTTGTTTCTATACTTGTATCTATACCGCCTGTTTCTATACCGATATCTATATCACCTGTTTATATACCGGTATCTATACCAGTTTTTATACCGGTTTCTAAACACCCCCAACGGTCATAAACAATTTTCTAAAAATCCCCAACGACTAGGAGCGGTATCGATACCAGTATTGATACTAGTTCTTAAATATAGGTCAACAACTATTTCCCAAAGAGGGTGTTTCGATACCGGTTCAAGGGGTTTCGCTACCTCCTGCACCAAAAGAAGAAATATGCCTTGAAATTAGCTTCAAAAGTCCCCAAAACATCCTCAACGGTCATAAACAGCTAGAAGCTTATTTGGGATGATAAAAGGAAGCTTCAAGCATTAAGAGAAGACTAATGCTTCATTGTAAACAACATTATGATTCAAGAATTGTCTTAGAGCATAATTCTCATCATTTTAGGTAGACAACACTTGTGAGCTTAATGTTTATGTATGCTCAAGTGTCTTAGGTTTGGGTGAGAGCTTAGTTGCAAACAATTAGCATTGTTAGAAAGATTATCAAAGTTTTCTTAAGTTTATCTCTTCTTTAGTAGGATTCCCAAAGTTTAGATTGTGAACTTTGGATGCTTGATTCGGTTTGAATCAAGGTTTGTAAGGTTAGCCCTTTGTCCTCAATAAGAAGAAATTTTTAGTGAATTTGGGAAATCCTTAGTGGAAAGCTAAGGTAGTGGATGTAGGCATGGCCGAACCACTATAAATCCTTGTGTTCAACTCTTATATTTTTTGGTTCCACCATAAACACCCAAATTAGCCAATTTTTCATCACTTGGCAAACTATATCGGTTATTCATCGAGCACCTCCAAGCCCAATAGTATCCTCCTTGGCTAAGATTTTGGATATTATAATGTCGCCGCCCAAAATTGTTAATAGCATAAATAATGATGGGATTCAGAATCACGTCAATAACGATCTATAACAGTTGCAATTTAACGATTAACAGTCAATAACGATAATAACAGTACGTTATTCACGTTATTATACCATTATTTTAAAAACATTTAGAAAAATAAGAACCATCCATCAAGTTTCATCTCCAGAAGTTGAAAAATTCAAACCAAAACCATAAATAAATCTACTATATATATATATTATGATTTATAATAAATCATGTGAGTTTAAAAAATTGCACGACTACAATACCCGTAATGACCGCAATAATAATCGTTATGTCTGCACTGCAATAAACGCGACGCGATCGAAAACATGATCGTCTTTTTTTTAAATCACTACTACAGACAACTAACTGTTGAAGAGTCAGGGTGCGTGTGGTCTATATTAATTGCTTTGTTTTTAAATATCAAAACACTCAATCAACGATAGCAGAACACCACCCTTTTGATCTTTAAATCCTCTCTTTGTTCAATCACTGCTTATAAATTCAATCTCTACTTTTAATTGTATCACTAACTTTTATAAAAATTGAAAGTTGTTTATGTACAACCATATCTTCTTTATCATCTACCTTCTTTATTTTCAGTAGTCAAGCAAGTAAACGTCATTATTACAAATATTTGTTTATGTTATTTTTGATGTACCTTCTCTAGTTTTTGAATCTTTGATGTTTTAAAGGAATTTGGTCTATCAAAGTGATTGTTGATGACTCCTAGTTTTTCAAAAATATGAGCTTTATAAAAAGTCTCAATGAATTTTCAAATAAAACTAATACATTTTAAATATTAAATTTTTTTATTTTGTTCATAGAGGGAAAATAGTTGTTATAACATGGTGACTTGTTGGGGATAAATTTTTTCAAAGGAAAAACATTAAACCTAATTTTTTACTACTTTATTAATATCAGAGGTTGCGGGTTAAAGTGACGATTAAACTTATTTGTTTATAAATTGCAAGTTTATTTTAATGTATCTAAAATTTGTCATTTACTCATTCTTTTAATTGGGGAAACATTACTGCTTTTGTAAGGATATCATTCCTTCGTATCGGCCTAATAAGTTTCATCGAGGCTTGAGTACCCTATATTTTTATAGGAATATTATTTTTCCATATGGGCATAGCGAATGAATCCCCTAAATAGTTGTGATAACATGGGGACTCGGTTGGGGACAAGTTTTTTTTGAAAAAAAACATTAAACCTAATTTTTTACTTCTTTATTAATATCAGAGGTTGCGGGTTAAAGTGATGATTAAACTCATATTTGTTTATGAATTGCATGTTTATTTTAACATATCTAAAATTTGACATTTAAATCGCTTTTTCTAATTGGGGAAACATTAGTTCTTTTGTGAGGATACCATTCCTTCGTATCGGCCTAATAAGTATCATCGGGTCTCGAGTACCCTATATTTTCATAGGAATATTATTTTCTCGTATTAACATAGCGAATGAATCCCCTAAATTGAATCCGGTTAATAGGAGGATATAACTGCTGATGATAGAGGCCTTGCTACCATTAGTAGAAGACATCAAGGACAATTCGGGTACCTCTTAGAACAAAAGCTGCATGTAGAGAATATAAAAAAAAACTCATTTCTTTTAGATTCATGAAGATAACCAAAATGTGTTAGATAGGATGTACATAAGTTTGTTTTCGTTTAGTGTTTTATTGACAAAGGCTTTCAATTTCCTAAATTTATATGGACTAAATGGTTTTTAAATTGCTAAAATTGATTTAATATGATTTGCATTGCAATGAGTTTTTACACTTATTTTTATTGATTCACCAAGCTTAAACTTACCCTTTCATTTACCTTGTAATGTAGAGTATTTAATGTTGATGCAACAAAGAGAAGCAAAGATCCCATTAACCGCCAAGTGAAAGTTCAAGTATGTCTTTTATAGCATTAGTAGTAGCGAGAGAGCAATAGGGATGGGATACCATATTGAGAATATTGTTTATGCTAGTGATACTTGAAATAGTTATATGCCTATACATATTTGATGAATATCAAAATTGATGTTAGATTTGGGATTTGGATTTGAATTGTCTATTGATATTCCTTTAGTTATAATAAAAGTTATAGGTAAGTTTGATTCTTGATATCCCTATGTATGAATTTGAGTGTTATTGATAATGAAGCATGACTATTTATGAGTTGAATCTATGATGTGATTATTTAGGTTGAAATGCATATAGAAATCATATTGAGTATACTATTGTTGTTCTTATACGTGTTTAAGAGGTTGTTGAAGTTGAAGCATAATCTTAGGAGTTTGATTATATTACTCAAATATTTAAATAATTCTAGTTATAAAATATGTTTGATGTATTACTCAAATATTAAAATTATTGAGCACCATTAAATTAATTTATAAAGAGTGAAATTTTAAAGATTTAATATTCAATTATAAATTATTTAAAATAAAATTTAAATTAAATTATATATATTATATTTTTATTTTTAAAAAAAATTAAATCAAATACCTATTTTAGTCGATTAAAAAAACATAAACCTTAAACTTGAAATCTAAAATCCCAATTACTAAATCTAAAAGCCTAAATTTGAACCATAAACCTAAAACACAAAATTGTAAACTATAAACCCTAAGTAAACCTTAAACTCAAAACCATAAACCTAAAACCTAAAACTTGAAAACCAAAATACAAAACCCTAAACACAAAAACACAAAGCATAAACAGTAAAATCAAACATTGACTTTAGATTTAACCCAAACACAAAATACTAAACCTATAATGTATAAAACCTAATTTTGAACAGATTTAAGGTTATGGATTTAGATTTTAGATTTTAGGATTAAAAGCTTTAATTTTAGGGTGTATGTTTTAGGATTTGGGGTTTAGCGTTTAGAGTTTAGGGTTTAATGTTTAGTGTTTCGATGCTATGATTTATGGTTTATAGTTTATAGATTAATGTTTACAATATAATATTTAGGGTTTATTTGAGTTTATAGTTTAGTGCTTATAGTTTAAGGTTTGTGGTTACAATTTTAGAGCTTAGAATTTTTAGTTTAAGGTTTAAGTTTTATTTTTCAAAATTGATCAAAATTACTATTTAATTCAATTATTTAAAAAAATTAAAAAATATATAATACATTTGGGAAATAATATAATTAAAATTTTATTCTAAATAATTTATAATTATCTATTAAATTATTTAGATTTTAGTTTTTATAAATTAATTTAATGTTATTTAATAATGTCCATCGTAAATGATATTTATCGATATTCATCCAGCATAGTAATAATATGTGTGTGAAGGGTCGTCAAGAGCTATAAGGTGTATTCCATATCAACATGATGTTACATATGAAAACTATCATAGTAAATCAAGAGCTATAAGGGAGAACTCACAACTTTCTCACGATCTCAAGATAAACAAGAAATGTTAGATTTGGAACGACCATGGAACATAATGTTTTTTCTTCAAATCAGTGAATAATTTTTTTTAAATAATATTTTTATTAGAATTGTTTAAAAATATTCTTTCAGGATGATTTAATCTGCTGAACCGTAAACTTGACAAAAAGTTTGGGTAATTTTATATAAAAAATTACCTTTAGAGTTGGGTATTTGACCCACTATTTCATGGGTCAGACCCAGATCAAAAATTTTTAAATTTTCGAGTAGCAAAATATATTTAAAATTAGATTTTTTATATTAAATATATATATTAAACTAATAAATATATGATTTTATTTTTTAAAAAATAACGTTTGATGTGAAAAATAACCTAATAAAATATTCATATTGGATTTTTTACGAGTCTAATCTCGACACTACTCTTTTGAATCTACTAATCTCACCTTTTATGTGATCGAACTCGAATCAAATTTTAAATCATTTTGATTTAGGATATTTATCACTCAACTTGTTTGCTTGATGTAAGGACCTGAACTTTTTGGTCAATGTTTGAGCATCGACTCAAATTTTGAACTTTCATGCTAGTTAAAATGATTGGACCCATTGGGTCAAATATAGACCTTGTTCACTAAGATTTTTGCTACATAGGCTTGGGACAGTGAAACCCTTTTTTAAAATAAAATTTAGGTCGTGCTTTTCGCATAAGTCAATCTAGGGGGATACATTTGGTTGATATTAAAGCTTTTGGTTTTATGACTATCAGACCATGATGGGTCCTAGATAAAATGTTTTCTGTTAAACTATTTTTAATTAATATCTGTAAGGCCATGTCAATCATTTTTACGTACTGTGTATGGTGCTCCAGTGCCAATTCTAATCTAGTAAACTTTATCCTTGTAGATTACCTAAGACACATGAGTGCCCGTAGAGCTCGTCGATCCAGCCGAGGGAGGGATTGAGCAACCAGATTTGTTGATCCTGTAGAGGAACCTGTTAGTGATGCTCCACCAATCATTCCTCTAGACTCTCCTATTTTAACTAGTACCACTGTACCGCCCGACCCATAGTCTGCTGCGGTCATAGATGTGACTACCTTGGTCAGAGGGGTACCAACACCGAATACTGAGCCTACAAACACAGTGTCAGATGAGACCCTGAGTAGACAGTTCCTTTAGTTGATTCAAGGAACTGTTAGAGCTTCGAATGTTAAGCCAGATACCCCTATCTCATAGATCTTAATCGCTAATAGAGTAAGATCCTTTTCTGGATCCCTGACTGATGCACCGTGTGATGCTGAGACCTGGTTATGTGATTCTAAGAGGCGTATGGATCAGATGAGTTTGGAGCCAGGTAAGAGATAATTGGGAGTGGTATCGATGCTTGATGGTAATGTCCATATCTGGTGGGAATCTGTGGTGAGTAGTGTATCCCCCGATAGACTAAATTAGGACTTCTTCAAGAAACGATTCAAGAATCATTTTTTGGGTAATCGTTATATAAGAGAGAGGCGTCAAGCCTTTAAAGACTTGGTACATGGTTCTCTGACAGTGTCTGAGTATGAGCTTCAGTTTCTAGAACTACTGAGATATGGTACTAGGTTAGTGGCCATCGAGAAACATAAGTGTGATAAGTTTCTTGAGGGTCTCTACATAGGTATTCGTGAAAAACAAGTATCCTCTATGCAAGATTGATGACTTGTTTGATCAGTTTTGGGGAGCCATATTTTCTCGAAGATTGATCTTTGATCCGGATATTACCAATTAAAGATTAAGGATTCTGATGTAGCTAGGACTACAATATGTACCAGATATGGGCACTATGAGTTCTTAGTGATGCTATTCGAGTTGACTAATGGCTCTACAGCTTTTATGGATCTAATGAATCCTATCTTCCATCCCTACCTAGAGCAGTTTTTTGTGGTGTTTATTGATGATATTCTGGTTTACTCCTGTTAAGAGGACGAGCATGTGGGACATCTGAGAGTGGTGTTGCAGACTTTCAAAAAGAATCGTCTATATGCTAAGCTAAGTATGTGTGAATTCTGGCTTAGTGAGGTGACTTTTCTTGGACATGTTCTTTTAGCTAAAGTTATCTAGGTAGACCCGAGTTAAATTGATGCAATCATAGTAGGAAGCCTATTAGGAATGTGTCTGAGATTCGTAGTTTTCTTGGCTTAATTGGGTATTATCGATGCTTTATTGACGGCTTTTCCATCATTGTCGCCCCTTTGATGAAGCTTTTAAGGAAAGATGTTCCATTTTTTTGGTTTGATTTCCAGCAGTCTAGTTTTGACCAGTTGAAAATAACTTTGATTCGAGCTTCAGCTTTAACCCAACCTAAGTCAGGAAAGGACTTTATATTTTACAGTTGTAATCATTAATTTTATCCGGTGTTTTAAACCCAGGTTTAATTTCAATTTTTATTTCAAAAACGGGCTTATAATTATTAAACAAAAAAAATCAAAAAATTCAAAAATTATCCCATTATTATATATGTGTTTCATTTTAAAAATAACAAAAATATTAAAAGATATACTAATAGTACGCTTTAAATTTAGTTATTATAAACAAAAATAATAATAATAATAATAAGTGTATATATGTAAATATTTGTTTTATTTGTGTTTGTTTTAGCTTTTAAAATCTAAAAATACTACTATTAGTTATCTTTATTATATTAAAAAATTCAAAAATATTATTACTATTTTACTTATATTTTCATTATTGGTCATTATTTTTTTTATTATTTTTATTATTATTATTTATTTTCGGTTAATTATTATTATTATTATTATTATATACAATATAAATAAAAACCCAAACTTAAATAATAGCCCAAGTACTTAAATTAATTATCAGTCCAATAACAGAATCCATTAGAAGTATATTAAACCCAAACTTGAATTACACTTTAACCCATTACACATCAAGCCTGGAATAATTACAAAAGCCGGTTACAAGCCTAAAACCCGGATAAACCCATTACACCAAAAACCCTAACCCTTTTATTTTCTTTGACGCAGCCCAATCTGGGCCGTTGGATCTGATCTTGATCCAACGGCTCAGATCAAAGGAAGAGGTGATTGAAGGTCTTCCACCACGCGCCACGTGCCGGCGCCTCAGCTTCCCACGCGCGCGTGCTTCCCAGGCTCCCAACCATTCGACTGCCTAACGTCCGTTCGTCTCCCCAACACCGTCCGATCGCCTCTTCGTTGATCCTCCGTTCGTGTCTCATGCAATGAAACAAAATATGTGTCAATTTCATACGAATTCACTGAGGAAAAACAGAGATTTACAACAAAAGCACCAACAAATTGCTGCAATTTCCAGAGGCATACGACAAATATCAGAAAACTTAGTTAAATCAAAGATGTTACAACCAAATCAGAGCAGTAAACGTACAAACCAACAACTACAAATAGAATTTAGGATTTTTCTTTTTTCTTCTATAACTATCGGTTATATAAACCAAAACAATATCATGCAATGGGGATGATTTTTTCCCCACCCTTTTCATCGATACAAAAAAGAAAGACTTTTAGAGGTAAAAACCTCTCGGTTCCCTCTTGCCATGCATCGATTTAAAAAGAACAAAAAGAAAGAGAAAAGCTTTTTTTAGCTTTGATGTCTCTCGTTTCTCCGCTTCCCTCGTATCTTCTCGCTCCGGTAGTAAACCCAACGACCTTGTACCTTGGTGGTGAACCAATAGAAAAGTAAATGGGACTTCTTTTCTTTATTTTTTTTGGTTTTCAACTAAAGGGGTTTAGGGTTTTATTTTAAAAAGGGTTTTGATCTTCTCTTTGGTTTCTAAACGAAGAAAGGGGGTTGTAAACCGCTTTCGGGTTAAAAAAAAAACGATTTTTAAACTCACTGGCCACCGTGAGCATTGGTCGGCATGGTAGTTTCTGAAAAATCACGGCGGAGCTGATGCACATTCAAAGATGTTCATCGGTTTTCTGGGTTGGAGGCTTGGTTTGGTGTTTTCGGTTTTGAATATAATGAAAAGGGGGTTGAAATTAATTTCTGTTTATCATTTATACTCACCCCCTATTTTAAAAATAAGGTATTCGCATCATAAGGCCCTCCGTGTTATACTAATCATGCGAGTGGTCCCTCAAACTTTCGATTTGCTTTCGATTTGGCCCCGATTTCAATAATAAACGTTATTTTAATATTGGTTTTGTTATTCGTAGGTCCCTCCGTGTTTTAAAGTCCTTTTTCAGACCATCCCCTCGCAAAATCACGATTTCAGGGCCTAAAAGTTTTTCAATTATATTATTTGATCATTGTTTCCTGTTATTTTATTTCGATTTTGATCCTGAAATCGCTTTTTATTTTATTTCAATCTTATTTCTAGAACCTAAATTTTCTTTTTATTCATATTCATTTATTTATTTACTTTTTTCATGTATTTGTACAAATTTGCCTTTTCCATCATGTTTTATTTGAGCTATATATTGTATGCATTTTATTTTTGTTTTAGTTATTTGTCATTCACTATGTATTTTTGCATTATTGTTCATATTTATTTGTTTATGTTGTTCATATTTATTTTGTCTATTTATTTATTCTCATATGTATGTTTACTTATTTTGTTACATGTTTTGTTTTATATTGTCATGCCAAATATTTGTCGTATGAGTTTATTTTATTCTTTTTCATCATGTTTTTGTATATCTTGTTTATTTTATTTTGCAAGTCACGTCACACCATGTTAATTAATAAATTTATTAATCACGTCTTCATTCGGTCGCAACGGGACCGTCTTCCTAGTGTATCGATGACGGTGTATGTGTTGCCTCCGAATAAAGATACGGTAAAAATAAAATTAAATTCGAATCCTTAAACAAACTTTAATTTAATGCCACTTTAAAACATAAAAATTCAAAATTAATTAAGCGGTTATTTAGATTAAGGTATCAATTTTGGGCGGTTTCAAACGTTAAACCCGTTTTTAACCGTAATTGACTCTCGAACCCGTCCTTTTCGAATCTCTGGTTTTTACGGTGTCCGGCCTACCAAAGTGGCCGGTGGCGACTTCATCCCTTTTTAAAAACCCTTTTTTAATCTCTTTCCAACCTTTATTAAAAATCATTTTCCAAACCTTTTTCAAATTCAAAATTCTTTTAATTTTAGTTCCCTAATTTCTAAAAATTCCCAAATTCTTTTCTTCAAATCCCTAACCCTAATTTTTAAGTTCCCCTTTTTAAATCCCATTTTCAAATTAAAACCTTATTTCCTAATTTTCAATTTCACTCTTTCAAAATTGCACCTTCTTTATTACACTTAAGAAATTTTAAAGGGTCGCTACAATAATGATGCTTTGCATTCATGGCTTGGTTGTTTTCTGATGCAGGATGGTAAGGTGATCGTGTATGTGTCACGACAGTTGAGACCACATGAGTATAACTACCCTACTCATGATCTCAAGCTTGTAGTAGTGGTCTTTGCTTTGAAGATATAGAGACACTATCTCTACAGAGAGAAGTGTTATATCTTTATCGATCATAAGAGCTTGAAGTACCTCCTTACCTAAAAGGATCTTAATCTGAGACAGCATCGTTGGTTGGAACTTCTTAAGGACTACGACCGCAAAATTGAATATCTCCCGAGAAAAGCCAATGTTATGGTTGATGCCTTGAGTCAAAAGATCATATCATACCTGAGATCTTTGTTTGCCAGGATGAGTATATATGATGATGGTACCCTTATGGCTGAATTACAGGTTATACCGACTTTGGCCGAGTTGATTAAGGCCAAGCAACGTCTGTATGATACCTTACTTCCTGTTATGCAACAAATTAAGCAAGGATCCACTTCTGTTTATTCTTTTGATTATGATGGAGTTTTTTGTTTTAATGGTTGTTACAGTGTACCCAACGATACTGAGTTGAGAAAGACCATTCTCAAAGAGGCTCATATTAGACCATTCTCAAACTATATATCTAAATGTCAGACATGTCATTAGGTAAAACCAAAACATCAACATTCTTCTGGTCTTTTACAGCCTATCAGGATTCTAGAGTGGAAATGGGAATGAATCACTATGGACTTTGTTACCGGTTTGCCTCTGACCTCGTCTAGAAAAGATTTTGTCTGGGTTGTTGTTGATAGACTCACAAAGTCAGCTCACTTTATTCTTGTTCGTATCATTTATTCTTTGGAGAAGCTTGCTAAACTGTATATTTCTGAGATTGTTAGATTGCATGGGGTGTTTTTATCTATCATTTTTGACCTAGACCCAAGGTTTACTTCCCGATTCTGGACCACTTTACAATCAGCTTTGGGTACCCGTCTGAATTTTAGTATAACTTTTCATCCTCAAATAGATGGTCAATCTGAGAAAATGATACAGATCCTGGAGGATATGTTACGGGTTGTGTGTTAGACTTCCAAGGCAATTGGGATGATTTGTTACCCTTGGAAAAGTCTACATATAATAGCAATTACCAGGCTAGCATTCGTATGTCACTATATGAGGCTTTGTATAGTCGTAAGTGTCGTACACCTATTTGTTGGACTAAGTTATATGATCGAAAAACTCTAGGTCCCGAGTTAATCTAGGAAACACAGGATCAGGTTGTAAGTGTCGTACAATTATCTATTGGGAGGATTGATATGTGATCGCCTGAAGGAAGCTTTTTCTGAACATAAATCTTATGTTGATCGAAGAAGAAAAGATATCGAATTTGAGGTTGGTGATCAGGTTTTGTTGAAAGTCTCACCATGGAAGAAATTTCTAAGATTTGGGCATAAGGGCAAGATGAATCTGAGGTATATCGGACCATACCGTATTCTAGAAAGAGTTTGGCCTGTTGTATATCAACTTGAGTTGGTTCCTCAGCTTAGCCGTATCCATGATGCATTTCATGTATCTATGTTGAGACAGTACCATCTAGATCCGAGTCACATTATTCAGGTTTAGGATATTGATTTACGTCCAGATTTGTCTTTTGAAGAGGAACCTGTTCAGATCTTGGAGTGTGATGAGAAAGTTCTAAGAAGAAGACGTATCCCGATGGTTAAAGTTCAGTGGAGAAATTGTAGCCCCTTTGAGGCCACTTGGGGGTTTGAGGAATCTATAAGGAAACAATTCCCACATCTATTTAGTTCAAGTAAAATTTTCGAGGATGAAATTTCTTTTTTAAGGGGGAGAGTTGTAACACTAATAAAATTTAAAATAAAAATGGAAAATGTTGTTGAGGGGTTTCAAACCCACAAACACCAACATGTTAGTCTGGTTACTAAGCCACTTAGGCTAACAAGCTCTTGCGAGCTAAACTCCCCTTTCTCACCCTTCTTCTAGACTAGTTTTAATAATAATAATAGATCCAAAATAAACCTTTATATCCCTTACTAATTTTTAGAAAACTTATTCCATCAGATCTAGAACCTTCCCTCACCCGACCACCGACTCAATCTCCATTACCGTCAGTCCATGGCTACCACCGTTGGTACCATCTAAACCACCATCACCTCCTGAGCAAAACCTACCTTTTCACTAAAACCACTATCGTCCGATCAGCCATGAATCGGAGTTGGAAGCTTCACCGGACCTAGGTTTTAAACCTGTTACGTGCCAAAAGTGCACAAATTATGCAAGTGAACACGTCGCAAGTAATAAAAGTGATGAGTATTATCAGATATCGTCTCAGCAGGGATTGATCTACTTAATATGCCTTCTTTCGTCTTCTTGCTCTGTAAAAGAAATAAAATAAAGAACATAGGTAGTTTGTGGTTGAGTAAACTAAATAATAAGATAATCAGATAAAGAAAGTGGCTAGGATCTAGTTGTGATGTATAGTGGATTCGGTTGACTTATTTTAGTCCAATGCAATCACACAATACTGCCTCGACAGTACTGCAGATTACTGCCTCGACATCGATGATGCTCGTCCGCCGCGGTAATCTCTTGCTCTTGGATGGACTTTACCAAAGTTAAGTTGAAGTACCGTTGATGACCAGTCCTTGATGATATCTCTCGGCGTGAATCAATTATAATTATCAACCAATGTCACACTTCTTTTAGCCGCTAAAACTCTAACCTATCTCTAGGCCGAGTTAGTATTTCCCGATTGAAATACCATACTTATTCCTTTCGTGAATCTAACTCTCCTGATATTAGATAAATGGATTACTCACAAACTTCTCTCCCGAGCTTGAATGCAAGAACAAAGAATGACAAAGAATAAGCAAATCTTGATATTTTATTGTATTGAAACATGAAACAAGAAACAAAGTTCAATATCTTCTCACTAATACTCTACAACTTTCACCTAAGCCTAAAAAAACTTAGAACATAATGAAAAGTAAAAGAAAACTCTAAATCTAAGATGAAGTCGACTCTCTAGTCTCCAATATGGATGGTGCTAAGTGCCCTGTTCTCCTTGGACGACTATGGCTTATATAGTCTTGGCCTGGGGTAAACCTTTTCTAAGTAGGAATACAACTTAGAGTAGGACACAAATCAAGTACATAAATAAAATATTTCTAAGTTTATTCCCACTAGGATGATTTTCCTGCGTGACCTTTGACTTGGGCTTTCTATGTGCTACCCTGCTCCGATCCTTGTGCTACTTGTCTAGAAACGTCCAGCTCATTTTTCTTTCTAGCTCGCCTATAATATCAATACTTGCCTTACAGGTGCTGCCTAGGCATCAGGCCCTGCCTTGGCCTCAATTCTTGTCGCAGCAATAGATATTCTTATAAAAACACAAAAGTGCAGTAAAGCTTGTATTTTCTATAAATATCAACTTTATAAATCACCAAAGTAGAATATCTAAATATCTCACATTAAGAACATGCATTAGTCCAAGTAGGTGTAGATTTAGTGATTATTGTTCATGAAAGGTGTAAAAAGTGATAGTGGATTGAGCACTTATCACACCCCCAAACTCGAACTATTGCTTGTCCTCAAGCAATGCAAACCATCAATTTTCCAAAACTTACTCTCTCTTGGTCTTACGTTTTCATCTATTCTCCCCACCCTAAATATGACTATTCTTAAGCCTTCACCTTTCGGTTATCCAAGGGTTTACCTAGAAATAAACTATAAGATTTTGTGAGTGTGTGTGTTTTTGTGAACAAGTTTGATTAAAGGCTTTCTTAGATAAACTCTAAGTTCAAGATAAATAGACATGGATTTAGTGTACTCTTCTCAAAACAATAATTTCTTGATTCAATTTCGGGCACCCCAAGGATTGTGTTTTATCATCAATATTTCCTTCTTTTTACTTGTTCATTTTTTTAAGCATACTAGAGCCAATTTCGGGCACCTCTAGCATGAAGAAGAGTGATTTCTAGAGCTGGTGATAGGCACCTCTAGTCATATTTCCAAAAATCTAAGTTTTTATCACCTAAGTTCATTAAAAGAATTCCTATAATCAAACAAGTCTTAAAAGTGTTTTTAGGTTCAATCTTATAGCAAGCTTCTAAGTTTACTTCCTTAAGTATCCTAAAGTTAAGACTTCTAAACAGGACCTAATCATGGTAAGGAGAAAGATTTTTATAGCCTCAAAAGAATAAACTAAGGCAATACTGATGAAAAGCAGTGCAAAAGTATAGACAATAATTCTTATAGCAATCAGTTTTCGAGGACTTGATGCTAACTGTTTTATTTTTGGAAATGGTAATGGCTATGCTTTTGCTTGTCGGGGCGGCTGAACTCTTATTGGTGGTGTTCGTTGCATTGGAACGTCCACTTCTTCTCCTTCTTCTTCAGTAATTTCCTCGGTGACCATAATATCTGTCCTGCCTTCATTCATTGCATCTGCCCAGGCATGGTGAGTGCTTGGCTTGGCAGCGGTTGAAATTTGATGTACATCGACATCTATCTCTGCTGAGAGACTACCCATGATGATAGGGGATCTTGGTGGAGTGTTGAAGACTACTTTCCTCTTTGATGGTCATCTACTGGTAGATGATGCCGCGGCAGAGTCTTCTTCCCTAGATGAGCCAGCAACATGGAATTGTTGTTGAGGGCCAGTAGTGTATAATGGTCGTGGTCCTCCTAGAGCTGGAGTCATCTTTGTGTAGGGTGCAACTGTGACAAACATATTGGTGGTGAATTCTAGAAGCTTCACCCCTTGGCTGGGAAAATTATGCAACATCATCTGGGCTAGTGTGTTGTTGAAGTCCCTCTAGTACTCTATGTATCGTTGTTGTCGAAGATCTATAGCTGCCATCCTCTGAAGTATCTCCTGGTAGGGATCTGCAGCGGCAGTGCCATGGGCAGCATCAGGAATGGCTGCCGTGACTGGGCCCCGGGAGTGGTGTCAGCAATGTATTGTTGAGGAGTTGCCTGGACTGGCTCAGCCTGTGTGATTTGTATGATTCTGTGGCAAAATTCCCTAGTCCACCCATGCCTTTGGGCGGTGAATTCGTCCGTGTACGCCATTGGTACACCTGTAGCATTGCAAATACCCGTAATTAAACAAGGAAAATATAAAGATCTTTTATCCTTCTTACCGTACTCGTAGATTTCCCTTAAGATTATCTCTCCAACATTGATGCTTCATTTGTTGATGATTGATTGAATGAGCACCAATCTTCTTCGGTCGACGATGATGTTGTGGGAAGTTGGGATGAGGCATCTTTTGACAAAAGTGTTCCATAGCTTGGCCTCGGGCCTAAAACTCTGCCTTGCCACCGATCCTCTATGGGCACCCATTTTCCAATGAGTATTGTCGTAGCAAAGGTCGTCTTTGATCAGCTCATAATCTTCATTGGTGATATCCTCCATGAATGCAGCATGGTCATCATGATCAGGGGTTAGGACGTAGAACAGATTAATTGTCTCGGCATCAAGTCTGACTGGCCTGCCTCGACAGAAAAGTACAGAGAGTCCTTGCTCGGCATATGAGCATAGAATTCTCGCACGATTGTGGCATTGGCCTGGGTAGGTTGTAGGCAAAAGATTTTTCATTCTTGGTACTTGATCTTGTCGAACAAGTAATGCTCGATGTCGTAATTCTCCTCATCAGAGTGCTGGAATCCTTGTTCTTCCCATAATTGTTTAGTAATGAAAGACCTGTTGAAACGTTCTTTAATAGTGGCAGGTGCGAATCGGTTGTAAGTGGCCATGGATAAGTAGTGGAGAGTTGAATATCTTGGAGATGATCTTGGAGAGTTTCTGAAAGAATTAAGAGAGTTTGAGATTGCAAAGAATACAACAAGAAAGAGATTGAGTAAAAAATTCTAAAGAATCAAGAATGCAAGAGTGAATAGTTCAAGAGGGAGAGGGTACTTATAAAGGACTCAGCCTTGTAGTTGTTTGAATTAACTAGTCGTTAGCCTCTACTGTCGTTTGCTTTTACTACTGCGGTGGGAATATCGGCAGACTAGCCGTTACACTATTCTGCCCGTTTAGATTGCTGCGGCCCTGACACTGTTTTCTGCCACGGTAGCATATCTCCTGCTATAAATTTCTTCACCTTCATTCTTGCTTATTTTCCTAAAAAAATAAACATCAACAAGAAAATAATTGAATAAAAATATAATAATAAACTCTAAACTAAACTAATCCTAAAAATAAAATAAAAATAAAAATAAGGGAAAGAGATTATGTCACGGGAGGAGTGTATGCAAGTGCATCTCCTAAAGTGATTGTCTCTTGTTGGCCATAATAATGCTTCAAATGTTGGCCATTCTTTTTGGATTCATGCTCATCCCTTCTTGATTTGATCTTTACTGCACCATGTGGTTTTGACCATTTGGACCTGAATGTGCTTGGATAATGTGCTGCCCTATTGGCTTCCTCCACCTCTGATGTTTCAGTACTGTCCAGTATTCTGTTGTAACAAGCATCAATTTTTCTACCGAGCATACTGCCGAGGTAATGATTGCTGAGACAGGATATTTTGATGTCTGCATCTGTGTTGTAGATAACTTTGTATTCCTCTAGATCATCATGTTTTTTTTAATTTATGGAAAGCATTGAGTTTGACTTGCTGGTCATTAACCCTCATTGTCAACTCTCCTTTTTCCACATCTATGAGCGTGCATCCAGTGGCTAAGAAAGGTCTTCCCAAGAAGATCGGTGCATTGTCATCTACTTCACAATCAATAATAAGAAAGTCAGCAGAAAAATAAATTTATCCACTCTTATTAGTATGTCCTCGATTTTTCCTTCAGGTTGCACATATGATCTATCCGCTAGTTGGAGCATCACTGTTGTAGGTTTTGCACTTCTTATTCTAAGCTTTTGGAAGACAGATTTAAGCATCAAGTTTATGCTTGCTCCAAGGTCACATAAGGTCTTCCCTTCATAGTGGTTTCCTATCGCACAAGGTACGATAAAGCATCCAGGATTCGTCAATTTAGGAGGCATACGATTGTGTAACATTGCCATGCATCCTTCAGTTACAGTCACTGTTTCAAACTCATAAAGCCTTATTCTTTTAAACACAATGTCTTTTAAGAATTTGGTGTAGTTTGGTATTTGTTCAATTACTTCCATAAATGACAAGTTGATGTGGACTTGCTTTAAGATATCTAAGAATTTTTTAAATTGGTGGTCCTGTTTCTGCTTTTTCAACCTTTGTGGAAAAGGTGGTGGTGGTCGCATCTCTTCCAGAGTCTCATTAGTTTGGAATTTAATGTCTGGAACCACTGGGTCTTTTGCTATCTCGGCAGCTTGTCGAGGTATTGCCAAGTTTTCTGCTGGGCAGTGCTTTCTGCTTGGATATTTGTGGCATGATCTCTTTGTTCAACACCTAAGTCCTCTTTGTTTGGTTGTTCTTATTCTACTTGTGGGACTTTGTCTGCTTAATTTCCTAACATTTTCTTAAGTTGTAGACCACTCCTAATAGTAATTGCTTTACATTGTTCATGGCCCATTACCTTAGCAACTTCAGTATTGCTAGGTATTCCTCCTTATGGTCTAGTATTTATATTCAGAGAAAACTGTCCAACCTGAATTTTCAATGCTTTAGTAGCTGCCTCTTGGTTCTGCAACCTCATCTTAGTTCTATTTATAAATACATATGTTCTTTTGATGAAGTTGCTATTCTCTTCCATGTATGATTCTGTTTTCATCATAAAGACTTTCAGATAATTCTCCAATGAACTTGCAGGCTGTTGTTGATGCATCTGCTGTTACGACAATGGTTGTTGGACCGGCTACTGTGGCAGATGTTGTATTTGTTGGAAACCTGGGGGTTGAGTAATTGGATTCAAGGTATTATTGGGATTACTCCATGAGAAGTTTGGATGCCTTTTCCATGATGGGTTGTATATGTTGGACATCATATTGTTTCGGTTGTAGTTTCCAACATAAAGGCTAGATTCTTGATTCTGCATATATTCAGAAGAACTATGGTTACCTCCACATAAATTGCAGAAAGAATCTATGGCCTTAACCTTATGGGTATTGTGTTGCATTTGCATGTTTTGCACCATCTTAGTAAGAGAGGCCAATTGTGCTGCCACTGAATTGGATGTTTCTAACTCATTCACTGTGGCTTGGCGTCTTACTCCTCCTTGCCTAGATGTAGGGAATTGAAAATCGTTCTTTGCGAGTTTGTTCAAGATTTCAATAGCTTCCTCAGGTGCTTTGTTAAGGAGTGTTCCATTGGTAGAGGCGTCTAACATCATCCTTGTTGGAACATTGGTGGCATTGTGAAACATGGTCACTTGAGTCCATAATAGGAATCCATGTAAAGGACACTTGTGTAGTAACTCCCTATAGCGTTTCCATGCCTCATACATTGGTTCATCATTTGCCTACCAAAAAGAGGTAATTTCATTACGAATACAATCATATAAGTTAGTAGGATTAAATCGTGTAATGAAATCATGACAAAGTTCACTCCAAGATCCTATTGATCCTGCTGGAATGCTATTTAACTAGGTTTTTGCCCTATCCCCAGTGAATAGAGAAATAATTTCAATCTCAAAACATCTTCATGGTTTCCTTGGATTTTGAAGGAATTACAGATTTCCATGAATATCTTAAGATGTTGCTTGGCATCTTCTATCATAGACCCACCAAACTGTCCAATAGTGTTGAGCATATTGAACATGACAGGGTTTAGTTCAAAGTGGGATGCTTCTATTTCTGGTGTAACCAATCCAAGATTTAACCCTTCAAATCCTCTTCCAGGAAATCTCTGATAGTGAGCTGTCGTGATAGTGGCGGCGGCGGAAGGCCTCCATTGTCGGCAGGTAAGTTTTATTCTCCTGGATTTACTGCTATAGCTTCTTGTATTTGTCTTTTCAACCTTTGGTGTGTGTGTTCAATCTTTGGATCTAACTCATACAAAGGGTTGGTTGGGTTGGCCCTGGTCATACACCAAAAAAAACAAAGTAAAATAAAAATTAACTAAAAACAAGAAAATAAAGAAAACAAAATTTAGTTGTCAATCCCCGGCAACAATGCCAGAAACTTATTGCGTGTCAAAAGTGCGCAAACTGTGCAAGTGAACACGTCGCAAGTAATAAAAGTGGTGAGTATTATCAAATATCGTCTCCACAGGGATAGGTATACTTAATATGCCTTCTTTCGTCTTCTTGCTCTGTAAAAGAAATAAAATAAAGAACACAGGTAGTTTGGGTTGAGTAGACTAAATAATAAGATAATTAGATAAAGAAAGTGGTCAGGATTCAGTTGCGTTGTATAGTGAATTCGATTAACTTGTTTTAGTCCAATGCAATCGCACAACACTGCCTCGGTAGTACTATAGATTACTGCCTCGCTAGCGATGATGCTCGTCCACCACGGGAATCCCTTGCTCTTGGGTGGACTTTATCAAAGTTCGACAAAGTGTCCTTTGATGACTTCGCTTATCCCTAAGTCGAAGTACTATTGATGACCAGTCCTTGATGATACCTCCCGGTGTGAATCAATTATAATCATCAACCAATCTCATACTTCTTTTAGCCGCTGAAACTCTAACCTATCTCTAGGCCGAGTTAGTATTTCCCGATTGAAATATTGTACTTATTCCTTTCATAAATCTAACTCTCCTAATATTAGATAAATGGATTACTCATAAACTTCTCTCCCGAGCTTGAATGCAAGAACAAAGAATGACAAAGAATAAGCAAACCTTGATATTTTATTGCTCTGAAACAAGAAATAAAGTTCAATCTCTTCTCACTAATACTCTACAACTTTCACCTAAGCCTAAAGAAACTTAGAACATAATGAAAAGTAAAAGAAAACTCTAAATCTAAGATGAAGTCGACTCTCTAGTCTCCGATGTGGATGGTGCTAAGTGCGCTCTTCTCCTTGGATGGTTATGGCTTATATAGGCTTGGCCTATGGTAAATCTTTCCTAAGTAGGAATAGAACTTGGAGTAGGACACAAGTCAAGTACATAAATAAAATATTTCTAAGTTTATTCTCACTAGGATGTTTTCCCCGCGTGGCCTTTGACTTAGGCTTTCCATGTGCTACCCAGCTCTGATCTTTATGTTGCTTGTCCAGAAATGTCCAGCTCATTTTTCTCTTCAGCTCGCCTATAATATCAATACTTGCCCTACAGGTGCTGCCTCGGCATCAGGTTCTACCTCGGGCTCAATTGTTGTCGCGACAATAGATATTCCTATAAAAACACAAAAGTGCAGTAAAGCTTGCATTTTTTATAAATATCATCTTTATAAGTCACCAAAGCAGAATATCTAAATATCTCACATTAAGCACATGCATTAGTCTAAGTAGGTGTAGATTTAGTGATTATTGTTCATGAAAGGTTTAAAAAGTAATAGTGGATTGAGCACTTATCAAAACCCTTTCAAAATATGCCTATTTCTATCTCCAATTGATGCCGATTGGGCGCGTCGTCGATCCTTTCTTGCTCTTCATGGCCAAGCGACCGAAACCCCTCAAACATTGCCTCTGTTCACCACCGATAAGACCTTTGTTGGATTCATGACCGTTTAGGGTAAGTAAAGATCTCATAATCCTTTTTATCGTGTACGTGCCAAAAACCTCCCATTTCGACTGATCTAGAGATCCGATCATGACTTGATCCAATATTGCAGCAAAGCGTAGCTCTAACATCCAATAGATTACCCGTTTGATTCCACCCTTTTCGAGATGTGTTCCTTGTGTGTTGTGACTATATATTATTGTTTTCCGATTTAAATGAACCTAAAATGTGCATATGACTGATTTTCCTGAATTTAGATATATAATGTTTTGAATATATGTCTGATATTTCTTGTATGATTTTCCTGATTTGGTACATAGATGATGAACTGACCATTACGTACAAATTCTTGTCATTATTCTTGTTATTATTGCATGAATGATACTATAGGATTGGGAAGATGTGAAGTGTCTGAGGTTCATCCTTGATTCGACTGGTAATTCTACCTATTTACGGTTCCAAACTTCGGTTAGGGTAATTTTGTCTGTTATCGGTTCTCATGTTACAGTTGAGGTAATTCTGCTTGTTCCCTAATGTAATCCCTTTGGCTGATACCTGTCCCTTATCGGGCTTAGGTTAATGCATGTATTAGATATTGTTCTGGAAAACTGTATCAAGGAGTTTGATTGGAGGATCTACACCTTTCCTGTCATATAACTCATTCCCAAATCTTTTCCCTTTTAGATATTTGTAGATAGGTGAACCCGAACTTGGCACTTGGAGGATCTACACATTTCCTATCATATTTTGATGTAATGTTTAAATCTTCTGAATTGCATTCAGGATGACATGTGCCTATATTTTGATATTTATGTTTTAAATGTACTTTATGATGAGAATAGCAGTTTTATGGTGTATTCTGTTTTAGATGACATTATGAGTTAACTATTTTAAATGATATCCAAATTGATGTTTTATTAATACATGTTATGTTGATTATATTTGAACTATAATTATGATTGAACTTTTATCAATACAGGTTTCTTGATTATATTTTAAATCTGGATTTATGTTTAAAAAAAAATGTGACCACTCTAGGTCGGGCTTTCCACATAGGTCGGTCTAGGGTGTTACAATATTATTTTAATTTTGTTATTATATTACTTTATTTAAATTAGTGTTTTATCAAAATTATTGTTTAAATTAGAGTTTTTAATTAGGGATTTTAAAATTATGTTTTAAAATTATGAATAATTTTGGAGTGTACAAGGTTAATTTAGTGTTGAATTTATTAAAGGTTTGTAATTAGTTTGTTAAGGAAGTAAAATGAGTATTTTATGAAATTTGAGTATCAATTAGCTAAATATATTTTTTGAGGCTTTTATAGAATAATTTTGGGGTGTACAAGGTTAATTTAGTGTTGAATTCATTAAATGAATTGTGGTTAAGGGAAAATAGGACTTGAATGACCAATCTACTAATTTAATGAGTAGTTTGTTAAAAATTGTTAAAATTGAAGGGGTTTAAAGGCAGATTGTGGAAAAATATAAGGGCTAAGATTAACATGGCAATTTTTAACATTGAATTTAGATTAATGCTTTTAGTTATGTTAGACTATGATGATATATTTCTCACACCCATAACCTTGATCCATAATTAATTGGGGTCCGGGTTGGTGTATCATATTATCTTGTGGTTTTGAATTATGAATCGACCCCATCACGACAATTGCGATTGGACTTGTGCAGATATTTTTAAAATTTTTGGGTATTCAACTTATTAATTTTAATATTTATATTAATTTTAAATTATAGTTTATTTTTATTTTCTTTAATATTTATATCTAAATTAGTTTTATGGTTGTATTATATAGTTTTAAGTTTTAAATATTTTAAATATATTTTATTATTTTTTTAATACCGAAGGAAAAAAATGTGTTTAATATTTTTAATATTATTTTAATGATAAGATTTCATATATATATATATATTTAAATATTCTAAAATTAACATTAAATCAATAAATTTTATGTTTGGTCATGTATTAAAAAATTTTAAATTTTATATGATTAATATGTATTTCTTTTAATTTTAAAATTAAAAAAAGAATTATGTACCCGGTACATGTTACACGATTAGTCGAGTACCCAAGCTTTTCAGGTTACCTAGATTTAAATGGATCGGGACATAGACCTAAATTAAGAATCGGGTATGTGAAAATCAAGTACCCGATAATAAACACCATTAATACCAAATCAGTGTCCCGTCAACGTTTAATGACAATAAATGACTGGATAACCAAAAATTTACCCCCTAAACCAACTCTATACTAAAAAAAACATAAATAATCATTTTAATAAACGATTGAGTGACTAAAAATTTACCCCATAAACCAATTTTATACTAAGAAAAAAATAGAAATAACCTATACAAAGAAATAAATATAAATAATCATTTCCAAAATCATCAACTACACATATCATCACCACACGAACCGTGCACGTTCTAATTGTGAAAACGGAGAATGTCCAATTCAAGCTTATCCCACCCCAATGCATAACTGAAGGCATTATTCACTTTCAATGCTATGCTTTTCTTGTAGAGAGAATAGTTTAACACCCGCCAATTATAGCAACGTGTTAATGCGATATTTTTTAAACACTAAAAATAAATGAACTGAGTAACAAATTAAAAAATATGTAATTTAATTAAATTATGTATATTTTATGTTAATTTTTTATATATTTAAATTAATAAATTACATAAACTATTATGCATGAATGATGAATATTTTATTTTCCATATATATTTAAAACTCCTAATTTTTCCAAGCAAAATAAATCGAAACATTCAATTCCCTCAATTGTAAAAGTTGAAAGAATATTCTAATTTTCCTAATTTTTCGTTAAATAATTAATAAAAGACTTTTACTTATTTAAAATTAATACTTACCATATTCAATTCTCCTTTCTTTACTATAATGATATTAAAAAATTTTAATATCTCTTATTTATGTCTTATTAATATTAAATGTGAAAATGGAGGAAAATATTATAACAATTAATTGTAAACGGTGGGAATGAAAATAAAATATTTTTATTTTTCTATTTTTTCTTTAAATAATTAATAAAGCCTTTTTTAATTTTAAACCTTTCATTCTCCTTACGACTCTTCCTATATACATGTTTTGAAGCGTTCAATTTGTATTCAATTTTTTTCAACCTTTGAAAGAATGTCAGAAACGTATTCTATTGAGAAACAAAAGAAGAATGAGTATTTTGTTTCTCAATTGAATGTTTTCTTGACATTCTTTCAAAGGTTGAAAAAGAATTGAATGCAAACTGAATTCTTCAAGACGTGTATATAGAGAGAGTCGTAAGGAGAATGAAAAGATTGGAATTAAAATTTTTTTTATTAATTATTTAAAAAATTAAGAAAAAAAATATTTTATTTTTATTCCCACCGTTTACAATTAATTGTTACAATATTTTTCTCCACTTTCACATTTAATATTAATAAGACATAAATAAGAGAGATTAAGATTTTTTAATATCATTATATTAAAGGATGGATATGTTAAGTATTAATTTTAAATAAGTAAAAATCTTTTATTAATTATTTAACAAAAAATTAGAACAATTGGAATATTCCCTCAACTTTTACAATCGAGGGAATTGAATGTTTCTATTTCCTTTGCTTGGAAAAGAAAATTTTGAGTTTTTAAATATATATGAGAAATAAAATATTCACCATTCATGTGTAATAGTTTATGTAATTTATTAATTTAAATATATAAAAAATTAACATAAAATATACATAATTTAATTAAATTATATATATTTTTTACTTTGTTACTCAGTTCACTTATTTTTTAATATTTAAAAAATCGTATTAACACGTTGCTATAATTGATAGGTGTTAAATTGTTCCCTCTACGAAAAAGTATAGCATTAAAAGTGAATAATGCCTTGTATTAGGGTGGGTAAGCATGAATTGGGCATTCCATGTTCACAATTAGAACATTTACGGTTCGTGTGGTGATGGTATAGGTAGTTGATAATTTTTAAAATGATTATTTATATTTGTTTCTTTGTATTGGTTATTTATTTATTTTTTGGTATAAAGTTGGTTTAGGGGGTAAATTTTTAGTCACTCAATCGTTTATTGTCGCTAAACATTAACAAGACGTTGGTCTGACAATAGTGGTGTTTATTATTGGGTATTTAAATTTTGAGTATGCGATTCTTTTAGATATTAAAATTCCAGACAATGTCCCAATCCATTTAAATCTTGAAAGCCGATAAAACTCGGGTACTCGACTAATCGAGTAACAAGTACCCGATTCATAATTTTTTTTAATTTTATAGTCAAAAAATTACATATTAAACATATAAAATTTAAAATTTTATAATACATGACCAAACATAAATTTTATTGATTTAAAGTTAATTTAGAATATTTGGATATATATTAAATCTTATCATTAAAATAACATTAAAAATATTAATCTTATTTTTTCTTTCAATATTAAAAGTTAATAAAAATATGTTAAAATATTTAAAAATTAAAACTATATAATACAAACATAAAACTAATTTTAAATTTAATTTATGTACAAATACTAGAGAATTTAAAAATAAAAATATAATTTTAAATTAATATATATTAAAATAAATCAGGTTTAAAACCCAAAAATTAAAAAAAAATCAGCACAAGTTTCACAAGATAATAAGATATACAAACCCGTCGATGAAACTAAAAGCATTAATCTGAATTCAACTGCGAAACAACAATAATTAACCAAAGATGAAACTAGATTCCAATACGAGCTAATTTTATTCAAAGCCTAGTTTTAACCCAACACAACCCCTTCTTCTCACTAGGGTAGAATTAGAGATTTTTGGGTCTCTCAACGAATACTAAAATCAGTAATCTCTTATATAACGAAAGTATATTTTTGTTATGAATAAAAAACTACCCTTTTTGGTGTTTTTTTTTATGCACCAACAATAAAAATAGATTTAGAGTTAATTATGATTTAAGATTAAAGTTCAATGTATTAATGTAGAGTTTAGAATTGTAATCTAGAATTTATGGTTAAAGCTTAAAATTTATTTTTTTAGTATTGGACACAAAAATAACATCGGATTTTTTTATTTATCTTAATTGTTCAAATAATTAATTTAATATTTCAAACACTTTATTTTTATTGTTAGATTTATTTATTTATATATCTAAAAAATTAATTTTAACTATTAAATTTATTAATTTTATAAATTATAAAAATAAAAATTAAATAATTTAGTTCAGGGGCCTTAGGTTGATCGGGGCCCTGAGAGTCTGCTCGGGTGCTCCCTTCAGAGCCGAGCCCGCTTCTCACCTTCAACAGTCCAAATCTTTTTACAGGGATTCAGAAAACGGTTTGTTGCCATTATAACGAACATTATTTAATGGTAACATCTATAACACCCCAATCCCGGTTCAGGAGCTAGGAGTATTACTCCGACATATAAGACGGACAACAATATGGAGCCAAACATTACCTTATAACGTATATTGAATTTAGGGTCATTTAAAATATTTTATAGTTAAGTCATATTACCTTAGTCATATCATTGAATTTAATCATTAAACATATTAGGTACCATTTGCCTAACCAACATACAAATATTCATTTTTAATATTAAACAATTCAAAGCATACATGGCTATTCAAGTTCATTTACCATTCAAGACATTAGCAAAGCATACATTGACAATACAAGTCAAAATTTACCATGTTGATCTTTTATACTTTTGATCTTGGTTGACATTTATAATTCTTTTAAGCATTTATACTTTGATATTAATTAATTATACATGTTACATTAATTCATTAAACTTAGAGCTTTCATTCCTTTATTCGAATCATACATATAAGTTAATCTAATAATCCATTCGAAACTTCAAACTTGGTTACTTTGCTGGATTTGAGACATGTACTATATAGTTGGACTGATATTGCCTATTTGGTCTTTCTTAGCAACCAAGTAAACAAAATGGTATATCTTAAGGAACAAACAACCTGTTAATTAGATTCCAATGCTTATTCAACCCCTTACCATTTGATTATTCTTTCATGTAAATTACTCGATTCATTAAATCAAACATGCCTAATTATTATCTTGCTACCATAATCGAATCTAACACTTGATACAATTTCTACTTATTTGGACTATCAAGAATCTTTACCCAATTAGTCAAGTCTTTAAGTGATATACATTGTCTATCAAATGCATTATTAAAACACCTAAATAGTCATAACATAAATGTAAAACATATGTGACATTATTTCAACCATTTTAGCATTTAAAGCTTTTCAAGAATCAAACTATCCTAAACCTTTCATGCATTTACTTAAACCTTTCAGCCATAGTTATCTAACCTTTAACATCTTACCAACTAAAGTATTATACTTCTAGACTTTACAACCTATGCAGAATAATAAATACGTAGGCAATGGAGAAATCAAACTATACACATTATGCACTTTCATGGGCTTTATACAATACCAAATCTTAATATCAAATGCATGTTAACTAGTTTATAATTATATACAATTATGCCACCATTACTAGGAGTATTGAAATTACAACTAACCAGAATTAAATACCCTTACTTCTGCTTGCTTTGATCAATTTTAACACCATCTTCTAAATTGATAACCTGAGGTTTGGAAAAGAGGAAACAAGAGTGATAAGTACACAAGGTCCTTAGTGAGGTAGCACTTAATTCTACCCATTTTAATGCAACTTTTTAGAGATTAATGTTTAACCGAATCTTAAAACTTAATTACATTTCAAATGCTAAGCATTTCGATGAGCATGCCATGTATCATCCATTCATGACAAAATTTTAACATACAAAACTATAACCTATAAGCCCACTAATTCAGCATCATGCTTTCATACCATATACAATGACATTCAATTAATGACTAATGACAGCATAATTCGTATAAGTGCAAAAAAATCTATATGCATTATTATCATGGCTACCACTCAATTATTTCTAAGATACCTTTTATGTCATTAGATCATATTATTCATTTGGTGCTTTCAATCCTTAACCGAAACTTACAAACCAATTTGATTTCAAAGATGAACTAATCATTTACCATGTCATTACTAATACTTTCTCGTATACAATCTAAATGATACATCATGAAACTCAAACCTTCAATAGCACATGCTATCATTTTATGTGATAATCACTCTTGTTATCCACATCAATGCTCAAATGCGTATACCTACAATGACATATCAAATTCCTATGTTTTCCCTAGCATAAATCACATTCATATACTTGCTATGTAAGGTTTCATGTTATTAGTCCTTGTAATTCATGCAATTAAGCATTTAAACATTCCATTACTCATGCCGTGTTACAAAAATTTATGTCACTAATGTATCATACATTACTGTTGGTTAAGAGATATGTTATATTGTGAGAAAGGGGCCATGGTGGCCGTAGATGCAACGGAAGATGATATTTTTCAGAGAGAACAAAGTGTTTTTCGGTATTTTCTTATTATTCTTGAATATCAAATGATTACAGAATAAACATTTAAATATGCTAAAATAGAGTTTTAATATAACTAAAATTATACTTTATCTCTAATTTAAATAAGACTTCTAATAAATCTGAACTACTAATTAGGAATAAACTCTAATTATATATTAAATAAAAAACTCTAACACTCCTCGTTAATTTAGACTTCTCCTCAAGCTCTAACACTTCTTGGATAACCAACATATATATATTAGAATAGACTCCTATTTTATAGGAATTTATCATCAACGATAAAGGCCTATTTTTTAGGAATTTTATCAGTTAGTTTATCTTATCTTCCTAAGTGTTAGAGACCAATCTTAGTTAGGTTTTCTAGTCTTTTGTAAACTCTTATAAAGAAGTCTATATATTCAGATTTCTTGTTAATTAATAAAAAACACGAACAGAGGATTAATTAGACTTTGTTTCGACAAAGAATGCTCTTTTTCTTCCGGAAATACCTATTATTCACAATTACTGTAACATATAATCCACTAGATCATATTATCATGCATTCAATACATACAATTAATCATTAATGTACTTGTGTTTACCATAACAAAACAATAAACATGTTATGATGTTACAATTTGGTGTCATTTAATCTTAATATTCGTATAAGACCTTGGTATTTAGTGGGACTAGGTATTCGAGTCTCGTGTTAAGGTATCAAGCACGGGATCATGTTAAGGTGTCATTTACACTACATGTTAAGTACACAAAGTATCATTCGTATTAAGGTATCAGTTACACCAGACTAGAAGTACACAAAGTACTATCATGTAAACGTGTTAAGGTACCAAGTACCGGGACATATAACCATATAATTTGAACTCTAGACTCTAGGCATGTCTTACTATCTAAGACCAACTATCAACCAAGGCTTATTAATCATATCATTCATTTTCATGTTGTGTGGCCAATTTTCCATTCAACCAATATCATTCTTATCAAAGCATATCAACAAATTAATCATATAATCTTTATCAAAAACACACAATGGATGCATGGATTACTTACCAAGCCTCCAAGCCATTAATATGCCATTTGCCTTACCTTTGGCATCTCCAAACAAAACTATGCAAACACACATTTAATCTTGGCATTCACACAAGTTTCCATACACTTTTAGTCCTCCTTTCCTTATTACCAAGTAATTTATTAGTCATATTACATGCAATTTATTTCAAAACAGTAGTTAGGACCTAGGTCCTAACCCTAAGATTAGCTACACTCACAACTTATCCAAGCTAGCAATCCTCTTGTTCTTTCCTTTGCATGCTCATTCCTCCTCAAGCTTTACCACCTTATGATCCTCCAATTTTACCTCATATAACATATAAAGATGCATTAGAAGGCATTCAAACAATACAAACCATACATTTTTGATATATATTTCATATAACACAAAACAGTTTTTGCCCAACTAAGGACAATTTGGCTAATCCTCACCAAAACTAGCATATCTCTCAGCTCCCTTATCCAAATTTAGCATATTTTATACCCTTAGAAAGCTAAGACTCTATAAATGACCATATTAAGCTCACAATTTAATTTCTAACCGTTTGTTACCAGATTTTAATTAAAGTCAGGGTAGTCCTGTTTAAGGGCAACATGAACCACTTCTAGTAATTCATTTATATCTCACAAACCGCAAATCCAATTGAGGCATAATTTTTTTTAATTAAAGTAGACTCTAAGGGATTTAGACTGCTATTTTTCAGCCCTAAATTCCTTATCCACAAGCCTAGGTAATATTTTTAACGTTGCTGCTAGAATAGAATATTCTGGGTAGATTCACTAACTTTATTCCCTAGCTCAATTTAACTTCTTATCTTGCAAATTTCTTTTGCTAATCATATAAATTCAATAATAGACTAATTTTCAGTAATTTTCACCAACACAAGTTCCTTAGATTTCCTCTTTAACCTGACCAAATTAATCAAAATAGTCCAAAGTTTCGGTTAAGGTTAATTTAAGGGTCTGTTTTCGTGTCTAACTCAATTTCTTAAATATATGCCTATTAACTCATCCCTTCATATTCTAAACACATTTCCAAGTTAGTCCAATGCACTTAGCAACCATTGAAGACAGAGCATTGGTAATTAAATAAGATTACACAATGTTATAATGCAAACAGTTTTGTTTTACTATCAATCTGATCACAATCAATTTCCATATGTCCTTTCATACTTAGAATCAATCAATTACAGGCTCATATGTGCACAACAGGGCAACCTTCACTTATGAATCTAATTAGTTCCATTCCCTTCATTATGTAATCACCGGTTTTCGTCCAAGGAGTCGCCACCAATCGTTTTTTTTATCCGGTGCGATTGAAACACCAAAAATCGCGTCTACGAACCAGAGTGGGTCCGGGAATCTGTTACACGTGAGGAAGGGCGAGCACCCTCACTATGCCCGAAATCGGCACCTGTCGGTTACATAATATTTCATACGATCGAAAATACAATTTCGTTATCAAAATCTGTAAAAAAGGGTTAGTAACGTTGAATAATAATAATAATACAAAAATAATAAATATAATAATTGTAAAAATAACATAAAAAATAATAACTATAATAATAATAATATGAAGATCATGATATTTGGAAATTTCAGGGACTATTCTGCAAAAAAAAGACGTTAGGGGTAAAAATATAATAATAATAGGATGAAATTGAATAAAATAAAGGGAAAATGGCTTAATTGAGCGAAATAGGTGACCAAATTAAAAACAGATGCAAACTGGAGAGCCCTTGTGTGAACACGCTGGGAGTAGAAGGACTGAGAGTGTGATTTTCCCATTTTCCCGGGTTAAGACGCGAGCCGGGTTGCTGGACCGGGTCGGTTCGGGTCTAGAAGTACCAAAATGGTACCGTTTTGGGCCCGATAAACCGGTACCAAAACGGTGCCGTTTTGATCGAGATATAAATGCTTTCCCCTCTTTAATATTTTTACTCTCTAACTCATTTATCTTCCTCTCCCAACTCTGCAGAAAGGAGAAAAGCTATGGCTCTCTGAAAGTCTCCTAAGGCTCGGTTACCGGAGGAGTTTCCGTCCGTCATTCACGGCCGTCGGCCGCTGAACCGGTGGCCGGAACTCTGAAAAGAAGATATTTTCCGGTTCGGCTTGTCGTGAGGATCGACGATCTAACTTTGGTTTTTCGAAAAAGGGGGCCTATTTACATAGATCTAAAGATAAGTTTCGAAATTTCCTCTTTTTTTTTTACCTTATCTCTTACTCGGATGTGGTTCCGGTTACACTGCTCTTCTTCTCCTTTTTTGTTCGAATGGTTCGAATGTTATACTACTATTTTCTTGCTCGAAATGTTGTTTCTTTCAATTGATTTTGGTGGCCGGTTTCTAAGCGGTATTACATGTGCATGTTTAGGGGTATTTATACCCAGATTTATAGATATTTATAAATATAAAAAAGTTTATATCCTATTTTAGATCTAAATATTTAGATCTAATGATGCTCCTCTTCTTTTTTGCAGGTTAGATTAATGTTAGGGTTGCTGGATTGGGTTCTGTTGGGCTTATGTTGGTTATGGGTCATGGTGTTGGGTTTATTATGTTTGGGCTTGTACATTCGGACCTGATAATAATAAAAAGGGTTTGGGTTTGGTTTTATCCAATGGGTTATTACAGCTGTCCCTCATTGTTGTGTAACGACAATATAGCAAAGATAAGGAATAACCCATTTTATCAGGTCTGGCTTCAGGGTTCTTCTTTGGTAAGATAAGGGTTCTTTTTGGTAAGGTTTTTTCTTGTGGGGCTTTGACTTGATGTACTCCACCGTCCTTGTCCACAAAATCTTCAAAACTAACGATTCGTTAGAGAAGATGGCACAAAACTTGAGTTGGATGTGATGCTTTTATTTCTACCGAAGACTGGACCTAGCTACACCACTGCCGGAGAAGCAAGGTCTGACGCAAGCGCTGATGTCTGATCTAGCTACACTATCGAGTAAGCATGATCTGGCAAGGAGTTCTGATGCTTAATTAAGCTGCAACACTGACAAAGCATAATCTATCTGGTCCATCTGTGACACTAACGCCGAGATAGGGAACAACATTCGATCTACTTACAACACTGTCGGAGAAGCGAGATCTGACCACGAGTTCTGTCACTCTGAAGCTGCAACACTGGCGAAGAACATGATTTGTATGTTTCATCTACAACACTACCTCTGAGATGAGAATCGTTCGATTTGCTTGCAACACTACCGAAGAAGCGAGATCTGATGACGAGTTCTGTCACTCTAAAGCTGCAACACTGACGAAGAGCATAATTTGTATATTCCATCTACAACACTGTCGCTGAGATGAGAATCATTCGATCTGCTTGCAACACTGCCGAAGAAACGAGATCTGACCACGAGTTCTATCACTCTGAAGCTGCAACACTGGCGAAGAGCATAATTGGTAGCCATTTACTCTGGGCTGCTCGTACTATACGATCGGTTGATATTTGAAGTTCTTCAAAGGATTTGATTTCCTTTGACCATTCGTGAAAACGGATTTCAAAGGATATTTGAACAATCTTTCTTTATGAATTTTTGCCAAATGCACAGGGATCAACAAATTTGATTTGACTTTACCGGTGGCCGTTTGCCCTGGACTAGCTGTACCATTTCCCTGGGTACAATCAGTTATCACCAACCCTGAGATTGGATTTGTTCAAAGGGATTGATTTCCTTTGACCATTTGTGAAAATGGATTTCAACGAATATTTGAATAATCCTCTTTTCGTGACATACCTGTTGAGTAGAAATAATAAGTGTTAAGGGTGAGGATTCTTACCTGTATTCCTGAGGAGCAGTTGTGTTTTGGGATAGAGTCACACTATTCTGCCAAAGTGTCTTGATGATGTCTTTATGCTCGCCTGTTCCTTCGCTTCCTGAAGGGACGAGACCTGTAATGCGTTCATGACTAGATTCAAAATATTAGGGTTAGCATGTAATGCATGTATGATGTATGTATGCATGCATGCATGATCCTAGCATGAAATGAAAAATGCATATGGTAATGATTTTCCACAGGATTTGTTTAATCAGCTGTCTTGATCAGTTGTTGTCACTTTGATAGTTGTGTCTCTTTCGTAAAATATCTGATCCCAATTCGTCTAAAGAGTGTTTATTTTGTTTCGAAGTGTTATCTCTCTTTGAGTAAGATCGCTCTTAATCCCTATACCTTTTTAGGAAATTTCAGAAGTAATATAGAAAACTTGTAATTTTATTAACAAAAGATTTTATTGATAAAAAAATTCAAGGTAAGTATTGACAATAAAAGGTATAAAAAGGAAAGAATTAATGTCTCAGATATCTGACTATCAAGCTTTGCAAGATTACCTTGGCAGAGTCTTCATGTGTCTAGGAGTTCTTAAGCGAAATATTTCTTGACTGCGTTTGAATTTACTAGGTTAGGCAGATCTTTGCCATCCATTTCAGACAGAATTAATGCTCCTCCTGAGAAAGCCTTTTTTACAACATATGGTCCTTCCCAATTTGGTATCCACTTGCCCTAAAAGTCCTTTTGTATAGGGAGAATCTTTTTCAGAACCAGATCTCCTTCTCGGAACTCTCTTGGGCGAACCCTTTTATTGAAGGCTTTCATCATTCGTTTTTGATACATTTGCCCATGTCGAATAGCTTTCAACCTCTTCTCTTCGATCAAGGCAAGCTGATCGTGCCTGGCTTGAACCCATTCTGCCTCGTCTAATCTCCGATCAAGGCTTTCATCATGATTTGTCTTGCCATGGTGAATCCGTTGGCATGAGTTCCACAGACACCCTCATGTACCTCTTCGAGGATCATTTGGCTTCGGTGGTATTTACACATCGCAGTAATATCTGGTCTTTTCATTTTTTGTATAGGATGTCACCATCTAGGACATAATCAATTGCTAGTCTTTGTAGTGTCCTTTTTTCATTCTCTGAGGCTTCTTTTGGATACTCACGATTCTTTATGTATTGCAAGATATCGTGGTATCATAGGCGTTCACTGTTTTCGTCTTCTTCTACATTGTAACAGTAAGCTGGAGAGTCGTATATGCTCATTTGTATCGGCTTCAGATCCGACGACTTGTTTACTTGTATTAGTGACGAAAAAGTGGCTAAGACGTCGGCCATTTGGTTGTCTTCTCGGGGAAAATAATGAAAGGATATCTCGTAGAACGACTTGATCAAGTCTAGGACCAAGTTCCGATATTCCATTAGTTTAGAGTCCCAGGTACTCTATTCTCTACGAAGCTGATAGATCACGAGCATTGAATTCCCGTATACTTTCAACTGTTTAATCTTCCGATCGATAGCTGCCCGGATTCCCATGATACATGCTTCGTATTTCGCCACATTGTTGGTGCAGTCAAAATCGAGCTTGCTGGCGAAGGGATAGCAGTCACCTTCTGGAGATACGAGTACTGCCCCAATTCCCTTACCGGTGGCATTAGAAGCACCGTCAAAATTCAATTTCCAATGGTCATCATTTGCGCCATCTTCCTCAACGCACATCAGGTCTTCGTTAGGGAAGTCAAAGTTTAGTGGTTCATAGTCCTCTAGAGCTTTGCTGGCCAGAAAGTCAGCGATAGCACTACCTTTAATGGCTTTCTGATTGACGTATACTATATCAAATTCAGACAAGAGAATTTGCCATCTGGCCATTCTGCCGGTCAATGCAGTGGACTCCATCAAGTATTTAAGGGGATCGAGTTTTGAGATCAGCCATGTTGTATGATACAACATGTACTGCCTTAGTCTTTTAGTAGTCCAGACCAGAGCGCAACAAGCCTTTTCAACTGGCGAATATCTTGTTTCGCAATCCGTAAACTTCTTGCTAAGGTAGTATATTGCTTTTTTTTTTCTACCAGAGCTATCATGTTGACCCAATACACAACCCATGGACTTCTCGAAAACTGTTAAATATAAGATTAACGGTCTATTAGGAACTGGGGCGGTACTAGAATTGGGGGACTTGTCAGATAAGATTTGACCTTGTCGAAGGCTTCCTGACATTCTTCATCCCATTCTCCAGAGTCATGCTTCTTTAAAAGTCAAAAGATAGGGTCACATTTTTCAGTTAATTGTGAAATAAATCGGGTGATATAGTTCAATCTGCCCAGAAATCCTCTCACTTGCTTTTGAGTGCGCGGAGGTGGCAACTCTTGAATGGCTTTAACCTTGTCAGGATCAACCTTGATGCCCCTTTCGCTGACTACGAAGCCTAATAGCTTCCCAGATACTACTCCGAATGTGCATTTGGCAGGATTTAGCTTAAGCTGAAATTTCCTTAGCCTCAGGAAAAGCTTCCTTAAGACTCTTATATGTTCATCTTCAGTCTGCGACTTAGCGATCATGTCGTCGACATAAACCTCGATTTCTTTATGCATCATATCGTGGAACAAGGCCACCATGGCTCGCTGGTATGTTGCCCTAGCATTTTTGAGTCCGAATGGCATCACCTTGTAACAGAAGGTTCCCCATTGTGTTACGAACGTCGTTTTGTGCATATCTTCAGGACACATTTTTATTTGATTGTACCCTGAGAATCCGTCCATGAAGGAGAACAAAAAGTGTTTTACCGTATTGTCGACTAGAGTATCGATATGAGGCAACGGGAAATTATCCTTGGGACTAGCTTTATTCAAATCCCGATAGTCGACGCACATATGCACCTTGCTGTCCTTTTTGGGCACCGGGACTATGTTGGCTACCCATTCTGAGTATTTGACCTCTTGAAGAAAGACAACATTGTACTTTTTTTTCACTTCTTTTATTTTCAACAGGACATCAGGCCTCATTCTTCGCAGTTTTTGCTGAACGGGTTTGCAGTCCTCCTTTATAGAGAGTTTATGTACCATAATATCTGTGTCTAACCCGGGCATGTCTTGGTAAGACCAGGCAAAGACGTCTTTAAATTCTCTGAGTAGATTAACCAGATCTGTTCTAGTTTTAGCTGAAACGCATGTGCCAATTTTTACTTCTTTATTTTCCTCTTTTTCTCCCAAACTCACAGTCTCGACTGATTCCTTGTGGGGTTGGATCTATTTCTCCTCATGTTCTACCATTCTTAGCAAATCAGGAGGCAGCTCATAATCCTGGTCATCCTCAAACTCCGAAAGTTCTCCTAGACACACTTCTTTCTCGAAAATGAGTTTCGGGTTAGCTTTACTATTGCTTGATAGTTCGATATCTGAGGACCTGAAATAAAACCTTATTTTGAAAAAAAATAATCAAGAATTTGAATTGTATTTGGAAATAAATATTTGGAAACGAAAACATTTTCTAAAAATTTACAACAAAAAAGTTTTATTTTATTATCGTAAACATGTTTAGGCCCTTTTTACAAAAAGGTTCTTATTACCCTCGGGCTTGGGGTAACAAGTATGATTGAAATATTACTCTGAAATTTCCCTAAAAACTGTAGGGATTTCTTCTGCACTCCAATTACTCAGAGTAGATCCAGGTGCATAAGGTGTGATCTTTTCCAGAAGTGTTTCAGTACTTTCTTCTCCAACGAGGGCATTAATGTCCAACTTGCCCATTAATTTCGTTAACTCTTTTTCGTCTGTTTCCGGGTAAATGATTCCTCCAAAGACAAAATTTTGAGATAGTGGAGGAAATGTCAAGGGTTCCCAGCGAACTTCTTTCCCCTGTAGACGAGCCTTCCTTTTTTCTTGATTTTTCAAAATTTCCTTCCTCATTTCTTCCGTAGTTGGCTTCTATCCCAAGCCAAAGCGGTCTTGTTTGCTGATGATAGCTGGCGTCCTGGGACGACCCTGTAGGCGTCGTCCTAACCCCTTTCCAACTCGGGCTCCCCACCCCATGGTCAGCTTGATGCCCATTCTTGTGGTCCTGGACAATCTCGGCGTAGGGATTTTGTTTCCTTCTGCGACTAATGTAGCGCTGACAAATTCGAAGGATCGAAAAGAGCACTCAAGTGCCTTTTCATCAGTTTTCACATACGGCGCGTCACTCGTGACAGAGACTATGATATCCTCTTCCGCATTGATCTTGATCAACCTCCCGTCATGAATGAATTTAACTTTCTGATGTAATGACGATGGCACAGCCCCCACGGAGTGGATCCATGGCCTTCCCAGTAAGCAGTTATATGTGGGCTTGATATCCATTATTATAAAATCAACATTGTAAGTATTGGGGCCCACCTGTAGTGGTATATCCATCCGTCCCACTACAGTTCTTTCGGTCCCGTCAAAGGCACGTACGACAGTACTATAATTTTTCATATGAGTACTATCTACTGGGAGCATGTTCAGTGTACTCAATGGCATTACATTCAGCGTGGATCCATTGTCCACCAGCACTCCGGGTAAAGTATACCCCTTGCAACAGGTGGTAATATGTAGGGCTTTAGTGGACCCCATTCCTCCCGACGGAATCTCGTCATCATTAAAGTGGATAAAATTATCTACATTCAGGTTGTAAAGCAATTTGTCGAGTTTATTTACAGAGATGTTATTGGGAACGAAAGTTTCGTTGAGCACTTTCAATAGTGTGTTCCTGTGAGCTTCGGAGCTGAGTAGCAAGGTGAGGATTGATATGCGGGCGGGCAACCTTCTGAGATGTTCAACCACATTATACCCGCTATGTTTTAAAAACCTTAGGAATTCCTTCATTTCCTTCTCCTGCATCGGCTCGTTGACTGATGCCTCAGGTTCTTGGAATACGTTTCTCGATGGCTCCACAATAAGAGCCTTTCCCTTTGACTCTTTGCTTTCTTTTAAACCATACTGAGTTCCACTTCTTGTGTGGAACGTTACATCATTTACTGCCCCCGCTCCAGCTTTCCGAGGGTCTTCATGTCAGGTGATTTGACAGTCATACTTCTAGGGAACTCTTTTTGGATCCGTTTTCACGAATGGTCAAAGGAAATCAAATCCCCAGCGGAGTCGCCAACTGTAATCACCGGTTTTCGTCCGGGGAGTCGCCACCAATCATTTTTTTATCCGGTGCGATTGGAACACCAAAAATCGCGTCTACAAACCAGAGTGGGTCCGGGAGTCTGTTACACGTGAGGAAGGACGAGCACCCTCACTATTCCCGAAAACGGCACCTGTCGATTGCATAATATTTCATACGATCGAAAATACAATTCCATTATCAAAATCTGTAAAAAAGGGTTAGTAACATTGAATAATAATAATAATACAAAAATAATAAATGTAAAAATAACATAAAAAATAATAACTATAATAATAATAATAATATGAAGATCATGATATTTGGAAATTTCAGGGACTATTCTGCATAAAACAAAGACGTTTGGGGTAAAAATATAATAATAATAGGATGAAATTGAATAAAATAAAGGAAAAACGGCTTAATTGAGCGAAATAGGTGACCAAATTAAAAACAGATGCAAACTGGAGATCCCTTGTGTGAACACGTTGGGAGTAGGAGAACTGAGGGTGTGATTTTCCTATTTTCTCGGGTTAAGACGCGGGCCGGGTTACTAGACCGGGTCGGTTCGGGTCTGGAAGTACCAAAACGGCGCCGTTTTAGGCCCAATGAACCGGAACCAAAACGGTGCCGTTTTGATCGGGATATAAATGCTTTCCCCTCTTTAATATTTTTACTCCCTAACTCATTTATCTTCCTCTCCCAACTCTGCAGAAAGAAGAAAAGCTATGGCTCTCTGAAAGTCTCCCAAGGCTCGGCTGTCGGAGGAGTTTTCGTTCGCCATTCACGGCCGTCGGCCACCGCACCGGTGGCCGAAACTCTAAAAAAAGATACTTTCCGGTTCGGCTTGTCGTGAGGATCGACGATCTAACCTTGGTTTTTCGAAAAAGGGGGCCTATTTACACAGATCTAAAGATAAGTTTCGAAATTTCCTTTTTTTTACCTTATCTCTTACTCGGATGTGGTTCCGGTTACACTGCTCTTCTCCTTTTTTGTTCGAATGGTTCGAATGTTATACTACTATTTTCTTGCTCGAAATATTGTTTCTTTCAATTGATTTTGGTGGCCGGTTTCTAACCGGTATTACATGTGCATGTTTAGGGGTATTTATACCCAGATTTACAGATATTTATAAATATAAAAAAGTTTATATCCTATTTTAGATCTAAATATTTAGATCTAATGATGCTCCTCTTCTTTTTTGCAGGTTGAGAAGACACCGGCAGTGGATCTGCTCCTTCACGTGATCGGGGAGGTGGTCGGCTAGGAGGACCAATCAGAGGGCGCGTGGCTACCACGTGTAACCCCTTTAGCCTGGCCTGGACGAAACCGGCACTAAACGAGTCACACGGGGAATATCAAACCAAACCCGTGAAGGTTCGATTCGATAAACAACCCTAAAAACGTTATACTTTTTTTTTATCTTACCTACATGCATAAGCTTATTCCTACGTGTCGAGGAATCATGCAAAGTAATACCGGTAACACAATAATTAAAAACAACCATCCGATTAAACACTAACATGGATTAAGGACTAAAATGTAAAACTTTTAAATACGATTAGCAAAGTAGAAATTCTTTCCATCAATGTTCAATTAAACACCCAAGTATTCTTCACCGCAAATTTCAACTCAAACGGATCATTTTAACATCATCGATTGCATGTTTCTTTAATTTAGGGACCAAAATGTAAATTCCCCAAAATACAAGGACTTCATCCAAATTAAGTTAACCATCTTGAAATTAAATCAACTTTAAGCATGCATGCAAAATTCTAGCTCAAAATAACGTCTACAAGTACCTTAATCGAACAAAGGAAGATATCCGGGACTAAAATAAAATTTCAACAATTAATAAATCCTGGTGGTCAAAGGTTTGGAAACCTTCAGGAAGGTTTCCAAACTTTTTGTAAAAGGTTTCGAAACTTTCCTGAAAGTTTTCATACCTTTCGCGTCTAGTAGCTTTTCAACTTGAAACTGCCCACAAGGTTTGAAAACCTTTCGAGAAGGTTTCCAAACTATTTGTCAAAGGTTTCGGAACCTTCAATCAAAGGTTTCGAAACTTTGGGTCTGGAACCAATAATTTCATTTCACCAAGTACAAACCAAATGCTCAAAATCCAACCATTAGTTAGAACCTCTAAATGCATCAATCCTAAACATGATTAACTTCATATGGCACATAATCAACAACGTCATGGACATCATTCAAGCTATAGGCATGCTCCCTAAGAAAAGCAATGTACAATAATTCAATCCAACAAATACATGCTAGAACATGCTTCAACCATTCAAGTAATTCCAAAGTTCAACAATTGACATTCAAACAATAATGGTCTTATTACAACATAAACCAAAGCCTAATTACACACACTACACATGGTTTGGGTTACACATTGCCTTGCCCAATTTATTTGCCAAAAACATACCCAATTTCAAGTGATCTTCCCCTTGGTCTCCTTACCCCGAACGAAGCTCCAAGTGTCCTTATTTTTCTGCAATGATGAAAAGAGAGCTTAAGCAAACTTGCTTAGTGAGGTAGCTCCACAAATAATCATCAATGCATTTATTTTAAACCGTGAAGAAAACATAATTTGAAATTCATAGTTAAATCATGCATGCTAAAATTCCATTTTCCAAGTTCATTAAATCATATGCATCCTTGAGTTCTCATAACCTTGCCAAAACAATTCATAAATGATGCTCAAACCTTTTCTCTATTTCATGTATGTATATTGGCTTTCTAGTGAACACTTAATGTGAACCTTTGGTTCACCGAATACACGGATCCTTTTCAACATGCATCGGTCGGACACTTAGTCCCCCTTGTATACATGTTATCCCCTACTACGCACGGTTGGACACAAAGTCACCCTTGTCTATGTATGGGTCAACTATACGCACGGTCGGACACAACGTCACCCTTGTTTACATATAGGCAAGCTCTACCACGCTCGTTAGACACAAAGTCCCCTTGTTACGCGTGTAGGCGGCTCTACCACGCTCGTTAGACACAAAGTCCCCTTGTTACGCGTGTAGGCAAATTCAATATTCTCTTTATTTTATAGTGCACTCAATCCTAATGACATGTCATTCGTATTCGGAACTAAAGTTAGTGTCACTAAGCCAATATTATAATCAAATGTGCATGATAACTTGCTGCTCATAATGCATGCATAAAATGTTCAACAAATGAACCAAAGCCATGCCCAAAGGCACCATCATGTATAAGGCAAATAACCATGTTGTATTCCAAAACATTTCTCATAGTTTTCCATAATCATGGATGCTAAATAAGCTATGCATTTCAGCAAGTATCTCTCAAATATGCATCAATTCAAAACATGCTTATGCACTTCCATAAATCCCATTGCATTACCAATAAAATACCTTTGTCAAAATTGCCGAAACTCATATCGGTTCATCAAAAACAAATACTTTACTTACTCTTGAACTATGGAAGGTTTTCACACTCTTCCATAGCCCCCAAAAACAGAACGTACCAAACGTGATTCGCTTTTAATCCGAAAACCACTCACCAACAAGCGAAACAAGCTTTCGCCACTTTCCGATGATCGCACCAAACGCACCAGAAATCAAGCTTCTTCTTGTACCTCTTCTACAACATTAAAAGCAGAGCATTCTCACATCATAACATGCTTAAACCAACAGCCATATCCGATCACCATTAAACTACCAAAAACTTAGCCGAAAAGACCGAAAACTAAGCCGAAACGCATCCGAACAACATCAGCCCAAAACCTAACAAATCTAACATCTAATCCACCTCAAACATGATCCAAAAACACATCAAAACCATCCTTATATCTCCAGCAACATCTAAGCATCTAAAACAGCCCATAACACAACCGAAAAACACCTTAAAACTACACCGATTACATTATTCCGGGATTTAATTAATGTGATCTCAAATCAAGACTCAATTAATCATTAAATCATCATAAAAACATGATTGAAATCATACAATTTCCAGCATTAAACAAGATCCATAAAGATCTCACAAAAACATAACAAAAACATTAGATCTAACATCAAAAACATTGATTCAAGTGTTTATTCAAAGATGAACAAGCTAATACTTGGGAATTTCAATAAAGAACCTTAGAAAATAATAAAAATCCAGAAAATTACCTTTAAGATCTATTCACCAAAATTAAGAGATTTTCCCCTTCTTGATTCCTTGCAATTTGATGAAGATTTGATGAAATCAATGCATAGGTTTTGTAAAGAATGGATAGATGATGCAAATGATGTAAAACGATGCAAAAATCAGCAAGGAATTGAGAAGAAAAGATGAAGAGAAAGTGAAGAGAAAATGAGAGAAAAAGATGAGAGAAAAATGGGTCAAAAGTAGTTTTAGGAGAAAAATGATTAAGAAACCAAATTAAAGTAATTAAAATATTTATTTTGGTGAATAAATCATCATTAAAATTAAAAATGGGTTTATGGCCCTCTAAGGATTCTAAGTTTAGCTTGCTTTTCAATTTAGTCACTAAAATACATTAATGGCCGAAAATTACAAAATAACCCTCCAAATTTTTCCAAAAATCACAAAATGGTCATTTATGCATAATTAAGCATAATTAAAAATCATTATAAAAATTCAAATTACTTTCTTTTAAATTTAAAACATATTTTTAATATTTCAAACCACCTTCAAAATTATTATTTTTCTTAATTAAAAATATCTTCATTTTTATTTTTCCCGGAATTAATGAACCGGAGAACTCGATTCGTCCCGAATCGAATTCCCCTAACTAAGCCTAAACTAATAACCCAAAAACGGGATGTTACAGCATGCGCGAGCTGAATAGCCGCGCGTGGGAGCCACGCGCGGTGAGCTGGCAGGGCGCGGGAATAAAGGGCGGCGGCCGGTTTAGTCTCCATTAGGGTTTAGGTTAGATTAATGTTAGGGTTGCTGGATTGGGTTCTGTTGGGCTTATGTTGGTTATGGGTCATGGTGTTGGGTTTATTATGTTTAGGCTTGGTATTAAAATTGGGCTTGTACATTCGGACCTGATAATAATAAAAAGGGTTTTGGTTTGGGTTTTATCCAAGGGTTATTATAGCTGCCTCTCTTTGCTTATTGTTGTGTAACGACAATATAGCAAAGATAAGGAATAACTCATTTCATCAGGTCTGGCTTCAGGGTTCTTCTTTGGTAAGGTAAGGGTTCTTTTTGGTAAGGTTTCTTCTTGTGGGGCTTTGACTTGATGTACTCCACCGCCCTTGTCCACAAAATCTTCAAAACTAACGATTCGTTGGAGAAGATGGCACAAAACTTGAGTTGGATGTGATGCTTTTATTTTTACCGAGGACTGGACCTAGCTGCACCACTACCGGAGAAGCAAGGTCTGACGCAAGCGCTGATGTCTGATCTAGCTACACTATCGAGGAAGCATGATCTGGCAAGGAGTTCTGATGCTCAATTAAGCTGCAACACTGACAAAGCATAATCTATCTGGTCCATCTGTGACACTGACGACGAGATAGGGAACAACATTCGATCTGCTTGCAACATTGTCGGAGTAGCGAGATCTGACCATGAGTTCTGTCACTCTGAAGCTGCAACACTGGCGAAGAACATGATTTGTATGTTTCATCTACAACACTGCCTCTGAGATGAGAATCATTCGATTTGCTTGCAACACTGCCGAAGAAGCGAGATCTGATGATGAGTTCTATCACTATAAAGATGCAACAATGACAAAGAGCATAATTTGTATATTCCATCTACAACCTTGCCGCTGAGATGAGAATCATTCGATCTGTTTGCAACACTGCCGAAGAAGCGAGATCTGACCACGAGTTCTATCACTCAGAAGCTGCAACACTGACGAAGAGCATAATTTGCATATTCCATCTAAACACTGCCGTTGAGATGAGAATCATTCGATCTGCTTGCAACACTGCCGAAGAAGCAAGATCTGACCACGAGTTCTGTCACTCTGAAGCTACAACACTGGCGAAGAGCATAATTGGTAGCCATTTACTCTGGGCTGCTCGTACTATACAATCGGTTGATATTTGAAGTTCTTCAAAGGATTTGATTTCCTTTGACCATTCGTGAAAACGGATTTCAAAGGATATTTGAACAATCATCTTTTATTCAATTTATTTATACTCTCATTCATACAGCATGCATCATATTTATTTGTTTCAACACTGACCATATCTGTTTTGTTCTATCTACTGTTTTGCATGTGCATTTTCCTTTAAAATAATAAAAGGTGTTGATAACGGAACAATTGTTAGAAAGGCTCAGCCCAGCTATGGAAAATCATTTTTTAGACAAGGTAGAGGCCAATCTCCGAATCCAACGATGGTCAGAGGAATCTCAGTACCAGAACGGGGATAGCTTAAGGGAAGGTGAAAAAATCAACCTCCAGGAGTTCACACGGATATCCGCGACGCAAAATCATTTATAGGAGCCGAAATATATTTGGGACCAATGGAATGAAGACACCAAGGGTATGTTCCTGGCTAATTACGAAGACTTACTGTATCTACTTGATGTCAATGTTGATAAAGTATTATTTCGAGTCCTGGCCCAATTCTGGAACCCTTCGTATAATTATTTTAGAATGGGAGACATCGATCTTACACCAACAATCAAAGAGTATACAGCTTTAATTCAGTGCCAGAAATTTCAACCAGACAAAGTGTACTTCAAACCATCTGATTCACCGGCATTCAAGAAGAGGGTGTTGAAATTAACCGGAAAAGGTGAACAATGGGCGCAGTCCCGGATCAAAGAGAAAGGGGAAACCAAATGCATCACTTGGAGGGACATCCGAGATCTGATCCAGGTGGAGACCAAGAGTGAGAAACAAGTTAAAATGTTCGCCTTAGCTATTTACGGGTTAGTTATTTTTCCAAAATCACTCGGATACATTGACGATACGGTGATGGAATTGTTCGATCATCTCAACAAGGGAGTCACTCTAGTTCCCGCAATCCTGGCCGAGACTTTCCGATCGCTTACTGCTTGCCGAAAAAATGGCGAGGGAAGGTTCATTGGTTGTGCTCAACTTTTGCTTGTTTGGTTCCACAGCCATTTCTGAAAGCCAGAAAGACCCTCCTACCAGCCATGCTTCGAGTCCTATTCGCCAATAAGGGAGCTAGCACATACTCAGAGGCCGGAAAATATCCCATATGACCAATGGAGAGATATTCTACATAACCTACATGAACGGTATATCATCTGGAAAGCAAGATGGTTTTTCCCTCAAGAGATCGTATTCAATTGTGAAGGCTATAATTGGGTCCCTTTACTTGGAATCTGGGGGGGCAACAGGATATGCACCCTTAATGATCTCCCAACAGTACCGGTCCCGGCAGTTCATCCCGACGACCAGAGGTTTAGCTGTATGTGAGTTTCCTTATCGAGGAAGGGACTACAAGAAAGGTGTAGCCGCTATCACAAAAGCATGGAAGCGTCCGTTAAAGATGGAGCCGTTCGACAAAAGACCCAGAGTCACTCCCGACTATCGACAATGGAGAAACCGTAGGATCAACGACGATGTCCCGACGCGAGACTTAGAAGACACCAGGCCATTAGAAGAGCAGCTCTTTGTGAATCCTTCAGAAGCGGAAATTGCAAAACAGGATTATCAAGAGAAATACATCAGCATGAAGATGCAGCTGTCAAGACTGGAAAACGAAAGAAATCAGCTAAAGTTCGGCATACAGTCGCAGGAACGGAAAATGCTACGGATCCAGAAAAGGAAGAACAAAGCCGAAGAGGACTTGACTGACCTGCAAGGAGACTACAAAAAGCTCCGAGAGTCGGCAAAATATGCTGATCTTAGAAAATCTTTCGCTGATTGGAAGCTAGAGATGCATGAAGAAAAGAAAAAAACCCGCTACTGGGAAAATAAGTTTAATGAGGCACGGAGCCAACAAGTTATGGATCAAGAAGAGCTGAACCGGGTCAGAGCTGAAAACGATAGTTTGAAGGGCCAAGCATACAATTTGGAAGAAACTTGTCAGAGCTATCATCAGGGTTCGACAGCTCAGTTAGAAGCAAATGAGGCCCTGAAAAGCCAGGTCAGAGACATAGAAGCTGCCCTGCAAGCTAGCAAGGCACAAATTAATTACCTGGAGGAGTTACGTTGGTGGGAAGAGCAATAGTGGAAAACCCGATTTAACGAGATCCAAGAGCAAGTATAGGATAGAAATCATACTATGTTTGAGGCCTTAGTACAAGTCAGAGAAGTTCCTGAATACCTGCAGGCATTGGCAATTCAGGCCGAAGTTCTCAGCTTACATTTTGAGGCAGAATCGAGCAAGGGCAGGAAGCTCGCATCGCTACTCAAAAAGATTAGGATCTTGAGAGTGAAGGCCAAGCAATATATGTAAAGCGAGACCACCTTGTATATAGAAAGTCGTGCTCTAAAACGGGCTTCCTTCTCAAAGTTGTACCAGAATCAACACTTTTTGTAAAACATTTTGGGAATATTAATATAATATGTTGATTTGCATAAACATTCCATCATACTAGATTGCATCCATACATCATTCTATTACATTATATCGTTGTCCTAATGTTTCAGAATGCTATCAATGCAGTAATACTAGAACCAGATTAAATCCAATATCCGCACTTCACTCGATTCAGATCTAAAAGAATGGAAGAGAGATTGGCCAAAATTGAGCAGGCATATGAAGAGATGAAATGGGATATGGAAAGAAGGTTGGACAAAGCGCAACAGGAAACGCGAGTTCACATTTTGCAAACCCAGGATGAATTACTCGACAGAATTGCACAGCTATTGGCAAAGAAGGAGTCAGACAAAAACAAGGAAATTATGATCGAGCCAAATGCAACGGCCGACAACTCGGGGACTCCTTTACAGACCCGCGGTCCAGCTGAAGTTCATAAAAGATCAACTAGCCAGAACGAAGCTCATTTTCAAGGAGGATTAGTCATTCAGAACCCCAATGACTACATGGTACCTGATTTCAATGAAATTGAGAAATCCAAGGCTGAAAATGAACTCGAAGATCACTGCAAAATGCTGGAAGAAAAATTCAAAGCAATGGAAAATATGGACCAGCTCCCGAGGATGGAGGCGAGGGAGCTAAGCTTGGTGCCAGACCTAGTGCTACCTCCGAAGTTCAAAATGCCGGACTTCGAAAAATGCAACGGGACAACCTGCCCTGAAGCATATTTAACTATGTTTATTCAACGAATGATGGGATACATTGACAATGATCCGTTATTGATCCATTGTTTCCAAGACAGATTAACGGGCTCAGCGGAAAGATGGTATAACCAGTTAAGTTGCACAAAGATTCGCTTGTGGAAAGACTTAGTACAGGCCTTCGTGCGACAGTGCAACCACGTCATAGATATAACCCCTGATCGAGTCACTCTGCAAAACCTGGAGAAAAGACATGACGAAAGCTTTAAACATTATGCACAACACTGGAGAGATGTAGCTGCTCAGGTACAACCACCCTTATTAGAAAAGGAGACAGTGATGCTCTTCGTTGGGACACTGAAGAAGCCTTTCCTTGGGCGAATTTTAGGAGGCGCAACAAAGGACTTCTCGGATATCATAATGAATGGTGAAATGATAGAGCAGACCATTCGAAGTGGGAAACTGAAAGATGAAGAGTCATCTAAGAAGCCGTACTACAAAAAGAAGAACAACGAAGGTGGAGATTCTAGCGTCCATAATGTCAGTTATTCTAAGCCATCCACGTGGCAACACAAAGCTTCGAACACACAAAAACAGAATCAGAATAAGAAGACTGAGAGGGAATTCACCCCTATCCCCATTTCCTATGGAGAGCTTTTCAAGAACCTCTACGACGCACATGTGGTATCACCTTTCTACATGAAACCGGTACAACCACCGTATCCGAAGTGGTACAACCCCAACACTCAATGCGAATACCACGCTGGGGCAGTGGGGCATTCAATCAAAGATTGCATTGGTTTCAAAAAGCTCATCGAGAAACTCATGCAAATAAGAGTTGTAAGGTTTAATAATGGTACAAGAACCAACGACGCAGGGAATCCGCTGCCTAATCATGCGGAACCTGGGGTAAACGCGATCATTGATCCAAATAACAGAAGGATAAAACACGATGTGGAGGAGGTGAAGTCTCCATTAAGATGGGTATGGAAAAAGGTCGTAGAAAGAGGCTTAATACCCGGAAGAATAGAAACTATCCATTAGTCTTGCCCTTATCACAATGCGATGGACCATTCAATATGGGACTGTGTAGAGTTCAAAGGTCAAGTACAAATATTGATTGACAACAAAGAGATCGAATTTTTCGAGGAAGATACTTCTGAGGCCACAGAGGTTTGCGCTTCAGAACCAGGTAACACTAAGAATACTCCGTTTCTGGTAATTTCAGGACCAAAGAAGCTAGAAACAAGCAAGTCAGCAAAAGCTAAGCTCACTGTTCAAGCACCGCAACCATTTTCCTTCCAGGATCCAAAAAGAGTTCCCTGGAAGTATGCCTGCCAAATCACCCGACATGAAGACCCTCGGAAAGCTGGAGCGGGGGTAGTAAATGATGTAACGTTCCGTACAAGAAGTGGAACTCAGTATGTTTTAAAAGAAAGCAAAGAGTCAAAGGGAAAGGCTCTTATTGTGGAGCCACCGAGAAACGTATTCCAAGAACCTGAGGCACCAATCAACGAGCCGGTGTAGGAGAGGGAAATAAAGGAATTCCTAAGGTTTTTAAAACATAGCGAGTATAATATGGTCGAACACCTCAGGAGGTTGCCCGCCCGCATATCAATCCTCACCTTGTTACTCAGCTCCGAAGCTAACAGGAACACACTATTGAAAGTGCTCAACGAAACTTTCGTTCCCAATGACATCTCTGTAAATAAACTCGACAGATTGGTCAACAACCTGAATGCAGATAATTTTATCCACTTTAATGATGACGAGATTCCATCGGGAGGAATGGGGTCCATTAAAGCCCTACATATTACCATCCGTTGCAAGGGGTATACTTTACCCGGAGTGCTGGTGGACAATGGATCCGCGCTGAACGTAATGCCATTGAATACACTGAACATGCTCCCAGTAGATAGTACTCATATGAAAAATTGCAGTACTGTCGTACGTGCCTTTGACGGGACCGAAAGAACTGTAGTGGGACGGATGGATATACCACTACAGGTGGCCCCAATACTTACAATGTTGATTTCATAATAATGGATATCAAGCCCACATATAACTTCTTACTCGGAAGGCCATGGATCCGCTCCGTGGGGGCTGTGCCATCGTCATTACATCAGAAAGTTAAATTTATCCATTACGGGAGGTTGATCACGATCAATGCGGAAGAGGATATCATAGCCTCTGTCACGAGTGATGCGCCGTATGTGGAAAGTGACGAAAAGGAACTTGAGTCCTCTTTTCGATCCTTCGAATTTGTCCAGGATTGTCCAGGACCACAAGAATGTGCATCAAGCTGACCATGGGGCGGAGAGCCCGAGTTGGAAAGGGGCTAGGACAACGCCTGCAGGGTCGCCCCAGGACGCCAGCTATCATCAGCAAACAAGACCGCTTTGGCTTGGGATACAAGCCAACTGCGGAAGAAATGAGGAAGGAAATTTTGAAAAATCAAGAAAAAAGGAAGGGTCGTCTACAGGGGAAAGAAGTTCGCTGGGAACCCTTGACATTTCCTCCACTATCTCAAAATTTTGTCTTTGGAGGAATCATTTACCCGGAAATAGACGAAAAAGAGTTAACGAAATTAATGGGCAAGTTGGACATTAATGCCCTCGTTGGAGAAGAAAGTAATGAAACATTTCTGGAAAAGATCACACCTTATGCACCTGGATCTACTCTGAGTAATTGGAGCGCAGAAGAAATCCCTACAGTTTTTAGGGAAATTTCAGAGTAATATTCCAATCATACATGTTACCCCAAGCCCTAGGGTAATAAGAACCTTTTTGTAAAAAGGGACTAAACATGTTTACGATAATAAAATAAAACTTTTTGTTGTAAATTTTTAGCAAATGTTTTCGTTTCCAAATATTTATTTCCAAATACAATTCAAATTCTTGATTATTTTTTTTCAAAATAAGGTTTTATTTCAGGTCCTCAGATATCGAACTATCAAGCAATAGTAAAGCTAACCCGAAACTCATTTTCGATAAACAAGTGTGTCTAGGAGAACTTTCGGAGTCTGAGGATGACCAGGATTATGAGCTGCCTCCTGATTTGCTAAGAATGGTAGAACATGAGGAGAAACAGATCCAACCCCACAAGGAATCAGTCGAGACTGTGAGTTTGGGAGAAAAAGAGGAAAATAAAGAAGTAAAAATTGGCACATGCGTTTCAGCTAAAACTAGAACAGATCTGGTTAATCTACTCAGAGAATTTAAAGACGTCTTCACCTGGTCTTACCAAGACATGCCCGGGTCAGACACGGATATTATGGTACATAAACTCTCTATAAAGGAGGACTGCAAACCCGTTCAGCAGAAACTGCGAAGAATGAGGCCTGATGTCCTGTTGAAAATAAAAGAAGTGAAAAAAAAGTACAATGTTGTCTTTCTTCAAGAGGTCAAATACTCAGAATGGGTAGCCAACATAGCCCCGGTGCCCAAAAAGGACAGCAAGGTGCATATGTGCGTCGACTACTGGGATTTGAATAAAGCTAGTCCCAAGGATAATTTCCCGTTGCCTCATATCGATACTCTAGTCGACAATACGGCAAAACACTCTTTGTTCTCCTTCATGGACGGATTCTCAGGGTACAATCAAATAAAAATGTGTCCTGAAGATATACACAAAACGACGTTCGTAACACAATGGGGAACCTTCTGTTACAAGGTGATGCCATTCGGACTCAAAAATGCTGGGGCAACATACCAGCGAGCCATGGTGGCCTTGTTCCACGATATGATGCATAAAGAAATCGAGGTTTATGTTGACGACATGATCACTAAGTCGCAGACTGAAGATGAACATATAAGAGTCTTAAGGAAGCTTTTCCTAAGGCTAAGGAAATTTCAGTTGAAGCTAAATCCTGCCAAATGCACATTCGGAGTAGCATCTAGGAAGCTATTAGGCTTCATAGTCAGCGAAAGGGGCATCGAGGTTGATCCCGACAAGGTTAAATACATTCAGGAGCTGCCACCTCCGCGCACTCAAAAGCAAGTGAGAGGATTTTTGGGCAGATTGAACTATATCACCCGGTTTATTTCACAATTAACTGAAAAATGTGACCCTATCTTTCAACTTTTAAAGAAGCATGACTCTGGAGAATGGGATGAAGAATGTCAGGAAGCCTTCGACAAGGTCAACTCTTATCTGACAAGTCCCCCAATTTTATACCGCCAGTTCCTAATAGACCGTTAATCTTATATTTAACAGTCTTTGAGAAGTCCATGGGTTGTGTATTGGGTCAACATGATAGCTCTGGTAGAAATGAAAAAGCAATATACTACCTTAGCAAGAAGTTCACGGATTGCGAAACAAGATATTCGCCAGTTGAAAAGGCCTGTTGCGCTCTGGTCTGGACTACTAAAAGACTAAGGCAGTACATGTTGTATCATACAACATGGCTGATCTCAAAACTCGATCCCCTTAAATACTTGATGGAGTCCACTGCATTGACCGGCAGAATGGCCAGATGGAAAATTCTCTTATCTGAATTTGATATAGTATACGTCAATCAGAAAGCCATTAAAGGTAGTGCTATCGCTGACTTTCTGGCCAGCAGAGTTCTAGAGGACTATGAACCTCTAAACTTTGACATCCCTAACGAAGACCTAATGTGCGTTGAGGAAGATGGCGCAAATGATGACCATTGGAAATTGAATTTTGACGGTGCTTCTAATACCACCGGTAAGGGAATTGGGGCAGTACTCGTATCTCCAGAAGGTGACTGCTATCCCTTCGCCAGCAAGCTCAATTTTGACTGCACCAACAATGTGGCAAAATACGAAGCATGTATCATGGGAATCCGGGCAGCTATCGACCGGAAGATTAAACAGTTGAAGGTATACGGGGATTCAATGCTCGTGATATATCAGCTTCGTGGAGAATAGAGTACCCGGGACTCTAAACTAATGGAATATTGGAACTTGGTCCTAGACTTGATCAAGTCGTTCTACGAGATATCCTTTCATTATTTTCCCGGAGAAGACAACCAAATGGCCGACGCCTTAGCCACTTTGTCGTTACTAATACAAGTAAATAAATCATCGGATCTGAAGCCGATACAGATAAGCATATACGACTCTCCAGCTTACTGTTACAATGTAGAAGAAGACGAAAATAGTGAACGCCCATGGTACCACGATATCTTGCAATACATAAAGAATCGTGAGTATCCAAAAGAAGACTCAAAGAATGAAAAAAGGACACTAGAAGACTAGCAATTGATTATGTCCTAGATGGTGACATCCTATACAAAAAACGAAAAGACCAGATATTACTACGATGTGTAAACACCGCTGAAGCCAAAATGATCCCTTAAGAGGTACATGAGGGTGTCTGTGGAACTCATGCCAACGGATTCACCATGGCAAGACAAATCATGAGATTTAGGTATTACTGGCCTACAATGGAGAGTGACAGCATCGAATATGCTAAGAAATGCCATAAATGCCAAATTTATGCTAACAAGATTCATGTTCCTCCATCACCACTGCATGTGATGACGTCTCCGTGGCCTTTCTCAATGTGGGGCATGGATGTTATCGGGCCTATCTTACCCTAGACTTCTAATGGTCATCGATTCATCTTCGTTGTCATTGACTACTTCACTAAGTGGGTAGAGGCAGCCACCTATGCTAATGTGACCAAAGTAGCAGTGAGCAGATTCCTCAAGAAGGAAATAATATGCAGATACGGGATGCCGAAAAGTATTATATCCGACAATGCGTTGAACTTGAATAACAAAACCATATCAAAAGTCTACAAACAATACAATATAAGGCACCATAATTCCTCACCATACCGCCCGCAGATGAACGGGTCAGTTGAGGCAGCCAACAAGAATATCAAGAAGATTGTTGGGAAAATGATGGAAACTTATCGGGACTGGCACGAGAAGCTGCCCTTTGCATTGTTTGCATACAGAACATCGACGAGAACTTCTACTGGGGTAACTCCTTTTTCCCTAGTCTATGGGATGGAGGCAGTGCTACCCATAGAAGTTGAAATCCATTCTTTAAAGGTTTTGTTAGATCTAAAATTAGACGAGGCAGAATGGGTTCAAGCTAGGCACGATCAGCTTGCCTTGATCGAAGAGAAGAGGTTGAAATCTATTCGACATGGACAAATGTATCAGAAACGAATGATGAAAGCCTTCAACAAAAGGGTTCGCCCAAGAGAGTTCCGAGAAGGAGATCTGGTTCTGAAAAAGATTCTCCCTATACAAAAGGACTTCCAGGGCAAGTGGATGCCAAATTAGGAAGGACCATATATTGTAAAAAAGGCTTTCTTAGGAGGAGCATTAATTCTGTCTGAAATGGATGGCAAAGATCTGCCTAACCCAGTAAATTCAGACGCAGTCAAGAAATATTTCACTTAAGAACTCCTAGACACATGAAGACTCTGACAAGATAATCTTGCAAAGCTTGATAGTCAGATATCTGAGACATCAATTTTTTCCTTTTTGTACCTTTTATTGTCAATACTTACCTTGAATTTTGTTATCAATAAAATCTTTTGTTAATAAAATTACAAGTTTTCTACATTGCTTCTGAAATTTCCTAAAAGGGTATAGGGATTAAGAGCGATCTTACTCAAAGAGAGATAACACTTCGAAACAAAATAAGCACTCTTTAGACGGATTGGGATCAGATATTTTACGAAAGAGACACAGCTATCAAAGTGACAACAACTGATCAAGACAACTGATTACAGCTGTAATAACCCATTGGATAAAACCAAAACCAAAACCCTTTTTATTATTATCAGGTCCAAATGTACAAGCCCAATTTTAATACCAAGCCCTAACATAATAAACCCAACACCATGACCCATAACCAATATAAGCCCAACAGAACCCAACCCAGCAACCCTAACATTAATCTAACCTAAACCCTAATGGAGACTAAACCGGCCGCCGCCCTTGATTCCTGCGCCCTGCCAGCTCACCGCGCGTGGCTCCCACGCGCGGCTATTTAGCTCGCGAGTGGTAGCCACACACCTTCTGATTGGTCCTCCTGGTCGGCCACCGCCCCGATCACGTGAAGGAATAGATTCATCGTCGGTGTCTTCTCAACCTGCAAAAAAGAAAAGGAGCATCATTAGATCTAAATATTTAGATCTAAAATAGGATATAAACTTTTTTATATTTATAAATATCTGTAAATCTGGGTATAAATACCCCTAAACATGCACATGTAATACCGGTTATAAACTGACCACCAAAATCAATTGAAAGAAACAACATTTCGAGCAAGAAAATAGTAGTATAACATTCGAACCATTCGAACAAAAAAGGAGAAGAAGAGCAGTATAACTGGAACCACATCCGAGCCGACGGAATCTCGTCATCATTAAAGTGGATAAAATTATCTGCATTCTGGTTGTTGACCAATCTATCGAGTTTATTTACAGAGATGTCATTGGGAACGAAAGTTTTGTTGAGCACTTTCAATAGTGTGTTCTTGTGACCTTTGGAGCTGAGTAGCAAGGTGAGGATTGATATGCGGGCGGGCAACCTCCTGAGGTGTTCGACCACATTATACTCGCTATGTTTTAAAACCTTAGGAATTCCTTCATTTCCCTCTCCTACACCGGCTCGTTGACTGGTGCCTCAGGTTCTTGGAATACGTTTCTCGGTGGCTCCACAATAAGAGCCTTTCCCTTTGACTCTTTGCTTTCTTTTAAACCATACTGAGTTCCACTTCTTGTGTGGAATGTTACATCATTTACTACCCCGCTCCAGCTTTTCGAGGGTCTTCATGTCGGGTGATTTGACAGTCATACTTCTAGGAAACTCTTTTTGGATCCTGGAAGAAAAATGGTTGCAATGCTTGAACAGTGAGCTTGGCTTTTTCTAACTTTCTTGTTTCTGACTTCTTTGGTCCTGAAATTACCAAAAACCGAGTATTCTTAGTGTTACCTGGTTCTGAAGCGCAAACCTCCGTGGCCTCAGAAGTATCTTCCTCGAAAAATCGATCTCTTTGTTGTCAATCGATCTTTGTACTTGACCTTTGAACTCTATACAGTCCCATATTGAATGGTCCATCGCATTGTGATAAGGGCAATACTGATGGATAGCTTCTATTCTTCCGGGTATTAAGTCTCTTTTTACGACCTTTTTCCATACCCATCTTAATGGAGACTTCACCTCCTCCACATCGTGTTTTATCCTTCTGTTATTTGGATCAATGATCGCGTTTACCCCAGGTTCCGCATGATTAGACAGCGGATTCCCTGCGTCGTTGGTTCCTGTACCATTATCAAACCTTACAACTCTTATTTGCATGAGTTTCTCGATGAGCTTTTTGAAACCAATGCAATCTTCGATTGAATTCCCCACTGCCCCGGCATGGTATTCGCATTGAGTGTTGGGGTTGTACCACTTTGGATACGGTGGTTGTATCAGTTTCATGTGGAAAGGTGATACCACATGTGCGTCGTAGAGGTTCTTGAAAAGCTCTCCATAGGAAATGGGGATAGGGGTGAATTCCCTCTTAGTCTTCTTATTCTGATTATGTTTCTGTTTGTTCGAAGCTTTGTGTTGCCACGTGGATGGCTTAGAATAGCTGACATTATGGACGTTGGAATCTCCACCTGGATCAGTAACGGATCATTGTCAATGTATCCCGTCATTCATCGAATAAACATAGTTAAATGTGCTTCAGGGCAGATTGTCCCGTTGTATTTTTCGAAGTCCGGCATTTTGAACTTCGAAGGTAGCACTAGGTCGGGCACCAAGCTTAGCTCCCTCGCCTCCATCCTCGGGAGCAGGTCCATATTTTCCATTGCTTTTAATTTTTCTTCCAGCATTTTGCAACGATCTTCGAGTTCCTTTTCAGCCCTGGATTTCTCAATTTCGTTGAAATCAGGTACCATGTAGTCATTGGGGTTCTGAATGACTAATCCTTCTTGAAAATGAGCTTCGTTCTGGCTAGTTGATCCTTTATGAACTTCAGCTGGACCGCGGGTCTGTAGAGGAGTCCCCGAGTTGTCGGCCGTTGCATTTGGCTCGATCATAATTTCCTTGTTTTTGTCTAACTCCTTCTTTATCAATAGCTATGCAATTCAGTCGAGTAATTCATCCTGGGTTTTCGAAATATGAACTCGCGTTTCCTGTTGCGCTTTGTCCAACCTTCTTTCCACATCCCGTTTCATCTCTTCATATGCCCGCTCAATTTTGGCCAATCTCTCTTCCATTCTTTTAGATCTGAATCGAGTGAAGTGCGGATGTTGGATTTGGTCTGATTCTAGTATTACTGCATTGATAGCATTTTGGAACATTAGGACAACGATATAATGTAATAGAATGATGTATGGATGCAATCTAGTATGATGGAATGTTTATGCAAACCAACATATTATATTAATATTCCTAAAATGTTTTACAAAAAATGTTGATTTTGGTACAACTTTGAAAAGGAAGCCCGTTTTAGAACACGACTTTCTATATACAAGGTGGCCTCGCTTTACATATATTGCTTGGCCTTCACTCCCAAGATCCTGATCTTTTTGAGTAGCGATGCGAGCTTCCTGCCCTTGCTCGATTCTGCCTCAAAATGTAAGCTGAGAACTTCGGCCTGAATTGCCAATGCCTGCAGGTATTCAGCAACTTCTCTGACTTGTACTAAGGCCTCAGACATAGTATGATTTCTATCCTATACTTGCTCTTGGGTCTCGTTAAGTCGGGTTTTTCACTGTTGCTCTTCCCACCGACGTAACTCCTCCAGATAATTAATTTGTGCCTTGCTAGCTTGCAGGGCAGCTTCTATGTCTCTGACCTGGCTTTTCAGGGCCTCATTTGCTTCTAACTGAGCTGTCGAACCCTGATGATAGCTCTGACCAGTTTCTTCCAAACTGTAGACTTGGCCCCTCAAACTATCATTTTCAGCTCTGACCCGGTTCATCTCTTCTTGATCCATAACTTGTTGGCTCCATGCCTCATTGAACTTATTTTCCCAGTAGCGGGTTTTCTTCTTTTCTTCATGCATCTCTAGCTTCCAATCAGCGAAAGATTTTCTGAGATCAACATATTTTGCTGACTTTCGGAGCTTTTCGTAGTCTCCTTATAGGTCAGTCAAGTCCTCTTCGGCTTTGTTCTTCCCTTTCTGGATCCGTAGCATTTCCCGTTCCTACGACTGTATGCCGAACACTAGCTGATTTCTTTCGTTTTCCAGTATTGACAGCTGCATCTCAATGTTGATGTATTTCCCTTGATAATCATGTCTTGTAATTTCCGCTTCTGAAGGGTTCACAAAGAGCTGCTCTTCTAATGGCCTGGTGTCTTCTGAGTCTCGCGTCGGGACATCGTCGTTGATCCTACGGTTTCTCCATTGTCGATACTCGGGAGTGACTCTAGGTCTTTCGTCGAACGGCTCCATCTTTAACGGACACTTCCATGCTTTTGTGATAGCGGCTACACCTTTCTTGTAGTCCCTTCCTCGATAAGGAAACTCACATACAGCTAATCCTCTAATCTCCGGAATGAACTGTCGGGACCAGTATTGTCGGGAGACCATTAAGAGTGCATATCCTGTTGCCCCCGAGATTCCAAGTAAAGGGACCCAATTATAACCTTCACAACTGAATACGATCTCTTGAGGGAAAAACCATCTTGCTTTCCAGATGATATCCCCTTCATGTAGGTTACGTAGAATATCTTTTCATTGGTCATATAGGATATTTTCAAGCCTCTGAGTATCTGCTAGCTCCAATATTGGCGAATAGGAGTCGAAGCATACCTGGTAGGAGGGTCTTTCTGGCTTCCAGAAATGGCTGTGGAACCAAACAAGAAAAAGTTGAGCACAACCAATGAACCTTCTCTCGCTATTTCTTCGGCAAGCAGTGAGCGATCGGAAAGTCTCGGTCAGGATTGCGGGAACTGGAGTGACTCTCTTTTCGAGATGATCGAACAATTCCATCACCGCATCGTCAATGTATCCGAGTGATTTTGAAAAAATAACTAACCCGTAAATAGCCAAGGCGAACATTTTAACCTATTTCTCACTCTTGGTCTCCACCTAGATCAGATCTCGGATGTCCCTCCAAGCGATGCATTTGGTTTCCCCTTTCTCTTTGATCCGGGACTGCGCCCATTGTTCACCTTTTCTGGTTAATTTCAACACCCTCTTCTTGAATGCCGGTGAATCAGATGGTTTGAAGTACACTTTGTCTGATTGAAATTTCTGGCACTGAATTAAAGCTGTATACTCTTCGGTTGTTGGTGTAAGATCGATGTCTCCCATTGTAAAACAATTATACGAAGGGTTCCAGAATTGGTCCAGGGCTCGAAATAATACTTTATCAACATTGACATCAAGTAGATACGGTAAGTCTCCGTAATTAGCCAGGAACATACCCTTGGTGTCTTCATTCCATTGGTCCCAAATATATTTCAGCTCAAGTAAATGATTCTGCGTCACGGATATCCGTGTGAACTCCTGGAGGTTGATTTTTTTACCTTCCCTTAAGTTATCACCGTTCCGGTATTGAGATTCCTCTGACCATCGTCGGATTCGGAGATTGGCCTCTACCTTATCTAAAAAATGATTTTCCATAGCTGGGCTGAGCCTTTCTAACAATTGTTCCGTAAAAAAAAAGAGAAGAAGAGCAGGTACAAACATAAAACTAATTTTAAATATGATGTATGTTGTATGAAATATTATGTAACCGGCAGGTACCGATTTCGGGTACAAATATTTAAAAATTAAAACTATATAATACAAACGTAAAGCTAATTTTAAATTTAATTTCAGGTACAAATATTAGAGAATTTAAAAATAAAAATATAATTTTAAATTAATATCTATATTAAAATAAATCAGGTTTAAAAAACATAAATTAAAAAAAAAAACAAGTTTCACAAGATAATAAGATACACCAATCCTTCGATGAAACTAAAAGCATTAATCTGAATTCAACTGTAAAACAACAATAATTAACCAAAGATGAAACTAGATTCCAATAGGAGCTAATTTCATTCAAAGCCTAGTTTTAACCCAACACAACCCCTTCTTCTCACTAGGGTCGAAGCAAAGATTTTTGGGTCTCTCAGCGAAAACTAAAATCAGTTGTCTCTTATATGACGAAAGTATATTTTTGTTATGAATAAAAAATTGCCCTTTTGGTGTTTTTTTATGCACCAACAATAAAAATAGGTTTAGAGTTAATTATGATTTAAGATTAAAGTTTAATGTATTGATGTAGAGTTTAGAATTTGTAATCTAGAATTTATGATTAAAGCTTAAAATTTATTATTTTAGTATTGGACATAAAAATAACATCGAATTTTTTTATTTATCTCATTTGTTTAAATAATTAATTTAATATTTTAAATATTTATTTTTATTCTTAGATTTATTTATTTATATATCTAAAAAATTAATTTTAACCATTAAATTAATTAATTTTATAAATTATAAAAATAAAAATTAAATAATTTAGTTTGGGGGCCTTAGGTTGATCGGGCCCTGAGAGTCTACTCGGGTTCTCCCTCTTAGAGCCAAGCCCGCTTTTCACCTTCAATAGTCCAAATCTTTTTACAGACTAGGGATTTAGAAAACGGTTTGTTACCATTATAACGATCGTTATTTAATGGTAACGTCTATAACACTCCAATCCCGGTTCAGGAGCTAGGAGTATTACTCGGACATATAAGAATTATTGAAGGACAACAATATGAAGCCAAACATTACCTTATAATATATATTGAATTTAGGGTCATTTAAAATATTTTATAATTAAGTCATATTACCTTAGTCATATCATTGAATTTAATCTTTAAACATATTAGGTACCATTTGCCTAACCAACATACAAATATTCATTTTTAATATTAAACAATTCAAAGCATACATGGCTATTCAAGTTCATTTACCATTCAAGACATTAGCAAAGCATACATTGACAATACAAGTCAAAATTTACCATGTTGATCTTTTATACTTTTGATCTTGGTTGACATTTATAATTCTTTTAAGCATTTATACTTTGATATTAATTAATTATACATGTTACATTAATTCATTAAACTTAGAGCTTTCATTCCATTATTCGAATCATACATATAAGTTAATCTAATAATCCATTCGAAACTTCAAACTTGGTTACTTGGCTGGATTTGAGACATGTACTATATAGTTGGACTGATATTGCCTAATTGGTCTTTCTTAGCAACCAAGTAAACAAAATGGTATATCTTAAGGAACAAGCAACCTGTTAATTAGATTCCAATGCTTATTCAACACATTACCATTTGATTATTCTTTCATGTAAATTACTCGATTCATTAAATCAAACATGCCTAATTATTATCCTGCTACCATAATCGAATCTTACACTTGATACAATTTCTACTTATTTGGACTACCCCGAATCTTTACCCAATTAGTCAAGTCTTTAAGTAATATACATTGTCTATCAAATGCATTATTGAAACACCTAAATAGTCATAACATAAATGTAAAACATATATGTGACATTATTTTCAACCATTTTGAGCATTTAAAGCTTTTCAAGAATCAAACTATCCTAAACATTTCATGCATTTACTTAAACCTTTCGGACCATAGTTATCTAACCTTTAACATCATACCAACTAAAGTATTATACTTCTAGACTTTACAACCTATACACAACAATAAATACGTAGGCAATGAAGAAATCAATCTATACACATTATGCACTTTCACGGGCTTTATACAATACCAAATCTTAATATCAAATGCATGTTAACTAGTTTATAATTATATACAACTATGCCACCATTACTAGGAGTATTGAAATTACAACTAACCAGAATTAAATACCCTTACTTCTGCTTGCTTTGATCAATTTTAACACCATCTTCTAAATTGATAACCTGAGGTTTGGAAAAGAGGAAACAAGAGTGATAAGTACACAAGGTCCTTAGTGAGGTAGCACCTAATTCTACCCATTTTAATGCAACTTTTTAGAGATTAATGTTTAACCGAATCTTAAAACTTAATTACATTTCAAATGCTAAGCATTTCGATGAGCATGCCATGTATCATCCATTCATGACAAAATTTTAACATACAAAACTATAACTATAAGCCCACTAATTCAGCATCATGCTTTCATACCATATACAATGACATTCAATTAATGACTAATGACAGCATAATTCGTATAAGTGCAAAAAAATCTATATGCATTATTATCATGGTTACCACTCAATTATTTCTAAGATACCTTTTATGTCATTAGATCATATTATTCATTTGGTGCTTTCAATCCTTAACCGAAACTTACAAACCAATTTGATTTCAAAGATGAACTAATCATTTACCATGTCATTACTTATACTTTCTCGTATACAATCTAAATGATACATCATGCAACTCAAACCTTCAATAGCACATGCTATCATTTTATGTGATAATCACTCTTGTTATCCACATCAATGCTCAAATGCGTATACCTACAATGACATATCAAATTCCTATGTTTTCCCTAGCATAAATCATATTCATATACTTGCTATGTAAGGTTTCATGTTATTAGTCCTTGTAATTCATGCAATTAAGCATTTAAACATTCCATTACTCATGCCATGTTACAAAAACTTATGTCACTAATGTATCATACATTACTGTTGGTTAAGAGATATGTTATATTGTGAGAAAGGGGCCATGGTGGCCGTAGATGCAACGGAAGATGATATTTTTCAGAGAGAACAAAGTGTTTTTCGGTATTTTCTTATTATTCTTGAATATCAAATGATTACAGAATAAACATTTAAATATGCTAAAATAGAGTTTTAATATAACTAAAATTATACTTTATCTCTAATTTAAATAAGACTTCTAATAAATCTGAACTACTAATTAGGAATAAACTCTAATTATATATTAAATAAAAAACTCTAACACTCCTCGTTAATTTAGACTTCTCCTTAAGCTCTAACACTTCTTGGATAACCAACATATATATATTAGAATAGACTCCTATTTTATAGGAATTTATCATCAACGATAAAGGCCTATTTTTTAGGAATTTTATCAGTTAGTTTATCTTATCTTCCTAAGTGTTAGAGACCAATCTTAGTTAGGTTTTCTAGTCTTTTGTAAACTCTTATAAAGAAGTCTATATATTCAGATTTCTTGTTAATTAATAAAAAACACGAACAGAGGATTAATTAGACTTTGTTTCGACAAAGAATGCTCTTTTTCTTCCGGAAATACCTATTATTCACAATTACTGTAACATATAATCCACTAGATCATATTATCATGCATTCAATACATACAATTAATCATTAATGTACTTGTGTTTACCATAACAAAACAATAAACATGTTATGATGTTACAATTTGGTGTCATTTAATCTTAATATTCGTATAAGACCTTGGTATTTAGTGGGACTAGGTATTCGAGTCTCGTGTTAAGGTATCAAGCACGGGATCATGTTAAGGTGTCATTTACACTACATGTTAAGTACACAAAGTATCATTCGTATTAAGGTATCAGTTACACCAGACTAGAAGTACACAAAGTACTATCATGTAAACGTGTTAAGGTACCAAGTACCGGGACATATAACCATATAATTTGAACTCTAGACTCTAGGCATGTCTTACTATCTAAGACCAACTATCAACTAAGGCTTATTAATCATATCATTCATTTTCATGTTGTGTGGCCAATTTTCCATTCAACCAATATCATTCTTATCAAAGCATATCAACAAATTAATCATATAATCTTTATCAAAAACACACAATGGATGCATGGATTACTTACCAAGCCTCCAAGTCATTAATATGCCATTTGCCTTACCTTTGGCATCTCCAAACAAAACTATGCAAACACACATTTAATCTTGGCATTCACACAAGTTTTCATACACTTTTAGTCCTCCTTTCCTTATTACCAAGTAATTTATTAGTCATATTACATGCAATTTATTTCAAAACAGTAGTTAGGACCTAGGTCCTAACCCTAAGATTAGCTACACTCACAACTTATCCAAGCTAGCAATCCTCTTGTTCTTTCCTTTGCATGCTCATTCCTCCTCAAGCTTTACCACCTTATGATCCTCCAATTTTACCTCATATAACATATAAAGATGCATTAGAAGGCATTCAAACAATACAAACCATACATTTTTTATATATATTTCATATAACACAAAACAGTTTTTGCCCAACTAAGGACAATTTGGCTAATCCTCACCAAAACTAGCATATCTCTCAGCTCCCTTATCCAAATTTAGCATACTTTATACCCTTAGAAAGCTAAGACTCTATAAATGACCATATTAAGCTCACAATTTAATTTCTAACCGTTTGTTACCAGATTTTAATTAAAGTCAGGGTAGTCCTGTTTAAGGGCAACCTGAACCACTTCTACTAATTCATTTATATCTCACAAACCGAAAATCCAATTGAGGCGCAATTTTTTTAATTAAAGTAGACTCTAAGGGATTTAGACTGCTATTTTTCAGCCCTAAATTCCTTATCCACAAGCCTGGGTAATATTTTTAACGTTGCTGCTAGAATAGAATATTCTGGGTAGATTTAACTAACTTTATTCCCTAGCTCAATTTAACTTCTTATCTTGCAAATTTCTTTTGCTAATCATATAAATTCAATAATAGACTAATTTTTAGTAATTTTCACCAACACAAGTTCCTTAGATTTCCTCTCTAACCTGACCAAATTAATCAAAATAGTCCAAAGTTTCGGTTAAGGTTAATTTAAGGGCCTGTTTTCGTGTCTAACTCAATTTCTTAAATATATGCCTATTAACTCATCCCTTCATATTCTAAACACATTTCCAAGTTAGTCCAATGCACTTAGCAACCATTCAAGACAGAGCATTGGTAATTAAATAAGATTACATAATGTTATAATGCAAACAGTTTTGTTTTACTATCAATCTGATCACAATCAATTTCCATATGTCCTTTCATACTTAGAATCAATCAATTACAGGCTCATATGTGCACAACAGGGCAACCTTCACTTATGAATCTAATTAGTTCCATTCCCTTCATTATGTAATCACCGGTTTTCGTCCGGGGAGTCGCCACCAATCGTTTTTTTTATCCGGTGCGATTGAAACACCAAAAATCGCGTCTACGAACCAGAGTGGGTCCGGGAGTCTGTTACACGTGAGGAAGGGCGAGCACCCTCACTATGCCCGAAATCGGCACTTGTCGGTTACATAATATTTCATACGATCGAAAATACAATTTTGTTATCAAACTCTGTAAAAAAGGGTTAGTAACGTTGAATAATAATAATAATACAAAAATAATAAATATAATAATTGTAAAAATAACATAAAAAAATAATAACTATAATAATAATAATATAAAGATCATGATATTTGGAAATTTCGGGGACTATTCTACAAAAAAAAAGACGTTAGGGGTAAAAATATAATAATAATAGGATGAAATTGAATAAAATAAAGGGAAAATGGCTTAATTGAGCGAAATAGGTGACCAAATTGAAAACAGATGCAAACTGGAGAGCTCTTGTGTGAACACGCTGGGAGTAGGAGGACTGAGGGTGTGATTTTCCCATTTTCCCGGGTTAAGACGCGAGCCGGGTTGTTGGACCGGGTCGGTTCGGGTGTGGAAGTACCAAAACGGTGCCGTTTTGGGCCCGATGAACCGGCACCAAAACGGTGTCGTTTTGATCAGGATATAAATGCTTTCCCCGCTTTAATATTTTTACTCCCTAACTCATTTATCTTCCTCTCCCAACTCTGCAGAAAGGAGAAAAGATATGGCTCTCTGAAAGTCTCCTAAGGCTCTGTTGCCGGAGGAGTTTCCATCCGCCATTCACGACCGTCGGCCGCTGAACCGGTGGCCAGAACTCTAAAAAGAAGATATTTTCCGGTTCGGCTTGTCGTGAGGATCGACGATCTAACTTTGGTTTTTCGAAAAAGGGGGCCTATTTACATAGATCTAAAGATAAGTTTCGAAATTTCCTCTTTTTTTACCTTATCTCTTACTCGGATGTGGTTCCGGTTACACTGCTCTTCTTCTCCTTTTTTGTTCGAATGGTTTGAATGTTATACTACTATTTTCTTGCTCGAAATGTTGTTTCTTTCAATTGATTTTGGTGGTCGGTTTCTAACCGGTATTACATGTGCATGTTTAGGGGTATTTATACCCAGATTTACAGATATTTATAAATATAAAAAAGTTTATATCCTATTTTAGATCTAAATATTTAGATCTAATGATGCTCCTTTTCTTTTTTGCAGGTTGAGAAGACACCGGTGGTGGATCTGCTCCTTTACGTGATCGGGGCGGTGGCCGACCAGGAAGACCAATCAGAGGGCACGTGGCTACCACGCGTGAGCTGAATAGCCAGGCGTGGGAGCCACGCGCGGTGAGCTGGCAGGGCGCGGGAATAAAGGGCGGTGGTCGGTTTAGTCTCTATTAAGGTTTAGGTTAGATTAATGTTAGGGTTGCTGGATTGGATTCTGTTGGGCTTATGTTGGTTATGAGTCATGGTGTTGGGTTTATTATGTTTGGGATTGGTATTAAAATTGGGCTTGTACATTCGGACCTGATAATAATAAAAAGGGTTTTGATTTGGGTTTTATCCAATGGGTTATTACAGCTGCCCCTCATTGTTGTGTAACGACAATATAGCAAAGATAAGGAATAACCCATTTCATCAGGTCTGGCTTCAGGGTTCTTCTTTGGTAAGGTAAGGGTTCTTTTTGGTAAGGTTTTTCCTTGTGGGGCTTTGACTTGATGTACTCCACCGTCCTTGTCCACAAAATCTTCAAAACTAACAATTCGTTAGAGAAGATGGCACAAAACTTGAGTTGGATGTGATGCTTCTATTTCTACCGAAGACTGGACCTAGCTGCACCACTGCCGGAGAAGCAAGGTTTGACGCAAGCGCTGATGTCTGATCTAGCTACACTATCGAGGAAGCATGATCTGGCAAGGAGTTCTGATGCCTAATTAAGCTGCAACACTGACAAAGCATAATCTATCTGGTCCATCTGTGACATTGACGCCGAGATAGGGAACAACATTCGATCTACTTGCAACACTGTTGGAGAAGCGAGATCTGACCACGAGTTCTGTCACTCTGAAGCTGTAAAACTGGCGAAGAACATGATTTTTATGTTTCATCTACAACACTGCCTCTGAGATGAGAATCGTTCGATTTGCTTGCAACACTACCGAAGAAGCGAGATCTGATGACGAGTTCTGTCACTCTAAAGCTGCAACACTGACGAAGAGCATAATTTGTATATTCCATCTACAACACTGTTGCTGAGATGAGAATCATTCGATCTGCTTGCAACACTGTCGAAGAAACGAGATCTAACCACGAGTTCTATCACTCGAAAGCTGCAACACTGGCGAAGAGCATAATTGGTAGCCATTTACTCTGGGTTGCTCATACTATACGATCGGTTGATATTTGAAGTTCTTCAAAGGATTTGATTTCCTTTGACCATTCGTGAAAACGGATTTCAAAGGATATTTGAACAATCCTTCTTTATGCATTTTTGCCAAATGCATAGGGATCAACGGATTTGATTTGCCTTTATCGGTGGCCGTTTGCCCCGGACTAGCTGTACCATTTCCCTGGGTACAATCAGTTATCACCAACCCTAAGATTGAATTTGTTCAAAGGGATTGATTTCTTTTGACCATTCGTGAAAATGGATTTCAACGGACATTTGAATAGTCTTCTTTTCGTGACATACCTGTTGAGTAGAAATAATAAGTGTTAAGGGTGAGGATTCTTACCTGCAATCTCGAGGAGCAGTTGTGTTTTGGGATAGAGTCACACTATTCTGCCAAAATGTCTTGATGATGTCTTTATGTTCGCCTGTTCCTTCGCTTCCTGAAGGGACGAGACCTGTAATGCTTTCATGACTAGATTCAAAATATTAGGGTTAGCATGTACTGCATGTATGATGTATGTATGCATGCATGCATGATCCTAGCATGAAATGAAAAATGCATATGGTAATGATTTTCCACAGGATTTGTTTAATCAGTTGTCTTGATCAGTTGTTGTCACTTTGATAGTTGTGTCTCTTTCGTAAAATATCTGATCCCAATCCGTTTAAAGAGTGCTTATTTTGTTTCGAAGTGTTATCTCTCTTTGAGTAAGATCGCTCTTAATCCCTATACCTTTTTAGGAAATTTCAAAAGTAATGTAGAAAACTTGTAATTTTATTAACAAAAGATTTTATTGATAAAAAAATTCAAGGTAAGTATTGACAATAAAAGGTACAAAAAGGAAAGAATTAATGTCCCAGATATCTGACTATCAAGCTTTGCAAGATTACCTTGGCAGAGTCTTCATGTGTCCAGGAGTTCTTAAGCGAAATATTTCTTGACTGCGTTTAAATTTACTAGGTTAGGCAGATCTTTGCCATCCATTTCAGACAGAATCAATGCTCCTCCTGAAAAATCCTTTTTTACAACATATGGTCCTTCCCAATTTGGTATCCACTTGCCCCGGAAGTCCTTTTGTATAGGGAGAATCTTTTTCAGAACCAGATCTCCTTCTCGGAATTCTCTTGGGCGAACCCTTTTGTTGAAGGCTTTCATCATTCGTTTTTGATACATTTGCCCATGTCGAATAGCTTTCAACCTCTTCTCTTCGATCAAGGCAAGCTGATCATGCCTGGCTTGAACCCATTCTGCCTCGTCTAATTTTAGATCTAACAAAACCCTTAAAGAAGGGATTTCAACTTCTATGGGTAGCACTGCCTCTATCCCATAGACTTGGGAAAAATGAGTTGCCCCAGTAAAAGTTCACGTCGATGTTCTGTATGCAAACAATGCAAAGGGCATCTTCTCGTGCCAGTCCCGGTAAGTTTCCACCATTTTCACAACAATCTTTTTGATATTCTTGTTGGCTGCCTCAACTGCCCCGTTCATCTGCGGGCGGTATGGTGAGGAATTATGGTGCCTTATATTGTATTGTTTGCAGACTACTGATATGGTTTTGTTATTCAAGTTCAACGCATTATCGGATATAATACTTTCCGGCATCCTGTATCTGCATATTATTTCCTTCTTGAGGAATCTGCTCACTGCTACTTTGGTCACATTAGCATAGGTGGCTGCCTCTACCCACTTAGTGAAGTAGTCAATGACAACGAAGATGAATCGATGACGATTAGAAGCCTTGGATAAGATGGCCCGATAACATCCATGCCCCACATTGAGAAAGGCCACGGAGACGTCATCACATGCAGCGGTGATGGGGGAAAATGAATCTTGTCAGCATAAATTTGGCATTTATGGCATTTCTTAGCATATTCGATGCTGTCACTCTCCATTGTAGGCCAGTAATACTCAAATCTCATGATTTGTCTTGCCATGGTGAATCCGTTGGCATGAGTTCCACAGACACCCTCATGTACCTCTTCGAGGATCATTTTGGCTTCGGCGGTGTTTACACATCGCAGTAATATCTGGTCTTTTCGTTTTTTATATAGGATGTCACCATCTAGGACATAATCAATTGCTAGTCTTTGTAGTGTCCTTTTTTCATTCTCTGAGGCTTCTTTTGGATACTCACGATTCTTTATGTATTGCAAGATATCGTGGTATCATTGGCGTTCACTGTTTTCGTCTTCTTCTACATTGTAACAGTAAGCTGGAGAGTCGTATATGCTCATTTTTATCGACTTCAGATCCGACGATTTGTTTACTTGTATTAGTGACGACAAAGTGGCTAAGACGTCGACCATTTGGTTGTCTTCTCGGGGCAAATAATGAAAGGATATCTCGTAGAACGACTTGATCAAGTCTAGGACCAAGTTCCGATATTCCATTAGTTTAGAGTCCCGGGTACTCTATTCTCTACGAAGCTGATAGATCACGAGCTTTGAATCCCCGTATACCTTCAACTATTTAATCTTCCGGTCGATAGCTGCCCGGATTCCCATGATACATGCTTCGTATTTCACCACATTGTTGGTGCAGTCAAAATCGAGCTTGCTGGCGAAGGGATAGCAGTCACCTTCTGGAGATACAAGTACTACCCCAATTCCCTTACCGGTGGCATTAGAAGCACCGTCAAAATTCAATTTCCAATGGTCATCATTTGCGCCATCTTCCTCAACGCACATCAGGTCTTCGTTAGAGAAGTCAAAGTTTAGAGGTTCATAGTCCTCTAGAGCTCTGCTGGCCAGAAAGTCAGCGATAGCACTACCTTTAATGGCTTTCTGATTGACGTATACTATATCAAATTCAGACAAGAGAATTTGCCATCTGGTCATTCTGCCGGTCAATGCAGTGGACTCCATCAAGTATTTAAGGGGATCGAGTTTTGAGATCAGCCATGTTGCATGATACAACATGTACTGCCTTAGTCTTTTAGTAGTCCAGACCAGAGCGCAACATGCCTTTTCAACTGGCGAATATCTTATTTCGCAATCCGTAAACTTCTTGCTAAGGTAGTATATTGCTTTTTTTTTTCTACCGGAGCTATCATGTTGACCCAATACACAATCCATGGACTTCTTGAAAACTGTTAAATATAAGATTAACGGTCTATTAGGAACTGGCGGTACTAGAATTAGGGGACTTGTCAGATAAGATTTGACCTTGTCGAAGGCTTCCTGACATTCTTCATCCCATTCTCCAGAGTCATGCTTCTTTAAAAGTCAAAAGATAGGGTCACATTTTTCAGTTAATTGTGAAATAAATCGGGTGATATAGTTTAATCTGCCCAGAAATCCTCTCACTTGCTTTTGAGTGCGCGGAGGTGGCAGCTCCTGAATGGCTTTAACCTTGTGAGGATCAACCTCGATGCCCCTTTCGCTGACTATGAAGCCTAATAGCTTCCTAGATGCTACTCCGAATGTGCATTTGGCAGGATTTAGCTTCAACTGAAATTTCCTTAGCCTCAGGAAAAGCTTCCTTAAGACTCTTATATGTTCATCTTCAGTCTGCGACTTAGTGATCATGTCATCGATATAAATCTCGATTTCTTTATGCATCATATCGTGGAACAAGGCCACCATGGCTCGCTGGTATGTTGCCCCAGCATTTTTGAGTCCGAATGGCATCACCTTGTAACAGAAGATTCCCCATTGTGTTACGAACGTCGTTTTGTGCATATCTTCAGGACACATTTTTATTTGATTGTACCCTGAGAATCCGTCCATGAAGGAGAACAAAGAGTGTTTTGCCGTATTGTCGACTAGAGTATCGATATGAGGCAACGGGAAATTGTCCTTGGGACTAGCTTTATTCAAATCCCGGTAGTCGACGCACATATGCACCTTGCTGTCCTTTTTGGGCACCGGGACTATGTTGGCTACCCATTCTGAGTATTTGACCTCTTGAAGAAAGACAACATTGTACTTTTTTTTCACTTCTTCTTTTATTTTCAATAGGACATCAGGCCTCATTCTTCGCAGTTTCTGCTGAACGGGTTTGCAGTCCTCCTTTATAGGGAGTTTATGTACCATAATATCCGTGTCTAACCCGGGCATGTCTTGGTAAGACCAGGTGAAGACGTCTTTAAATTCTCTAAGTAGATTAACCAGATCTGTTCTAGTTTTAGCTGAAACGCATGTGCCAATTTTTACTTCTTTATTTTCCTCTTTTTCTCCCAAACTCATAGTCTCGACTGATTCCTTGTAGGGTTGGATCTATTTCTCCTCATGTTCTACCATTCTTAGCAAATCAGGAGGCAGCTCATAATCCTGGTCATCCTCAGACTCCGAAAGTTCTCCTAGACACACTTGTTTATCGAAAATGAGTTTCGGGTTAGCTTTACTATTGCTTGATAGTTCGATATCTGAGGACCTGAAATAAAACCTTATTTTGAAAAAAATAATCAAGAATTTGAATTGTATTTGGAAATAAATATTTGGAAACGAAAACATTTGCTAAAAATTTACAACAAAAAGTTTTATTTTATTATCGTAAACATGTTTAGTCCCTATTTACAAAAAGGTTCTTATTACTCTCGGGCTTGGGGTAACATGTATGATTGGAATATTACTCTGAAATTTCCCTAAAAACTGTAGGGATTTCTTCTGCGCTCCAATTACTCAGAGTAGATCCAGGTGCATAAGGTGTGATCTTTTCCAGAAATGTTTCAGTACTTTCTTCTCCAACGAGGGCATTAATGTCCAACTTGCCCATTAATTTCGTTAACTCTTTTTCATCTGTTTCCGGGTAAATGATTCCTCCAAAGACAAAATTTTGAGATAGTGGAGGAAATGTCAAGGGTTCCCAGCGAACTTCTTTCCCCTGTAGACGAGCCTTCCTTTTTTCTTGATTTTTCAAAATTTCCTTCCTCATTTCTTCCGCAGTTGGCTTGTATCCCAAGCCAAAGCGGTCTTGTTTGCTGATGATAGCTGGCGTCCTGGGGCGACCCTGCAGGCGTTGTCCTAGCCCCTTTCCAACTCGGGCTCTCCGCCCCATGGTCAGCTTGATGCACATTCTTGTGGTCCTGGACAATCCTGGACAAATTCGAAGGATCGAAAAGAGGACTCAAGTTCCTTTTCACTTTCCACATACGGCGCATCACTCGTGACAGAGGCTATGATATCCTCTTCCGTATTGATCGTGATCAACCTCCCGTCATGGATGAATTTAACTTTCTAATATAATGACGATGGCACAGCCCCCACGGAGTGGATCCATGGCCTTCCCAATAAGCAGTTATATGTGGGCTTGATATCCATTATTATGAAATCAACATTGTAAGTATTGGGGCCACCTGTAGTGGTATATCCATCCATCCCACTAGAGTTCTTTCGGTCCCGTCAAAGGCACGTACGACAGTACTGCAATTTTTCATATGAGTACTATCTACTGGGAGTCTGTTCAGTGTATTCAATGGCATTACGTTCAGCGCGAATCCATTGTCCACCAGCACTCCGGGTAAAGTATACCCCTTGCAACGGATGGTAATATGTAGGGCTTTAATGGAGCCCATTCCTCCCGATGGAACCTCGTCATCATTAAAGTGGATAAAATTATCTGCATTCAAGTTGTTGACCAATCTGTCGAGTTTATTTACAGAGATGTCATTGGGAACGAAAGTTTCGTTGAGCACTTTCAATAGTGTGTTCCTGTGAGCTTCGGAGCTGAGTAACAAGGTGAGGATTGATATGCGGGCGGGCAACCTCCTGAGGTGTTCGACCATATTATACTCGCTATGTTTTAAAAACCTTAGAAATTCCTTCATTTCCCTCTCTTACACCGGCTCGTTGACTGATGTCTCAGGTTCTTGGAATACGTTTCTCGGTGGCTCCACAATAAGAGCCTTTCCCTTTGACTCTTTGCTTTGTTTTAAAACATACTGAGTTCCACTTCTTGTATGGAACGTTACATCATTTACTGCCCCCGCTCCAGCTTTCCGAGGGTCTTCATGTCGGGTGATTTGGTAGGCATACTTTCAGGGAACTCTTTTTGGATCCTGGAAGGAAAATGGTTGCGGTGCTTGAACAGTGAGCTTAGCTTTTGCTGACTTGCTTGTTTCTGGCTTCTTTGGTCCTGAAATTACCAGAAACGGAGTATTCTTAGTGTTACCTGGTTCTGAAGCGCAAACCTCTGTGGCCTCAGAAGTATCTTCCTCGAAAAATTCGATCTCTTTGTTGTCAATCAATATTTGTACTTGACCTTTGAACTCTACACAGTCCCATATTGAATGGTCCATCACATTGTGATAAAGGCAAGACTGATGGATAGCTTCTATTCTTCCGGGTATTAAGCCTCTTTCTACGACCTTTTTCCATACCCATCTTAATGGAGACTTCACCTCCTCCACATCGTGTTTTATCCTTCTGTTATTTGGATAAATGATTGCGTTTACCCCAGGTTTCGCATGATTAGGCAGCGGATTCCCTGCATCGTTGGTTCTTGTACCATTATTAAACCTTACAACTCTTATTTGCATGATTAGGAGAACAAAAAGTGTTTTACCATATTGTCGACTAGAGTATCGATATGAGGCAACGGGAAATTATCCTTGGGACTAGCTTTATTCAAATCCCGGTAGTCGACGCATATACGCACCTTGCCGTCCTTTTTGGGCACCAGGACTATGTTGGCTACCCATTCTGAGTATTTAACCTCTTGAAAAAAGCCAGCATTGTATTGTTTTTTCACTTCTTCTTTTATTTTCAATAGGACATCAGGCCTCATTCTTTGCAGTTTCTGCTGAACGGGTTTGCAGTCCTCTTTTATAGGGAGTTTATGTACCACAATATCTGTGTCTAACCCGGGCATGTCTTGGTAAGACCAGGCAAAGACGTCTTTAAATTCTCTGAGTAGATTAACCATATCTGTTCTAGTTTTAGCTAAAACGCATGTGCCAATTTTTACTTTTTTATTTTCCTCTTTTTTCCCCAGACTCACAGTCTCGACTGATTTCTTATGGGGTTGGATCTGTTTCTCCTCATGTTCTACCATTCTTAGCAAATCAGGAGGCAGCTCATAATCCTGGTCATCCTCAAACTCCGAAAGTTCTCTTAGACACACTTCTTTCTCGAAAATGAGTTTCGGATTAGCTTCACTATTGCTTGATAGTTCGATATCTGAGGACCTGAAATAAAACCTTATTTTGAAAAAAAATAATCAAGAATTTGAATTATATTTGGAAATAAATATTTGGAAACGAAAACATTTGCTAAAAATTTACAACAAAAAATTTTATTTTATTATCGTAAACATGTTTAGTCCCTTTTTACAAAAAGGTTCTTATTACCCTCGGGCTTGGGGTAACAAGTATGATTAGAATATTACTCTGAAATTTTCCTAAAAACTGTAGGGATTTCTTCTGCGCTCCAATTACTCAGAGTAGATCCAGGTGCATAAGGTGTGATCCTTTCTAGAAATGTTTTAGTACTTTCTTCTCCAACGAGGGCATTAATGTCCAACTTGCCCATTAATTTCGTTAACTCTTTTTCGTCTGTTTCCGGGTAAATGATTCCTCCAAAGACAAAATTCTGAGATAGTGGAGGAAATGTCAAGGGTTCCCAGCGAACTTCTTTCCCCTATAGACGAGCTTTCCTTCTTTCTTGATTTTTCAAAATTTCCTTCCTCATTTCTTCCGTAGTTGGCTTGTATCCCAAGCCAAAGCGGTCTTGTTTGCTGATGATAGTTGGCGTCCTAGGGCGACCCTGCAGGCGTCGTCCTAACCCCTATCCAACTCGGGCTCCCCGCCCCATGGTCAGCTTGATGCCCATTCTTGTGGTCCTGGACAATCTCGACGTAGGGATTTTGTTTCCTTCTGCGACGAATGTAGCGCTGACAAATTCGAAGGATCGAAAAGAGCACTCAAGTGCCTTTTCGTCAGTTTTCACATACAGCGCGTCACTCGTGACAGAGACTATGATATCCTCTTCCGCATTGATCTTGATCAACCTCCCGTCATGGATGAATTTAACATTCTGATGTAATGACGATGGCACAGCCCCCACGGAGTGGATCCATGGCCTTCCCAGTAAGTAGTTATATGTGGTCTTGATATCCATTATTATAAAATCAACATTGTAAGTATTGGGGCCCACCTGTAGTGGTATATCCATCCGTCCCACTACAGTTCTTTCGGTCCCGTCAAAGGCACGTACGACAGTACTACAATTTTTCATATGAGTACTATCTACTGGGAGCCTGTTCAGTGTATTCAATGGCATTACGTTCAGCGCGGATCCATTGTCCACCAGCACTCCGGGTAAAGTATACCCCTTGCAACAGGTGGTAATATGTAGGGCTTTAGTGGACCCCATTCCTCCCGACGGAATCTCATCATCATTAAAGTGGATAAAATTATCTACATTCAGGTTGTAGAGCAATCTGTCGAGTTTATTTACAGAGATGTCATTGGGAACGAAAGTTTCGTTGAGCAATTTCAATAGTGTGTTCCTGTGAGTTTCGGAGCTGAGTAGCAAGGTGAGGATTGATATGCGGGCGGGCAACCTCCTGAGGTGTTCAACCACATTATACTCGCTATCTTTTAAAAACCTTAGGAATTCCTTCATTTCCCTCTCCTGCATCGGCTCGTTAACTAGTGCCTCAGGTTCTTGGAATACGTTTCTCGATGGCTCCACAATAAGAGCCTTTCCCTTTGACTCTTTGCTTTCTTTTAAACCATACTGAGTTCCACTTCTTGTGTGGAACGTTACATCATTTACTGCCCCCGCTCCAGCTTTCCGAGGGTCTTCATGTCAGGTGATTTGACAGTCATACTTCTAGGGAACTCTTTTTGGATCCGTTTTCACGAATGGTCAAAGGAAATCAAATCCCCAGCGGAGTCGCCAACTGTAATCACCGATTTTCGTCCGGGGAGTCGCCACCAGTCGTTTTTTTATCCGGTGCAATTGGAACACCAAAAATCGCGTCTACGAACTAGAGTGGGTCCGGGAGTCTGTTACACGTGAGGAAGGACGAGCACCCTCACTATGCCCGAAATCGGCACCTGTCGGTTACATAATATTTCATACGATCGAAAATACAATTCCGTTATCAAAATCTGTAAAAAAGGGTAACATTGAATAATAATAATAATGCAAAAATAATAAATGTAAAAATAACATAAAAAATAATAACTATAATAATAATAATATGAAGATCATGATATTTGGAAATTTCAGAGACTATTCTGCATAAAACAAAGACGTTTGGGGTAAAAACATAATAATAATAGGATGAAATTGAATAAAATAAAGGAAAAATGGCTTAATTGAGCGAAATAGGTGACCAAATTGAAAACAGATGCAAATTGGAGATCCCTTGTGTGAACACGCTGGGAGTAGGAGAACTGAGGGTGTGATTTTCCTATTTTCTCGGGTTAAAACGCGGGCCGGGTTGCTAGACCGAGTCGATTCGGGTCTGGAAGTACCAAAACGGCGCCATTTTGGGCCCAATGAACCGGAACCAAAACGGTGCTGTTTTGATCGGGATATAAATGCTTTCCCCTCTTTAATATTTTTACTCCCTAACTCATTTATCTTCCTCTCCCAAATCTGCTCCTTCACGTGATCGGGGAGGTGGCCGGCCAGGAGGACCAATCAGAGGGCGCGTGGCTACCACGCGCGAGCTGAATAGCCGCGCGTGGGAGCCACGCGTGGTGAGCTGGCAGGGCGCGGGAATAAAGGGCGGCGGCCGGTTTAGTCTCCATTAGGGTTTAGGTTAGATTAATGTTAGGGTTGCTGGATTGGGTTCTGTTGGGCTTATGTTGGTTATGGGTCATGGTGTTGGGTTTATTATGTTTAGGCTTGGTATTAAAATTGGGCTTGTACATTTGGACCTGATAATAATAAAAAGGGTTTTGGTTTGGATTTTATCCAATGGGTTATTATAGCTACCCCTCTTTGCTCATTGTTGTGTAACGACAATATAGCAAAGATAAGGAATAACTCATTTCATCAGGTCTGGCTTCAGGGTTCTTCTTTGGTAAGGTAAGGGTTCTTTTTGGTAAGGTTTCTTCTTGTGGGGCTTTGACTTGATGTACTCCACCGCCATTGTCCACAAAATCTTCAAAACTAACGATTCGTTGGAGATGATGACACAAAACTTGAGTTGGATGTGATGATTTTATTTTTACCGAAGACTGGACCTAGCTGCACCACTGCCGGAGAAGCAAGGTCTAACGCAAGCGCTGATGTCTGATCTAGCTACTCTATCGAGGAAGCATGATCTGGCAAGGAGTTCTGATGCTCAATTAAGCTGCAACACTGACAAAGCTTAATCTATCTGGTCCATCTGTGACACTGACGACGAGATAGGGAACAACATTCGATCTGCTTGCAACACTGTCGGAGAAGCGAGATCTGACCATGAGTTCTATCACTCTGAAGCTGCAACACTGGCGAAGAACATGATTTGTATATTTCATCTACAACACTGCCTCTGAGATGAGAATCGTTCGATTTGCTTGCAACACTGCCGAAGAAGCGAGATCTGATGATGAGTTCTGTCACTCTAAAGCTGAAACACTGACGAAGAGCATAATTTGTATATTCCATCTACAACACTGCCGCTGAGATGAGAATCATTCGATCTGCTTGCAACACTGCCGAAGAAACGAGATCTGACCACGAGTTCTGTCACTCAGAAGCTGCAACACTGAAGAAGAGCATAATTTGCATATTCCATCTAAACACTGCCGTTGAGATGAGAATCATTCGATCTGCTTGCAACACTGCCGAAGAAGCAAGATCTGACCACGAGTTCTGTCACTCTGAAGCTGCAACACTGGCGAAAAGTATAATTGGTAGCCATTTACTCTGGGCTGCTCATACTATACAATCGGTTGATATTTGAAGTTCTTCAAAGGATTTGATTTCCTTTGACCATTCGTGAAAACGGATTTCAAAGGATATTTGAACAATCATCTTTTATTCAATTTATTTATACTCTCATTCATACAGCATGCATCATATTTATTTGTTTCAACACTGATCATATCTGTTTTGTTCTATCTACTGTTTTGCATGTGCATTTTCCTTTAAAATAATAAAAGGTGTTGATAACGGAACAATTGTTAGAAAGGCTCAGCCCAGCTATGGAAAATTATTTTTTAGACAAGGTAGAGGCCAATCTCCGAATCCAACGATGGTTAGAGGAATCTCAGTACCAGAACGGGGATAGCTTAAGGGAAGGTGAAAAAATCAACCTCCAGGAGTTCACACGGATATCCGCAACGCAAAATCATTTATAGGAGCCGAAATATATTTGAGACCAATGGAATGAAGACACCAAAGGTATGTTCCTGGCTAATTACGAAGACTTACCGTATCTACTTGATGTCAATGTTGATAAAGTATTATTTCGAGCCCTGGCCCAATTCTGGAACCCTTCGTATAATTGTTTTACAATGGGAGACATCGATCTTACACCAACAATCGAAGAGTATAAAGCTTTAATTCAGTGCTAGAAATTTCAACCAGACAAAGTGTACTTCAAACCATCTGATTCACCGGCATTCAAGAAGAGGGTGTTGAAATTAACCGGAAAAGGTGAACAATGGGCGCAGTCCCGAATCAAAGAGAAAGGGGAAACCAAATGCATCGCTTGGAGGGATATCCGAGATCTGATCCAGGTGGAGACCAAGAGTGAAAAACAGGTTAAAATATTCGCCTTAGCTATTTACGGGTTAGTTATTTTTCCAAAATCACTCGGATACATTCACGATACGGTGATGGAATTGTTCGATCATCTCAACAAGGGAGTCACTCTAGTTCCTGCAATCCTGGCCGAGACTTTCCGACCGCTTACTGTTTGCCGAAAAAATGGCGAGGGAAGGTTCATTGGTTGTGCTCAACTTTTGCATGTTTGGTTCCACAGCCATTTCTGAAAGCCAGAAAGACCCTCCTACCAGGCATGCTTCGAGTCCTATTCGCCAATAAGGGAGCTAGCACATACTCAGAGGCCGAAAAATATCCCATATGACCAATGGAGAGATATTCTACATAACCTACATGAACGGTATATCATCTGGAAAGCAAGATGGTTTTTCCCTCAGGAGATCGTATTCAGTTGTGAAGGCTATAATTGGGTCCCTTTACTTGGAATCTGAGGGGGCAACAGGATATGCACCCTTAATGGTCTCCCAACAGTACCGGTCCCGACAGTTCATCCTGGCGACCAGAGGTTTAGCTGTATGTGAGTTTCCTTATCGAGGAAGGGACTACAAGAAAGGTGTAGCCGCTATCACAAAAGCATGGAAGCGTCCGTTAAAGATGGAGTCGTTCGATAAAAGACCCAGAGTCACTCCCAAGTATCGATAATGGAGAAACCGTAGGATCAACGACGATGTCCCGACGCGAGACTCAGAAGACACCAGGCCATTAGAAGAGCAGCTCTTTGTGAATCCTTCAGAAGCGGAAATTGCAAAACAGGATTATCAAGGGAAATACATCAGCATGAAGATGCAGCTGTCAAGACTAGAAAACGAAAGAAATCAGCTAAAGTTCGGCATATAGTCGTAGGAACGGAAAATGCTACGGATCTAGAAAAGGAAGAACAAAGCCGAAGAGGACTTGACTGACCTGCAAGGAGACTATAAAAAGCTCCGAGAGTCGGCAAAATATGCTGATCTCAGAAAATCTTTCGCTGATTGGAAGCTAGAGATGTATGAAGAAAAGAAAAAAAACCCGCTACTGGGAAAATAAGTTTAATGAGGCACGAAGCCAACAAGTTATGGATCAAGAAGAGCTGAACCGGGTCAGAGCTGAAAACGATAGTTTGAAGGGCCAAGTCTACAGTTTGGAAGAAACTTGTCAAAGCTATCATCAGGGTTCGATAGCTTAGTTAGAAGCAAATGAGGCCCTGAAAAGCCAAGTTAGAGACATAGAAGCTTCCCTGCAAGCTAGCAACGCACAAATTAATTATCTGGAGGAGTTATGTTGGTGGGAAGAGCAACAGTGAAAAACCCGGCTATCAATACAGTAATACTGGAACCAGATTAAATCCAATATCCGCACTTCACTCGATTCAGATCTAAAGGAATGGAAGAGAGATTGGCCAAAATTGAGCAGGCATATGAAGAGATGAAATGGGATATGGAAAGAAGGTTGGACAAAGCGCAATAGGAAACGCGAGTTCACATTTTGCAAACCCAGGATAAATTACTCGACAGAATTGCACAGCTATTGGCAAAGAAGGAGTCAGACAAAAACAAGGAAATTATGATCGAGCCAAATGCAACGGCCGACAACTCGGGGACTCCTCTACAGACCTGCGGTCCAACTGAAGTTCATAAAAGATCAACTAGTCAGAACGAAGCTCATTTTCAAGGAGGATTAGTCATTCAGAACCCCAATGACTATATGGTACCTGATTTCAATGAAATTGAGATATCCAGGGCTGAAAAGGAACTCGAAGATCACTGCAAAATGCTGGAAGAAAAATTCAAAGCAATGGAAAATATGGACCAGCTCCCGAGGATGGAGGCGAGGGAGCTAAGCTTGGTGCCAGCCCTAGTGCTACCTCCAAAGTTCAAAATGCCGGACTTCGAAAAATACAACGGGACAACCTGCCCTGAAGCATATTTAACTATGTTTATTCAACGAATGACGGGATAAATTGACAATGATCCGTTATTGATCCATTGTTTCCAAGACAGATTAACGGGCTCAGCGGCAAGATGGTATAACCAGTTAAGTTGCACAAAGATTCGCTCGTGGAAAGACTTAGCACAGGCCTTCGTTCGACAGTGCAACCACGTCATAGATATAACCCCTGATCGAGTCACTCTGCAAAACATGGAGAAAAGACATGACGAAAGCTTTAAACATTATGCACAACACTGGAGAGATGTAGCTGCTCAGGTATAGCCACCCTTATTAGAAAAAGAGACAGTGATGCTCTTCGTTGGGACACTGAAGAAGCCTTTCCTTGGGCGAATTTTAGGAGGCGCAACAAAGGACTTCTCGGATATCATAATGAATGGTGAAATGATAGAGCAGGCCATTCGAAGTGGGAAACTGAAAGATGAAAAGTCATCTAAGAAGCTGTACTACAAAAAGAAGAACAACGAAGGTGGAGATTCCAGCGTCCATAATGTCAGCTATTCTAAGCCATTCACGTGGCAACACAAAGCTTCGAACACACAGAAACAGAATCAGAATAAGAAGACTGAGAGGGAATTCACCCCTATCCCCATTTCCTATGGAGAGCTTTTCAAGAACCTCTACGACGCACATATGGTATCACCTTTCTACATGAAACCGATACAACCATCGTATCCGAAGTGGTACAACCCCAACACTCAATGCGAATACCACGCCGGGGCAGTGGGGCATTCAATCGAAGATTGCATTGGTTTCAAAAAGCTCATCGAGAAACTCATGCAAATAAAAGTTGTAAGGTTTGATAATGGTACAGGAACCAACGACGCAGGGAATCCGCTGCCTAATCATGCGGAACCTGGGGTAAACGCAATCATTGATCCAAATAACAGAAGGATAAAACACGATATGGAGGAGGTGAAGTCTCCATTAAGATGGGTATGGAAAAAGGTCGTAGAAAGAGGCTTAATACTCGGAAGAATAGAAGCTATCCATCAGTCTTGCCCTTATCACAATGCGATGGACCATTCAATATGGGACTGTGTAGAGTTCAAAGGTCAAGTACAAATATTGATTGACAACAAAGAGATCGAATTTTTCGAGAAAAGTACTTCTGAGGCCACAGAGGTTTACGCTTCAGAACCAGGTAACACTAAGAATACTCCGTTTCTGGTAATTTCAGGACCAAAGAAGCCAGAAACAAGCAAGTCAGCAAAAGCTAAGCTCACTGTTCAAGCACCGCAACCATTTTCCTTCCAGGATCCAAAAAGAGTTCCTTGGAAGTATGACTGTCAAATCACCTGACATGAAAACCCTCGGAAAGCTGGAGCGGGGGCAGTAAATGATGTAACGTTCCATACAAGAAGTGGAACTCAGTATGTTTTAAAAGAAAGCAAAGAGTCAAAGGGAAAGGCTCTTATTGTGGAGCCACCGAGAAACGTATTCCAAGAACCTGAGACATCAGTCAACGAGCCGGTGTAAGAGAGGGAAATGAAGGAATTTCTAAGGTTTTTAAAACATAGCGAGTATAATATGGTCGAACACCTCAGGAGGTTGCCCGCCCGCATATCAATCCTCACCTTGTTACTCAGCTCCGAAGCTCACAGGAACACACTATTGAAAGTGCTCAACGAAACTTTCGTTCCCAATGACATCTCTGTAAATAAACTCGACAGATTGGTCAACAACTTGAATGCAGATAATTTTATCCACTTTAATGATGACGAGGTTCCATCGGGAGGAATGGGCTCCATTAAAGCCCTACATATTACCATCCGTTACAAGGGGTATACTTTACCCGGAGTGCTGGTGGACAATGGATTCGCGCTGAACGTAATGCCATTGAATACACTGAACAGACTCCCAGTAGATAGTACTCATATGAAAAATTGCAGTACTGTCGTACGTGCCTTTGACGGGACCGAAAAAACTGTAGTGGGACGGATGGATATACCACTACAGGTGGCCCCAATACTTACAATGTTGATTTCATAATAATGGATATCAAGCCCACATATAACTGCTTATTGGGAAGGCCATGGATCCACTCCGTGGGGGCTGTGCCATCGTCATTATATCAGAAAGTTAAATTCATCCATGACGGGAGGTTGATCACGATCAATGCGGAAGAGGATATCATAGCCTCTGTCACGAGTGACGCGCCGTATGTGGAAAGTGACGAAAAGGAACTTGAGTCCTGTTTTCGATCCTTCGAATTTGTCCAGGATTGTCCAGGACCACAAGAATGTGCATCAAGCTGACCATGGGGCAGGGAGCCCGAGTTGGAAAGGGACTAGGACAACGCCTGCAGGGTCGCCCCAGGACACAAGCTATCATCAGCAAACAAGACCGCTTTGGCTTGGGATACAAGCCAACTGCGGAAGAAATGAGGAAGGAAATTTTGAAAAATCAAGAAAAAAGGAAGGCTCGTCTACAGGAGAAAGAAGTTCGCTGGGAACCCTTGACATTTCCTCCACTATCTCAAAATTTTGTCTTTGAAAGAATCATTTACCCGGAAACAGACGAAAAAGAGTTAACGAAATTAATGGGCAAGTTGGACATTAATGCCCTCGTTGGAGAAGAAAGTACTGAAACATTTCTGGAAAAGATCACACCTTATGCACCTGGATCTACTCTTAGTAATTGGAGCGCAGAAGAAATCCCTACAGTTTTTAGGAAAATTTCAGAGTAATATTTCAATCATACTTGTTACCCCAAGCCCAAAGCTTTTTGTAAAAAGGGCCTAAACATGTTTACGATAATAAAATAAAACTTTTTGTTGTAAATTTTTAGCAAATGTTTTCGTTTCCAAATATTTATTTCCAAATATAATTCAAATTCTTGATTATTTTTTTTCAAAATAAGGTTTTATTTCAGGTCCTCAGATATCGAACTATCAAGCAATAGTGAAGCTAACCCGAAACTCATTTTCAAGAAAGAAGTGTGTCTAAGAGAACTTTCGGAGTCTGAGGATGACCAGGATTATGAGCTGCCTCCTGATTTGCTAAGAATGGTAGAACATGAGGAGAAACAGATCCAACCCCACAAGGAATCAGTCGAGACTGTGAGTTTGGGAGAAAAAGAGGAAAATAAAGAAGTAAAAATTGGCACATGCGTTTCAGCTAAAACTAGAACAGATCTAGTTAATCTACTCAGAGAATTTAAAGACGTCTTCGCCTGGTCTTACCAAGACATGCTCGGGTTAGACACGGATATTATGGTACATAAACTCCCTATAAAGGAGGACTGCAAACCCGTTCAGCAGAAACTGCGAAGAATGAGGCCTGATGTCCTGTTGAAAATAAAAGAAGAAGTGAAAAAAAGTACAATGTTGTCTTTCTTCAAGAGGTCAAATACTCAGAATGGGTAGCCAACATAGTCCCGGTGCCCAAAAAGGACAGCAAGGTGCATATGTGCGTCGACTACCGGGATTTGAATAAAGCTAGTACCAAGGATAATTTCCCGTTGCCTCATATTGATACTCTAGTCGATAATACGACAAAACACTCTTTGTTCTCCTTCATGGACGGATTCTCAGGGTACAATCAAATAAAAATGTGTCCTGAAGATATGCACAAAACGACGTTCGTAACACAATGGGGAACCTTCTGTTACAAGGTGATGCCATTCGGACTCAAAAATGCTGGGGCAACATACCAGCGAGCCATGGTGGCCTTGTTCCACGATATGATGCATAAAGAAATCGAGGTTTATGTCGACGACATGATCACTAAGTCGCAGACTGAAGATGAACATTTAAGAGTCTTAAGGAAGCTTTTCCTGAGGCTAAGGAAATTTCAGTTGAAGCTAAATCCTGCCAAATGCATATTCGGAGTAGCATCTAGGAAGCTATTAGGCTTCATAGTCAGCGAAAGGGGCATCGAGGTTGATCCCGACAAGGTTAAATCCATTCAGGAGCTGCCACCTCCGCGCACTTAAAAGCAAGTGAGAGAATTTCTGGGCAGATAGAACTATATCACCCGGTTTATTTCACAATTAACTGAAAAATGTGACCCTATCTTTCGACTTTTAAAGAAGCATGACTCTGGAGAATGGGATGAAGAATGTCAGGAAGCCTTCGACAAGGTCAAATCTTATCTGACAAGTCCCCCAATTCTATACCGCCAGTTCCTAATAGACCGTTAATCTTATATTTAATAGTCTTCGAGAAGTCCATGGGTTGTGTATTGGGTCAACATGATAGCTCTGGTAGAAAAGAAAAAGCAATATAATACCTTAGCAAGAAGTTCACGGATTGCGAAACAAGATATTCGCCAGTTGAAAAGGCCTGTTGCGCTCTGGTCTGGACTACTAAAAGACTAAGGCTGTACATGTTGTATCATACAACATGGCTGATCTCAAAACTCGATCCCCTTAAATACTTGATGGAGTCCACTGCATTGACCGGCAGAATGGCCAGATGGAAAATTCTCTTGTCTAAATTTGATATAGTATACGTCAATCAAAAATTCATTAAAGGTAGTGCTATCGCTGACTTTCTGGCCAGCAGAGCTCTAGAGGACTATGAACCTCTAAACTTTGACTTCCCTAACGAAGACCTGATGTGCGTTGAGGAAGATGGCGCAAATGATGACCATTGGAAATTGAATTTTGATGGTACTTCTAATGCCACCGGTAAGGGAATTGGGGCAGTACTCGTATCTCCAGAAGGTGACTGTTATCCCTTCGCCAGGAAGCTCGATTTTGACTGCACCAACAATGTGGCGGAATACGAAGCATGTATCATGGGAATCCAGGCGGCTATCGACCGAAAGATTAAACAGTTGAAGGTATACGGGGATTCAATGCTCGTGATCTATCAGCTTCATGGAGAATAGAGTACCCGGGACTCTAAACTAATGGAATATTGGAACTTGGTCCTAGACTTGATCAAGTCGTTCTACGAGATATCCTTTCATTATTTGCCCGGAGAAGGCAACCAAATGGCCGACGCCTTAGCCACTTTGTCGTCACTAATACAAGTAAACAAATCATCGGATCTGAAGCCGATACAGATGAGCATATACGACTCTCCAGCTTACTGTTACAATGTAGAAGAAGACGAAAATAGTGAACGCCCATGGTACCACGATATCTTGCAATACATAAAGAATCGTGAGTATCCAAAAGAAGCCTCAGAGAATGAAAAAAGGACACTACGAAGACTAGCAATTGATTATGTCCTAGATGGTGACATCCTATACAAAAAACGAAAAGACCAAATATTAATGCGATGTGTAAACACCGCCGAAGCCAAAATGATCCTCGAAGAGGTACATGAGGGTGTCTGTGGAACTCATGCCAACGGATTCACCATGGCAAGACAAATCATGAGATTTGGGTATTACTGGCCTACAATGGAGAGTGACAGCATCGAATATGCTAAGAAATACCATAAATGCCAAATTTATGCTGACAAGACTCATGTTCCTCCATCACCGCTGCATGTGATAACGTCTCCGTGGCCTTTCTCAATGTGGGACATGGATGTTATCGGGCCTATCTTACCCAAGACTTCTAATGGTCATCGATTCATCTTCGTTGTCATTGACTACTTCACTAAGTGGGTAGAGGCAGCCACCTATGCTAATGTGACCAAAGTAGCAGTGAGTAGATTCCTCAAGAAGGAAATAATATGCAGATACGGGATGCCGAAAAGTATTATATCCGACAATGCATTGAACTTGAATAACAAAACCATATCAGAAGTCTACAAACAATACAATATAAGGCACCATAATTCCTCACCATACCACCCGCAGATGAACGGGGCAGTTGAGGCAGCCAACAAGAATATCAAGAAGATTGTTGGGAAAATGGTGGAAACTTATCGGGACTGGTACGAGAAGCTGCCCTTTGCATTGTTTGCATACAGAACATCGGCGAGAACTTCTACTGGGGCAACTCCTTTTTCCCTAGTCTATGGGATGGAGGCAGTGCTACCCATAGAAGTTGAAATCCATTCTTTAAAGGTTTTGTTAGATCTAAAATTAGACGAGGCAGAATGGGTTCAAGCCAGGCACGATCAGCTTGCCTTGATCGAAGAGAAGAGGTTGAAAGCTATTCGACATGGACAAATGTATCAGAAACGAATGATGAAAGCCTTCAACAAAAGGGTTCACCCAAGAGAGTTCCAAGAAGGAGATCTGGTTCTGAAAAAGATTCTCCCTATACAAAAGGACTTCCAGGGCAAGTGGATGCCAAATTGGGGAGGACCATATATTGTAAAAAAGGCTTTCTTAGGAGGAGCATTAATTCTGTCTGAAATGGATGGCGAAGATCTGCCTAACCCAGTAAATTCAGACGCAGTCAAGAAATATTTCGCTTAAGAACTCCTAAACACATGAAGACTCTGACAAGATAATCTTGCAAAGCTTGATAGTCAGATATCTGAGACATCAATTCTTTCCTTTTTGTACCTTTTATTGTCAATACTTACCTTGAATTTTGTTAAAAATAAAATCTTTTGTTAATAAAATTATAAATTTTCTACATTGCTTCTGAAATTTCCTAAAAGGGTATAGGGATTAAGAGCGATCTTACTCAAAGAGAGATAACACTTCGAAACAAAATAAGCACTCTTTAGACGGATTGGGATCAGATATTTTACGAAAGAGACACAGCTATCAAAGTGACAACAACTGATCAAGACAGCTGATTACAGATGTAATAACCCATTGGATAAAACCCATACCAAAACCCTTTTTATTATTATCAGGTCCAAATGTACAAGCCCAATTTTAATACCAAGCCCAAACATAATAAACCTAACACCATGACCCATAACCAACATAAGCCCAACAGAACCCAATCCAGCAACCCTAACATTAATCTAACCTAAACCCTAATGGAGATTAAACCGGCCGCCGCCCTTGATTCCTGCGTCCTGCCAGCTCACCGCGCGTGGCTCCCACGTGCGGCTATTCAGCTCGCGCGTGGTAGCCACACACCCTCTGATTGGTCCTCCTGGTCGGCCACCGCCCCGATCACATGAAGGAATAGATCCACCGTCGGTGTCTTCTCAACCTGCAAAAAAGAAGAGGAGCATCATTAGATCTAAATATTTAGATCTAAAATAGGATATAAACTTTTTTATATTTATAAATATCTGTAAATCTGGGTATAAATACCCCTAAACATGCACATGTAATACCGGTTAGAAATAGACCACCAAAATCAATTGAAAGAAACAACATTTCGAGCAAGAAAATAGTAGTATAACATTCAAACCATTCGAACAAAAAAGGAGAAGAAGAGCAGTGTAACCGGAACCACATCCGAGCCGACGGAATCTCGTCATCATTAAAATGGATAAAATTATCTGCATTCAGGTTGTTGACCAATCTGTCGAGTTTATTTACAGAGATGTCATTGGGAACAAAAGTTTTGTTGAGCACTTTCAATAGTGTGTTCTTGTGAGCTTTGGAGCTGAGTAGCAAGGTGAGGATTGATATGCGAGCGGGCAACCTCCTGAGGTGTTCGACCACATTATACTCGCTATGTTTTAAAACCTTAGGAATTCCTTCATTTCCCTCTCCTACACCGGCTCGTTGACTGGTGCCTCAGGTTCTTGGAATACGTTTCTCGGTGGCTCCACAATAAGAGTCTTTCCCTTTGACTCTTTGCTTTCTTTTAAACCATACTGAGTTTCACTTCTTGTGTGGAACGTTACATCATTTACTGCCCCCGCTCCAGCTTTTCGAGGGTCTTCATGTCGGGTGAATTGACGGTCATACTTCTAGGGAACTCTTTTTAGATCCTGGAAGAAAAATGGTTGCGATGCTTGAACATTGAGCTTGGCTTTTTTTAACTTGCTTGTTTCTAACTTCTTTGGTCCTGAAATTACCAAAAACGGAGTATTTTTAGTGTTACCTGGTTCTGAAGCGCAAACCTCCATGGCCTCAAAAGTATCTTCCTCGAAAAATTCGATCTCTTTGTTGTCAATCGATCTTTGTACTTGACCTTTGAACTCTACACAGTCCCATATTGAATGGTCCATCGCATTGTGATAAGGGCAAGACTGATGGATAGCTTCTATTCTTCCGGGTATTAAGTCTCTTTCGACGACCTTTTTCCATACCCATCTTAATGGAGACTTTACCTCCTCCACATCGTGTTTTATCCTTCTGTTATTTGGATCAATGATCGCGTTTACCCCAGGTTCCGCATGATTAGACAGCGGATTCCCTGCGTCGTTGGTTCCTGTACCATTATCAAACCTTACAACTTTTATTTGCATGAGTTTCTCGATGAGCTTTTTGAAACCAATGCAATCTTCGATTGAATTCCCCACTGCCCCGGCATGGTATTCGCATTGAGTGTTGGGGTTGTACCACTTTGGATACGGTGGTTGTATCAGTTTCATGTGGAAAGATGATACCACATGTGCGTCGTAGAGGTTCTTGAAAAGCTCTCCATAGGAAATGGGGATAGGGGTGAATTCCCTCTCAGTCTTCTTATTCTGATTATGTTTCTGTTTGTTCGAAGCTTTGTGTTGCCACGTGGATGGCTTAGAATAGCTGACATTATGGACGCTGGAATCTCCACCTTCGTTGTTCTTCTTTTTGTAGTACGGCTTCTTAGATGACTCTTCATCTTCTATTTTCCCACTTCGAATAGCCTGCTCTATCATTTCACCATTCATTATGATATCCGAGAAGTCCTTTGTTGCGCCTCCTAAAATTCGCCCAAGGAAAGGCTCCTTCAGTGTCCCAACGAAGAGCATCACTGTCTCCTTTTCTGATAAGGGTGGCTGTACCTAAGCAGCTACATCTCTCCAGCGTTGTGCATAATGTCTAAATCTTTCGTCATATCTTTTCTCCATGTTTTGCAGAGTGACTCGATCAGGGGTTATATCTATGACGTGGTTGTACTATCGCACGAAGGCCTGTGCTAAGTCTTTCCACGAGCGAATATTTGTGCAACTTAACTGGTTATACCATCTTGCCGCTGAGCCCGTTAAGCTGTCTTGGAAACAATGGATCAGTAACGGATCATTGTCAATGTATCCCGTCATTCATCGAATAAACATAGTTAAATGTGCTTCAGGGCAGATTGTCCCGTTGTGTTTTTCGAAGTCCGGCATTTTGAACTTCGAAGGTAGCACTAGATCGGGCACCAAGCTTAGCTCCCTCGCCTCCATCCTCGGGAGCTGGTCCATATTTTCCATTGCTTTTAATTTTTCTTCCAGCATTTTGCAACGATCTTCGAGTTCCTTTTCAGCCCTGGATTTCTCAATTTCGTTGAAATCAGGTACCATGTAGTCATTGGGGTTCTGAATGACTAATCCTTCTTGAAAATGAGCTTCGTTCTGGCTAGTTGATCCTTTATGAACTTCAGCTGGACCGCGGGTCTGTAGAGGAGTCCTCGAGTTGTCGGTCGTTGCATTTGGCTCGATCATAATTTCCTTGTTTTTGTCTGACTCCTTCTTTGTCAATAGCTGTGCAATTCTGTCGAGTAATTCATCCTGGGTTTGCGAAATATGAACTCGCATTTCCTGTTGCGCTTTGTCCAACCTTCTTTCCATATCCCGTTTCATCTCTTCATATGCCCGCTCAATTTTGGCCAATCTCTCTTCCATTCTTTTAGATCTGAATCGAGTAAAGTGCGGATGTTGAATTTGGTCTGATTCCAGTATTACTGCATTGATAGCATTCTGGAACATTAGGACAACGATATAATGTAATAGAATGATGTATGGATGCAATCTAGTATGATGGAATGTTTATGCAAACCAACATATTATGTTAATATTTCCAAAATGTTTTACAAAAAATGTTGATTCTGGTACAACTTTGAAAAGGAAGCCCGTTTTAGAACACGACTTTCTATATACAAGGTGGCCTCGTTTTACATATATTGCTTGGCCTTCACTCCCAAGATCCTGATCTTTTTGAGTAGCGATGCGAGCTTCCTGCCCTTGCCCGATTTTGCCTCAAAATGTAAACTGAGAACTTCGGCCTGAATTGCCAATGCCTGCAAGTATTCAGCAACTTCTCTGACTTGTACTAAGGCCTCAGACATAGTATGATTTCTATCCTGTACTTGCTCTTGGGTCTCGTTAAGCCGGGTTTTTCACTGTTGCTCTTCCCACCAACATAACTCCTCCAGATAATTAATTTGTGCGTTGCTAGCTTGCAGGGAAGCTTCTATGTCTCTAACTTGGCTTTTCAGGGCCTCATTTGCTTCTAACTAAGCTGTCGAACCCTGATGATAGCTCTGACCAGTTTCTTCCAAACTGTAGACTTGGCCCCTCAAACTATCGTTTTCAGCTCTGACCCGGTTCATCTCTTCTTGATCCATAACTTGTTGGCTCCGTGCCTCATTGAACTTATTTTCCTAGTAGCGGGTTTTCCTCTTTTCTTCATGCATCTCTAGCTTCCAATCAGCGAAAGATTTTCTGAGATCAACATATTTTGCCGACTCTCGGAGCTTTTTGTAGTTTCCTTACAGGTCAGTCAAGTCTTCTTCGGCTTTGTTCTTCCCTTTCTGGATCCGTAACATTTTCCGTTCCTACGACTGTATGCCGAACTCTAGTTGATTTCTTTCGTTTTCCAGTCTTGACAGCTGCATCTCAATGCTGATGTATTTCCCTTGATAATCATGTCTTGTAATTTCCGCTTCTGAAGGGTTCACAAAGAGTTGCTCTTCTAATGGCCTGTTGTTTTCTGAGTCTCGCGTCGGGACATCGTCGTTGATCCTACGGTTTCTCCATTGTTGATACTCGGGAGTGACTCTGTGTCTTTCTTCGAACGGCTCCATCTTTAACGGACACTTTCATGCTTTTGTGATAGCGGCTATACCTTTCTTGTAGTCCCTTCCTCGATAAGAAAACTCACATACAGCTAAACCTCTGATCGCCGGGATGAACTGCCGGGACCAATACTGTCGGAAGACCATTAAGAGTGCATATCCTGTTGCCCCCGAGATTCCAAGTAAAGGGACCCAATTATAACCTTCACAACTGAATACGATCTCCTGAGGGAAAAACCATCTTGCTTTCCAGATGATATCCCCTTCATGTAGGTTACGTAGAATATCTCTCTATTGGTCATATAGGATATTTTCCAGCCTCTGAGTATGTGCTAGCTCCCTTATCGGCGAATAGGAGTCGAAGCATGCCTGGTAGGAGGGTCTTTCTGGCTTCCAGAAATGACTGTGGAACCAAACAAGCAAAAGTTGAGCACAACCAATGAACCTTCTCTCGCCATTTTTTCGGCAAGCAGTGAGCGATCGGAAAGTCTCGATCAGGATTGCAGGAACTGGAGTGACTCCCTTGTCGAGATGATCGAACAATTCCATCACCACATCATCAATGTATCCGAGTGATTTTGAAAAAATAACTAACCCGTAAATAGCTAAGGCGAACATTTTAACCTGTTTCTCACTCTTGGTCTCCACCTGGATCAGATCTCGGATGTCCCTCCAAGCGATGCATTTGGTTTCCCCTTTCTCTTTGATCCGGGACTGCGCCCATTGTTCACCTTTTCTGGTTAATTTCAACATCCTCTTTTTGAATGCCGGTGAATCAGATGGATTGAAGTACACTTTGTCTGATTGAAATTTCTGGCACTGAATTAAAGTTGTATACTCTTCAATTGTTGGTGTAAGATCGATGTCTCCCATTGTAAAACAATTATACGAAGGATTCCAGAATTGGGCCAGGGCTCGAAATAATACTTTATCAACATTGACATCAAGTAGATACGGTAAGTCTCCGTAATTAGCCAGGAACATACCCTTGGTGTCTTCATTCCATTGGTCCCAAATATATTTCAGCTCATGTAAATGATTTTGCGTCACGGATATCCGTGTGAACTCCTGGAGGTTGATTTTTTTACCTTCCCTTAAGCTATCCCCGTTCCGGTACTGAGATTCCTCTGACCATCGTCAGATTCGGAGATTGGCCTCTACCTTATCTAAAAAAAAGATTTTCCATAGCTGGGCTAAGCCTTTCTAACAATTGTTCCGTAAAAAAAAAGAGAAGAAGAGCAGGTACAAATATAAAACTAATTTTAAATATGATGCATGTTGTATGAAATATTATGTAACCGACAGGTACCGATTTCGGGTACAAATATTTAAAAATTAAAACTATATAATACAAACGTAAAACTAATTTTAAATTTAATTTCAGGTACAAATATTAGAGAATTTAAAAATAAAAATATAATTTTAAATTAATATCTATATTAAAATAAATCAGGTTTAAAAAACATAAATTAAAAAAAACAAGTTTCACAAGATAATAAGATACACCATTAATCCTTCGATGAAACTAAAAGCATTAATCTGAATTCAACTGCAAAACAACAATAATTAACCAAAGATGAAATAGGAGCTAATTTCATTCAAAGCCTAGTTTTAACCCAACACAAGCCCTTCTTCTCACTAGGTCGAAGCAGAGATTTTTGGGTCTCTCAGTGAAAACTAAAGTCTCTCAGTGAAAACTAAAATCAATTGTCTCTTATATGACGAAAGTATATTTTTGTTATGAATAAAAAATTGCCCTTTTGGTGTTTTTTTATGCACCAACAATAAAAATAGGTTTAGAGTTAATTATGATTTAAGATTAAAGTTTAATGTGTTGATGTAGAGTTTAGAATTTGTAATCTAGAATTTATGATTAAAGCTTAAAATTTATTTTTTTAGTATTAGACATAAAAATAACATCGAATTTTTTTATTTATCTCATTTGTTTAAATAATTAATTTAATATTTTAAATATTTATTTTTATTCTTAGATTTATTTATTTATATATCTAAAAAATTAATTTTAACCATTAAATTAATTAATTTTATAAATTATAAAAATAAAAATTAAATAATTTAGTTCGGGGGCCTTAGGTTGATCGGGCCCTGAGAGTCTACTCGGGTTCTCCCTCTTAGAGTCGAGCCCGCTTTTCACCTTCAATAGTCCAAATCTTTTCACAGACTAGGGATTTAGAAAACGGTTTGTTACCATTATAACGATCGTTATTTAATGGTAACGTCTATAACACTCCAATCCCGGTTCAGGAGCTAGGAGTATTACTCGGACATATAAGAATTATTGAAGGACAACAATATGAAGCCAAACATTACCTTATAATATATATTGAATTTAGGGTCATTTAAAATATTTTATAATTAAGTCATATTACCTTAGTCATATCATTGAATTTAATCTTTAAACATATTAGGTACCATTTGCCTAACCAACATACAAATATTCATTTTTAATTTAAACAATTCAAAGCATACATGGCTATTCAAGTTCATTTACCATTCAAGACATTAGCAAAGCATACATTGACAATACAAGTCAAAATTTACCATGTTGATCTTTTATACTTTTGATCTTGGTTGACATTTATAATTCTTTTAAGCATTTATACTTTGATATTAATTAATTATACATGTTACATTAATTCATTAAACTTAGAGCTTTCATTCCATTATTCGAATCATACATATAAGTTAATCTAATAATCCATTCGAAACTTCAAACTTGGTTACTTGGCTGGATTTGAGACATGTACTATATAGTTGGACTGATATTGCCTATTTGGTCTTTCTTAGCAACCAAGTAAACAAAATGGTATATCTTAAGGAACAAGCAACCTGTTAATTAGATTCCAATGCTTATTCAACACATTACCATTTGATTATTATTTCATGTAAATTACTCGATTCATTAAATCAAACATGCCTAATTATTATCCTGCTACCATAATCGAATCTTACACTTGATACAATTTCTACTTATTTGGACTACCAAGAATCTTTACCCAATTAGTCAAGTCTTTAAGTAATATACATTGTCTATCAAATGCATTATTGAAACACCTAAATAGTCATAACATAAATGTAAAACATATATGTGACATTATTTTCAACCATTTTGAGCATTTAAAGCTTTTCAAGAATCAAACTATCCTAAACATTTCATGCATTTACTTAAACCTTTCGGACCATAGTTATCTAACCTATAACATCATACCAACTAAAGTATTATACTTCTAGACTTTACAACCTATACACAACAATAAATACGTAGGCAATGAAGAAATCAATCTATACACATTATGCACTTTCACGGGCTTTATACAATACCAAATCTTAATATCAAATGCATGTTAACTAGTTTATAATTATATACAACTATGCCACCATTACTAGGAGTATTGAAATTACAACTTACCAGAATTGAATACCCTTACTTCTGCTTGCTTCGATCAATTTTAACACCATCTTCTAAATCGATAACCTGAGGTTTGGAAAGGAGGAAACAAGAGTGATAAGTACACAAGGTCCTTAGTAAGGTAGCACCTAATTCTACCCATTTTAATGCAACTTTTTAGAGATTAATGTTTAACCGAATCTTAAAACTTAAATACATTTCAAATGCTAAGCATTTCGATGAACATGCCATGTATCATCCATTCATGACAAAATTTTAACATACAAAACTATAACCTATAAGCCCACTAATTCAGCATCATGCTTTCATACCATATACAATGACATTCAATTAATGACTAATGACAGCATAATTCGTATAAGTGCAAAAAAATCTATATGCATTATTATCATGGTTACCACTCAATTATTTCTAAGATACCTTTTATGTCATTAGATCATATTATTCATTTGGTGCTTTCAGTCCTTAACCGAAACTTACAAACCAATTTGATTTCAAAAATGAACTAATCATTTAGCATGTCATTACTAATACTTTCTCTTATACAATCTAAATGATACATCATGCAACTCAAACCTTCAATAGCACATGCTATCATTTTATGTGATAATCACTCTTGTTATCCACATCAATGCTCAAATGCGTATACCTACAATGACATATCAAATTCCTATGTTTTCCCTAGCATAATCACATTCATATGCTTGCTATGTAAGGTTTCATGTTATTAGTCCTTGTAATTCATGTAATTAAGCATTTAAACATTCCATTACTCATGCCATGTTACAAAAATTTATGTCACTAATGTATCATACATTACTGTTAGTTAAGAGATATGTTAAATATATTAGAATAGACTCCTATTTTATAGGAATTTATCATCAAAGATAAAGACTTATTTTTTAGGAATTTTATCAGTTAGTTTATCTTATCTTCCTAAGTGTTAGAGGCCAATCTTAGTTAGGTTTTCTAGTCTTTTTGTAAACTCTTATAAAAAGTCTATATATTCAGACTTCTTGTTAATTAATAAAAAACACGAACAAAGGATTAATTAAACTCTGTTTCGACAAAGAATGCTCTTTTTCTTCTGCAAATACCTATTATTCACAATTACTGTAACATATAATCCACTAGACCATATTATCATGCATTCAATACATACAATTAATCATTCATGTACTTGTTTTTACCATAACAAAACAATAAACATGTTAGGATGTTACAATTTGGTGTCATTTAATCTTAATATTCATATAAGACCTTGGTATTTAGTGGGACTAGGTATTCAAGTCTCGTGTTAAGGTGCCAAGCACGAGATCATGTTAAGGTGTCATTTACACCACATGTTAAGTACACAAAGTACCATTCGTATTAAGGTATCAGTTACACCAGACTGCGAGTACACAAAGTACTATCATGTAAACGTGTTAAGGTACCAAGTACCGGGACATATAACCATTTAATTTGAACTCTAGACTCTAGGCATGTCTTACTACCTAAGACCAACTATCAACCAAGGCTTATTAATCATATCATTCATTTTCATGTTGTGTGGCCAATTTGCCATTCAACCAATATCATTCTTATCAAAGCATATCAGCAAATTAATCATATAATCTTTATCCAAAACACACAATGGATGCATGGATTACTTACCAAGCCTCCAAGCCATTGACATGCCAATTGCCTTACCTTTGGCATCTCCAACAAAGCTATGCAAATATACATTAAATCTTTCCATTCACACAAGTTTCCAAACAATTTTAGTCTTCTTTCCTTATTACCAAGTAATTTATTAGTCATATTACATGCAATTTTTTTCAAAAGAGTAGTTAGGACCTAGGTCCTAACCCTAAGATTAGCTACATTCACAACTTATCCAAGCTAACAATCTTCTTGTTCTTTCCTTTGCTTGCTCAATCCTCCTCAAGCTTTACCACCTTATGATCCTCCAATTTTACCTCATATAACATATAAAGATGCATTAGAAGGCATTCAAACAATGCAAACCATACATTTCTAATATATATTTCATATAACACAAAACAGTTTTTGCCCAACTAAGGACAACTTGGCTAGTCCTCACCAAAACTAACATATCTCTTAGCTCCCTTTCCAAATTTAGCAAACTTTATACCCTTAGAAGGATAAGAAGACCCTCTAAATGAGTTCACAATTTAATTCCTAACCGATTGTTACCAGATTTCAATTAAAGTCAGGGCAGTCTTGTTTAAGGACAACCTGAACCACTTCTACTAATTCATTTATATCTCACAAACCGCAAATCCAATTGAGGCACAGTTTTTTTTAATTAAAGTAGACTCTAGGGGATTTAGACTGCTATTTTTCAGCCCTAAATTCCTTGTACACAAGCCTAGTTAATATTTTTAACGTTCCTGCCTAGAATAGAATGTTAATTTAAGGGCCTGTTTTCATGTGTAACTCAATTTCTTAAATATATCCATTAAACCTACCTATTAACTCATCCCTTCATATTCTAAACACATTTCCAAGTTAGTCCAATGCACTTAGCAACCATTCAAGACAGAGCATTGGTAATTAAATAAGATTACACAATGTTATAATGCAAACAGTTTTGTTTTACTATCAATCTGATCACAATCAATTTCCATATGTCCTTTCATACTTAGAATCATTCAATTACAGGCTCATATGTGCACAACAGGGCAGCCTTCACTTATGAATCTAATTAGTTCCATTCCCTTCATTATAAATGCATCCTAATCATTCGAAACAGTCCAACATTAGCATATGTGTACACAAACCTTACAAACCAACTTACATGCTGGCATATATAAATATATATATGTATATATATTTCAATCCAAAATTTTCACCATTGCTCTCATCCTTTAACAGCTATAGCAGCCCTCAAATTACAGAATAGTTCCAATAACATATTCAAAACGTTTTCTTAGTTGTTAACATCGAAGAAGGTGACTACAACCAACTCCAAACTCAGCTACATAATTGAACTATGATCCAATCGATTATTTGAACTAACTAAATCAAAATTTTCATTATTCATTAACTATCATTCCTAAGCCTTGAATTCAGTATATGAAAGCTATAAAGAAGATGGGTTTACCAGGTGATTGCTAATTCCACCGAGTTGAGCATTTGAAAGCTTCAAATAACTACTCCAAACAAAACTTTCTTCCCTTATCTATGGCAGATTCGGTGAGATAGATAAATGAAGTAAGAGATCACATGCTTATTAAACTATTTGAATGGAAACCAAAAAGGGATCGAAATGAAGCATTTAACATCCTTTCTAAGCAAGCTTTCATTCTCTCCTAATTCCCTTCGATTTCCAGATCTATTTTTCAAGGAGAGAAGAAGATGAAATCGGTGCCTATCACTAATTCCATTAACCGATTCTCATCTCTCCCGTTACACTTGCACCCCCTTTTGGAATGACACCTAAGTACATCCTTTATAATTTAAGGATTTTACATGCAATCATTTCATTTCAACAACATTTCAGTTTGGTCCTTGAAGATTGGTTATTAACTTTCTTCCTTGCTTCAATTAAATCCTTAATTTATCATTCTTTTGCGCTTTTCGATTTTACTTCCCTAAGCATGCTATTTAGTCCTTTTCATTTTTTGGCACTTTGACTTGCTAATTATAACACTTTAATCCTTTAAAGATTTAAGCACTTTCATTAATTGACAATTTGACTTGCATCTACTGAATTGTTGCATCCTCTGTGATAGGGAGCATGAGTCACAAAATCACCATTTTGCTTAATGTTCTTATTCTAGATAGGTATGGGAGACTGTTCTTACTCATTGTGGCATAACCAGATGTATGCTGGATTGGGATGGAGAACTAGATTGGCTATGTACCAACCTGAAGGGGAGATCACTGACTGTTTTCATCCTTCGGCTTGCTTGGAATTCCTTTGTGTATTTCATTTGGGAAGAACGGAACCGAAGGAAATATAGAATTATTAGCAGGGATTGCTGTAACTTGTTTTGATGTATACGAGATATTGTTTGTATCAAGATTAGCAGTAGAGATATTCACAAAGATACGATAAATAGAACACTTTGTCTCGCTTGGGGAATTCCCTAAGAGATAATTGCACAGAGCACATTTTTTGATATTGTTACAGGAATTTCTTCGATAAATAAATACAACTTATCCAAAAAAAATTGACTTGGATCTTATACAAGATTAATCATGGAATCCTTCTTGGCTAAGATTTTGGATGTTACAACGTCGTCGCCCGAAATCGTTAATAGCATAAATAATGATGGGATTCAGAATCACGTCAATAATAATCGATAACAATCACAATTTAACGATTAACGGTCAATAACGAAAATAACAGTACGTTATTCACGTTATTATACCATTATTTTAAAAATATTTAGAAAAATAAGAACCATCCATCAAGTTTCATCTCCAGAAGTTGAAAAATTCAAAACAAAACCATAAATAAATCTATTATATATATATATTATGATTTATAATAAATCATGCGAGTTTAAAAAATTTCACGACTACAATACCCACAGTGACCGCAATAATAATCGTTATGTCCATAACTGCAATAAACACGACGCGACCGAAAACATGACTGTAATTTTTTAAATCATTATTACAGACAACTAACTGTTGAAGAGTTAGGGCGCGTGTGGTCTATATTAATTACTTTGTTTTTAAATATCAAAACACTCAATCAACGATAGCAGAACACCACCCTTTTGATCTTTAAATCCTCTCTTTGTTCAATCACTACTTATAAATTCAATCTCTACTTTTAATCGTATCACTAACTATTACAAAATTGAAAGTTGTTTATCTATAACCATATCATCTTTATCATCTACCTTCTTTATTTTCAGTAGTCAAGCAAGTAAACGTCATTATTACATGCATTTGTTTATATTATTTTTGATGTACCTTCTTTAGTTTTTGAATCTTTGATGTTGTTTTAAAAGAATTTGGTCTATCAAAGTGATTGGTGACGACTTCAAGTTTTTCAAAAATATGAGCTTTATAAAAAATCCGAATGAATTTTCTAATTAAAATAATACATTTTAAATATTAAATTTTTTTATTTCGGATGGGGATAAGTTTTTTTTCGAAAATAGAAAAAAAAACATTAAACCTAATTTTTTACGACTTTATTAATATCAGAGGTTGCGGGTTAAAGTGACGATTAAACTCATATTTGTTTATAAATTGCATTTTTATTTTAACGTATCTAAAATTTGACATTTAAACCGATTCTTTTAATTGGGGAAACATTAGTTCTTTTGTGAGGATACCATTCCTTCGTATCGGCCTAATAAGTATCATCGGGGCTCGAGTACTCTATATTTTCATAAGAATATTATTTTCCCGTGTAGACATGGAGAATGAGTCCCCTAAATTGAATCCGGTTAATAGGAGGATATAACTGGTGATGATAGAGGCCTTGATACCATTAGTAGAAGACATCAATGACAATTCAGGTACCTCTTACAACAAAAATTACATGCAGAGAATATAAAAAAAAACTCATTTCTTTTAGAGTCATGAAGATAAACTAAATGTTTTAGATGGGATGTACATAAGTTTGTTTTCGTTTTGTGTTTTATTGATAAAGACTTTTAATTTCCTAAATTTATATTTTAGTTCTTATGGTTTTTAAATTGCTAAAATTGATCTAATATAGGCTGCATTGCAAGAAGTTTTTACACTTGTTTTTATTCATGCACTAAGCTTATACTTACCCTCTCATTTACCTTGTAATGTAGAGTATTTAATGTTGATGCAACAAAGAAAAGCAAAGATCCCAGTAACCGCCAAGTGAAAGTTCAAGTATGTCTTTTATAGCATTAGTAGTAGAGAGAGAGTAATGGGGACGAGATATCATATTGAGAATATTGTTTATGCTAGTGATACTTGAAATAGTTATATGTCTATACATATTTGATGAATATCAAAATTGATGTTAGATTTGGGATTTGGATTTGGATTTGAATTGTCTATTGATATTCTTTTAGTTATAATAAAAGTTATAGGGAAGTTTGATTCTTGATATCCCTATGTGTGAATTTGAGTGTTATTGATAATGAAGCATCACTATTTATGAGTTGAATCTATGATGTGGTTATTTAGGTTGAAATGCATATAGAATTCATATTGAGTATATTGTTGTTGTTCTTATACGTGATTATGAGATTGTTGAAGTCGAAGCATAATCTTAGGAGTTTGAATATATTACTTAAATATGTAAATAATTATAGTTATAAAATGTTTAATGTATCAAGTAAATATTAAAATTATTGAGCACCAATAAATTAATTTATAAAGAATAAAATTTTAAAGATTCAAAATACAATTACAAATTATTTAAAATAAAAATTTAATTAGATTATTATATATATTATATTTTTATTTTTTAAAAAAATTAAATCAAATACCAATCTTAGTCAATTAAAAAAGCTTAAACCTTAAAATTGGAATCTAAAATCCTAATTACTAAATCTAAAAGCCTAAATTTGAACCATAAACATAAAACACTAAATTGTAAACTATAAACCCTAATTAAACCTTAAACTAAAAACCATAAACCTAAAGCCTAAAATTTGAAAACCAAAATACAAAACCTAAACACAAAAACACAAAGCATAAACAGTAAAATCAAACATTGACTTTAGATTTAACCCAAACACAAAATACTAAACCTATAATCTATAAAACCTAATTTTGAACATTGGATTTAAGGTTATGTGTTTAGATTTTAGAGTTTAGGATTAAAAGCTTTAATTTTAGGGTTTATGTGTTAGGATTTGGGGTTTAGTGTTTAGTGTTCAGAGTTTAGAGTTTAGGGTTTAATATTTAGTGTTTTGATGTTATGATTTGTGGTTTATAGCATAGAGTTTATAGATTAATGTTTAGAATATAATATTTAGGGTTTATTTGAGTTTATAGTTTAAGGCTTATAGTTTAAGGATTGTGGCTACAATTTTAGAGCTTAGAATTTTTAGTTTAAGGTTTAATTTTATGATTTATAGTTTATAGTTTATAGATTAATGTTTACAATATAATATTTAGGGTTTATTTGAGTCACTACACCAGATTTATTCTATAGCGGTGCCATTAGCGGAGTTTTTACAAGAAACGCCACAGAGAATCGTATATTAGTGGCGTTATACTCTAAAAATGCAGCACATGTCAAATACCAGTGGCGTTTCATGAAAAACGCCGCACTAGATTGTGTTTTTTGTGGCGTTTGTTACACAACGCCGCAGTAGATTGTATTTGTTGTGGCGTTTATTTAAAATCTCCACAGTAGATTGTATATTTGTGGCATTTTTTCAAAAACGCCGCAGTAGATCATATTTTTCTATGGCGTTTTTCTCAAACGCCGCAGTAGATTGTATTTTCTATGGCTTTTTGTTCACAAACACCGCAAATATTCGTACATCAGTGACGTTTTTAAAAACAAATGCCGCAAAGTTTGTTATATCCTCCCGATTCTGATTTCTTTTTTCCCCTTTTTCCCCAAATCTAACCTATTTCCCCCGATCCATCCTCCTCTGATTTTCGTCCTGTCGCCGCCTCATCCATTGTTCGCTATCGCTTCTTCCTCGTCGGTCGACCAATATTTCTGGTCATCTAACAGTACCGATCATCCTGTATACATCTAATAGTACCGTCGCTTCTTTCTCTCTTTTTATTTTTTCATTTTTGTTTAATATTTATCGCATCAGTGAAATTGTTTGTCTGTGGAATTAAAATTTGTTTTTCTGTGGCATTGACTAAATTACTGATAATATTTATCGCATCAGTGAAATTTCTTCATTTCTAATTACATTGCCTTGCTCTTGCTCTTCACCTCTGTTAGGTTTGGTGTTTTGATGCGGTTGGTAGGCAGGCATGAAGAGATAAGGATTGTTTTTCATAATGTTATTCGTTTGTTTGGAGGAAGATTATATTAAAAATTAATGAGCCGCCTATAAATTTATCAAGTTTCTCATAACTCAAACTCATTAAAATCTTAATCGAACTCAAATTAAATTGTTTCAACTCTAATTATATATTAACCGAATTTTGATCGAATCAAATTAGAATTATTTGCAACCTACTAAACTCAGTTAGTACCTTTAGCTCTAATGGGTTTAATTGCAATATTTGGATTCTAAGGTTCCTTTTCTTCAAATCAAAATAAAGTTTAGCAGTCAGTTTGTATGTCAGTATCTTTCATGGTTGTAGCCTTGTAGGGTTTGGAAAGCTTTTAGAATATGAGTCACACAGTTTAGCAGTCACGCCGAGACCTTTCTCACACACAATTAATAATAGGAAAAACTATATATTTACGAACCCAATTAAGTTCACATTACTATATATTTCCTAGTACAAGAGCAGCTTCTTAGTTGATAGAAAAACACCATAACTTACACTTAACAAAACATAAGAATAAGCCAAATTAAGAAAGTATGAATCCAATTCCAAAATAAGGTACAATTTCATCAGAAAAAGACAATATAAAGTACTAAAAACAACCTAAGTTTGGTGCCTATTTTTTGTTTATAAAATAATCTTAATATTTAATGTATATTTATGCTCTAATTTAATTTTGTTTAACTATCATGGTGTTTCTAAAATTGTATAACTTAATTACTTTGATTAGTGTGATATGAATATTTCTTTCTATTTTTATAAGTTTGGGGTTTATTTGATGATGTATATTACAGAAATTCTAAATGGATAGAAGTTGGATAAATTTGTCAAGGGTAAGTATTGCATATCGAAATGGAGTGAAAACTTTTCTAAATGTAGTTTTTGTGAATGCATGCCAAGAGAATATGATTCTTTGCTCTTGTAAAAACTGTGTGACCATCAATTGGCACAGCCGTGAAGTTGTAGCAGAACATTTAATTGTTTATGGCTTTGTTCCGGGATAAAGAAAATGGGTATTCCATGGAGAGTTGACACCTCGTACTGCTTCTTCTACGAGTAATTTGTCTTTTCCACTTGAAATGTTTGGGAGGATGGACTGGTAATTCCTTTACACAGTTATTAGAGTTTTTAAGAGAAATGTTTTCATCTGCCAAAATTCCTCAATCTGGTAAAGATATGAAGAAAATGATAAAAGATTTGGGCCTTGGATATGAAAAAATACACAGTTGCCCGAATGATTGTATGTTGTATTGGATGATAAAAAAGATCAAGAGTCATGTCATGTATGTGGTAAATCTCGGTGGATGAACATGGATACGCAAGATGTGATAGAAGAAGAAGCTGAGGCACGATCAAGAAAGAAGTCAGTAAAGATTTTGTGGTATTTTCCTCTAATACCTAGACTTCAAAGACTTTTTATGTCTTCGAAGACTTGTGAGTCTATGAGGTGGCATTATGATGGACGAACCGATGATGGATTGTTAAGGCATCCTGCTTATTATGAAGCTTGGAAGTCATTCGACCAAAAATTTCCAAGTTTTGCCAGAGATCCTCGAAATATCAGACTTGGTTTTACATCTGATGGGTTTAATCTTTTTAAAATCATGAGTACTTTGTATAGAACTTGGCCCGTTCTGCTTGTTCCTTATAATTTGCCCCCATGGATTTGTATGAAACAATCATCTTTTATCTTATCCATGATAATCCCCGGTGAGAAAGGTCCAGGTAATGATATTGACATCTATCTACAACTTCTAATTGCAGAGTTAAAACAATTATGGGTGGGTGTCGAAATATATGATATGTTGAAAAAGGAGAACTTTAATTTGCGTGTAGCTTTATTGTAGACTATTAAATATTTCTCCTGCTTATGTAAATTTATCTAGATGGATTACCAAAGGTCGTTATGCTTTTCCTTGTTGCGCTGCACAAACATGTTCGAACTGGTTGTATAATGGAAAAAAGTTCTCTTACATGGGACATCGATGATGGTTAACTGAAAATCATCGTTTTAGATTTTAGAAGAATATGTTTGATGGTACTGAAGAGTTTAGAACAACTCCCGAGCAAACAACCGGGTCTGATATCAATTACATGTTGAAAGATACCAAATTCAGCTATGGAAACATGAGACAACCACCAAACCCACGATCAAAAAGAAAGATGAAAGAGGTGTACGAAGGTGATGCTGAATATCGTAGTGATAATGATTTTGATGAAGAGGATGATCCAAATGAGGCAGAGTTGTGGAAATAAGGAAGTATTTTCTTTGAATTGCCTTATTGGAAGGATAACATTTTGAGACATAATCTTGATGTCATGCATATTGAGAAGAATGTTTGTGAGAATATTATTAGAACCATTCTCAATATCGATGGAAAATCTAAAGACAATTTAAAGAGTCGACTTGACTTAGTTGACCTCAGAATTCGACGTGATCTTCATCCTCAGATACTTCCAAATGGAAAATTATTTTTACCGCCTTCTATTTTTGTGATGTCAAAGACATAAAAAGAAATATTTTGTAAGGTGTTGAAAGATATAAAGGCTTCAGATGTGTATGCATCAAATATATCTCGATGTGTCAGTATGAAAGATCGAAGACTTTATTCTCTAAAGTCACATGATTATCATATACTGATGCAAGATCTTATGCCAGTTGCCTTACGTGGTTGTATGTCGACTGAGGTGATATCTTGTATAATTGAACTTTCTAATATAATGAAAGCTATTTGTGGCAAAGTTTTGGTGGTTGAAGAACTTGAGAAACTCCAAGATCGAGTAGTATTGACTTTATGCAACTTGGAGAAGATATTTCCACTTTCATTCTTCACAATTATGGTGTATTTGTTGGTTCATCTCCCTCACGAAGCTAAAGTTGATGGACTAGTTTTCTATCGGTGGATGTATCCTATTGAGAGGTATATATTTTTTTATAGTTATTTAATAATATTTAGCTATTCAACTAGTTATATAATGTTGTGTTTATTGCGTATCTAGGTTCTTATGCAAGTTGAAATCTTATTATCGTAATAAGTGTTATCCAGAAGGATCAATTGCTGAAGGGTATTTAGCAGAAGAGTGTATGACTTTTTGCTCTAGATATTTGGAAGATATCGAAACGAGATTGAATAGACCTAATAGAAATGAAGTATGCAGTACTAATAGCGGAGAGACTTACTTGTTTGGGAGCTATGGTGAACCACTCAGTAAAGTTGAAATTGTACAGTTAGATGATAAGTCATGGGTACAAGCACATCGATATGTTCTTTTTCATCACGACTCAATAAAGCCTTTTCGCACGTAAGTTTCTACAATTCATATTTTATAGCTGAGACTTATTTTTCCCATAATGACTTAATCGATATTTCATATTCTTTAACCACGTAACCTATTTTATAGTGAGTATAAGGAAGAGTTACAATCTCGTGTACGCTCAAGAAGATTAAATCAACGAGAGAGTCATAAGCTCTTTTTGTAGAAACTTTTCATGAATGGTTAGGGAAAATGGTAAGTATAACTGAAGCTTTATATGACTTTTCTTGTCTTAATATTAATATGAATGTTAACCAATGTAACTTTTCACGTGTAATAGGTTTGGTGTGGGAGAGAAGTTACTGAAGAAGTTAAATGGCTTTATCAAGGCCCGAATATAATTGTTAAGAGATATAATGCCTTACTCATTAACGGGTCTTAATATCAAGTTGCTCGAATAGGGGAAAAAACAAATGAAGATGACTTGTCTGGTTCTGGAGCTTCACGAGTTCCTGAAACTGTTGAGAATATAGAAATTGAAGGTATTTTTTAAAACTTTATTTGAATCATATGTAACTATTTGTTATTGTTGAAATGATTTTATTAAGTTTTGACTTGATATATTTGCATATAGGTGGAAATGGTAGAAGGCACAAGACTAGAGGTCGGACGACTTTGATGGAATTATACGATCTCCCCGTTGGAGAACGTGTAAAAGTTTCAAGAAACGATATCGGCCAACCTGTTGGTGGAGAAGCAAGTGCTTTGGCAAGTTATTTAGGCATTGTTGCACGCAATGCTTCAATTTTGCCAATCAGTTATGAGTTATGGAATCAGATGCCAAATAGTAACAAAAATCAAGCTCTTGATCTTGTTAAGGTAATAATAATATTATATTATTTAATTCATTACATTTAAATAGTAATATTTAATTTTGATTTTGTGATTTTCAGGATAAATTTTCTTTGGAGGTCTCGAACGATTATGTGAAGCATGCATTAGGAAAGAAATGGAGAGACCATAAGAGTTTCTTGAAGAAAACATATTTCAAGAACGATCTGAGCCTTCAAGAGAAATTTCAAAATGTTCCCCCAGGAATACTACGGTATCAATGGGAAGATGCAGTCAGGTTTTGGAGCTCAACAAAAAAGGAGGTAACATCTACAATTTATAACAATAACATTATATCATTCCAATTTTAACTTTAATTATAATAAAAATTGGAAATTAAACAGGAAAGAGAGCGCGTCGTAGTTACTAGTAGACAGAAACAAAAATTTACTCACACAACAGGGACGAAGAGCTTTGCTCGTATTGCTAATAAAGAGGTATTATTTTTTAAAAATATTATTTTTACTTGTATTACATTAAAGTTAATATTCATGTGTATTATATTTTGTAGCTTGTGATGACTGGTTCTAGTATTAGACGGGTAAAGCTATTCAACATTACTCACACCAAAAAGGATGTCTCTCCAATAAATCCTGAAGCTGAAGAAATTCTGGTATATTAATTTCTCTTAAAATTGTATTATATTAGAAATAATGTTTTCATTTATTATTTTTCATAAATGATTATCAGAAGAAAATGAAGGAAAAAAGGACAGAGATGGAAGCTACAGCTTCAACGGATGGTTCTGCTAATATTGCTGATATCGAGAATCAAGTTTTTGCTGAAGTTTTGGGTCCTAAAAGATATGATCGAGTGCGCTATCAAGGGTCATTCGTGACACCAACTAAATATTTTGGATCCAAATCATCTCAGTACATGCCATCACAAAGTCAGTCTTCTCAAGCGGAAGTTCAGCGTTTAAAATAACAATTAACTCAATTCCAAGCAGAGATGGAAGCTAAAGAAGCTGAGAGAGAATGAAGAGAAGTTGAGAGAACAACAAGGAAAGCAAAGAGAAAAGCAACATATCAGAATCTTCAATAACAATTCCAAGATATGATGCGATGTTAAAGCAGAATCAATCAAGGAATCCGTCACCTTAGATGATTTTAGGTTCATTTGGTTTGTACTTGTTACTGAACAGTTATTTTACTTAAACACTGAATTATTATATTTTACTTTATTTGATATTAGACTTTAATATATTTTGGTGATTAAGTATTTTGGATTTAGTAGATATTTTCTTTTTTAATTGTATTGTTGTTGAAATATTAATTACAGGGAAGCTTTTGGTAGTAATAATAATAATTTAAATTTATTTTTTAAATGTAATACCTATAGCGGTGTTTGGGAAAAACGCCACTAAAAACCCATTAACAATAGTGACGTTTGTTTAAAACGCCACAAAAGTACAAAATAACTGTGGCATTTTTTATAAAAAATGCCACTAATAAACAAATAAACAATAGCGTTTTTATAAACAAATACCGCTAAAGTACAAGATCTATAGCGGCGATTTGAAAAACAAAACGCCACTAGAGAATGTACATACAAACGTCGCTATAGATCTTGTACGTTAGCAGCATTTTGGTAATATAAATGCCGCTACTTTTAGCGGCGTTTTTCTTCGCGCCGCAAATACTTTTAGCGGCACTATAAAACGCCACTATATATCTAAAAAAACGCCGCTATAAACCTGTTTTGCTATAGTGAGTTTATAGTTTAGGGCTTATAGTTTAAGGTTTGTGGTTAAAATTTTAGAGCTTAAAATTTTTTGTTTAAGGTTTAAGTTTTATTTTTTAAAATTGATCAAAATTACTATTTAATTCAATTATTTAAAAAATTTAAAAATATTAATACATTTGGGAAATAATATAATTAAAATTTATTTTAAATAATTTATAATTATATATTAAATTATTTTGATTTTAATTTTTATAAATTAATTTAATGTTATTTAGTAATGTCCATCGTTAATGATATTCAATGGTATGCATCCAGCATAGTAAGAATATGTGTCTGAAGGGTCGCCAAGAGCTATAAGGTGTATTTCATATCAACATGATGCTAGATATGAAAACTATTATAGTAAATCAAGAGCTATAAGGGAGAACTCACAACTTTCTCACGATCTTCAAGATTAACAAGAAATGCTCGATTCGGAACGACCATGGAACATAATGTTGTTTGCTTCAAATCAGTGAATAAATTTTTTAGAATAATATTTTTATTAGCATTGTTTGAGCTCAAGTAGGCTCGATAGTTATTTTAAATTAAATAGGTAAGCCTGTTATAAAATTCAATCTTCTTATTTAACGTTGCCTTGAGATAAGTATTTGAAAACTCTAGTTAAGGTAGGTTAAGAGGTGGACCATAGTTTATAAGCCTTTATGTGCACTCTTACTATCTTACAAGTATGCTTGTTTTATGATATTCATGAACTGTAGTAGAGTAGAAATGTACCATTAAGCTTTGTTAGCTCAACATGCGGAATTATGTTTTTTGCATTGCGTAGGTGACAAGCAACTTCGGAGGAGCACATCGAGGAGGATTTCCCAGCATCAGAGCGGTGAAAGAGTACAATACTTGATCTCTAATTTGAATTTTTTTATATTCATAGGACCTTACCACAAATCGAGTCTGTATCTTATTTTAGATTTTATTTTGAGTCAAATAATGTATTTTGAAATATAGCTCCTATGTGTAAACACTTTTATTTTATTTTATTTTATTTTGAACTACACGAATTTATGAAATGTAACATTTTTAAAGATTTTGGAACACATGTTTTAAAGGAATTTTGATGCGTCGGGTTTTGAGTGATCCGAATATGATACTTTGGATCGGGATCGGGGTGTTATAGTAACAATTTCATAAATTCAACGATAATTTTCAAAATTCAATAATAAAACGATTATTTTAATATTTTATTGATTATTATATAAAAATCCTTATTCTGTACTACCAATTTTATTTACTCGTCCTTAAAGAGGGAGCCAATAACAAGATGATAGCTAGAAGAATCTAACTCACTTATTTTTCTGGATTCGTTTTCATTTTCTTCAATTAGTTCTATCCTACAATTATTCAAATAACTCATCATTAGTTGAAAATGTAAAAATATTGCTTATAACTAGAGATAGTTTTCCACACCTGTAGACTAAACATTGAAATGGATTATATTTGTCGTAAATTTTCATAATATCTTTTGAAATTATGTTTTTAGAGAAGTTTTTCTTGCCATATACCTGATATAACAAAAACTAAATCAAAATTACTTGTAATAAATTAAAATAGAGTTAATTAATGAAAATAAAAAAAACTGAATATTTGTTTAATGTGTTTGATACTTTAAGTATTTGATGGAATCCTCTAATAAAACCAACACAAATCATTATATTGGAACAAATAAGTGGATCAAAACACTTGATTTTTAATAACTTTTGATACATAATTTCCGAGATCATTAGGTCAGAAGCTTGTTCTATCTTGGTCATGCCATTTTCTTCAAGTTTTCCTTGAGCAAACATTGCAGCAAGGTAAAGAACAAAGGCAACTCTATAATCAAGATTACAGCTTTTTTCTAGATATATATCTGTAATCCATGGCCAAGATACCAATTCTTTCGAACTTGAAAAATTTTGTATAAACTCCGACGAGTTCGAGGAGCTGAACTTCCAGTTTGATCGTTTTCGCTTCAAATGAACATTATCATTATCCAAAGTTATTTCTAGCTGAAGTTCACAGAGAGCCCTGGCCATGACCAATGTCTTCTTCCAGCTTCAATAATTTTGAAAGCATAAAAAATAATATGTTGTAATTTAATACTAAATTAATATTTTTATATATAAATATGGGCAATAATTTCATACAAAAGCGATGCAAAATGAATTTTTTATAAGTGCTTTAATCTTATGTAATAAGATTGATGGGTTATAGCTAGAACAAATAGCTTGATGTTAGAAATTAAGATTTATATGTTAAAATCTAAACCTTTAATCATATTACACAGGTTTCTTAACACCTAAACTCTAAACTCTAAAACTTAGTCACATTATATTAAACTCTAAACTCTAATCTCTAAGCCCTAAGTTATATCAATAACACCTAAACTCTAAACACAATCCATAAATTCTAGACCCCTAAAACTAAACCACAACATCTAAACCCTAAATTTTTAACCATAACTCCTAAAGTTAAGGGATTTATTTAATTTTATATGTTTTTGGTTAAATAAACGTAATTACTCTATTGAATATTTTATATGAATCAAGAGTTAAAACTATTATTAAAAACATAGAATAAAAATCTTTTATCCTCTAATCATGTCTTCTTGCATATTTCATCTTAAGAAAATATTTAAATTTAAATTCTAACTCTAACCTAATTTCCCCAATCCTCTCTATCCATCCTGCTATAACTATTTATTCAACAAGGAAAAGGAGACGAGACCATCGTGTTCCATGGTAATGTTAAGAACTAAACTTCTTAAAAAGATCCGTATCCGAACTTCAAGTTACGTTCTTAAAGACAGTCTAATTGTCCTGCAAACTCAACAATATTATTCTATCTTCTTCAGCTTTAATCAACTCAAATTCACAAAAATACCCAATACAAACATGAGGTAACATTTTTAATTTGAATTGAGGGCAGTAATCTTACATTAAAATAGAAAAAATCACAATTCATAAAATATTATTTAATTTTATATTAACAATGATGGGAAAAAGAAATTCGAAGCTATGATGAATTATAGTTCCATGATCACCAGAAAACATCTTCCCCATACTGTCAAAATTGGAGAAATGTAAACAGGGTGGCTAAAATAATGAATGAACTAATTTGGGGGTTGAGTGGGAGAGTTCCCACAATATAAATTTGTTTATGATATTTTCTCAGATTTATTTTTAGTGATTGGTTGTTTTTAGTGATTGATCCCATGATGATGTGATAAAACTTACCTATGATATAATTTTTTCAATAACATATACCTCGTAGGATACTGTCTATTTTTCGTCACACATGGGTTTGTGGTAATAATTCGTATTTCCAATATAAATGCTTTTATCTCTGTAGCGGCCCTTTTTAAAATCAAGTTTGAAAATAAAATATCGCTAGTGGAAAAATTGAATTAAAATTAGAAGATTAGGGATTAAATTGAAATATTGATTGAAAAAAGATATTTTGATTTGAAAAGGAGAAAGTTGAAAATTAGTTTAAATTAGGGTTTTAAAATATTAGGGATTTGGAGTTATAAAGGGATTTGGAAATTATGAATTTTAGTTAGAAAGAAAAGTTGAAAAATTAGGGAAATCGGGAATTAAAACTGAAAATTAAGAAATTAGGGATTTGAAATTTGAGGAATGAAATTTTAAAAGATATTAAGGTTTAGAAAAGGTTGAATTGAAAATTGGAAATTCTGAGAATTTAGGGATAATTAGGAAAATAATTGGAGTGATTTAAAAATGGATTTGACATGGTTAAAAAAAATTAGAAATGTTGAATAAACAATTTTAAAATTAATTGAAAAACTATTTAAAAACAAAGGGAGTTACCACCGGTCACTTTGATAGACCGAACACCATAAAATCAAAGAATCGAAATTCTAAGGGTTCGGGATTCGGTTAAGGTTAAAAACGGGGTTAGCATTTCCAAACCGCCCAAAATTGGTACCTTAAAAATATTTATCGCTTATTTAATATTAAAATTTCTAAATTAAAGTGACAATTAAGTTAGCATTTAATTATAAATTCGGGTATATGTTAACTCCTCTTTACTCGAAGATAGACGCATACACCGCCATCACTACGTTTGGTGTCGGGCCCGCTACGACCGAGTAAAGTATTAATTAATTTATTAATTGAAAGATTGATTGTGAGTTCAACAATAATAAGATGCATAATAAAATAAATATACATATACAACATGGTACATAAAAGTAAATAAATATACAAACGAATAAATAAATAAATAAAGACAAGATGTGCACATAAATTAAACAACTATAAAGCATAAATATACATGCAAAACATGTATCGATATTGACAAACTAATAAACATTTACATTATCCAATATGAATTAGATTACAAGGAAACGAAGAACAACCATGAATGTTCTTTGCCTCTTCTGTGAATCTCAGACTCCGGCCACCACCTACGATGGTCGGCGATCTTAAAACCGCTTCCTTTTCTTTCTTTTTTGAAACCAAAACGAAAAATAACTCCCTTTATTATTCTAAACACAAAAATGAACCCCTTTTCTGTGTTTTCAAAATCAGAACTAAAAAACAAACTTCCTCCTTCGATTACTAAAAATAAAAAAAACTTTAGAAAAACCCATAAAAGACCTCCTTCGATTCGAACGGGGACGAAAGGGGGTTCTTCCCTTCCCTTGGCTCGGCTCACTATTCGCAGTCCGAAGATGTTAGCTTATCGCCGTCGAGATGAGGGATGGAAAGAAGATCGTCGGCTCGAAAAAGTGGTAAAAACTTAACCCCTTTTTGTGTTATTTCGAATGCATGCTAAAAAGAAAAAAAGATCTAGAATTTTGAATACCTTAAGGTATTTTTGTATTGATTTCTGGTGGTTCCTAAATGGAATTACAATGGTTTACTTCAGTTTTTATAACCGATTTACAAAGGAAAAAAGAAAAGGAAAAGACCTCCTTTTTCTATTGGCTCTGCTATTTTTTTTAGAATTTGGCTTCTGTTGAAATTTGGATTTATGTGATACATTTCTCTAAAATTCGTTCGATTATACTCTGTAAATGTTCGTTGTTGCCTCTGATTTCTTTATTGATTTGATTGTAATGCTTGTACAACCTGACACTTTCTTGTTTTTTATGCATGTACGGTTGCCGGAGAGGAGGGGACCATCACCAGAGGGACGTCAGACGGTGATCGTAATTCGAATAGTAGATTGGACATTCGAATCGAACGGTTATGAGAAAATCGAACCAACGCGCGTGGGGGCTGCAATCGTCGTGCGTGGGGAGCGTGCAAGATCCGAAAGCTTCTTCTTCTTTAAGTAGACCGTCAGATCAAATCCAGATCTGACGATGGAGGTTGGGCTGCACATAAGGGAAGAGTGTTAGTTAGGATTTTTGATGTAAATACTGATTTGGGCTAAACCGGATTTAGGGTAGAAATAGGCTTGGTTTATTTATTTGTGGGCTTGTAATCAAATAATTCCGAGCTTTGTTTTTATTTTTTGGGTTTATAAATAATTGATTGTTATGTATTTAATATTGGACTAATTATTTTAAAGTTAGGTTTTATTTATTTTATACTTATAAAAATAAAACAAATAAAAATAGTGATGACAACAATAATATTTATAATAATAATAATAATAATAAAAGATAATAATAATAATAATAATAATAATAAATAATAAAAGTAATAATAATAATTATTATAATAAAACATAAGACCGAAACCGGAATGCAAATAATGTTATAGTATTTTGGAATTTTAATATGCAATAATAGTTTAATAATAATATAAAAATGAATTAAAAAAAACTATTTACGCCAACTAATAATGATTAATACAATTGATATTATTTATAGTACTAAAATAAATATAGTGTAAAACAAAAGATGATAAATCAAAAGTAAACAATAGTAATTAATAGTGTTTTTGATTTTTTAGAATATGTAATGATAAATAAAAGTAATCAAAACCAAACTTAATTAGAAAATAAAATATGTAAATATAATAATTTATAATATTTTTGGTGGAATTTTTTAATTTAAGAGTAATATAAGATAAATTAAATAAGTAACAATTTATAATGTTTTGGTTGGAAAATTTTTAGTTTAATATATGTATATAAATTTTTTGATTTTTAATTTATTTTTATAAATAAAAAGAACTAAATAAATATTGAAAAAATAAACCCATTATATTTTTTGCTTTTATGATTTTTTCATCATAAACGTTAAAATTAACTAAATACCATTGTTTAAGAAAAAAAAAAAAAAACGAGTTTATCCCAGTGATTACAATCTTTAAAATTCTTGCTTCCTTAATCACAGAGTTCTCCCAAACAAATGTATCATCATCACACTTCATAATATATTTACTGCCATTTTACAGGTCTGAGACAAAAAGCATATAGGTGTCCAGGAGATTTTACGAGTCGTTCTAGAAAACGAACCTTAAAAAGCAGCTAAAAAAAGCCTACCGATTTACCCAGTCATTTATATACATAATTGGTTATAAAATTTGTACACAATTTCTTAAAAAACTGTAAACAAAAAGGTATAAACATAAATTGTTACAAACGTAAGTATTTGTGTACATACACAAACCCTTACAAATATTGTAAGAAAATGGTAAGTACACAATTCCTTAAAACGTAATGATTTGTGACATACACAATTGGTTACGAGTATACATAATATGGCACGAAAATGGTAAGAATTTGTGTATGTACACAATTCCTTACAAAATATACACAACGGCTTACGAAAACCGTAAGGAAAAAGGTATGTACACAAATCCTTACAACTTGAAATATGAACTAAAGGAGGACATCCAAGGGTAAGGATTTGTGTACATACACAATTGCCTATGCATATACATAATATGACACGAAAATGGAAAGGATTTGTGTATGTACACAATTCCTTACAACATATACACATTGCCTTACGAAAATCGTAAGGAAAAAGGTATGTACACAAATCCTTACGACTTGAAATCATGAGCTAAAGATGGACATCCAAGGGTAAGGATTTGTGTACATACACAAATGCCTACGCGTATACATAATATGAAATCAAAATGGTAAAGATTTGTGTATGTACACAATTTTTTACAAAATATAAACATTGGCTTACGAAAACCGTAAGGACAAAGGTATATACCCAAATTCTTACGACTTAAAACCATGAGCTAAAGGAGGACATCCAAGGGTAAAGATTTGTATACATACACAATTGTTTATGCGTATACATAATATGACACAAAAATGGTAAGCATTTGTGTATCTACACAATTTCTTACAAAATATACACAATGACTTACGAAAACCGTAAGGAAAAAGATATGTACACAAATCCTTACGACTTGAAATCATGAGCTAAAGGAGGACATCCAAGGGTAAGGATTTGTGTACATACACAATTGCCTACGCGTATACATAATATGACACCAAAATGGTAAAGATTTAGTATGTACAAAATTTCTTACAACATATAAACATGGTTTACGAAAACCGTAAGGACAAAGGTATGTACACAAATCCTTACGACTTGAAATCAAGAGCTAAAGGAGGACATCCAAGGGTAAGGATTTGTGTACATACACAATTGCCTACGCATATACATAATATGGCATAAAAATGATAAGCATTTGTGTATGTACGCTATTCCTTACAAAATATATACAACAAGTTACGAAAATCGTAAGGAAAAAAGGTATGTACACAAATCCTTACGACTTGAAATCATGAGCTAAAGGAGGACATCCAAGTGTTAGGATTTGTGTACATACACAATTACCTACGCGTATACATAATATGACACCAAAATGGTAAGGATTTGTGTATGTACACAATTTCTTACAACATATAAACATTGACTTACAAAAAGCGTAAGGACAAAGTCATGTATACAAATCCTTACGACTTGAAATCATGAGCTAAAGGAGGACATCCAAGGGTAAGGATTTGTGTACTTTCACAATTGCCTACGCATATAAATAATATGGTATAAAAATGGTAAGCATTTGTGTATATACATAATTCTTTACAAAATATATACGACTTACGAAAACCGTAAGGAAAAAGGTATGTACACAAATCCTTACGACTTGAAATCATGAGCTAAAGGAGGACATCCAAGGGTAAGGATTTGTGTACATACACAATTGCGTACGCATCTACATAATATGGCACCAAAATTGTAAGGATTTGTGTTTGTACACAATTCCTTACAACATATACACTTTGCCTTACGAAAACCGTAAGGACAAAGGTATATACACAAATCTGTACGACTTGAAACCATGAGCTAAAGGAGGACATCCAAGAGTAAGGATTTGTGTATATACACAATTGCCTACGCGTATACATAATATGGCACCAAAAGGGTAAGGATTTGTGTATGTACATAATTCTTTTCAATGTATACATATTGGCTTACGAAAATCGTTAGAAAAAGGTATGTACGCAAATCCTTATGACTTGAAATCATGAGCTAAAGGAGGACATTCAAGGGTAAGGATTTGTGTACATACACAAATGTCTACGTATATACATAATATGACACAAAAATGGTAAGCATTTGTGTATGTATACAATTCCTTATATGTTCATGGGGAATACCGAGGCTAATCCAGAGACTCGCCCCGATAAATAACCTTAAAAAATTATCTTTTATCTTTTCTAAATGCTTTGATTAGATCTTACATGTTCATGCAAGGACTAAAATTCGATTACAGCGGAAACTAAAGAGAAATGGGTCTTAATTTAATCAAACAAATTTAGGTTCTCTAGATACATACAAGACCTTATAATCCACACGTCGATCATCATCCCTAGATGCAAAGTCACCCTATTCTAAAAGTAAAGCATTCAATTATCATAGGCGTATTTCAACATCATTAAATTTTGCAACACATACTTCAAAAGTCTTAATAATTCTCATAAAACTCAATATCAAAATAAGTTCAATAACATAGGTTCCAAAATAGAATTCCAAACTCAATAATCTTCTAATCCATTGCTCTCAACTACCTAGGTTCGTAACTAAAAAAAATGCATACTTGAGCTAAAGAAAATATTAAATAGGCACGCGATTGGCTCCTTTGCTTCCCGATTGCTCCTACACTTACTTATCTGCATTATAAGAAAAATAGAGTGATTAAGCTTTAAGCCTAGTGAGGGCAATAAAATATTTTAAAACATCACTTATAATACAACCCATAAATACTCAATTTATCAAGGTGAAAAACGTGTCATGCTTCTTTAAAACAACATAAACATGGTTCTCAATGTCATTAATAAACCATCAAGTATTAACAAAATCATGGCTCACAAGCCAACATAAAGTACCAGTAAAAATCCCATGAAAAGAGGTCACATGCTTTCAAAGCAAAACAAGGCTAATATGCTACTCACTTAGCAAAGGCCTAAATTCACATAACACTTGCATTTTCAAATAAAAACATAAATTATATTGAGGCTTGTGATCCGATTTGTACTACTCCAAATCGTTAGGATAAACGGGTAACCGCATGTTAGTACTACTTCTAGAGCATGTGCATGTTGATACTACTCTCAACATGAATTATTTCACCTCGGTGTCCGGTGACAGTACTACTCCGATCAACCCATATGTGACAATACTACTCCCATCACATAGCATTAGAATAAAAGGCAAAATGCAACACACAAGGAATTTATACACGTATGACTTTTGAATGTTTATAGTGCACTCTAGACCCTATTGATCGATCAACTTATCCGATAAGGTTCATCACTTACTAGCCAATATATTATAAAAATTAATGCTCAAAACTTAATTCAGAATAGAATTCAAATCACATGTATCCCACTTTTTATGCATCACTTGTAAAAACCGATAAAACCACTTTTATCTTATTTTTCAAAACAAAACCGTGGGAACATCTAATATATATAAAATCTCTTTAAAAATAGTTTCATGAGCATTTATATACATGCATAAACATCTATGCAAAATCAACACTAAGCATGACAAAGTTTATAGTAAAACATAGAGTAATATGGGAACCCTTTTGCGAAAACTGAAAATTTACTTACTTTCGAGTATAGGGAGGTTTTCACACCTTCCCTACACTCCCAAACCTCTGTAAAACAAGTTTAAAACACTGCCGAAGCAGCCACTCTCATAAACCACTCACCGATAACTGATACTTGCTCGCCAAGTCACCAAAACGAACCGGAACACCTTTAAGCGTGATCGCCTAACTCTTGTCCTGTTTCAAGAATCAAAACCAAGGGGTTTAATGATTTTAATCACATAAAAGAAACCCTCAAGTCGGATCCCTACATAACAGCTCTTAAAACCTATCAAAACCTAAATCGAAAACCTACCGGAACACACAAAACTTCACTTAAGCCTATAGTCCGGGACTAGGGATATTAAAAACACTTTATAAACATCCTAACACATTAAAAATAATCCATTTAAGACCCAAAACAGTGGATAAAAACCCTTGAACGAAAATTGAGATTTTTAGCCGAAAAACTGATTTTTTATGAAATTAAAGGATTAAAACAATTTCCCCAAGCCAAGAACTTGAGAATTCTAGTAAAGAACTTTATTGTTCTAGAGGATTGACAAAATCTCACCTCCAAAACTGATCCAATTGCTTTCTGGGTTTTAAAATGAGAAAACGATGAAAAAACAAGAAAATTTGAAGGAGAAAAGTTAAGATAATTATCATAAACGATTTTTATTGAAAAAGAATGAGTTTTTACCTTGAAAATTTGATGAAAGGCTGCCTCCAATGAGGGAAAACGAAAATTAGAAAAATATGTTATGTTTAGGTTAATTAAAAAGGGTTTTAAGAGTTTAAAATTGAGTTTAATTAAGTTATTTAATTTAAAATAGATTTTAGGTTTAATTAATTAATATTTGGAAAGAATAGACCAGCTAGGATTATAATTGGATCAAAGCACCTTAAATATTCAAAGTTTTGGCTTATTTCATAAAATCGTCCCTAAATTTTCAAATTTTTACAAAACGGTCACTAATTACAAAATCTTAGGGTTTCAAGGGTCGATTTTCAAAATTGATTTGACCAAATTCTAATATATATTATTTAAGGATTTTAGAATATTTTTCCTCAATTTATTTTGATAGAAAACTAATTGTTAGGTATTTAATCCCGAACTAAGCTAAACCGACTAAGCCGGCCCACTAACTTCTAAGCCCAAACTTAGGGCATTATGGTATGTACACAAATCCTTACAACTTCTCACCATGAGTTAAAGGAGGTAATCCAAGGGTAATGATTTTTGTACATACACAATTTACTACGAGTATACATAATATGATACAAAAATGGTAAGGATTTACGTATGTACACAAATCCCTACAACGTATACACAAATGGTTATGAAAACCGTAAGGAAAAAGGTATGTACACAAATCCCTACAACGTATACACAAATGGTTATGAAAACCGTAAGGAAAACGGTATATACACAAATCCTTATAACTTCTCACCATGAGCTAAAGGAGTCCATCTAATAGTAAGGATTTGTGTACATACACAATTTACTACGAGCATATATAATTTGGTATAAAAATGGTAAGGATTTGTGTATGTACACAAATCCTTATAACGTATACACAAATAGTTACGAAAACCGTAATGAAAAAGATATGTACATAGATTTTTACAATTTCTTACTAAAAGGCCATCCAAATATTTTTATTTGAATATTAATTATATGAATATTTTTATTAAACATTCATATATTAAATATTAAAATAAAAATATTTGAATATTTATTATATGAATATTTTTATTAAACATTCATATATTAAATATTCGAATAAAAAATATATGAATAAAAATAATCAAATATTTTTATTCAAATATTTATCATATGAATATTTTTATTCTTATATTTATTATTCGAATATTTTTATTCGATTATTTTTTATTCAAATATTTATTATATGAATATTTTTATTCGTATATTTTTCTTCGAATATTTATTATATGAATATTTTTATTGGGATATTTATTATCCAAATAAAAATATTCGTATATTTTTTACTGAAATATTTATTATATAAATATTTTTATTCTTATATTTATTATCCGAATATTTATTAAACAAATATTTTTATTAGTATATTTTTTATTCTAATATTTTTTCGAATATTTATTATATGAATATTTTTATTCTTATATTTATTATTCAAATATTTATTAAATGAATATTTTTATTCTTATATTTTTTATTTGAATATTTTTATTCTAATATTTATTATTTGAATATTTTTATTCTTATATTTTTTATTTGAATATTTTTATTCAAATATTTATTATATAAATATTTTTATTAAAATATTTATTTTTCAAATATTTTATTCATATATTTTTTATTCGAATATATTTATTTGAATACTTTTATTCCTATATTTATTATTTGAATATTTTTATTCTTATATTTTTTATTTGAATATTTTTATTCAAATATTTATTATATAAATATTTTTATTCCTATATTTATTATTCAAATATTTATTAAAGAAATATTTTTATTCGTATATTTTTTATTCCAATATTTATTATACGAATATTTTTATTTGTATTTTTTTATTTGAATATTTATTATATGAATATTTTATTTATTAATTTAAAATATATTAATTTAAAAATTTGGTGACCTAATTGATGATTTCTTGAGTTAAATGGCTAAAATATGTATCTTTAATTAGTTGGGTGACTATTGGTGTAGTTTAGACTTTTTTAATAGGTATAACCGGTTAACTTGTTACCTCATTTTAATTCGACGATCAAAATGGATGGGCTTCCATCCAACGGCCATTATCACCTAGCCGTTTTTTAGCCGTGATTTAAGGGTTGGTTTTTAGCCAAACCTGAGAGTTTACACTAAAAATCAATACATTGCAATTAATTTCTCATAAGCACTAAATCTTATGCTCGCTCAAACTCGAATTCAGTGTCGGATATGGATCTTGCTGACATTGGTAACCTCAATTTTTAAGTTTTTTTTTTCATATAATGTAGGATTGTTCCTGAAATCCATGCAAAAATATGTTCATAACAATCATGTTTGACGCAGGTACTTCTAAAATTTTTAGAAAGGAAATAACATTTATTATATCAATTAAGGATTAATAGAAAAATGATTGATAAATTTTTAAAATTGATAATTAAATTTATATTGGGATTAAACAAAGATAACATCCACAATATTATTATCACTAGGTCGTAATTATCCAAGTACGGAACAATAACAATTTCACTAAAATACTTCGCTTCCTTTTTCAGTTCAACATTTATTTTTCTTCTTCCCTTCTAAAAAATATATGTAAATATATCAAGCTTGAGGAATATCTAAAGGAAAAAACCAGTTTCTCCTGTCTCTACACTTCCCTTCTTACTCACAAACATCTCTCAACAAAAAGATTACCATCAGAGAGGATGCCTATAAAAAGATATGCATCTCCTTCTGCGTAAAATTGTTCTGAATTTTAGTTGAATTAAAACGGATTCAAAGTTAAAAGAAAGTTAAAAGATAACTCAAAATAGAAAATAATGTTAAAAGAAAGTCTTAATTACAAAATATACGTTCAAATTATGTTTTTTTTTTGTTTTTGTAATAGGTGCTTAAAATATTTTTTTGATGAAATAAGGGTGGGCACATATAAAATTATTAAATATCAAGGTGGGCCCAAAGCTTAAATATTACAAAATTTAAGTATTAATTCATAAAAATTTATAAAAAAATTTTAAAAAATAAGAGTAAATATGTGAACATAAAAAATTAAAAGTAGGCAAGGATTTGCCAGTGCTTAAAGTATTCCTGAGTTAAAATATGAACTTAAAATTTTTATTTTTGACTAAAATAGATGATAAATAGGTCCTAATTAATTTTGAAACAAGCCAAAAAAAAACTTTAGCTACTTATTTCAATAAAAAATAAAACCTTAAGCACCTAGCTAAGTCCTTATTCTCAATGCCATAATTATAACCTTTAACATTAATTTCTAATCACGATCACTAAATTCTAAATCATAAATCATACACTGAATATCTACATCACAAAATCAAAACATATGTTATCAAATATAAATCTAAAAATATATGCAACTAAAATATAAAAGTAAGAAGGGTTTTCTCTCTTTTGTAATATTCTCTAAATTTTCTCTCCTTGCTACTGTCGTTCTTCATCTCTTTTGTTTTCTAATCAGTGGTCGGCAACGAATTTTTTATTAGTTGTCGAACACCGGATTTCTATTATTATTTTTCTTTTGTTTTCTTATGTGTTAATAAGAATCTTTGCCTTCATGACAAGCGTTTCCTCTGTCCGTGTGACACGTTTTTTATTTTTATTTTTGTGGTTTATTTTATCTGTCCTTGTGGCATGATTCAGCATACCCTAACAACTGATTATCGCAGAGATTTGAATCGGCGCTAGGTTCTGATTATGATTTTGTCGGTGATCATTGATGGTTAGATCCCCATTTGGTTGATGGTTGTGTATCGATATAATCAGTCTTGGGTAGCGGAATATTCTGTCTGATGGTTTAGATCGCTCACCACTCCTTATTCACCCGTTATATGTCTCGATTGGACAAAGACAAAGAGATTCAAGAAGCTTCTAAATTTTGATGTTATGCTTATTTTCATAGAAAACATTTTATTTTTCTTTTTTTTTCTTTTTTTAGATTCATTGCAATTGTAATATTTTCTATTGATTTAATAAAAATTCAGTCACAATTATAAAAAAAATATATGCAACTTATATTTTTACATTATATATATCAAAATATATTTTTTATACCAGAATTAACTTTTAAAATATATTTTTAGTAAAACTCTTGAAATATTTATATATTCATATCATTGTGGCCGGTAATAACATCCAAAAAATTAAGCGTAAGATTTTGAATCTTTGATTTACCTACCCTTCCCCATACCTGCTCCTCTTTCCTTTGTCGGTTGAGTGATTTACAAAAGTTATCTTCCCCATCTTCTTCAACCATCCCCACCGCCCAAATCTCTTATATAATCCTCGCTTCCATGGTGAAGAAACACCACTCCATTTCCATATATTTCTGCTTCCGTCCAGAGGATACCATTAGACCATGGCAACGAGTGAAGTCAAAGTTCTGGGTTCCTAATCGAGTCCATATGCGATGAGGCCGAGGATTGACCTTAACCTCAAATCCATCGACTACGGATACATTGACGAGAAGTTATGGGAAAGAAAAAGTCGACTTCTTCTCCAGTCAAACCCGGTTCACAAGAAAATCCAAGTACTCATCCATGGCGATCGTATGCCAATCTGCAAATCTCTCATTATCGTACAATACATCGACGAGGAATGGTCGTCCAATCCTTCCATCTTCACTTCCGACCCCTACGAATGTGTCGTCCCTCATTTCTGGGCTTCATATCTTGACGACAAGGTATTCAATATTCATATCACCTAATTTATTCTTAGAAACAAGTATGTTTGTTTGATTTATAGGGATGAATTCTTTTTGCTGTATATTGATTCCCGATAGTGAAAAGCATCGGGATCGCTAAAGGAGAGGAAGCAAAGAAGGTGTCGATAGCGTAACTGGAAGAAGGGTTGGCGTTGATGGAAGAAGCCTTCGGCAGTTGTAGCCAAGGTGATACGATGTAGACGATTGAAACGAACTTTCTTCGTATGTTAAGGATCTAGAAATGTTGTAAGCACGTTCCTACAACAAGAGAAACAGGAAAATAACAAGGAATTAATTTCATATTAATGATAAAGTTCGGAATTCAAAGAAAAATAGAAATGAATGGAAAAGAAGAGAGAGAATGACATTTTAAATAATATTCAAAATGAGGAAGATGAATGTTCCAAGAAACATCCATGACAGCAACTCGACCGTTCAAAAACTATGAATTATGTTGCTGAAATCAAAATGATAACGCTAAACTCGAAAGAGCCTACACCATCTACTAAGTAAACCCGAATCAAGTCTGTTTAACATCAAAGAACTTGGGCCCTGTAGATAGCAATCTAGGAACCTAAAGTATCAAAATTTTGACAACCAAAAACAAGTTTAAATGTTAGAAAGTTCTAAAACGAACCAAATAAGAGAAAATCTCTTAAATATAATTTTATTTTCAAAGTGTGTATACTTGTGTTTACAAATTTTAGAAAAATATATAGGAGAGAAAGGGAGGTTGTCGAATTTGAATGCATAGCTACAAATAAAAGAAAATTTTGAATTTGAATTCTAAATAACTCCTCCTAGGTGCCTAGTCTTTTTAGCCACACATTTAACATGTGTTTAAAGTTTGAATTTGAACAAGAACCACTCATCCTTATCTTCTTGTTACCACCGACTTGAAAGCACGGGCCTCGTTTGGCTATTATGATTTTAAACGTCCAAACATGTTCACAAGACTTTCATGTGTGTCTCATATGCATGGCACATGCCTAGGACACCTACTTTTCGTGTAGGATAGGTTTTAGCTGTTGTAGGTCACTTCAGCTTGAGTTGAGCTTAGCTGAAAATTTGATTTGAGCTGAAACGAACTGGCTAAGAGTGTTAGGACTTGGCTTGAGCTTCGAGCTAAGTCTCTGAGCTGCCACGAGCTAAGGTGAGCTGCATACACTCAATTGAGCTTCTTGTAAGCTGTATATAACTCACTTAAGCTGATGTTGAGCTGCATACACTCTTTTGAGCTGGTGTTGAGCTGCATACACTCTCTTGATCTAGAGTTGAGCAGTATACACTCTCTTGAACTGGTGTTCTCCTATGTACATATGTAAACATAACAAGAATCCATCAAAGAATTGTAAATTCAATGGAAAAATAAATACAAGGTGTAAACACCTGCAAACTTATTCAATAAAATACATGAACTTATAAATAAGTTAAAAACAATACAACCACTATCAAAATAATCCTTAAAACATACTTAACATCATATATACATGCTTATACACATCTAATAAGTAGTATAACTTAAATATGTCACATATCAGCATGTAACACATTATAAAGTTTGTGTTCTAAGGCATGAACATGTTCAAATGTATCTAGAATTGTAGCACAAGGAAAAGAATTTCCCTGAATTTCTTTACCTTAGAACGCATAATCATGGACAGGGGCATAGGTGTGCTCACATCATCCCCCTTTCTTTAAAGCGATTTGTCCATAAATCGATGGTCACTACATAGGAGAACATCTTTGACATCTGATGGAGGCTATGGAGTTCTATTAATTCCACCTTTGTCATATTGTAGTATTTAAGATGTCAGTCCCACGAGGACTGAGTCAACTTTTCTACTTCTTATGACTGCACTAAGGAAACTAAAAACACAAGTAATTTGAAGATGTGAATTATAACTAAGATAACTATAAAAGCATAAAATTAAATAACGAAATAATAAGATAAAAGTGAGCCGAGATTAAGTGCTTTGTAGAGGAGAATCCGGTTATGTTAAGTATCGCACTAAGGGTCACCGCAACTGCCAAGGCGGGGTTATACCTTGTCGACAATTCAACATTCCATAGTTCGATAGAGAATCCTTGTATGTCTTCTTCCTTATCCCTAAGCAAAGAGAACTATTGAAACCCACGCCTTGATGATACCTCCCAACGTGAATAAAGGGCGGACAACAACCAAACACATGCGTCTTGTTAGTCGCTGAAATCCTTGACGGATTAGTCAATGTCCATGAGGAAAGACCGTATTCTATCGTTTTATGATCCTATATCACCCGATGCTAAGCAAATGAGTTTTTCACACATACTTATCTTTCGAGCTCATATGCAAGAAGAGTAACTACCAAGAGAGAATAAACTATGAAATAGGTTTTTTATTAATAAATATGAAACATAACATAACCTTCATATCCGACTACTCCACAAACAATCTAAACCTCCGAAAGACTTAGAACATGATGAAGGCGGCTGCTAAAGGTATAATAATGTGAGAATCCATCTCGACTCTACACTAAACCTAAACCTAATAAATGCCTTATATAGGTCAAGCTCTAAGTTGATTTTTCCATGCAAGGAAAGAGTTCTAAACGGGAAAGAAATCTAATTCATAATTAAACTTTATTAATTTAATCTTATTTTCTAAAATATCTCTTCTTTTCCCGTGGTTGACTTTGACATGGGCTTGACCTCCTAACTGAGTTTTCTACTTTGTTTTGCTCTTTGTCCTTTGAGTTTGGTATTTTCCTCTTTCTGTTGAGCACCAATTGTTGCCTTTTATGTTGCTGCTGCGACCTTCAGAATACTGCCGTGGTATGTGCTTCGTCTGCAAATCAGCATCTATTTTCTTCTTTTTCTCTTTTTGTGATCTAGTTTCCTGTTTAAGAAAGAAAACTACCAAACATATATGTTTTATGCCAGAAAGTAGATAATTTTATATAGTTACTGTTCGGATGCTGAGATGTGGAAAATAACTAGAAATATCCTACTATCGCTTCTAATTCGTCTTTATTGGCAATAAATGAGTGCGGAAATGATATGAAAAATGAGGACTTTTGGATGCTCATCACGCCTCTAAACTCGAATTATTTCTTGTCCTCAAGCAATGCAAATTCGAATCCGAGCTGTTCGGATTTCAGAACTGTTTGAACAACCCTTACGAAATAGCTCATAACTTTTCCTACCGAACTCGGATTGAGGTTTTGTAAATTTTTATTTAAACTAGGTATATAGGAGTATCATACTTTAAAATTTCAGCACTTAACTCCAACAAATGTGACCTAGGGAATTTTCCCAAAAGTGCTACCCGAAATGGTATTTTCTAGGCCATTTGGCTAGTTTCCAATTCAAGGCTTTTAATTCCTAATCCTAACTCATGCTCATTATTTTCCAGCACTTTATACTTAAGAAACAATATCAATTAGTCTATTTTCCAGCAACTTATTGATTCGAATAACACTTATATAATATTCGTAAAAATCTCAATTTCAAATCCCCTCATTTATTGTTCATGCTTCAATAACTAAAACCCAATAAATACTAACTTTAGATTAAGCTTTCTAACAACCTAATCTACCATAAAAATATCATAGACTTGTCAAAAATCCAAAAGCTTAAACATCCATAAATTGTTTATGGAAGAAAAAGATTACCGTTGTAATTAGACTTGGTTTTCTAACTCAAATTTCCAACCATGCAAAGTTTTTACTCCTTTCATCCATGGCTTCTCTTGAATTCTTTTCTAAGACTCATTTTCTACTCTTTCTTTTGTTTTAACGTGAAAAATAGGGTTGGGGAGGAAGGAGGAAGATGCCAACCATCTTCATAAAACATGGGGAAATGACTACCTAGACCTTGTTTTATAGCTAGACTTGATTTATGACAAAGGGTAGTTTATGGAACTCAATATTTTACCATGCAACCTCTACATTTCTTATTTAATCCAATTAGACCCATTTATTCTAATCAATTTAATATAGGACTCGGTTTAATCTTCAAATTATTCGGACCATTCTATTAACCCAATTTTTAGGGTGTTACAAATTGGGTAGAAGAAATATGGAAAAGATGAAGCTTGTTTATTTATTTATAGGCGAAGGAGGCCGACCTTTGAAATCGTCATCTGCGTCATTATTATTCTTGGTGTACACGCTACACAGATCCAGTTGGCCTACACTGGGCGGAAGAAACGATACGGCTTCGACTTGGGCGACAAGTTTCCCGCCGAGATATTTTTCCTTGAGTTGGGTCGTGTTTTTGGTCTTTCTCATCTGTTTATTTTTTTCTTTTATTGGGCCTAAAAGTTGAATTTAAAATTAAAGCTGTAAGAAAATTTAAAAGTAATTTGCAAAAATTTGATTTTAAATCCTAAAACTGAAAATAATAATTTAATTCCTAAAATATAAAAATAAACTAGGGACTAAGAGATAGAAAATTTAGGTTACTAGAGAGGTGCAATAAATTGCATCTTCAGCAGCAACCATCTTCCCCTTTTTGAGAAGCTGATGTCCAGTTGTTGTCTCCTCATCAGGTGGTTTCTTTTCAATATAATGTTGTTCAAGGGGTGTGCTGCCTCGATAGAGGATGCCTTGGCAGGTTTTGTTCAGGCAATTTGTTTCTGGATTAAAGTTAAATTCAGTTTTAGCTTCAATTTTGTGGTATTTTTTTGGTTCGTCCTGATTCCTTAAAGTTTTAAACACATTGATCTTTACTTGTTGATCATTGACCCTTATGATCAATTCTCCTTTCTGGAAATCGATCAATGTTCTTCCTGTGGCTAGGAATGACCTTCCAAATATGATTGATGCATGTTCATTCGCTTCACACTCAAGAATTAAGAAGTCAGCAAGAAAAATAAATTTATCCACCCTTACCAGAATATCTTCAATTTTTCCTTCTGGTTGCACGTTGGAGCGGTCTGCTAGTTGCATCATCACTGTTGTTGACTTTGCTTGCCTGATGCCTAGCTTCTGAAATACTGACTAAGGCATGAAATTTATGCAGGCCCCTAAGTCACATAGTGCCTTGCCCACGTATTGATCACCAATAGTGCATGGTATTGTGAAACTACCAGGATCTTTTCTTTTAGTTGTGGCCTTATTGTGCACCACTGCCACACATCCTTCTACTGCAACAACTATTTCAAATTACCCAATTTTTGTCCTTTTGATATAATATCCTTAAGGAATTTGGCGTAGTTGGGCATTTGATTTATTGCCTCCACCAAAGGTATGTTTATATGTATCTGTTTAAGTATGTCCAGGAATTTCTTAAACTGGTATTCCTGTTTTTTCTATTTCAACCTTTGTGGAAAAGGTGGTGGTAAACGCAGATCTTCGATCTTTTCATCTCATTGGAATCCTATCTGCGGTGCGGCTATAGTATCATCTAGTATGGCAGTATTGTCGATAATGTCTGTTGTTTCCTTTGCCTTAGATGTTTTATCAGTAGCTTCTTCAGGGACTACTATTTTAGGGGTCTTACCTACTGTTTGAGCAGGTATTTTAGGGTCCTTCAGTTGTAATCCACTTTTGGTTGATATGACTTTACATTGTTTATGATGACCAATTTTAATGACTTCAATATCACTAGGGAGACCTCCTATGGGTCTGCTTTTCATTTGTTGTGCCATTTGTCCTACTATAGTTTCCAGCGATTTTAGAGCAACTTCGTTATTCTGTATTCTCATTTTTGTTCTGTCCATGAAAGTGTTGGCTCTTGGGATGAACTTGTTGGTATTTGCAATGTATGCACTAGTTTGAGCCATAAATGTTTGTAGTGTATTCTGCAGAGTCAGGACGTCTTTTGTTTGTGGCGGCGGCGGTGCTTGCTGTGGCATCTACTGCTGAGCAAATTTATTGTTTTTCTGAAATCCCGTAGATTGCACTAGTTGATGTTGCGTATTAAGTGCATTATTGGGATAGCTCCATGAGAAATTAGGGTGCTTCCTCCATGATGGGTTGTAATTGTTGGACATATTGTTTCTATTAAAGTTTCCAACATAGAAGGAAGATTCTGGATTGAGTGGGCTTATATTCGAGTCATGGTTGTCACCACATGTTTCACAAAGAACGGTGACTGTTTTACTTCCCGAACGTGGCTTGTTTTATGAAGATCTTTGACCATGTTGGTTAGGGATGATAGTTGTTTTAGGATAGAATCTGTAGAAGCATAAGTTGTCATACATTGCCTATTTTGTCAACCTATCCAAAATTTCTAAACTCTCATGGGGTGGGTAGTCTAATAGGGTGCCATTGGCGTAAGCATCAAGCATCATCCTCGTAAGGGTGTTAACTGTATTGTAGAAGATGGATACTTGGGTCCACTCAGGCAGACCATGCATGGGGCATTTTCTATATAGTTCTTTGTATCTTTCCCAAGCCTCATACATTGATTCTTCTTCGTCTTGCTTAAAGGATATCATATCGTTTATGAGTTTATCAGTCTTATTGGTGTAACTAAATCTAACAAGGAAGCTTCGGCATAGTTCTGTCCATGAGTTCAATGATCCCGGCTGGAGGTTGTTTAACCAAGATTTTACCCTATAACTCAGTGAATAAGGGGATAATTTCAGCTTAAGGATGTCGGTTGAGACTCCCGGCAGTTTAAACGAGTTACAAATTTCCAAAAAAAATTTAAGATGCTGTCTAGCATCTTCATTGGCCAAAACCTCAAACTGGCCTAAGGTATTGATCATGTTGAACATGACTGATTTTAGTTCGAATTGCTCTACCTCTATGTTAGGCATCATAACAGCAGGAGTTAACCCATCTAAATCTTCCTCATAAACAATCTCGAACGATTCAAGCAAGTTCTTGTCTTGGAATATTCACTAGATCAACAATTGCAAAAGCAACGCGGTTGTCTGCCGCGGCGGCATTCATACCCGCATTGTTTTATTGGCCAGGTTCTACGTTCATTCTTTCGCGTACCCTACGTTTTAGATCTCATGCAGTTTTTTCGATTTTTGGATCGTAAGGGTATTGATCGATAGCCAGATTAAACCTGGTCATACACAAAATAACCCTTGGAAGTTAAGCTAAAACTTAAACTAAATTAGATAAACTAAAATAATTAAAAAGGTGAAGAAATAATTGGTGGTAAAATTGAGCGTCAGTCCCCGACAATGACATCAAATCTGATAGAGGCTATGGAGTCCTATTAATTCCACCTATGTTAGATTGTAGTATTTAAGATTTCGATCCCACGAGGACTGAGTCAACTTTGCTACTTCTTATGACTGCACTAAGGAAACTAAAAATACAAGTAATTTGAAGATGTAAATTATAACTAAGATAACAATAAAAGCATAAAATTAAACAATAAAATAATAAGATAAAAGCGAGGCTAGATTGTATGCTTTGTAGGCGAGAATCCAGTTATGTTAAGTATCCACTTATTAATGCAATGGGTTGAACTGACGCTTCGGTGGATTTCACTAAGGGTCGCCGCAACTGCCTAGGCGGGGTAATGCCTTATCGACAATTCAACATTCCATAGTTCGACAGAGCATCCTTGTATGTCTTCTTCCTTATCCCTAAGCGAAGAGAACTGTTGAAATCCACGTCTTGATGATACCTCCCACTTGAATCAAGGGCGAACAACAACAAAACACATGCGTCTTCTTAGTCGCTGAAATTCTTGACGGATTAGTTAATGCCCATGAGTAAAGACCATATTCTTTCGTTTCGTGAACCTACATCTCCTTATGCTAGGCAAATGGGGTTTTCTCACATACTTATCTTTCGAGCTCATATGCAAGAAGAGTAACTACCAAGAGAGAATAAACTATGAAATATGTTTTGTATTAATAAATATCAAACATAATATAACCTTCATATCCGACTACTCCATAAACAATCTAAACCTCCAGAAGACCTAGAACATGATGGAGGCGGCGGCTAAAGGTATAATAATGTGAGAATCCGTCTCAACTCCACGCTAAACCTAAACCTAATAAGTGTCTTATATAGTCCAAGCCCTAAGTTGATCTTTCCATGCAAGGAAAGAGTTTTGAATGGGAAAGAAATCTAATTCCTAATTAAACTATATTAATTTAATCTTATTTCCTAAAAATATCTCTTCTTTTCCCGCGGTTGGCTTTACATGGGCTTGACCTCCTAACTGAGTCTTCTTCTTTGTTTTTCTATTTGTCCTTTGAGTTCAGTATCTTTTTCTCTTTCTGTTGAGTACCAATTATTGTCTTTTACGCTACTGCGACAGCCTTCAAAATACTGTCGTGGCGGGTGCTTCGTCTACAAATTAGCATCTATTTTTTTCTTTGGCTCTTTTTGTGATCTAGTTTCCTTTCTAAGAAATAAAACTATCAAACTTATATGTTTTATGCCAAAAAGTAGATAATTTCATATAGTTAGTGCTCGGATGCTGAGATGTGGAAAATAACCAGAAATATCCTATTATAGCCTTTAATTCTATCTTTATTGGCAATAAACGAGTTGGGAAATGGTATGAAAATGAGGACTTTTGAGTGCTCATCAATGTCCACTTGGTAGGTAACTTCTTCATTCTTCTTACTTGGAACCAAAACCATCCACACAGTACACGTTTATTATTTTCAAGCACAACAAAATTTGAAGGTGATAGATAGGCCTTTATTCTTGTACCTTTCCGAATAATGCACATCATATATAGACAATGTGCATTGTATATCCGTAACCCTGCAAACAATCAGATACAAAGACAACTCCAAATAACAATCATAGTATCGATATTTAACTACAATCACAACACAAGGTGGTACACAATCCAATGTACATCCAAAGAAATCAACATATATAAATGAAAATTCAATATCACAATGAAAAGGACATCAAACCGTGGTAAAGAAGGTTGTTGAATATCTTAAAAGTACATAAATGCTCCAGACATATCAACGTTAGAAATCTTGGGAACTTCACATGCCATCACTTTATTAGTCTGCAATTTAGAAAAAGTATAAGAAAATATATAATCAGATACACTTTCTCTTTTACACATTTATTCTTGTCTTTGCTAGCTTTCCAAGTTGCAATAATCGCTCGCAGATGAGTTTTGTTTTCATGTACTTCACTTGGAGTCAAAGGTGCTAAAATCACCTTTATGCCATCATAAGTAAAAGAGTATTTATTGGTGTAACAATCGTGTAAAACTCTCTTATCATACTGCCACGGTCTCCCTAGCAACAAATGGCAAGCATCCATAGAACAAACATCACATAAAGCCTCATCCTTATACTTACAAATGTAAAATGATATAACAACTTGTTTCGTCACTATGATTTCATCACCATTATTCAAACGTTGTAGCTTGTACGGATTAGGATGCTTCGTTGTTGTCAAGCCTAACTTTTTAACTATGATAGTATTAACAATGTTAGTACAACAACCGCTATCAATAATCACAATACACACCTTGTTGTTTACACGACATCTTGTATGAAAGATGTCCTCTCGCTGTTGTTCATCTTCAATTGGTTATGCATTCAAGCTTCTCTTGACAACAAGTTCTTCATTAGTTGCAAACGTCTCGACAAATAGGCATCAAGATCTATTCATCCCTGAAAAGAAGCAATAAAACCTTTATTATTAGTCAAATTATCGTCAATATGTTTCAAACACCCTTGTTGCCTCGGAATGTTCAATCGTGGTGTTTGATCAATATCATTTTCATCATTTTATTCACCATTTGTGTTGTTTTGGGAACCACCATCAATTTTTCTAATCAGGATTGTAAAGGTTCAATTTCATCCTTTAATATCTTCCATATTTCATGGATAAAGGTCTATATTTGCAGATTTGATAGGAGATCTCCATTTTGACTATGATATTCCGATCCTTTCATATTTTAATAAAAGAAAACACAAAGAAGCACAAATAACGAGTTAAGTCAAATGAAAGTAAAAGTCCTCATTGCACAGACACACAAAAATCTCTTGGTTTTCACTCCAAAGAAATATGCACTCAAAATGTAACACTTAGCGCTCATGTTTCTGTCGGGAAAATGTTTGAATGACTCTTTTTGTCTCCCCTTCTATTCTTACAACACTAAGTGTCTTTTTCCCTCACAATTTCTCTGGTTTCAGTTCTTTAAAGGACTAAACCAACCTTTAAAAACCTGTTACAAAGGTGTTATTGAAAAGAAATACAAATATGAAAAAAAAACAAAGATAAATCTAAGAAGAAGAAACAAAAGAACAAAGAGGCTGGAAATTGAAGAAAAGGAAAATGAAAATACGAAAACAATAATTCTTACTGTAAATAAGTTTTTTACGACGCTCCTATCAATGAACAAACAACAACAATTCGTTTCGGTTAATTTTCAAGTACTTCATAATCACAGTACAAGAACTTATAAATTAATCATGATTTCACAATACAAATAGTTTTTTTTTTCAATTTCTTTGCAAACTTCGAATTTGATTTTTTTATTTTCAAAATATTTTTTTTACTTTGATTGACTTTTTAGTCAAACTTTGATTTTTTTAATTTATTTTTTTCAATTTTTACTTTTTTATTAAATTGCAAAAAAATACAACAAATCAAAACCTGGCTCTTATACCATATGATACAATGTAGCATACCGAAACGAACTTTCTTCGTATGTTAAGGATTTATAAATGTTGTAAGTATGTTCCTACAACAAGAGAAACAAGAAAATAACAAGGAATAAAATTCATTAATGATAAAGTTAGAAATTGAAAGAAAAATGAAAAAGAATGGAAAAGAAGAGAGAGAATAGCGTTTTGAATGATATTCAAAACGAGGAAGATGAATGCTTCAAAAAATATCCACATATACAGAGTTAATTGCGCCACATATTCCTAAAATTATGACACTCATTTTAAATTAATCTCTTAACTTTTAAATATATTAATTTCATCTTCAAACTATGATATTTATTCTAAATTGACTCATAAATTTTGGAGCATTTCAGATTTATTGTCAAACTATAACACTCATTCTAAATTATTTTCAAAATTTTTTGAATATTCTATTTTTATTCCCAAATTGATTCTCAAAAAAGTTTAAATTATTGTTCAAACTTTTGAATATTATAATTTTATTCCTAAATGGGTTCTAAAAGTTTTAAAAATTGTTAATTTTCTTGAAACATTGATGGAACAATAATTTGAGCACAAAATTAAATTATTTAAAATATTTGAAGATCGATTTAGAATAAAAATTATAGTTTGAGAATAAAAAAATATTTAGAAATTTAAAAATTAGAATTTATAATTTAAAGATAAATTAATTTTTTATAAGTTGAAAAGTGTAATTAACTCTTTCAACCAAAACTTACTCTTAAAAGTAAAATATAAAATATACCAACCCCTTAAAACTATAGTAATAAACCCATGCAAAGGACTATTGGTGAGGTCTCAGAAGTCCTTTAATTTCCACCTTTCGTCAAATTATAATATTTTAGGTTGTCGAACCCACAAGGATTCTGTCAACTTTACTACTGCTTAAACCTGCACATATAAAAATAAAGACACAAATAATTTGTTGGTTTGGAGTAACTAAATTAACTAGTTAAAAACTAAATAAACGAAGAGAAAAAGAATGATAAAAGTGAGGCCATGTTGAGTGCTTTGTAGAGGGGAATCTAATTGTATTATTTATCCACTTATTAATGCAATGGGTTGATTTGTCGCCTAGGCGGTTCACACTAAGGATCGCCGTAGCTGCCTAGGCGGCGTTATGCCTTATCGATAATTCAACTTTCCATAGTTCGACAGAGCATCCTTGTATGTCTCCTCCTCATCCCTAAGCGAAGAGAACTGTTAAAGTCTACGTCTTGATGATACCTCCCGGCCTAAATCAAGGATGAACAAGAACCAAACACATGCGTCTTATTACTCGCTGAAATCTTGGGCGGTTTATTTCTAAACCGAATTAGTCGATGCCATTTAGAAAAGATCATATTTTCTTGTTTCGTGAGCCTAACTCTCCCTATATTAGATAAATAGATTTTTCTTCATATACTATCATCTCGAGCTTATATGCAAAGAAAAGTAATGCCAAGAGAGAATAAACTATGAAAATAAGTTTTGCATTAATAAATATTAAAGATAATACAACCTTCTTCCATAACTACTCCACAAACAACCTAAACCTCTAAAGGATTTTAGAAAATGGTGTAGTCGGCGGCTAAGGGTTTATGCTATGAAATTATCCAATCCGATTCCGATTCCGACTCCCTTAAACCTAGACCTAATGGGTGGCTTATATAGGCCAAGCACTAGGTTAAAGTCTTCCACATATGGGAAGAGTTATACAAGGAAAAGAATACAACTCATAATTAAACTAGGACACTTTATTCTATTTCCTAAAATAACTCTTTAATCCTGCGTTGACTTTTGAGCAAGGCTTGACTCCTTTAATTAGCTTCGTCTTTCTCTCGTTTTAGGTTGGTTAAGATCGACATCTTTTTTCTCTCTGTCGAGCACCAACTGTTATCTTTATTTTATTGACGCGACCTCCAAAGTGTTGCCGTGGCGGGTGCTAATCTACATTTCATTATTCATCCTCTTATCTGGACATTCCTATAATGTTTTTCCTTTTTAAGAAAGAAAATCATCAAATGCATCCGTTTTATGCTAAATAATAGATTAATTCATAATTAACATAATTGGACACTGAATCATGGAAAATAAGCAAAATTGCCCAATGTTGTCCTTAAATTTGTCTTTAATTGGCAATAAACGAGTGAGAAAATGATATAAAAAATAGGATTTTTATACACTTATTAAATGCCCCCAAACTCGAACTATTGTTTGTCCTGAAGCAATGTAAAAGATAGAATTAAGTCAGGAATTTTAAAATAATACATCATCTTGTCTGTCGCGTGATGCATGCTAGATAAGCACAATTTTAGTGCAAGTGAACACGTCATCAAGTATAAACTGATGAGTATAATCGGATATCGTCTCCACAGGGATTGGTATACTTAGTATGCTTCCTTTAGTCTTCTTTCTCTTTAAAAGAAATAAAATAAAAACACAAGTGATTGGGTTGAGATTGAACTAAATAATGATAACTAAATAAAGATAGAAAAATAAGATAAAGAAGGTGGCCAAGATCCAGTTGTGTTGTATAGTGGAATTGATCAACTTGATCTTGTCTAATACAATTGTACAATACTATCTCGGTAGGACTGCAGATTACTGCCTCGACAGTGATGTCACTCGTCTGCCGTGGCAATCTCTTGCTCTTGGTCAGACTTTACCAAAGTTCGGCAAAGTGTCCATTAATAATTCCACTTATCTCTAAGTTGAAATACCGTTGATGACCAGTCCTTGATGATACCTCTCGGCGTGAATCAATTATAATCACCAACCAATCTCATACTTCTCTTAGCCGCTGAAACTCTTAACCTATCTCTAGGCTAAGTTAGTGTTTCCCGATTGAAACACTGTACTTATCCCTTTCGTGAATCTAACTTTCTCGATATTAGATAAATGGATTACTCACAAACTTCTCTCTCGAGCTTGAATGAAGAAAAAGGAATGACAAAGAATAAGCAAACTTCGATATTTTATTGCATTAAGAATAAGAAACAAAGTTTGACTTCCTCACACTAACACTTTACAACCTTCACCTAAGGCTAAACAAAATTAGAACATAATGTAGAAAAGAAAACCTAAATCTAATTTTATATTCTAAGCTATGAATCTAATGTGTATCTTCTTCCCTTGGACAGCTATGCCTTATATAGGCTTGGCCTAGGGCAAACCTTCCCTAAGTAGAATACAACTTGGAGTAGGGAACAAGTCATGTACATAGGCCAAATATTTCCAAGTTTAATTCTTTTAGAAGGCTTTCTCGCGTGGCCTTATCTTTGGGCTTTCCTTGTGCTATCCAGCTTCGATCCTTGGGCTTCTTGTACAGGAACGTTCTCCTCATTTTTCTCCTTAGCTTACCCACCATATTGCTACTTGTCCTCTACTGCCTCGGCATCAGGTCTTGCCTCGGCCACAGTTTGCTGCTACGATAATGTTTCTTCCTGTATAGATACAAAAATGCAGTAAAGCTTGCCTTTTCTATAAATATTATCTTTAATAGCATAATCCCTAAATATATCACATTAAGTATATGCATTGGTTCAAGTAGGTGTAAAATTGATGATTAATGCCCATGAAAAGTGTAGAAAGTGATAGTGAATTGAGGACTTATCACCGCGGCAAAATTTCTTTCTTAACTCGGCCTCTTCCAGGATCTAGGAATTCCTCAAAATTGGACTATGAGTCTTAGTGGGTGTGTGCATAGTTGTGTGAAAGCTGATTTTCTAAGTTCTAATCTTTTTTATAGCTCAAGACTTCCTACTTAAATTTTTATTCGAATATTCTTCTTATCTTTCATCGTAATTGTATATAAATATATATTGTTATATACTTATTCTACTTGAGTCGGTTTCGGGGACCTCAAGTGTTTAGCTAGTCTTATTAGAGCCAGTTTTGGGCACCTCTAGTAAGTGGGAGAAAGCTTTAGTCCTAGAGCCAGTGATGGGCACCTCTATGGACTTAAATAAAGCCGGTGATGGACACCTCTAGTTAAAATCTAAGCCTAAGTCCTTATTGTTTTTCAAAGAAAAGAACTTTTAAAATTAACTAAGACTAGCAGTGTTTGAATGTTTTTAGGCTCATAGTATAATCCTAAGTACTAATCCTAGCAAAACTTTCGAAATTTAAGTCTGGTGAATGGTACAGACTACGGCGGCAGCTGGAGAATATATTACTGCCGAGTCTATTTCAATAAAATTTAGCAGACTTAAAAAATGCGTAAATTAAAGATAATTGATAAGGCAAAATTTATGGCACAAAATTTAAGATAATTAAGATAATTTCCATACATTGCAGATATTTACAATTAAAAAACAGGACCAATACTCCCCCAAACTCGAGGGATGCATTATCCTCAATGCATGAAAAAAAAGGTAGAAAAATGAAAGAAAGCCGAAAATAAAAGAAAACATAAAAAACATAAAAGATAAAAGAAAGACTACCGTCCTTTTTAAAACGTGGAGGATCCAAAGGAATCCTCCAAATTAATGTCGATTAGGAGTTTGCGGCGTGTCTTGGGTGGCTGTTGGGCGGCCGCCTTTGGTGAGCTCACCATTGGCTTTTTGGCTGATCGAGGTGGTTGGACTTAAACGGGAGTTAGATCTCGTAGAGGCTCATCCTCTGTATCAAGATCGATGGGATATGAGGAGGCTGCATTTATCTTCTTCCCTCCTTGTGCTGCGACTAACAATTCCTCGGTAGCTTTGAGTTGGCTTGTCAGGTCCTCGGTAGAATCACTCCATATGAAGCTAGTAGACTGTTCAAGTGTGGCTCCTCCGTTAGTGGAGTCCATTTGGAGGAATTCGACTACCGAGTCTGCCAAAAAGGCTTCTGTTGCTGCTACTATGATAGTTGTTATGGTAAGAGAGAGAATAACTGTTGCTGAAGCAGATGCGGAGTTAGTAGGCACAATAGTGGGATGCTGAGTCATGGAGAGCTCGACTAGGAAGTCTAGAATACAGTCAAGCATGCTGGGATTGTATCACGCATTATGGTGATGATGGTGTTGTTGAACTCCCAAATGTAAGTAATGAAGGCCAGTTGCCTTCTCTCTATTCGCTGCAGGATATCCAGTATTCCTGCTGGTGCTGAGAAGGCATGCCTAGTTGGGTCTGCCTGTTGTACGGCCTCGACGGACGCTACTTCCATCGTTGGAGGGATGTATGATTATGGAGTGGCTTCCTCCACTTGTATCCTTTTCATATAAACCTCCCTGGTCCATCATTTTCTTGTCAGCGTCCATAGATCGGAGGGAAGTGATGACACCCGTTCGAGGAAGCATAAATTTGAAATGAGACAGGGAAAATAGAGCATACCTTTGTCCTTTTCGACACAATCAAATATTTGTTCGTTGATGGATTATGGAGTAAGGGCTAGCCTCAAGCGATCAACTATTTGGTTGTGAGATGTTGGCAGCAGGTTTCGTTTAACAAATGTATTCCAAAGCCTCACCTCTGGTCTAAGATCTCGGTAGCTAACGGACCCTCGATGTTTGCCAATATTCTATTCTACTCTTGGTAGACAGAGTTCCATCTTTATGGATTCATAGTTTGTTGTGGTTAAGGCTACGACAAAAGCGGTATGTTCATCTTTCTCGATGTGTAGGCCGAAGAAAGTGTTTATGGTAACATCTTCCACTGGGATTGCTCTATCACGGACATATATGTATGAATTGTTTGGTAGGGGTCTGTGGGCGTAGAATTTGTGAACCCAATCAATATTTTCCGGGTCTAGCAGCCTTGTGAACTGCTGCCACCTTTGGAAAATGATCTTTGACAGTATGAATGATTTTATGCCCAGATCATCGACATTGGTGTAGTGGAAGCCTTGTTCTTCCCAGATTGGTCGCGCCTTGAAATTATAGTTGTAGTCCCTTTCGACGTCTCTGGTTGCGAATCGTTTGATGTTTTGTGCTGCTTCGGCAAGATTATGTTTGCGGTGTGCCATTTTTTTGCTTGTGGAGAAGAAGAGAAGAATTTTGGGCATAGTAACTTCAAGTGAGAAAAAGTGTGAATGAAAATAACCCTTGTTTGTGTATTTATAGGCGAAGGTGACGAGTTGTTTGAGGAAGCAACGGTGTTATCGTTATCCTTGGCGTGTACGGAACGCAAGTCCAGCTGGCCTCTACTAGTGGCAGAAACGATATAGATTTGAACTTGGGCAACGAGTTTCCCGTCGAGAATTTTTTGCCTCTTGTATTGGGCTGCTTGTCTTTTTGGGCTGGTTATCTCCATGTTCCTAAATAAATGCAAATAATATAAGTAAAAACTGTGGAAATATTAAAGATTCTGAAAACTTAATTTGCGAAAAATTTAAATCTAATTCCTAAAACTAAAAACGAAAAATCTAATTCCTAAAACATAATAGTAAATAAAGGATAATAAGATAAAAATTAGGTTAATGATGGAGTGCAATAAATTGCATCTCCAACAGAAATCATCTTCCCCTTTTTGAGTGGAGGAGAAGAGGATGTCCCTATTGCTGCCTCCATATGAGGTAGTTTCTTTCTGATGTACTTATGTTCAAGGGGGATGCTGCCTCGATAGTGGCTGCTTTGGCATGTTTTGTTCAGGCAGTCTGTTTCTACATCGAAGTTAAATTCATTTTTAACTTTGATTTGTTGGCATTCATCTGCTTCTTCTAGATGCCTTAAAGCTTTGAATACATTGATTTTTACTTGTTGATCATTCACCTGTATGACCAATTTTTCTTTTTCAGAATCGATCAATGTTCTGCTTGTGGCTAGGAACGACCTTGCCAAGATGATTGGGGAATTTTCATATGCATCAAAATCTAAAATAAAAAAGTTAGCAGGAAATATAAACTTATCCATTCTTACAAGAATATCCTCAAATTTTCCTTCCGGTTGAACATAAGAGTGGTCTTCCAATTAAAGCATCATCGGTGTGGTTTTTGCCTGCCCGATACCTAGCTTCTAATACTAACTTAGGCATTAGACTAATTCTAGCACCTAAATCACATAGTGCCTTGCCGACGTATTGATCTCTGATAGAACATGATATGATAAAACTACAAGAATCTTTTCTTTTGGTCATTGCCTTATTGTGTAGCATTGCCACTCACCCTTTTATTGCGGCAACAGTTTTAAATTCCCCAATTTTCATCCTCTTGGATATAATATCCTTTAGGAACTTAGCATAGTTGAACATTTTTTTATTGCCTCTACCAAAGGTATATTTATATGTACCTGTTTAAGGATATCTAGAAATTTCTTAAATTGATACTCTTGCTTTTGTTGTTTTAGCCTTTGTGGGAAAGGTGGTGGTAAGCGCAGATCCTCAATCTTTTCATTGCATTAAAATCTTATCTGAGGTACGGTTGTGTCATCTTCTATTGCGGCATCATCGTCGGCAATATCTGTTGGTTCCTTTGCCTTAGGTTTTTCTTCAATAGCCTCTTGGGGCGCTACTATTTTAGTATTCTTACCCACTGTCCAAGCAAGCATTTCAGGGTTCTTCTGTTGTAAACCACTTCTGGTGGATATGGCTTTTCATTGCTCATGTGGGCCTATTCTAGCGACTTCAGTATCGCTGGATAGACCTCCTATGGGTCGGCTTTTCATCTACTGTGACATCTGACGTATTGTGATTTCCAGTTTTTGGAAAGCATACTCATTATTCTGCATTCTTATCTCTGCTCTATCCATGAAAGTGTCGACTTTCTGTATGAACTTATTGGTGTTGTCTATGTAAGCACCAGTCTGAGTCATGAACGTTTACAACGTATTTTCCAAAGTTTGGACACCTGATGATTGCAGCGGCGACAGCGCCTGTTGCGACATCTATTACTGAATTGTTCCGTTATTCTGCTGTAATCCAGTATTTTACACAGGTTGATGTTGCGGGTTTAGTGCATTTTTGGGGTTACTCTATGAGAAGTTCAGGTGTTACCTCCATGATGGATTATAGTTATTGGGCATATTGTTTCTATTAAAGTTTCCAACATAGAAGAATGATTCTGGTTTTTGCGGGAAGTCGTTCGAGTTGTGATTGTCACCACATGTTTCATAGAAAACAATGATTTCTTTTACTTCTCGAACATGACTCGACTTGTTCAAATCCTTAACCATGTTTTTCAAGGCTGACAGTTGTGCTAAGATAAACTCGAAAGAATCAGTATTTGTCATACCTTGCCTTGTTATGTCGCGTCTGGTTGTTGGGTGTTGATAATCGTTCTTTTCTAACCTGTCCACAATCTCTAGACTCTTATGGGGTGGGCGGTCTAGTAGGGTGCCATTTATGGAAGCGTCAAGCATCATCCTTGTAGGAGTGTTTACTGCATTGTAAAAGATTGATACTTGATTCCACTCGGGAAAAACGTGCATGGGACATTTTCTATATAATTCTTTGTATCTTTCCCAAGCCTCATACATAGATTCGTCTTCTTCTTGCCTAAAGGATGTGATATCGTTTCTAAGTTTGTCAGTCATATTGGTATAACTGAATCGGTCAAGAAAACTTTGACATAGTTTTGTCCATGAATTCAACGATCCTGGATGGAGGTTGTTTAACCAAGATTTTGCCCTATCCCTCAGTGAATAGGGGAACAGTTTCAGCTTAAGGATGTCAGCTAAGACTCCCGACAGCTTAAACGAATTACAGATTTTCAAGAAGGACTTAAGATGCTACCGAGCATCTTCATTGGTTGATCCCCCAAACTAGCCTAGGATGTTGATCATGTTGAACAAGTCCAGTTTTAGCACAAAGTGTCCTGCCTCTATATTAGGCATCACAACGGTAGGAGTTAATCTATCCAAATCTTCCTCCAAATAATTGCGGATGGTACGTACGCATTCCTTTCTTGGAAGGTTTGTTGGGTCAATAACTACGAATGCGTTGTGGTTGTCTGCCTCGGCGGCATTCATACTAGCGTTATTTTGCTGGCCATTTACAGAATTCATTCTTTCGTGTAACCTACATTTCAGACTTCGTGTTGTTATTTCAATTTCTGGATCGTAAGGGTATTGGTCAATCGACGGATTAGACCTGGTCATACACAGAACAACCTTAGTAAGTTAAAGAAAAATTAAAACTAAATAAAAAAGAAAAGAAAAGGGTGTAGAAATAATTAGAAGTAAAATTGAGTGTCAGTCTCCTGCAACGACGCCAAATCTTGTGAAGGCTCGGAAGTCCTTTAATTTTCATATTTCACCAAATTATAATATTTTAGGTTGTCGAACCCACATAGACTGTGTCGACTTCACTACTACTTAAACCTGCACATATAAAAATAAAGACACAAGTAGTTTATTGGTTTGGAGTAACTAAATTAACTACTTAAAATCTAAATAAACGAAGAGAATAAGAATGATAAAAGTGAGGTCAGGTTGAGTGCTTTGTAGAGGGGAATCCAGTTGTATTATTTATCCACTTATTAATGCAATGGGTTGATTTTCCACCTCGGCGGGTCACACTAAGGGTCACCGCAGCTACCTAGGCGGGGTTATGCCTTGTCGACAATTCAACTTTCCATAGTTCGACAAAGCATCCTTGTATGTTTCCTCCTTATCCTTAAGCAAAGAGAACTATTGAAGTCCACGTCTTGATAATATCTCCCGGCGTGAATCAAGGATGAACAACAATCTACCACATGCGTCTTATAAGTCATTAAAATCCTAGGCGGTTTATCTCTAAACTGAATTAGTCGATGCACTTGAGCAAAGATCGTATTCCCTCATTTCATGAGCCTAACTCTCCCGATATTAGACAAATTGATTTTTTTTCACACATTATCATCTCGAGCTCATATGTAAAGAAGGTTAAATGCAAAGAGAGAATAAACCATGAAAATAAGTTTTGTATTAATAAATATCAAAGATAATACAACCTTCTTCCCCAACTACTCCACAAACAACCTAAACCTCGAATGGGTTTAGAACATGGTATAGTCGGCGGCTAAGGGTTTATGCTATGGAATTCTCCAATATGATTCCTACTCCCTTAAACCTAGACCTAATGGGTGGCTTATATTGGACCAAGCCCTAGGTTAAAGTCTTCCACATAAGAGAAGAGTTATACAAGGAAAAGAATACAACTCATAATTAAACTAGGACACTTTATTCTATTTCCTAAAATAACTCTTTAATCTCGCATTGACTTTTGACCAAGGCTTGACTCCTTTAATCAAATCCATCTTTCTCTCGCTTTATGTCTGCTAAGATCGATATCTTTTTCTCTCTTTGTCGAGCACCAGTTGTTATCTTTATTTTGCTGCCGCGGCCTCCAAAGTGCTGCTATGACGGGTGCTAATCTACATTTATGTATCCATCCTCTCATATGGCCATTCCTACGATGTATTTCCTATCTAAGAAAGAAAATCATCAAATGCATCTGTTTTATGTCAAATAATAGATAAATTTATAATTTACGTAATTGGACAATGAATTATAGAAAATAAACAGAATTGTCCAATATTGTCCTTAAATCTATCCTTAATTGGCAATAAACTAGTAGAAAAATGATATAAAAAAAAGACTTTTATACACTTATCAATTATGCTCTTAAACCGTTATAGAAAGTTATGCATAGGTTTTTCATTTTTGACGAAAAAAGGAACAAGCTTGAACATAAAGACATCACCCATAAGTGTAGAAACAAAAGTCCACGTTTGCATTCATTGCTTTATTATATTTTTAAAATTATTTGTGGATGAAAAAATATATATTAAAAGATTATTATTTCGAATTTAAAATTTGAGTTAATTATATTATACGTTTCTGAGCTATAGTTTTTTTTTGAATTAGTCTTTAAATTTGAACGTTTAAATTTCATCATTGAATTATGAACTTTATTTTAAACTGGTTCTAAATTTTAGAACATTTCAATTTTATTCTCAAACTATAAATCTCATTCTAAATTTAAGCCTAAACTTTTGAATGTTTTCATTTCAAGTTCAAACTATGAACTTCATTCTAAATGGGTCTCTAAACTTTTTGATTATTTCAATATCATTATCAAACTATGAATCTCATTCTAAATTGATGCTTAAACTCTTGAAAGTTCTAATTCCAATACTAAATTATCAACATATGTTAATCATATCACATGATAATAAAACTATTACAAAAATTGTTAACTATCATGTAAACATTGATGATTATGTAATAATATGATCTGGCAAGCAAAAATTTGAGGATTAAATTAGAATTTTAAAAAGTTTCATAGACTAATTTAGACCGAGGTTATAATTTCGGGAATAAAACTAAAATATTTAAAAGTTTATAGATCAATTTACAATAAAAATTATAGTCTCAAGATGAAAATAGCACGTTCAATAGTTTAGAGAATAAGTATGTATTTTAGAAACTCTAATACAATTAATTGAATTAATTTTTTCATCTCAATTGAAAAAGTTTTATCTGATTAATCAGAATCGACCTGTATTGTACTTCTGATTTTGATAAATAAATTTCTCATGAAATTTTTTAAGATCTTTAAACTCAAACGTATTTAAATAATATCACCAATAATTGAGTTAAACTTTAAATAGGATGAAAGTTTATACAACTGTTAGATACTAGGAGTAAGTGTCGGGATCGTATTACTAATTTCAATTCAAATGTTTAATGCCTCACAAAATCAGGCGATGCCCATCATACAACAGTCATTTAGTTCACCTCTTTTGTGTTTGTTTCAATGCATTTCAGCAGCAGTGCCAACGACTCTTATTTTGGAGATCACCACCTTCCTAAACTCAGCAAGCTTGTCAGTATCAAGTATAACATCCTTCACGACGGAATGGGAGATGAACCTATCGGCCCAATCAACCAGGCAGAGAGTCTTGCTATCATCAAACAATTTCATCTCAATGAATCTCTTAGTCACTCTAAGCCACACCAAGAAGCTCCCGAACGCAAAGAAATTCAGGAAAGTTCTCTTCCTTACTTGTGCTACAATTTTAGATTCATTTAAACTTGTTCATGCCTTAAAAGATAAAGTTTATAATGTATTGCATGCTGATATGTGAAATATTTAAGTTATACTACTTATTAGATGTGTTTAAGTATGTATATATGATGTTAAGTTTGTTTTAATGATTGGTTTTATAGTGTTTGTAATGTTTCTAACTTATTTATAAGTTCATGTGTGTTATTGAATAATTTTGCAAATGTTTACACCTTGTATTTATTTTTCCATTGAGTTTACACTACTTTGATTGATTGTTGTTATGTTTACATATAGGTACATAAGAGAAGACCAACTCCAGAGAGTGTATACAACTAAACTCCAGCTCAAGAGAGTGTATACAGCTCAACATTAGCTGAAGAGGGTTTATGATCTCAACATCAACTCAAGTGAGTTATATTCAGCATAGAAGAAGTTCAACGGAGTGTATAAAGCTCAAAAGCATAGCTCCAAGCTCAACTCAATTCCTAACACTCTTAGCTAGTTCGTTTCAGCTCAACTAAATTTCGAGCTAAGCTCAACTCAAATTGAAGTGACCTACAACAGCTAAAACCTATCCTGCATAAAGAGTAGTTGTCCTAGGCATGCGCCATGCAAGTGAGACATACATGGCAGCCTTGTGCATATGTGTGGGTGTGTAAAAGCATGATAGCCAAACAAGACCCTTGCTTTCAAGTGGGCGGCAAAAAAGGGAAAAGGTTTAGTGGTTTCTTGTTCAAATTCAAACTTTAAACACATGTTAAATGTGTGGCTAAGGAGATTAGGCGCCTAGGAAGAGTTATTTAGCAATCAAGTTCAAAATTTTCTTTTATTTGTCGCCATATATTCAAATTCGGCAACCTCCATTTCTCTCCTATATATTTTCTAATTTTTGTAAACACAAGTGTAACCATTAATTTTATCCGAGATATTAAATCTGGATTTTTAATTCTCATTCAATTCGAATAATGGGAATTAGTTTTATTCTTAAAATTCAAAAATTGCATATATTTAATACTATTATGTTTGTTTTATCTGTTAAAACCCCAAAATATTACTATTAAGTATATTTATTATCAATTTTAAAAAATCTAAAAGATTATATATATTATATATTTTAATTTGGAAAAAACAAAAAATTATTATGCTTATATACATATTATTTCTTAAGTTAATTTTTTATATTATTATAATATTTATTATTATTTTCTTTTTTTATTATTATATTATTATTATTATATATTAAACAATAACTCAAATAAATAACCAAAGCTCAAAATTTTAATTAATAACAGTCCAAAAACAAGCTCTGAAGCTCGAAGTAAATACTTACGAGCCCATCTTCTATAACAATCAAAAACCTATTACATTTTAACCCAATTCGAGCCCATCTCAAACCCAAACCGGGTAAAACCCTAAGAAAACCCTTGCTTTCTCCATGCGTAGCAGCTCCTGGGCCATTGGGTCATCCCCTGGATCCAACGGCTAAGATCGAATCCAGATTGCCATTCCAGATCCATCACGCGCTCAAGCGCGACCGTTGGTGTAGCCTACATGCGAGTGTGACGCACGCGCCAGATCCTTCGAACTCCCCGATAACCATTCGTCTCCTTCGCCGGCCGTTCATTTCTCCAGTGGTCCCCTCCTCTCCGACGATCGTACATGCGCAAAGAAACAAAAACAAATGTTAGATTACAACCAATTTGCAGAGCCAAAACACCCAACAAGTTTCGAAATTTTCAGAAGCAAATAAGCAAAAATTGGCAAGAGATTAGCACAAAAAAATCAGTGAATTCCAGAGTATAATTTTAGACGAATCACAACAAAATTCCAACAGAATCGTACGAGCATATCAACAGCACCAATAGAAATTTCTTAGGCTTTTTTCCCTTGTAATTTTTTGGCTATAAAACCGAATCAAAGCCATATTCTAAGAGGTTCCACCTCATTGTTTTGAATCAATACAACTAAGTATTTGAGGTATATCCTCTTAGTTTTTGCATGCATAAAAGAAAATTATAAAGAGATTAGTTTTTTTACCTTCGTTGAGTCGAGAAGTCAAGTCTTGTACTATCTTTGAATTCTCCGGCGATAAGCCCACGGTCTTTAGGCCATTTAAAAGGTGAGCCGAGAACGAAAAAAGGCTTAATCGTTCTCTCCTTTTCATCAAATCGAAGCGAAAAAACTATTTTTGTTTTCGGTTTTGGGAGAGAAAACAAATAATTTGGCTTTGTTTTCGAAAGGAAGAAGTTTTTTTTGAGTTTTGGCTTTGATTTTCGAGTTTTAAAATTGAAAAGGAGTTTCTTTTAGAATACGAATAGTTTGACCATGTTCTGGGTTTCTCTCAACGGTTTTTAGAAATGAGGGTGAATGTTCATCCATTTTCCAAAAAAGGATGAAACTTTCAGAGAAAAATGTTTTTTTATTGATTTCGATTGAAAGAATGAGGGAAAGGGGGAGTGTTTAATTTTGTGTTTGTTTTTTTATATTAGTCCCTCGCTTTAAAATTGGTTTTTTCGCATCATAAATCCCTCCGTGGTTTTGTTCTAACCCCCGTAGTCCCCGAATTTCTTCCTAGTTTTACAATTTGGTCACAAATTCAGTCAACAATCTTTTTTTTCACAAATGGGTTAATTGTTCTTAGCCCCTCCGTGTCTTGTATTAAGCTTTTTAACCTTTCCCCCTTTTGAAATAAGTCCCGAGGTCCCTGAATGTTTTCCATTTCTTTTAATTTGGTCTCTGATCGAACCATAATCCCCTTTTAACAAATGGGTTAGTTGATTTTGGGTCCTCCGTTTTTTTAACCCTTTCCCTTGGTTAAAACACTCTCCAAATCCTCATATTTTGTATTGTTTTTCAATTTGGTCCTTGTTTCCTTTTAAATTTTAACCCACACATCATTTATTTTATTTTGCATTCGTGTATCATGTGTTTTATTATTGTACAAATTTTTATTTTGCATTTTGTATAGTTGCCTTATTATATTTTGTTACATATGTCATGCATACTTTTAACTTATTCCTCTTTATGTATATGCTGTCATATTCTGTACATATTGTGCCTTGTTATGTATTTTATATACATGTATTTGTATGTTTATTTTTGCTTAATCACACCTCTTTAATTAATGAATTTATTAGTAACTTCTTTATTCGGTCGTAACGGGCTCGCCTCACCAAACATAATGGTGGCGGTGTATGCATTATCTTCGGATAAAGATACGGTAAAAATAAAATAAATTCGAGTCTTAAACAAACCGTAAGCAATTAAAATATAATCCATAGCATTAATCAAAATAAAATTCAACATAGAAGTCAAAGCGTATTACTGGGAATAAAGACAAAGGTTCATAAGTTCAAATACTAAAGCATGACGCGGAATGAAAAATTCAATTTTAATCCTAAAAAATAACTAGTCCTAAAAGCCATAAGCAAAAAACTAAGAAATCTAAGAGATCTACTCATCTCCAGCATCACCCTCATCATCAATGTTTCCATCATCTTCTTCATCAACATCCTTGGGAGCATTAGAATGGCGCCACTCATCATGGAAAGTTCCAAGAGACATCCTCAAAGAGATATGTTGAGCTCCGATATTTTTTAAGCGAGTATCCATTGAGTCAAGACGACCATCCATTGTGTTGAAAGCTCATTGTTTCACTCTTACTTCTCTAAATGATCCTAACATTCTATTTACTATTTTAGTTAAGGTAAAGGCTCCAAGAGTCTCATCGTTGAAATACTCTCCTGCTAGTCAACCCAAAGTCAACCTTCTTTGGTTTGTTGCGTATCACCTATCACACTAAGGCCTACCAGACTTTGACTTCTAGTTTCACATTCTTTTGAATTTCAATTCTTCCGTGTATCTCTGGTATTTGGAGAACATCAAGCCCTTCAGCTTGCTTGGATCATGGGGAGCTTACTTTACTTTTAGTCTTTATTTGGAGGGAAAGTAGCACCACAAAGAGCACCACCACCTTAACAAAGGGCTTATGCGAAACAGAGAACCGCTTACCTGAGAACATTGTATAGTCCATCTTGTTATCTTTCAAGCTCCTCCACAATCGACCCATACTCATGTTCTTTGGCAGTGCTTGGTGGAAAACACAAAGACCTAGTGACTCTTTATATGTAAAGGGGAGATGAGGATTTGGGCTCGCAATAAAGCTACGGTAGGGATGATTGCTTCTATTACTTGTTTCTATGGTAAAAATTATTATTCAGTAAACTTAGACTTTTACATAGAGAGTTTAAAACCAAATCGGGGAACTAAATTGTTTCCATTCCCTAAACTATATATTATATCTATATATACGCTTAAACCGTACTCAGATTAAATGGGAAAAGGTTCAGAGTGCTTACCATTCTTTGTGGTTGCTTATTCGATCCTAAAAGTGGATTAAAAGCTCCTTTAGGATAAGAATTTTATAGCTAATCAATAAGCAAGGACTCGCTCAGTACATAGACCTAATGGAAGAGATATATTCCATCTCGAGTGCAATGGTTGACGGCATCAAAACCGGTATTCATTTAATTTCCCAAGCTTGCAAATTGATATGTGAGAAAAGCCATAAGCTCGACATTGGGAATAATTTTGGTTGATCGGTTCGGGATCAATAGGTTGAGTAGGAGGTTCCTCTCCTCGAACCCATTCGCCTCCAATGAATTCAAAGTGAGAACACTTTAGGGAGGTGTCACCTATTGACTCCTTAACCGTCTACATGAGGTTATAAGAGCAACAGATCCTCAAATGCACAAAGAGAGCACTTAAAGAACAAGGATAAGAGAATGATCAAAGCTGTGGGGTGTTACGGTTTTGAGCTTACCAAACATGATCGGAAAAGATGATTTTGGTGAGATTGTAACGTTTACCTTGACGGATGCAATTGATCCAAAAAACATTGACTTGATGGATCCAAGTAGCAAGAACTCGAACGTTCAACAATGGTGAATTTATGTTGCTAGAATCAAAATGATAACGCTAAACTCGAAAGAACCTGCACAATCTATTGAGCAAACCCGAAACAGATATGTTTAACGTCAAAGGAATTTGACCCTCTAGATAGCGATCTAGAAACCCAAAGTATCAAAATTTTGAAAATCAAAAACAAGTTTGAAAGTTAGAATGTTCTAAAACAAACCAAATAAGAGAAAATCTCTCAAGTATAATTTTATTTTCATAGTGTGTATACTTGTTGTAGCGATCCTTTTAAAAATTTAAAAATTAATAAAAATTTATAAGAATAATAATAAAAAGGAGGGAAAAAGTAAAGAGGGGTCACTTCGAACATTAGGTTGAAATCGGGAAAATTAAAATTTAGGTTTAAAAATTTAGGAATTAGGGTTTGAAAACAACCTAAAAGATTAGGAATTTAAAAAATTAGGGGAAAAGATTAAAAAATGGGTTGGAGTCGCCACTGATAATTCTAGTAGACCGGACACTGTAAAAAATAAGAGATTCGTTAAAAATTGGGTTCGAGAGTCGGTTACGATTTAAAACGGTACTAGCGTTAAAAACCGCCCAAAAGTTGGCACCTTTACCAGAATATCGCTTAATTAATTTTGGACTTTTATGATTTAATTGCTTTCTTTATTAGTTCATTAACTATACCTTTTGTATCATTGATTTTAATCTAACAAAAAGGGGAGGAGTGTTTAAAACAATTTTTTCAAGCCTATGCAATTATTTAGGGTGAGTTTTGGGATTTTACGTTAAATTTCTTTTTTTTATATCAAAAAGTGAGAAATTTTAAAACTAAAATTGATTTTGATATAACAAAGAAGGACCAATTTGAAATAAATTTTTAAGTCCTTAACAAATTAAAAAATCATACAAATAACTTTAAGTCAAACAAAAAAAACAAAAATAATTTTCTATGTGTTTTTCAAAGTCAAACTTGTGTTTCTATTACAAATATTTTGATACTGTTGAAATTGGTTTCGATACGGCCTACAAAATTTAAACTAAGATCTTAAAGTTTTAACAAGCCTTTCGTTAAGGTCTAAGACCATTTTGATACGTTTTTAATCTGGAAAAATTTGTTTCGAAACACTTAAAGTTGGTATCAAAATATGCGTTTTGATACAACCATTTGTTGTTCCGATACCATCCTGTATTTTATGAAATTAATTAAAAATTCAAGGTGTTTTGATACACCGCATTAATGTTCCTTTATCAGGTCAATTTTCCTAACAACTCTTTGAGCTCTAAATGTTTTTAATTGTTGTTTGACAGGTAAACTTTAAAAGTTTTTAACCCGTTTTTGAAATGGTCCTATGAGCATTTCGATACCATTTTAATAGTCCCAAAACATTTCGATACAACTCTATAGTTGTTTCTATACGCCCCTTGTTTTAAAGATAGACCATTTGATAAACTTACATAGCGTTTCGATACACCTATTAAATGCACACTATTGGGACCGCCAGCGCACCCCATGGCACAGCGGAACAAAACTACGAAGGTCTTTTCAGTGATCCATGTACGTTTAATTCAAATTTGGGAGGAAGAGATGCGATGACTTACATTGGGTTCCTGTATAAGCAAAAAAAACAACTGGATATGCTACAGTCATGATCGTTTAACAATCTAAATTTTTTGCCCCTACGAATATCGCCTTGGCCTCTACTCATTTCACCCGGTTGAGAATAAAAATCGAAAACTATTTTGCATGATTTTAGGTTTTAAGAATTTGGGATTCTCAAACGGCTGCTAGAACAGAATATCCCTTATATATGTCTCACCCAAGATATTAGGATTTAATTCTGAATTTGTTAGGGGAAATATTTATTTTAATTATTTCCTTAAAATTCGAGAACTATATTTAATCCAATTTTGAAAAAGGATACAATTACTTAATTGTGTCCTTTGATTAAATTCGGAATTAAATATAATTTACTTATACATATATATTTATTACTCCATTTTCAACCATTGGGTGACCCTATAGGCTCATTGTAACATTAGTAATAATATTAGAAATATTCTAATATTACAAACAATGAGTGACATCTAGCAATATATCATTGTCACAAAGTTACAAGAGATCATGATTCGATGTGCTATGTCCATGACCAACTTGTATAGCCTATTTAATGTTTCTTGATATCTAGAGTGAACTATTGTTAATGAATAATTTGTGATATCTCATCTCAACTTATTCAAGCATGACCATGCATTTCTAGTCTTACTCACTCATGTGGCTTGTGATATATTTCCTATTATGTAGGAAGGACAAATCCTATCTTGATCATTCATATCTCACCATATACATTATGATATGTCCAATGTTATTTACAAAAGTATACTTATGGAGGGAAGATGAAGGTCTAACATCAAATTAATGATCCCAACAAATTCAACGGTTAGAATTCAATAAGAATGTATAAAAACAAGCAATTCAAGCTGCAACAACTTTTAAACCTTAAGCAAACATCCAAGCATTCAAATCCATCTCCAAGCACTTCAATGTCAAATTCTTGCCACCCAACTCGTTCAATCTTTCTGCTAGAGAACCATTTTATTGTCTTTGATCTTTCTTGTAATCATTGTGAGATTAAGTCAATCTTTGGGGTAGAAAGATTGACTTGTTTATAAAGGTTATCCATTGAACCTAGAAAAAGGTTGAATTCTTAGTGAATTGGATTGAAAATTCATAGTAAGAGCTCAGGTAGTAGATGTAGAGCTTGTTCTAAGTTTGAACCACTATAAATTCTTATAGTCTAAAAATGTTTCCAATTTTCTCAAAATTGTCCCAAAAAGTTTAAAGTGCCAATTCACCCCCTCTTGGCCAAATCACATTATTGATCCACTCAACATAATTTATTTATGGCTCGATTTATTGATTATCATTTTAATGAGTCACTTTACCCAACATTATGGAGAAAAATAAAATAGCCAAAAAAAGAAATAAGTTAGAATGAATTATCATTTTCTTAGTGTAATCCATGAATTCAACAATGTGAACTATAAGTTCAAAAAATAATTTATTTAGCAAATCAATTAAGAAATGATTTCGCTAACCCTAACAGAGTGATTAAGTCATATATACCAACTATGAATTTTCCAATTAAATTTGATGTCCCGGAAGGATAAACTCTAGTTGCTAATGTGTCTAACTTACTCGTGAAGCGTGGTAGACAAGTAGGTTCCAAAGATAAAAACCTCGAAAAAGAGTAGGATCTATATTTTATGATAGTCTGATCGAGCAATCAATGCATTATGAACATATCTAAAAGAGATTAAAAGGTCTCCAATAGAGACATTACCGTGACTCAAGTACCTGAGAATAAAGAGATCTCAATAGATTATGTCATATTTGATACTAAGTGGAATTAAAAGTAAATCAACATCGATAATATATTTACATGAAATGTAACAAAAAAGATTTTATTTGATGATATGGATCATGAACCATAGTCAATTGGGCCATGTAAACAAATAAATCATTGAACAACATGGAAAGCCATTGAGGCGAAACTAAAATATCTTTCGAGAAGAGAACTATTTGGGCCTATAGCCTATACATAAAAATATGTAAAAGGTCGTGGATATAAATTAGCCTTTGTGAGAAAGAGAAATTAAGAGATATAAGCTCTTTTGGTTGCACAAGAATTCTCACAAAGAGATAAAATCAATTATGAGGAAAATAAATTCCTTGATGGTGGATGCAACTACTTTTATGTTTTGATCATTCTGGAAATAAATAAAATTACTCAGTTTCCGCATAATAGATGTTGTTACATCATATTTGTATGGTCCTCTTGATAGAAATATTTACTTAAAACTTTCGAAAAGATTTAGATTGTCAGAAGCTGTTAATTCAAGTTCTCGAGAACATTATTCAAACATATTGAATATATATTTTTATGTCTTGAAACAATTTAGGCGTATTTGGTATTATCGCCTCATTGAATATTTATTAGCAGAATGTTATATAAATTATTTAATTTTCTCCAGACATTTTTAGTAAGAGGTTTAGCTCTGAATTTGTTATTGTTGTGTATGCAAATGATTTGAATATCATTGAGATTCCTGGAGAGATCTCCTTAACGATGGAATCATTGTACAACAATCGACATACAAAGAAAAAATGTTTAAAGAGACTTTAGATGCATAATGCATATTCATTGATCACCCTTCTGGTTGCTAGGTCTCTTAATGTAGACAAAGATCCATTCCGCCTCAAAAAAAAGGGTGATGATATTCTTGTTCTAAAATTACCATATATACATTATTTGATCTAGAATCATCGTATCTTAGTTGGTCCAGAAATATTATTTAAGTGCTACGAGATCATTACCTTTAAATAGTTGTTATGCATGAGCCAAAGTTAAAATATGTGTTTGGCTAAATAGAACTAGAAGATATGTGAATTGCTTTCACAAGATAAAATGCAATCTATATTTTGTGGAGATAATATAAAATTTATATCTCAAGGTGGATACATCAAATGCGATAAAAAAACATTTCTTTAAAGTTTTGTCCCTCGTGATCTTTAGAAGAATAATATTCAATTAAACTTGATTTATCTTGAAAAATTGTAATTTTTTGTTTTTATATATTAAGTCAGGTCAAATTTTGATCTTGACGAGAATGTTAATTTCACCTTGTAACCCCCTCGACCCGGTCTAGACATAACCTGACTCGAACGAGCTACACGAGAAATACCGAGTCTAATCCGAAAAATCGCCCCGATAAACAACCTTAAAAATTAAACAACTATTTTTTTCTTTTAACTTATTTCGATACTTTATTTTGATCCTACATGTCCATGTATATATTATATTTAATTTCAGCGGAAACAAGTAAGGAATGAGTATTTTAATTATTGATAAATAAATAAATAAAATATGTAGACAATATCATTAATTAATAAATAAATAATTTATTTTCTAAAAGATTTATTTTTTTCATGTACACGTCATAGCATGTCTTAAAGTACAGTAATTATTGATAATGAATCTTGACTACTTGATTCCACATGGCATACCATTTTTTGGAATATACTAAAGGATTTCCCTATCCTATGTATGCCACATGCATACGATAATGATGCTTTATTAGGTAACTATTTGAATTTTACACCTCAATTAAAAAAATATTTAAATAAAATACTTTCTTCCTAAACCCTAAACCCCATTCAATGCTTCATACTTTCTTCCTACCGAAGTTACATCTATATAAACCCTATTCTCCTCCATCTTTTATCATCCATTTCAACCTTGGAAAACTCTTTGAAATACTTTCATGGATAAGCTTGTCGTCCTAGCATTTTTACTCACTCAATTCTTCACTTTTCTACTAGGGTACTTTGTGAATGGTACTCCCATAACATCATGTAAACAAGTCAGAAACAGACGCCTTCTTGCCGATGGATTTCCAGGATGGCTTTCAACTGCCGACCGGAAGCTCTTGCAAACTGTTGGTGTACCGAAACCCAATATCGTGGTGGCACAAGACGGATCTGGTAACTTTAAGACCGTAATGGAGGCGGTAGCATCGATAACTGGTAGCAGCAATAGAACTGTCACCTACGTGAAAGCTGGAACTTATAAAGAGAACGTGAAAATCGAGAGTTCAACTAAGAATATAATGCTAATTGGTGATGGAATGAATGCTACTATTATTACCGGCAACAAGAGTAATCGAACCGGCTCATCAACAATTGATTCAGCTACCTTTGGTAAGCTCTTTCATGAAACATGCATAAATATTTTAAAAATCATGGTTTGAGAATAAAAAAAAAGAATTATTAAATCTAAAGTAAACAACAGTAGCGTTGATTAAAAAGTAAAAAGTTATTACGATTAAAACAAGGAAACAAATTATTATATATCATAATCATAAACAAAATAGAAGTGACAAAGACTTTTGTTGTAGTAAAATGAACATATTTTATATTATAATAAAATCATTGAAACTTTATTTCTTCTTTCAGGTGTTTCGGGTGATGGATTCATAGCTCGAGATATAACTTTCGAGAACACAGCTGAACCGAAAAATGACCAAGCAGTGGCCTTCCTTTCTAGTTCTAATTTGTCGGTCTTGTACCGTTGCAGCTTCAAAGGGTACCAAGATACCTTGTGTGTATATAAAAATCTCCAATTTTATCGTGAATGTGATATTTACGGAACCGTCGATTTTATATTCGGATTCGCCACTATTGTCATACAAAAGTGCAATATCTACATCCGTCGACCGATGAACGGCCAATCAAACACTATCACAGCAGATGGGAGAGATAATCCACAAGACAATACAGGCATAATCATCCATAATTCACATGTGATGGCGGCGGAGGATTTCAAGCCATTTCAAAACTTGTTCAAGACTTATTTGGGGAGGCCATGGGGGAATTATTCAAGAACGGTGTTCATGAAGACTACTTTAGATAATTTGATTGATAAAGAAGGGTGGTTATCATGGGAAGGACGCTCTTTAGACATCATTTACTATGGTGAGTATATGAACACTGGCCCCGGAGCCAATACTAGTGGACGGGTGAAATGGGGTGGATATCATCTTTTAAACGAAGTGGAAGCCGAAAATTTTACTGTGAAAAACTTTTTAAACGGAAATTCTTGGCTTCCTAGTACCGAAGTTCCATTTGATACTGGATTGTGATAGTTCATGTCCAAGTTAATTAGTATTGCATATATATAGGTGATAAATATAGGATGGTATAATTAAATAAAGTTGAATTTGTGGAAGAAAAAATGAAAAATTATCATATAATTCGCATTAATTTTTAGTTTCAAGAAACTGTAATGTAAATGGTTCTTCTACTATTAATCAGAATAATAAATACAATATGTTTGTCTAATTATTTCTTCTTTTTTAATATTTATTTATCTCGATTTTGTGTACAAATTAGAAATACATTAAAATATAATTTACTGTGTGTTTATTATTTATAAAAAATTATTCAATGTTGTTGGACATGTCAGTACCATAATAATTAACAACTATGTGTGTTGATTAAATAACTAAATTAATGTAATTTACTAATTTATTGATTTAATTTAGTATATTTTTAATTAAAGATTAAATTAATTATTTGGTGAAAAATTTTAAATTTAATATTCTTGAATAAAAATAATTCAAATCATTAAATGTGCCTGACGTTTTAAGATATAATTTCCCTAAATAAAATCCTAGTTATTGAAACAATTTTTTCTAATGTAATTATGTAAATCCTTGATATGTAAATATATATAATTTTTAAATGATGCAAATTAGTCCATATAGAAAATGAATGTAAGAAAACGCAATATAATTTCTAAATATGGCATCTTTATTGTGTATTACGTGTCATAAATTAGACAATCTTTATAAAATTTTACTTTATTTTATAATTTTATATTCAAAAAAATTACTTGAAAGAAAGATATTTAAGTTTTAAATATAATATCTTCATCATATATCGTTTGACATAAATTAGACAATCTCTTTATATTTTACTTTATTACCTAATCAACTTTGAACTCTCCCCTAAATAGGTCGAATCAACTTTGAACACGACAAGAATGATAATTTCACCGTCCATAAAAATTTCACTAGTATGAAAAAGAAATATTTAAGTATAATATAAATATATAATTTATTTTTAATTTACAAAATAATTTAAAATGTTTTTTTAATATTGTAATTAATTATAGTAAATGTTGATTAATTAATTTCACATTGCATGCCATTTTTTTAGTATACTAAAGGATTGGGCTATCCTATGTATGTCACATGCATACTATAATGATGCTTTATTAGATAACTATTTGAATTTTATACATCAATTTAAAAATATTTAAATCATATTATATATTTTTTAACATGAATTATTTAATTTTTAAATATAACATCTTTATCGTATGTTGTGTGGCATAGTATAAACATTATTTGAATAAATAAATGAATAAAACTTCAAAGATTTGATTTCAAATACACATCATTTATGTCCTAAATTATATTTTTAACATAAATTATATAATATTTAAATATAACATATTTATCGCATATTATGTGGCATAGTATAGATAATAAATAATGAATAAAGTTCGAAAGATTCGATTTTATCATGCACAAATCACTACATGTCATAAATTATATTTGAATTTCGACTAAAAACCCTAAACCCCATTCGGTGCTTCATATATTCTTCCCACCAAAGTTACCTCTATATAAACTATATTCTCCTTCATCTTCTATCGTCCACTTCAACCTTGGAAACTCTTTGAAATACTTTCATGGATAAGCTTGTCGTCCTAGCATTTTTCCACATTCAATTTTTTACTTTTCAACGGGGGTAACGTAATACCCAAAAAATGGGTCTAGAAGTTAGTGGGTCGGTTTAGTTTAGGTCGAGATTAAATACTTAAAAATTTATTTTTTATCAAAATAAATTATGAAAAATATCTTAAAATTCTTATTTGATATATATATTTGTCTTTGGTCAACTCAATTTTGAAAATTGACCCTTGGATCCTTAAGATTTTGAAATTAGTGACTATTTAGTAAAAATTGAAAAGTTGAGGAAAAGTTTATAAACTAAGCTAAAACTTTGAATCTTTAAGGGTTTTCGATCCAATTGTAATTTTGTTGAACTAACTTTCCATGGGCTCATTTACTTAACTCAAAACCCAAAATTTTAAAACATATAACCCAAATTACTTCATTTAATTCCTAAAAACCTATTTTATATCAAAACCTAAATCATTATTTTATTATTTTTGTTTTTTGTCCTCCCAAGGAAGAGAACAACCATCTTTTCAAACGTTTCTTCTTCAAAATGTCTTGTTTTTCACTTGTTTTCTTCTTCAAAAATCATGAAAGTCGGTTGGGTCAAAATTGGAGGTAAGAAACATTCAATCCTCTAATTTTAAAAGGTTCTGTACTAAAATTCCTAAGTTATTGTTTCGGTAAAAATGTTTTTAATCTTGTGGTTTAAGAAAAATCGGTTCTTTGATCAAAACCTATAATTTTTGTTCAAGGTTTTAATCCACTTTTTCCCTAATCCTAGACTATAGGTTTATGAGAAGTTTGTTGGGTTTTGGAGAGTTTTCAGTGAAGGTTTTTCAAGGTTTTTAAGGGTTATTGTGTTGTGATCGAAAATAAGGGATGTTTATATGTGTTTAGGAGCATTAAATCCTTTGATTTTAATGCTTGAAACAAGTCAAGAAGTGAAGGATCACGTTTTAAGGAATTTTGTTCGATATCTGTGACTTCTCAAGCAAGAAACGATTATTGGAGAGTGTAATTGAGAATGGGCTGCTACGAAAGTGTTTTAACTTTGTTTTACAAAATTTTGAGTGTGTAGGGAAGGTGTGAGAAACCTCCCTATACTCCGAAGTAAGTTTTATGTTGCTCTTTAAAAAAAGGGTTTCCTATATTGTGCTTGTTTTACTATGTTAATTGTCATGCTCGTATGATATTTTGCATAACTATTCATGCATGTGTTTTAAATGCTCAAGGGACTGTTTTTACATTGGTTTAATGCTCCCGCAGTTTGTTTTCTAAAAACATAATATATGTCGATTTACCGGTTTATGAAATTAAAGCATGAGTTAATGGGATGCGAGTAAATTATTATTGTTTTTAATGAGAAACATTAGTATTGATACTTTTTTGTGTTGGTTATTAAGTTATGGTTAATAGGGATAAGATGATCAATCATTAGGATGTGAGTGCACTATAATTACAAAATGCGTGCGTGTATTAAATGCCTTAGTGATGCATTAGATTTAGTACTTAGAATATGGTATACAGGAGTGTTCAAAAATACCCGACCCAAATGACCCGACCCGACGACCTACCTAAAAAATTCAGGTATTTTTTAAGAAAATAAAAAAATCCGGTTCGGGTACCCGACCTAAAAAAATTCAGGACTACCTTTGAATCATTGCGGGGTGTTGTCGCCTCTTCAACCCATTTGCTCACATAGTCCACTGCTAGCAAGATATATAAATCACCGTAGGATGATACCTAAAAAAATTCAGGACTACCTTTGAATCATTGCGGGGTGTTGTCGCCTCTTCAACCCATTTGCTCACATAGTCCACTGCTACCAAGATATATAAATCACCGTAGGATGATAAAAAAAGAGTCCCATAAAATCAATTCCCCAAACATCGAAAAGCTCAATCTCTAGAATGTTTTGCAATGGCATTTCGTTCATCATTGAGATATTACTGGTTCTTTGACATCTATCACATCCCTTATAAAATGCTTGAGAATCCTTGAAGAGTGAGGGCTAGTAAAATCCAGATTGAATGACCTTTGCAGCATTCCTTGATCCACCAAAATGCCATCCACACGATGATGCATGACAATAGAATAAAATATCTTTTTGTTCTTCTTCCGACACACATCGTCGAAGCAATTGGTCAGCATATTGCTTGAATAAATACGGTTCATCCCAGTAGAAAAATTTGGCATCATGCTTAAATTTCTTTTGACCCTGTCTAGATAAATCAAGAGGCAAAATATCATTAACAAGAAAATTAACTATATCTGCATACCAAGGTAATATTGTAGCATATAAAATTTTCTCATCAGGGAAATTTTTTTCAATCTCATAATCTTCTCCTCGATTATCTGATTTTCTAGCCTAGATAAATGGTTTTCAAATTGATTTTCAGTTTCTTTTTTATCCTTTATTTCTATGTCAAATTGTTGTAACAAAAGTATTCACCTAATAAGTTCTTAAAATCTTTCTTAGTCACTAGGTATTTGATAGCAGAATGATCAGTGTGCATTATTATCCTAGTTCCTATCAGATATATCCTAAACTTATCAAAGACAAATACTACAACAAGTAACTCTTTCTCAGTAGTGGTGTAATTAATTTGACCATTATTAAGAGTTCTACTTGCGTAATAGATAACATGGAAGAGTTTACCTCGTCGTTAACCTAGTGTTGCGTCCATTGCGTTGTCACTTGCGTAACACATCAACTCGAATGGTTCAGTCCAATCGGGTGTATAATAATTGGAGTTGAGGTAAGTTTCTTCTTTAGTTCAGTAAAAGCACTGTGGCATTCCTCATCAAAGACAAATGGTTGATTTTGCTGTAGCAAATTGTAGAGTGGCTTAGAAATCTTCGAGAAGTCCTTGATAAACCTCCTATAGAAGCCTTGTCCCAAAAAGAATCTAATTCCTTTCACTGTGGTTGTAGGTGGTGGCTTCTCTATCAACTCAACTTTTTCCTTGCCAACTTCAATTCCTTTGCTTGAAATTTTGTGCCCCCAAACTGTACCTTCCGTAACCATAAAATTGCATTTTTCCCAATTGAGCATAAGGACGAGCTCTTCACAGTGTTTAAGTAATTTGACCAGGTTGCCTAAGCATTTTTCAAATATTTCTCTAGACATAGAAAAATCATTCAAAAATACCTCCAAGAATTCTTCAACCATGTCTGAAAATATTACCAACATGCAACATTGAAAAGATGCTGGGGCATTCCATAACCCAAGTTACATTATTCGAAAAGCGTAAGTTCCATAAGGACATGTGAAGGTTTTCTTCTCCTGGTCCTCTGGTGCTATAGCAATTTGGTTATATCCAAAATAACCATCGAGGAGCAATAATAAGACTTTCTCGACAATCGATCCAACATTTGATCGATAAAAAGAAGGGGAAATAATCCTTCTTTGATTCTTTGTTCAGCTTCCTATAGTCCACGCAAAAGCGTCAACTTGTAACTATCCTTGTCGGGAGAAACTCATTGTCCTCATTAGTGATTACTTTAGTGCCTCCCTTCTTAGGAACACAATGCACAAGACAAACCCATGAACTGTTAGAAATTGGGTATATGATTCCTGAATCCAACCACTTTATAATTTCTGTCATCACTACCTTCTTCATTGTTAGCTTCAGTCTTCTTCGGGGATCAATAGAATTGTTGTGGCATTCTTCTATCAGGATCTTGTGCACGCAGATTGTAGGACTGATGCCCTTAAAATCAACCATAGCCCACCCTAGAGGTTTATTATATTGAGATAATAAATTCACAAGACTAAGATCTTGGTTAGGATCTAATCTATAACAAATAATCACTAGAAGAGTATTATGAGATCTCAAATAAACATATTTCAAATATGATAGTAGTGGTTTCAAGTCTAGAGATGGTGCATGTAAAAATGATCATTTCGAAGGAATAAATTTAGAGAAATCAATTGATTCGAACTTCGTACCTGGTCTTGGCTTGAAATAGCTAAGTTGTTGTAGCTTCAGATAAGCTTTTTCTTGTTCCTGATCATGCTCCTCCAACAATTTTACAAAGTCTTTCATTTGTGGAGAATTGTCACAACAAAAAAGTCTAGATTTTCATCTTCAATTGTTGTGTAGCATTTATCACCACTATACAATGACATTCTTCATTATCATCCATGTACTTGAGAGTGTTGAAGACATCGATAGTCATGGACCGGTTTACCACTCGCATTGTGAAGCCTCCCTTTTCACAGTCAATGAGAATTCGACCAGTAGCAAGGAATGGTCGTCCCAAGATGATGGGTGATTTGTAATCAACTTCACAATCTAGAATGAGAAAGTCCACTAGAAACATGAACTGGCCCACTTTTACTATCACATCTTCCACTTTGCCTTCGGGTCAGATATAAGAATGGTCCGCCAATAGTAAGATGACAATGGTTGGCCGTGTACTCCATATACCAAGCTTCTTGAATATTTCTTTGGGCATCAGATTGAAACTCGAACCGAGGTCGCATAGTACCTTGCCCACAAAATTGTCTCATATAGAGCATGAAAAAATGAAATTGTCAAGATTTTGCTTTTTCATAGAAAGCTCAATCTTCCCAGAATAAAACTCAGATGCTATAACAATTATTTTATAGTTCTCCATTGTTCTCTTCTTTGTAATAATTTCTTTCAAAAACTTTGCATATGAGGGAATTTGATCAATAGCATCTAAAAACAAAATATTTATAAAAATTTTGTTTAGAATACTTAAAATTTTTGAAATTGAAGATCCTCTTTGTGTTGCAATAATCATTAAGGGAATGGTGGTGAGGGTCTTACGTCCTCCAAAGGTTGCACCGGTACTGCTTTTGCTGCAGTATTTGCAAGCTTCTTACCAAATATGGTGGGGGTCATAAACTTCTTTGTAGAAGCCAAGAATTCTTGCAGCGAAGCTTCCAAAGAATTATTGTGATTTTGATGAACTGTTCCTTGTTCTCATTTTGCCATGGCATATTCCCTTGAAAACGTTGGACTCCTTGTTGTGTTGTCATGGGTTGCTGCCTATTAGAGCTGCTAGGTTGAATTGATACTTGATTACCTCAAGAAAAATTAGGATGTTGTTTCTACCTTGGGTTGTACGTGTTAAAATAGGGTTGTTGGAATTTTTGTTGAAGTTTATAACATAATGTGTAGACTCTAGAAGACTTGGGCAGTCTTTATCGAAATGAATTCCACTATAATGCACACAGCTCAATGCCTTAGCTTCTTGTACCTCACTGGGGTGTTGTAGATTTTTCAACATATTTGTGATAGCAGAAAGTTGTGCTGAAACAGAATTATTATCGTCGAGCTCCAGCTTTTCTTGAGTTTTTCTTCCTATTCCAAGTCTTGTAGTCGGAAACTGATAATAATTGTTGGCTATTATATCCAAAGTATCAAATTCTTCTTCAGGTGACTTATCCAGCAATATCCCATTTGCTGAGTGTTCATGTTGGGTGGATTGTATCTTGCCAAGAAACTTCTGCACAAAGCTATCCACGACTCTATGGAACCGGCTGGAATACCATTAAACCATTCTCTGGCCCGGTCCTTTAAAGAATATGGAAATAGCTTGAGCTTCAACACATCCTAATGCACTCCTTGTTGGCGGAACAAATCACAAACCTCCAAGAAAGCAAGAATATGTTGTCGAGCATCCTCGGGAGGAGATCCTCCAAACTATCCCATCGAATTGAGCATATTGAACATCAAAGGCTTGAGCTCAAAGTGGGTTGCTTGTATCTTTGGTGTCACTATCCCAGAATTGAGGTCATCCAAGATCAGTGTCAAGTGATATCGAATTGCCCTTGGTCTTACAACAACTTCAGGATTTGTTGCTGCATTTCAATTCTGAAGATCCTGAGCGTCTAACATGGTTCTTCTTCTTCATTGCTTTCACCTACCTTTTTCTAAAATACCTTTTGATTTTTGGATTAATGGTTTGAGGGATTCTCGCAGATTAACTATGGGCATCGAATAACCAAAAACCTATAAAGAAAAATAAAGAAAACAAAGATTAAACCAAAATAAAAAAATAAAACAAACAAAATAAAAAGTATAAAAACTATGATTAAAATTTGCCTATTGCCTTAATCTCCGGTAACGGTGCCAAAAACTTGTTGAGCGTGTTGTGTGCGTATAATAATGATGATTCTCGTGCAAGTATACACATCGAACAAGTAATAATGTGTGCGAGTGAGATCTTTCCCACAATAACTCCATTTTTCATGTTGGTCTAGCTTTGTCTATCCCTAGATCTAAGCTACCCGAATCCCTTAGCTATGAAAATTTCCCGAGATCTCTTACAAACCAAGGTTTATATAAAAATGTGTTAGCTTTCATGAACAAAATACTAAATAAAACCATAAAAAACAGTAAAAACATTCATTTAAACAAGATAAAATCATCCATAACAAACCTAAGTCATACTAATTTAGTTCATGGCTAGGTTTACCAAACTATTCAACATTCCGTCTTTGAAATAAATTTTCAGCAACAAGAAAAGAGGTAAAGCATAGTGAAGAAGAAGTACGTCTCAAATGCTTTGATCGTGAGGTTTCCTAGCTTCCCGCTTCTCCCGAAGTCTTGCAAATCCCTTGCTTGAAGCTCTCCAACAATGGTGGTTCAACTCAAGGTAGAAGATGAAGGGAAGTGGCCACCTTTCTTCTTTATTCTCCCTTGTTGCTCTCATTAAAGTTCACTCCTTTTACTACTCTCTAATCTGCTCTCGCTTTTGGCTCTTAATTCCTTTCTTGCTTCATGCTTGTTGAAGGAGGCTTGGTATTATATATATAGGAGGCTTCTAGGGTTTTGTTCTCTAAAGATGCAAGGAATATTCCCTGATAATTCTATAGAGAATTGCAGCAATGTACAAGAGAAATGCAACTGGCCTGGAATTCACGCGTAAGGACAGTGGGCAGTAGGTTTTTCTTTTCTACAATTCTATTTGTTACGCCCACAATGCTTATAGCATCTTGAAGTCCGATCCAACACTAATTATCTTATAGCATCTCTTCCGTTCTTTACCTTTTGCCCCAGCAATCTGCATACCACCACCAAAGAAATACCCTTCAAAGCAACATCTTTTAAAATAAACGAGAAAATAAAATAAAAACTTAATCTAAATACAAATGCAAATAAAATGCATTTAAATGTAATGCAAATGAACTTAAAATCAAACAAAACCTTAAGTAAAAGGGTATAAAATATACGCTTTTTAGAGCGTTAATATTTATATCATTATCAAATAACCTAGTATACCATTTATTTGCTAATCAAATCATATAATCAAGTATTTCGTGCAAAACTAGTAATCCGAAGATAATTAAGATCACTTAAGCATACATTCCAAATCATGCAATTCGTTTGCAATGAACATACCATTTGGGTCATTCTTAGATCACAAGCTAACAATATGGTATTTCTTGACAATTAAATAAATGAAATGGTCAATCCTATGAACTAAACAACCTATTAAAGTATGGTTTCATTCAATGCAAAATCAAACTAGATGCAATTTCATTTACTATATCCATTTGAATCAAAACTATTTACATGTTTACTAAATCATTCGAACCATTGTGCCCATTTATGACCTTGACTAACATTTTGAACCAACATCATCTTTATATAAAAACTTTGTTATTAAACAACAAGCTTCAAGACCAATTCATGTGAGTCATTTCAACCTTAACATGCTATCTATCCAAGTTGCATACCAGTTTCTATTTAGACATCACTTAATATCATTCCTTGTTCTATTAGCATTATCACTAAGTCTAGACTAGCTATCAAGCATATTGTCACGGGGCTAGGGTTCTATTAGCGGAACCGTGCGGCCTTAGTCGCGAATCTCTTCGATGGTGCGGCTAAGTCAGCCTAAAATTCCAAGAGAAATGCTTGGATAAGCATAGCGGAAATAATAGCAAGGCAAAAGAAAGATGAGAGAAAAGTGTTGCTTTCTATTACTCAAGAGAAAAGTGAAGAATGAAGTGATTTACAAATGAAAGTGAAGCCACTATTTATAGGCTGGCTAGCTACGATCTAACGGTTACAAAAGAAGTAAATCGATGGCTAAGATTAATCTAAGACAAGTAATAATGGAAGGAAAATCATGGTTGGTGAGCTTTCCTTCAATGCATGGATGAATGTTGATAGTTTCTATAAGTGCTGGGAGACACCTTCCTTGAATCAGGGGATTTGGTTGGTGGCTCCTCCATTCCATGTATAATCTGGTCAAATGGGCATTCACCAAGTGAGTTGGCCGGATGGGCTTGAGAAAGGCCCAAGATTTCAAATAGAAACACTTGGGCAGCTCGCAAGGTATCGGGCTCGGTCTGGGTGGTAAGGCCCTCGGACCCCGGGTGCTGCTGGAAGATGCGGGCAATGGGTTCGCCCCTCGGTAGGATGGTGTGGGCGCGGCTCTCGCCCCTTGGTTGCGCATGATTGGTGCTGCTATCGGCCCGCACGGGTGGATGAGTGGTACGGATGTTGGGCTCGGCTCCTTGGTGTACACGTCGGGTGCTGTCCTTGGCTCCTTGGTGTGCACGTCGGGTGCTGTCCTTGGCTCCTTGGTGTGCACGTCGGGTGCTGACTTCCGCCCCATGGTGTTGGGTAGAAACTATGGTGTCCGACTCGGCCCTTAGGGGTACGGCCTCCTCGGTCATGTTGGCCCCTTGGTGTGCGGCCTCCTCGATCATGTGGTGGCGGGGTGTGACATTCTCCCGCACTAAATTGAGCGACGCCCTCGTCGCTCGGCTTTGATGGAACTCAGCTATCTTGTCGTTGAATTGCCATAAGTCCTCGGTAAGTTCCCAACTACCTTCAGTTTCGGGAAGTCCCTTCCAAAGCACAAAGTATTTGTGCCTTGGTCTATATCCGGGTCGTCGGATAACTCGATCCGCCAAGATGTCTTGCGCCTCCTTCTCGTAGGAGACCCTGACTCCAACTGTTGCTCGGCTGGATATACTCCTCTCCGGGTCATCATCATCCTCATAGAAGGGCTTTAGCATGCTGATGTGGAAAACTGGGTGGGCTCGAAGCTTTGCCGGTAACTCCAACTTGTAGGCCACCTTGCCTACTCGTTTGACCACCTTGTATGGTCCCTCGTATCTTCTCACGAGTGCCCTGTGAACAGAAGAATTACGAAGTGTTAGATTCAATTTAGCGAGGACTAAGTCTCCTACCTGAAACTCCATGTCTCTGCGCTTTTGATCCGCCCACTTCTTGTTCCTCTTCTGAGCCTTGTGTAGGCAAGCTTCGGCTAAATCTCGTTGCTCTTGCCAGGCTTTTGTGAAATTAAAGGTTGTGGGATTTGGACCCTCATACTTGGTCACAATCGCATCGGGAGTGTACGGTTGTTGCCCATTTACTATCTCGAATGGGCTCCTATTGGTTGTCTCGCTTCGTTGCAAGTTGTACGAAAATTGGGCCACATCCAATAGCTTTGGCCAGTCCCTTTGCGTAGCACTTACATAGTGCCTTAGATAAATCTCGAGCAATGCATTGACCCTCTCCGTTTGCCCGTCCATTTGTGGATGAAAGGCTGTTGAAAAGTTTAAGTTGGATCCCATCAACTTAAACAACTCGGTCCAAAATCTACCTGTGAAGCGAGTGTCCCTATCGCTCACGATAGTCTTCGGAATTCCCCAATACTTTACCACGTGTTTGAGGAATAAGCGGGCTGCCTCCTCGGCTGGACAAACTTTGGTTGCTGGTATAAAGGTTGCATACTTAGAGAACCTGTCAACCACAACCATAATACTCGAAAAATCATTAACATTAGGTAAACCAATGATAAAGTCAAGAGAAATACTCTCCCATGGTTTCTCTGGAACTGGAAGCGGTTGAAGTAAGCCCATTGGCTTCTTTGCTTCCACCTTGTCTTGTTGACACACTAGACAAGTTTTGACATAGGCCTCCATATCGTTTCCCATGTGCGGCCAATAGTACCTCTCGGCTAGCAAGGCTAAGGTGCGATGCATGCCCGGATGACCCGCCCATCTCGAATCATGGCACTCCTTCAAGAGTTGCTTGCGTAGATTGTTGAAGTGAGGGATGTAGAGGCGGTTTCCCCTTGTGTAAAGTAAGCCCTCTTCGATCCAAAATCGTCGAGACTTACCCTCCTTCGCATACTCGATAAGGCTCTTTGCACTAGGATCGTGGGAAAGCCCCTCTTTGATGCTCTCGATCAAGGCCCCCTCGGGTTGGCTAATTGCGGCAAATGTAGGCCTCCGGCTTAGTGCGTCGGCTACGGTATTCACTTTACCTGGCTTATGCTCCATGGTAAAATCAAACTCGGCTAGAAAATCTTGCCACCTAGCCTGCTTAGGAGACAATTTCTTTTGGGTTAAGAAAAAGCTAATAGCACTATTATCGGTATAGACGACAAACCTTGAACCCAAAACATAATGTCTCCAAGTACGCAAATAATGGATCATGGCGGTCATCTCCTTCTCTTGGACGATGTATCGCCTCTCTGTCTCATTTAGCTTTCTACTCTCGAAAGCCACTGGATGCCGCTCTTGCATGAGCACCCCACCGATCGCAAAATCTGATGCATCGGTGTAAATCTCAAATGCCTTAGTGTGGTCGGGAAGAACCAACACTGGCTCACTTACCATGGCTTGTTTCAGCTCCTCGAATGCCTTTTGACAACTCGGACTCCAATCCCACTCGTTGTTCTTTTTGAGCAGCTCGGTCAGTGGAGTGGCGATGTTGGAGTAACCCTTGACAAACTTGCGGTAATAGTTCGCTAAGCCAAGAAATGAGCGAAGCTCGGTTACCTTGGTCGGAGGATCCCACTCGTTGATAGCATGGATTTTACTTTGGTCCATTCGGATTTTGCCTTCTCCGATTATATGCCCCAAGAAAGGAATTTCCCGTTGGGAAAAAGCATACTTCTCCTTCTTGATGTAAAGCTCGTTGTCGCGGAGAACCTGCAAAACCTTTCTCAAGTGCCTTATATGCTCCTCAAAAGTATTGCTATAGATGACTATGTCATCGAGATAAACAACTACAAAACGATCAAGGAAAGGATGCAATACCTTGTTCATTAACGTGCAAAATGTGGCGGGAGCGTTGGTAAGGCCGAATAGCATGACAAGGAACTCAAAAGACCTATACCTTGTCACACAAGCGGTTTTGGGCTCATCTCCTTCGGCAATCCGCACTTGGTAGTATCCCGAGCGAAGATCTAGCTTGGTGAACTATCTCGCGCTTTCAAGCTGGTCGAACAAGTCCGCGATCAAAGGAATCGGGTACTTGTTTTTGATGGTGAGCTTGTTCAAAGCCCGGTAGTCGATGTACATTCGTAGACTACCGTCGTGCTTCCTCTAAAACAACACTGGTGCACCAAATGGTGCTTGGATGGTCGAATATAGCCCGCATCCAAGAGCTCCTTAAGTTGCCTTCGTAACTCCTCAAGTTCCGGCGGTGCCATCCGATATGGGGCCCTTGCTGGTGGTTCCGCATTCGGATACAACTCGATCTTGTGATCCACTTCTCGCTTTGGTGGTAGCACCTTCGGTAACTCGGAAGGCATGGTATCCTTGAACTCTTCAAGGACTTGTCCCACGGCATCGGGGATCTCCAGGGTCTCCATGGGTTCATCCTCCTTGAACACTGCAAGGTAGGATGCTTCATCCTTGCGCACACCTTTGTTGAATTGGATTGCGGATAGCACCTTGGCTTGCACACCTGCCTCTCGACTCACCGGGACAACACATTGATGTTGGCGGTCGAGGATACACAAACAATCGGCAAAAGGCAAGAGAAGTGCATTAATCCGATCCAAAAATGATAAACCAATTACCAAATCATAATCGTCTAAGGGAATTACCTTGAGGGACTCTTTACCCATCCAACTCCCAAGTTGAAGCTCTACTCGTTTTGCCACTCCGGCAATGGGCTCCTCCTTGGAGTTGACTGTCTTGATCCATCCACTTACCTTCTTCACTTGAAGGCCAAGCTTCTTGGCAGCTCCCTCGGACATGAACAACTCGGATGCTCCGGTGTCCACTAGTGCGCTCAATTGCTTCCCCGCAATTGTTACTTCAACGTACATAAGGCCATTGTTCCTGCGAGTAGACTTAGTTTGAAGGGAACTAATGATGTAACTAAGTTGGACCCTTACCTCGGATGACTCTTCATCCGTTTTGATGGCTTAAAGACTGGCCTTCTTTGGGCAATCCTTGATGAAATGAGGCCCATCACAATGAAAGCATTTAACTGGACCTCTGTCCCTTCTCTCCCATGAACGAACAAACCTATTTGGCCTGTTGTTCGAATGCCTCCAATGTTCACTTGATGGCTTGTCTGAACCACTTTTGGGCTGCTTTTCTCGATCCCAACCATTACCTTTTGGTTTTGGTTTTGGCTTGGAAGACTCGCCCCTCTTCTCGAATTTCGCTATGGCTTCGGCCTCGTCCAAAGCCCTGGAAAGATCAGTGATACCGCATCTTTCCAACTATAAATTGGCCCATCGTTGGAGCCCGTCCATGAAGATTGAAAAACCTTCATCTTCTCCCAAGTTTGGGATTTGAAGTTTGACCTCTGTAAACTTCTTTACGTACTCTTGAATAGTACCGTCATGCTTGAGTTGTCGAAGCTTTGTCCGCAACTCCCTTTGTGCATTTCTAGGATAGAAGGCCTCCTTGACTTCTGCTTGGATTTCTTCCCATGTCTCAACAGGAGCTTCTTTGCTCTTCTCCTCTGTACACCTGCGTCTCCACCATAGAAGAGCAGTGTCAATAAAATAAGCGGATGCAGTATTTACCTTTGTGGACTCTTCCACAATGTTCATGCGGCGAAAATACTGATCCATGCTCCAGATGAAATTCTCTACATCTTGAGCATCTCTCGTTCCCTTAAACACCTTCGACTTAGGGACATCCGCTAACACCTTGGTTGGGCTACCACCATTCGACATGGCACTCTTATACGCGAACAAATCTGACTTCATCACTTCCACGATCTTCTTGAGATCATTCAGTTCGGACTTAAGTGATGCATTCTGCAACTCCAAGTTCTCCATCGTCTCGTCGATGAGGCTTTGGAAATCTTTCTTAAGACTGTCCCCCTTGTTCTCCAACTCGTTTAGCCGGTCATCTACCACATCGAGTCGCTCCGTTGACTCCCTCGTAAAATTCTCCAAGCGGGTGACTTTGTCTTGCAAAGAAGAAATTGCATCTCTCGAACTGGCCCTCTTGGCTTTGTCCGAACGAGTCTCGACAGTTTTTGTTGCAACTTCACCTGGGTTCGTCATTTTTTGATCGAATCCTTGCTGGAAAACTTGGCTCGGATACCACTTGTCACGGGGCTAGGGTTCTACTAGCGGAACCGTGCGGCCTTAGTCGCGAATCTCTTTGATGGTGCGGCTAAGTCAACCTAAAAATCCAAGAGAAATGCTTGGATAAGCACAGCGGAAATAATAGCAAGGCAAAAGAAAGATGAGAGAAAAGTGTTGCTTTCTATTACTCAAGAGAAAAGTGAAGAATGAAGTGATTTACAAATGAAAGTGAAGCCACTATTTATAGGCTGGCTAGCTACGATCTAACGGTTACAAAAGAAGTAAATCGATGGCTAAGATTAATCTAAGACAAGTAATAATGGAAGGAAAATCATGATTGGTGAGCTTTCCTTCAATGCATGGATGAATGTTGATAGTTTCCATAAGTGCTGGGAGACACCTTCCTTGAATCAGGGGATTTGGTTGGTGGCTCCTCCATTCCATGTATAATCCGGTCAAATGGGCATTCTCCAAGTGAGTTGGCCGGATGGGCTTGAGAAAGGCCCAAGATTTCAGATAGAAACACTTGGGCAGCTCGCAAGGTATCAGGCTCGGTCTGGGTGGCAAGGCCCTCGGACCCCAGGTGCTGCTGGAAGATGCGGGCAATGGGTTCGCCCCTCGGTGGGATGGTGTGGGCGCGGCTCTCGCCCCTTGGTTGCGCATGATTGATGCTACTATCGGCCCGCACGGGTGGATGAGTGGTGCGGGTGTTGGGCTCGACTCCTTGGTGTGCACGTCGAGTGTTGTTCTTGGCTCCTTGGTGTGCACGTCGGGTGCTGACTTCCGCCCCATGGTGTTGGGCAGAAACTATGGTGTCCGACTTGGCCCCTAGGGGTGCGGCCTCCTCGATCATGTTGGCCCCTTGGTGTGCGGCCTCCTCGATCATGTTGGCCCCTTGGTGTGCGGCCTCCTCGATCATGTGGTGGCGTGGTGTGACAATATCAATCAAGCAATCAAACTATCAAGAAAACAACTATTCCCTTTCATGGGTTATATACATAACCAATTATCAAAATCAAATGCAGGATAACTAGTTTAGCTATATAAACCTATGCCACCGCTACTAGGAGTAATTAATATTAGAAAATACTGTATTGTCATGTCATTGCTTGAGCTTGCTTAAACCAAATTTGAATCATATTCTAGAACTAGTACCTGAGGTTTGGAAAAGAGGAAACCATAGAGTGGTAAGTACATAAAATACTTAGTAAGGTAATACCTATATCTAACCAATTAATTTTAATCTGTTATTGTCTACACTAAGTTTAGCCAAATCTAATGTACTAAACAAATTTCATATACTAAAAGGTTCGTTAGCCATGTCATTCACTAACATTTAATGATGTTACATATTTTAACTTACATGTTTCAACATGCAATCTACCATTTCATGTGATTCATATAAAGTTAAGCATTTCAGTCATGCTTTCAATGTTATTTTATGTGATTCATGTCAAACAATATTAAAAACATGTTTATAATGTCATTCCATTAAAGTTATTGATGGAGGCTCTGAAGTCTTATTGGTTCTACCTTTTTCAGATTGTAGTATTTAAGATGTTGGTCCCACAAGGACTGTGTCGTTTTTACTACTTCTTATAACTACACTTAAGAAATTAAAAACACAGGTAATTGGATTGATTTTAATTGCATTAACTAAACTATATTAAATTGTAGAAAAGAAATAATTAAGAAGAATGAGGTTAGATTGAATGCTTTGTAGAGGAGAATCCAGTTATATTGCTAATCCACTTATTAATGCACTGGGTTGAACTACCACGTCGGCGGATCGCACAAAGGGTCACCGTAGTTGCCTAGGCGGGATTATGGCTTGTCAACAATTCAACTTTTCATAGTTCGACAAAGCAGCCGTATATGTTTCTTTCTTATCCTTATACAAAGAAAACTATTGCAATCCCTATGTCTTGATGACACCTCCCCGCGTTAATCAAGTGTAGATCACAACCTCACATGTGTCTTGCTAATCGCTGAAATCCGACCCAGATTAGTCAATGCTTATGAGCAAAGACCGTATTCTCTCGTTTCATGAGTCTAACTCTCCCGATATTAGAAAAATGGATATTTTTTCACATACTTATCATCTCGAGATCATATGCAAAGAAAGTTAAGTACCCACAAAGAATAAACTATGAAATAAGACTTGCATTAATAAATATCAATAACAATATAACCTTCCTCTCCATCTACACCACAACAATCTAAACCTCCAAGGGAGTTTAGAACATATTATGGTCGGCGGCTAAGGATAAGTTATGTGTATAAACCGACTTCTTCTCCTCTAATCCTAAAACTAATGAGTGCCTTATATAGGCCAAGTCCTAAGTTGATATTTCCATGCAAGGAAAGAGTTCTAAACAGAAGAGAAGTCTATTTCCTAATTAAATTATATTAAATAAATCTTAATTCCTGAAATGTCTTTTCTCGCGGTTTGGCTTGGGTTCGACTTCCTAACTAAGTTGTTCTTCTTTCTTTTCCTTTTGGCATCTTATCCTCTTCCTATTGTGCATCACTTGTCGTCTTTCTACACTGCCGCGACGGTCATCAGAACTCTGCCGTGGCGGATGCTTCATTGCAATTCAGCATCTATTTTCTTCTTTGGCTCTTTTTTATGATCTAATTTCCTGTCTAAAAAAGAAAACTACCAAACATATATGTTTTATGCCAAATAATGGATAAATTCATAGTAATAGTATTCGGATGCTAAGATGTGGAAAATAATCAGAAATATCTATTATTGCATTTAATTATGTCTTTATTAGAAATAAAAGAATGGGGAAATGATGAGGAAATAGAAGACTTTTAAGTATTCATTAGTTATCTCAAGCTAAGCATTTCTAACATGTTTTCAATGCCATTTCATGCAATTCATGTTTAGTTAAACAATATTAACATGCTTTTCATGTCAAACAATAAAATTTACAAGCGTTCAATAACATGATACAAGTCTTATATTCATGTTTACAAGTTGTCCAAAACATATAACAAAGCATACAAGCTTATAAGTCACGTAATGAAATTATATTTACAAGCTTATAAGTTGTCCAATTCATATAATTAGACAAACTAACTCTCAATGTCATATTACTAAGCATTTAAGCTTTTCGATGTCATTTCATGTAACAGGATTCAAGATTTATATGCTTTCATAACATCCATGTCAACTTATAATACAAGATTTAAGATTTAAGAACATACCAGAACATGATCATGTAACATAGCTCATGCTAAGCATATCAATACAAGTGCCTATAACTTATTGGTATCAGCTTATCGTATTTCAAGTTTATATACCAAAGACGACAAATCAAATGCTTATGCACTCATTAGCCAAATTTTCCATTTACTAGTAATTCTTAAGCAACGCCATATATATAAATGCCTTTTATTCATTGGGTCCTTATTAACCATTTATTTATCATTTAATGTCTTGGTGTTAGTTAGACTAGGTAAACAAGTTAACAAAAGATACAGTAAGTACCTAAAAAATGTACCCAAGGTACTAACAAAAGATACACAAGGTATCTAACAAAGGTGCACAAAAAACCAACAAAAAGTACACGAAATACAAAACAAGAGTATCGAAGTACTAGACAACAATATACGAAGTAATGAATAAAAGTACTAAAATACTGGGCAAAAGTACACGAAGTACTAAACAGAAGTACCAAAATACTGGACAAAAATACATAAAGTACTAACAAGACTATCTCAAACTCAAGGCATGCCTTTCTACCTAAGACCAACTAGAAATCGAGGCATAATTAGTTTCTTATTAAATATTTGTTCTCTTAGAGCCAAGTTTCAAAGATTCATGTCAATACATGCAAATAATATCATTACATTACCATTCATGTTATTACATGACAATTCTTTTCTTGTATTAATCAAGCATATGAGATTTACGGTCACAAATTACATGTATAAAATAAATACCTTACTTCAAAGCTATTAGCATTCCATCACTTACCTTTTGCATCTCCAAGCAATATTCTGCACACATATCTTATCATGGCATCAAATAAGTTGTAACACACAATTAATCCTATTTTTCTTATTATCAAGTATTTAGTAGTCAAATTTCATAATATTTCATATTAAGAAAAATAGTTATGACTTAAGTCTTAACCCTAAGTCCTCTTCTTTGATGGCTCTACCAATAATCCTTGACTTCAATGTCATCCACTTTATGAACCTGCAACCCCCAGGTGTTTGGCTTAGAGGTTTTGGTGATTTGATCGGATAACATATTGGGTCAAATTAGCGATATACCTTAATTTAGGTTGGTTTAGCTCAAAGTGATCGCGGGATATTTGAATAATATTTTCTCATAAAAAATTTTCTCAAGAATATTATTTTAAAAACAATGCAAACCATGATGTATGAATGATGTCATACGCATAATACAAATCCCAACACAAATTCCAATAATGCAAATCAATTCTCCAAAGCTTATATTTATGTATTTTCAACATATTAAACACATAATTAGAATCATTTATTCCATTTTACATTTTACAACAACAATTTACAAGCTTACACATTAATTATCCATTGACACATATTACACTTCTAAAATTAATACTAACATAAAATTAAAATGCATGTTTATGTTCTAACAAATTGATAACATATTCAACCCAAAAATTCAACATGTAACATGCATTATTAAAAGAAGATAATCTTACGTTACCTTCTTAACAAAGACTATGCAAAAACCATCCAAAGGTTGAGCCAAAACAACCCCCAAACTCAAGCTTTCTCCCTCTATTTTTACTCTAAACTCAATTTTTTCTCAAAGATTTTAGTCTAGTATCATAATAAAACAAGGACAAAACCTCTCCCTCTCAAGCTCTCTCTTATTTTCGGCCATCCATCATAAAAAGAGAGAAGAAGACAAAGTGTCATGTAATAAAGAAAGACATTTTACTCCCTTATTTTTTGTTAAATAGGATTATAACCAATCCTATTGGTGGAGAATTATCACCTAGATATCCACTTACTATCTCTTGAAAATTTAGCATTGAATCACCAAACTTTGTCTTCTTTTCATTTAAGTCATCTTAATTTTGCTATTAACATTCTTTTGACTTCAATTTCTCTTTAGTCATCTTTAATTAGCTTTCTATTTTGTTTCTTGTTTTAATTGAGTCCAATTCTTTAAATTTGACTAATAATTTTAAATTGCTTAGCTTCCTATCTTTCATTTAGTTCAATTAAATTCTAGGCTTAATTTGTCTAACAAGAGTCAATTCAATGAATGTACAACTAGTATACCATGTTACTAGCATTTGATTCTTTAAATTGATTAATGACTTAATTGTGATTCTTTCCTAGGCCTTGTTTAGGGTGTTATAATTCTCCCCCCTTAAAATAAATTTGTCTTCGCATTTTCCTTGAAGGGAAAAGAGGTTAACATTATTCTTTCATGATCGTTTCAAATCCTCATATGGTTTTTCCTATCTTAGTTTTCCTTTATAATACTATGACAAGAGAAACTGATTTATTTTGAAGTCCTCTGACTTCGCGATCGAGGATCTGGGTAGACTCTCAGCATGTTTTTTAAAAACTTAGATAACTCTTTCAGATTGACTATCAGATCGAGGATGGAAAACTGTGCTAAGATGCACTTTTTTTTCGAGGGTATTGTGCCAATATTTCCAAAAACGTGTAATGAATCTTGAGTCTCAATCAAAATTTATAGACGTAGGTGTTCCATGTAATCTAATTACTTCATAGATTTATTACTTCATAGATTTATAGCTCGACAAAAGTTTCTAAGCTTATATTCATTCGAACATGAAAGAAGTGAGCAGACTTGGTTCTCAACTTTGATTCTTTGACAAGTTAAACACTTAGAAATAAAATCTGTAATGGATGGCTTCATTTCAAGTCATTAGATTAGGAATTTCAAGACCTTGTACCTTTTGACTATTCTGAGATGAATCGAGAAAGAACTCTGGTAAGCTTCTTATAGGATGTCTCTTGTCAAGATTAGTATGAATCTTTCTGACATAGACATTAATTTCTTTAGCTTAGTTCACGTGTCCAAGGATTGACATTTCTAATAGCCAAAACTCACATTTGGAGAACTTGGCGAACAATTGACGTTCTTGGAAGGTTTGCTGGACAATTTGTACATGCTTGAAGTGTTATTTCTTGTTTCAAGAATAACTTTACAAGAAATTTTATAACACATTTATCTAGTCTCTAATGCTAGATCGAGCTCATACGTAGGATTGTTCCTGGAATCCATGCAAAAATATGTTCATAACAATTTTGTTTGATGCAGGTACTTCTGAATATTTTAGAAAAAAAATAACATTAATTATATCGATTAAGGATTAACAGAAAAATAATTGATAAAGATAATTAATTTATAAAATTGATAATTAAATTTATATTGATGTCAAATAACGGTAGCATCCACAATATTATTATCACTAGATCGTAATTATCCAAGTAGGAAACAATAATAATATCACTAAAATACTTCGCTTTCTTTTTCGGTTCAACATTTATTTTCCTTCTTCCATTTTGAAAAATATATGTAAAAATATCAAGCCTGGGGAATATCTAAAGGAAAAAACCAATTTCTCCTGTCTCTACACTTCCTTTCTTCCTCACAAACATCTTCTCAACAAAAAGATTGTCAGTAGAGAGGATGCCTATAAAAAGATTAAATCATATAAAATTGTTCCGAATTTTAGCTGCACTAAAATGAATTCAAATTGATTTTTAATCAAATCGATTTTAACCAAATCAAAAGTAATTCGAATAAAAGATAACTCGAAATAAAAATAAATGTTAAAAAAAGGTTTAATTACAAAATATATGTCCAATTTAGGTTTTTTTTTGGAATAGGTGCTTAAAATATTTTTTGGACGAAATAGGTGTTCAATGTCAATGGCAGATCCAAAAAGTTATTTGAGGGTGAACACATATAAAATTTTGAAATATCAGGGTGAGAACAAAGCTTAAATATTATAAAATATTAAGGATTAAATCATAAAAATTAAAAAAATTAAGGGTAAATATGTGAACATAAAAAATTCAAAGTAGGCAAGAGCCCACCATATTATAAGCATGGATCCGCCAGTGCTTAATGTATTTCTGAGTTAAAATATGTACTTAAAATTTAAGGCATAAAGATAATTTTAACCCTTAACGTTTATAATTTTTATCATTTTAGCTCTTATTCTTTTTTTGGGATAAATTTAGCCCTTAACCTATATATTTTTGACAAATAGCTTATCTTTTAACTACCATGATAACTGGACCGTTAAAAATCTAACAATGAAGACATGTCAGATAAATATGATAATATATTTTAAATAACATGACATCTAACCTATAAAATACATATATATATATATATAAACTATAATTTTATTCTAATAGAAAATATAAAACAATTAAAATTCAAATAAAATATTAAAAAATAATTAATTTTAAAATAAAATACTATTACACATTCTCTACCCTAACTACGATAGAATAAAAATCATACCTTAAAAAATTAATTAATTTTGAACTGTATATTAAAAATTTAATGATTAATATAGGTTAAGGGCTAAATTTATTCCAAAAAATAAGTTAGAGATAAAAATTATAAACGTTAAGGGTTAAAATTATCTTTATGTCAAAATTTTATTTTTGACTAAAATAAATGATAAAGTAAGTCTCAATTGACTTTAAAACAAGCAAAAAAAAACTTTAACTACTTATTTCAGTCAAAAATAACTTTAATTTCTAATCACGATCATTAAATTGTAAACTAAAAATCATAAACCAAATATCTACATCATAAAATTAAAACATTTGTTATCAAATATAAATCTAAAAGTATAAAACTTATATTTTCGCATTATATATATTAAAATATATTTTTTATATATTTTTTTAATAAAACTTTTAAAATATTTATATATTCATATCATTGTGGCCGGTAATAACATCCAAGTAATTAAGTGCAAGATTTCGAATCATTGATTTACCTACCCTTCCCCATAGCTGCCCCAGTAGACCATGGCGACGAGTGAAGTCAAAGTTCTGGGTTCTTGGCCAAGTCCATATGTCATGAGGCCGAGGATTGTCCTTAAACTCAAATCCATCGACTATGGATACATTGACGAGAAGTTATGGGAAGGAAAAAGCCAGCTTCTTCTCCAGTCAAACCCGGTTCACAAGAAAATCGAAGTACTCATCCCCGGCTATCGTATTCAATCTCTCATTATCATACATTACATCGACGAGGAATGGTCGTCCGATCCTTCCATCCTCCTTTTCGACCCCCACGAACGTGCTGTCACTCGTTTCTGGGCTTCATATCTTGACGACAAGGTATTCAATATTCATATCTCCTAATTTGTTCTTAGGAACAAGTATGTTTGTTTGATTTATGGGGATGAATTCTTTTTGCTGTGCAGTGGTTCCCGGCAGTGAAAAGCGTTGGGATCGCTAAAGGAGAGGAAGCAAATAAGGCATCGATAGCGCAAGTGGAATGTTATATCAACCTAATGAAAGAGATTGTATATTTACAAAGTTTAATATGAAAGACTAATTGGAATGCTATTAGTTTTATTCGTTTTAGGTTCATATAACATGTTTATTATTTGATACAAGTTGCCATTTAGGACTTTCTTATGGAACAATTAAACAAAATGGTATTTCTTAATCTTCGAGTAAACCAAATGGTCATTCTTAAACGCTAAGCTATCTATCTAAACTCGATTCCATTTCCTATACCAACAAGGCCATCAATTATATACGTTCATATCATTATAATGTTTCAATCAAACAAATAAATTATATGTAAGACATTCCTTATAATCATTTTACCTATTGAAATCCATCCTTCATGCTTAAACCATTCAAAACATATCATGCCAACTTATAATCTTACCTATCAATTTCGAATCACCAAAGATCATTACCTGGATACTTCTTAACTCATATAACCATACAAATTTAAACACTCAACAACAATCAATCTAGGTTTCTAATTGAAGCAAATAACATAGGTGGTTCTTGCCATACTATTAATCATAGATCAATAATCTCTATTTAGTAGTCAAGTATAATGAATCAAGACCTAGGCAACCAAATCAAAGCATTATCAATCAAGCAATCAAACCATTAAGCTAACTATGCCCTTTCACGGGCTTTATGAAAATTCAATTCTCAAAATCAAATGCATGATAACTAACTTATATTTATCTAACTATACCACCAACTAGTAGGAGTATACAAGTTATACTAATTACCATGCTCAAGTTCTTGCTTGTGCTTGCCTTAATCAATCTCGGAACTATCTTCTAAATTGAGTACCTACAATTTTAGGAAAGAATGAAACAAGAGTGGTAAGAACACAAGGTACTTAGTGAGGTAGCATCTAGAGCTAACCATTTAATTCAATCTTTCATTGATATACTATTATGCCATGTTTCAAGACTTCTAATTGAAGATACATGTTGTCCAATTCTTATACTTAAGCAATTAAGCTTTCTAAGTCATATTACAAGTCATATTAACAAGAATACAAGTTGTCCAATTCTTGTACTTAAGCATATAAGATTTCTTGTTCTTGTTTCTTGTCATATTACTAAGTACACAAGCTGTTTATTAATTGTACTTAAGCATATAAGGTTTCTAATTCAAGTTTCATGCCATATTACAAAGGACACAAGCTGTCCATTAATTGTACTTATGCATATAAGGTTTCTAATTCAAGTTTCATGTCATATTACTAAGTACACAAGCTGTTTATTGATTATACTTAAGCATATAAGGTATCTAATTCAAGTTTCACGTCATATTATTAAGGACACAAGTTGTCCATTAATTGTATTATTAAGCATATAAGTTTTCTAGATCATATTTCATATCATTTAGCAAAGTATATAGGTTGTCTATTACATTTAACTAACCATATTAGCTTTTTATAAAATTTTACAAGTCATATAAGCATGGAAACGTGTTGTTCAATGCATGTAAATAAGCAATTAAATTCTCTATGTCATGTTATATTTCATATGATCATATAATCATGTTGTCTAATATACGCTTTCAATAAAACTTCATGTAATTCATATCAATTTAGCATTTCTGTAAAACTAATATTTTGATATAAAAATTGAAAAATAGTTTTGGACTAATTTGAAAAGATTTCAAAAATGGTTCTTAAGTCCAAAAAACTTGAAAATATATTTAAGATGTTTTTGAGAAATTTTAAAAGTGTTTTAAATGATTTAAAGAAACCAAAGAAGTGTTTTTAACCCAGACGTTTCGATAAACCTTTTAGGTCTTTCGATACCTTTTTGCCACTATGAGTTTTGGTTTCGATACAGCAAACACCCGTTCTGGTACATCCCCAACGGTCATTTGAAAACCCCCCAACGGCTAGGAGAGTATGGAAACAGCTAAGACATGTTTTGATACCATGAGCTAAGGGTTTCGATACACCTTTTAGGTGTTTCAATACTAGTTCTTAAATGCAGGTTCAACAACTATTTCCCAAAGCAGTAGTATCGAAACAACTTCCACATGTAGAGACTAATGGTCACCGATCATACCAAAAGCAGAAATAAGCCTTAAAATCAGCTCCAAACGGCTCCAAATCAATCACAATAGTCACCAACAGCTAGAAGCTCATTTGGGATGATAAAGGAAGACTCAAGCATCATGTAGAGACTAATGCTTCAATTGTAACAACATTATGATCAAGAAATGTATTAGTGCATAATTCTTATCTTTCGGTAGAAAAAAACACTTATGACCTAAATTATCAATGTATGCTCAAGTGTCTTAGGATTGAGTGGGAGCTTAATTGCAAACATTATCCTTGTTAGAAGGATTACAAGTTTGCCTAAGTTTTTCTCTTGTTTAAAAGGGTTCCCAATGTTCAGATTGTGAACTTTGGATGCTTGATTCATGTTTGAATCAAGGTTTGTAAGGTTAACCCTTTAGTCTCAAAAGGAAGAGATTCTTAGTGAATCTGAGAAATCCTTAGTAGGAAGCTAAGGTAGTGGATGTAGGACTTGAGTTAGAAGTCCAAACCACTCTAAATCCTTTCTTCATTGTCTATTTTCATTGCTTCCACAACTAACACTCAAATTGTCACTTCTCCACCACTTGGCAAGGTTTAATCGGTTATCCATCGAGCATCTTCATGCCTAACAAATGGCATCAGAGTGAGGCTCAATCGAGAGGGATTAACATCCTATTGAGAAGATTCATAGAGCTCAACCAATTATTGATCAACCGATGACTTATAGCGCAATCCTTTGATAAGCCAGCATTCTTTGACGGGTCCAACTATCCCTATTGGAAGATAAAGGTGATATACTTCATCAAAGCTCAATATTACAAGCTATGGAATATAGTAGAAGATGAACCATTCGTGCCAAAAAGTACACAGGTGGAATGGAGCGTAGAAGATCGCAAGAAAATGATGCTCAATTGCAAAGCATTGCACATCCTATTTTGTGCATTCCATCCCGACATCTATGAGAAGATGTCCTCTTGTGAAGATGCCAAGGAAGTTTTGGACAAGCTAGAACTCACATACGTGGGTACAAACGAAGTAAAAGAGACCAAGGTTGGACTCCTCAATCAACGGTATGAGAACTTCAAGATGAATCCAGAAGAAGATATAGCAAAGATGTTCGATCGGTTCTTCACCATAACCAATGGACTTAAAGGATATGGAGAGATCATTTAGGAGGAAAAGCTTGTTTGAAAACTTATCTAATCCCTTCCCGAGTTATTGGACTCAAAAAGTATCGCCATCATCGAAGTAAAGAATTTAAAGACTCTCAAACTTGATGAACTCATGGGGTTGCTCCTCACACATCAAATTATGATGAAAGGAAGAGAAAAGGAGAAGAAGAAGAAGGAAGAGATTAGATCAATGGGGAACAGGAAAATTCAAGATCTTGGTGTAAATGTCAACACCATTGCTCTCAAACCTTCCATGTGCATCCACCTTGAAGATTCAATTGGGGAGGGTAAGGAAGGAGATGAAGAGCTTGCCTAACTCTTCATGGACTTCGATCGATTCGTGAGGAACAAAAGTAAAAAATTCTCAAAGCTCAAATCAAAGAAGAAGATGAAAGATTCCCACAAATCAATCATAAAGGGATCATCTTCAAAGAAGCAAGCATATGTGGCTACTTGGAGTGATGGAGACTCCAACAAAAATGAAGAAGCCAACCTATGTTTCATGGCCCTCAATTTGGGGGAGGTAACTTCTAACTCATCTTTTTCAATTTCATATACTTTTGATGAGTTACAAAAAGCCTCTGAAAAATTGGCTTTTGAGTTTAAGGCTTCATTTTCTAGAAACAAAAAGATGATGTCGAAGCTTAAATTAGAGAATAATTTTCTTTCAAAAATCAACTTTGAAATTGAAGCAAGATTAAAAGAATTTGAACTTAAAATTTTTCATTTACAAAACTTGCTTCAAAAGATGTAAAAAGATCATCAAATTACTTTAGCTGATCTTAAGAAAGAAAAAAGATTTGATTTCCAAAGAGCTTGAAAAATGGATTCCTAAGGGGACTAAATTATATGCTACTAATGTCAAAGGATCCAAAGCAATTTGGATACCAAAGATTACTTGATTGTCTTGTTTAGGTGTGATGAAGGTATGAGCATCAAAGTGCAAGATTAAGGGGGAACTCCATACACCCAAGAATAACAATTGAAGAAGGAAGGCTTCACATCCTCCCTTGAATTCAAGTGTGGTAAATTTTCTAGTTGAATTTGTTTTCATTTGCTTATTTTCTTTTATTTCAAATAGTTTATCATAATTGTTGGACTAACACTTAATGATGCCTTGAGTAAGGGGGAGCCTTTTGTTCTTATAAACAAACTTTTGGTATTTGATTCTTAAAACAATTGACATTTTCTAAAACTCTCCTATGTTACGAACTTTAAAGATTTTCAAACTTGTTTTGAACTATTTTTGATATAACAAAAAGGGGAGAATATTGTGAAAAATTGTTTTTCAAATGTGTTCAAATGCATAATAGGAAACTTTAAATGATTTGATTCTTTAATTCTCTTATTCAAAGTTTATTTCACAAAGGGGGAGCAATCTCAAAAACAATTTTCAAGTTGGTTTTATTATATCAAAAAGGGGGAGATTGTAGAACTAAGATTTTGATATAATTGAAAAATAGCTTTGGACTAATTTGAAAAGATTTTAAAAATGGTTCTTATGTCCAAACAACTTAAAAATATATTTAAGATGTTTTTGAAAGATTTTAAAGGTGTTTTAATTGATTTAAAGAAACAAAAGAAGTGTTTTTAACCCAGGCGTTTCGATACACCTTTCAGGTGTTTTGATACCTTTTTGTCACTATGAGTTTCGATTTCGATACTGTAAACACATGTTTCAATACACCCCCAATGATCATTTAAAAACCCATCAACGACTAGGAGCAGGATGGAAACAGCTAAGGCCTGTTTTGATACCATGAACTAAGATTTTGATACACCCTTTAGGTGTTTCGATACCGTTTATTAAATGCAGGTTCAACGACTATTTCCCAAAACAACTGTATGGAAACAACTTCTACGTGTTTCGATATCAATCATGCCAGAAGTAAAAATAAGACTTGAAATCAGCTCCAAACGGCTCCAAATCAATCCTAATGGTCACCAACGGCTAGAAGTTCATTTGGGATGATGAAAGGAATACTCAAGCATCATGTAAAGATTTATGCTTCAATTGTAACAACCTCTTGATCAATAAATGACTTAGTGAGTAATTCTCATCTTTGGATAGACAAAACATTTGTGAGCTAAATTGTCAATGTATGCTCAAGCGTCTTAAGATTGGGTGAGAACTTTGATAAGTGCTCAAAAGATTATCACTTTTACACCTTTCATGGATAATAATTACTTAATCTATACCTACTTGGACTAATGCATGACCTTAATGTGTGATATTTGAATATTCTGCTTTGGTGACATATAAAGATGATATTTATAGAAAATGTAAGCTTTAATGCACTTTTGTGCATTTGTAGGTAGACCTGATGCCGCGACAGTACCTAAGGCTGAGGCAGTACTTGAGGCCGCGACAGTACCTGATGAACAAGTACCGATAATGTAGGCGATCTGAAGAGAAAAATACGGTGGACGTTTTAAGACAACCAGCATAAGAATCAGAGCTGGGAAATGCATGGTTGGGCAAGAAGGGGTGAATTGACAATAAAAATTTTCGGTGGAAGATTTTCAGTAAAATTGAGAAAGTGAAGAACAAAACGATTTATCATGGTTCAAGCTTCGTAACAAGATCTACATCCACTACCTTAGCTCCTACTAAGGATTTTTAAATCAATTCACTAAGAGTTCAACAATTTTCTTGATTCAAGGGATAACCTTTACAAACAAGTCAATTTTCTACCCAAAATTAACTTGGACCTCACAAAGAAATACAAGAGATTTTAGTGGGCTAAAATGAATTCTCTCACAAGATAAATATACCCCAACTATAGAATCACTCTCACCAAACTCAATTACAAAGAATAAAATTGAAGTACAAGAGATGGGGAGTCAAGATTTTCAATGAATGTGCTTGGGAGTTGGATTTGATTGCTTAGATGTTGCTTGAGGTTTAATAGTCCTTAATGCTGCTTGAAATACTTCATTTTATACCTCTTCATTGATTTTTAACCGTTATGGTTGTTGGGAATGTAAATAAGGCCGTTGGAGCTTCATCTTCCCACCATAAATACACTCTACAACAACCGATATCAAAACATGGGCTACCTGTTTCGAAACATACCAAAGTAGAAAAAGCCTTTTTGTATTTATTAAGAGGGATATCGAAGCATGCTTCTATACCATTAGTAAACTGTAATGGTTGATATCGAACCATGTTTCGGAACAAGCTAACCATCATTTAAAGTTTTAATTGTCACCAACGGTAGACTCATTAAATACCGAAAAAGTCGTTGGGGATTAAAAAGGGTATCGATATCATGAGTTATAATTTTAAAATAATTAAAAACTTCGAAGTGATTCGATACTTGGTTCGAAACAGATGTTGGTAGTGAGGGATTGGTATCGAACCATATTTCGATGTTTTATCTTGGTCTCAAAAACAATGCTTTAAAATACAGGTAGGTATCGATACCTGTTCTAAGGGTATCAATACTCTCGTATAAAAACACTTAGAAAATTTATTTCAAAGTTCTTGATTTGACTTGAAAATAAAAGTTTGACTTAGGGACTTAAAAATTTATTGCAAAATAGTCCTTATACATAATTGTTATATCAAAATCAATTTTAGTTTTACAATATCCCCTTTTTGATATAACAAAACCATTATAAATTTTTAAGTTTGAAATCAAAATTTTAGGTTTCAAAACTCCCCCTCAATAAGATGGTTCCTTAAGATACAACTTAAAAACAATATAATTCTCCCCCTTTTTGTTATATCAAAATTAATATAAGGCACAATTCATAACAAGCATTAAGAATAGTTCAATATAATTCATAACATTAAACAAAATATCCAAATCCAACATAAAAAGGTTCAAAGCATAGTAAACCAAATACCAAAGGTGCATATGTTCTAACATGAATGAAAATGCAATATAATGCTAAAGAAAAAAAAACATAACTAGTCCTAAAGCCATAGCTAAGAAAAGACAAGTGCTAAGTATCACTCGTCGCCTCTATCATCATCCTCGTCTCCCTCATCATCATCCTCGTCTTCTTCCTCATTGTCATCTCCATCTTCATTGGAAAGCTTTTGGCTATGTCGAAGAGGTTCAATGGAGAGCCGTATGGAAAGGCCTTGGTTCTCTATACATGTCAATCTCGTATCCATGGCATCAAAACAAGAATTGAATTTAGTGGTTAGAGAATCAAACATTCTATCAAAGGAATCCACCCGAGCATTTAGACCATTAAGATGGTCATCGAACTGACCGAACTAAGCATCCAAACGATCAAACCTCGATGTGAGAAAAGGCCATTATATCAACGTTTGGAGCTACTTGACGAAGTGGTTCCGGATCGATGGGAGGTGGAGGAGGAGCACCGCGAACCCATTCACCATTAGAGACATAATGAAAATGGGCATGGTTAAGAGAAGTCTCTCTATTTGGTTCTTTGACGGATTCCACTTTGTCAAAAGAACAATCAATTCCCAAATGCAAGAAGATAGAACTAAGAATACAAGCATAGGGAAAGGATTGGACCAAAGGATTGACACAGTTTTGGATATGCCAAACAATATCGGAGAAAACAATTTGGGCAAGATTTGGGCGAAGACCCTCACGAAAAAATTTTAGCCAAAAACTGTCAACTTGATGGATTCGAGAGAACTTACCATTTGATTGACGAATACACCAAGAGATGATAAGATGTAAGAATCGATCATGCACGTCAAGAGATGTGACCGATCTGGTGAAAGAACCAAGTGATTCCTCATCATCAATACCCTTATCCTTAATACCGAAGACATCGACAAAGGTGGCGACATTTATTTTAAAAGATTGACCCATGAGATACGATTCAATAGCCACCATTTTGCTCTTGTCCTTAGAAAGAATGCACGGGGCATTCTTAAGTTGAGAGAGTACATAAATTGAACATCCATACACCTCTCATTCTTAAGCGTGTAGTTGGGGTAGAGATTGAAGTTGTCAGTCCCACTAGCACTGTTCAAGCTCTTTTTAAAAACCTCTTGAATATCGACTCTAGAAGCACAAGAGGATGAAGAGCTATCGGCTTCGGTACACCATCGTTTCTTTGGTGTCATTGATCTAGAATTAAACAAAATTTAAGATTAGGCACATTAAAAACATGTATGCTCTATCAACCTAACTCAATCCTATTAATCAATAATTCAAGTTATTTAAGAATTTTGAAAATCTCTTGAAAAACCATTAAAAAACAATACGATAAAATTAATTTATATTCGAATAAAATTTTTTGATTTTGAAAAGATTTTTGTAAGATTATGAAAACCCATAAAATAAGCATTAATAAAACATTTAAAATCTAAATTTTAACATCATAAAAATCAATGAAAATAAGGTTTTTTGAAAAATTACCTTGAGTATAAATTAGGATGAATTTGTGTTTTTTGTAGCACCAATTGATGATATAGTCTTGGCTTTGATGAGAAGATTAAAAATCCTCAAATAAAAAGTTGATTTTGTGGTGAAAAGGACGGATTTGAGAGGTTTTTAAAGGGAATATGCGGCTAGGGTTTTAGGAAAATATGGAAAGTGTTTTAATATGAGTTAAATTAGGTTTTGTGTGTTTTAAAGCAATTTGCTGTCTCGTGTATTGGAACAGGTATCGAAACAACATGTTTCAATGTTAGTACCAATACCCTGGTATCTAAGTATCGTTCGATACCAGTTCTTCCCAAAACTTTCCCAGATGAACACGAAGAACAGGTATCAAAATATGTTCAACCTGTTTCGATACCACTTAGTCGTACTTTGCATTTTAGGCTTTTAAGGTACTAGAAATGAGTTTCTAAAGTCCCTAGAAGCATGCAAAAGATGTTATGACATGATTAAAATGCATGAACAAGTTCATACTCCCCCTAGCAACATGCATAGAAGCAACAAGATGCAAAACAACATAGGCATGATTTCAATCAAGATTCAAGCATATTTTGCATAAAAATAACACTTAAGAGGTCAAGATAGGCTAATTAGACCTAACTCTCTCCTAAGAGTCCAAAAACGCTCTTTGTCTAAATGTTTGGTAAAAGTGTCTGCTAATTGGTTTAAGGTGTCAACAAACTCTAAAACAACATAATTTTTAAACACATGATCTCTAATAAAGTTGTGTCTAATTTCTATGTGTTTGGTTCTATTATGTTGAATGAGGTTTTTGGTAAGACATATGACACTAGTGTTATCACATTTTAGAGATATAGTTTCAACCTTAATGCCATAATCTAAGAGTTGTTATTTCATCCATAACACTTGAGCACAACAACTCCCTAAGGATATGTACTCCACTTCGATGGTAGATAAGGCTCCACTATTTTGTTTCTTGGAGAACCAAGATATGAGCATACTACCTAGGAATTAACATGTTTCGGAAGTAATTTTCCTATCTATCTTACAACCTCCATAATCCGCATCCGAATAAGCATGTAAACTAAAGGAAGAGTCTTTAGGATACCAAAGACCTAATCAAGGTGTGTCTCTAAGGTACCTAAAAATTCTCTTAATAGCTACTAAGTGTGATTCTCTTGGACTAGCTTGAAACCTAGCACACAAGCAAACACTAAACATAATATCCGGTCTACTTGCGATAAGGTAAAGCAAAGAAACTATCATTAATCTATGCAATTTAGAATCAATACACTTACCTCATTCATCCTTATCAAGCTTGGTTGATGAGCTAATAGGAGTAGCTTGAGGTTTCACATTCTCCAAGTCAAACTTCTTGAGCATATCCTTGATGTATTTTGCTTGATTGATGAAGGTGTCATCCTTTCTTTGCTTGATTTGGAGTCCCAAAAAGAATGAGAGCTCACCCGTCATTCTCATCTCGAATTCACCTTGCATTAGCTTAGAAAACTCTTGATAATAACATTCATTAGTAGATCAAAAAATAATATCATCAACATAAATTTGAACTACTAAGATATCATTTTTAAACCTTTTTATAAAAAGTGCAGTATCCACCTTCCCTTTTTCAAAGCCCTTTTAAATCAAAAAATTTAAAAGTCTTTCATACCAAGCTCTAGGAGCTTGTTTCAAACCATATAAAGCATTCGTTAATTTAAAAACATGGTTTGAAAATTTTGGATCTTCAAAACCCGGTGATTGTTCAACATACTGATAAGTGCTCAACTCACTATCACTTTCTACACTTTTCATGGGCATTAATCACCAATTCTACACCTACTTGGACCAATGCATAGACTTAATGTGATATATTTAGGGATTATGCTATTAAAGATAATATTTATAAAAAAGGCAAGCTTTACTATATTTTTGTATATGTGTTGGAAGAAGCATTGCCGCGGCAGCGAACTGTGGCCGAGGCAAGACCTGATACCGAGGTAGCAAAGGACAAGTAGCAATATGGCAGGAATGCTGAGGAGAAAAAATGAGGAGAACGTTCCTGGATAAGAAGCCTAAGAATCGTAGCTGGATAACACAAGGAAAGCCCAAAGACAAGGCCACACGGGAAAGTCTTCTAGAAGAAATAAACTTGTAAATATTTGATTCATGTACTTGACTTGTTCCCTACTCCAAGTTGTACTCTACTTAGGAAATGTTTGCCCTAGGCCAAGCCTATATAAGGCATAGCCGTCCAAGGGAAGAGCATAGCTTAGAATATAGAATTAGATTCGGAACTTTTAGTTTTTCTTTTCTTCTACATTATGTTCTAATTTTGTTTAGGCTCGGATGAAGGTTGTAATGTATTAGTGTGAGGAATTCAAACTTGGTTTCTTGTTTCCAATACAATAAAATATCAAAGTTTACTTATTCTTTGCTATTCCTTGTTCTTACATTCAAGCTCGAGAGAGAAGTTTGTAAGTCATCATCCATTTATCTAATATTGGGAGAGTTAGATTCGCGAATGGAATAAGTACGGTGGTTCTGCCACGGAACACTAACCCGGCCTAGGGATAGATTTAGAGTTTCAACAGCTAATAGAAGTTTGGGATTGGTTGGTGATTATAATTGATTTACGTCCGGAGGTATCATCAAGGATTGGTCATCAATAGTACTTCGACTTAGGGATAAGCAGTCATCTAAGGACACTTTGCCGAACTTTGGTAAAGTCTGCCCAAGAGCAAGGGATTGTCACAGCAGACAAGTATCCTCACTGTCGAGGCAGTAATCTGCAGTTCTATAGAGGCAGTGTTGTACAATTGCATTGAACAGAAACGAGTTGATCAAATCCACTATACAACATAACTGGATCCTGGCCACCTTGTTTATCTAATTTTTCTATCTTTATTTAGTTTTTATTATTTAGTTTAATCACAACCCAATTCACTCCTATTTTATTTTGTTTCCTTTACAGAGCAAGAAGATCAAAGGAAGCATATTAAGTATACCAATCCCTGAGGAGACGATACTTGATACTCATCACTTTATTACTTGGCAACGTGTTTACTTGTACTAAAATTGCGCATATCTAACACACATCAAGTTTTTAGTGTCGTTGTCGGGGATTGACAACTAAATTTTGTTTTCTTTATTTTCTTACTTTTTATTTATTTTATTGTTATTGTTATTTTTACTAGGTTTTTTTGTGTATGACTAGGGTCAATCGTATCAATCTTTTGTACGAATTAGATCCAAAAATCGAACGTAGCTATCAAGGGTTGAGGAGACAGATCCAAGGAGCCATGGCAGTAAATCAAGGAAATCAGAACTTACATGCGACAATGGAGGCCTTCCATAGTCACCACTGCCGCGACAGTTGACTGTCAGAGACTTCCTTGAGGAAGATTTAAATGGGCTAAATCCTGGAGTGGTTACACCAGAAATAGAAGCGAACCACTTTGAACTTAAACCAGTCATGTTCAATATGCTAAACACTATTGGACAATTTGGTGGGTCAATGACAAAGGATGTTAGACAACATCTTAAGTCATTCATGAAAGTTTATAATTCTTTCAAAATTCAAGGAGTACAGGAGGATGTCTTAAGATTGAATCTGTTCCCCTATTCATTGAGGTATAGGGCAAGAACCTGGCTAAATAGCATTCGAGCGGGATAAATAGGATCTTGGAGTGAATTATACCGAGATTTCATTACGCATTTTAATCCTATAAATTTATATGATAGAATTCGTAATAAGATTACTTCTTTTCGACTGGCTGGTGACAAACCTATGTACGAGGCATGGGAACGCTATAGAGAGTTATTGCACAAGTGCCCATTGCATGGACTTCATTATGGACACAAGTGACAATGTTCTACAATACCACCAATGCGCCGATAAGGATGATGTTAGATGCCTCGGAAAGTAGAACACTCCTAGATAAAGCACCTGAGGAAGCGATTGAGATACTAAACAAACTCGCAAAGAACAATTTTCAATTTCCTATATCTAGGAGAGGAGGAGTAAGACACCAAGCCACAGTGAACGAATTAGAGACATCAACTTCAGTGGAAGCACAATTGGCCTCTCTAACCAAGATGGTGCAAAATATGCAACTACAGCAGAACACCCATGAGATTAAAGCCATTGATTCTTACTGCAATTTATATGGAATTAACCATAATTCTTCTGAATGTATGAATCAAGAGGCCAGAATGTATGTTGGAAACTACAATAGAAACAATATGATGTCCAACACATAAAACCCCTCATGGAAGAGACATCCAAACTTTTCATGGAGCAATCCCAACAATGCCTTGAATCCAACTACTCAACCCCCAGGATTCTAGTAACAAATGCAATATCTGCCGCAACAACAAGCTCAACAACCTCTGCCGCAACAACAGATGCATCAGCAACAGCCTGTAAGTTCTTTGGAAAATTCTCTGAAAGCATTAATGATAAAAACTGAATTATACATGGCAGAGAAAAATAACATCATACAAAGAACAAATGCATTCATCAATAGGACTGAGATGAGGTTACAAAACCAAGAAGCTGCTATCAAGGCACTGGAAACCCAGGTTCGGCAGTTTGCCAAAAACATCAATACTAGACCACAAGGAGGATTACCTAGCAATACTGAAGTTGCTAAGGTAATGGGACATGAACAGTATAAAGCAATCACTACCAGAAGTGGTCTATAACTGAAAGAAAAGGTAGAAAGCTTAGTAGCAATAGTCCCAATAAAAGAACCAGAAAAAGAGCACTTGGAGGCTGAACAAACTGATCATGAGAACATTGCCCAGTAGAGAGCTCGACAATACCTGAACAAGCTGTCGAGACAGTGACAGACACAATGGTCCCAGGTAATAGATTCCAAACTAAAGAGACCCTAAAAGAGATGAGACTCCCACCACCTTTCCGACAAAGGTTGAAAAAGCAAAAATAGGATCATCAATTTAAGAAGTTTCTAGATATTTTAAAGCAAGCCCACATTAACTTACCCTTTGAAAAGGCAATTGAACAAATGTCTAATTATGATAAGTTCTTGAAAGACATTGTGTCTAAGAGAAAGAGGCTAGGTGAGTTTGAAACAGTGGCTGCTATAAAAGGATGCATGGCAATGCTACAAAACCGCACGGTGATGCGCCAACTTGCGGATCGATCATACGTGCAACCCGAAGGAAAAATCGAGGACATACTAGTAAGAGTAGATAAATTTATTTTTCATACTAATTTTTGCATGGAACACTACTTGTTTGACAAGATAAAATATCAAGAATGGGAGATCATCTGCCTCCAGCCGATCCAGACCAATGCCACCATCGTGGGGGAATTCTATGCGCACGGCTCAAGCAAGGACTCTCTCTTTGTCCACTACCGAAGCAGGCTTGTCAAGCTCGATTCTGATAGAATTAACGATTTTTATGACCTTATCCCTATTCGTGATATCCATGCCAAATTAATAGAGGATGTCACCACTTAAGATTATGAATTTATTAAAAATGATCTTTGCTACAATAATAACCCTTGGGAATCTGGTGCCATAAAGGATCCGTAGCAAGGCAAAGTCTAAAACCCGAGGCCAAGCTTTAGAACACCTTTGTAAAAAGGCGCCTCATCCTAACCTCCTATAACAGTACGGTGAACCAAAGGAGATTGGTGTTCATCCAATCAATCATTAACAAAAGGAGCATCAATGTTGGAGAAATAATTTTATGAGAAACTTACGAATGCGATAACAAGGATAAAGACCCTTTATATTTCCCTTCTTTATTCACTAGTATTTGTAATGCTGCAAGTGTACCCACTGCCGAGATATATGAATTCATTGTCTGTAGAAAAGGATGGACCAGAGACTTCTGCCACAAGATAATACAGAACACGCAAGCAGAACCAGTCCAGGCAACTCCGCAGAAGTTCACTGCTGACACAGCTGTCGGATCCCAGTACACGATAGATATGCCTGACACTGCCCACACCACTACCGCAGCAGACCCATACCAGGAGATTCTATAAAAGATGGTAGCCATGGATCTTAAGCAGCAGAGATACATGGAGTATCAAAGAGACTTCAACAACACACTTGTTCAAATGATGCTCCACAACTTTCCAGACTAAGGGGTACAATTTCCAAAATTTCCAACCAACATGTTCGTGACAGCTACACCCTACACAAAGACAACACCAACTCCAGGAGGACCGAGACCATTCTTCCTCATAGGCCCTTAGTAACAATTTCACGCTGTTGGCCCATCTAGGGCAGCAGATTCTGTCTCGACATCATCTACCAGTAGAAGACCTTCCAAGAGGAGGGCAGTCTTCAGTACTCCCCCAAGATCCACCATTATCATGGGTAGTCTATTAGAAGAGATAGATGCCTATGTACACCAAAGCTCAGACGTTGTCGGGCCGATCATTCGCCATGCATGGGTAGATTTAGAGAATAATGGAGGGACGGATGTAATAGAGACCGAAGATGAAGGAGGAGAAGAGGTGAATACTCCCATGCAACGAACAACACTTACAAGAGTTCAGCCACCACGATAAGCAAAGACTCAGCCATCACCATCACCAAGGACGCAGCAATCAACAACATGATTCAGAAAATTAATTATGGAGGATAGCTCTTGGGAGTCCTTATAATTTTTTTATGTGGCTTTTATAATTGCATGTTTCCTCTTTATATTTTGTTGCCTATTGTTGCCCCTAATTTAAGCATTGAGGATAATACTTGGTTTGAGTTTGGGGGTGTAGAGACACTGCCGAGGCAATCCACTGCGGCGGTCTTACCATGAAAAAGGAGTTTTTAAGTGATAAAATTTTATTTTTATGTCCACCACTTCACTTGAATTTGTTGCCTACACTTTTGCACTGCCCATCCCATCATTAGTATTGTTTTAGTTTATTCTTTTAAGGCAATAGAAATCTTTCTCCTTACCATAGTTAGGTTCTGTTTTGAAGGCTTAATTTTAGGATACCTAAGGAGAAAACTTAGAAGCTTACTATAAGGTTGAACTTAAAACACTTTTGGGACTTGTTTGGCTATAGGAATTGTTTTAATAAACTTAGGTGATAAAGCCTTAGATCTTTGGAAAGGTGACTAGAGGTGCCTATAACCGACTCTAGGAAATACCCTTTTTCATACTAGAGGTGCCCGAAATTGGCTCTAGTATGCTTAAAAAATAGAAAAAGAAATAAAGAAATAATAAGAAGAAAATACAATCCTTCAGGTGCCCGAAATTGGCTCAAGAAATTGTTGTTTTAAGAAGAGTATACTAAATCCAAGTCTATTTGTCTTGAACTTTGAGTTTATCTAAGAAGGCCCTTAATCAAACTTGTCCACAAAAACGCATGCACTCACAAAACCTTAAAGTTTGTCTTCTAGGTAAACCCTTAGGTAACCGAAAGGTTAAGTCTAAAGAAGGGACATAGTTATGGTGAGGAGAATAGATGGAAACATTAGACCAAGAGGGAATAAAGTTTGACAAATTGATGGTTTGCATTGCTTGAGGACAAGCAATAGTTCGAGCTTGGGGTGTGATAAGTGCTCAACTCACTATCACTTTCTACATTTTTCACGAGATTAATCACCAATTTTACACCTACTTGGACCAATGCATAGACTTGAAGTGATATATTTAGGGATTATGCTAATAAAGATAATATTTACAGAAAATGCAAGATTTACTATATTTCTGTATCTGTGCAGGAAGAAGCATTGCCTCGACCGCGAACTGTAATCGAGGTAGGACATGATGTTGAGGCAACTGAGGACAAATATCAATATGGCAGGCAAGCTGAGGAGAAAAAATAAGGAGAACGTTGCTGGACAAGAAGCCTAAGGATCGGAGCTGGATAACACGAGGAAAACCCAAAGGCAAGGTCACGCGGGAAAGTCTTCTAAAAGAAATAAACTTAAAAATATTTGATTTATGTACTTGACTTGTTCCCTACTCCAAGTTGTACTCTACTTAGGAAATGTTTTCCTTAGGCCAAGCCTATATAAGGCATAGGCGTCCAAGGGAAGAGCATAGCTTAAAATATAAAATTAGATTTAGAACTTTATTTTTTATTTTCTTCTACAATATGTTCTAATTTTGTTTAGGCTTAGGTGAAGGTTGTAAAGTATTAGTGTGAGGAAGTCAAACTTTATTTCTTATTTCTAATGCAATAAAATATCAAAGTTTGCTTATTCTTATCCATTCCTTGTTCTTACATTCAAACTTGGGGGAGAAGTTTAATTATAATTGATTATAATTGATTCACGACGGGAGGTATCATCAAGCACTGATCATCTACAGTACTTCGACTTAGGGATAAGCGGAGTCATCTAAGGATACTTTGCAGAACTTTGGTAAAGTCTGCCCAAGAGCAAGGGATTGTCGCGACAGACAAGTATCTTCACTATCGAGACAGTAATTTGCAGTTCTGCCGAGGTAGTGTTGTACAATTGCATTAAACAAAAACGAGTTAATCAAATCCACTATACAACACAACTAGATCCTAGCCACCTTCTTTATCTAATTTTTCTATCTTTATTTAGTTTTTATTATTTAGTTTAATCACAACCTAATTCAGTTGTGTTTTTATTTTGTTTTCTCTATAGAGCAAGAAGATCAAAGGAAGCATATTAAGTATATCAATTCCTGAGGAGACGATACTTGATACTCATCACTTTATTACTTGACGACGTGTTCACTTGTACTAAAATTGTGCATATCTAACACGCATCAAGTTTTTGGCGTCGTTACGGAGATTGACAACTAAATTTTGTTTTCCTTATTTTCTTACTTTTTTTATTTTATTTTTATTTTTATTGTTATTTTTATTTGGTTTATTTTTTATGTATGACCAGGGTCAACCCTACCAATCCTTTGTACGCATTAGATCTAGAAATCGAACATACCTATCAAGGGTTGAGGAGAAATATCCAAGGAGCCATGACAGTAAATTAAGGAAATTAGAACTTTCCTGTCATCAATGGAGGCCTTCCACAGCTACTACTGTCGGGGCAGTTAACCATTAGAGACTTCCTGGAGGAAGATTTAAATGGGCTAAATCCTAGAGTGGCTACACTAGAAATAGAAGCGGACCACTTTGAACTTAAACCAGTCACGTTCAATATGCTAAACACTAGTGGACAATTTGGTGGGTCAATGACAGAAGATGCCAAGCTATATCTTAAGTCATTCATGGAAGTTTGTAATTCTTTCAAAATTCAAGGAGTCCATGAAGATGTCTTAAGATTGAATCTGTTCCCCTATTCACTAAGGGATATGGCAAAAACCTGGCTAAATAGCATTCCAGAAGGATCAATAGGATCTTGGAGTGAATTATGCTGATAATTTGTTACGCTTTAATCCTATAAATTTATATGATAGAATTCATAATACAGGCTAATGACGAACCTATGTACGAGGCATGGGAGCGCTACAAAGAGTTATTGCACAAGTGCCCATTACTTGGATTTCCACTATGGACACAAGTGACAATGTTCTACAATGCCATCAATGCTCCGACAAGGATGATGTTAGATGCCTCGGCAAATGGAATACTTCTGGATAAAGCACCTGAGGAAGCTATTGAGATACTAAACAAACTCGCAAAGAACGATTTTCAATTTCCTACATCGAGACAAGGAGGAGTAAGACGCCAAGCCACAGTGAACGAATTAGAGACATCAACTTTAGTGGCAGCAAAATTGGCCTCTCTTGCCAAGATGATGCAAAATATGCAGCTATAAAAGAACACCTATGAGGTTAAAGCCATTGATTCTTATTGCAATTTATATGGAGGAAATCACAATTCTTCTAAGTGTGTGTAGAATCAAGAGGCCAACATGTATGTTGGAAATTACATTAGAAACAATATGATGTTTAACACATATAAACCCTCATGGAAGAGGCAGCCAAACTTTTCATGAAACAATCCAAACAATGTCTTGAATCCAACTACTCAACCCCCTGGATTCCAGCAACAAATTCAGCAACACATGCCGCAACAGCAGATGCATCAGCAGATACAACAGCCTGTAAGTTCTCTAGAAAATTCTCTGAAAGCATTCATGATGAAAACTGAATCATACATGGCAGAGAACAGTAACATCATCAAAAGAATAAATACATTTATAAATAGGATTGAGATGAGGTTACAGAATCAGGAGACTGCTTTCAAGGCACTAGAAACCCAGGTTGGGCAGTTTGTCCAAAACATCAATACTAGACCACAAGGAGGATTACCTAGCAATACTGAAGTTGCTAAGGTAATGGGCCATGAACAATGCAAAGCAATCACTACCAGAAGTGGTCTACAACTGAAAGAAAAGGTAGAAAACACAGCAGCCAAAGTCCCAAATAAAATAACTAGAAAAAGAGGACTTGGAGGTTGAACAAACTGATCATGAGAATATATCCCCAGTAGAGAGCTCGACAATACCTGAATAAGCTACCGAGACAGTGACAGACACAGTAGTCCCAGGTATTAGATTCCAAACTAAAGAAACCATAGAAGAGATGAGACCACCACCACCTTTTCCATAAAGGTTGAAAAAGCAAAAACAAGACCATCAATTTTAAAAGTTTCTAGATATTTTAAAGTAAGTCCACATTAACTTATCCTTTTTAGAGGCAATTGAACAAATGCCTAATTATGCTAAGTTCTTGAAAGACATTATGTCTAAGAGAAAGAGGCTAGATGAGTTTGAAACAGTGGCTGCTACAGAAGCATGCATGGCAATGCTACATAACCGCACTGTAATGCGCCAACTTGCGGATCGATCATACGTGCAACCCGAAAGAAAAATCGAGGACATACTGGTAAGAGTAGATAAATTTATTTTTCATACTGATTTTGGCATGGAACACTACTTGTTCAACAAGATAAAATATCAAGAATGGGAGATCTTCTGCCTCCAGCCGATCCAGACCAATGCCACCATCGTGGGGGAATTCTATGCGCACGGTCCAAGCAAGGACTCTCTCTTTGCCACTACTGAGGTAGGCTTGTCAAGCTCGATGCAGATACAATTAACAATTTCTATGACCTTGTCCTTATTCGTGATATCCATGCCAAATTCATAGAGGATGTCACCACTGAAGATTATGAATTGATTAAAAATGATCTTTGCTACAATAATAACCCTTGGGAATCTGGTTCCATAAAGGATCCGTAGCAAGGCAAAGTCTAAAACCCGAGGCCAAGCTTTAGAATACCTTTGTAAAAAGACGCCTCATCCCAACCTCCTATAACAGTACGGTGAACCAAAGGAGATTGGTGTTCATCCAATCAATCATTAACAAAAGGAGCATCAATGTTGGAGAAATAAATTTATGAGAAATTTACAAATGTGATAACAAGGATAAAGACCCTTTATATTTCCCTTCTTTATTCACTGGTATTTGTAATGCTGCAGGTGTACCCACTACCAAGATATATAAATTCATAGTCTGTAGAAAAGGATGGACCAGAGACTTCTGCCACAAGATAATACAGAACACGCAAGCAGAACTAATCCAGGCAACTCCGCAGAAGTTCACTGCTGACATAGCTGCCGGAGCCCAGTACACGACAGACATGTCTGATACTGCCCATACCACTACTGCAGTAGACCCATACCAGAAGATTCTACAAAATATGGTAGCCATGGATCTTAGGCAACAGAGATACATGGAGTATCAAAGAGACTTCAACAATACACTTGTTCAAATGATGCTCTACAACTTTCCAGACTAAGGGGTACAGTTTCCAAAATTTCCAACCAACATGTTCGTGATAGCTACACCCTACACAAAGACAACACCAACTCTAGAAGGATCGAGACAATTCTTCCTCATAGGCCCTCAACAACAGTTTCACGCTGTTGGCCCATCTAGGGTAGCAGATTCTGTTTCGACATCATCTACTAGTAGAAGACCTTCCAAGAGGAGGGCAGTCTTCAGTACTCCCCCAAGATCTACCATTGTCATGGGTAGTCTATTAGAAGAGATAGATGCTTATGTACACCAAAGTTTAGACGTTGTCGGGCTGATCATTCGCCATGCATGGGTAGATTTAGAGAACAATGGAGGGACGAATGTAATGGAGACCGAAGATGAAGGAGAAGAAGAGGTGAAGACTCCCATGTAATGAACAACACTTACAAGAGTCCAACCACCATGACAAGCAAAGACTCAGCCATCACCATTACCAAGGACGCAGCAATCAGCAACATGATCCAGAAAATTAATTATGGAGGATAGCTCTTCGGAGTCCTTATAATTTTTTTATGTTGCTTTTATAATTGCATGTTTCCTCTTTATATTTTGTTGCCTATTGTTGCCCCTAATTTAAGCATTGAGGATAATACTTGGTTTGAGTTTGAGGGTGCAGAGACACTTCCGAAGCAATCCACTGTCGCGGCCTTACCATAAAAAAGGAGTTTTTAAGTGATAAAATTTTATTTTTATGTCCACCACTTTACTTGAATTTGTTGCCTACACGTTTGCACTGCCCATCCCATCATTAGTATTGTTTTAGTTTATTCTTTTAAGGCAATAGAAATTTTTCTCCTTATCATAGTTAGGTTCTGTTTTGAAGGCTTAATTCTAGGATACTTAAGGAGAAAATGTAGAAGCTTACTATAAGGTTAAACTTAAAATACTTTTGGGATTTATTTGGCTATATGAATTGTTTTAATAAACTTAGGTGATAAAGCCTTAGATCTTTAGAAAGGTGACTAGAGGTGCCTATAACCGGCTCTAGGAAATACTTTTCTTCATGCTAGAGGTGCCCGAAATTGGTTCTATTATGCTTAAAAGAATAGAAAAAGAAATAAAGAAAATAAGAAGGAGAAAACACAATCATTGAGGTGCCTAAAATTGGCTCAAGAGTTGGTTGTTTAGAAAAGAAGAGTACACTAAATCCATGTCTATTTGTCTTGAACTTAGAGTTTATCTAAGAAGGCCCTTAATCAAACTTCTCCATAAAAACGTACACACTCACAAAACCTTATAGGTTGTCTTCTAGAGATAAACCCTTAGGTAACCAAAAGATTAAGTCTAAAGAATATACTTAGTTATGGTTGGGAGAATAGATGGAAACATAAGACCAAAAAGGAATAAATTGATGGTTTGCATTGCTTGATTACAAATAATAGTTCGAGTTTGAGGGTGTGATAAGTGCTCAACTCACTATCACTTTCTACACTTTTCATGAGCATTAATCATTAATTCTACACCTACTTGGACCAATGCATGTACTTAATGTTATATATTTAGGGATTATGCTGTTAAAGATAATATTTACAGAAAAGGCAAGCTTTACTGCATTTTTGTATCTGTGCAGGAAGAAGCATTGTCACGGCAGCAAACTGTGGCTGAGGCAGGACCTGATGTCGAGGCAGCAGAGGACAAGTAGCAATATGGCAGGCAAGTTGAGGAGAAAAATGAGGAGAACGTCGATGAACAAGAAGCCCAAGGATCGGAGCTGGATAAAACGAGGAAAGCCCAAAGACAAGGCCACGCGGAAAATCCTTCTAGAAGAAATAAACTTGGAAATATTTAATTTATGTACATGACTTGTTTCCTACTCCAAGTTCTACTCTAATTAGGAAATGTTTGCCCTAAACCAAGCCTATATAAGGCATAGCCGTCCAAGGGAAGAGCATACCTTAGAATATAGAATTAGATTTGGAACTTTTAGTTTTTTTTCTTCTACAATATGTTCTAACTTTGTTTACGATTAGGTGAAGGTTGTAAAGTATTAGTGTGAGGAAGTCAAACTTTGTTTCTTGTTTCCAATGCAATAAAATATTAAAGTTTCTTATTCTTTGCCATTCCTTGTTCTTACATTCAAACTCGGGGAAGAAATTTGTAAGTCAACCATTTATCTAATATTGGGAGAGTTAGATTCAAGAAAGGAATAAGTATGGTGTTTCTTCCACGGAACACTAACTCAGCCTAGGGATAGGTTTAGAGTTTCAACGGCTAATAGAAGTGTGGGATTGATTGGTGATTATAATTGATTCACGTCGGGAAGTATAATCAAGGACTGATCATCAATAGTACTTCGACTTAGTGATAAACGGAGTCATCTAAGGATACTTTGCCGAACTTCGACTTAGGTATAAGCGGAGTCACCTAAGCGGAGTCATCAAGTATCTTCACTGCCAAGGCAGTAATTTGCAATTTTGCCGAGACAGTGTTGTACAATTGCATTGAACAAAAACGAGTTAATCAAATCCACTATACAACACAACTGGATCCTGGGCACCTTCTTTATCTAATTTTTCTATCTTTATTTAGTTTTTATTATTTAGTTTAATCACAACCTAATTCACTTGTATTTTTATTTTATTTTCTTTACAGAGCAAGAAGATCAAAGGAAGCATATTACGTATATCAATCCCTGAGGAGACGATACTTGATACTTATAACTTTATTACTTGGCGACGTGTTCACTTGCACTAAAATTGCGTATATCTAACACGCATCACTTTTCTTCATTTATAAAACCATTTAAGAATGCAGTTTTGATATCCATTTGAAAAAGCTTAAAATCATGATAACATGCAAGTGCAAGTAACATCCTAATGGCTTCCATTCTAGCTACGAGTATATAAATCTCATCGAAATCTATTCCCTCTTCTTGAGTGTAACCTTGAGCAACTAGTCTAGCTTTATTTCTCACAATTTTACCATTCTCATCTAGTTTGTTTCTAAAGACCCATTTAGTTCCTATAGTAGATTTATTACTAGGCCTAGCAACTAATATCCATACATTACTTCTCTCAAATTGATTTAACTCTTCTTGCATAGCCAATATCCAAAAATCATCATCTAAAACTTCATTGATATTTTTAGGCTCTATGCATGAGGTAAATACAATATGGTTCATTAATCTAAGAGAAGGACGAGTAGTTACCCCCTTGGATGGATCACCCAAGATTTCACCACTTTTGACATAGTTGAACTCTCTAGGGTAGCTCACTTCCCTTTCTCCAAGCTTTACATTCCTAAAGCATCTATTGAAGGATCTTGTGTTTCTTCATTGGTTGGAACCCCATCCACCTTTGATGCTTGTCCATCATCAATGGTTTCAATGATTCCTACATCATCATCATCATCACAAGAATCCTTCTTAGGAAGGAGGTTATCATCGAAAACCACATGTATTGACTCTTCTACAACTAAGGTTCTTTTGTTAAAAACTCTATAAGCCTTTGAATTTAAAGAGTATCCAATAAAAACGGCTTCATCACTTTTTACATCGAATTTACCTAAATTTTCTTTTCCATTATTTAAAACAAAACTCTTGTACCCAAAAGGGTGAAAATAACTAATGTTAGGCTTTTTAGATTTTAAAATATCATAAGGAGTTTTCTTTAAAACTGGCCTAATCATTAATCGATTAATAATGTAACAAGAAGTGTTTGTGGCTTCCGCCCAAAAATACTTAGGTAAATTGTTTTCACAAAGCATGATCCTAGCCATTTCTTCTAAAGTTCTATTTTTCCTCTCAACTATCTCATTTTGTTGAGGAGTGCAAGGAGCCGAAAAATTGTGGCTAATCCCATTTTCATTACAAAAATTCTCAAAACCTAAATTTTGAAATTTGATTCCATGATCACTTCTAATATGAGAAATTATTTGATCAAGATTATTTTGAGAAATATTTGAAAATGTGATGAATTTTTCTAAGGCTTCATCTTTATTACTTAAAAATAGAACCCAAGTGTATCTAGAGTTATAATCAATTATAATACTCTACTAGTTGAAACATCATTAATAAACTTAAAAGAAACTCTCTTTTGTTTACCCTTAGGACATGCATCATAAATTTTATCTAAAGAAAATTTGAGCTTAGGTAAACCTCTAATTAGATTTTGGGAGGCTAGTTTCTCTAAAACACTTATGCTAGCATGTCCTAGATTCCTATGCCATAACCATGCATCATTTTCATCACTAGCAACTAAGCATGTATGAGATAGATTAATATCATCTAAATGCACCATATAGATATTTCCTATGCTATAGTGTCTTAGACTCGACACTCAATGATTAATGTTTTGCCTTGTAATATTGTGACGATATTTGAAGTGTCAAAATTTTATTCAAAATACTCGGTTTATCCTCATGATTATCGTACTCGCTTGATCCGCTTGAAAACTACTCCTTCTAGTTCTCATATACGTCTTTTCTTGTACTCGGTTCGAGAATTCCAAGTGTTAGCGCGTACTTTTGTTTGCACTTAATAATTAATATAATAAAGTGTCAGTGTGTTCAAAGAGTCATCACTGACGCTAGGGTATCGAACTGGTGGAACTTCTAGCTCATTATTAAACTCGTTCTTCCCCCACAGCTCCATTCGGATGCTCTGAGACTTATTGAATTGCTCATTCATTTGAGGATTCTAAAAATTTTCACCTCTTCTCTTCTCTTTTCTTCTTTTTCTTTTTTCTTCTTTTTCTCTTTTTTCTCTTTTTCTTTTTATTTTTCATACTTTTTAATGTTTTTTGACCTCTTGGAATTCTCAAACTTGAGTATATTCTTTTTCCATAAGACATTCTTATCATCGAACATAATCGAAGGAGTAGTAGTCTTGTTTCTCAAGCTTTTCGATCGAAGCGGATTGAAGATAGAAACGTACTTCATCGTAATTATAACATTTAATTAATTAAATTCTGTTTATGTGTCTGAATCGGCGACACAACAAGCACTAAATATCCAAGGATCTTAAAGAAGGTAAGGAAAGGGTATATATAAAAATTGCACCTCTTCATTGAATAAAGGTAACTTGATAAAAGCCCTTTACAAAAATCTCGCTACTTTCGAGCTAAAGTAGCGAGATTAGTTAAAACATAAAGAAAAAGCTGAAAATAGAAAGGCAAAGATGCAAACATCATCTAAGGAAAGCTAAGTGAGATGCATGAACTTCTTGGTAGATGGGGATCAACATGGGCTCCAACTCTCAAGCCTTGTCATGATTCGGAAGGGGATTGCTCTTCTCTCAGGGGAGTCTAGTTGGACAACTCTGGCGTTCAGCAAGTTTTGCACCATCTTCTTAAAAGCGATACGATTCTCGATGGTATGCCCTGGCACCCCGATGTGGTACTCACAGTGGGACTCGACATCGTACCATGCTGGGTAAGGCAGACTGTAAGGCGTAACATAATAGGGTCAGACTAAATTTGCCTTGTGCAACTGAGTATACATCTCTTTATATGACACCGACAAGGGAGTAAAGGTCATCTTTTAATTTTCCTTCTTCGGAGGCTTAGTTTCCCCTTTTATTCAAGCCTTGAGATGTCCCGACTTTGTTCTGAGATGAGGAGATTGTGAAATTCTTAGGATTCTGATAAAGGGCGGCATAGTTTACTTCATGGTCTTTCTTCTCCGGGTACTTAGATATACTTTCCCCAGTCTTGAGCTGGCCACTTCTAAAAGCGGCCTCAATGGATTTTTCCGTTTTCACAAATTCGGTGAACCCCAAAGATATGTTGTTGATCATTTTGTCATAATGTAGAACATGAAGCGAGTCTAGAAACCAGTAGGTAATTTCTCCTTCCAAAATAGAGGCTGAACTTGGGTCGCAATGTCCCTCCATCGCTGGGAGTACTGCCGAATGGTCTCGTCTTGCCACAGAGTTAAACTCTAAAGCATGGTTCTATTCCGGACCATGTATTTCACATGCTTGTATTGTTTGGTGAAAATTTTGGACAAGTCTTTTCATGACTTCACATTGGTCCTATTGAGCTGGGAATACCAACGTGCAACTAGCCCGATCAAGCTATCCTGAAAGCAGTGGATAAGAAGCTTCCCGTTTCTTAAATGTGCCGCCATCTTGCGACAATACATAGTTAGATAAGCTAAGGGGCAAGTGGTCCCATCGTACTTTTCGAAGTCCAGCACCTTGAACATAGGTGGAATGACTAAATCTGACACCAAGCTTAACTCGTAGACATCAATCCCGAAGTTTTCGGTAGCTTATAGCAGGTTGACTTTTTCTTCGACTTGGAGGCTTTGCTCCTCAAGTCTCTTCTCAAACTCTTTCCTCAACCTGGACTCTACTTCGTTCATCAAGTACAAATTCGGGACCTCGACATTGACTTTATTGTCAAAACCATGACCCACGTCGACTGGGTGGCTAGCAGATTCCCCTACCATATGAACACCCTTTAGAACTGATGCTTCGGGTTGAGCTTTGATGTACGAAGTGTTGCCACCGAGATCTTCAATGTTAGAGTGCTCGTCAAAAACTTTTGTCTTTCCATGATCGGACCTTCCAAACAAATCGGTGAGTTTGGTGATGATGTCATTTTGAGACTTCTCAATCCTCGCCTCAATATTGGTTAAACAATCCTGAATTTCCTTCTGTGACCTTTCAACATTAGCCAACCTCTCATCCATGACTCTTGATTGTCTACGGGTATTGTAAGAGTGTGGAATGGTTGTGGCTTGAAAAACTGTCACGATGTATCCAAGGTTAATCTTCTTGCTCTATTGATGGGTGCAAAAAGTATGCATGCTATGAGAATACATGAATGCAAAAATGAATACAAGCGAAGGTGTCGATCATTCGCCCTTTAAGCAACTTTCATCGATTAAAAGATTTTCTTTTTTTCCATTTTTTCTCTTTTTATCTCTTTTTTTTTCTTTTCTTTCTTTTTTTATCTTTTTTTTCTTCTTTTCCCCTTTTTTGATACTCTTATTTTTCTTCTTTTCTTTCTCACTTGTTTTTTCAATTTTCGTTTTAACTATCTAACTGTGGTGAAAGCCTCTAATTGGACAATCCACTTAGATAAATGTCTTCATGAAATGTCGATGCAAAAATAATAAAAAATAAGTAAATAAGCAAGCAAAAAGGAGACAAGACAAAACAACTCTATTTATCTCATCTAATAGAACCTAGGTTAACCGCATGGCTCTAATCGAGTATGTTAACTAGTTCTCTAAATGTATTTTGGTTCTACGAGGTACCCAAATTGTCCTCGTTTTCCTCTTCTAAGATTAACAAGGTCTCCAATCATCATCCATTATAGACTCATCTTGATCGTCTTCAATTCAAGGGGATCCTTTCGCTATGCCCCTACGAAGGAACAATATCCTCACGAACGCATAGGGTAGTCGAGCCCCGAAGGTACTTTGCTAGGACCATACGAAGGAACAATATCCTTACGAAAGCACTAGCGTTTTCCCCCCACTTAGAGAAACAAGTTTGAATGATATTTAGGAAACCTCGAATTAATAAACAAATAATAATTTAATTGTCATTTTAATTCATAACTTCCAAAATTAATTAAGTGGTATTTGAAAATAAGGCTTGACTCATTAGTTTAAAAAAAATGTCCCAATGGAGTCGCCAACTGTAGCGACCCTTTTCGCTAATTTAAAAATTAATAATCAAATAAGAGTGATAGTGAAAAAGTGGTCATTAGTGAAAACTTCTAAAATTGGGAGAATTGAAATCTAGGTCTAAAAATTTAGGAATTATGGTTTAATTTAAAAAATTAGGGATTGAAAATATTGAAATTAGGATTTCGATTTGAAAATTAGGGATTTTAAAATTAGGGTTGAAATTGAGAATTAAAAAAGGGGAAATTTTGAAATTAGGGTTTGAAAACACCTAAAATAAAAAGGAATTGGAAAATTGGGGGAAAATAATTTTAAAAAAGGGTTGGAGTCGTCGTCGGTCACATTTGGTAGACCAGACACCGAGAAACCAGAGATTCGTTAAAAACGGGTTTGAAAGTCGGTTACGATTTTAAAACGGGGTTAGTATTAAAAACTGCCCAAAAATTGGTACCTTTATCAAAATAACCGCTTAATTAATTTTGGATTTTTTGGATTAAAAGTGACATTAAATTAAAGTTTGTTTAATTATTCATATTTATTTTAATTTTATCGTATCTTTACTCAAAGATAAACGCTCACACCGCTGACATTACGTTTAAGGGCGAGTCCGTTACTATCGGATAAAGATGTAATTAATTAAATTCATTAATTAATGGGGTGTGTCGAAGTAAAAATAAATGTAAGATGTAGCTTAAGCAAAATTAAATATGTACAATAAAGTAAAAGGCATAAAATATGCAAACATAACATAGTAAATCAAGGCATAAATTAAAGTAATATAACATGAAATAAGAATAAAATAAGACATAACACAAATAAAAAAGTACATCTAAATATACATAACATCTAAATATGCACAATAACATGCAACATACACGTTAAAAAAGAGAAATCAAAATAAATAAATGCAATAAAATAAAATAAATAAATAAACAATATTAACATTGTAAAGGATCAAATTAAAAATAAAATAAAACACTAAGGACTCGACAAGTTATTTAACCAAGGGGAAAGGCCATAAAATAATTATAAAACACGGGGACCTTAGGGGAATAAAACCAATATTAAAAAACAAATTATTGCCAAAATCAGTGGCTTGATCAAAAAGAAAACAAAAGTTTGAGGGACTTGGGAAATAATTTAGAAAAAGGGAATGGCTAGAAAGAAAGGTTATAGACACGGAGGGACCATTAATAAAATAAACCATTTGAAATTAAATGATTATAACTCAGATTGGACCAAAATGTAAAATAGATGAAAATTCAAGGGACCACGGGCATGATTATGTTGACACGAGGATTTATGAAAACAACATTTTTATTTGACCCCTTTATTATAAATCACAATAGAAAAATGAAAAAGCTCCCCTTTTCCTATTTTTTAAAACCAAACACTTTAACCCCCAAAATCTCAGAAATCCTCTGGAGATTCATAAGGAAATTCAACATGTTCATCTCCGCCGTAGGGTTTCCAGAAAACAACGCAAAACGCAGATTTCACCCACCACGGACGGTGTCCAGCAACCCAAAACCATATAAAAATCCCTTTTTTTGAAGCTTTTGAAACCCAAATTACAAAGCACCTTTAGTTCAAACGAATTGAGATTAAAATCCCTTTTATCTCGACAAAACAAAACCTTTTTTTTCGAAAGAAAAACAAATGAGAACCCCCTTCTCCTCTTTCATTTGGGCTCACCCTGGAGGCGCAAGGCCGGTGGGATTATTGCCAGGGAAAGAATGATCAAACAAAGAGGGGTTCGACTCCAAAGAAAGGTAAAAAAAGAAACCCTAATCCTTTTTTATGGTATGCGAAAAAAGAACTCTAAAAAAGAGGTTGTACCTCTGAAACATTTTGGTTTTTTTGTATTGATTTCCGATGGGTGGGGAATCCCTTACATTACTTAATGATTTTCGGTTTTATAACCGAAAACATTACATGAGAAAAAAAACAAAAAGAAAATCTCCTAATTTGCTATTGGTTCGATTCCTCTTGGCTTGCTGGAAATTTGTTTGTATATGTATTGTTGCCTCTGAAATATTTCTGACATTGAATGTAATTTGGCTTTGTGAGTATTGAAAATTGGTTGCGAAATCCATTCATATGGTTGTCCTTTTGGATTATTCAAATATTTGCACAATTCTGACATGTAGATGGAAACGATTATGAAATCTGACATTTTTTTTGTTTTCTTGTACATGTACGACTGCTAGAGAGGGAGAATGGATGGCAACCGGTAACGGGATCGAAAGATGAATAGCCAAATTAGGAGACAGAGAGGAGCGCGTGTGGGCGCGTGGAGCCTTCAGATGCTTCTCTTCCTTTGATCTGAGTCGTTTGATTAATATTGGATCTAACGGCCCAGATTAGGCTGCGCATGGATTACAAGAGGGATCAGGGTTTCCCATGTTATAACCGGTCATGGGCTTGTACTTTGAGCTCTTATAATTAAAAAAATTTGGGCTTTGTAATTGTTTATTAGATTTCGACCTTAAAAATAAACATTTGGTATTGTATTTAATTTATGTTGGGTTTGTTTAATTAATTGTTTGGGTTTTATAATTGGATCTGATTTATTTATAATAATAAATAATACTAGTAATAATAATAATAAAACTAATAATAATATTAAATAATAATAATAATAGTAATAAAAGCCCGAATTAAAAGTAAAATAAAAATAGATAATATATTAATATTTTTGAGTTTTGACTGAAAAAGACAAAATATGTATTTCATATACAATATAATATTTTTTTTTTGATTTTCGGTTTTAATAACAATAAAATAAAATTTAAAAAGGAAATAACTATAATAATATAGTGTATTTTGTATATTTGGTTAACAATTACAAACCCATTATTCGAATGAAAATTAAAATAAAAATACGATTTTAAATCCGGATAAAATTTAGTGATTACAATATCAACATCAATATGTAATTTATATTAAATTTATAAATAAATTAAAAAATATATTATAACTATTGATAGTGAATCTTGACTATTTGGTTCCACATTTCACTCAATCTTTTGGATTATAATAAAGAATTTGGCTATCGTATGGACGCCTCATGCATACGATAACGGTGTTTTATTAAGTAACTATATTAATTTTACTTTATTTTATAACCTCATTTAAAAATATTTAACTAAAATTTATATTTTTAATATAAATTATATAGTTTTAAATATAATATTCTATCATATGTTGTGTGGCATAATGTAAACAATATCATTAATAAATAAATAAATAAATAATTTATTTTTTAAAAATTCAATTTTGTCATACACACGTCATTGCATGTCTTAAAGTATTGTAATTATTGATAATGAATCTTGGCTACTTGATTCCACATGGCATGCCATTTTTTGGAATATACTCAAGGATTTGCTTATCCGTACGCCACATGCATACGATAATGATGCATTATTAGGTAATTATTTGAATTTTACACCTAAATTAAAAAATATTTAAATAAAATTATATATTTTTAATATGAATTATATAATTTTTAAATACAACATCTTTATGGTATGTTGTGTGGCATAGTATAAATATTATTTGAATAAATAAACGAATAAAACTTAAAAGATTTGATTTTTTTTTCAAATATACATCATTGTATGTTCTAAATTATAATTTCAACGTAAATTATATAATATTTAAATATAACCTATTTATCATATATTATGTGACATAGTATAGATAATAAACAATAAATAAAGTTTAAAAGATCCGATTTTATCATACACACATCAGTACATGTCCTAAATAATATTTGAATTTTCACTAAAAACCCTAAACCCCATTCAATGCTTCACACTTTCTTCCCACCAAAGTTATCTCCATATAAACCTATTCTTCTACATCTTCTGTCATCCACTTCAATCTTGGAAAACTCTTTGAAATACTTTCATGGATAAGCTTGTCGTCCTAGCATTTTTACTCACCCAATTCTTCAATTTTCTACTAGGGTGCTTTATGAATGGTACTCCCATACTATCATGTAAACAAGCCAGCAACAGACGCCTTCTTGCCGATGGATTTCCACGTTGGCTTTCAACTGCCGACCGAAAGCTCTTGCGAACTGTTGGTGTACCGAAACCCAATATCGTGGTGGCACAAGACGGATCTGGTGACTTTAAGACCGTAACGGAGGCGGTAGCGGTAGCAAAATCGGTAGTTGGTGGCAACAATAGAACTATCATACACGTAAAAGCTGGAATTTATAAGGAGAATATGAAAATCAGCATTAAGAATATAATGTTAATTGGTGATGGAATGAATGCTACTATTATTACCGGCAACAAGAGTAATGGAACCGGCTCATCGACAATTCATTCAGCTACCGTTGGTAAGCTCTTTCATGAAACATGCATAAATATTTTAAAAATCATGGTTTGAGAATAAAAGAAAAGAATTATTAAATCTAAAGTAAACAACAATGTGTTCATTAAAACAAGTAAAAAAATTATTACATATCAAAATCATAAACGAAATAAAAGTGACAAAGACTTTAGTTGTAGTAAAATGAACATGTTATTTATTACAATAAAGTCACTGAAATTTTATTTCTTCTTTCAGGTGTTTCGGGTGATGGATTCATAGCTCGAGATATAACCTTCGAGAACACTGCCGGACCGGAAAATCACCAAGCGGTGGCCTTCCTTTCCAGTTCCAATTTGTCGGTCTTGTACCGTTGCGGCTTCAAAGGTTACCAAGATACCTTGTACGTTTACAAAAATCTTCAATTCTATCGTGAATGTGATATTTACGGAACTATCGACTTCATATTCGGATTTGCCACTGTTTTCATACAAAACTGCAACATCTACGTCCGTCGACCGATGACCGGACAATCGAACACCATCACAGCAGATGGAAGAGACAATCCGCAAAATAATACGGGCATAATCATCCATAATTCACACGTGATGGCTGCACAGGATTTGAAGCCGGTTCAAAACTTGTTCAAGACATATTTGGGGAGGCCATGGAGGAATTATTCAAGAACAGTGTTCATGAAGACTACTTTAGATGATTTGATTGATAAAGAAGGGTGGTTATCATGGAAAGGACGCTCTTTAGACATCATTTATTATGGTGAGTATATGAACACTGGCCCCGGAGCCAATACTAGTGGACGGGTGAAATCGGGTGGATATCATCTTTTAACCGAACCCGAAGCCGAAAATTTTACTGTGAAAAACTTTTTAGCCGGAAGTTCATGGCTTCCGAGTACCGGAGTTCCATTTGATTCTGGATTGTGACAGTTGATGTTGAAGTTAATTAGTGTTTCATATATATAGGCGATAAATATAGAAAGGTATAATTAAATAAAGTTGAATTTGTGGAAGAAAAATAAAAATTTATCATACAATTCGCATTAATGTTTAGTTTCAGTAAACTGTAATGTAAATGGTTCTTCTACTATTAATCAAAATAATAAATACAATATGTTTGTCTAACCATTTCTTCTTTTTTTTTTAACATTTCTTTATTTCGATTTTGTGTACATATTAGAAATACATTAAAATAAAATTTTAGTGTATGATTATCGGTTATAAAAAATATTCAACGTTATTGTTGTACATGTCACTACCATAATGATTAACAACTATGTAGGTTGATTAAATAACTAAATTAATGTGATTTATAGATTTAACTAAATATATTTTTAACTGAAGATTATTATTTGGTGAATATTCTAAAATTAAAATATTCTTTAATAAAAAATAATTCAATTAATTAAATGTGCCTCACGTTTTAAGATATAGTTTCCCTAAATAAAATCCTAGTTATGAATAGAAGTTTTTCTAATTTAAATTCTTGATATGTACATATATATAATTTTTAATTGATGTGAATTAATCCATATAGAAAATGAATGTAAGAAAAAGCAATAAAATTTCTAAATATGGCATCTTAATTGTGTGTTACGTGACATAAATTAGACAATCTTTATAAATTTTTACTTTATTATATAATTTTATATTTAGAAAAATTATTTCAAAGAAAGACATAATTTTTAAAGATAACATCTTTATCATATATCGTGCGACATAAATTAAAAAATCTCTTTATATTTTACTTTATTACCTAATAAGCTTTGAATTCTCCCTAAATAGGTCGAATCAACTTTGAACTCGACAAAAATGCTAATTTCACCGAACATACAAATTTCATTAGGATGAAAAAGAAATATTTATGTATAATATAAATATATAATTTAATTTAAATTTACAAAATAAATTAAAAAGTTCTTTAGTATTATAATTAATGATAGTGATCAATCTTGACTACTTGATTCCACTATGCATACCATCTTTTGGAGTATACTAAAGGATTTGGCTATACTATGTATGCAACATGCATAAGAAAATGATGCTTTATTAGTTAATTATTTGAATTTTACACCTCAATTAAAACATATTTAAATAAAATTATATAATTTTTTAACATGAATTATATAATTTTTAAATATAACGTCTTTATCGTATGTTGTGCGGCATAGTGTAAACATTATTTGAATAAATAAAAGGCATAAACATAATTTTAACCCTTAATATTTATAATTTTTTATTATTTTAGTTCTCATTCTCTTTTGGGGTAACTTTAACCCTAAATCTATGTCTTTATAACAAATATCTTATTTTATAATTAACATAATGACTAAATCATTAAAAATTTAACGATATTGACATGTCATATATATGTGATCATATATTTTAAATAGAATGACATCTAGCCTCATTCTACATATATATATGATATGTCAATATCGTTAAATTTTTAACGGTTTAGTCATTATGTTAGTTAAAAAATAATTTTATTTTAACATAAAATATAAAAAAAATTTAAATTCAAATAAAATATTAAAAATTAATTAAATCTAAAATAAAAGGCTGCTAAGAATGCTCAAATCTTAAATAATTCTACATATATATGATATATCATTATCCTTAATTTTTAACTATCTAATCATCATGCGAGTTAAAAAATAAGATATTTATAAAAAAAAAAATATAGGTTAATGGCTAAATTTATTCCAAAAAAGATTGAGGGCCAAAATGATAATAAAGATTAAGGATTAAAATTATCTTTATGTCTAAATAAACAAATAAAACTTAAAAGATTAGATTATGTCAAATACACATCATTGCATGTCTTAAATTATATTTTTAACATAAATTATATAATATTTAAATATAACATATTTATTGTATATTTTGTGACAGAGTATAGATAATAAATAATGAATAAAGTTCAAAAAAATTGATTTTCTCACGCACACATCACTACATGTCCTAAATTATATTTGAATTTCCACTAAAACCCTAAATCTCGTTCAATGCTTCATACTTTCGTCCCATCAAAGTTACCTCTAGATAAACCCTATTTTCCTCCATCTTCTGTCATCCACTTCAACCTTAGAAAACTCTATGAAATACTTTCATGGATAAGCTTGTCATCCTAGCATTTTTACTCGCTCAATTCTTCACTTTTCTACTAGGGTACTTCGTGAATAGTACTCCCATAACATCATATAAACAAACCAGTAACAGACGCCTTCTTGCTGATGGATTTCCAGGTTGGCTTTCAATTGCCGACCGAAAGCTCTTGCAAATTGTTGGCGTACCGAAACCCAAGACGGATTTGATAACTTTAAGATCGTAACGGAGGCAGTAGCATCTATAGTTGGTGGCAACCATAGAATTGTCATATATGTGAAAGCCGGAATTTATAAGGAGAACGTGAAAATCAGGAGTTCAACTAATAATGTACTGCTAATTGCTGATGGAATGGATGCTACAATTATTACTGGCAACAAGAGTAATGTAACCGACTCACAAACAATTGATTCAACCATCGTCGGTAAGCTCTTTCATGAAACATGCATAAATATTTTAAAAATCAAGGTTTGAGAATAAAAAATATTAAATCTAAAATAAACAACAATATGTGTTGATTAAAGAGTCTTATTACATATCATAATCACAAACGAAATAGAAGTGACAGAGACTTCTTGTTGTAGTAAAATGAACAAGTTTTCTATTACTATAAAGTCACTGAAACTTCATTTCTTCTTTTAGGTGTTTCAGGTGATGGACTCATAGCTCGAGATGGAAAGCCAAAGGTGATGACGATTCAGATGGTGAACCAGGCAGACTTTGTGCAATCGCTAGTGTGAAAGGTGGAAAGCCGAAGGTGATGGGTCGCAAGTGTTACCATTGTAAGGGGCCGTATATAGCGTGAGAGTGCCCCGATCGAGTGAAGCAGTCCAAGAAGGACGAGCCCGAGGGTGATGAGGTTGCAATGCTTGGCTCGATGATTCTGAGTTCTTCCAAGTAGAAAGGCAAGAAACATAATGGGTTGATGTTTATCGACAACAACATGGCGGGACGATCGAAGAGTGCTTTGGTGGACACCGAGGAAAGCGATCTATTCATGTCTAAGAAGGCTGTAGTGGATCTTGGTCTTAAAGTTGTGGACTCAACCGACAAGATCAAGACTGTGAATGCCAAGGAATCTCCTATTATAGGGACTGTGCGGAAAGTTGATCTGCAGATTGGTGATTGGAAGTCCAAGAAAGACTTCAAGGTAATCGAACTAGAAGACTTTGAATTTATTTTGGGACTAAACTTCCTTGATCGTGTTCAAGCGATCATCATTTCGTGTGCCAACATCATGTGCATCTTGGATCTGAGACGACGATGTGTTGTGTCAATACGACGAGACATCGTGAAAGAGACCAAGAAGTTGATAGCTATTCAGCGTGTCAAGAATGCTCCAAGCCGATGAGTCATCGTGAAAGAGGTAACAGTTAGGGACATTTTCTTGGTGGGGAATGTGTTGCCCGAGCCTTTTGGCGTGGAAGCTGTCGATGAGCCATCCATGGACAAGGTGGCCGGTGCATCGAACTTCTAGGGGACCGAAGTGTCAATGGGTGTTGCATTGCTGTGGAGCAATGGGGCGACAAACTTCAGTGACGAAGTATTGTCGGAGAGAGAAAATATTGGGTCAATGTGTGAAGTACCTCTTAAACACGGGGATAGTGATCAAGAAGTGCTTGGTATGGGTGATTTTACATGGCGGTGCGAGCCGAAGCGAGCAGTCCTTATGGGGGGACAACTGAATTAGAGTTCGGTTCTCTTTATGGGGAGAGCGGTTCTTATGGGGGACATTCAAGCTAGACTCTGAGACAGAAACAAGCCAAGGTACGCGAGAAGCTCTAAGATCGAACTCAGACTTGTTCGAGTGGCGCGATGAGGGTATCGCCAAGATTGGTAGAGGAGAATGTCACGGGCCGAACATTGTAGTCCGAGACATTGACACCACATGGTGCATTTTGGCCTGCCCAAGTATTCCCAAGAGCGATGCTAGGCTTGCGAAGACCACTAACGTTGGCCCGATCCAGGAAGGGTTCTAGAAATCTTATCCATCCAAGGTGTGCGAACACATTGTGCGAACACAGAAGATACTTTCCATAGTTAGACGGAAATATTCCCAGAATTATGTTTTGTAAATCGATAAGGTTGTATCATAGTCATCGATGTAAATCTATATAGACCGTAGGATCAAGGGGAGTTCAAGTATAAATAGAGGCCTTCCCCCGCCTCATTTGATGTACTGAGTTATTCCAACTTTCTAAGGAATAAAGGCATTTTCTCAAAATCCTCTGAGTTGTTCTTGTTTCGTTCTTTGTTCTTAAGCGTTCTTGAGTGTTCTTGAAGAGTTCTTCCTCGCTCATCTCTTTTAATCTGTTTTTGTTTAGAACGCTTCGCGTTTTTCGGTTCTTGGGAAGTTTGATCTTCCATAAGTGTTGAGAAGTCTTACTTAGTGTTTGTCTTGAGGACTCGACTAAGGCCGCACGGTTTAGCTGGTTCAAAAGTCTAGCCCCACGACATTAGCATGTAAAACTTGAGATTGTGCGTTAGATGAATGTGGCCTAAGGATTTCTATGTGGTTAGCATGTAAGACTTGAGATTTGTGCATTAGTATGCATGTGGTTTAAGCATTGCTATGTGGATAGCATGTAAGACTTGAGACTTATGCATTGTGATACATATGATTTATAGATGTAAGCATTGTAAGCGAATAACAAGTAAGACTTGAAATCTAAGCACTATGGCGTTAGTGATTTAAAAAGGTCATAAGCCTTGTTGTGTTTAAGGCATGTAAGTCTTTAGTGTTAAAGGTTTAGAATGCTTGAGATTAATGACTATGATGCTTGAGAATTAAAAAGGCCATAAGCCTTGTTGTGTTTTATGAGATGCAATTACCTCTCATTAAGCTTATACTTACCCTCTCTTTTACCTTACAATGTAGAAAATGTGAAGCGAGGCAGCAAAGAGAACAAAGGTTCGATGTACACACCATTTTATAGTTCAAGTATGTCTTTTGTAACATTAGTAGTAGTGAGAGAGCAATGGATATAAGTTGTCAATATTGAAAGTGTTGTTTATGCTAGTGAAATTTGCAATGCTGGTTTGTTTACACACAAATGATGTATATCTATGATGTTGTTAGTTGGATGAAAGTTTCAAGTATGAATGTTATGATAGTCAAAAACTATGTTGAAATGAAGTCTTGAAGCTCTTAGCCTAATTGCTAAACGATGTAAAGTTGATACATGATTATTGATTGTTATTGAATGTCCAATGGTTTAAATATGTATGTTTGATGTTAAGATTGTTTTAGGACCTTTGTATGTGATGTTGGAGTGCTTAAGAGGCTGTTTTCAGGCATGCTTAACCAGTGGTATCGAAATAGGGGACTTTGTTTTGATACATGGGATTGTTGCTGGGATTATCATGTGAAAATTAGCCTAGGTTTCGATACCCCTTCCTCTAGTATCGATACTAGTAAGCTAATTCATAAAGGAGTACCGAAATAGTTCGTAATGGTATCGATACCTCCATTGATATTTTTGGCCTAGGTATCGATACCACTAACCATGGTATCGATATTGAAGTTGACAATGTCAAATGTTATCGATACCGGCCCTTGCAATATCGATATCCCTATATGTTATGGAAAGTTAAAGTCTGAAATCCAAGTTTAGACTCATTACGTTTTAGTCACTAAATATTGTGATGGCAATTAAATGAGTTGTAGACATTATTTTGAGTTGAAATTTGACAAGAAAGAATGAAATAAACTTAATTAAAGTTTAGTAACACTAATTTAATACTTGGTCCCTAAATTTACGAAAATTTACAATTTGATCCATTTTACGTATGTGGTGCAATTGATTCTTATTTCATCTCCCGTTTCTAATGTCGGACTTCTAGTTGAATGCATATACATGTAGGACATTAAATCCTCTAATAAAGATAAAAGTGAAAAAAATAGGGTTATTTATCGGTGCAAATATTCTTGGATCTGTATCAGTATTCCCCGTGTAGTATGTTCGAGTCAGTTTCGTCTAGACCGGGTCAAGGGTTTACAAGAACACTATTGTACCAAAAAATGTCCAAGCGTTGTCCTTCCTTTCAAGTTCCAATTTGTCATTCTGGTATCGTTGCAGCTTCATAGGTTACCAACATACCTTGTGCATTTACAAAAATCTTCAATTCTCTCCTAAATATGATATTTACGAAACTGTCGACTTTATATTCGGATTCGCCATATTTTCATACAAAACTGCAACATCTATGTCCTTTGACTGATGACTGGCCAATCGAACACTACCACAGCAGATGGGAGAGACAATGCACAAGATAATACGGGCATAATCTTCTATAATTTACACGTGATGGCGACGCAGATTTAAAGCCGGTTCAAAACTTGTTCAAGACTTATTTGGGGAGGCCATGGAGGAATTATTCAAGAACAATGTTCATGAAGTCTACTTTAGATGATTTGATTGATAAAGAAGGGTGGTTATTAGAGGAGGGATGCTCTTTAGACATCATTTACTATGGTGAGTATATGAACATTGGCCCCGGAGCCAATACCAGTGAACGGGTGAAATGGGGTGAATATCATCTTTTAACCGAAGTCGAAGCTAAAAATTTTATTGTAAAAAACTTTTTAACCGAAAATTCTTGACTTCCGAGTACCGAAGTTTCATTTGATGTTGGATTGTGATAGTTGATGTTGAAGTTAATTAGCGTTGCCTATAAATAGTTGATAAACATAAGAACGTATAATTAAATAAAGTTGAATTTGTGGAAGAAAAATGAAAATTTATCATGTAATTTGCATTAATGTTTAGTTTCAAGGAACTTTAATGTAAATGGTTCTTCTACTATTGATCAGAATAATAAATACAATATGTTTGTCTAACTATTTTTTAACATATCCTTATTTTGATTCTGTATAGAGATTAAAATACAATAAAATATAATTTTAGTGTATGATTATCAGTTAAAAAAAATTATTCAACGTTGTTGTTGGACATTTCAATACCTAGACCTGGCAAACTTGATCCGAGAACCGAGAACCGAACCGATTTACCTGAACCGAAATCCGAACCGAAACCGAAACTGATGATTTAGCGTGATTCAAAATCCAAACCGAAACCGATACCAATCCGAATTCTAGAAGAACCGATATAGACCTGTAACTAATTTGACCCGTAACCGATTTGACCCGAACCGATTTTCATCCGAACCAAAAACAACCCAAAATTAACTTGCTCAAACCGATCTAAACCGAAGATCAATCCGATTTTAACCCGATAATTGGGTCAAAGTGAATGAATAATATATTTTTACTATTGTTTATTTTTTAACAATATGATAAATTATTAAATAATATATATTTTATTATCTTTTTATATTATGATAATACTAATTAATTAATACATCTGATAATAATTTAATTTTTAATATTATATTTCCTTCTTTAAAAATCAATTTATTTTTTGTTAAAATTTGGGGTGTTATAAAAATGACCAAAATGTTATTAATGAATACATGTATTTACAAAAAATGGCATTATCCCTTAAATTACCAATGCTGACTTTACTCGAATAAAAGCTAAGGCAAAATTTTTCAAAACAATTCTAATAAAAAATAAAAAAGATATATTTTTACAAGAATATATGATTAATTCTATATATAATATAGACGATTACATTTATACTTAAGTCCAACTCAAACCAAATTAACCCGAAAATTCAAAAATTGATCCGATCCGAACCGATCCGAATGACTTGACATGGACCCAACCCGAAAACATCCGATCCGATGTTGACCCGACCCGAAAACAACCGATCCGATATTGACCCGAATCATCGATCCGATATCCGAACCGAACTGAATTATCATATAACCAAATTAAAACCGAAACCAAAATCGATCCGAACCGAATCTAAACCGAATGCAAACAAACCCGAAATGAATCTAACCGAAACAATCCGAACCGAACCCGAACCGAATGACCCGTTTGCCACCTCTATCAATACCATAATGATTAACAACTATGTATGTTGATTAAAAACCATGTATGTTGAATCAACTTTGAACTTGACAAGAATGATAATTTCACCGTCCATACAAATTTCACTAGGATGAAAAAAAAAGTATTTAAGTATAATAGAAATATATAATTTATTTTGAATTTACAAAGTAAATTAAAATGTTCTTTAGTATTGTAGTTAATGATAGTAAATCTTAGACTATTTGATTCCACGTTGCATAACATTTTCTTGCGTATACTAAAGGATTTGGCTATCCTATGTATGCCACATGCATACAATAATGATGCTTTATTATTAGGTAACTATTTAAATTTTACACCTTAATTAAAAAATTATTTAAATAAAATTATATTTTTTCACATGAATTATATAATTTTAAATATAATATCCTTATCGTAAGACGTGGGGTATACCGTAAATATTATTTGAATAAATAAACGAATAAAACTTAAAAGATTCAATTTTATCAAATAAACATCATTGCATATCTTAAATTATATTTTTTTAACATAAATTATATAATATTTAAATATAACATATTGTAGCGATCTTAAAAATTAATAGCATTTTTAAAAGTTTTTTTTCGTTTTTTAAAATATTTTTGTGTCGATATTGAAAATAAATGTCTTCCACGTGAGATTTTTGGTCAAAAATATGTTTTAAAAAATTATAGTCGCCACCGGACGTTTAGGTAGACCAAACACCTTTAAATCATAGATTTTTGAAATTCGGGTTTGAGAGTCGATTACGGATGAGGAAGGATTAATACCCACACCGTCCAAAATTTGGTACTTTATTTAATTACAGCTTTATTAATATTAAAATTTTTGGGCTAAATTTCATGATTGAATTAATTTTTGATTGAACGTGCGGATTTATTTTAAAGTACCTAAACGCAAAGGTAAACGTCCGAACCACCACCACATTAGAATTGACCTCGTTTACGAATGAATTTAGGGACCATATTAATTAATTAATTAATTATAGTGCATTCTTAACAAAAATAAGTAAAAACATACATCGATTCAAGGGGAAAATGAGAGGAACAAAAGCGAAATACATGATAAAAATCAACGAATATGAATCATACAAAACACAAAAAGATATAATATCCAACAATTTAAAAACTAAAATGCATGTTTTCCTTTTAATTTTATTTATTTACTAATGCTTATTAACAAGATATTGATTCTAATTTAGGAATAAACGCGTTATAATGTCCGGGATTTAAGGTACATATTATGCTAAAATGACAACATGCACAACAAAGGAAATAACGTATATACAGGAGTTAAATGCGACTAAAGAAACCAAAAAGCAAATATGGCAAGATTAAAAAAGATAAAGGAGCGAATCAAGACTTAATTAAAACGGATATCAACTAAATTAGTTTTGAAACTGAAAATAAAATAAATGGGGCCGAAATTAAATGAGTTTTAAAATAGACATAAAGATAATTTTAACCTTTATAGTTTTTATTATTTTAGTCTTTATTCTTTTTTAAAGATAAATTTAGCCCTTAATCTATATCTTTTTAACAAATACTTATTTTTAACTAGTTTGATGAGTGGAACGATAAAAATTTAAAGATGATACATATATATGAAACATAATTTTAAATGATATGACTTATAACCTATCAAATATATATAATATAATTTTGTTCTAATATAAAATATAAAATAATTAAAATTTAAATAAAATATTAAAAAATAATTAATTCTAAAATAAAAAGCTACAAAATTTAATTAATTAATTTAGAATAAAATAAAATAAATATTAACTCTACTCTAAAATATAAAATAAAATATTAACAAAATATTAATTAATTAATTATCCTAAAATAATAAATAATTTATTATTAATTAATTAATTCTAAAATGAAATATTATCCTAACCCTAACTACGATAGTAGTCTTTTATTTTAGAATTAATTAATTTTTAATATTTTATTTGAATTTTAATTTTTTATATTTTATATTAGAATAAAATTATATTTCATATATATGTATTTGATAGATTACATGCCATGTCATTTAAAATTATATTTCATATATATGTATCATCGTTAAATTTTTAACGATCTAGTCATCAAACTAGTTAAAAAATAAGATATTTGTAAGAAAGATATAAGTTAAGGGCTAAACTTATCCAAAAATAAATAAAGGCCAAAATGATAAAAAATTATAAACGTTAAGGGTTAAAATTATCCTTATACCTTTAAAATAAGGAGGATAAAGACTGTGATTAGACCATAAAAGACAACTGAACGTGGGAATAAGCTTGGACGGAGAGACTAAATAATAACGTCACCCAACTTTTATTTCTTATTCGATAAGATCACCAAATTTTTAGTTCGTATTCGATACGGTCCCTATCGTTATATATCGTTAAAAATATTCGTTAAGGTTTAATTTTCCTTAATAAAAAGGATAATTACAACATTTATCACTTAACTTTCTTCTCACTCTATTTTGATTAATAAGGTTTTGTAATAACCCATTTCCCCTTTACTCAAATTAAACCCACAACCCATTAAAAAACAACCCAATAAACCCAAAAACTGAAGCCCAAGCTACCTATCATCAAACCCAACCCATATACAATACCAAACTCTAATTGATAATAACCTAATCCCACCATGCCCTAGCTTGCCACCACCTTGCCTTCACTGTGCTGAACAGATCAGCGCACATGGCCGTCACAAGCGGCGCTTGGCCTCCCGTGTGGCAGCCACACGCTCAACCATTGGTTCAAGAGGTCGGCCAACGCCCACCGCCTTCAGCCACCGCCCAACGTCATATTCAGATCTGCAAAATGAAAAGAAAAGAGAGATCTCTATGTTTTTTATATTGTAATATTTCGGGTTATAAAAACCCATGAAACCAAATCTGTAAGAGGAGATTTTCGAATGAAAAAATGGGAGATTCGAACCAAAACAGATCCATAACAAAAAATACCATCCATATTCGAAAACCTGACACCGTAGTTGGCTTCAGTACGTCGAGACGCTTTAGAAATTGATCTCCTTTTCTTCATCCGACCACCGCAGACGACAGTGACGACGCCGACGAGAGGCGGCTCACGGTGTCCGATGGTGGTAGATCTCCGACCGGTCAGACAGACTTGAGAGAATATGATCCATGCTCTGTGTTTTTTGAAGAAATTATGGATCAAATGATTTTTTTTGGTAAAAATGGGTATTTAAGAGAGAACCAAAATGTCGTTTTGGTGTCAACTCTTATTGCCCAAAACGAAGTTGTTTCACCATGGAGGCCCGCATACCAGATCCGTCCAGGACCCCACCCGCGCATAACCCACAGAAATGGTAAAATCGTACCCGTGGTCTCTGAACTCTCAGCATGACACTGTTTCGGCTCTCTAATTCACATTTTCTCCAGATTTGATCACTGTTTTTGTTTTATTTAATCCAATACTTCTATTTTATTATATTTTAATCCTTATTTTCACTATTTTAACTTATTAACTTTGTTTTTTTCAGATTTGAACCTGTTCATTATTATCATTATTATTTTATTATTATTATTATTATTTTATTACTATGTTTTATTATATTATTATTATTATTGTACGTGTTTTGTGAGACCTCGTCATCCTGATATATTCTTCTAGGAGTAGCATCCCGGTCTCCAGGTATTATCTTCTTTGAATTATCATGGATATAGATTTTAAATTTGTACAATTTAAAAATTAAGATATATTTTCTTAAAAATTATGATGTGAACCTTTAGTTACCAATTTCTGGATGTTATGGGGGTGCTAATCCTTCTCCACATGTAACCAACTCCTGAACCCAAACGTTTTGAATCTCTGGTTAATTTTTAATGGTGTCCGGTCTACCAAAATGACCGATGGCGACTCCAACTCAACCAATTTTCAAATTTTAACAGTATTCTCATAGAAGTGACATCCTGTCCATTATGTGCAATCTTCTCGGAGACCGAATTTTCAAAACCACCCTGCCAAAAACATTTTCAAACGATTATTTTAAATTTTTCAAAAAAAAAAGGTTGCTACAGGTTTAAGGAAAATTAAATTTTAATAGAAATTTTTAATTGCATATAACGGTAAGGACAATATCAAATGATAATTAAAAGTTGGGTGACATTATCGAATATGAACTAAAAGTTGGGTGACCTTATCAAATATTTTAAAAGTTCAACGACCAAAATGAATCTGACCTAAAAGTTTGGTGATCATTTATGTTGTTTATCCATAATTCAATTACCGGTTGATATAAATGATAAGTAATTTGATATCGCTTAGGTAGATTTGAGTTTAAAATCTATGTTTATAAAAATTCTGAGAGGCTCACCCACTAAAGTCACTTGTATTAATCGAGCCACCAAAATTTAATTCAGGTAATTACATTGTGCTTTCTTAAATTATGATCCTTATTCTCTAAGCTTTTGAACATGCTCTTTTCATCCCTAGATTGACTTTTATTTTAAATTAATCCATAAGTTTTTAAATCTTTTAGTTTTATCTCAAAAATTATGACCTCATTCTAAATTAGTACGTCAAACTTTTCAAAGTTTTAATTTTATCTTCAAATCATTGTATGTCATATCGTATTGTTACATAATCAGTTCTTATATGAGGTTAACAAATTTTATAATAGTTTTATTAACATATAATATGACTAGTATATACTGATAATTTGTTGATGGAATTAGAACTTTCAAATTTTAAGTATCAAATTAAATTGAGATTCAAAATTTGAAAATAAAATTAAAATATTTAAAAATATAAAAATCAATTTAAAATGAGATTCATAGTTCAAAGATGAAATTAAAATATTCGAAAATTTAAAAATTAATTTACAAGAAAAATAATAATTTAAAAATTTATAGTACTCTCAAAGTAGGGTTCTATACAATTTTTCTATAAAAGTCTCATATTTATAGGCATAAGATGGAAACCCTAATTCAAATGGGTATTAAACTCTAATAATACCATTAAACCTTTCTCTAATACATGGATATTCACCGTAAATAAAGTATTCTTAACACTCCCCTTTGGATATCCATAAAGATATTATGCCTCGTTAAAACTATACTAAGATAAAACCCTGTGGGAAAAAATGCTTAGTGAAGGGGAAAAAAAGTACACATCTTTAATACATAAAATATGTTGCCTCATTAAAAATATTTTCTAGGAAAAACAAATGGAACAAAACCATGGATAAGAAAAAAAAGTACACATATCTTTAATACACAAAATATGTTGCCTCATTAAAAACTTTTTTCCAGAAAAAACTAATGGGACAAAATCATGGATAAGGAAAAGAGTACGACGCGTGTTTTACTCCCCCTCATAAATGCATCAGACAAAATCTTTTACATGACACAATCCAATATTATAAGTTTACTTCTCAAATAGAGCAGTAGAGAGCACCTTAGTAAATAGATCTGCCAAAATATCACATGAATGAATTTGTTGCACATTAATGTCTCCATTCTTTTGTAGATCATGAGTGAAGAAGAATTTTGGTGAGATGTATTTTGTTCTATCACTCTTTATGTATTCTTCCTTAAGTTGGGCACACATGTTGTATTATCCTCATATAAAACTGTCAGAGCTATTTTTTTAGAGAGTAAACCATAATTTTCTCGAATATATTGGGATATAGACCTTAACTATACACATTCACGACTAGCCTCATGGGTAACCAAAATCTTAGCATAATTAGAAGAAGTGATAATAATAGTTTGTTTCATTTAATGCCAAGAAATTGTTGTACCACCGCATGTAAATAAATAACCAGTCTATGATCGTGCATTATGAGGATCAGATAAGTATTCTTCATCCACAAAATCGATCAATTCTGTTTTGGATATATTTGTAAACACGAATTTAAATCTATAATCTTGTACTGCCTTATGTCAGCTTTGCTTTAGTTTACTCCTTTAAGGCTATAGAAAATTTTCTCCTTACCATGGCCAAGTACTGTTTTGAAGGGATAACCATAGGATACTCATGGAATAAAACTTAGAAGCTTACTTTAGGGTTAGACAAAAAAAATACTTTTTGGACCTGTTTGATTTAGGAGTTCTTTTAATAAACTTAGGTGATGAAGACTTAGAACTTGTTGGAAAAATAACTAGAGGTGCCTATCACCGGCTCTAGTTTTGCTCTCCTTCATACTAGAGGTGCCCGAAATTGGCTCTAGTATGCTAAATAGGTGCTACAAAAGAAAAATAAATAAATAAATAAACAAAGAAAGAAATAGAAAACACATATCTTGAGGTACCCGAAATTGACTCAAGACTTGTTGTTTTAAGGAGATAGCTAATCCAAGATTCTACTTGTCTTGAACTTAGATTTTATCTAAGAAAGCCTTGAATCAGCCTTGTCCATTAAACACACACACTCACCTAGCCTTAGAGTTTGTTTCTTAGTAGAAGTCCTTGGGTAAACTAGTGACTAAAACGGAGAGATAGATATGACCATGGTGGGGAGAATAGATGGAAGAGTAAGACCAAAGGGGAGTAAGGTTTAGCAATTTGATGTTTGTCATTGCTTGAGGACAAGCAATAGTTCGAGTTTGGTGCTATTTGATGAGTGCCTAAAATAAGTCGGAAAATGGTCACATCAGAGTTGATCTTTGCAAAAAAAAATTTGAAGGCTTTGTTGCACTTGGTATTTAAAGGTCTAATTTTTTGTTTGCCATGATAGTCAAAATTTTTCAATGTTTTCAAAATACTATTTTGAGCATTTTTGCTTATCATTTAACAAGCATCTTGCTGACAAATTGATTAGATACAGTAAAAAAAAAGGATTTCATGGGTATTACTATGATGTACTAACCCTTTAAGTGCAGACAGAGTAGAAGATGACCTTAGTTCTCGATTATTGATAAAAATATGACGAGGAACAGTTAAAGCTCCAAATGTCAAAATATTTGAGCAAGAGCAACAAAAATGATGCGAGTAAACATGGGGTAAAGAGAGAGCAATGACCATTATTTGGGGCAAAATATAGCCGGATCAATTATCAACGTGTGGAAATTGTTACAATTTCGACATCACAAGACAAAGAATCTTTACGGGGTGAATATCAGAATGAGAAAACAGGACAATTATGCTCAAGTTCGAGTGGAGCAATGCTACAAAAGTGTGTCGGAAGAACATACTACCATGAGAAATTCAAAAACCGAAGCAATGGAAATGATGAATTCTTTCAAAGCAGACTGAGAATACAAGAGAAAAGATCATATGTTGAAGACGAGAACAAGCGTCATTAAGATCATGGTAGACTTAATTTGTTGAAGAAAGAAAAAAATTAAGTAAAAACCTCAAAAGGCACTTTAGAGCAAAGAGTAAAGACTTTAAAAATTGAACCTGAGTGTGGAATGAATTCTCATATCAGTCAAAGAGGATATATCGGGAGATAAAGCAAGAAATTATGAGCTTTCCCTAAAGATAAAAGTTTACCCAAGTGGCCTTCAATTAACATTCATACATCATAATAGAAATATCTGTATTAGGAGCATATTAATAATGCATAATATTTTTGTTAAACATGATTCAAAGAAATCAATAACAACAAACAAAAATTGGCAGCCTTCTCGGCGTGAGTCCCGATACAAATAGATATTGGCAGCCTTCTCGGCATGAGTCCCGATACAAACAGAAATTAGCAGCCTTCTCGGCATGAGTCCCGATACAAACAAAACTTAGTAGCCTTCTTGGCATGAGTCCCGATACAAGCAGAAATTGGCAGCCTTCTCGGCGTGAGTACCGATACAAACAAAAATTGGTAGCCTTCTCGGCATGAGTCCTGATACAAACAAAAATTGGCATCCTTCTCGGCGTGAGTCCCGATACAAACAGAAATTGGTAGCCTCCTCGGCGTGAGTCCTTACCTTGGCAGCCTTCTCGGCGTGAGTCCTTACCTTGGCAGCCTTTTCGGCGTGAGTCCCGAAAGAAGTGGTGTATCATGAGGAATTTCGTAATAAGAAAAACAACCTCAAGTTTCACCGCTTACATCTGGAGAATTTCACAATAAGAAGAACAGCTCCAAATTCCACGAGATGCGAGGAATTTCAATAATAAGAAGAACAACCTCGGATTTCACCATTCTTATCTGGAGAATTTCGTAATGAGAAGAACAACTCCAGATCCCGGAGATGAGGAATATCATAATAAGAAGAACAACCTCAATTTTCACCCGTTTGATGAGTTTGGGGAATTTCGTAAAAAGAAGAACAGCTCCAAATTCTACGAGATACGAGGAATTTCGTAATAAGAAGAACAACATCGGATTTCACCCCTTTTATCTGGAGAATTTCGTAATAAGAAGAACAACTCCAAATCTCCCGAAGATGAGGAATTTCATAATAAGAAGAACAGACTCAAGCTCCATCACTTGATGAGTCTAAAGAATTTCGTCTGAAGAATTTCGTAATAAGAAGAACAACTTCAAACCTTGGAGAATTTCGAACAACTCCAGGTATACTAGAGACGAGAGATTTCAGAACAAGAAGAGCAACCTCGAGTCACGTCGCAGATCTTGCTTGAAGAAATTCGTAATAAGAAGAACAACTTCAAGCTTTGGCCAAGTGGCTTAATCCAAATTCGTGTTTTTCAGTCTTTGCCCACCTCCTACTCCGCAGCATTGAGCAAAGAGGGGTAGTTGTAAACATGAATTTATAATAAAATAATAATAATAATAAAAAGTAAGAAATATAAAAAATAAATAAAATAAAATAAAAAATGTAAAAAACAGAAAGTGAGGAATGTGGTTCAGTTGTTGAGGGAGAGTTTGAAGGGATTTTGGTTTGGTTTGTTGAGGGATTCTAGGGGATGTGATAGAGTTGAGGTGGAGTAAGGACTTTGATCCAAGCTCTTTAAATAGCTAGATTCGGATAGGTAGTAGGGGGATTCAGTTCCATGCTCCACGGGGTGAGAGAACAATCGGGGAACCATTTTTTTCGATCGCCAAATCGAGTGAATGGGAGGAGTTGGGGTGATATCGGTTGATGAAGTGGTGGAGGTCGATGGTTTGTTGTCCGACTTTCCCACGAGGTTCGAATCCATGGCATCAAAAATGGAGGCATTCTTCGATTCCACAGGCTTGTCGGTGTGATGGAAAATTAATTTCATTTCTCGGTTTAGTCCTTCAAGACCAAAGCTTTCTCTATATTCCCCATATTAGTTGCTAGCATGCTGTCACCGAGAATAGTCTTGTACGAATCAGATGCATGTCGGTTTGGTTCTTATCCCAACACCATGTCTTTTTGAAAAAGTGAATCTTTGAGCAATCGATAACAAAGAGGAAAGGGAGATGAAAACGAGTAATATCAACTACGTGGCATAACACTTGTGTTCCATTTCATTGATGTAAAGAAAATGAAGCATGGCCATCATAATAAGTCACTGGTTTTGAAAGTATGCAACAGGTTAGTGTTATCTCATTTTTTTTATTATTATTATTGGAAAGACAATCAATTAAATTAATAGAGTTTATATACCACCACCACTGTGTTCCCTTATTGCTTGCAAGCTAAGTGTCATACCAATCAATTCTTTCGAATATGAAATATTTGTTGTCCACATTAAAATGTATGCTTTTCTTATTCTGCCTTTTATATTTAGTGCTTTAATTATTTATTTAAATTATTTGTTGGTTTGCATATTTTAAATCACATAGTATATTTGTTTAGGGTGACAATTTACACGTAGTTAATTAAATTAGTGCCTTTTAGGTTAGTCACTTTAATTAAATAATTAATTTTAATAAGGAGATCATTATAGTAACGATGATATTTTAATGATATATCTCGGATACACTAAACGGTCGATGTTTTGACGTACCATGACGTTGAACTAAAGAGTGTACCTTGGTATCGTATTGATATGCCATCGAAACCTAGAAATTGACTCAATAATTTAGGTTTAGAATTAAATAAAATTTGTAGATAAATAACTAGTGAATTAGTAATTTAAATAGGTTTTAACATTTAATTAATGGAGCTTGCGTAGGTTAGAACTTAAAATGAACAAGATAAAAATGGTCATGCATTTAACCCCTTTTGTGGCGGGATTTATATTCCTTTAAATTTGGGTGAGATTTCCTATCTAGAGGACGTCTCATTCATCCCAAGTTTAAAGATGATGTAAGTTTTTAATCAAAAGGATATCCTTAATTCAAGCAATGTTTAATTAACAATTGAAGAATTAAGTTAATATCTATATTCAAAATATCAAAATGCCACGTGAAATTAATAAGATACCAATTTTTTGGGCGTTTGTAAGGGTCGTCCTTACACGTAACTGACTCCCGAACCCAAATATTTTTTAACGAATCTTTGGTTTGTTTTATGGTGTCTGACCTACCAAAGTGGCCGATGGCGACTCCAAATCATTTTAAAAATTAAATTATATACTTTTTAAAATTTGGGTTTTTCAAGATGAAAAATGATAAAATTCGGATTTTTTCAAAATTCACCCACCATGCTATTTTTCCATACGTTTTCGGTTTTTAAAACGGTCGCGACAGCTTGGCGACTCCACTAGGGACTTAAAAATTCTTTTTTGTGAGTCAAGCCTAACTTTTTTAAATTTTTTACGTGGCATTTCGGTATTTTGAATATAGATATTAACTTAATTCTTTATTGTTAAATGAACATCGTTTGAATGAGGATAGCATTTTTATTTTTGTGATATATCTTGTCATTCATGCATAAGCTCTCGACCCGAGCTTTCACCCTTAAGTGGGAGTTAGATATTATCCTACGTGATGCTCTCTAGCTCCGAGTTTTGGATTTTTATCTGCTTCCGCTATACTAACCTTACGCATCGTGGGGTCTTCACCTTCGTTGTAAGGAACCTATACTACCGAATCGATGTCTTATCATTGCAGTAGACGATAACGACAGTTCGGGAACCCAGTGTCTAGACCAAAAACCACATGTATAGAGTAGAAACCCACCCCTTTTAGAGCCAGACAGAGACCATAAGATAAGGCACTATGCTACCGAAATGCCGCCGAAATTAGGATTTCTCTGTTTAACTGCTCTCTGGTTGTTTTTATGCAACATAAATTATTCTCTGGTTATTTTTCATAAGTTAATTTATTATTGTTCAGATTGTTATTTCACCATACTAACACTTTTTTGGTGGTGTGTGAGTGAGTTCATATAGCATGCATTAGGGGTATCGATTCATGAGCTAGTTGTATAGACAATGGTCATAAACTAAAAGGTTTGATATACAAGTGGAAGACATTATGCCGAGGTGGACCATATTCGAGAAGACTCAGTGCGAGATCAGAGTTAGTATCCGAGGACCAAGTACCAATTATACAAGGATATTTTAGAAGACTTCAAGTATGATGCACGTCTACCAAAATTAAGGTATTTTAGTTGTTGTCAGGAGAGTGGTTACAACACCAACAACTACGAGGTTTGCTACACCGTTCCGGTAGGTGAAAAGGATTAGACTTATATTGCATTTATCATTCGTTCAAGCATCAAGTCAGGTTCAGGGGCGAGTGTAGATACAAGTGAGGCGCGATAATCAGAAGGCGAAGATAGGAGGCAGATATATGGAAGATAAATTAGGGGCATCCCAAGGGCATTGTTGATAAATGAAGGCTCGGTAGGAAAAGAGAATTGCGAGCCCAGGATTGATGTTCAAATTTTATGGATGACGAGAATTATTGAAGGATGAAGCTGGGAAATAGAAGAGAAATTCAGAAAGTACAACACGACATGCAGAAAATCAGTTTGCAAGTTTTGAATCGGCGTTTCAAGTAAAGAACACGTCAAGAGCCAAGCCGAGATGGTTACTCAGATGATGCGTAGATAGAGTTGGTGATCAATTTCAGAACCAAGTACAAGAAATGTCAGATATACATGGATTTTGCCTGATAAAGCAGAAGACACATCAACAGATTCTCATCGACATACCAGGACAGATGTTGAACCATATTGAACGAGGTGATCGAGTCAGCTATCTTCTATCAACAAATTGGCTTCCCCTTATATTCGATCTTTTAGTTAGATGAATGTTGTCTAATGACTAGCTTTTGAAATCGATGTCTCTTGCATTCATGCATTGCATCATTTGAATATTGCATTTTTTTAGGAGAACATAAAGCGGTAAAAATATTGCATTTTGTTTTAAATATTACTTTTAAAGTAGCATTGAATTTTGACAAGCATAAATTAAAACATGTTAAGATTAAGAAATTTTAGAAAGTTATTGAGGATCACTTGGGTAACATGAAAGATCGGCCGATCTCAGAATCAGACATCAATTTTCACATTGCTTGATCATTCAAAAGAAATGTAGATACGAGAGATTGATATAAAAATTCATCTCACACAAGGGTTCAATTTAAAAGGTTCTTGCAAGAAAATGAAAAAAGATGGAAAAATGCAAAAAGAAGTCGAAAAGAAAAATGACGATTGAATTTAATAGCTGAGCATCTACTGAAAATTTAGAAGATCAGATTTTGAGCTATGAAAAACAGCAATAAAGTGTTCGATCATGATGACGATAACGTGAGAAGACCTGGGGCATCTGATCACCCTAAGCGATAATAATGCAGCAAATTTTGTCAAATAATGAATTTATCAGTGTCATCCTGAAGAAGAAATCCAAGTAAAGACCAAACGACGAGTAGTTCAAATGACTACATAGCCAAGGCGTATATAAGCATCTTCTTTCTCTTGAACTATTAACTCTTGCATTCTTGTTTCTTTAGAATTGTTTACTCAATCTCTCTCTTGTTATATTCATTAGAATCTCAAAACTCTCTTATTCTTCTCAGAATCTTTCCAAGAAACACTCCCTTTATTATCTTTTATTAATTTTATCTGTTGTATGATTTGAGCATTGAGGATAATGCTCGGTTTGAGTTTGGGGGAGATTGAAGGTGTAGAAGCACTATCGAGGCTACCCAATGCCGCAACAATACCATAAAAGGGAGTAATTTTTTTAAAAATGTTTTATATATTCTCTTTTCTTGAATTTAAATCTATAATCTTGTACTGCCTTATGTCAGCTTTGCTTTAGTTTACTCCTTTAAGGCTATAGAAAATTTTCTCCTTACCATGGCCAAGTACTGTTTTGAAGGGATAACCATAGGATACTCATGGAATAAAACTTAGAAGCTTACTTTAGGGTTAGACAAAAAAAATACTTTTTGGACCTGTTTGATTTAGGAGTTCTTTTAATAAACTTAAGTGATGAAGACTTAGAACTTGTTGGAAAAATAACTAGAGGTGCCTATCACCGGCTCTAGTTTTGCTCTCCTTCATACTAGAGGTGCCCGAAATTGGCTCTAGTATGCTAAATAGGTGCTACAAAAGAAAAATAAATAAATAAAAAAACAAAGGAAGAAATAGAAAACACATATCTTGAGGTACCCGAAATTGACTCAAGACTTGTTGTTTTAAGGAGATAGCTAATCCAAGATTCTACTTGTCTTGAACTTAGATTTTATCTAAGAAAGCCTTGAATCAGCCTTGTCCATTAAACACACACACTCACCTAGCCTTAGAGTTTGTTTCTTAGTAGAAGTCCTTGGGTAAACTAGTGACTAAAACGGAGAGATAGATATGACCATGGTGGGGAGAATAGATGGAAGAGTAAGACCAAAGGGGAGTAAGGTTTAGCAATTTGATGTTTGTCATTGCTTGAGGACAAGCAATAGTTCGAGTTTGGTGGTATTTGATGAGTGCCTAAAATAAGTCGGAAAATGGTCACATCAGAGTTGATCTTTGCAAAAAAAAAATTCGAAGGCTTTGTTGCACTTGGTATTTAAAGGTCAAATTTTTTGTTTGCCATGATAGTCAAAATTTTTCAATGTTTTCAAAATACTATTTTGAGCATTTTTGCTTATCATTTAACAAGCATCTTGCTAACAAATTGATTAGATACAGTAAAAACAAAGGATTTCATGGGTATTACTATGATGTACTAACCCTTTAAGTGCAGACAGAGTAGAAGATGACCTTAGTTCTCGATTATTGATAAAAATATGACGAGGAACAGTTAAAGCTCCAAATGTCAAAATATTTGAGCAAGAGCAACAAAAATGATGCGAGTAAACATGGGGTAAAGAGAGAGCAATGACCATTATTTGGGGCAAAATATAGCCGGATCAATTATCAACGTGTGGAAATTGTTACAATTTCGACATCACAAGACAGAATCTCTATGGGGTGAATATCAGAATGAGAAAACAGGACAATTATGCTCAAGTTCGAGTGGAGCAATGCTACAAAAGTGTGTCGGAAGAACATACTATCATGAGAAATTCGAAAACCGAAGCAATGGAAATGATGAATTCTTTCAAAGCAGACTGAGAATACAAGAGAAAAGATCATATGTTGAAGACGAGAACAAGCGTCATTAAGATCATGGTAGACTTAATTTGTTGAAGAAAGAAAAAAAATAAGTAAAAACCTCAAAAGGCACTTTAGAGCAAAGAGTAAAGACTTTAAAAATTGAACCTGAGTGTGGAATGAATTCTCATATCAGTCAAAGAGGATATATCGGGAGATAAAGCAAGAAATTATGAGCTTTCCCTAAAGATAAAAGTTTACCCAAGTGGCCTTCAATTAACATTCATACATCATAATAGAAATATCTGTATTAGGAGCATATTAATAATGCATAATATTTTTGTTAAACATGATTCAAAGAAATCAATAACAACAAACAGAAATTGGCAGCCTTCTCGGCGTGAGTCCCGATACAAACAGAAATCGGTAGCCTTCTCGGTGTGAGTCCCGATACAAACAGAAATTGGCAGCCTTCTCGGCGTGAGTCCCGATACAAATAGATATTGGCAGCCTTCTCGGCATGAGTCCCGATACAAACAGAAATTAGCAGCCTTCTCGGCATGAGTCCCGATACAAACAAAACTTAGCAGCCTTCTTGGCATGAGTCCCGATACAAGCAGAAATTGATATGCCATCGAAACCTAGAAATTGACTCAATAATTTAGGTTTAGAATTAAATAAAATTTGTAGATAAATAACTAGTGAATTAGTAATTTAAATAGGTTTTAACATTTAATTAATGGAGCTTGCGTAGGTTAGAACTTAAAATGAACAAGATAAAAATGGTCATGCATTTAACCCCTTTTGAGGCAGGATTTATATTCCTTTAAATTTGGGTGAGATTTCCTATCTAGAGGACATCTCATTCAGCCTAAGTTTAAAGGTAATGTAAGTTCTTAATCAAAAGGATATCCTCAATTCAAGCAATGTTTAATTAACAAATGAAGAATTAAATTAATATCTATATTCAAAATATCAAAATGCCACGTGAAATTAATAAGGTACCAATTTTTTGGGCGTTTGTAAGGGTCGTCCTTACACATAACCGACTTCAGAACCCAAATGTTTTTTAACGAATCTCTGGTTTATTTTATGGTGTCTGGCCTACCAAAGTGGCCGGTGGCGACTCCAAATCATTTTAAAAATTAAATTATATACTTTTTAAAATTTGGGTTTTTCAAGATGAAATATGATAAAATTCGTATTTTTTCAAAATTCACCCATCAGGCTATTTTCCTCACCTTTTCGGTTTTAAAACGGTCACGACAATATTATGGAAAAACAATCCCTTGTCTTTCATTCCTCGAAGATAACAAAATATGTGTTTAACCCTATTATAGTATCTTCGAGTTAGACATGAGCTAAATCTTGCCAACAAATTGACAGCGAATGATATGTTAGGTCGTGTCACAGAAAGATACATCAATGCACCAATAGCACTTAAGTATGATACTTTTGGACCAAGAATGTCCTCATACTTCTCTCGAGGACGGAATGGATCTTTGTTAACATCAAGTGACCTAACAAACATGGGGTGGTCAACGGATGTGCTTTATGCATGTAAAACCTCTTTAGTATTTTTTTATGTATGTTGATTGATACACAAGGATTTCATCCTTTAATTGCTCAATATGTAATTCAAGACAAAATCTTATTTTTCCAGGATTTTTCATTTCAAATTCTTTCTTTAAATATTCTATTGTCAATGAGATCTCTTCAGGAGTTCCAATGATATTTAAATTATAAACATACACAACAATAATGACGAATCTAGAGCTAAACCTCTTGATAAAAATACACGGAGAAATTGGATCATTCTTATAGACTTTTGCTAATAAGTATTCACTGAGGTGATTATATTATATACACCAGATTGTTTTAATCCATAAAGGGATCTATTCAATTTAATTGAATAATATTCTTGAGAACAAAATTAACTGCTTCAGGTAGTTTAAATCCTTCTGAAAGTTTCATGTAAATATTATTATCAAGAGGCCGATAGAGATAAGCTGTAGTAACGACATCCATTAAGCGGAAATAAAGTCTTTCTTTTATTATCAAACTGATCAAAAATCGAAAAGTGGTTGCATCCACCACTAGAATATGTTTCTTCATAATCAATTCTAGGTCTTTGTGAAAATCCTTGTGCAACCAAACGAGCTTTATATCTCGGAATTTCCCCCTTTTCATTTCTCTTTCTCACAAAGACTCATTTATACCCACGGGTTTTACACCATCTGATGTACAGACTACAGGCCCAAAGACTTCTCTTTTTGAAAGAGATTTGAGTTTCGCTTCAATTGTCTCTTTCTATTTTGGCCAATTATCTCTTTGTTTACATTGTCCAATTGACAATGATTCATGATCCACATTATCATCCAAAATCTATAGTATTATATTGCATGTAAAAGTATTATCAATATCGATTTTATTCCGGTTTCATTTGTTACCAAACATGACATAATTTATAGAGATCTCGTCATTATTAGGTACCTAAGTCATGTCTAATGTCTCTTCTGGAGACATTTTAATCTATTCTCGAGATATTTCATGATTCGTTGGCTCCACAATCGGACCTTCACAGGATATAGCTCCTTTTCTTTTTCGTGGAATCTAATCTTTGAACCTACTAGTTTATCATGCTTTAAGTGTGCGTTTGACTCATTAGCAACTAGAGTTTGTACTTTGGGGACATCAATTTTAATTGGAGCATTCACAGCTGGAATATGTGACTTAGTCATTCTTTCATGGTCAACAAAAGCATCTGGCAACTGATTTGCTAAGTTATGCAAATGAATTATCCTTTGAACTTCTAGATCATATTGTTGGGTATGTGGATTAAAGTGAGATAACGATAATTCATTCCAACTTATTTTGTTTCCCAATTGTTTACTTTCTCCCCCTAATATTGGGAAACCCGATTCATTTAAATGATAATCGACAAATCGAGCTGTAAATAAATTCTCCATCAAAGGCTCAAGATATTTAATTATCGAGGGGGATTCAAATCCGACATATTCTCAACCTCCTTTGAGGATCCAACTTTGTGCATTGTGGTGGAACAATCAAAACATAAACCCCACATCCAAAAATTCTAAGATGAGAAATATTTGGTTCCTAACTAAAAACCATTTGTAATGGGGAGAAATTATGATAACTTACTGACGTAATGTGAATCAATGATGCTACATGTAAAATGACTTGCCCCCAAGCAGAAATCGGAAGTTTGGACTTCATCAATAATGGTCTTACAATTAATTGAAGTCGTTTGATAAATGATTTTGCAAGACCATTTTGTGTACGAACATGAGCTACAGGATGTTCAACATTAATTCCAATTGACACCCAAAAATCATCGAAGACCTTAGAAGTGAATTCACTAACATTATCAAGATGAATTATCTTTTATGGGTGAATCTAGAAAATATGCTCGTAATTTTATTAATTTAGTAAGTAACCTCGCAAATGACAAGTTGCAGGTTGATAACAAGGATACATGTGACCATCTAGTCGATGCATCAATTAAAACTATAAAATATCTAAATGGTCCACAAGAAGGGTGTATGGGCCGACATATATCACCCTATATGCATTTTAGAAAGTTAATAGATTCATAATCTATTTTAGCTGGTGATGATCGAATAATTAATTTTCCTTGAAAGCAAGCGTCACATAAAATTAAAGGCATTACTTTGAAGAATCTCTTGGTTCTTTAATGAGTGACCACATAAATTCTCAATAATTCATCGCATCATAATCGAACTAGGATGGCCTAATCGATTGTGCCAAATAATAAAGTTATCAGTAAACTTATAGTTTACAATAACATGTGCTTCAATTGCACTAATTCATAGGTAGTACAATCCGGATGATAGTTCATGTAATTTTCTAGCACTTTCTTATTGCCTTGAGTTATACTCGTAATATAGAGATATCCAGCATCTCCTTGACTAATACTCTCAATATGATATCCATTTTTGCAAATATCTTTAAATCTTAATAAGTTTCTTTCTGACTTTGAAGAGTATAACACATCTTGAATATGGAATAAAGTTTCATTTGGTAACAACATATGCACTCTTCCAGAGCCTTCTAGGATATTAACACTTTCGGATATAGTACTCACATTATTCCCTTGCATTGTTAAATGGGAAAAAATTTCTTATGCTTAAGTATAGTATGAGTACTTGCAGTGTCCACTAAGCATAAGTCGTCACCATTTTTGCAGATTGTATTTGTGACGTAATCATATTCTTCAAAGAATAAATAAATGTTACAACAATATTTAAAATAAATAAATAAATAATATCAATGATTTTAATAAAATAAACATAATATTTATTCTTAAAAAAAGTTTCATGATAAAATAACAATATCTTCCTAATAACATAAATTAAATAGGAAATTAATTAAAAGAAATCAAATATTTCTCTTAGGTGATATGAGGAAATCATCAACTTCTATGTTTGTAATGTCATAATTGTCTTGGCCATTGCAGGAAATGTCATGATCATCTTTATGAAGATCATAATCACCTTTGTCATTGATATAAAAAAAATTTGTTTCAAGTCTTTTTCCTTTACCACTTATTGATTGTTGTTAAAGGTCTATAAGAAGTTTTGGCGTACGTCAAGCATGGGCCCAATGATTTGTGCTACCATATCGCTAACACATAGATTCCTCTTTCTTTGATTGATCTTTTGCACCATTGTCATCCTTATTGTTCTGCTTGCGGTGGGTATAGTTACTTTTAAAACGACCACCTCGTTTATGCCCTCGACTGTGGTTGTGAACACAACCATGCCCATAGCTATGACCACAATTATTAGTGTAACCTTTATTTTTTCAGCTATAGAATGTCACACACTTCAGGGAATGGAACGAAGCTAATTGGGCGATATTCATGATTTTTCATTAGTAGCTCATTATTTTGCTCAGCCACAAGAAGACAAGAAATTAACTCATAATATTTCTTAAAGCCTTTTTATTGTGTCTAAAGGACAACATTGTTAGCTTGAAAAATAGAGTATGTTTTTCTAATATATCCTTATCAGTAATATTTTGACCACATAACTTCAATTGTGAAGTAATTCGAAACATAACAGATTTATACTCGATTGCTGATTTAAAATCTTGCAATCTTTGATGCAACCAATCATACCGGGCTTTAGGCAAAATAACGATTTTTCTGGTGGTTATATCGTTCCTTTAGATTATTCCAAAGAATAAGAAGATCTTTCACCGTTAAATATTCAGATTTCAACCCCTCATGGAAGTGACGGTGAACAAGTATCAGGGCTTTGACCTTATTTTGAGCAGATTCTGCATTCCCCTCTTTAATAGTATTTCTTAGGCCATTTGCATCTAGATGTATTTCAGCATCTAAGATCCAGGATAAATAATTATTTTCAGAAATATCAAGAGCCCCAAACTCAGTTTTTGCAAGATTTGTTATTGATATACTATAAAAGACAAATAAACATTAGATCAATTATATCTTAATATATATATATACAAATAAACAAAGATTTAATCCTTATAAGAGACATTGTTAAACCAGTCGACAAAATCATTTAAAAATAACCTCCTTTGATACCAGTAGTCTCGTAAAATGGGATGTCCAAACAATATACTCGGATTAAATTATCAAAACAAATAACATATTAACAAAAATATATATAAAAATTATTCATGGCATGAAATAAACACATAATAACAGTAGACAAAACAAGAATATATACATGAAAAAAATTGAACAAACTTATTTTGTTTTAAATTATAATCATCATCGTGTATATATATATATTATTTTATAAATTAAAATATATAAGATGAAAAAAAACATACCGGATAAATCTTTGAATAAATTTTTTATAAAAATCTTCTAAGCAAACTCGTTCTGGTAACGTGTTATGAATAAAATAAAGAGCAAAAATAAAATAGACAAAAAAGAGATTTTATTGTATTCTCAAAGTATGGTTGTGTATAATATTTTTTTTCCAAAAGTCTATATTTATAGGTATAAGATAAAATCCCTAATTTCAATAGGTATTAAATCCTAATAATAAAGCCCATTAAATCTTCCTCTAATACATGAATATTTATCATAAATAAAATATTCATAAATAATTTTAAAACTGAATTAAAGCACAGAATGCATAAGTGGACTTTTGTTTCTACACTAATGGGTGATGCCTTTGTGTTAGGGTTGTTCCCCATTTCCTTAAAAATGAAAAACCAATGCATAACTTTCTAGAACATAATCCTTTGTATGGGTTTATTACTATTGTTTTAAGGGTTTGGTATATTTTGTGTTTTATTTTTAAGAGCAAGTTTTCAGTTGAGATTCTCTTAAACAGGATTGTCGGAAAGTTGAATGAAAAATTGCATTTTGGGAGAAAATTTTCTTTAATAATTCTGTTTAAGATCAAATCTGACGAAACATAGGTGAAAGCAATGAAAAATTAAGGTGTTCGGGAAAGCTTTTTCTTCAACAGTCAAAAACACCATAAAAATGCGGCGGAATTTTTTTAGTCGGAAAAGATAATCATGTTTAAAACTATGACCTTTTAAAATTTTTAATTTTATCATTAAGACATTCATTCTAAATTGCTCTCCAAACTTTTAAATGTAATATTTTTATCCTCAAATTATGAGTCACATTTTAAATTGATCCCCAAAATTTTTAAATATTATAATTTCATCCTCAAATTATCGTTTATATCACATTAGTGTTTCATTATATTTGACAATTTTTGGAACTTTTTGAGGATCAGTTTTACCATGAGTTATCAAAAGCATAGCATGCCTATTGGAAAATAATTCTATCGGACAAGATGATCACTAAGCAACAAATCATGACAAAAGTGAAATGTATTTCAAGTAAAGGGAAAATCAAAAGAATACATTCCACCAAATATGCCACCATTCCAATAATCAACTAAGGATTGAATAAATTGCAAGTAACATGAATAAGAATCCCATTCCTAGAGCAAAATAGGCCAACTGATCCAAAAAGCTTTATGCAAGAGATTGACAATAAATTTTCAAATGCAACACATACATCTAAAACGACAAAGTACAAAAGAGAGTTGGGAAAATCCCTGTCAACTGGGATAGGACACAGACACAGTCCACGACTCCACGCAAAACTAACATAATTAAATTGATCCTCAAAGGCATTTACATGTAGCCAAAATCAAGAGATCAAATCAGTATTGAATAATCCACCACTAAAAACACTTCTTATCATCTTAGCCTTGGAGTATAAGCTTTTTACCTAAATATTTTGACTAATAAAAAACTATTTCATGAGAACTTTAGTAATTATGTCTGCATGGTTATTAACCTGCTCGATCATAGGTATCATGTCCAAGGGAACTTATTTGGGACAATACTATATTCTTGCTCTTGTTTAACTAAGTCTAAGAATAAACAATTCAAAATCAAGAATATGTTGTCCAGATATTTATCTAACCTTGGATCATCTCCATAAATGGAAATTCTTCATGAGAATTTCAGGACTGATTTTGAGTCAAATTTGAAATTAGTATGTAGAATTCCTTAAATCTAGGAATATGCATGCAACTTCTTTCGATTAGTAAAAAACTATTTCATGAGAATTTTAACAAATGTCAGTACGATAGTTAAACTGAACGATCTCGGTATGATGTCCAAGGAAACTTATCTAGAACCACTGAACCACATTACATTCTTGCTCTTATTTAACCAAGTATAAGCATAAATAACTCAAAATCCATTGTATGCATGGAAATTCTTCTTAAAAGCCTATTGTCACGAACTTACTTTCACACAACTCAATCCGTGCGGTGCTAACAACTCCCGAGCAATGTTAGCAAGCCTTGCTTATATTTACTTGATAACTTGGCTTGAGAAAGACAAGATAAGACAAAGGAATTTATAAGAATGCTTTGTATTAAGCTCTTAAGGATGCTTTACAAGTATGCTTTCAAGTGCTAAGTGTGTTACAAAATGAAGGGGGGTGACCGTATTTATATTCTCCCACCTCCCGAATGGACGGCTAGGATCGATTTGATCCAACGGTTACAATGTTGCCTCCTAAAATATCTTCAAGCACTAACTTGCATCTAGGGTATTCTACATATTTGTATACATTTCTATATGTATCCAAAATGTTCTAGAGAACTCCAGGGTTTCCCGGAGTAGTCCCAAACCTTCTCGAGCCTTCTGGGTCCTCCCGGGTGAGTCTAGACTTGTGTAGAACGTCCCAGACCTTTGTAGAACAATGTGGGTGGTGCTTGGTCATCCTAGCTCTTTCTAGTGCCTTACTTGGTGCTAGCAAGCTTCAAAATGTCCCAAGGATGGTCAAAACCTCGGTTGGACTTGGGGTAAAAGAGATGGGTGGTGACATTCTCCCCCACCTAAGCTCGTGACGCCCTCATTGCGCCTTGATCGAACTGAGCAAGTTGGTCTTTGAATTTCCATAGTGCATCTTCTCTTTCCCAACTTGCTTCGGCAATAGGCAGTCCCTTCCACTTGATGAAGTACTCCTTGTAGCTTGGGACCCCCCTCTTGTGAATGATCCTATCAGCAAGCACCTCCTCAACTTCCTTGTCAAAGGAAGTGACAACAGTTATGGGTGCTCGATTGGATAAATTTCTTGAGGGATCTTCCATGTCTTCGTGATAGGGCTTCAACAGACTTACATGGAAGATAGGGTGTATTTTGAGCTTTGGGGACAGTTGGAGCTTATAAGATACCTTGCCCACACGTTTGAGTAATGGAAATGGTCCATCGCATTTACGGACAAGTCCCTTGTGCACCTTGCGAAATACCTTCAACTGTTGGGGCAAGAGTTTAAGCATGACAAGGTCTCCTTCCTTGAACTCCAAGTGCCTTCGCTTTGAGTCGGCCCACTCTTTCATTCTCTTGGTAGCCTTATGAAATGCGGCTCGAGCTAACTCATTTTGCTCGTTCCATGACTTGGCAAACTTAAAAGCTACTGGGCTCTTCCCTTCATAGCTTGTGGCAAGGGAGAGCGGTGTGGATGGTTGTTTTCCTAAGACAATCTCGAAGGGACTTTTGTTGGTGGCCTCACTCTTTTGTAGGTTGTAAGAGAATTTTGCCACATCTAAGAGCTTGGCCCGATCTTTCTGACTTACACTCAAATAGTGCCTCAAATAAAGTTCTAAGAGTGCATTGACCCTTTCAGTTTGCCCGTCGCTTTGGGGGTGAAAACTTGTGGAGAAGTTTAGATCAGACACGAGCATCTTGAATAATTCGGTCCAAAACCTCCCGATGAAGCGAGGGTCTCGATCACTTATGATGCTTGTTGGAATACCCCAAAGTTTGACCACATTCCGAAGGAAAAGCTTAGTTGTTTCCTCGACCGAACAATCAGGTGATGCGTCTATGAAAGTGGCATATTTGATGAATCTGTCCACGACAATAATGATGCTTCCAAATCCCTTGGATTTTGGCAAGCATGTGATGAAGTCCATTGATACACTTTCCCAAGGCCGCTCTGGAATGGGTAAAAGATCTAAAAGTCCACCGGGCTTGTATTGGACAATCTTGTCTTGTTGGCACACAAGACAAGTCCTTACATATTCCTCGATGGCATCATGCATACGGGGCCAATAGTAAGATGCCTTTATAAGAGCAAGGGTGTGTCGCATACCTGGATGGCCCGCCCATAAGGAATCATGTCACTCCTTGATGAGGTCCTTGCGCAAGTTACCCCATCTTGGTACATAGAGACGATTTCCCTTGGTGTAGAGTAGGCCATCGCTTAACCAGAACTGTCGGGTCTTGCCCTCATTCACCAAAGCAATAATGGTTTGTGCAAGTGGCTCTTGTTGCAACCCTTCTTTGATCTTGTCCAGGAGTGGGCTAGTGACTTTGCTTATTGCTGCAAACTCCGTCTTTCGACTCAATGCATCAACGACCATATTTGTTTTTCTTGGCTTATATTGCATGACATAGTCGAACTCGGCTAAGAAGTCTTGCCGCCGTACTTTCTTAGGACTTAGCTTCTTCTAGGTCTAGAATTAGCTTGTGGCATCGGTTAAGATCAAGAACTTGGACCCAAGAAGATAGTGTCGTCACACTTTAAGGCAATGGATGATTGCGGTCATCTGCTTTTCTTGGACCGTGTAGCGCCTCTCGGTGTCATTGAGCTTTCGACTTTCGTAGGCAATTGGATGCCCATCTTGCATGAGAACTCCCCTGATGGCAAAGTCCGAAGCATAGGTATGCACTTCATAGGGTTTTGTGTGGTCGGACAGGATAAGCACCGGCTCCTCACTAATAGCCTTCTTCAAATCTTCAAAGGCCTCTTGACACTTTTGTGTCCATACTCACGGCTTGTTCTTCTTGAGAAGTTCGGTGAGCGGTATAGCCCTTGCGGAGTAGCCTTTGATGAATCATCGATAATAATTCACCAACCCAAGGAATGATCTTAACTCATTAAACTTGGTGGGTGGCTCCATTCTTGGATGGCACGCACCTTGCCATCCTCCATCATGAGCTTTCCATCCTTGATCATGTGTCCCAAGAATTTTACCTTCGGCTTAGCGAAGGAACATTTTTCCTTCTTGATGTATAGTTGGTTCTCCCGCAGAACCTTGAGCACTTCCCTTAGATGCTCAACATGCTCCTCTAAGGTATTGCTATACACCACTATATCATCAAGATAGATGACCACGAAACGATCAAGGTATGGATGGAAGAGCTTGTTCATCAAGGTGAAAAATGTTGTTGGAGTATTTGTTAGTCCGAAGGGAATGACTAGAAATTCATAAGACCCGTACCTAGTGATGCAAGTTGTCTTTGGTTCATCATCTTCCGTTATGCGCACTTGATAGTAACCCGAGCGAAGGTCAAGCTTGGTGAAGTAATGAGCATGACTGAGCTGATCGAATAGATCTGAGTTCAAAGGAATAGGGTACTTGTTCTTGATGGTTACCTTGTTGAGTGCTTGGTAATTTATGCATATCCTTAGTGAACCGTCCTTCTTCTTTTGGAAAAAGACGGGTGCCTCAAATGGTGCTTTAGATGGGCGGATGAACTCTGAATCGAGAAGACCCTTGAGTTGCTTCCTTAGTTCCTCCAACTCAGGGGGTGCCATGCGATTAGCACTCATGGCTGATGGTTTGGTGCCTGGTTCCAACTCGATCTTATGGTCCACCTCTCTACTTGGTGGTAATTTCTTGGGTAGCTCTAGTGGTGCAACGTCCCTGAACTCATCGAGCACTTTGGCTACCACTCGTGGTATGTCTTTGTCGGGCCTGATCTCCTCTTCATCATACTCACTAAGGATAGTGAGATAGCTTTCCTCGTTCCTCTTGATGCCCTTCTTGAACTAAAGTGACGAAAGCACCTTGGTGTCTTGCTTGATGATCCTAGTTGTTGGCACTATGCAAGCTTGGTTCCCATCAATGATGCACATTGTGTTGGCAATAGGGACGGGGAATGCCTTAACTCGACCGAGGAACTCGAGTCCTAGAATAATCTTAAAGTCATTCATGAGCACGACTGAAAAGTCTATATGACCCGACCATGAGCTCACGTTGGTCTTGACCCCTCAAGCGAGGCCATGGATGGGTCGAGCAGCAGAATTGACTGCCTTGATAGATCCTCCGCCCCTGGATGCTTTAAGGCCTAACCTCTTGGCCTCATCAAGGGAGACAAAGTTATGGGACACACTTGTTTCTAGCATGGCTTTCGATGCTTTTCCATTAATGGTGACGTCCACGTAGAGTAAACCTTTGGCTTCTGTCTTAGGGGAGGACTGAAGGACGTTGAGAAGTTGTAAGGATCCCATCTGGACACCTTCTTCCTTATCGGTGTCGTTGCCCTCTCGATGCTTAGCTAGGAGCGAGTTAAGGGCTTGCCTTTGTGGGTACTCCCGGATCCAATGGTCCCATCACAGATGAAACATTTGTTGGCGGGTGCCCTCTTTGGACCTCTATTATCTTTGAACTTTGCCCTTATCTTTGCCCTTCCATGAGGATGAGTCTTTGTGTTTAGATGGGTGATCATCATGACTCTCCTTGCGTTGGCTTTTCTCTCCCCCACCTTTGGCTTGGCCACTCTTCTTATCCTTCGGCTTGCGGGACTCCTTGTGGATAGAGTAATCTATCAAGCTTTCAGCTATGGCTACGGCATCGGCAAGGGTTTGTACTTCCCGACGTCCTTGCTCGGCCTTGGCCCATTGTTGGAGCCCATCCATAAAGTTGAAAAATGAGTCTTTCTTGGAGAGACCAGGGATCTCGAGCACAAGATTGGTGAATTCTTTGACATAGTCTCGAATGCTCCTTGTTTGCTTAAGTCTTTGCAATCGGGCCCTTACCTCATCCTCGATAATCTCGGGGTAGAATTGCCTCTTAAGCTCCTTTTTGAAATCATCGAGAGTGGAGAGGGTGTACGTACCTTTTTCAACATCTAGGCACCTTCTCCTTCACCATAGCATGGCGATGTCGATGAGATACAAGGTGACGGTTTTGATCTTGGAGGCCTCGTCCAAAATGCCAACGGCCTCAAGGTACTCTTCCAAGCCATAAAGGAAGTTGTCTACTTCCTTAGCATTGCGTGTTCCGGAGAAGGTCTTTGGCTTGGGCACCTTGACCTTCCTAACTTCATAAGATGTGCTTGGCCCGACGACCATAGCACGTTTGCACAAGGCTACATCACCTTGTAGGGCTTCAAACTTAGCACGAATATTATCTAGCTCTTGGTCAAGAGAAGCACTTACCTTTGAGAGCTCATCCATGAGGTGGTCTTGAACCTTGCCTATCTCCCCGAGCATGGTCCCTTCTAGCTTAAGCATCATGGCCTTCATGGCCGTGTGGATCTCGGCATCCTCCGCCTCAAGGTCGTCCACTCTTTGATGAAGGTCGTCCACATGGGCTCCCACACTCCCGATGCTCTCCTCCACATGAGTCAAGTGTGACTCCAAGCTAGAGACGACATCCCTCGACTTGGCTCGTGGCCTAGGCATTACGGGATCAACTTCCTCCTCGCGCCCTTGTTGTTGCTCTTGTGAGATCTCGGCCTCGGTTTAGCTAGAAATATGAGTCTTCTCAGTCTTGGCCATGTCCCGAACGAGATCAAACATGCTCTGATACAAACTGTCATGAACTTACTTTCACATAACTCGATCCGTGCAGCGCTAACAACTCCCGAGCAATGCTAGCAAGTCTTGCTTATATTTACTTGATGACTTGGCTTGAGAAAGACAAGAGAAGGAAAAGGAATTTGTAAGAATGCTTTGTATTAAGCTCTTAAGGATGCTTTACAAGTATGTTTTCAAGTGCTAAGTGTGTTGCAAAATGAAGAGGGTGGCCTATTTATAGGCTCCCACCCCCCGAATGGACGGCTAGGATCGATTTGATCCAACGGTTACAATGTTGCCTCCTAAAATATCTATAAGCACTAACTTGTATCTAGATTATTCTACACATTTGTATACATTTCTATATGTATCCAAAATATTCTAGAGAACTCCAGGGTCTTCCGGAGTAGTCCCGAACCTTCCCAAGCCTTCTGGGTCTTCCCGGGTGAGTCTAGACTTGTGTAGAACGTCCCAGACCTTTCTAGAACAATGTGGGTGGTGCTTGGACGTCCTAGTTCTTTCTAGTGCCTTCCTTGGTGCGCTAGCAAGCTTGCACTATGCTTGCGGGAACAATGGCCCAAGGATAGTCAAAACCTCGACTCGACTTGCGGGAAAAAGAGGTGGGTGGTGACACTATGCTTGCTTGCACCAACTACACGTTACGTCAGACCTTTGATCAAGAGTTACTGTTGATATAGCTGAGCTCACCATAATACGTGAAGACCAAGTACACAGAATTACGAGAATTTCAAATAGTCCATCCATTCTTTACTAACCATTTACAAATCTTCCACCTGAACAGGAACGGAAATGGGCATGCTGTGCACCAGAACCCGGAAAGTCCCTACGGCAGCAGCCACTTCAACAAGATCCTTAATCTCTGGTGTGATAGTAAAATAATCCAAAGACAGTATCTTGTGAAGCCTTCGTCTCAACCCAACATCTGCAGAAAAAAAAAACTCCCAATTCAGAAAATCTAGAATTTTTTCAATAAGCAAATAAATAAGACCTCAAAATTATTAGAGTGGATTATAACATGAAGCATCGGCATTGGGGTCAATCGCGTGCTCAGAGTTAGAAAGCCAAAGCTTAGCATACTGGATGCAACAGTGCAAAGCGTTCTTATGAGACAAACTGCAATCCGCAAGTCTTGAATTCAGCTTTCCACTCAGCGTCGCAATCAAATCCAAATCTTTCTCACTAAGCAGATCTGTGGTGTCGTCGGTCACGTAATTTTAAGTCGAGCAACAACTTCTCGTGGATTCTCATCAACATGGTCGAGGTAAAATCATTCTTTGACTATAACGAACCAAAGTAGAAAAACGTTGCCGTTTAGTTTAGTGTTTAAATTGTGTAGTGTGATTGATAAAACACTATCGTTTAAATATGTTGAAGTTAAAAAGGGACTTGATTGTACAGAGAGGATTATCGAAAAGTTTGGATAAAATCTGTCTCTTTCCCCAATTTTCTTTGAAATTCTGTCTCCCTTTGCTCTACTTCTTCCTTATCTCCTTAAATTCTCCTTTTAATTTTGTGTTGTTACAAAGGCATCAGAGTCCAGGTTGAAAAATTCTATGGATCGAATGTTCTATAAGTTTCAAGTAAAGTTTTTGGAAGATGCAAAATTATTGTTTGAAAAGGCTTTCAGAAAACCAATCGATTTTCTCGTGACTATATCGCAAGACGGTGAAGAATCTGAGAAATTATCTCCGGTATTCAATTCTGCCGAACCATCGACCACTGAAATCTCAACTACAGCGAAGTTCAGTGAGCATTTATTGAAACCATCACTAGTTCAAGGTGAAGTGTCAATAGAGTTAATTGAGACAGAACAAGAACCGTTGGTAAAAGGCTCCATTGAAGATAAGATGTTCGATGAATTGTCTGTCGTGGAGTCTGATGATTCAATTAGTGGGATGCTGGAAGTGCCACATAATGAGAGCTATAATATTCTTGAAAAAGTTTTACTGGAAAAAACAATCAAATGCACCATTGAGGGATGTAAAAGTGGTCTGGAATCGAGAGAATTGAACCAACATGCTGATCGGATTATTCTGATAGAAAGTGTGAATCACAAAACTTCATTGCAACCACGTAGATAAGAAATTGCAGATGAAAAGCTTGATGAATTGGAATCATGGGATTTAGAACTAGAAAGAACGAAGGAAAGAGTTGCAAAACTTTTACTTGGAGAAGACATCTCAGGGAGTGAAAAAGGAGTCTACACTGTTGTTACCACCTCAAGTGCCATAACCAATTTTTATGTGATTGTATTGGGGTAAAATTTGAGGTTGGAGACTTTGAACCTTGAGAAGAAGGCACCTTGGAAAAGAGAAATGGATTATTTTTTATCTATTTGTGATTACACTGTGAAATTTGCTCCCAGTAAGTAACTGAATATGAGCAATGAAACAGTGGTTGAGATAATAAAAAGCAGACCGAGATCGAATATTTACATCAATCTTCCAGCAATGAAGAAATTAGGTGCAATGCCAATTAAAATACTTGGTGCAGATATACTTATAATTCATAACTTTAAATTTCAATTACTTGTTAGTGTTCTGGTTAAGAGTGAGGATCCATACGAGTTTAGATTATTACTAATGGATGAATGCAACAAAGCAAGAGATGTCTCCTATGTGGTATCTTTATCTAAGGGATTAATTGAGGGTGCAAACTCTCCATTTACTCATGAGAATTGGTGGCTGAACATTTGAAGATATTTATCTCATATTGCTGATTTGAACAACAATACACTAAGCTTGCTTCCTTTTACAGTAAAACAGCTAAAGGATCTCTCTAGAGGTGGAGAATCATATATCTCCATTGAAGGTGTTGATGTTAACAATATTTTGTTAGTGGGAATGGTATCCAAGATAGACAATGTTGTTTCATAATGTACTTTTAGGGTTGATGATGGCACAAAATGGGTTGAATGCATCAAATGGGTTCATGAACAAGTAGACTCAATTGAAATAGATGTTATCTCGGTTGGAATGTACGTTCGTGTCTATGATCAGTTAAAAAATACTTATAGCAGAAAGACCAGTCACACATTTTCAATTCTGCCTGTTACTGATTACAGTAAGATAGCAAACCACTTCATTGAGTGTATATATGTTAATGTGTACAACACCAAGTTGAAGGGTTGCAGGACCACTGACGGGCTTCAGGTGACAAATTCAAATTTTGACAACTCAAGAAAGGGTTATGACTACCGAGCTAACCTAACAAACCAGTATAGCACAAATGTGGAACTTATCATTTGAAGGTGGTTGCTATTCTTAATGGAATTAAAGAGGAAGTGTAATTCATTTCTAAGCTTTTACTGTGTTGTGAGAGTTCAAATCATTTTGGGGATTTAAATGGAAGCATCATTGTATGTTTGTTCATTGTTTTGGATATGCTGAAAAGAGCTATGAAGAATATATGGTCAAACCATTTAAAGAAAAGCAAGGATAATCAAGGTCCATCGATGATTACTTTTTATGATAATACTTGGTCTAATCCTTGAGGTCAAGGATTGTTTCGAGAAGAGAGTATTGTAACGAACCCAAATAAAAAAATGCTGCCGTTTAGTTTAGTGTTTAAATTCTGTAGTGTGATTAATAAAACATTGTAGTTTAAATATGTTGAAGTTAAAAAGGGGCTTGATTGTACACAGATGATTATCGAAAAGTTTGGAATGAAATCTCTGTCTCTTTCCCCAATTTTCTTCTAAATTCTGTGTCTTCCCTCGCTCTTCTTCTTCCTTATCTCCTTTAATTCTTCTTTTAATTTTGTGTTGTTACAGAGACTTGACATCGAAAAACATCCCAAAATAGACAAGGTTGAGAAGATCCTCGATGGCATGATCGGGATCATTGGATTGTTGTTCTTGGGTTTCGTTCTTGTCCGTTTGAGCTTCTAAGGTTGTCTCTTCTGTCGAAATGGTTTGACGCTGCAAGGCAATTGAGATTTCTTCTGAGATAGCGGTAGAAAGAGGCTGGCGAAGCTTCTCGAGTTCATCGATAAGCGCACAGACGGAGGGTTTGGAACGGAGGACTCCTTCTTGTTCTTTATTCAAAGGTTCCCCATGGGAAACGGATTCTTCCATCTAGAGGATACGGTTGTATTTCTTGCGTAGGGCACGGATGCGTTTGTTGATGAAGCTAAGGACAGGGTCGTCCGAAATTGTGGTTGTTGTTGCGTCAGAGGAAACAGTTGCTTCTACAACTGACGCCATTGCAGGATTGGTGTTGGTAGTGGTGGGTGGGTGGGTGGGAGGGAGGGTGATTGGAGTTTAGAAAGAGCACCGTAGGAAAGACAATGGTGGTGTGGTGGAGCGATGGGATGGGGCAACTCTTAGGGAAAGAAAAATTATATCATGTTCAGTCTCACCACGTGTTTATGGATCAATCACTAAAAAGTTATTCACTTCAGTAATTTTATCATGTCATATTTTTTTTTAAATTAATCTTCACTAAAAATTTCCTATGATATAATTTCTCTTCGGCAGCAAGTCAAATGGATTTTTTTCTGGGCAAATTACTTTTCATCACCCAACTTTTATTTTATTCCTATTATGCTCGTAAATATCAATATTTTAATTGAATCACTTAAGTTTTAAATTTTTTTAATTCCAACTATCCACTATTATATAATTAAAGTTGTTACAATATCAAAATAACATGATTTTAAAAATGACAAAATAACACTATATTATAAAAAAAATAATGTTTAAGTAAATAAGCATTTTAGTTTATACGCTAAAAACTTTAGTGCCTTAAAAAAAATTCTTTTCTTTTCCTCTACAGCCCTAGCGGCGCTCTCCTCTCCACTGTCGATTCTCTCTTTCGTTCTCTTTATATATCATTGACAATATTGGTTTTAATATTAATCGTCGATCGTTGAATTTATTATTTCGTTTATTATTTTAATTTTAAATAAATTATTCTGCTCTTATGAAACGATTTCATTCTATCTTTTGGTATGTTTTTCTGTCTTTTGGTATGTTTTTCTTTTTTTTTTTTGGTTTTTATTAGTGTTGGATCCGATGACGCCACGACTGATCAAGATGACACTCCTTCCTCTTTATTATTGATCCCCTATTTTAGACCCTCGTACGAGATTTGGATATGTATTACATCTACCGTTCTTTTTCGCGTTTAAATAGTAATAATATCTTTGTTTTCAACGCACCTTCATTGTATTATGTATTTTTATGTTGTTTGTTAATTATTTTACCTATCATCGTGAATTTGGGTGATATTTGTATCCTTCTTTTATTTCGGGTCTTTGGATTAGAATTTTAGCTTTTTATTATTTGGTCTTCTTATGATCTCGTTTTACTAGTTTTGTTTACTAGGTATATATCTGGATTTAGGTATTTTGTTTACTATGAACTTTTATTGTATTTTCAGATATATCATTGTTTAATAAAATTAGTAGATCTATGTTAAAAAAATAATTTAACCCTATATATTTTGTTTTATATTTAAATAATTTTTTATGAACAAAAATTATTAATCTAGTAATGATAAACAACTTAAAAATTTGACAGAATGACACATAAAAAAGATATGTTATACAATTTTATAAAATTATTTTTAAACTAACGTATCATTTTATCAAGTCAACATATTTGTTTATATAACATTGTTATGTTAATGTGTACTGCCACTAATGTTAACCGAGTCATTTTAAATTATTTATTTTAATAATTTTTATAAAAGAGTAAATTATTTTGACCTAAAATTAAATACTAAGAGTTAAAATATTTAAAAAAAAATAAAAAATAGAATAGCTATCCAATCAAATATAATTTTAAACATTATGCCAAAAAAATTATATAAGTAAAGAATTAAAAAAATCATTGCATAGGACGGGAAAGTCCCTCCTAGATATAATTTAAATTTTCGATAATAAAAAGTTTTTTTATAATAGCGTGTTTTTAAGTTTTGTCGAGAATATCATTTTTCAAGTTTTATTTAATATTGGATAAATCCCGACATTTAAGACAAAAAACCCTAAAATAATAAAAATATTTTTCCTTTGCATTTTTTTTTCTTCTTCTATGATTTGTCCAACTTCAGAACTGAAAACATATACAATTGAGATCTCACGAAATTATTTTTTATATAAAATACGTATAAAATTATTTAAAATTTAATAATTTAAATTATTTAATACGTGGACTCGAGACCATAACATTATTTAAATAGGTTTAATATATTAATCATATTAATAATAAATAATTTTTTATATAAAATTTAGATAATATAATATAAATAATTTTATGAATATAAATATTTTTAATTTAATATTAAAAATTTAATCTCAAAACTATAACACGGGATAATCTAGTAAAATTTATTTTAGGTAATCTTATATTCTCAATGTCATCTCACATCCCTAGTAAACAAACCAAACAAGGAAATATAGTATTACTACTGATATGATATATATTGTTACATTTCAGTAATCCTATTCTTAAAAATAATCATATTTTTTGCAAACCAAAATATTTAAAAAATAAGAAAAAAATATGAGAATTTTGATAGAAATAGAGTTGTCATCAGACACCATAAAATAAACAGACATTAAAAAAAATTACGTATGAAATTCGGTTATGCACATAAAAAATTAGCACTCTGATACGCCTAAAAATTGATACCAAGTCGATTACCATTTTAATTAATATTAAAATGTATGAGTTTAAGTGTCATAAAGTTAAGTAACTAAAATAGGAATGAAAAAATTGTTCTACGATATTACGGTAATCATTGTAGCAAAATCAAAAAAAATCCTCTTATAACTATTTTAATAAATAATTATAAAATCTACACTAATTAAAATTATTTTCATAACCTTAAAACAACAATCCATCTTTAGTAAGCTCAATTTCTAGCAAATCAAAATTAAAATTTTCACTTTTGTGCGCTCATTCAACCGCATCCAACCTAAATATAATAAAGAAACAAAAAATAAAATCAAATTATTGGTTAAATCGAGGAGACTTTCAACGCAAATGAAAACTAAAAAGAAATAAGTTTAGAAATGGGGCATATTAGAAATGATAAAAGAAGATAAAAAAGAATGAAGATGATGAAAGAAATGTATTCATTGAATCTCATGAAATACAAGGGTAAGATTATAAGTAAGAGAATATATCTTATTTATAGATGAGTTAGGGAAAAAATGAAGATGAACTGAGGATGAATAACTGCTGTTAACAGTAATTCTTCTGCAACATAATTAGTTGCAACTTCCTTCAAATTGGTTGAGGATGCTTAAAAATGCAGTGGTGCCTATGGAGGTAATTACTCAGCTTAATAGTTATTGTAATTGCTTAACATTCATCCGAGTTTCTTGCTTCTGGAAACACTTCAAATGGAGACCTAAGTTTCTTGCTTCTGGACACTTCAAAAAAAACTTCAACTACCATATGTTGTTGGTGAAAGCAGTTTTAAAAACTTTCAAATTCATCCAAAAAATTATTTCTTAAATTTTCTTTAATCTTCATTGTATTTCTCTCCACTTATTTGAACCTTCTTTTTGTTGAAAGTAAAGTTGTTACGCGTCGAGCTTCCGAGTGCAATATGAAACCCTCTTTCGAGCAAGAAAATACTCTCTTTTGTCTAGTTAACGGAATGCAAGGCTATTAAACACTATACACTTTCTAGAGATTTTTTTTTATAGACCTTGATTATAAAGAATCAAGCTTCAAATTACCTTGTGAGAGAATCAATTGACAATGAAAAAATTCCATAAGTTCCAGCAACAACCAAGTCAAGAAGCATCAAGAAAAACAAACATTCACCAATAGCAATCACTGCCTCTGAAGACAAGATGATTGTCACCGTACTCGACAACAGAGTTTCCTTTATAAATGAGTTCATGTACCTCAATGCAAAGGTCAGTGATATCGGCTCATTCGTCTCTATTATTGTTGCTTCTTCAGGTTTATCTACAATGGTGTTTTGTCTAAGAGCAATACTTGTAGTTCTAATATCACCTCTCGTGGAGAACTTGACACCTTCCTTGATAACAGAGATTAGGGGTGAGCAAAACACGATTCGAATTGAAAAAAACGAATAACTCGACTCGGGGCAAAAATACTCGATTCGTTTTGACTCGACTCGAAATTTCATAAACTCGACTTGACTCGAAAAAATTTCAAATAAAATTTGATAAGTAAAATAAAAACTCGAATAACTCGAAATTTTTAGTAATTAAAGGAATAATTTTTAAGTTTAAGATAAATCTCTCAATTTTATATGATATATACATTGATATATAAAAATATAAAGAAATATTACTACATATGAAAAAATATACATGTATATCTTATATGATTAGAGAAAGTCGTCTAAATTGGAATAAAGTCACACTATAACATGATAAATAATTATAATTAAATATTTATAGGAACTCGAAACTCAACTCGATTTGATTCGACTCGAATTTCTTAAATTCGACTCGAATCGAAAAAATTTCAAATAAAGTTTGAGTTATAAAATGTGACTTGTCAACTCGAATAACTCAAAATTTTTTGACTCGACTCAACTCGACTCGATCGAATACTCACCCCTTACAGAGATCACAACAGTATCACCAATGCTTGGAAGATCTTTACAAATTCTTGCAAATTCGACTAAGGGCATCCTAACAATGACATGGTACTCAGCTTCTAGAATTCCAAGGTGTTCACTATCAATATACTTTAGTTTTATCTCGAAATCCAATATCTTATCTTGGGTGAGGCTCTCAAACATGAAAGTAACAGTACCGCTACCACCATTGGCCTTGATTGTGATGATGTCATCATTACTAGCACATTTGAGCATCTTGGACATGTTACCAAGATTCATTCTCATGGAGATGTTCCTATTGCAACGATAGTGAAGGGTATCATGTGAGAAAGGTGGCATAATAAAGAAGATGAAAAAAAAATGGCATAAAGATAATTTTAACCCCTAACGTTTACAGTTTTTATCGTTTTGGCCCTTATTCTTTTTTGGGGATAAATTTAGCCCTTAAAATATATATTTTTGACAAATAACTTATTTTTTAACTAGCTTGATGACTGGACCGTTAAAAATTTAACGATGATATATATATGGAATATAATTTTAAATAACACGGAATGTAACCTATCAAATATATATATATGGAATATAATTTTATTCTAATATAAAATATAAAACAATTAAAATTCAAATAAAATATTAAAAATTAATTAATTCTAAAATAAAAAATTATTAAACATTCTTAACTCTAACTACGATAAAATCAAAATTTTATTCGAATTGTATTTATATTTTTATTTTAGAATAAATATAATAAAAAAAATATAAACATAATTCAAATATAAAAAATATAAAAATATATAAAAAATATAAAAAATATAAACACAATTCGAATAAGATTTTGATTTTATCGTAATTAGGGTTAAGAATGTTTAATAATATTTTATTTTAGAATTAATTAATTTTTAATATTTTATTTCAATTTTAATTGTTTTATATTTTATATTAGAATAAAATTATATTCCATATATATGTATTTGATAGGTTATATTCCATGTGATTTAAAATTATATTCCATATATATATATATATCATCGTTAAATTTTTAACGGTCCAGTCATCAAGCTAGTTAAAAAATAAGCTATTTGTCAAAAAGATATAGGTTAAGAGCTAAATTTATCACAAAAAAAGAATAAGGGCTAAAACGACAAAAACTATAAACATTAAGGGTTAAAATTATCTTTATGCCAAAAAAAATTATTAAGTGAATAGAGCGGAAAAATAAACTCAAATAAAAATGAACTAAAAATTACCATGATCTATGGCAATTGATACCATATCATCCTCAGTTCATCTTCATTCTTTTCCTAACTCATCTATAAATAAAATGCATTTTCTTATTTATAATCTTACCTTGTATTTCATGAAATTCAATGAATGCATTTCTTTTACCATCTTCATTCTTTCCTATCTTCTTTTATCATTTCTAATAAGGCATACAATAAGTGAAAATGTCACCGATTATCTTTGATGTTTCGCGATTTTGTTGGACTGAAAATATAAAAAACAATAGCGGCGGTAAAAGGGGAATTTGAAAAAAAAAGTTTAGATGATGCGTACTGCAGTAGGGGTGGAATCCTTAGTTCAGTCTAGCTGAAATAAGTAAAGAAGCTACGTTCTGTTCATCGAGAGGATCCGAAAAGGCTAAAAAAATATGATTCATTTTTTAGAATTATGTTGTCTAGATTAGATATATTCGTTAACAGGGGCGAAGTTAGAAATTTATTTTAGAGGTGTTATTTTCTTGAGTTATATTTAAGGGGTGTCAATTGTTTATAAATTAATGGTATTTATTATTATTTTTTAAAAATTATATATATAAATCATATAAAAAATATTGATCCAAAAATTTAGGGTGTCGTTTGATCACCCATTAGCAAGGGTGGTTCTGCCCATGTTCGTTAATACAATCATAACAGTAAACAACATAACAATTTGATTCAAAGACGGGTTTCATACAATTTGAGAGGTGAGTTTATTCAAGTTGCATAAGTCTAATGATCATAAAGTATAATATTTTAGAAACTTCTAAAAGCACAAATCTAAAGAAATTATTCATACAAAGGATTTTCTATTGAGAAAAAAAATACTGATTTTTTTTAAGATTAACATGACATCACTTTTGGTTTACTTGATGTCTATGAAGTATAAGGATCAAGGAAATGTGATGGAGTATATTATATTGCTTCAAAACTTAAGGCACATAAGATCAAAATTTATAAAAATTGTTTGTTCTTATAATTTTAATATAGCTTCCTATACAATTTAACTAATTCAAAATTAGTTACAATTATTAAAGGAGAAATAAACTTCAAATGAGATTATTTCTCATTGTGTTAAAGAGGAAGAAAAGTTGAAGCATTATAATTATAAAAATACTCAATCAGTTAGTGCTCTTTGGTTAGTGCTCTTTGGTTAGTGTCTCTAAGAATAAGGGCAATAAAAAAATATTAGAATGAAGTTACTAAGGGTCCAGCTCAAAAGAAATAATAATAAGTTATAAAGTATTGATTCTTTTGTATAACCTGATCAGTTATTTTTATCAAACCATAAAAGTTTTAACTCTTAAAAGTGGATAGATATCATTAAAAAAATAGTATAATTTTATACAAGACAATAAAGTTTAGGAACTTGTCGCATTACCTTAAGATACAAACCAATTGGTTGTAAATTAATATTTAAAACCAAGAAGGATGTAAATGATAATATGGACAAATATAAGGTATGTCTTGTATCTAAAGGATATACTCTAAAAGAAGACATTGATTTTGTAGAGACTTTCTCTCAAGTTATACTGAAAGACTCTTTAAAAATAATCTTGACAATTGTTGCTTTTAATCTTGAGCTACATAAGATAGATGTTAAGCTTGTGTTTTTCAATGGCAACATTGAATAAATTAATTATATGGTACAATCATTGATTTGTGTTTAATGATACAAAATTAATGAATGTAAATTAAAGAAATCTATCTATGAGCTTAAGTTTAACTCTCATTAATGAAATTATAAATTTCATATTGATTATCTCATTCGGTTTTGAGATAAATTTAGCTAAAAATTGTATGAATTACAAGTTCAGTGGGAGTAAACCAAGTGACACTCATATTACTAAAGAAGACAAATTTTTTTAGTACCCTACAAGTAACCTTGAAATTTATAAAATATAAAAGATTTCATAAGCTATTGAGAATCTAATTTATGCTTAAGTACGTATGCATTTGGATATTGCGTACATTATTAGAATGTTAGAAAAATATTTAAGTAAATCTAATATGGACCGTTGGATAACAGCCAAGAGAGTTATGAAATGTCTTTAGAGAACAAAAATTACATGTTCGCATATCGAAGTTCTAGTAAGTTAGAGATCATCAAGTTTACAGGCTTCAATTCTACTAGAATATTGATGTAAAAGACTTGTCACATGAGCTGCTAATTATAGATTGAATAGAAAGACCACATCAGTTATTTTGTGACAATAAATATGCATCATTTATTCTATAAACAATAGGAACACTTTAAAATTTTATTTCTAGTTGTTAAAGAAAATTTAGAGTATTTGTGTGTCTATAGAACATGTTGGTACAAACTCTGTAATTGCGCACTTATTGAGAAAGTATCACCCTAGGTCTTTCATGAGCATATTGCTCATGTGGGTGTAATATTATTTAAGTATATTCAGTTTTAGTGAGAGTTTGTAATTTTGATAAATGCTCATTCGTTTTAGACACAATTTCGGTTACTTTAGTTTAAGGTTAATTTATGCAGAAATAAAGTTATTTTGGTTTATGCACACTCTGAATTCAATAAAGTTTGATCTCACTAAAGTTTAGGAGGACCAGTTGGAAATAGGCATGTTCGGTTCACATTTACGTGTAATTTCCATGCTACGCATCCATGATTGATCTATGTCATTTGATTATGTTTGTATACGTGACCATTGATGGGTCCAGTCATGATTGATATGATGAAGACCGCTTTGATCCTATATGTATATAATTGATGAACGAGATTGTTATAAAATACTTATTATATAATAGCAAATTTTGAGCTCATAAGGTTATACATTTGTCAGGAAACATATGTTGCCCAAGTGGGAGATTGTTAGATTAAAATTTAATAATAATGAGCACATATGTATAATGTATAATGTATAATGCTATTATAAAGTTTAATACATAATTAATTGACCGATTATGTTACATGTGTTATAAGTATTAAATTGTCATGGAATTAAAAATGTAGGTACCATAAGGTGTATTTATAATTTGATAAGGGAAAAATTATAAATACTTAATAGTTGGTTATTAAATCAACTACTAGTTGGTTATTAAATCAACTATATAAAGGGGTTATGGTCCCCAAAAATTAGGTCAACTTGGATATCTCTTTTCCCCATCTAAGAGTTGTACCGCAAGAGAAAACCTAACTTCTTGAAAGATCAAACCCTCTGGAAAATCTTCATCAATGGATTCATGTACGCTTCCACATTCAGTTTATTTATCTTATTGTTCTTGATGATTTGACATATAAATCTTGAGTTTATATTCGTATCTATAAAAGAAAAAAAATCAATGATGAAGAAGGAAAGCAACCCTAGAAGAAATGGCAGTGCTTGGGTTTGCAAAAAAAATAATGATAAATGATACTATTCATAACTATGACACTTATTACAGTACGAGTATTTATGACATTTTTCTAAAATACTATCGTATATGAGTTTTATTGTGGCATTTGCAATAAAAGTCACTAAAATATACTTTTATAGTGATATTTTTTTGGCATAAAGATAATTTTTACCCTTAACGTTTATAATTTTTGTCATTTTGGCCCTTATTCTTTTTTGGGATAAATTTAACCCTTGATCTATGTTTTTTTAACAAATAACTCATTTTTTAACTATCATGATAACTGAACCGTTAAAAATTTAATAATGATAACATATCATATATATAGATGTGATAATATATTTTAAATAACATATAATCTAACCAATTAAATATATACATATATATAGAATATAATTTTATTCTAGTATAAAATATTAAAATTTAAAATTTAAATAAAATATTAAAAATTAATTAAATACAAAACTAAAATTTACTAAATATTCTCAACCCTAACTAAACTAAAATATCTTTATAAAACCCTAAAACTCCAATTTAGATTAAAACTAAAATACCTAAATTCTAAATTAAAATAATAAAAATTTAATTGATTATTATCAAAAAAATTTATCTTTGATTCATCGATAACAAACTATACAAAACACTTTCTTCTCAGATTATGTTCATACCTTTTTAGATAAAATTTTGATTTTACTATAGTTAAGGTTGAAAATGTTTAGTAGCCTTCTATTTTAGATTTAATTAATTTTTAATAAATAAAAATAATATTTTTTAATATTTTATTTAAATTTTAATTGTTTTATATTTTTAGATTGGAATAAAACTATATCCCGCATTTATGTATTTGATATACTAGATGTTAAGTCATTTAAACTATATTATCACATGTCATTATTATTAAATATTTAACGGTTCAGTTATCATGGTAGTTAAAAAATGAGTTATTTGTTAAAAAGATAAAGGTCAAGGGCTAAATTTATCCCAAAAAAAGAATAGGGGCTAAAATAACCAAAATTATAAACGTTAAGGGTAAAAACTATCTTTATGTCTATTTTTTTTTCTAAAGCCTTATTTTTTATCGGTCTATAATGATGTTTATTAAAAAAATCTTAAATTTTATAATTGTAGCATTGTTTCTGTAAATGCCGCTAGTTGAAGAAAATTAGCGATATATGATTAAAAACGTCGTTAAAAATATCACTAAAAACTTGTTTTTTATATAGTATGAGTAATACCATTAACTTATTTATTTATTTTTAGCTCAAATCGATAATGAAATATTTCGAAACATATTAAATTTATATACAAATTAAAGAACATTTCAAACTAAAACATCATTTCTTAAATCAAAGCTTATAAATAACTAAAAGATGAGGGATAAATGGATAAGGTTCAAAATGGCTTTACCTTATATGCAGCGACGGATTTATTGCATGGTTTGGAGTCTCATGGCTTCTAAGATTTTTTAAACTAAAATTATAATTGAATTAAAATTTATTTAAACTCGAATTTTTATTTTTAACTTAGGATATATTCTTTTATGATTAATTATATTTTATGTAAGAACTTGATTTTTAATACTACTAAACTTTTTAATAATCTTAAGGCGATATTTCACTGAGGAGATAATTAAACAGAGATAACAAAAATATAAGGATAAAGTACATAAATAGTTACTATATTATACAAAAAATATAAAATAATCATCAAACTTTCAAAATTTACATAATAAGTATTAAACTTTAGTTTCTGTTACAAAATGATCACTATATAATTAAATGTCGCCTATTGACTGTTGTGACGATTACAAAATTTTTAATAATAACACATTTAACCCTCTATATTTACAAATTCAATAAATTAGATATAATTAATAAGTTTTTCTAAATTTATAGAATGTATAAACATTGAGGATTAAATATGATGTTATAGAAGTTTTTGTAACAATCATGTTGCTCAATTAACAATAATTAATGATTTAGTGACCAAAACAATAATTTAATACTAATTATATAACTTTTGAAAGTTTAATTATTATTTTTTATTTTTAAGATAGTTTAGTTTCTGTTTGTGTAATAGAGTTTCTATTTATCAATTCCAATTTAATATTAACAAAGATATAGTCATCTAATGGCTTAAACCATGCCAACACAATTAAGAGGGTTCATTTATCTGATATTGGATTGAATCTATTTTTTTAGATATTCGGATTTTTAGATTAATGATATAGTTAATCGTATCCGATCCAGAAAAAAGTGGATATATGCATATTCAGATATAGGGTATTCGTATCAGATATCCAATATTCGATTATTCAAAAATATAATTTGATTAAACTAATTTTTCGAATTTGAATGTTTTATTCATGAAAAATTTAAAATTTCGAATATAATAAACAACAAATTATTAAATACAACAAGATTCATATTTATAAAAGTTTCAATTTTTAAATTTTTGCATAGAACAAGAACTAAATTGTTAAAGATAACAAGGTTAATATTAATGAAATTTTATAATTTTGGATTTTCGGATAATTTGAAATTTAAAATATTATGATCTGTATTCGATCCAGAAACTTAAAATTGGACCGGATATCCGATCTAAAAATAAAAACCGAATCAAATATCCAAATATTTGGCTCGGATCGACCGGATCGAATATAATAAACCATACCATTATGCATGTTGCTTTGTGCTTTTCCAAATGCTAACTAACTATCACATTGTATTCATATTAGAGGCACGAGTTTTTCCCATACTGGAATATCTTCCAAAAAATTTCGCAGTCATTTTGCCTCTTCACCATATTTATCTAACGCAATAAATTCAGATTTCATTATGGATCTGGCTATAACTGTTTGTTTTGAAGATTTCCATGACACAACTGCACCTCCTAGTGTAAAAACATATTCACTAGTAGACTTGGAGTCTTTTATATCAGAAATCTAATTAGCATCACTGTATCCTTCTAGAACTGATGGATATCTCATATAATGTAAACCATAATCACGAGTGTTTCTCAATACCTAAGTACTCTAACAATTGTTTTCCAATGATCAGCACTCAGATTATCAATATATTTGCTTAATCTGCTCACAGCATAAGCAATATCTAGCCTAATACAACTCATTAGATACATCAAACTTCCAATAATTCTAGAGTATTTTACTTGAGAAATACTTTCTCCTTGATTTTTGGATAGATGAACACTAGTATCTAAAGGTGTTCTAGCCACTCTTGCATCACCTTTATTAAATTTTTCAAGAATTTTATCTATATAATGTGACTGACTTAATATGAGACCATCCGAACTTCGTATAATTTTAATTCCCAAAATTACTTCTACAAGTCTTATATCTTTCATGTCAAATTTAGAATTGAACATATTTTTGGTAGACTTAACCATTTTGTCATTACTACCAACAATTAACATGTCATAAACATATAAGCATAATATGACATAACCATCTTTTGTGTCCTTTACATAGACACATTTGTCACACTCACTGATTATAAAACCATTGATTGTCATTGATTGCTTGGTCAAACTTTTGATGCCACTATTTTGGAGCTTGTTTCAAACCATACAATGATTTAACTAATTTATAAACTTTCTTTTCTTGACCTGGTATTATAAAACCTTCAGGTTGTTCCATGTAGATTTCTTCATCTAAATCTCCATTTAAGAAAGCTGTTTTTATATCCATTTGATGAACTTCTAAATTTTGTAATGCTACAATTATGAGAATTAGTCTTATGGAAGTTATTCTCGTCACAGGAGAATATGTATCAAAGTAGTCCTTCCAAAGAGGTCCTTCAGAAAAAGTTATTGCTTCTGTAAACGTTTGTGGTTCATTTCTAACAAAAATGTTAGAAAATTTGGACCAAACGTTTTTTCAACTCTTGCTCTTTTACTCCATCTTGGTTCTAACTCAACTTATGAATCATTGTTTTTATTCATAGTTTCGTCATAAATTTGTTTAGACGAGTTTTTTCCTTCTTTAGACTTGCATGGAAATACATCTTCAAAGAATGATGCATTCCTTGATTCCATTATAGTATTCTTGTGTATATCTGGATTACTAGATTTATACACAAGAAATCTATAAGCAGTACTGTTATGTGCGTAGCCTATGAAAATGCAATCCTCTATTTTTGGACCAATTTTCATTTTCTTTGGTGTTGGAACAACTACTTTTGCAAGACACCCCCACACTTTTAAATATTTTTAGGATGATTTTCTACCTTTCCATAACTCATATGAAGTTTTATCTTGGTTTTTTCGGAGTACCTTATTTAAAAGGTAATTGCTTGACAAAATAGCCTCACTCCACAGATTTTGTGGTAGCCCTGAACTTATCAACATCGCATTCATCATTTCTTTTAAAGTGCGATTTTTACGTTCTGCAACACTATTTGGTTGAGGAAAATGAGGCACAATTGTCTCATGTACAATTCCATGTTGCTCACAGAATTCTCCAAATTCATACTCACTACCTCTGTCACTTCTAATCACCTTAATTTTCCTATTAAGTTGATTTTCTACTTCATTTTTAAAAAGAATGAATTTCTCTAAGGTTTATCTTTGCTTTTGAGCAAATACACATAACAATATCTTGTGCTATCATCAATAAGCGTGATAAAGTATTTATTACCACTCCTTGTTTGTATAAATTTTAAATCGCACAAGTCACTATGAATTAAATCAAGTGGTTCTGTGTTTTTTCTATTGTTTGGAAAGATGATCTTATCAATTTTGCTTCTACACAAGTTTCACACTTATGTTTTGAATCAATTTGGAATGATGGTATGTGTTCTAAGTTAATTAACCTACGCAAGGTATCATAATTAACATGTCCTAGTCTACCATGTCAAATATTGGAAGACTCAGTCAAGTAAGCAGAAGAAGTACTTGCTTTATTATTATTAATTGTCATTACATTGAGCTTAAAAAGCTCATTCATAACATACCATTTTCCCACATACATTCCCGATTTTGACAAGATAATTTTTTCTGAATCAAAGACCAACTTAAACCCATGCTTGGTCAAATGAGATCCAGACACCAAGTTCTTTCAAAACTCAGGCACATACAGAACATTATTGAGCGTTAGCAGCTTTCCAGAAGTCATTTTGAACATCACCTTGCCTACTCCTTCAACAGATAAAGCAGCAGAATTTCCCATATAGATTTTCTCTCCCGTACTAGCCTCAAAGATAGAGAACATCTCACGAGTTGAGCAGATGTGGCATGTGGCACCAATGTCTATCCACTACTCCTTAATATTGAACCTTACCAGATTTACTTTGGACACCATGGTAGAAATATTGATGTCATCCATATCTTCAGTAATGCAGTCCACCAGGTTAGCTTGAAAATTCTTGTTCTTCTTCTTTGGAAACTTACATTCATTTGATTTGTGACCCTCCTTGCCACAATTGAAGCATTTCCCTTTGAACACATGTTTCCCAATTCCACCTTTAGGTCCAAACTTCATCAGTTGCTTCCCTTTCCATATTTTGGGACCTTGAGCAACCTTGGAGCCTTGACCATGCTCTACCATATTTGTCTTGAATATGGGAATATGGTTCCTCCTATCATTAGTTCGATTATCTTCTTCAATTCAAAGTCTGACAATGAGCTACTCCATGTTTATCTTCTTTCGCTTATGTTTGAGATAGTTTTTGAAATCCTTCCAGCCAGGAGATAGCTTTTCAATGGTTGCAGCCACTTGGAAGGTTTCACTAATGGACATGCCTTCATCATGAATTTCGCCTAAAATTACCTGAAACTCTTGTACTTGACTTATGACAGTCTTGTTGTCCACCATCTTGAAATCCAGAAATTTGCCAACAATAAACTTCTTTGCTCCAGTGTCTTCTGCTTTGTACTTCTTGTCCAAAGACTCCTATAACTCTTTGGCCACTTTCACCTTTTGATACTCATTGTACAAGGTATCAGCTAAACCATTCAAAATATAATTTCTACAAAGGAAATCTGAATGCTTCCAAGCTTCAACAGCACTAACAACTTGGAAGTCAGTATCATCTTCTCCCAACGTTGGAGAATCTTTCATCAAGAATCTCATAAGATTCAATATTGTCAAATAGAACATCTTTTATTGTCACCGCTTGAAATTCAACCCTATGAATTTCTCTAGCCTTTCAGTCGTGTTTGTAGGCACCGAAACAGGCACCTGAAATGAGGCAGTCCTTAGAAGGACACTCGTAGATGACCTAGCATCAACGATGTTTGTAGGTACCGCATCATTGACTCCATCAACAATAGGTGGAATCACAGCTTGATCTTTTTCCATTTCATAAAATGATTCTGTTTTAAGATTGTTATAACAAAAACGAAGCAAGTTATTAATATGTTAAATATAATATCTTTAAACAAAATTGAAATAAAACATATAAAGTAGAAATGAAAAGATCACAGAAACCAAAAAAATAAAATAAACGATTCTAAAACTTTAACCGAGGCCTGTGCTATCATAGTATCCTTAAAACAAATTCGTCCCCTCTCGGTGCTGGAGTTACTATGGAACGTCTGTCTCCCAGGATACAACGGTAGAATACAATAAGTAGAGCCACGTTACCTTATTGAAACAACAAACTTAATAGAAACAGAACACTATCTGGCTATATGATAATTGTGGTTTTTCAGTGTGTTGAGATAGGAGCAAGGGGTATCCTTTTATAGTGTTCAGGCAGGAGACATGTTTAATTACAAAATTAATCTGTAATTAGCAATTCTTGAAGAGTTGCAACTCCTAAAATTCAAAATGGTATTTAATAGGTATTTAACACAGAATTAATCCAAATAAATTGGAGGTTACAACCAGCTAAAGGGTTGCAACTCCATAAAAGGTCGTTTAATTCTATAATATCTGTGAAAAACTAAGTCAAAAAGTGAAAAAAAAATCCATTTTAGAAGCGCAAAAGCCCAAGGCTTATCTTTGACTTTTGTAAAAGTCAACCAATGCTAGCCCAAAGTGCCTAACCTATGGTTAAGCACACCTAAGGTGTTTAGCCCAAGCCTTTGACTTATTTCCAATAATAACATGAAGAGTTTTTATATATAAAGCTTTCCAAATCTATGTTCCCAACCAGTTTGGGATATTCTACTTTTTTATCTTATTTTTCCAACATCATGGGTTACATTGAGCAACAATTTCTCATTCACCCATTAAACATTTTGGGCATGTAAGTATACAAAGTTAATCTACTCTTGTTGTAGAGTAATAATACATTTGGTCTCAATCAATTTAAGTAATGGAACCCGCTCAAATTAAGCTCTAAAATGTTCATATATCGTACCATTTTTCCAACATTGTTAACCTTTGAAAGTTGGGTTTGAATCGCGTTTTTACACGTGTATCTATTTTTAAAGAACTAACATTATAAAATATATTATAGTATAATCATACTCAATATATTTTTTTTTTAAATTAATAAAAGATTTTAAAAATAGTTGGTTGTCAGCTTTGGACAATATTTTATACTAAATTAGGGAAGAGCATATTGGGCTGAAAACACAGGGAGTGGGAACATATAGTATTTAAAAATTTGTTTTTGTGCTCCATATAGAGTTATACTTACTGTTTAGGGCTTAAATAAAGCTGATAATATTTTATATTATTTATTTATTTATTTAATAGATAATATTTAAATAAATTAAATTATGATTGATTTTAGATTTTAAATTAAATTATTTCCTCCATCCCATAAATTTTATCTCTCGTTGACTTTTGACATAGTTTTGGCGCAAATTGTATAAAAGATGTGTTGTAAAATAACTAGAATTTTATTTTTATTTTTAACAAATTAAAATTTATTTTATTAGAAAACTAAAAAAATAAAAAAAATGTGGTTAATAAAAGTTATTGAATTTTTAATTAAAAGATTTAAATAAGTTAATTTAAAAACATAAAAGCGACAATTTTTATGACATGGGTGGATACACCTTTGCAGTGACCTACCATTAAAAATAAGATAAACTTTTAGGGTATATTCACTTTGTTTATTAAAATTGATTTTTTATTATAATCATTAATTTTTAATTTATTTTTATTACAATCATTGTTTTTATTTTCAACTACGAAAAATATTAGTTTTGTGAAAAGTTTAACGTAATATAATTTTAAATTAAATCTGACGTTTAACATTGAAGAATCAGAATTAAAAATATCAATCGAAATTAAAATTAACCTTTCGTCCAAACGAATCTTTCTTACCGTTCGAACTTAGAATTGATTAATATTATGTTCGTTTATCAAAATTTTGATCTCGATGACGATTATAAATTTAAAAATTTAAAGCTTTTTTGAAAAAGACTTTATCTTGTAACATTAATATTATTTAACTATAATAAATATAAAGTTGGTTTGAAGGTCCAAAGAAAGATCTTCGACAGCTTTGCAAAAGTCGTATACGTAATCACGACAACGACACTTTGTTCTTGCATGAAATCTAAGATTCTTAATGGAAGCGGGCCCACACAAAATGATTTATTTTATTATTTGAATTTTATTTAAGAGTTTTTTATGATCAAATTTATTAATTTATTATTTAAATAACTATTTTGTAATTATTAAAATATTATTTTTGTTGTCCAATCAAGCTAGTCATTATGAAATTAATGGCATCTAATAGTTTAATGCTTATTTTATAACAAATTTTAAAATTTAGTATTTGTTTTTGTAAGAATTAAAAATTTATTGACTAAAATATTTTCTTATAATTTAATAGGTTGGAAAATGATTAGTTCAAGATGAAAATTAAATATTATTAAAATTTTAAAATAGATAAAATTATATATTTATTATATTAAATAAATATCAAATTTAATTGAATCGAATTTGAATATGTTGAGGTCAGTACGAATGTAGTTTTCTTAATATAGATTTTCAGTTACTCTTATAGTACTCACGGTCGTTGGTCATATGTCTCCATGATACAACAACAGATGATTTTTGATAGTGGCGCAATTGCAGAAATCATGAATGTAACCTTATCATTCCGACATCACCAAAAATAGTATGAAAAATTCAAAGAGTTCTAAAATTTTTTGAGTTGCGTTTAAATCAAAAAAATAACATTTTATTTATAAGAGAAAGAAGTAGGTTAAATGTGAGAATAAAATTTTCAAAATATGGATGTTAATTCTTAAATTTGATTTAATTCGGAAATCTTTACTTTAATACTATATTTAATTGGATATATTTCTATGAATTGTATGCATTATCTATTTAATATGTGAATTAAAGAAAACATAAATTATTCTTTTAAATTCAAAATATTCCAAAAGATATGTAATAATAACGAAAAAATTAATTCAAAGTGGGTAAAATATCTATAGATCCATGAGGGATAGACCAGTTTGGACATTGCATTGCCCATAACATAGAATGTAGGATAGGGATTTTTATTTATTCAATTCACAAGTACTATACTTTAAACATCAATTTCTCATTCGTCACTCAACTATTTTAAACATATGAGATACAATTATAAAATGTCTCGTAGAGTAAAATAAGATCCTAAAAATTTGTTATTCAAATATTTACCTTCACTCATTAGAAATATAATTACCATTTCTTCACATTTTTCTAACATAATAATCATTTATGAACTTTACTAAAATTTTTATATCATTCAAATAATTATCTAATTTTTGAAACGATGAAATAAGGGTATATCATTTTTAAATCTATTCAAATTATGATTTAACTTGATATCTATTAATTGATCTTGTGATAAAAAAAAATACTCATGTGGTCAGGGATAGAACCATAATTTAAAATTTAAAGATAAAACATAAATGTTTGAAAATGAGATAAATTTATAAGTAAATTCATTTTTTAAAAATATATAAAATGACAAAGGTAAAAGAAAATTAGATAGGGGCAATTATCCCACTTTACCCATTTAACTTTATCGTTGTATATTACTCCATCCTGTATTACATATATTTAGAGCGGTTTGGACTTTTAGCTCAAGTCCTACATCTATTACCTTAGCTTCCCGCTAAAGATTTTCCAAATTCACTAAGAATTTTTACCTTTTACTGATAAAGTGTTAACCTTATAACCTAGATTTTTAACCTCGAATCTAGTCTCCAAAGTTCACAACCCGAACTTTTAAAATCCTTTCAAACAAAAAATTTAACAAACTAATAATTTTTCTTACGAGACTAATTATTTGCAATCGAAGCTCTGGTTCAATCCTAATACACTTTTCTAGGTTTGGCTAGAAAAGATAGAAATTGAGAGGCACATGAATTTCAGTGTAATTTCTGAGGCTAGCAAAGTTGAAGTATCCATCAAGCCATGTGAAATCTTATTTTGCAATTTTGACCTGGAAAATTGTATTCATTGTCCCACCGTTGTCTGTATATACTTTTAGAAGTGTTATCGTGCTGGATTTTTAACAGGTTCTGAGAAAGATACAAAGATTCCATTTTCATATCTAAAATTATATGATTATAAATTTAAATTGGACTTTAAATTTTTAAATATTATAATTTTATAAAAAAAATATATATTAATATGTTCTAATAATGTTTTATTAATAAAATCGTTATAAAAATATTAACTATCATATCATATCATAATTAATGTGGATTTGAATATAATAATGATTAACTTTGAAACATAAAGAGAATTATAAGAACCTTTCAATTTTGATCTAAACAATAAATTTAGGGGATACAATGAAACATTAATTATTGTTTTATAGTTTAAGATTTTAGGTTAGGGTTTAGGAGTTTAGTGTTAAGGTGTAAAATTTAAAGATTAATGTTAGAATTTAAGGTTTAAGATTTAAGTTTTAGGGTGCTAGAATCTGAAATTTAGATTTTAAATTTTATATAAGAGGATAAATATTTTTACATATTAAAATATAATTCTATTATATAATACACATAAATGTTTGCATGACATTTAATAATCTCCGTAACAAGTCGATAAAAGCTCTCGGTTGATATCTTCTCTTTTTTTAGGTTATGAGTTTTAGACCCACAAACAGTAAATTTTCCCTCCTCTAAATAGAAATTATTCAAAAAAAAACACTTAAACAATTTTATTAATAATAAATGTAATTCGCATGTATTAATAGTTTAAGAATGAAATTAAAATGTTAAAAAGTGGAGACCAATTTCGGTTGAAGGTAATTCTTGGTATGAAACTTAATTAATTTAAATTTCGAATATCAATTTAAAATAAGATTCGTAAATTAAAGATGAAATTTAAAAAATAATTAAAAGTTTAGAGATTAATTTAAGCGAAGGATAAAATTTAAAGATGAATTATAGGTTGAAGTTAAGGTTAAGATTTTGAGTTAACTGATTTAGTTATTTGGGATTAGTTTCCGGCAGTGACGGTGGTGGCTTGAAGTTAAGGTTAAGATGAATTATTTATGATTTTTATTCTTCTATTTTTTATATTAATATTTTTTATATTTATTTATGATTTTTCTAAATTTTAATTTTAAATATTATTTTTTAAAATACATACTTATTGTACTTAGTTTATTCCTAATTGATTATATATTTAATAAATATTTAAAATTTAAATATTTATTTTTATAGAGATCAAATTATTGTTTTTAAAATGACCAAATGTTTTTTTATTAAGGACATACTTGGTTTTTCATTATTTTTAAAGTACGTTTTACTATTTTAGTCTTAAATGAGTATCTTTCGGTATAATTTAGAACTAACGTTTTGATATAATAATTAAAAAATAGTTTTAGACTAAATTGAAAAGATTTCAAAAATGGTTCTTATATCCAAACAACTTGAAAATATATTTAGGAGATTTTTGAGAGAATTTGATGGTGTTCAAAATGATTTAAAGAAGCCAAAAAATAGATTTTAAGTCGGGCGTTTCGATACGCCTCTTAGGTGTTTCAATACCGCTAAACTTTTTAAAGGAAAAATTACACAAACGTTTCAATACGGTCTAGGACCGTTTTGATACAGTTTACTACTGTGAATTTTGATTTTGATACAATAAATACCCATTTTGATACGCTAGTATCGAAACCTGTTTTAAGTATTTTGATAAATCTTCAACGACTTTACAAAATTCCAACGTTTTTATAAAAAAAACAACGGCTATAAGCTGTTTCAATACGCAGAGCAACTCGTTTTGATATGCCTTGTAGGCGTTTTGATACCAGTCATTTAAGGTAGATCCATCGGCTACTTTTTCAAGTGGCAGTATCGAAACGACCATCACGCGTTTCAATACCATATGCACCAGAAGCAAAAATTAATCTGAAAATTAGGTCCAAACGATTCTAGATTCATCCCAACGGTCATCAATGGCTAAAAACTCATTTATGATGATATAAGAAACTCTCAAGAATCAAGAGAAGATTAATTCTTCCATTATAACAACAATATGATCAAAGATATGTCTTTAAGCTTAAATCTCATTGAATTTCTTGAGCCTGTCAATTTGTGGGGGGTGAATTTAGATGATTGTATTATCGGGATTGGAAAATTCTCATGGATATTGTTGATGAAGAAAAATTCTCAATATATTGATATTTAATAATTATTTTTTAAAATATTAATATTTCAACAGTGTTTTAAAAGTCAGTTACATCAGACATCTGATTTTAAATAATATTTTGGTGTCTATTTCAAGTAAAGATACCAAAGTCGAAACTTTTAAGGTCTGTTTTATCCAATTGTTTTAAAAATATTATTCAAAATCGGTGCCTAATACAGTCGATTTTCAAGACACTGTTAGAAAGATCAATATTTTTTGAGAAATAATGGTTGGATATCAATGTATTGTGATTTTTTCCCATTAACAATAACTGTGAGAATTTTCATTAGTATTGGTGGAAAAATCGGCAAAATTGACTCAATATTTTTTTTAAAAAATTAAATTAGAAAAATATATTTTTTAAATTATATTTAAAATTATATTTTTTAATATATATAAATTAAATTCTTGTTCGACTAAACCCGAGTTTTGAAGGAAAGAAAAAAATTAGTTTATTAATCTTTCATTACACAAAATTTGTTTTTTTATTAAGCTCATGAATTTGACTTACATGGACTTAAAGTGATATTTTTTAATAAGTTATTTAAAAAATATTTTTTAATTAAATTATTAAAAGGAAATATTAAGTTAATTTTACTGAGAAAATCTACAGAAATATATTTATAATTATTTTAAATAAATAACCTTTTTAAAAATTATTTAACGATAACTCAGGCATATAGGACTCCAGCGCTCTAAAAAGGAAAGCGAGGTTGACTGGCCAACCTGCATTGGAAAATTTAGAAGAAAACAAAATCAGAAGGTGCAGTTAGTAGGAGAAATTATATTATGATTTAGTTTCACCACATATTTATGGAATTAACTAATAAATATATATTTTTATTAATTTATTTTTTATTGAATTTTTATTAATATTTATCGCAAATTAAATTAAAAAATAACTATTACTAATCGAATATTTATTAGATATAAAAAATGAATTAAAAATTAATAAAATTTATTTATTTATTTATTTCATAAATGATGTTAAAAGAATAACTTATGATATAATTTTTATTGACCTTTCTTTGAAGAATTTTAATTCAACTTTTGTGTGTGTAAAGTGCGTCCAATCAACAACGTTTTCCAAAAGCACGTTAAATAATGAATATTTTTGTCTTATGTGTTTGAAATGAGAAGTATTTTATTAAATAATATTTTAGGATTATTTTTCTTTGGTTTTCAAAAAGTACATTTTGTTAAATTTAGGGTTTATTTGGTAGGATATTTTTATTTTTAATTAGAAAAATAATATGTAAATAATGAGGTTTAAATTTATTATTTTTTGAATTAAGATAAAATTATTTTAATGTGTAAATTTAGAAGACTAGTTATTATATAAAATAGTTTAACTATAGAATTAACTTCTGAACGAGAAATTATATCATGGGTCAGTCCCATCACGTCATTCATGAGACCAACCAATAGAAACTATCCACCTCATTATTTTTTAATTTTCCAAGTGAAGATTCACTTGGGAAAAAATTATGACATGGAAAAATTGATGAAGTGGGCAATTTTTATTGGTTGGTCCCATGAACAGGTGGTGGGACTGACCCATGATATAATTTTTCCTTTTGAACGGTTCTTAATAGATGAATGATCAATTTGAAGCCAAATTAAATATTTAATGATAATATTGAAGCAATTGAAAGTTTGTTTATAAAATTAAATGATTTATGAAAATTTAGCATTTGTGTCATTTATATAAAAAATATTTAAAAAGTTAATGTAAAATTTAATTTTTAAATTTTATTATAAAAAGGTTGATAAACATTTTGGTCTTATTATTTTCAAATAATTAAAAAATTAAAATAAATAACTATACACATAATTATTAATACATAATGATCTATAATATTTATCATAAAATTATTCAATTATTATCACGGCAAGTAACTTTGATACACATATGAAGAATTCAGTTTGTCTTAAATCTTTTATGACAATGAAAAATCATAATATGCAAGTAGGTGGTCAAATCATATTTTTAATCTATATTATATGTGAGTTTAGATTTAGGATATAAGGTAAAATACATCATTTATCACTTGATAATATACTCAGATTGTCATGATCTAGGATTTGGAACTCAATATCGGGTTAACTCAAGATATTAGGCCTCGTGTTTGAGCTTCGTTTGTTGCTAATCTCGAAGCTTTGGGGCTAGAAAGTTGGGATTGAGGGTATTTTGGTAATGTATAAATGGTAGATGAAAGAAGAAAGGGAAGTTATTTTTCTGCTTTGCGTAGAGAAAGTATTATCATCCCCTTTAATTCATCATTCTCCCTCTTTTTCAACAATTCCTATCCCGATTTACCATCACCAAATGTTACATTTTAGAGTTTGGTCTTGCTTATTATGTTTTAAGGATAGAGGAAAGTGTGTTAAGCTCTTGGAAACCTATCTAACAAGGTATGTGTTGTTAAAAATAATGGACGTTGGGCTTTTCATGAAAGTTTTATGAGACAATGAAAATGAGCCTTAGAGAGATCTAGAGTATTTAGAACTCAATGTTTAGATTTCTTAAATTGTTATAATAGAATGGTAACTCTTTGTTGCTAAACCTTATAGTGAGAGAGTTTGATTAACCATCAAAGAGCTTGGGCAAGGAAAAGAGTGTAGAGGGCTGAAGGAGGGTTGTATCAACTTGCTTTGGAGGTTAGTACACATCTAAATCTTGAGTCTTTTATGTACATCATATCTATTTGCATGCTTGTTTGACTTATGATGTTTATGGTTGAAGATAGAGTTTGTTTATGCATTAATGGAAACTTGGCAAATTATGTGTATCTTGAGTTGAAATTGATTAAAAACTCACCTAAATACTCCCAATAATATGTAGGAATATTTCTAGACTGGTAGGCTTGTATTTGGGGTTGGAATAGGGGATTTCCAAGCTATAGGTTGTGTTTTCTGGGCTCGGATACCAATACTCGGGTTTGCATATTGGTACACCCCTCTTTTAAGATGGTCGATTTTTTTTCAGGGTATCAGTACGATCATAAGGAGTACCGAGTGCGCTAATTCAAATTCTAGTGACTAATTTTGGTATTGGTACTTCAAAGGGTGTATCGCTATGGGCTTGGGATCAGTACTCAATATATGAGTACTGATGTAGCATATTGATATGTTAGGTAATTATCTCAGTACATCTTGTTGGGTCAACCGCATCGAATGCAATTTTGGTATCGATACACAAATAGGCGGATTAGAACACAAAGAGGGGTATCGGTACACATGAGATTCGTGTAACACCCATATTTTTTAGCCCTAATTTAGAACCCTAATTTTGGTAAAATCTGTAATTCAAAACCATAAGTTTTGAGAATTTTTGGATTAAAATCTAAATGGAATTTCAGTTACCTTTTCATAAATTCTGAACGTTCTAGGGTCGGTTTGAAAATCAAGGTTACGAGGGACTCGTATGTTGCAATTATCCCTCTTTAGGGATATATTCTTTTGCTTTTACAACCACTTTCGAAAAACCCTCTAATTAGTTTATTTGTTCCAATCGACATATTCTTTGCCCTCTCTCCCCTCTTTCTTTTTCTTTCAAAACGGTAACATCTTTAGGGCCTACTTGTTTCAAATATGTTGTTGTTCGTTTATGGGTAAGTTGTCACTCGTTTCTTTTTGTTTGTTTTGTTCATGTTTTACGTGGTGTTGGTAGAGGGGATGGGTTATTGTCTTTGAATTTGTTATTGGTGGGAAGTTATTTCATTTTTCTATTCAAATATGGAAAAGTTGGGAATATGGTGGTGTAAAAGTCATAGAATCGAAAGGGGAAAAGTTTTTGTTCTTGTTCTACTTTGAGTGTGATCTGGAGATTCTAGATTTCTGGAAATTTAAGATTTTTCTAGAAAACCTAGAATCTCCATATTTTCTAAGAAAATCCAATTATTTGAGAAAATTCAAGATCTAACATGACCCGTTGACTTGATGATGTTAGTGTTGATCTGTTGTCGTCGGTGTTGACCAATGCTGACATCAGTATTTACTTTTTTGAACCGGATCCACTTTATATTTTTTGACATTTTAAATTTGATAACGTTATTTATTTTTCAAAATTCAAACCTTAAGTGCTATTTTGAGGCATTTTTGTACGAATGCTTAACCAGAATATGTTTTGAGCTAGTCTCAGACTTCAGTACAGACCTTTGCTTGGTTAAGAGCTCAGGGTAGACCTTCTGCTTCAGGTTTCAATGGAAGAGGTAGATCTGCTCAATATAGAGGATCAACTAGATCGAGGGCATCTTAGTTAGGGTTGTTTTAAGATACTAGGAGACATGAGGATTGTGATAAGCCAGATGTAATTGCTGATACTTTTTCTATTCATGAAATTTCATAATTTTGTACTTCTAGATAATGGATCAACATATTCATATGTTTCTAGCTCGATATTTGGTTATTTAGAAATTTTGGTGGAAGATATTAGTAGTTCAGTCATTGTATATAGTCCTGTAGGTAATCCTGTTGAAGTTATCAAAGTTTATAAAGATTATCCTCTTGAGGTTCGAGGGGAAATCTTTCCGGTTAATCTGCTAGATTTACCTTTTGGGGAGTTCTATCTGACACTCGGTATGGATTGGTTGTCAACTCACAGAGTTAATCTAGATTGTGAATAGAAAAGGGAAACTTTGAGGACCCTCGATGATCGTGAGGTGATTCTTATTGGTGAGCATAGAGGTTTTCTATCTAACATTGTATCGACTATAAAAGCCAAAAAGATAATCAAGAAAGGGTCAATGGCTTATCTTGCTTACATCTTTGATCCGAGATAGTCTAATTCTGAGATAGATAAAAATTATGTTTTGAGAGACTTTTCGAATGTATTTTTGGAAGAATTATCGGGTGTACCTACCTAAGCGTGAGGAGATTGAGTTTGCAATTGAGTTATATCTAGGGATGACTCTTGTGTTTATGGTAACTTATCGGATGACTCCAAAAAAGCTTATGGAGTTAAAAGTTCAGTTGCAAGAACTTCTAGATAGAGGATTTATTCAACCCAGTATTTCTATGCGTGGAGATCATGTGTTGTTTTTCAAAAAGAAAGATGGGTCACTTCGTCTATGTATTGATTATCGGAAGTTGAATAAGTTGACGGATAAGAATAAATACCCTTTTCCTCATATCGATAACCTCTTTGATCTATTCCGAGGATCTTCTGTGTTTCCTAAGATATACCTGAGATTTGGTTATTACCAACTCAAGGTTAAGGATTCTTATATGTTTAAAATAGTCTTACGAACACGTTATGGTCACTATGAGTTTCTTGTGATGCCATTCAGACTCTCTAATGCCCTTGTAGCTTTCATAACATGATGAATAGAATGTTTTAACCTTATCTGGATCAGTTTTTTATGGTACTTATTGAAGATATATTGGTCTACTCTAAAACCGAGGCTAAACATGAGGAACACCTTCGTATTGTTTTACAGACTCCGAGAGAGAAACAACTCTATGAAAAATTTAGCAAGTGCCAGTTTTGGCTATCTTATATTGTATTCTTTGGATATATTGTTTCTGCTAAGGGTATTCAGGTTGATCCAAATAAAATTGAAGCTATTATAGAATGAAAATAACCTAAATATGTTGTAGAGATTCGTAGTTTTTTGGGTTTGGCTAGTTATTATCAAAATTTTGATAAGGGTTTTTCTTCTATCACTACACCGTAGACCAAACTTTTGAGTAAAGATATTTTGTTTATCTGGTCTAAGGCTCAACAAGCTAGTTTTGAGAAACTTAAGTTTTTTTTCTAACAAAAGCACCAATTTTGATTCATCTAGAGTCAGAGAAACATTATAATGTTTACAATGATGCTTCATACACCAGTTTGGGATGTGTTTTGATGCAGGATAGAAAGGTAGTGGCTTACGCTTCTTGACAGTTGAAACTTTATGAGTGTAACTATCCTACCCATGATCTCGAGTTAGTTGTTGTGATCTTTGCTCTCAAAATTTGGAGATATTATCTCTATGGAGAGAAGTGTTATATTTTCATGGATCATAAAATCTTGAAGTATCTTATCACTCAGAAGGAGCTTAATTTGAGGCAACGAAGTTGGTTAGATCTTCTTAAGGACTATGATTGTGAGATTAAGTATCATCCAAGTAAGGTTAATGTTGTTACAGATGCCTTAAGTCGCAATGTTATTTCGTATTTGAGAGCTTTGTTTACACGAATGAGTTTGTTTGATGACGGTAGTCTGTTGGTAGAGCTTCGTGTTGTTCCTACTATGATTTTAGATATTCGGACTGAAAATCCAATGATCCTTTCTTGGCTCATCACATTAAAGAAATTAAAGAATGTACATCTCAAGATTTCTCTATTGATCGTGATGGTGTTTTATATTTTTTAGGTTGGTACTGTGTTTCAAGGAACTTTGACTTAAAATAGGTTATTCTTCGAGAAGCACATGATAGTCCTTATTTTATGCACCCTAGTGTAGATAAGATGTATAACAATATTCGTGAGAAATATTGGTGGAAAGGTCTCCAAAAGGATGATATCGGTTTTATGTTCAAGTTTTTAACATGCTAGAAGGTAAAAGTAGAGCATCAGCATCCATCTAAAATTTTTCATCATATGGATATTCCTCAGTGGAAGTGGGAGTGTGTGACTATGGATTTTGTCAGTGGGCTTTCTCTGACTCCTTAAAGGAAGGATTCTATTTGGTTTATTATGGATTGATTGACTAAATCTGTGTATTTCATTCCTGTTCGAACTAACTACCCATTGAGTAAGTTAGCTCGACTTTATATCTCTAAGATTGTTCAGTTAAATGGAGTACCTTTATCCATTGAGTAAGTCAACACTTTTTATCATCCGCAGATTAATGGCCAGTCTGAACGGGTGATTCAGATTTTAGAGGATATGTTGAGAGGGTGTCTTCTGGATTTTAGAGGTAGATGGGAAGATTTCTTGCCGCTTGTAGAGTTTGCGTACAATAATAGTTATTAGGCCAATATTTGGAACATGTCTTGTACATGAGGTTGAGCATATTATTGGGCTAATTCGAGATCGACTTAAAGTTGTTTTTGATAGACAGAAATCATATGCTGATTTGAGACATAAAGATCATGAGTTTGAGGTAGGTGATGAGGTTTTCTTAAAAGTATCTCCTTGGAGGATTGTACTTTATTTCGACCATTAGGTCAATGTTAATCTACGTTATATCGAACATTATCGGATTCTCCAATGAATCATACTAGTAGTTTATCAACTTGAGTTGTCGTCAAAGCTTAAGAGTATTCATGTTATCTTCCATGTTTCTATATTGAGATGTTATTGAGATGGTCCGTCCCATGTTCTATCAGTCGAGAATTTTGAGATCCATCCAGATTTATGTTATGAGGAGGAACTAATTGAGATTATTGCTCAGTACAAGAAAAAGTGTTTTGGAGAAAAAAAATAAGATGGTTAAGGTACTATGGCGTAATCGTGGTCACGATGAGGCTATGTGGGATCCCAAATCTGTTGTAAATGATAATATTCGTATCTCTTTAATTTAGGTAAATTTTGAGGACAGTTTTTTTTATAACGAGAGAGAGTTGTAACACCCTCATTTTTAGCCCCAATTCAGAATTCTAATTTCTGTAAAATACATGATTCAAAACTCTAAGTTTTGGGTATCTTTGGATTAAAATCTAAATAGAATTTTAGTGACCTTTCGTAAATTTTGAACATTTAAGGGGTCGATTTGAAAATCAAGGTAACAAGGGACTTGTAATTATCCCTTTTTGAGGGCTATATTCTTTTCCCTCTACAATCACTTAAAAAAACTATGATCAGTTTTTTTGTTCCTATTGATATATTCTCTACCCTCTTCCCCCTTCTTTCTTTTTCTTTCAAAACGACAACATCCTTAGGGCCTACTTGTTTCGAATCTATAGTTGGTGCCTGGGTTAGTTGTCACTCGTTTCTTTTTTATTTCTTTTGTTCATGTTTTGTGTGGTGTTGGCCATGTCTTCAGATCTGTTATTGGTGGGAAGTTGTTTTGTTTTTCTATTTTAATCTAGGAAAGTTGAGAGTGTGGTGGTGTAGAAGTCATAGAATTGAAACGAGGAAGAGTTTTTGTTATTGTCATGCTCTGAGTGTGATCTGGAAATTCCATATTTTATGAGAAAATCTGAGAAATTTTAGATTCTCTAGGAAAATATTGTTTTTTGAGAAATCTAAGAGCCAACCTGGCCCATTGACATGATGTCAACGTTGATCAGTGCTAACGTTACCGTTGACCAATATTGATATCAACATTGACTTTTTTTACTTAGGTCTACCCTATATTTTTGGAACGTTCCGAATTTGATAACATTATTCATTTTTTGAAATTCAAATTCGAAGTGCTGTTTTTGAGGCATTTTTGTATGAATTATTAATTGGAAGTTTATGTTAATAGGAATCTAAATTAGTTTTTATTTTGGTTTAGGTGGCGTTGATTCGGATAGAGAGTTCCTTCCTCTTTCTCCTAGACGACCTCTTGTCGCTCAAACTTTTGGATCCGCGCATGAGTTTTTAGAACTGTTTAAATTCATATAATTCTAGCATAGTTGCATAGTAGTGGTTACTTACGTAAATTTTATTCATAGGTTTTACATTTATTTGACCTAGAGCTAAGACTAAGCTCGGTAAATGTTATTTTTTTTACGTTAGAATACAATTGCCTAAGGTGTGCCTCTCCCGATACTTTATATATACTTTTGTGTGTAGATTCTAATTGTTTTTGTGTATCTCTGTTGACATATTGGATTTTATAATTTCTGAATTAAATTGTATAATGTCATGCCATGTTATGTGATATATGTATCGGAATTGGAATTCATTAAAAACTTGGATTATGTTATTCTGAGAATCAATATGCGTATCTCCTGTTAAATATAAGAAATGCATTCAGACTCAGACATTGGATCATGATATTGCATTGGGTTAGGATATTCTGTACGGGGAAGTTTAGTGATATCACCTTCATGTAAGTATCACTTTGGATCAGTGGCTCCACCTTTAGGTTGAGTTTCCACTTTGGATTAGTGGCTCTAACTTCGGGTCGAGTTTCCACTTCATATGGTGATGTTGGAGTTTGAGTAGGGGAACCTACTCTTAAGATGGTGCTGAAGATATGTGCATGGCATTCAAATATTACATCATATGTTTCTGGTATTTTATGATATATGTGTTTTGTTGGCATATTTGAATACTTGTACATGTGTATGTTATTCAAATTGTTGTGACTATACTACATCTACACACTAAACTCCTTAGCTTACACTCTTTTAGTTTTTGTTTTAGATTCTCAAACTCAGGCCACGATACTTGGAAGACTGTTGATTCAGAACTTTCTGCTATTACGTTTGTTTTACCATTTCAGATTTAATATTTTTGTTTTGAATTATTATTACTCTATAAGGAACTTTGGACTTTATGTATTGGACGTTTATTTACATTTCAAGATTTTAATGTTTATTTTGAATATGGGTTGAACCTTCAAACTTTGTTAAATGTTGCGTTTCAGTATTATAAATATTTTTGATTTTGATGATATAATAAGTTTTCTTTACGCGATCCCTAAGTTTTAATCTAAGAAATTAGGTTAAAATTAGGGTTACAATTCGTTCAGGTACGAGTAGAGCAATCTGTCTAAGTTTTTAAAGTTTGAGTTTAGGGGTTCAATAATTTATTGTAATGATTCTTAAGGGTGGTTTAAGCCATAAAATGAATAATAAAACCTAGAATGGGTGTTTTAAATGATGGTATGATGATATTGCCTTGTTATGGTTGGCTTATGGTGATGGATCCTTGGAGGATCATTGTATGGTTTGAGTCTTTGTTTGGTAGGATCTAGATACCTAGTGAGTGAGTGTAGCAACACAATGAAGGTCACCCAATGTGAGATTTTGGGTGATGTATTAAAGGCTATCTGATGTGAGATTTCAGATGATGACTTTGCTCGATGTAAGATTTTGAGCCCCACTCGATGTGAGGTTTTGAGTGAAGACTTGATGTGAGATGACGAGTATACTAGCTTGATGTGAGATTCTGAGCAGCCCAATGTGAGATTCCAGGCATGAATGGCTTTCCAGTGTCGGGTGATATTAGGCCTCACTCCTAAATTGTTTATATGATATGACAATATCATGTATTTAGGAGATTACAATAGCGTCACTACTTCATACCATATTGTCATATCTCATCTAGCTTGTGCATAATTATGATTCACTTGAAGCAAGATAAGTTGTGTATCCACTGAGCTTTAGTAGCTCAACGTTTAATTTGTTTCCGTACGAAAGTAGATAAGAGGTTAAACATGGTGGAGCACCATTATTAAGGATCTTCAATATTGATCGGTTGGTAGAGTACAATTGCTAGATGTACTGAGTTATGTATTCGTAGGACCCTTTTTGTAATTGTAATTCTATTTACTTAATTTGTATTGGTCAAATGTTTTATTAACTGTATTTGGAGGTCCTAACTATTTTTTAATGATTTAACTACTTTCGTATATTGGTAACATATTCGATTTTATGATATGGTTTATGAGATTATTTATTTGGAATTAAAATGAGAAAATTTTATGTGAACGGATTGAGCATGTTGACCAAATGTAGCATTCGAGTTTAGGGTGTTACACATATTTTAATTATTTAATTTTTAAAAATTTTATTTAATAACTGAATTTTATATATTAAATGTTTCTTTGTCGCTTATAAATATATTATTATTATTTTAGTATAACATGATATGTTTTATTATCATTTAATAAAAAAAATTAAAAGAAGAAAATTAAATCAATCGCTCGTCATAGTTGGTGGGCTATAAATGATGATTTTTCTGTCATATATTTTACTGGTTACTTCGTCTTATTCCTATGAGTTTAAATTTGTCTTCTACTTTTATAAGAAAGTGCTTCAAAATTCATAAAAAGAAAATCAAAAGTTAGGAAACTAAAACGTTTATATTGTGGTTCAAGATTTTTATGATATTTTTCAGTGAAACAATTATCGAATTCAGATTCAGTATGTCGAAATGATTCACCTAGTGCAATTTTGGTTAAACGACCACTAATTTTGAAGGTCGACGGTAATGACAAGCGATGACGATTATTTTAAATATTTTTAAAATTTAATAATAATAAAATATTATTTAATATTTATTTGAAATTATTTTATATTTAATAATATTAAAAATATAAGAATAAAATATTCATGAGTGATATAAAAATTCAATGTATAAAATTCAATTATTAAATATCTTTTTTTAAAAATTAAATAACCAAAATAAGAATAAAAAGATCATTGAATAATAAACGGTGTATTTTACCTCTAACATATATATATACTAATTTATCGCATTTTAATTTTATTTTTTTAAATTTAAAATTTCAATTATTATTCAAACAAATTAAATGGAAGGGATGACTAAGGAATAGAAACAAACTTACAGCTTAAACATAATTCATATTTAGTAAGGATGAGTCTACGACGAGCGTCGAATACCTCTAAACACGACTAACATTAAATATTATTAAATTTTATTAAATTAATTAATAAAAATTAAAAATCATAAAGATTAAAATTATCATTAATAATTATATATTTAAACTCTCTTTTCTATTAATTGTAAACTGAGTTATAAAATTTTTTAATTTTTATTATTTAATTTAATAATATTTAATGTTAAAAATATTTAGTAGTGTTCGACGCCCATTATAAAATTTTTATATTAGTAATCGACTTTGAGTTAACATATTTAATGGTTATTGTTTTAGTAAACAAATTAAAAGTATCTAAATCCCATTAGTGACCCTAATTATCTTTTTTATTATCTTTTCTATTTAAGTCTCATTCGTGATCCTAATGCTATGATAAGCAGTCTGCAACTTGTTCGCGTCATTGTTTTTTTTTATTTTAATGATTGATCGTTAGATTTTCAGTAGATTTCCCGAAAAGTGAATATAATCACAGACTATATGGTTAAATTACCGAAAAATAGACATTTCAATCTTACCATCTTGGATGATGCTCCTGACCATATTCATTCATTGCTTCAGCGTGATATGATCGACCTCGTTATTATCATTTTTGTTGTTTCTTTCACACCGAATTGCTTTAGTCTTGATATGTATATCTTGTCGCAAAACGTAATCTTTTTTCTTCATTCAGATTAAGAAAATTTTTTAACGAGGTGACATCTTTTTAATAAAAAATAATTAAATCACAATACATAAATATTAAATTGCTGAATCAATAACTTGCAAATAATACAATAACCGATAGAAGTTTTTTTTCTTACAATGTAAATATATTATATTTTTATATCAAAATTTAAACTAAATAATATAAATATTTTTAATATAATTTAAAAGTAATTAATAAATTTTAACTGAAAAAAATATTTTTAATATGATTTTAAAAATACTATAAAATTATATTTGTTTATATATATTTTTGACTTCTCGTTAAACATATACTTTATGATAAAATGATTAAATTTAAATATTTTGATATAAATATTATTTTTTATTAAAATAATTATTGAATCAACTAAGAGACAAATTTAACCCCTAATCAGTCTGTTTTGTTTTTCTTCAATAAATGTACCTGGAAAATGAGTGTGTTATCTTGGACCGACAGTGACCAGTTGATACAGAATTGTATGCATTCAATTTTTCTAACATCCATGATGTGAGTATTTTTAAAGAATTATTTTAGAAAAATATATTTTATAATTATATAAAAGTAACGGTCAGTGTTAATTAAATATATCATTGATAAAATTTAAAGATTTAATTAAATACAAAAAGAATGTCTAACAATTTTTATGATACGTTAAGCCTATTTATAAATGTATTAATTTTTTAAATTAATAAAAGTAATATTTTAAATTTAATTATTTTTATACTAGTGAAGCGAAGGGAAATGAATTATTTTGATAATTCTCCGATAATAACTTTTAACTAATATAAAATACTTAACACATTTTAAAAAATCACAAATAATATTATGGCAACGTGTAGGGGTGAGGGTTCTCGAGTCGAGTCAAAAAATTTTGAGTTATTCGAGTTAACGAGTTTAATTTTATCATTCGAATTTTCATTCAAAAATTTTTTGAGTCTAGTCGAGTTAAAAAATTTTGAGTCGATTTTCGAGTTCTTATAAAGTTGTAATTGTAATTATTTATTATGTCTTAGTACGATTTGATTGTAATTTAAATAACTTTTACTAATTATATAAGTTATGTGTATATATATATATATATATATATATATATATTTCCTCATGTGTAGCAATATTTCTTTATATTTTTATATATCAATATATATTATAAAAATTTGAGGGACTCGTCTCAAACTTAAAAATAAATCTTTTAATTACTAAAAATTTTAAGTTATTCGAGTTATTTGAATTTTCGTTTTACAATTCAAATTTTATTTGGAATTTTTACGAGTTATTCAAGTTTATGAAATTTTAAGTCAAATTAAAATGAGTCTAATATTTTTGTCTCAATTCGAGTCGAATTATTCAATTTTTTTGAATCGAGTCGAGTTTTGCTCACCCCTAATAACGCGCACCAATCTAACAAAAAATAGATTTAATATCAAATCATATAATAATTCCAAATGTTTTTTTCTATCTTTTCTTTTCTCGTTTGCTCAAAAAGGTGATATTATCGTTTTTTATCAAATGATTATCAATTATACGTTACTATAATTATTAAAGGTATGCATTTCATTTTTTGGATCTAAGATTTGAAATTTCTAGAATAACAATATAGTAATTTATATTTATTCAAAAAAAATAAATATTTAAGATTTTAAATATTTAAATATCCGAACTTAGGGTTTGTTTTAAGTATTTTTTTTAATTTATCGATCTATTTGTAAAATTTTTAAATTTTTGAATACAATAATAAATAAATTATTAAATATAACAAAATTTGTATTTATGTAAAATTTATTTTTTTAAATATAATAAATAAAAATATTGAATATATTAAAGATTTATAACTATAAAAAAAATTAAATTTTTAAACTTAAGATAATTAAGAATCTAATCTGAATGAAAAATCAATATCTATATCTAATCTAAAATTTAGATATTTGATATGAATTATTAAGTAATAAATAATAAATTAAAAATTTTCAATTTTAAATCGAATCAATAAATAAACAAATTAAAATAATCATATTAAATTTTTAAACACAATAATTACCGTGGTATTTTCTTTTTGTTGAAAGACAAACTCTGAAAAATATAACGAGGAAGCTTTGTTTTGCTCGATGATGTTAAGGTTATGTTAACATTGTTTCTCAAATAAGTTTTTCGCTTTAAAAGTTGGTTTGAGATCAAAAACTAACGTTAAATAATTAGTTTTTAGAAAAATATATTTAAAAAATATTTTTTTAATTTTTAATGGTTAAATAAACATTTTTTAGGGTCAAATTATAATTTTAATATTTATTTGTTATTATGTTTATTTATTTTTTTTAACAAGCTAATAGTGATTTATAGTAGTATCTATTCTTGAATAAATTTTTCACCATTTGACATTGATCGTTCAATTACTCTACTGACATCGCTGGTGTTCGAACCCGTGACCTCTAGGAATATTAACCGTTTCTTTAACTATTGGGGCTAGAGGGGTCGTGCAGTACTCTAACACTTAGGGTGGTGGAGCTTTGTTTCTCATGTCATGGATTGAGAGTGACATATCATCTCATCGTTTAGAACATCCAAAATAAGGGTTTGTTTTTCAAAAATAAAAGATATAGCAATTGTCAAAGACCATAAATTTGTCTGTCCGAAACGGACTCGGCTAGACATGAAAATGATAGGGCAAATAATGACAGCATTACCACATCGTTTTCCATTATTTTGCCAAACAGCGTATACATTAACAGTACAGTAACCTAATCGGTTTCATGGTTTCATCGAACTTAGCTCAACGTCGGGTTCAGATGATTTCGAATCTATCTGTATCTGGCCCTTGTACCGATACCTACGCGCAACATAGAGGAAATAAACGAAATTGAAGGCGCTCATAACCGCTAAAAGATAGTAAAAGTAGTCTAATTTGCCGGCATTAATGTCGTTTGTCAGCCAGTCCGGGTGGCCGTGGCCTCCCGTGACATGGTGAACGACATTGACTACCAAGCTGCTCAAGTAGCTCGAACCGGCAAAGGAGCAAAAGAGAAGAGAATTAGCTATGCTTCTCATGTGTTCCGGGAATTGCTTATTGAAGAACTCGATCTGCCCGATAATGTTGAATGCCTCGCAGAAGCCCATGAGAACAAGCTGAGGAGATAGCCAAAAGACCGAGATCGGTGCCGCACCGGGGTGCGATGTCGCCGAGTCCCTTCTCTTTTTTTCAAACACCCCGGCAGCGATCATGGCTAGAATAGAGAAAAAATTGCCGATTCCGATTCTTTGCAGCAGTGTTATCCCGCCTTCATGTTTGGTGATTTTCTGAAGATACGGGACGATGATTCGGTCATAGACCGGAAGGTAAATTCCAATCGTGATCATCGATATGACCGACATGGAACCGGCTGGGATTTGGAACTTGGGGCCAAGGTGCCGGTCCATTTTCAAAGCTTGTGATAAGGTGAATGTCCCCTGTTGTCCCATGGCGGTGAAGCTAATGATACCGGAAGCCCATACAGGGATGATTCTGATAATGCATTTCACCTCTTCAACATCTTGAACGCTGCACAACCTCCATTTGTTCATCGAACCATCGGGTTCTATATCGTTCTCCGTTGTTATCGCGGCTTTGTTCAAAAACCTAATTCGAACATCAACAAACTAACAAATGTTTAGTGCACTAAACTCAATTCACCCTATCAAACATGAAACTATGTACTCAACAAACCTGAACTGATAGGTGAGCGGTAGCTTGGACAACACGTAATCCTTTAAAGGAGGATCATGGTAAACACCACATTCATGTCCCTCTTTGGGAAGCTCAAGGTGTCATTTCTTGTAAGCAGCGACGAAGACTTGCGCTATGCTCGAGAATATGCTTCCTTGCGGCTTCACGTGCACGTAAATTCTCGTTCCGATGAGGAACAAAACGATTGAACACGCCATTAGGATGGTAGGGATTCCGAGGCCGAGGACCCAGCTCACTTGGTCTTGAATATAAACCACAAGGGTTAATGTGAGCAATATGACCAATGTGAATGTGGCGTAATACCAGTTGAAGAAGCTGCTTATCCCTTTCGACCCTTCTTCAGTGGTCGAATCGAATTGGTCGATCCCGAACGGAATGCTACAGGGTCTTATTCCACCGGTGCCTATCGATAACAAGCCTAACCCCATTATCAGCACTCCCATTTGAGCTGTGCTCGCACCAATGCAGTGACCGTGTGCTTGCTGCTCAGGTTGGCATTTCGGAGGCTGGAGGTCCGGGATCCAGGCCGTCAAAGTTATAGTCAGCATTCCCTGTCAATGTAAAAGTATAACATAAAGTTACAACTTTAATCGATTAATTTATATTTAAATATTATAAATACTTTTAAACATTATTTAAAAAATCTAACATCATCGTCGTATTTTCCCCTTTATTATTATTTTTCAATAAAAAGGTGAATTCATGGATATTAATTATTCGACCAACTTTGCATATGTGGGGAAACATATATATTTTCTGGTTCTCCTCTCAATTGTCTAAACTTTATCGTGATTAATTTAAATTAATTTTTGTTGTATATTTAGTTTTAATAAAAAATCTTTCCATAAAAATATTCTATATATAAAATTTTAAATTTATTTAAATAATATAAAATTATTTATCATAACTCTTTCTTCGTAAAAAACGTGTAAGATAAGATAATAATTAATCAATAAAATCATATCACATCAGTTGATTAGCTCAATAATTTCTCAATAATATATTAATTGGTCAATTCGAAATTTATTAAAATATTAAAAATCATTTGAAACTAAATTAGTGGGTTTCCCCTTTTTCATTATTTTATTTTACTTTTCACTTTTGTTTCCCACTAGAATTTTTGTAGCTTTCATCCAGATTTAACTTTCCATAAAAAGTATTTCACTAACGGCTAAAATTTTTTGTCTCTTTATCATATTTTTGATTATGTTTTATATTAAAAAATTTTAAAAAATAAATTTTAAACTTTAACCTTAAATTTTTATATCCTAAACCCTATCCCTTACACCTTAAAAATATACTCTAACCCTAATTATAAGTATTTATAATTAAATATAAATATAAACTCGAACAACCCATCGATGAGTAAAAAAAAACTTTTATTATTTAAATTATAAAATATCTTATAAATTTAACTAATTTAAATTTATTTAACTTCAACCTAATCTAAGGCCTCAACTTTAATTTAGGCTATTATATTTATAGTACTCTATATGGTGAGATACTTTCTTTTTGAAGTTTGATATTGCAATTATCCCCTGCATTCAATTCTGGGCTATGTTTCCAACAAAAACATTACATGCATGGCAGAATCTCGGCATCAGAGATGTGTCTGAAAGTTGCTTTTGTAAGAAAAAGAAATCTTTGCTGTCAAGGGAAAATCTCTTCTCCCTTCTAAGAAATATCGAGAGAAAAATAGAGAAGATGGCGATCCCTCTCTTCACCTACTAGATTTTCTTTAATGTAAAAAAATGAAGTATCAAACAGAAGTTTTGGTGCTTAAATATTGACATAATTAAACATACCAGAAATGAAGCGACGGAGGAGAATCCGATGGTTAAAAACCTTCCTACGTAGGCATCGGAGATGAAAGCTCCGACGAGCGGCGCAAAGTTAGTCACACCGGACCAGATGTAAATCACATTCGCTGCCGAAACCTGGTCCATGTTGTACTCTCTCATCAAATACACCATGAAATTCGACAGCAACCCGATCGTCGCGAATCTCTCGAACGTTTCATTCCCTGCAACCGAACACACTTTTCAATGTTAATTACTACACCATAACTGGTCAGAATATTAAATTGCAGTTACAATATAACGTAGTTATCGTAACGGTTTTGAAGACCGTTGCAACGCCGTAATTTACAAACATCACGGCCACAAATCTGATGAAAATAGTGTTAGAACTGAACCTAAGATGAAAGGCATAGCCTTCCATCCGCCGGGCTTCTTCTGGTCCGTAACCGAGACAGACAAAGCATTCTCCTTGGTTGTATTTGTCGTAGTTCCTTGTTCATGAGACGAGGACGTCGCCGAGTTTTGGAACCCTTTCGAGCAAACATATTGGAAGAATGAGCTGGAGCTCTTCTCCCCCATGTTTATAAGTGAGATTTGAGCTTGGTTATCTTTAAGCTGTTCAGCTGTACATATATATTGCTTTGTTTTGATTACAGGGGATGGGGCTGATTGCATGGGTGACGACATACATGAGGTGACAAATGTAGACCCTCACGTTCAGACAAAACTTGGTTACCAGCTTGCGTGCTTTTCATGTTTGGACCTGCGGTTCTAAAGTGCAGAATTTGCCCACCGTGCCTATCACAATCAGGGGTTGAAATATGGATCGTAACCGGGACGGAACTAGGATTTGAGGTTGAGGAGATAAAATACAAATGTTTAAAAATAGAGGAGCAAAATTCTTAAAAAAATTATATTTTAAAAGAATTTAAACAAAAGAACAAAAATAAAAAAAAATTCTTCGAAGTGAAAGACGAATACCCCACCTAAACTTAAAGCGGTTCCGCTGTAACGCTAGTTGTTTTGTGCTTTCGGTTTTTCGATAGGTATATTTCATTGGTATTTATTTTGGGTTTTGAAATATATCTGATATTGTATCATTAAAGATTTAGTGTAATGATTAGACGTTTTTTTAATAAAAATTAAATTCTGAAAGATATTGTTAAAAGAGATTTATAAATCATATCATAAAATAGATATATACTTTTATAAAAAAAATATCGATTCAAATCATGCCTATAGTTGATAGGGATTTATAATAGCCGCTAATTGATATTAAATTATTTTAGTTGATTTTATTAATTAATTACAAGTACAATAATGAAAAAGTATAATCGTATATGAAATTAACTAATAAAATATATTTATTTTTTATTATTTTTTATCTTTTTATTAAATGAATCTTCCGTCATATTTATAATAAATCAAATTTAAAAAATATATCAAATAAAGATTCACACTATTTTAATTGATCAATCCTCTAAAAAGTTCAATCATCTGATTTTAATCTAAACTCTATTTACTAAGAAATTATTATATGAAATTGTTCCATCACTTAGGATATAGTTCCAACTAATTAAATTAATACACATCATATATTTTTTCATATTATATTCACGCGTAAGCATTATCCAAATCATTGTTTTTAATGCCTTTGATTTTAAAAAAATATTACCAAAGAATTTTTGTGTTGTCTTCCACTTTATTCTTCAAAATTTTTATTAATTAACCCTAAAATCTAACCCTAACCTTAAACATTAAAACCTAAACACTGAACCTAAATCATAACCCCAAACCCTAAATCATAACCCAAAACCTAAATACTAAATATAAACCCTAAACTCCAAATCTATAAAAAAAATAATTAAAAAAATTTTTAAAGAACAAAGAGAGATAACACAATAAATCTTTGGTAATATATATATTTTTTAAACCAAATTAAATTAATCAAAGTGAATGATTTGGACAATATTTTTATGTGAATATAATATAAAAAAAATATATAATATATATTAATATAACTAGTTCGAACCATATCTTAAATGATAAAACGAGTTCATGTAATACTTTTTCTATTTACGGAGCGATATCGAAACTTTTCCGAGAAAATACCAAATTTGCCTCTGAACCGCTAAAAAAGTTCTGTAGAGTGTGGGCATCTAAATACGCGTGTTTATATGTATTTTGTATTTATTCTTGTGTCATGTAGTTTAGATTCGTCCTACCTTAGAAGTGACCGATTGAAATATTTCAACCACATTCCAAGTAGCATTTCAGAAGATGTTAACAAATTTCTACGCACGTTCCGTGAACACAATTATTCCAAACCATGCAAGCCCAGAGGCAGAGTATGATTGGTCAATTAATACGGTACGGTTCGGGTGTTGATAAACAATCGATACGGCACGTTTCAGTCACGAAATTAAATGACACAACACAAAATACCTACAATAAAAGAATAGAATAAAGAAAAAAAATAAGTAGGAATGAACCATTTAACATCATCGATTAAAGGAACGATTGTTGTTTCCAGAGGTCACGAGTTCGAGCACTAGTAATATCAGCACTAGGGGTGTAAACGTATCGAGTCGAGATCGAGTAGTGCTAAGCTCGGCTCGGCTCGTTAAGATTTCGAGTCGAGTTCGAGCTTGAGTAATTTTAAACGAGCCTGAAATATTTGAGCTCAGCTAGTTAAGAACTCGAGTCGAGTTCGAGCTTTTTTGAGCCTAATCTAGCCATGTATTGGCCGATCTTTGATCGTGTTAAGCTCGAGTAACTTTTATCTCTCATGTCTCATTTAAAGCCTAATGGAGAAAAACTTTAATACACAAGTTGTATAAACTCAAATTTGTTAATTTTAGGTTTTAATATCTTAATTTAGGGTTTAAGACTTGTGTTTAAGGTTTAGATTTTAGGGTTTTAAGTTTAGAATTTTAAATTTTAAATTATAAAAAAAATAAAAAAATAGCATATTTATGTTTTCGAGTAGCTCATGAGCTTTTCGAGTCGAGTATCATGTAGCTCGACTCTGCTCGTTAAGAACTCAAGTCAAGTTCGATCGAGTCAAGTTTTGACCGAGCTTTGATCGAGTCGAGCTCACGATCTGTCTTGTCTCATTTACAACCCTAATCAGCACAATGATTTGTACAATAGTTAAGAGTATATTCTAGAACAAATACTATTATAACCACTAAAATTGAATAAAAAAATGAAGTAGGATATTTAAAATTCTAGTTAATTTTAACTTAAAAGATTGATTTAAATAGTAAGAATTTAATTTATGTATATAAAAAATGGACGAAAGATTCATTAAAAAAAATCAGATACAGTATTTCTTATTGTGATGAACAAAAAATTAAGTTTCAAGATTTAGAAGAAGGAAATCCGCTCTATTAGCTCCTATATTATTTCTCTTGGACTTGGTCTAAAGTATAAGCCCTCATGTGCTGCTGAAGTAATTGCTCAGAACGCTATTGTTTTTCATTTATTCTCTGTTCTACATCTCTTCTTGTATGCTGCCAACACTAGTATTAGGATTTCAACGTAGATTAGTGGATTTATATGCTGCCACAGCTGCTTACTTGATTAAAAGGCTACCTACCTCAGTTCTTCACGGTCGGTCACCCTTCGAAAAGTTGTACAACAAGCAGCCTGATTACTGCTTCATGAAGGTGTTTGAGTGCTTATGCTTCCCACACTTATGTCCTTTCCAGAACCATAAGCTCAGCGAATTATATGAGCTTACATATATTCAACATACCACCATTTAGATAACTATTTTGCCCCTTAGGTACAGTTCAAGGCACTATTGAGCCTTTTTAGTCTGCTCATCAGTCTTGGGGATAAGTTATGCTCAATATACTTGTGGTATCGGTCTGTTTCAATAGTTTCTTTTAGAATAAACTAGTAAATATCTTGTTTCTATCTGATAATGCTAGTTTATGCTTTCCATGAAGCTTGTAAATTTGATCCATGTAAATTCTAGCAATCTCTATGACTGTATAAGAACGTGAGACAGCCACAAAGTGTCTATATTTCTTATACTTATCCACCACCACTAGTGTTAGAGTATGCCCAAAGACCAATCATATGATGAATGTATGAATACTTTTATTTACCAATTTTATTGAATAAAGGCATTGTCATTGTTATTTTCAGATATATGTGTCATATAAACTGAGAAACAATAAGGTCCATATAATATTATATGTATTATTATTAAAAGATTCTTAGTCAAGTATTATTATGGGTATGGACAATAATAACACGCTTAAGAATAACATGTGATTAATTGATGATAATGAGTTGTCATTGACATAGAGATGTCAGAATTAATACATGAATATATTAGTAGAGAATAATATATTGGATTGACCCACTATGAGCATATATCTTGGATTATTATGTGACGGTCAAGATATTGCTCATAGTGACAACTATATGTATGATCCTTAGACTTGAGATTATTACTATCTCAACATATGTTGTTTTATGTTTTGATGCAGTTAAATGTGTTTCGTAATTAGTTACACTATAAAAACTGACATTGAACATATTACAATATATGTAGTGAGATGTGAATAATCAAGATAGGATTTGTCCTTCCTACATAATAGGAAAATATATCAAAGGTCACTTGATTGAGTGAGACTAAAAATGCATGGCCATGCTTGAATACGTTGATATGAGATATCACAAATTATTCATTAAAAGTAGTCTACTCTAGATATCAAGAAACATTAAAATAGGCTATACAAGTGTGACTATTCCAAGACTTGTGCCTATTAAAGATATAAAAGGACAAAAGGATATAATACATTAAAAAAGTTGGTCACGGACATGATACATCGAATCGTGATCTCTTGTAACTTAGATGACAATGATATATTGTTAGATGTCATTTATTATTTTTAATATTAGAATTGTTCTAATATTATTACTAACGTTACAATGAGCCTATAGGGTCACACCCAATGGTTGAAACAGAGTAAAAATATATATAAGTAGATTATATTTAATCCCGAGTTTTAAATAAAGGATATAATTAAAGTAATTATTAAATTCGAATTAAATATAGATTCTGAAATTTAAAGATATAATTAAAGTAATTATTTTCTATAAACCAATTTAGAATTAAACTCTTATACCTAGGGTTACACCTATATAAATGATCAATTGGTCTAGCATCCATATCACAGAATTTTGAATTCCCAAACCCTAGAATCACGAAAAACTATTTTTCGAGATTTTGCTCTTTCAACCGGGTGAACTGAGTAAAGGCCGAGACGATATTCGTGGAGGCTAAAGATTCGAATTGTCGAACGATCGTGATTGTAGCAAATCTAGTTGTTGTTTTTGCTGCTTATCAAGGAACCAACTGTATGTCATCGCTTCTCTTCCTCTCGATTTTGGATTAAACGTACATGAATCACTAGAAAGATTGTCGTAATTTTGTTTCGCTGCGCCATGGGGTATGTCGACGGTCCCAACAGTGGTATTAGAGCTACTTGTACGATCCGTAATCGGGTTAAATACTTGGGTGATACGATATATATGAGATGCATAATTTGTTTTACTATATCGGCGATATAAAATTTGATATTACTAGTCGATTAGGGATACGAATAATATGTTAATCTGTTAATTACAGTCGCCATGTTGCTACAAGGGTTTTACGATAATCATATGTCAATCATTGACATAGTTATCGATGAAAGTGCGATAGTAGATCGCATCAAAAAAAAAGAAGGAATAATTGTTATTCCGATATGGAAAAATCTAAGGGATTTTAAAAATCCCGAAAACACGATTATGTTGATAATTCTTATCAAATCGTAATGTTTTTCCATAGAAAATAGTCTCTATTTTTCAAATTTTCTTGCCACCCGTGCCGGTACGGGTGGTGGCCGCAAGGGGCTCCGCCCCTTGACCCTTTCGTATGTAACATAGATTGTAGGCCCATATTGATAATATTAACGAATTTGTGATAGCATATATATGATATATTTGCTTTACACGGTGTTTAATATGCATGGTTATGCCTTATATCCCTTTTAAATTCGAATTAAATATAGATTCTGAAATTTAAAGATATAATTAAAGTAATTATTTTCTATAAACAAATTCAAAATCAAACTCTTATACCTAGGGTTACACCTATATAATGAATCAATTGGTCTAGCAGCCATATCAGAAAATTTTGAATTCCCAAACCCTAGAATCACGAAAAACTATTTTTCGAGATTTTGTTCTTTCAACCGGGTGAACTGAGTAAAGGCCGAGACGATATTCGTGGAGGCTAAAGATTCGAATTGTCGAACGATCGTGATTGTAGCAAATCCAGTTGTTGTTTTTACTGCTTATTAAGGAACCGAATGTAAGTCATCACTTCTCTTCCTCCCGATTTTAGATTAAACTTACATGGATCATTGGAAAGACCGTCGTAATTTTGTTCCGCTGCGCCATGGGATATGCCGGCGATCCCAACAACTAGGACATAATTATAGTTTTCAAAAGTTGATAATCCATCTAATGAATTCCCATGCTTGTGTGGGAATTAACAAGGGTAGTAAAAGTCCTAGAGAAGTTATATGCTCTCCCTTAGTCTTCTAACAAGCATCATGATAAGTGCCTAAAAGGCTATTATTTACTATCCCTTTTATAAGCATTATACTTACCAATTCATGCTGATGCATATACTTATTGCTCAATAACCGATGTTTTGCTGCCACAGGTCATAAAGATAATATCTGTAAGAAAAGATGGCTTTACAACACTTTTTTTGTACAATTGCAGGAAATGCATGTCGAGGGTATAAGCATTACCGAGGGCAGAAGCATTGCCGAGGTAGAACCTATGCCGAGGACAGAACCTTTGTCGAGGGTAGAACCACTACCGAGGCAGCAACATTGCCGAAAGCGGAACAGTGCCGCGGCAGTAGATTCCCAGTATTGATGCTGGGCAATTGAAAGAGAAAAATGAGCTGAGAATTTCTGGATATCAAGCGTGTGGATCGGACTAGAAGAGAACGAGAAAAGCCCAAGTCAAAGGCCACGTGAGAATAGTTTTCTAGTTAGAATCAAACTTGGAAATATTATATTTTATTACTTGTTCCATACTCCAAGTTATATTCTACTTAGGAAAAGTTATCCTAGGTCAAGACTATAAATATACTAGTCGACCAATATATTGGGAGAGCCAAAATTGAGAGAGCTTAACCTAAGAACCTTTGTCTTTCTTTCGTCCATTATGTTCTAAACTATCTTAGGATTAGGTGAAGGTTATCGACGATAGCAATGGAAGATTGTATCTTGCTTCTTGTTCAATATAATAAAAGTATCGAAGTTTTCTTATTCTTTGTTCTCCACACTTGCATCCAAGCTCGAAAGAGAAGTTTGTAAGCAATCTATTTATCTAATATCGAGAGAGTTAGATTCACGAAAGGATAAGAACGATATTAGGTAACACTAATTCTAACCTAGGGATAGGTTAAGATGTTTCAGCGGCTAAAAGAAGTGTGAGATTGGTTGTCGATTACAAATTGATTCACGTCGATGGGTATCATCAAGGACTGATCTACAACATTACTTAGACTTAGATATAAGCGAAGGCATCAAAAGACACTTTGCCGAGCTTCGGTAGACTCTGCCCAAGAGCAAGATATTGCCGCGATAGAGAACACTATCGCTGCCAAGGGCAGTAAACAGCAGTGCTGCCAAGGCAGTGTGGTGACATTATATTGGACAAAAGCAGATCAGTCAACTCTACTATACAACACAATTGGATCCTTCCCTCTTTCTCAATATTCGATCTCCCTTTACTTTATCTTTAGTTATTTTAGTTATTAGTTTAATCCAAATCTCATTAATTTTGTTTTTACTTTCTTTTACAGAAGCAAGAAGAGGACAAGAAGGCATATTAAGTATACCAATCCCTGTGAAGAACGATACTTGATAAATACTTACCACTTTATTACTTGACGTGTACACTTGCACAGATTGTGCGTTATAACACACATCAAGTTTTTGGCACCGTTGCCGAGGATTGACAACTAAATTTTGTCTTCTTTTATTTTCTTGTTTCTTTTATTTATTTATTTATCTATTTTTATTTTTTTAGGTTAATTTTAATTTCGGTTTGTTTTTGGTGTATGACCAGAGCCAACCTAAGTAGTCCGTTATACGAGATTGATCCTAAAATCGAACGCACATACTTAAGGCTAAGAAAAAAGATTCAAGCAGCTATGGCAAATCTACCAGCCGCCCCAAATCTACTTATAGGTCATGGAGGAATTCAACAGCCACCCTTGCTGAAACAGCCACTGCCGCAACCATTATTGCCGCGGCAGAGAACTGTTAGAGATTTTCTGGTAGAGGATCTAAATGGATTGAACCCTGGAGTGGTCATACCTGAAATTGTAGCAACCCACTTTGAACTTAAACATGTAATGTTCAACATGTTGAACACTATTGGACAGTTTAGTGGGTTTGCAACAGAAGATGCCAGGCAGCATCTTAAGTCTTTCATGGAAGTGTGCAATTTATTTAAAATTCAAGGAGTCCATGAAGATATTTTAAAATTGAAATGGTTCCCCTATTCACTAAGGGATTGGGCCAAGACATGATTGAATGGCATCCCAGCAGGATCTATAGGAACTTGGGATGAATTCTGCCGAGAATTTATTACGAGGTTTAATCCAACAAATTTATATGATCGTATTCGTAATGAAATCACCTCTTTCCGACAGGATGATGCCGAGCCAATGTACGAGGCATGGGAGCGCTATAGAGAACTATTAAACCGATGCCCTCTACATAGTTTTCCCTTGTGGACACAAGTGTCAATGTTCTACAATGCCACTAATGCCTCCACAAGGATCATGCTAGACGCCTCTGCCAATGGAACATTATTGGATAGAGCACCGACAGAAGCAATTGAAATTTTGAACAAACTCGCAAGGAACGATTTCCAATTTCCCACATCTAGGAGAGGAGGAGTAAGACGCCATGCCACAATCAATGAAATTGAAACATCTAACTCAGTGGCAGCACAATTGACATCTTTAACAAAAATGATTCAGAATATGCAAGCACAACAAAGCACATATGAGGTTAAGGCAATACATTCTTCTGAATGTATGCAAGATGAAGAATCTAGCCTATATGCTGGAAATCACAATAGAAACAACAACATGATGTCCAACACTTATAACCCCTCATGGAAAAGGCATCCAAATTTTTCATGGAGCAATCCTAACAATGCCTTAAATCCAACAAATCAAACCTCTGGTTTCCAGCAACAGATGCAACACATGACGCAGTAGCAAGGGCAACAATCAATGCCGTAGTAGCAGATGCATCAACAACAACCCATAAATTCACTGGAAAATTCTCTCAAGGCCTTCATGATGAAAACGGAATCATACATGGAAGAGAATAACAGTTTCATGAAAAGAACTGATAACTTCATGAACAGAACTGAGATGAGGCTGCAGAACCAGGAGGCTGCTATAAAATCTTTAGAAACCCAAGTTGGTCAGTTCACTCAAAGACCAAACACTAGACCACGGGGGGGACTACCTAGCAATACTGAAGTTGCTAAGGTAATAAGCCATGAACAATGCAAAGAAATCACAACCAGAAGCGGCCTACAACTGAAGGAAAATATAGGGCAACCAGCAAAATAGGCAGCATCAGAAAAAGATGACTTGGATGCTGAACATGTTCCTAAAAAAAGCACTGCCCCGGCAGAAGAACCAGCAGATCCTAAAGCACCTGTCGAAGCAGCAAAAGCACCAGTCATTCCAGGTATTAAATTCCAAACCAAGGAAATCCTGGAAGAAATGAGATCATCACCACCCTTCCCACAAAAGGTTAAAACAACAAAAACAGGACCATCAGTTCAGAAAATTCCTGGACATTCTTAAGCAAGTTTACATCAACTTGCCATTTATTGAGGCAATTGAACAGATACCCAACTATGCTAAATTCTTAAAAGACATTGTGTCTAAAAGAAGGAGGCTTGGTGACTTTGAAACAGTGGCAGCTACTGAAGGATGCATGGCAATGCTACACAATCACATGCCACCTAAACTGAAGGATCCTGGTTGCTTCACCATACCTTGTGCGATTGGGAACAACTATGAAGGAAAGGCCCTGTGTGACCTTGGACCAAGTATCAATCTAATGCCCAAATTCGTCTTCCAAAAGCTCAACATAGGAAGGGAAAAACCAACAATAGTGCTACTCCAACTTGCGGATCGATCATACATGCACCCTGAAGGAAAAATCGAGGATATACTAATAAGAGTTGATAAATTTATTTTTCCGGCTGACTTCTTTATCCTTGATTATGAAGCAGATGATAAAGCACCGATCATCCTGGGAAGACCTTTTCTTGCCACTCGACGAACATTAATTGATGTAGAAAATGGAGAATTGACCATGAGGTCAATGACCAACAAGTCAAACTCAATGCCTTCCACAAATTTTAAAAAATATGATGACCCAAAGGAATGCAAAGCCATCCATTCAACAGACACCAAGATATCCTGCCTTGGCAGCATGCTCGGCAGAATGTTTGGGAAAATAATTAAATCAACAATGGAGACAACACACAAAACAGAACCTGAAAAGGACGACCAACAATCAATGAAACATCATCTTGGCCATAAAGGGAGGGACAAATTGGGAGATGCATTTTCATGCACTACCCTAGTAACTTAACCTCTTCCCTACTCTTTGTATTATTATATTAGGATTAATTTAGGTTAAAAATCTCAAAAGTTTTAATTATTTACTTATTTATTTATTTAAGTATATCAATAATTATCTTTATCTCATTTATTTATTTTTAGGGTAATAAAGCAAGAAAAATAGAAAAACAGTGCACAACAGGAAGTATGCTGTCGCGATAGTGTACAGTGTCCCAGTAGATCTAGTGCAAGGAAGTCTACTGCCGCGGTAGTGTACAGTGTCAGAGCCGCAGCAGACCCAACGGGAAGAAACAGTGTAACGGTTATCTATCGAGATTTCTTCCACGACAATAACTATTTTCAAGGGTAGTAAATGCCAACAGACAGTAAAGCCTAACAACTATAATCCAAACGGCTATTTTGGCCGAGGCTTATATAAGCAATTTCCTTGTTTAAACTATTCACTTTGCATTCTTTGTTAATCTTGCTAAATCTTCCTCACAATACTCTCTGCATTCTTACTTGCATTCTTGCAACTTTCAGATTATCTTCAAGAATCTCTCATCAACATTCCGAATCTCCAAGAATCATCCATGGCAGAATACACTCGCTTTGCCCCTGCCGCAGTCGAAGAAAGATTCAACAGGTCTTTTGTTGCACGGCAGCTGTGGTAGGAGCAAGGATTCCAACACTTGAATGAACATAACTATGGAATCGAACAATTCTTGTTCGACAAAATCAAATATCAAGATTGAGAAATCTTTTGTCTACAGCCTCCCCGAGTAAATACAACAATTGTTCATGAATTTTATGCACATATACCGAGTGAAGGCAACCTATATGTTCACTGCCGGGGCAAGCCAGTCGCCCTTACTGCCGAGGCAATCAACCAACATTATGGCCTCATCCCCATAAACGATGCTCATAGTGCATTCTACGAACAGGCCACTAATGTAGACTTCGAATTAATCAAGGACGATCTCTATTACAACGAAACTCCTTGTGAAACCGGTGCCCATAGGGGATCTGTCACAAGATTAAGCCTTAAGCCCAAAGCAAAACTTTGGTGCACATTCGTGAAGAGACGCCTTCTCCCAACAACCCACAACACAACGGTTGATAGAAAAAGATTGGTGCTCATCCAATCCATCATCAACAAGCGAACCATAGATGTTGGAGAGATCATTCTTCAACAAATTTATGATTGCGATAAGAAAGAATGAGGTCCTTTATATTTCCCTAGTTTAATCTCTGCCCTATGTATTGCTGCAGGTGTCCCCATAGAAGGAACAAATGAATACACAACACAAAAGTAAGGCTGGACAAGGGAGTTCTGCCACAAGGTGATGCAGATAACCCCAGCAGACCTAGTGCAAGCAACACCTCAACCATTCACTGCTGACTTCACTGCCTGAGGGCAGTACACGGTAGAAGCACCTGACACTACCGAAGCCGCTGCCACAGCAGAACCATACCAGGAGATTATACAAAGAATGTCAAACATAGACCTTCGCCAACAACGTTATATGGAGTATCAGAGAGACTTCAACAACACCCTTGACAACATAATGATCCATCACTTCCCCACTGACGGAATGTAGTTCCCAGAATTTTCAACAAACATATTTATCACTGCCGCACCTTACACAAAAACTACACCTGCCCCAAGGCTGAGACCCTTCTTCACTTCAAGCCACAACAACAGTTGAACGCTACTGGACCATCCAGGCCTGCAGATACTGCTACAGCATCATCCACCAGCAGGAGGCCATCCAAGAGGCGAGCTGTTTTCAGTTCTCCACCAAATTACCCCATCCCTATGGGCAGTCTCACTAGGGATAGTCTCTTTAGGGAATACCATATGCCGCGGCAGGAGGAGGAACAGAAGTCATGCAAACTGAGGCCATTAGCGACGAAGAAGAAGGAGAGGAAGTCACTGCCCCAAGGCAGAAGCCAACACCAACAAGAAAGTAGCCACCCCGGTAGGTAAAAATACAACAATCAGCTGGACAAGGGTCCAGATTCAAAGCATCAACAGGAAAACCAAGACGAACAGTTGATCCCATCACCTCTTCAGATTCTAATTAAATCACTGCTTTTGCTTTATTTATTCAATTGTTTTTTTTTCCATTGCTGTATGTTTTGAGCATTGAGGATAATGCTCAGCTTGAGTTTGGGGGAGATGAGTGCACTGACTAGGGAAGCCCACTGCCGCGGCACTACCAGAAAATGAAGTAAATTTTATGCCTTAATTGAAATTTTTTTATCATGTACCTGCCTTTACTTGAATTTTTTTATCTTTACTTTTACACTGCCCTACATCAGCTTTGCCTTAGTTTATTCTTTTAAGGCTATAGAAATCTTTCTCCTTACCATGGCTATGTTCTGTTTTGAAGGAATAACCTTATAATACTTAAGGAATAGAACTTAGAAGCTTACTATAAGGTTAGAATAAACAAACACTTTTGGGACTTGTTTGATTTAGGAGTTCTTTTAATAAACTTAGGTAATAAAGACTTAGATTCTAAGGAATGAGACAAGAGGTGCCTATCACTGGCTCTAGGAAATTACTCTTATTCATGCTAGAGGTGCCCAAAACCGACTCTAGTATGCCTAAGGAAAGAAAATAAGAGAAAAACAGAATTGATCTTAAAAGGAAGCACAACTCTTGAGGTGTCCAAAACAGGCTGAAGTGATTGATGTTTTTAGAAGAGAAATAACCATTCCAAGTCTACTTGTCTTGAACTTAGAGTTTATCTAACAAAGCCATTAATAAACCTTGTCCACAAAAACCCACACACTCACGTAATCTTATAGTTTGTTTCTAAGTAGAAATCCTTGAGTAAACTAAAGGCTAGGATTGAGAGATAGACATAGCTATGGTAGGGAGAATAGATGAAAAAGTAAATCCATTAGTAAACTAGAAGCATTACCATGGGCAGAAGCATTGCCGAGGGCAAAAACATTACCGAGGCAGAACCTATACCGAGGACAAAACCTTTGCCAAGGGCAGAAGCAATACCGAGGTAGCAGCATTGCAGAAGGCAGAACAGTGTCGCGGTAGTAGATCCCCAGTACTGATACTAGGCGATTGAAAGAGAAAAATGAGCTGAGAATTTCTGGATATCAAGCGTGTGGATCGATCTAGAAGAGCACGAGAAAAGCCCAAGACAAAGGCCACGTGGGAATAGTTTTCTAGTTAGAATCAAACTTGGTAATATTATATTTTATTACTTGTTCCCTACTCCAAGTTATATTCTACTTAGGAAAAGTTACCTTAGGTCAAGACTATAAATATACTAGTCGACCAATGTATTGGGAGAGCCAAAATTGAGAGAGCTTAACCCTAAGAACCTTTGTGTTACTTTTGTCCATTACGTTCTAAACTATCTCAGGGTCAGGTGAAGGTTGTCGACGATAGCAAGGGAAGATTGTATCTCGCTTCTTGTTCAATATAATAAAAGTATCGAAGTTTTCTTATTCTTTGTTCTCTATACTTGCATCTAAGCTCGAGAGAGAAGTTTGTAAGCAATCCATTTATCTAATATCGAGAGAGTTAGATTCACGAAATGGATAAAAACGGTGTTAGGTAACACTAACTCTAACCTAGGGATAGGTTAAGATGTTTCAGCGGCTAAAAGAAGTGTGAAATTGGTTGTCGATTACAAATTCACTCACGCTGATGGGTATCATCAAGGACTGATCTACAACATTACTTAGACTTAGATATAAGCGAAGGCATCAAAGGAAACTTTGCCGAGCTTCGGTAGACTCTGCCCAAGAGCAAGATATTGCCGCGACAGAGAACACTATCGCTGCCAAGGGCAGTAAACAGCATTGCTGCCAAGGCAGTGTGGTGACATTATATTGGACAAAAGCAGATCAGTCAACTCTACTATATGACACAACTGGATCCTTCCCTCTTTCTCAATATTCGATCTCCCTTTACTTTATCTTTAGTTATTTTAGTTATTAGTTTAATCCAAATCTCATTAATTTTGTTTTTACTTTCTTTTACAGAAGCAAGAAGAGGACAAGAAGGCATATTAAGTATACCAATCCCCGTGGAGAACGATACTTGATAAATACTTATCACTTTATTACTTGACGTGTACACTTGCACAGATTACGCCTTACAACACGCATCACATCACAACTTTTTAGATAATTTTTTGCCTGAGATTTTAGTCCTTTTCAATAAAAGTACAATTTAATTCTCTAATAGGTAGACTATATTCATGAGTGATCACTTTGTAGAGAGTCATGTAGTGTCTGTAATAATTGATGTTGGTTATCTTTTAGGATAAGAATTCAATTAAGTAGGAACTTATCAGTCCTATTTTTTAGGATATCTTTTAGGAGTTCTTTTAGGAGATATATTAGTAGTTTTATTTTTTATTTACTTTATCTCTTATCTTGTTAATAGATTAAGAGATCTATTCTATTAGGTCTTTTAAGTCTCTAAAACTCTTGTAACAAGAAAACCTATATAATGACTTCCTTTTCCCATTAATAAGATACGACACAAAGAATATTTTTATTCTATTTTCTACATGGTATCAGGTTAGAATGATCCTTAATCCGAGGCAATCTTTCTTTATCTCGGTAATTTGTTCTACTCCTTCTTCTTTGTGCATATCGTTATTTCTTGAATAATGGTTAACCCAAATCCATCATCACTTGAAATTAGTTCCCCACATAATTTCTCTCCATCAGAATTTCTGATTTTTGATTCATCTCTTTCCCCTATCACTACCTATAAATTGAATGACCACAACTATCTTCCTTGGCCGCAATCTGTCAGGCTATACATTAGTGGCAGAAGAAAAGGAGACTATCTCTCAGAATCGATGGCAGTTCCAGATGCAAAGGATCCAAGATATAGTACTTGGATGAGCGATAATACCATGATCATAACACAAACTAGTTCATATAAAACCACTTCTTCCCTAGAAAATGTTCCTGTCATAACACCTCAGCTTAAAACTTACTTGAGAAGGAAAAAGATAGTTACAAAAGAAATTGGTCAGCCTAGCATTATCCAACAACCAGACTCGATTTCTGGTACTGACACAAAGTCTACTGGTGCAAAAATTAAAGGTGATAAAGGGTTCCAAAAGACTATTGATGTGAATTTAGATGATTTTCCTATTACGATTAGGAAAGGGGTAAGGAAGTGTACTGCTCACCCTATTAATAAAAATGTTGCATATGGAAAATTACAATTTGATTTCAAGCATTCATGTGAGTATTAACCATGAGAAGATACGCATGAATGTGGCAGAATCTTTTCAGTTACCAGAGTGGAAAAAGGCTATGGAAGAGAAAATAAAGGCTCTACAGAAAAATGAGACATGGGATTTGACAAATTTACCTATTGAAAAAAGAGTTGTCGGATGCAGATGGATATTCACCATCAAATATCACTCAGATAGGAGCATAGAAAGATACAAAGCAATGCTGGTTACTAAAGGTTTTTCACAAACCTATGGCAGTGATTATCAAGAGACATTTGCTCTGGTTGCAAAACTCAATACTTTCAAGGTGATACTATCTGTAGTTGTTAATATGGACTGGAAACTACATAAACTAGATATAAAGAATGCCTTCCTAAATGGAAATCTAGAGGAGGATGTTTACATGGAGATTCCACCAAGATTAGAAGGAAAAATGACTAAGGATACTGTTTATAAACAAAAAAAATATCTATATGGTTTAAAATAGTCCCTTGAGCCTGGTTTGATCGTTTTACCCAAAGCAGTTATTAAAAGTGGATTTCAACAAAGCCAAGCAGATCATACTCTCTTCAAGAAGATTGCACCAAGTGGTAAGATCACTCTTTTAATAGTCTGTCGATGATATAATTATCACTGACAATAATGAAGAGGAAATAAAGAGACTAAAGATGAACCTAACAAGATAATTCGAAACAAAGGATCTCGGCACAATGAGGTATTTTTTTGGTATGGAGGTAGCAAGATCCAAGGAGGGACTATTGATTAATCAGTGCAAGTATGTGTTAGATCTTCTTGCTGAAATAGGGATGTTTGGTTGCAAGCCCATCGAAACACATATGGAACCGAGTTTGAAGTTCAACAAAGAAGAAGCTGGAAATCCAACTAACAAAGAAACTTATCAAAGGTTAGGTTGTAAATTAATCTATCTCTCACTCACTAGACCAGATATTGCATACTCAGTTGGAATTGTTAGCCAATATATGAGTGATCCTCGAGAAGAACATATGAAAGCTGTATATAGGATCCTGAGATTCTTGAAGTTTACACCAAGATCTGGATTGATCTTAAGGAAAAGTCAAGAAAGGAGTGTGAAAGTATACACAGATGCTAGTTGGACAGGTGAACTAACAGACAGGAGATCAGTGAGTGGCTATTGTACCTATGTTTGGGGTAATTTGTCATATGGAGGAGCAAGAAACAAGCTTTTGTTTCTCGGAGCAGTGTTGAATTTGAGTATAGAGCAATGGCTCTTAGAATTTGTGAAGGAATGTGGATTAAAAGAGTGCTATCTGAATTGAGACTAGATGATGAGAAAGGGTTTGAGTTGTTTAGTGAGAGCCAGCCAGCTATGAGCATAGCTAAAAACACAGTCCAACATGATAAAACAAAACACATTGAGATAGACAGAAAATTCATTTATGAGAAGGTCAAACAAGGAATAGCCACCTTGCAGTATGTTCCTACAAAGAAGTAACTAGCTGATATATTCACCAAAGCTCTTCCCAGAGTAACATTTGATGAGCTTTTATTTAAACTGGGTATATACAACATATATACGGAATACTGGTTATATTTTAGGATAAGAATCCTATTAAATAGGAAGTTATCAATCCTATTTTCTAGGATATCTTTTAGGAGATATATTAGTAGTTTTATTTATTTATTTACTTTAACTCTTATCTTGTTAATAGATTAAGAGATCTATTCTATTAGGTCTTCTAAGTCTCTAAAACTCTTGTAACAAGAAAGCCTATAAAATGACTTCCTTTTCCCATTAATAAGATACGACACAAAGAATATTTTTACTATATTTTCTACAATTGAGCTCTAAGATTTCCAATTTTTCCTACGTAAATTTTTTCTTTGTCTCTAAATATCCCTTTACTATATTTTTAATCAACCTTAATTTCTTGATTTACTGTCAAAATAATCATAATATCTTGTGTCTTAGTACTACCTTTGTAACTCCTTTCTATATCTTGAACTCAATTAGGGATAATCATAGTAGTACTCATCTAAAAAATTTCGACTCAGTTTCATGCTGTCTAAAAAGTGCATCTGCCACTATATTATATCTTCTCCTCATGTACTAAATGATGTAGTTTAAACCCAACAGCTTAGTCAATCCCTTTTTTCAATATAATAAGGGTGATTTTTTGGTTTAAAAAATACTTGAAGGGCTCATGACATTTAATCTCCTCAAAAGGTGTCTGCCATAAGAATAGTAAAATACTCTTTTTTATATATGAATAAATATGCTTTCTTAGGTCTTAATATTTTACTAAGATACGCAATAGGTTTGTCTTGTTGATTCAAAACTGTTTTGTCTCACACACCCTTTATACTTGTATTTGTTTTTAAATAGAAGGTTTGACAGAAATCATGCATGCCAACACTGGGAAATTAAATATTACAACCTTCAATCTTACAAAAGCTTCTTTAGACTTTTTAGTTCACTTAAATCCTCCCTTTTTCAACATATCAATAAGTGATTTACTAATCTTGTCATAACTTTTTATAAACTTTGTATAGTGGTTTGTTAAGTTTAAGAAACTCCAGAAAGACTTGAAATTTTGAGGTAAAAGACAATTCTTTACTTGTCTCAATCTTAGATGTGTCTGTAGAGGCACCTTTTGAGGAGATTAAATATCCTAAATATTTTACTTGCTTCTGACCAAAGAAGCATTTACTCTTTTTAACAAATAATTGATGCTTCTGTAAATTTTTTAGAACATTTTCAAGGTGTTCAATATGTAGTTTTAAACTGAAACTATAGATTAATATATCGTCAAAAAATGCAAGTATAATTTTTTTTAATTAGGGATCAAAGACTTTATTTATCAAAGTTTGGAAGGTTGTAGGTGGATTTATCAAACCAAAGAGCATAACCTTAAACTCAATGTAACCATGATGTGTCCTAAAGTTATTTTAGGCATATTCTTCTCCTTTAAACTAATCTACAGTAACCCGACCTTAGGTCAATTTTAAAAAAAAGTACTCAGCTTCCCCTAAATCATCCAATAAATCCTATACCACTATAATTGAAAACTTATTTTTCTAAATTATTTCATTCAATTTTCCGTAATCCATACATATCCTCTAAGTCTCAGTTTTTTTACTAACAAACATGGGTTGCAAATGAGCTTTGTATATTAATTTTTGTTTTCTGAACAAAAGAAAATTTATAGGTTATAAGGTTGATTGGTTGTGCTCCAGGCTTGAGTATAACGATGTAATCATGAGTTTTATTAATGACATACCATTTGGTTCCTCAAATATCCCCTTGTATTTTTCCAGAACTAATAATAATGTTGAAGGGACATCTTTTTTCCTTTGTTTCAACATTAAAGAAGTATATTTCTGATTTTAGTTTAGTGTTTTTTTCTCTTAATTTTTTATAGTTTTTATCTGAAATGAGTTTGAGTACAATTGACTTATTTTCCTATGTAAGATAATTCTCTTCTCCATCCTTCTCAAAACTTATGGTCATTTCTTTGAAATTCATAAAAATAAGTTTATATTTTGTCATCCAATCTATCCCTAACACCATATCACTTTCTTCCATGTTTAAAAATCTAAAGTCATGGTCAAAATCTGTTATTGCATTCTCCAAGTCATGTTATTATTTTTTGATGAATTGTATAACTTTTCTCCATTAGCCACAATGATGACCAAGGGATGAGTTTACATAACTTTCAATATTTTCTTGACCTAAACTTAAGCTACAAAACTGTACGTGCTCCAACTATCCTTTAGTATATTCAGTTTTTTTTATTATGCCTGGAATCCTTCAGGTATTATACCCTGTTGAGTTGCTCAATCAATCGAATTGGTCAAGATAGGATGAATTTACAATTTTAAAAATTTGATGAAAGAATGGAAAAATCGAAAAGATTAAATACACAAGAAATTATAGTGGTTCAAGCTTTGAAACAAGTTCTACATTCATTACCTTAGCTCTCACTAAGGATTTTCTAACCTATTCACTAAAGAATTTAACATTTTTCTAGGTTCAAGAGCTAACTTTACAATCAAGTTAATCTTTCTACCCAAAGATTAACTTTCACCTCACAATGTTTACAAGAAAGATAATGGCGATAAAATGTATCTCTCAAACATATATTTACCCAAATTACAAGTATTTCACTCCCCAAACTCAAATACAAGGAATTGAAATGAACTACAGGAGTTGAGTGACAAAAAATTTACAATAAATGTTAGGAGTTGGATTTGATTGCTTGGATGTTTGCTTGAAGTTCAATAAATGTTGTTGCTGCTTGAATTGCTAGTTTCTATACATTCTCATTGAATTTTAACCGTTGAAGTTGTTGGAATCATAAACGTAGACGTTATTTCTTCATCTTCCCACCATAAATGTACTTTTGCAGCTACCGATATCGAAACACGGGATGCTTGTATCGAAACGGTACCAAAATAAAAAGAGACGTTTTATGCATTTTGTCACGGGGTCAGAGTTTTCGCGCAGGGACTTCTACCTGTGCGGCACCTCGGGTCTCTCTCATTCCCGAGGATCAGCCTTAACGATCTCCGATGCTTACTGGTTTCGCCCTTCCATGGGCTCATTAGGGAAGCGGGGACAGCTTCCGACAAGTGTGGTGCACGATCAGCACGCCCATCCCAGATGGGACGACTGCTCGGCACGTACTACACTCTTAATGCTATCCCGCTCCCAAGCTTTAAGCACCGCCAGAAAGCATCTCGCTCGGTCTCGCGTAGTCACGACTCATAGTCCGTGATATTCTCCTCCCCATGCACGAGGGCGTGTATGAATTGGGTGGAGGAGAATGTCACGGACTGTGAGTCGTGACTACGCAGGACCGAGCGAGATGCTTTCTGGCGGTGCTTAAAGCTTAGAAGCGGGATAGCATTAAGAGTGTAGTACGTGCCGAGCAGTCGTCCCATCTAGGATGGGCGCGCTGATCGTGCACCACACTGGTCGGAAGCTGTCCCCGCTTTCCTGATGAGCCCATGGGAGGGCAAAACCAGTAAGCATCAGAGATCATTAAAGTTGATCCTCGGGCATGAGAGAGACCCGAGGTGCCGCACGGGTAGAAGTCCCTGCACGAAAACTCTAACCCTGTGACAAGTGGTATCAGAGCGAGGCTGTGTGCTAGCTGTTGGGCTTGCCAAGCGCCCCATGTGCTGTGGAGCGAGTCATGAGGACGAGCGTGTTAGTTCGCACCCCAAGAGAAGCGGGTGTTCGCAAGTGGGTCCTTTAGAGACGAGGATGGGTAGGCAGGAAGTCACAGCGAAAGTTCTCCGGATGGTCGAGCTGCAATGGGAACACCTGGTTATAGTGGCGAGGGACATGAGGTGGTTGCGATCTGCAATAGGAACACCTGGTTATAGTGGCGAGTGGCCATGAGGTGGTTGAGATCGGCAATGGGACACCTAGGTAAAAGTGGCGAGGGCCATGAGGTGGTTGCAAGTAGACCTGTGCCCGACATGGGAGGGCGCCCCCAGTTAGTGGGCGAGTTTGGGAGAATTACACACTAGTTCCTGGTACGTTTTAGAGAGGGAAAGAGTTTTCTCCCCATGCACGAGGGCGTGCATGAATTGGGTGGAGGAGAATGTCACGGACCGTGAGTCGTGACTATGCGAGACCGAGCGAGATGCTTTCTGGCGGTGCTTAAAGCTTGGGAGCGGGATAGCATTAAGAGTGTAGTACGTGCCGAGCAGTCGTCCCATCTGGGATGGGCGCGCTGGTCGTGTACCACACTGGTCGAAAGCTATCCCCGCTTCCCTGATGAGCCCATGGGAGGGCGAAACCAGTAAGCATCGGAGATCGTTAAGGCTGATCCTCGAGCATGAGAGAGACCCGAGGTGCCGCACGGGTAGAAGTCCCTGCGCGAAAACTCTGACCTCGTGACAATTTAATAGGGGTATCGAAACACTATGTAAGAGTATTAAAATGATTTGTCTTTAAAACAAGAGAGTATCGAAACAGTTACAGAGCTGTACCGAAACATTTTGGGACTATGAAAATCAGTACCGAAACTCCTCTAGGGTTATTTGGAAATGGGTTAACAAACTTTTAATTTTTACCTGTCAAACAACAGTCAAAACATATAATTCTAAAATAGAAGTTGAGAAAAATTGACCGGTATCGAAACGGTGATGAGGCATATCGAAACGCCTTGATTTTTTAAATAATTTTTATAAAATACAGGATTGTATCGAAACAACCAATGACTTTATCAAAACCCATATTTCGATACCAACTTTAAGTGTTTCTAAATAAAATTTTATAATTTCAAAATGTATCAAAATGACCCTAACCGTATTGTAACGCTTGTCAAAAACTTGAAGAATTTTGTTTAAATTTGAAGGTCGTATCAGAACCATTTTCAGGTGTTTAGAAACACCTGTAACAAAAACACAAATTTGGCTTTGAAAAACACTTAAAAAAATTATTTTGTGTTTTTTATTTGACTTAAAGTTATTTGTTTGACTTAAGGACTTAAAATTTTATTTAAAATTGGTCCTTTAACTTCTTTGTTATATCAAAATCAATTTTTGTTTTTCGTACCACATTAACTTTATTGTTTTGTTCATTGTTTTTTTACTCAGTTTCTTTCGGTTTTTCCTTATTATTTTCTTCTTCCATAACATTAAGTTGTTTCATAGTGCATTGATGTCTAGTGTTAAACCTCTCCCTACATTTAAAGTATAAATTATTTTCCCTCTTATAATTTATTAAGGATTACTTATTGGCAGCTGACATCTAAAACTTCCTTAAAGCAATTGAGTTGTTAAACCCTTATTAGGAACAATGTTGTTAGTCCCTTTAGTTTAATATCTATGTCTCTTGTTCTCTACTTCCATTGTTAACTCATATAATTTAGTTTTTCTGAAGACTACAACTAGTTTTGGGATCACGCACCTTCACTTTGTGCATCAATTCTTCTTTTAATTTGCTTATGAAATTAGAAACAAAATAGTTTTATCTCATTTCAAGGTTAATTTGCAGAATATAAGGTTACATTTCCTCGAATATGCTTCGATAGTCCTCCACAGAACTGTTTTGTTTAATTTATTGAACTCTTTAACATCATTCATGTTCTTATCAGAAAATTTATGGCACAAGTCACCCATGAATTCATGTTAAGTTACCTTATTTTTTGCATGTTATAACTGTCAAACCATACTTCTACCCTACTAGTCAAGTATATAGTAGCTACTTTCAATTTCCCATTTTTAAGGATTGAGAAAAATAAAAGGTACACTTTATATTTTTTGCCCATCCCTTAACATTCTCACCACTAAACATACTAATCTTTATTTTAGATTTCAAGTTGAGTGTACTCCAAATTTTATTTTCTTTTTCTCTCTCTACATACCTTGTTCTCGTAAGAGTGAAACATCTCAAATATCGTACCACTGATTTTCTATTCTTAGTTTTATTCATATTTTAAGGTTTTAAAGCTAATACCTCTGATTCATCTAGTTTAATTGAAAATCTCTCCTTTTCTTATAGAATAATAACTTGTACATATATTTACCCTTATTTTTGTTTGTTTTACTAGAAGATGTTGGTTATAGTTTTTTTAGAGTGTCAACTTCTACACTTTATGCTCTTTTAGTCAGTAAGCTTACTATCTTTCTTATATCAACTTGTGTTTCTTTAATTCTATCCTCAAACTGATTCATTTCGTTTTTCATATACCTTTATCGGCTTTTAAATCCTCTAACTGGCGTTGAATGACAACAAGGTCCACACTTTTAGTCATTTGTTATTTTTTTTGATTTACCCAGCGTGACAGTGGATCAAAGGCTAGCTCTATTACCAATTCTGATGAAAACAATCTACAGAACAAAAAAGTGTAAAATCTATATTTGATTTTGATATAACAAAGTGTATAAGGACTATTTTATAAATAAATTTAAAGCCTATAAGTTAATTGATAAATTAAAATATTTCACTAATTCTAAAATTAACACAACAATGATTTTCTTAAGTGTTTTCGGAGCCAAACTGTTCATTTTTTCAGGTGTTTTGATACACCCTTAAGTGTTTTGATACAGATGAATTTTCAAAGTACAAATTTTAAAGGTGTTTTGATACTGCCTTTGGCCATTTCGATAAAATTTGAAACTGTGATTTTTTGTTTCAAAATTAAAATATTTTGATACATCCTTTGACTATTTCAATACAATCTTGCATTTAAAATTGAATATTTTATTTAAAGAGTTTCAATACCAGATTTAAGCATTTCGATACAGTGGGTTAAATTTCTATAATAACAAGCATTTAGTTATTTGACTGTTGTTTGTCGGTTATTGAGAACCAAAATTTTGAAAGTTGGTTAACTCATTTCGAATCACCCTTCAAGTTGTTTAGATACGCATTTTGCCAGTGACAAAACGTTTGATACAACTCCAAGGTTGTTTCGATATACCCCCTTTTTAAAGGCTTTCCATTTCGATACGAATTATACAAGTATAGATATATCCATATTTAATGCACATAATGACTCTTTCTATTTTAGGTTTTTTTGATACAAGAGTTGCGTGTATCGATAGAATAGGTTGCATAAGTGCATTTATGATGGGAAGAAGATGTCTCAACAGCTATATTAATAGTCCAACCACCAAAATTGTTAAAATTCAATGAGAGAATATAAATACAAGTTTAAAAAGCTTCAACAACAACTATTGAACCTTCAAGCAAAATTCAATCAATAAATTCAACTATAAGCACACAATTTTCATATCTTGTACAGTTAGCTTAATTGTTCTTTATTGTATTTTTTATTTCTATGTTTGGGGAGTGCTTTTACTATAATTGGGCAAATTTATTCTTGTGAGAGAAAACCAAATTGACAATCCTTATTTCTTGTAATCTTTATGAGGGTTAAGTCAATCTTTGGGTAGAAAGATTGATTTGCTGTAATGATTGTCTTCTTAGCCTAGAAAAGGAGACGAACTCTAAGTAGTGAATTGTTTAAAATCCTTAGTGGAACTAAGATAGTGGATGCAAAGTTTATTCTAAACTTGAACCATTATAAATCTAGTATTTTCAATTTTTCTTTCCATTTCTTTCCATTTGCTCTTATCAATTTTTAAAAGGTCAATTCACCTCTCTCTTGACAATTATTAGTTATTCAATTCACTCAACAAAAATGATTTCAAGATTTAGGTTTGGACATTGGGCTTGCGTCCACACAAGATTTAAAAGCCCGTTAAGTATATTTAGAATTATTATTTTTATAATTATTTTGTAACACTCACGACACGGTGTCATATTAGGCTTCTGGCTTAAAACTCATATTTAAAATTTCAATTTAAAAGCCCTTTAAGTTAATTCAAACCAAGGGTACAAAACATAATTCAACATTTAAACCAGCAAAAGCCCGAATGGTTTAAAACAGTAACATGAGTTTCATTATACAAACCATTCAAACATTCGACCCAAAATCCAAAATAAATAAGAGTTACAAATTATAATATAGAGTTCGACAAGTACTAGCCTAATACATCAAATAACTTGTACTTTAACATTGGGTCAATGCTGAAATCCAACTTCGATGATGTTCCTTTGGTCCACGACTTCACCTAACCTACACAGGAAAACTCATTTCAAAACGCTGAGTTATAGAAGCTTAGTGGGTATACTACTACTCGATCAACATCGCACATATCATGAATATATCAATACAACACATGTAATATCATGCATGATATGATGGTGCTATCATAATCGCCTAAACACATGACATCATAAATGTATACTATTGCACATAACATATACATATTATCCAAATCAGAATCCCGCATCTATGAGTCCCGCATCTATACAATGTTAGGATCCTCCACTGTGAGTGACGTTTGCATCCACATATCATCGAGATCCTCCAAATCTCATGCTCGAAATGTTACATCGAACATCTTCAAATGAGGCCCACATCCACATAGTATCAGGATCCTTCATTTAGAATAATTTTCTATACATCCCCCAAAATCTCACATCATATGGTCTTCACTGTGTTACAACACTATCTTGGGTATCTGGATTCTCATCACACAAGGGTTTTTCCTTAAGCTAAGCAATCTATCAATACATAGCAAGGTTCTAGCTATCACAAAGCATTAACATCGTCAATGATTCTTAAGATTTTTATCATTCCATTAAACAACCAAGTCTTATTAACTTTTTTTAGCCCAATTATACATATTTGAGGTTAATTTATCAATTTTTCTGTTTTAGTATTCATTTTGCAATATAAGAGTAATGCCCTAAAATTAGGTCTAGAAGTTTAGTGAACCGGGTTTGTCGGTTTAGTGAACCGGGTTTGTCGGTTTAGCCTAGTTCGTATTAAATACTTAAAAATTGGTTTTTAATGAAAATAAATCGTGGAAAAATATACTAAAATTCTTATTTGAGTCTATTTGACGTACGTCAACTTAATTTTGAAAATTGACCATTGAATCTCTAAGATTTTAAAATTAGTGATTGATTTGTAAAAATTGAAAACTTGAGATTACTTTTATAAACTAAGTCAAAACATTAAATCTTTAAGGGACTTTGATCAAATCCTAATCCTATCTAATATAATCATTCCAAGAGCTTATATAAATAACCTTTAATCACTTGTTTTAACCTAAGTAATCAAAATTTCTCAATTTTGATCCAAAACCTAAAAATTCACTTTTTAAATATAATCCTTCTCTAAATTTTGGTTTCTCCTTCTCCAAGGAAGCCTATTCATCATGTTTTCAAGGTAAATATCCATTCTATTAAATTTTGTTGGTTTAATTTCTCATAATTTTCTTCTTCAAAATCTTATTGTTTTTCTTCAGTTTTACTCTTTTTAAACCTTGTTTTTATTCACTCAATAAGCTTGTGCTTACCCTCTCATTTTCCTGGTTGAATGTAGAGGCAACAAGAGAAAGCAAAGATCTAGATTATCGTCAGTTGAAAGCTCAAGTATGTCTTTATAACATTAGTAGTGGTGAGAGAGCAATGAGGATGAGATATCATATTGAAAATGATGTTTATTCTATTTACATTTTGAAAGGCTAGAATGATTATCTATGTTGATGTTAGCCTTGGGAATTGGATTTGAATTGTATATTGGTATTCTTTTTGTTATAACAAAAATGATATTGATGTTTGATTTTTGATATCCCTATGTGTAAATTTGAGTGTTGTTAATAATGAAGCATGACTAATTTGAGTTGAATCTATAATATGGTTCTTTAGGTTGCAATGCATCTAAAAATCATATTAGGTAAATTTAGGTGGTTCTTTCATGTGTTTATAAGATTGTTGATGTTGAAGCATGCTCTTAGGAGTTGAATATATTGTTGCTAAATAGGTTGAGTTGTATTTAGATAATATGCCATTATATAAATATTTTTAGGTGAATTTGCATATAGAAAATGTCTTGAAACCTTTGGAAGATTGAAACAGATCAAACAGGCGTATCGATACTCCTAGTCTTTAAGTTTGTTATATGTAGGAAATAGTTTAGATTCTTTACGTTTCGATACTGGTTTAGTAGGGATTTGAGTTAGGATCTATTACTTATAGATAATTTTAGTAGAATTAAAAGTCTTAAGTTAATAGGATTAAAAGTCTAAAGTAATTAAGACTTCTAATCCTATTCAAAGTCCTGCTCTGAAGCCTATAAAAAGGCATTAGCTTGTGTAAACAAGATCATTCATTCAACAACAGAAAATCTATTATGTTTTTTCTTCCTTTTCACAAAAAAGCTTAAATTTTCTTTTTACTTTTTTCTGCATTATTTTATTTTTCCATAAAGTTGGAAGTTGATTTTCTACATGGTATCAGTCTAATATTGATCCTAGTCCGAATTCTTAATGGGATTTATTTCGACAACCTCTCAGATGTTACCCATAGCAAAACAAGCTGTTGGATTGGAGTTTTTTCAAGCAATTTCAGGTTCGATAGTAACCTGTGAAACAAATTTAGCTCACTTGGAGGATAAAGACTGATGCGTGTAATAATAGCGCAACTGTGCAGTGTACACGTTGTAAGAAATAAAGTGATAAGTATATCGTGTATCGTCTCCACATGGATTGCTATACTTAATATGTCTCCCTTTGTTCCCTTGCTCTTGAAAGATAAAGTAAAAACACAGATAAGTGAATTTGTTTAACTAACTAAATAACTAAATAACAAAACATAAAATAAAGGATGAGAACAATATAGAGAAAGTGGGTAGGATCAAGTTGTGTCAATTAGTGGATTCGATTGATCTTCTTCTTGTCCAATGCAATTACACAATACTGCTTCGGCAGTAATGCAGATACAACCTCGGCAACGTTAGTGTTCTCTTCCACGGCAATCTCTTGCTCTTGGGCAGATGCATCAAAGTTCAACAAAGTGTCCGTAGTTGACTCCACTTATCTCTAAGTCAGAGCACTGTTGATGACTAGTCTATGATGATACCTCTCGGCGTGAATCAACGATAATCACCAACCAATCCAACACTTCTTTTAGCTTCTGAAACTCATAACCTATCTCTAGGCCGAGTTAGTGTTGTCAACACCGTACTTATTCTTTTCGTGAATCTAACTCTCTTGATGCTAGATAAATAGATTACTTACAAACTTCTCTCTCGAGCTTGGATGTAAGAACAAAGAATGACAATAAGAGAAGCAAACTTCTATATTATTATTACATTAGAACAAAGAAACAAGAAACAATCTCCTCTCACTAATATTTACAACCTTCACCTATCCCTAAGAGATGTCGATAGACACAAATCTTAGGGGAAGGGTTTCTCTAAAATCGGCTCTCTTAACAGTATGGCCGGCTAGGCTATATATAATCTTAACCTAGGGCAAACCTTTCTTAAGACTATTACTTGGAGTAGGGCTCAAGTCTTTTACATGAGATCTGATGTTTCCAAGTTTGCGGCCTTCTAGAAAGATTTTCCCGTTTGGCCTTTGACTTGGGCTTTTCGTCTGCTAGCCTGGTCCAATTCGTGCGCTGCATCTCCCAGAATGATCTCTATATTTTTATCTTTCAATCTCCGATCATGATGATATTGGAGCTCTAGGTGCTGCCGCGACCTTGACTCTGCCTCGGCCTCAACGCTGCCTCTCTACTGTCTTGGCCCTGGATATTCCTGCATGTACAAAATATGTAATAATATCTGCATTCTCTATAAATATTGATTTTGTAAGTGGTGATCACGGAATATCCAATATTGATCAAAGAGTCCATATTTCAGCTCAAGTTGGTGTATAGTAGATACATAAAGTACCATGAGAAGGGTAGTAAATAACTGTCTTTTAGGCACTCATCAAATACCCCCAAACTCAAACTATTGCTTGTCCTCAAGCAATGAAAGACATCAAATTGCCGAACCTTACTCCCCTTTGGTCTTACTTTTCCATCTATTCTCCCCACAACGGTCATGTCTATCTCTCTGTTTTAGCCACTAGTTTACCCAAGGACTTTTACTAAGAAACAAGATATAAAGCTAGGTGAGTGTGTGCGTTTTATGGACAAGGTTCATTCAAGGCTTTCTTAGATAAACTCTAATTTCAAGACAAGTAGAATTTGGATTGAAGCTATCTCCTTAAAACAACAAGTCTTGAGCCAATTTCGGGCACCTCAAGATATGTGTTTTCTATATTTTATTTTATTATTTTATTTTAAGCAAACTTTAGCATACTAGAGTCGGTTTCGGGTACCTCTAGAATGAAGGAGAACAAAACTAGAGCCAGTTTCGGGCACCTCTAGTTATTTTTCCAAAAGATTCTAAGCCTTTATCACCTAAGTTCATTAAAAGAACTCCTAAATCAAGCAAGTCCAAAAAGTGTTTAATTGTTTTCTAACCCTAAAGCAAGCTTCTAAGTTTTCTTCCATGAGTATCCTATGGTTATCCCTTCAAAACAGAACTTTGGCCATGGTAAGGGGAAAGATTTCTATAGCCTTAAAGGAGTAAACTAAAGCAAAGCTGATGTAGAGCAGTGCAAGATTAAAAACAGTAGTTCAAGGAAAGAGAATATTGCCAAAAAAATTTAAAAAAAATACTCCCTTTTTCATGGTAATGCCTCGGTAGTGCTTCTTGCACCTACAATACCCCCAAACTCAAACCGAGCATTTTCCTCAATGCTCAACATATAAGGTAAAAAACAATTGCAAGAAGGAAATAGACAAAAGCATTAGAATAAATAATTTATAACGACTCCAAGGAGCTGCTTGTACGGAGCAGTCTCCTAGGCCGTGCTGGTGACTAATTCCGTCTAGATCCTTGGGCTGGTGATTGTTGTTGTTTGGCTTGCCGATGCGGCTGAACTCGATTGGGCGGTGTGCGGTGCGATGGTGCAGTAACTTCATCCCCTTCTTCCACTACTTTAATATCTTCTGTGTGCATGATTTCTGTCCTGCCCCTTGCCATGGCAATGGGTATTGCTGGTTCATGTGACGAACTGTGGTATTCGTCAATCTCGCGGGACAAAGTGTCTCTACTGAGACTGGGCATAGGGATTGGTTCCCGTTTGGGAGAGTTAAAAACAACTCGCCTCTTAGACGGCCATTGGCTGGTAGAGGATACTCCGGCAGACCTGGCCGGTCTGGAAGGTCCGACAGCATGAAACTGTTGGGTCGGCCTTGGTGAGAAAAAGGGTTGGGGCCCTGGAGCAGGTGTTGTCTTGGTATAAGGGGCGGCAGTGACAAAGATATTGGCTGGAAATTCTGGGAATTGCGCCCCTTAATTTGGGAAGCTTGTCATCATCATGTGGGCGAGAGATGTGTTGAAGTCGTGCTGGTACTCCATGTAGCGTTGCTGACGAAGGTCCATGGCTGCCATCCTCTATAGGATTTCTTGGTAAGGGTCTGCTGTGGCAGGGCCCTGGGCAGATGTGGGGACTTCTGCCGAGTACTACCCTCCGATAGTAAAGTCTGCAGTGAACTGCTGTGATATTGCTTGGACAGGTTCTGCCTGGGTTATCTGCATGACTCGGTGACAAAAATCTTTCAACCATCCCGGTCGATTTGGTGTGTACTCGTCTATAGCCTCTACTGGTACACCTGCAGCAATACACAACGCAGAGATTAAAGAAAGGAAACATAAAGGGCCTTTGTCTTTCTTACCGCAATCATAAATTTCTTGGAGAATAATTTCTCCAACGTTGATGGTCCTCTTGTTGATTATGGACTGGATGAGCACCAAACGTCTCCTGTCGATTGTGCTGTTATGCGATGTGGGCATTAGACATCTTTTGACAAAGGTGCACCACATCTTAGCCTCGGTTTTGAGGCTCAATCTTGTTATGGATCCTCTATGGTTACCGGTCTCTCAAGGGGTATCACCGTAACAAAGATCATCTTTGATTATCTCGAAGTCGACATGGTGGCCTCTGCCTCAAAATCACTATGTGCATTGGACAACGGAGTGAGGCCATAGCGTTGGTTGATTGCTTCGGCATTAAGGGCGACTGGCTTCCCTCGGTAGTGGACATATAAATTTCCTTCGCTCGGCATGTGGGTATAAAACTCTCGGACGATCGTAGCATTTGCTGGGGGAGGTTGGAGATAGAAGATTTCCCAATCTTGATATTTGATTTTGTCGAACAAAAACTGTTCGATATCGTAATTATCTTCATCCAAGTGCTGAAATCCTTGCTCCTCCCATAGATGTCAAGCAACAAAAGAACGGTTGAATCTCTTTTCAATGGAGACATGATAAAAACGGTTGTAAGCGGCCATGATTGAAGTTATTGGATGCCGTGAATGAAATCTGGAGTATAGGAAAAAATTCTAAGAAGGAAACAGGATTGTGAGTTTATAAAGGATAATGAGAGCAAGATTGCTAAAGAAACAAGAATGAACAAGAATGCAAGAGTGCAGAATTCACAACAAGGAGGATGGTTATATAGTCTGTAAAAAAATATGAATGTTAAAAATTAGCCGTTAGGCATTTACTACCTTGCTGAATAGCTACTGCCGCGACGGTTTTCTTGGCAGAGAGCCGTTGCACTGTTTCTGCCATTAGGATTTCTGCAGCTCTGCCACAGTGTACTGCCGCGACAGCAGACTTCCTGTTGTGAAGTAAGTTTTCTGCATTAGTTGCTTTATTTAACCTAAAAAAACTTAAAAACACAAAATACTGAAAATAAAACATAACAACATATAAAATTGGTCATAATATAATAACTAAAATGGAAGGGAAGAGATTATGTTACTTGTGGAGTGCATGTGAATGCATCTTCCAATTTGATTATCTCTTTCTAGCTCGTATCTTCCTTCTCATGTTGGTCAGTCCCTTCAGTGCATTCAGCTTCTCTTTGGGCTTTATTCGCTTACCGAATAGTCTGTCGAGCGTGCTGCTCAGGCAAGATGTTTTAGTACCTTGGTCTGGTGTATGGAAAGCCTTACATTCTGCTGGAGCGTTTGAATTTGCAAGATTGTGGAAGGCGTTCAACTTGATTTGTTGATCGTTTATCCGCATCGTGAGCTCGCCATTTTCCACATCGATGATGGTGCGTCCAGTAGTAAGGAAAGGTCGACCCAGTATGATTGGTGCATTATCGTCGGCCTCACAGTCAAGGACAAGAAAGTCGGTAGAAAATATAAACTTGTCGACCTTAACCAGAATGTCCTTAATTTTGCCTTCGGGGTGCACATAGGATCGATCCGCAAGTTGGAGCAGCACTGTTGTTGGTTTTGCCCTCCCTATTCCAAGTTTTTGAAAACTAATTTGGGCATTAGATTGATGTTTGCACCCAAGTCACATAGGGCCTTTCCTTTGTAACTATCCCCAATCACACATGGGATTGTAAAGCATCTAGGATCCTTTAGCTTAGGCAGCATGCGATTATGTAGCATGGCTATGCAACCTTCAGTGGCTGCCACCGTTTCAAATTCTCCTAGCCTTCTTCTTTTGGACACTATGTCCTTCAAGAACTTGGCATAGTTGGGCATCTGTTCAATAGCCTCAACTAATGGCAAGTTGATATGGACTTGCTTTAGGATGTCTAGGAATTTCCAAAATTGGTGATCCTGTTTGTGCTTTTTTAACCTCTGTGGGAAAGGAGGTGGTGGTCTCATGTCCTCCAGGTTTCCTTGGATATTGAGTTTAATACCTGGGGTGAACTTATCGGAAGTTGCCTCGGCAGTATGTTCAGGTTTTGCTACCGGGGTAGTGCTTTCGACAAGGTCCTGCTCGGCTTCTGAGTCCTTATGATCTTGCTTTTCTAGTTGGACTCTATCGGTTGAGGACCCTTCTTTATCTTTTAATTGTAGGCCACTTCTTGTTTTAATTAATTTGTATTTCTCGTGGCCTAACATCTTAGCAACCTCAGTATTGCTAGGTAACCCCCCAGGTGGTCGAGTGTTTTGTCGTTGGGCAAATTGACCAACTTGGGTTTCTAAAGACTTGATTGCAGCCTCCTGGTTCTGCAGTCTCATCTCAGTTCTGTTCATGAAGTTATCAATACACTTCATGAAGCGGCTATTTTCTGCCATGTATGAATCAGTTTTTGACATGAAGGCTGTGAGAGAATCTGCCAGTGCGTTCAGAGACTGCTGTTGTTCTACCTGCTACTGCGGCATGGACTGCTGTGCGTGTTGCTGTGGCAGGTTCTGACTTTGGTGCTGGTATCCAGGAGCTTGGTTAACTGGATTTAAGGCATTATTAGGATTACTCCATGAAAAATTTGGGTGTCTTCTCCAGGATGGGTTATAATTGTTGGATATCATATGATTGTTCCTGTTATAATTTCCAACATAAAGGTTGATTTCCTCATCTTGCAAGTGATCAGATGAGTTGACTGCCTTAACCTCATGTATATTTTGCTAGGCTTGCATATTCTGAACCATCTTGGTCAGAGAAGCCAATTATGCTGCCACCGAATTGGTTGTGTCTAATTCATGGGCCGTGGCATGGCGTCTCATTCCTCCTCGCCTTGATGTAGGAAACTGGAAGTCATTCCGTACGAGTTTGTTCAGAATCTCAATAGCCTCCGCGGGGGCTCTATCCAAAAGTGTCCCATGTAACATCCCGTTTTAGGGGTTATTAGTTTAGGCTTAGTTAGGAGAATTCGATTCGGGTCGAATCGGGTTCTCCGGTTTATTATTCCGGGAAAAATAAAATAAGAATATTTTTAATTATGAAAATTAATAATTTTGGAATATAGTTTAAAAATTGAAAATGTGTTTCAAGATTAAAAGAAAATAATTTGGACTTTATATTGATTTTTAATTATGCCTAATTATGCATAAGTGACCAATTTGTAATTTTTGAAAAATTGGAGGACCTATTTGATAATTTTCGGAAATTTGATGTTTTAGTGACTAAATTGAAAAGCAAGCTAAACTTAGAATCCTTAGAGGGCCATAAACCCATTTCTAATTTTTAATAATGATTTATTCACCAAAATGTATTTTAATTACTTTAATTAAAGATTTTAATCATTTTCTCTCAAAACTACTTTTTTCTCATTTTCTCTCATTTTTTTCTCTCATTTTCTCTCCACCTTCTCTCATCTTTTCTCTTCAATTCCTTGCGGATTTTTGCATCTTTTTCCATAAAGATTACATCATTTTCCATAAAGATTACATAATTTTCATCATCTTTCCATCTTTTACAAAACCTAAGCATCAATTTCATCAAATCAACATCAAATTGCAAGGAATCAAGAAGAGGAAATTACATCTTTTTGGTGAATAGATCTTGAAGGTAATTTTCTAGATTTTAATTCTTTTCTAAGGTTCTTTATTGAAATTCCCAAGTATAAGCTTGCTAATCTTTGAATAAAAACTTAATTCTATGTTTTTAATGTTAGATCTAGTGATTTGTGAATGTTTTTGTGAAATCTTTTTGGATCTCATTCAATGATGGAATTAGATGAATTCAATTATGTTTTTATGTTAATTAAATGATTAATTGAGTCTTCATTTGATAGCACATTAATTTAATCCCGTAATAATGCAATCGGTGTAGTTTCAAGGTGCTTTTCAGTTGTTTTATGGGCTGTTCTAGATGCTTTAATGTTGCTGGAGATATAAGGATGGTTTGGATGTGTTTTTGGATCATAATTGAAGTGGATTAGATGTTAGATTCGTTAGGTTTTGGGCTGATGTTGTTCGGATGCGTTTCGGCTTAGTTTAGAGTGTTTTCGGCTAAGTTTTCGGTAGTTTAACGGTGATCGGTTATGGCTGTTGGTTTGAGCATGTTATGATGTGAGAATGCTCTGTTTTTAGTGTTGTAGAAGAGGTATAAGAAGAAGCTTGAGTGCTGGTGCGTTGGTGTGATCATCGGATAGCAGCGAAAGCTCGTTTCGCTTGTTGGTGAGTGATTACGGATTTAAAGCGAATCGCGTTTGACACGGTTCTGTTTTGGGGACTATGGAAGAGTGTGAAAACCTTCCATAGTTCAAGAGTAAGTAAAGTAAATGTTTTTGATAAACCGATATGAGTTTCGGCTACATTTGATAAAGGCATTATGTTGGTAATGCAATGAGATTTATGGAAATGCATGAGCATGATTTGAATTGGTGCATACATGAGAAATACTTGCTAAAATGCATAGCTTATTTAGCATCCATGATTATGGAAAATTATGAGAAATGATTTGGAATACAATATGGTTAATTTCCTTATATATGATGGTGCCTTTGGGCATGGCTTTTGGTTCATTTGTTGAACATATTATGCATGCATTATGAGCAGCAAGTTATATGATTGGGAATACAATATGGTTAATTGCCTTATATATAATGGTGCCCTTGGGCATGGCTTTTGGTTCATTTGTTGAACATATAATGCATGCATTATGAGCAGCAAGTTATCATGCACATTTGATTATGATATTGGCTTAGTGACACTAACTTTAGATTCGAATACGAATGACATGTCATTAGGATTGTTTTAAGTGCACTATAAACAAAATTGAGAATACAGAATATTGCCTACGCGTAACAAGGGTGATTTTGTGTCCAACCGTGCGTGGTAGAGCCGCCTACACGTAACAAGGGTGACTATGTGTCCAATCGTGCGTGTTAGTGCTAATGGTGACTTCGTGTCATGTCAATGGTAATTTCGTGTCATGACGGGACAATGGTCTCTAACAATGGATCCGTGTATTCGGTGAATTCAGGGTTCATATTAAAGTGGTCACTAGAATGCCAATATACATACATGAATTTGAAATGGACATTATGCATCATTTATAAATTGTTTTGATAAGTTTATGTAAACTCAAGGATGCATATGGTTTAAAGAACATGAGCATGAGATGTTAGCATGCATGATTTAATAATGTATCACAAATTATGGTTTCATCATGGTTTTAAATAGATGCATTGATGATTTGTGTAGAGCTTCCTCATTAAGCATGTTTGCTTAAGCTCTCTTTTCATCCTTGCAGAAAAATAAAGGCATTTGGGGCTTCGTTCGAGGCAAGGAAACCGAGGGGAAAGATCACTTTGAATTTGGTATGTTTTTGGCAAATAAATTGGGAAAGACAATGTGTAACCCAACCTATGTAAGGAGTGTGTACTTAGGCTTTGGTTTATGTTGTAATAAGACCATTATTGTTTGATTGATAATTGTTGAACTTTGGAATGGTTTGACTTGATGAATCATGTACTAGCATGATTGTTATGTTGATAATCTTTTTTTTAGGGAGCATGCCTATAGCTTGATTGATGTCCGTGACGTTGTTGATTATGTGCCATATGTTGCTAATTATGTCTAAGACTGATGCATTTAGTGGTTCTAATTAATGGTTGAGTATTGAGTAATTGGTGTGCACTTAGTGTAACGAAACTTTTGGTTCCAGACCCAAAGTTTCGAAACCTTTGGGTGAAGGTTCCGAAACCTTTGTCAAATAGTTTCGAAACCTTTAGGAGGTTTCGAAACCTTGCGGGCAGTTTCAATTCTGGGAAGCTACTGGACGCGAAAAGTTTCGAAACTTTCCACGAAAGTTTCGAAACCTTTTACAAAAAGTTTCGAAACCTTTGATCACCAAGAATTGGAAGTTGCTGGAAATTATATTTTAGTCTCAGATATCTTCCTTTGTTCGATTAAGGTACTTATAGATGTTATTTTGAGCTAAAATTTTGCATGCATGTATAAAGTTGATTTAATTTCAAGATAGTTAACCTAATTTAGATGATTTCCTTGTATTTTGGAAGATTTACATTTTGGTCCTTAAATTGGAGAAACATGCAATTGATGATGTTAGAATGATCCGTTTGAGTTGAAATTTACTGTGAAGAATACTTGAGTGTTTAATTGAACATTGATGGAAAGAATTTCTGCTTTACTAATTGAATTTAAAAGTTTTACGTTTTAGTCCTTAATCTACTTTAGTGTTTAATCGGATGTTTGTTTTTAATTAATGTGTTACCGATAAAGCTCTATATGAGATCTTAACACGTAAGAATAAGATTGTGCATCTAGGTAAGATTAAAGAAAAAAAATATAACGGTTTTAGGGTTGTTTATCGAATCGGACTCTCGCGGGTTTGGTTTGATATTCCCCGTGTAACCCATTAGTGCCGGTTCTGTCTAGGCCGGGCTAAGGGGGTTACATTTGGTGGTATGAGAGCCAGGTTTGTAAAGTGTGTAGTTGGTTGGTTAAAGCATGTATAGGATTGCTAAGTTATGTGTTTAAATGTGCGATTGATAATGATATGTGTGATTGAGCATGATATGTTGTTGGTATGTGAAAATCTATTTATGATGATTATACTTTGAGTAATGATGGTTAAACTGGGGATTATCGGTTACACATTACCAATGCCAACATATTTTCAGATGCTCTCAGTTTTCCCTTGGATCTTGCCCGAATGTAAGTTTGTTTTATTTGAATATTATGTTTTAAACTTCATGTTTAAAGTTTTTGAATATGTTTCTGAGACGTAAGTCACTAGATAGTGTTGGTATGAACATTGATGGTTTAGATTGAAGATGAAACGACTACTAGGGAAGAGTAATTTCTTCCTCCTCTGTGAGTGTGCCTTCGGTTAGGCCGGAAGGTTAGTTTGTGGTGTTGCACCATTCTTTCGGGTGTGTTTTAGTCTGCTGAAACTGGTACGGATGTCGCTAATCTGACTTGGGAGTTGTCAATAGGATGGTAGTTGAAGTTGTTGGAATTGAGGATGTTATTTGTGAGTGCGAACAATAATCATGTTTAGACTAAGAGCACATATATGTATATATCTATAGATAATGTAGGACATGCATGCATTCTTGAGCATGACATTAGAAATTGCATTTACATGCACATGCACTTACACAGGCATTTATAAGGGCATACAGGAAATCATGCATACATTTGTTCACACTTGCGAGTAGCTCCTTGAGGGTGTAAGTGGAGTGTGGTTGGTTCTTTTAAGGTGAAGGTATGGAAAAGAACTTTCATGTGGTGTTAAGCTGAATGTGTAGTGGGCAAGCTACCCTTTTGGTTAGGGAATAGTCTTGGATGAACAATGAGTGGTTGGTCTCAGAGTTGTGAATGTTTCAAAACCGAGGTAAATACCCTGAGTTATGGTTAGTTTGAGTTGGTCATTACTAAAGGTAAGGCTGAGTTTTGCGGGTTCTTTCTAGTTAAGATCTGGAGGTTGTAACAAGGATGCAACATGTGTTGTAGAGTAATGCGAGTTGGTGTTTTTCTGAGTGATATGAAATTATTTTGTGGAAAGTACAAAGAATTCTTTGTAGTGTGGTTAGTGTGCAGTTAGATCGGGGGTTATGACCGATCTGGTATGGTCAGGATGGAAGTAAATTATGAGATATATATTGGTATGGGAGTTGTGAAATCGGTGGTTTGAATCATAGATTGTAGTGACCTTGAGAGGTTTGGTTGTACTATAAAGGAGGAAAGTGTACATGTTTGGTTTACAGGATGTTAAGTTGAATATACTTCGGGTAAAGTTAGTTTTTGATGATGTCTGAAGTGGTGTAATGTGGATCGCTAGACAATTTATGGTTTGTATCAATTGTTCAGTCTTATGGGTTTACTTTTATCGAAAAGTGTTGTGAGGTTTTGTGTTTGGTGGGTTCGTGTTTGTGGATGTTTCATCAATATGGTTACTGCTTTGGCAAGGTTATAAAATAAGAGATGTTGGAGCTAGTGGAAGAATAATTCTACAAGCTTGGATTTTATTGTGGTATAGTTAAGGTAAGAGTTGGTTTATCGATGAGTTGATAATAGGAAGGAGTTTTAGGTTATGAGTCAAGGCACTTAATGATGTGTAGATTTTAAAGTTTGAACCATGGTGTTGAGTTGGTTGTTTCGAAAAGTACCGAGATGGAATGGTATGTTGATCAAGGCTTATGGTAATCTTTTTCCATGGGTTTGGTGGTAAGTGTTGTGGTAGGAGTTGGGGAAAACATGTGTTTACGACTAAGCTTGTTTGGATTATGTTTGAATCATATTTAAATGTTTATCTTGCTGATAAGGTAAGAATGAGTATCAATTTTCTTTGGGTTATTATTAGTAGTAAAGGTGCCAGGGTTGAAGTCGGGAAAAAAATCATCATAAGGTTGGTAGTAAGTTCTATCGATGGTATGGAGTATTCTTATGAGGGTTGTTGGATCAATCGTTTGTTTAAGTACGGTTTTCGTGGGTTTCTAAGTCCCATTGGAAAGATGTGTGACTGGTGTATCTATAACATGATAAGATTTGAGCGTTTTAAGACCGCCGTAGGTTGCTGTTTGGATGTTGGGTTTTATCATTCATAGGTAAATGGATGATATGCTGTGATATTGCGGTGTGGTTAATATGACTCATAATGAAGTTATTGGTGGTGGTGGAGTTGCGTGAGATAGTGTTGACAGTTTTGTGCAAAGTTAGTTTGAAGTTTGTTGTGTGGAGTGGAGGTTGGTGAAAGGCTTAGTTGGTTACCTGGTATGTGGGAGGATGTCAAAATTAAGGTTAGTTCGATGGTGATGGTATGGAAACCGTTGCGATTATCAAGAGTTAGTTATCAACCTTATGGGATTTTCTTTTGAGCTATGTTTTCTATAGAGGTTGAGATGGTGTGGTAGGTTGTGCATTGTTGCTTTGGTGTGAGGAAGAATTTGTTGGTTGTCCGAGAGGGTAAGTGTGGGTTGTCTGTTGCATACCATCCGGGGAAAGCTGAGGTGATGCCTGAATCTTTGAGCCGTAGGACGACAGTTGAGTTGAGAGTGATGTTTGCTAAGTTGAGTATTTCAAAGGAAGGTGGTTGAGTGGTAGAGTTGTAAGTAAAACCTATCTTGGTTGAGATGATAAGGTGAAACAGTTAGAGGATGAGACGTTGGTATCTTTTGTGGAGGATATTGCTGAGGGTAGACCGACCGAGTATCATTTTGATGACGATGAGGTGTTATGTTTTAGAGGTCGGATTGTGTTGCCGGATGATCAGGAGTTGAGGCAAGCTATCTTGGTGGAAGCTCATACTAGTCCGTTTGCTATGCATCCGGGTAGTGTGAAGATGTATAGGGATCTCAAGAGTGTATACTTTTGGGTTGGTTTAAAGAAGGATGTGACGGAGTTTGTATCTCGTTGTATAGTGTGTCAGCGAGTGAAAGCTGAACATCAGTTCCCTACAAGTTTGTTACAGCCGATTCAAGTTTCGGACTAGAAATGGGAGAGAATTACCATGGATTTTGTGACGGGGTTGCCATTAACACCGTCCAAAAAGGATTCTATATGGGTTATTGTTGATAGGTTTTCAAAGTGTGCACATTTTCTTGCCATGCATACAACGTGATCTATGGATAAGTTGGTAGAGTTGTATGTTTCTGAGATGGTGAAGTTGCATAGTTTGCTTAAGTTGATCATATCGAATAGAGATCCGCGGTTTACATCCAAGTTTTGAAGGAGTTTGCAGACAACTTTGGGTACGAGACTTAGCTTTAGTACAGCTTATCATCCACAGACGGATGGACAGTCTGAGCGTGTTATTCAGACTTTAGAGGATATGTTGAGGTGTTGTGTCATCGAGTTTCAAGGTTCTTGGGAGAAGCAATTGCCGTTGGTAGAGTTTGCCTATAATAATAGTTATCAGACAAGTATACAGATGGCACAGTTTGAGGCGTTATATGGGCGTAAGTGTTGTACACCTTTGTGTTGGAAAGAAGTTGGACAAAAGTATGTTTTTTTTGCCTCAAGTGTTGAAGGATACGGATGAGAAAGTTAAGTTGATATGTACTAAACTTAGGGAAGCTTCGGATAGGCAGAAGTCCTATGCCGATTTGAAGCGTAGGGAGATAGAGTATGATATTGGAGACAAAGTGTTTCTTAAGGTTTCTCCGTGGAAAAAGGTGATGAGGTTTGGACGAAAGGGTAAGTTGAATCCTTGTTTTATTGGACCATATGAGGTGTTGGAGCGTGTTGGTCCTGTTGCTTATAGGTTGAGGTTGCCAGAGGAGTTGAGTAAGATGCATGATATTTTTCATGTATCAATGCTTCGTAGATATAGATCGAATCCTTCTCATGTTGTTCCGGTTGAGGAGATTGAGTTAAGGGAGGATATGAGTTATGAGGAAGAACCGGTGAGGATTTTGGATATGAATACAAAGGTTCTTCGAGGGAAGACCAGAAATTTGGTTAAAGTGCTTTGGAAACACCGAGGTGTTGAAGAAGCAACTTGGGAGACACGGAAAAGCATGGAGGAGCAGTTTCCTCACTTGTTTACTTCAGGTAAATTTCGAGGACGAAATTTTCTTAAGAGAGGGAGAGTTGTAACATCCCGTTTTAGGGGTTATTAGTTTAGACATAGTTAGGAGAATTCGATTCGAGTCGAATCGGGTTCTCTGGTTCATTATTCCGGGGAAAATAAAATAAGGATATTTTTAATTAGGAAAATTAATAATTTTGGAATAAGGTTTAAAATATTGAAAATGTGTTTCAAGATTAAAAGAAAATAATTTGGACTTTATATTGATTTTTAATTATGCTTAATTATGAATAAGTGACCAATTTGTAATTTTTGGAAAAATTGGAGGACCTATTTGGTAGGTTTCGGAAATTTGATGTTTTAGTGACTAAATTGAAAAGCAAGCTAAACTTATAATCCTTAGAGGGTCATAAACCCATTTCTAATTTTTAACAATGATTTATTCACCAAAATATATTTTAATTACTTTAATTAAAGATTTTAATTATTTTCTCTCAAAACTACTTTTTTCTCATTTTCTCTCATCTTTTTCTCTCATTTTCTCTCCACTTTCTCTCATCTTTTCTCTTCAATTCCTTGCTGATTTTTGCATCTTTTTTCATAAAGATTACATCATTTTCATCATCTTTCCATCCTTTACAAAACCTAAGCATCAATTTCATCAAATCAACATCAAATTGCAAGGAATTAAGAAGAGGAAATTACATCTTTTTGGTGAATAGATCTTGAAGGTAATTTTTTGGATTTTAATTCTTTTCTAAGGTTCTTTATTGAAATTCCCAAGTATTAGCTTGTTAATCTTTGAATAAAAACTTAATTCTATGTTTTTAATGTTAGATCTAGTGATTTTGTGAAATCTTTTTGGATCTCATTCAATGATGGAATTAGATGGATTCAATTATGTTTTTATGTTAATTAAATGATTAATTGAGTCTTCATTTGATAGCACATTAATTTAATCCCGGAATAATGCAATCGGTATAGTTTTAAGGTGATTTTCTGTTGTTTTATGGGCTGTTTTAGATGCTTTAATGTTGCTGGATATATAAGGATGGTTTGGATGTGTTTTTGGATCATAATTGAAGTGGATTAGATGTTAGATTCGTTAGGTTTTGGGCTGATGTTGTTCGGATGCATTTCGGCTAAGTTTTTGGTAGTTTAACGGTGATCGGATATGGCTGTTGGTTTGAGCATGTTATGATTTGAGAATGCTCTATTTTTAGTGTTGTAGAAGAGGTATAAGAAGAAGCTTGAGTTCTGGTGCGTTGGTGCGATCATCGGATAGCGGCGAAAGCTCGTTTCCTTGTTGGTGAGTGATTACGGATTTAAAGCAAATCGCGTTTGGTACGGTTCTGTTTTGGGGACTATCAAAGAGTGTGAAAACCTTCCATAGTTCAAGAGTAAGTAAAGTAAATGTTTTTAATAAACCGATATGAGTTTCGACTAAATTTGATAAAGGCATTATGTTGGTAATGCAATGAGATTTATGGAAATGCATGAGCATGATTTGAATTGGTGCATACATGAGAAATACTTGCTGAAATGCATAGCTTATATAGCATCCATGATTATGGAAAATTATGAAAAATAATTTGGAATACAATATGGTTTATTTCCTTATATATGATGGTGCCTTTGCGCATGGCTTTTGGTTCATTTGTTGAACATATTATGCATGCATTATGAGCAGCAAGTTATATGATTGGGAATACAATATGGTTAATTGCCTTATATATAATGGTTCCCTTGGGCATGACTTTTGGTTCATTTGTTGAACATATATTGCATGCATTATGAGCAGCAAGTTATCATGCACATTTGATTATGATATTGTCTTAGTGACACTAACTTTAGATTCAAATACGAATGACATATCATTAGGATTGTCTTAAATGCACTATAAACAAAATTGAGAATACAGAATATTGCCTACACGTAACAAGGATGACTTTGTGTCCAACCATGCGTGGTAGAGCCGCCTACACGTAACAAGGGTGACTATGTGTCCGATCGTGCGTGGTAGTGCTAATGGTGACTTAGTGTTATGTCAATGGTGACTTCGTGTCATGTCAATGGTGACTTCGTGTCATGTCAATGGTAATTTCGTGTCATGACGGGACAATGGTCTCTAACAATGGATCCGTGTATTCGGTGAATTCAGGGTTCATATTAAAGTGGTCACTAGAATGCCAATATACATACATGAATTTGAAATGGGCATTGTGCATCATTTATAAATTGTTTTGATAAGTTTATGTAAACTCAAGGATGCATATGGTTTAAAGAACATGAGCATGAGATGTTAGCATGCATGATTTAACAATGTATCACAAATTATGGTTTCATCATGGTTTTAAATAGATGCATTGATGATTTGTGTAGAGCTTCCTCACTAAGCATGTTTGCTTAAGCTCTCTTTTCATCCTTGCAGAAAAATAAAGGCACTTGGGGCTTCGTTCGAGGCAAGGAAACCGAGGGGAAAGATCACTTTGAATTTGGTATGTTTTTGGCAAATAAATTGGGAAAGGTAATGTGTAACCCAACCTGTGTAAGGAGTGTGTATTTAGGCTTTGGTTTATGTTGTAATAAGACCATTATTGTTTGATTGATAATTGTTGAACTTTGGAATGGTTTGAATTGATGAAGCATGTACTAGCATGATTGTTATGTTGATAATCTTTTTTTTTTAGGGAGCATGCCTATACCTTGATTGATGCATTTAGTGGTTCTAATTATGTCTAGGACTGATGCATTTAGTGGTTCTAATTAATGGTTGAGTATTTAGTAATTGGTGTGCACTTAGTGTAACGAAACTTTTGGTTCCAAACCCAAAGTTTCGAAACCTTTGGGTGAAGGCTCTGAAACCTTTGTCAAATAGTTTCGAAACCTTCAGGAGGTTTCGAAACCTTGCGGGCAGTTTCAATTCTGGGAAGCTACTGGACGCGAAAAGTTTCGAAACCTCTGGAAAGGTTTCGAAACCTTTGATCACCAAGAATCGGAAGTTGCTGGAAATTATATTTTAGTCCCAGATATCTTCCTTTGTTCGATTAAGGTACTTATAGATGTTATTTTTAGCTAAAATTTTGCATGCATGTATAAAGTTGATTTAATTTCAAGATAGTTAACCTAATTTGGATGATGTCCTTGTATTTTGGAAGATTTACATTTTGGTCCCTAAATTATAGAAACATGCAATTGATGATGTTAGAATGATCCGTTTGAGTTGAAATTTGCTGTGAAGAACACTTGAGTGTTTAATTGAACATTGATGGAAAGAATTTCTGCTTTACTAATTGAATTTAAAAGTTTTACGTTTTAGTCCTTAATCTACTTTAGTGTTTAATCGAATGTTTGTTTTTAATTAATGTGTTACCGATAAAGCTCTGTATGAGACCTTAACACGTAGGAATAAGATTGTACATCTAGGTAAGATTAAATAAAAAAAATAAAAAAATATAACGGTTTTAGGGTTGTTTATCGAATCGGACCCTCGCGGGTTTGGTTTGATATTCCCCGTGTAACCCATTAGTGTCGGTTCTAACATCATCCTTGTGGAAGCATTGGTAGCATTGTAGAACATGGAGACTTGCGTCCACAAGAAAAAACCATGTAGCGGACATTTGTTTAACAATTCTCTATAGCATTCCCACGCCTCATACATTGGTTCATCATCATCTTGCCGAAAAGAGGTGATTTCATTACGGATGCGATCATATAAATTGGTGGGATTAAATCTCGTAATGAATTCTCGGCAGAGTTCATCCCAAGATCCTATGGATCCTGCTGGGATGCCATTCAACCAAGTTTTCGCCCTATCCCTCAATGAATAGGGGGACAACTTTAATCTTAAAATATCTTCATGGACCTCTTGAATTTTAAATGAGTTGCACACTTCCATGAAAGATTTAAGATGTTGCCTTGTATCTTTAGTAGCAGAGCCACTAAACTGTCCAATTGTGTTCAACATGTTGAACATTACCGGTTTGAGCTCAAAGTGAGTTGCTTCAATCTCTGGGGTAACTACGCTAGGTTTTAATCCGTTTAGGTCTTCCACCAGAAAGTCTCTAACAGTGAGCTGCCTCAGCAATGGTCGTCGTAGGGGTTGCTGCGGCATCACTGGTGGCAGTACATTATGATCGACAAGTGGATTTGGTCCTCCTGGTGGATCGTCCATAACTTGAAACAGGTTGCGCCTTAGATGGTGTTTTGTGCGTTCGATTTCAGGATCCAATTCGTACAGTGGACCACTCGGGTTTGCCCTGGTCATTCACCAGTTAAGTCAAAGTTAAAATAAAAAAATAATTAGAATTAATGTTAAATAAAGAATGGTTAAAGAGTAAGAAAATAAAGAAAACAAAAATTTAGTTGCCAATCCCCCGCAACGACGCAAAAAATTGATGCGTGTAATAATAGAGCAACTGTGCAGTGTACACGTCGCAAGTAATAATGTGATAAGTATATCGTGTATCGTCTCCACAGGGATTGGTATACTTAATATGTCTCCCTTTGTTCCCTTGCTCTTGAAAGATAAAGTAAAAACACGGATAAGTGAATTTGTTTAACTAACTAAATAACAAAACATAAAATAAAGGATGAGAACGATATAGAGAAAGTGAGTAGGATCTAGCTGTGTCAATTAGTGGATTCAATTGATCTTCTTCTTGTCCAATGCAATTACACAACACTGCTTCGGCAGTACTACAAATACAACCTCGGCAGCGTTAGTGTTCTCTACCGCGGCAATCTCTTGTTCTTGGGCAGATGCATCAAAGTTCAGCAAAGTGTCCGTAGTTGACTCCGTTTATCTCTAAGTTAGAGCACTGTTGATGACTAGTCTTTGATGATACCTCTCGGCATGAATCACGATAATCACCAACCAATCCAACACTTCTTTTAGCTTCTGAAACTCATAACCTATCTCTAGGTCGAGTTAGTGTCGTCAACACTGTACTTATCCCTTTCGTGAATCTAACTCTCTCGATGCTAGATAAATAGATTACTTACAAACTTCTCTCTCGAGCTTGGATGTAAGAAAAAAGAATGGCAATAGGAGAAGCAAACTTCGATATTATTATTGCATTAAAACAAAGAAACAAGAAACAATATGCTCTCACTAATATTTACAACCTTCACCTATCCCTAAGAGATGTCGATAGGCACAAATCTTAGGGGAAGGTTTTCTCTAAAATCGGCACTCTTAACAATATGGCCGGCTAGGCTATATATAGTCTTAACCTAGGGCAAACCTTTCCTAAATAGACTATTACTTGGAGTAGGGCGCAAGTCTTCTACATGAGATCTGATGTTTCCAAGTTTGCGATCTTCTAGAAAGATTTTCCCGTTTGGTCTTTGACTTGGGCTTTTCGTCTGCTAGCTTGGTCCAATTCGTACGCTGCATCTCCTAGAATGATCTCTATATTTTTATCTTTCAATCGCCGATCATGATGATATTGGAGCTCTAGGTGCTGCCGCGACCTTGACTCTGCCTCGGCCTTAACGCTGCCTCTCTACTGCCTCGACCCTAGATATTCCTGCATGTACAGAATATGTAATAATATCTGCATTCTCTATAAATATTAATTTTGTAAGTGGTGATCACGGAATATCCAATATTGAGTAAAGAGTCCATATTTCAGCTCAAGTTGGTGTATAGTAGATACATAAAGTACCATGAAAAGGGTAGTAAATAACTGCCTTTTAGGCACTTATCAAAGGCATACAAAATATTTGTTCTCCTACTGCACTTTTTTCTTCTAAATGTACATCAATATGGATCATTGACACTGGAACATATGATCACATGACTGGTAACAGAGAATTATTCCTTAATTTTTTAGATTCGTCTTCTACAAGTTCTATTAAAACAGTCGATGGCTCATTTTCTCCTATCAAATGAAGTGGCTCGGTCCTCATTAAGAATATCTTGTTGCTTGAAGATATTCTGTTTGTGCCTAATCTTGCATGCAATCTCATCTCTGTAAGTAAACTCTCCAAGAATTTAAAGTGTTTATTACAGTTTACTGAATTTGGTTGTTTTTTACAAGCAATGAATTCGAGAAAAATGCTTTGCAATGCTAGCTTACAAAATGGTCTTTATATCCTTCTCGGTAATCAACCAACTGCCATACCAAATACTTCTTGTTTCTTTACTTTAGGATAAATTGATAATATAATATTATGGTATTTTGAGTTAGGGCATCCTAATTTCCATTATCTTGCTAAATTATTCCTTAAATTGTTTGTTAATAAAAATCCAAGTTCTTTTAAATGCCATATATGTCCTCTTGCTAAACAGACAAAAAAATCTTATTTACCATCTTTCTACAAATCTTCCCAACCTTTTTTATTAATTCATAGTGATGTTTAGGGTCTTTCTCGAGTGAAGAATGTAACTGGTAGTATGTGGTTTGTTACTTTCATTTCATTGATGATCATAGTAGAATAACTTGGATATATTTGTTAAAGGATAAATCTCAAGTAGCCTCTATTTTTGAGAAATTTTACCATATGGTTGAAACCCAATTTGGATGTAAAATTCAGATGTTCAAATCTGATAATGAGAGTGAATATTTTACCAAGTCATTGGGAAATTTTTTAACAAAAAGGGGATTATTCAAATAAGCACTTGTGTAGATATACCACAACAAAATGGGATTGCAAAAAGAAAAAATAGGCATTTGTTAGAGGTTACTAGATCTTTAATGTTCACTAGTAACACTCCTAAGTATTTGTGGGTCGAGGCTTTGTTAACTGCGACCTATCTCATTAATCGAATGCCTAGTAAGGTTTTACAATATAGAACACCTAGAGTTGTTTTTTTGGAGTGTTATCTAAATTTTAAACCATTGTCATCTATTCTTCTTTTTAAAGTTTTTGGTTGCACTGTGTTTGTAAAAGATTCTGCTCCCTTTATGTCAAAACTAGACCCTAGATCTTTGAAGTGTGTCTTGGTAGGGTATTCTTCACTTAAGAAGGGCTACAAATGTTATCATCCTCCTTCTCAATTGTTTTTACTTTATTGGATCTAACCTTTTTTGAACATGAACCTTATTTTCACTCGACTACAAATCTAGGGGAGAATAGTGATATTTTTCAACCTCTCAGAAATCAAGTTTATTCTTCAAATTTCTTTATTAATAATCCTTTGTCATTTGAACCTGATAACTCTTCCACTTCTACACCTATAACTTTTCGTCCTTCAACTATTGTTACTACTCCTCAATTCTCACCTAAACCTCCCTCACAAACTCCTCAACCCTCTAAGCAATTGAAAGTTTACACTAGAAAACAGAAAACTATTTCAGATACTGTTTTGCAATCTAACACTAACCAAGAATTGGATTTGAGTTCAGTTGTCAATAAGAATGATGAAGGTAATATTCTAACCGAGATTTCTTCCTTGTTACCTGAGGTTGATGATTTTTCAATTGTTAAAAGGAAAGGGGTAAGAGAATATACAAAGCATCCCATTCACAGGTATGTTGCTTATGGTAATTTAATGCCATCTTTCAAGGCTTTTACAGCTTGCTTAGATAAAGAACAAATACCTGACACTATTGAGGAGGCTCTAAATGATTCTAAGTGAAGAGGAGATTGAAGAACTTGAAAAGAATGGTACTTGGACCATTACAGATCTTCCGCAGGGCAAGAAACTAGTCGGATACAAGTGGACGTTCTCCATAAAATACAACTATGATGGTAGTTGATGGAGGCTCAAAGGTCCTTTTGGTTCTATCTTTGTCAGATTGTAGTATTTGAGGTTGTCGAACCCACAAGGACTGTATGGACTTCACTACTTCTTACGGTTGCACTATAGAAAATAAAGACACAAGTATTTGTTGAATTGAGATAACTAAATTAACTACTTGAATAAGTAAATAACGAAAGATAAGTATAATTGAAATGAGGCTAAGTTGAATGCTTCATAAAGGAGGATCCAGTTATATTATTTATCCACTTATTAATATAATGGGTTGAACTACCGCCTCGGCGGGTCGCACTAAGGGTTGCCGTAGCTGCCTAGGCGAGGTTATGCCTTATCAACAATTTAACTTTTCATAGTTCGACAGAGCATCTTTGTATGTCTTCTTCCTTATCCCTAAGTGAAGAGAACTGTTGAAACCCACATCTTAATAATACATCTCGGCGTGAGTCAAGGGTGAACAACAACCAAACACATGCGTCTTGTTAGCCGTTGAAATCCTAGGCAGTTAATCGCTCAACCAGATTAGTAAATGGCCTTGAGCAAAGACCGTATTCTATCGTTTCGTGAGCCTAAAACTCTCGATATTAGATAAATAGATTTTTCTTCACATACTATCATCCTGAGCTCATATGCAAAGAAGAGTAAATTCAAGAGAGAAAAATCTATTAAATAAGTTTTGCATTAATAAGTATCAAAAATAACATAACCTTCTTCTCCAACTACTTCACAAACAACCTAAACCTTCGAAGAGTTTAGAACATGGTGTAATCGGCGGCTAAGGGTATATGATATGTAAAATTTGACTCTCTTAAACCTAAACCTAATATGTGCCTTATATAGGCTAAGCCCTAAGTTAAAGTTTTCCATTCAAGGAAAGAGTTTTAAAGGGGAAAGAAATATAACTCCTAATTTAAACTATAATATTCTATTCTTATTTCCTAAAATAACTCTTCTTTCCCGCGTTTGACTTTGACTAGGGCATGATTCCTTGAATCGGTTCCGTCTTTCTCTCGTTCTCTATCCGTTAACATCTTTTTTCTCTCTTTGTCAAGCACCATTTGTTATCATTATTCTGCTGTCGCAGCCTCCAAAGTGTTGCCGTAGCGGGTGCTTCATCTACAAGTCAACATCTATCTTCTCATTTGGCTATCTCTACAATTCAACATCTATCTCCATCAAGTAGCCGATCACCTCTCTAGACTAGAGAAAAGAGATGATAACAATACACTATAAGAAATAAAAGATGCCTTCCCAGATGAGCAAATACTGCATATCGCGGTAACTGCCGAAGCCACTACCGAGGCAGTAACCACGATAGTTTATGACCGTACAGCCGAGGCACTGAATGAATACATAACGAAAACCTTAACAGAAAATATTACTACAGTAACAACCACTCCCTGGTACGCTAACCTTGTCAATTATTTAGCTAGTGGTATTATTCCATATAACCTTAACTATAACAAGAAAAAGAGGTTTCAGCATAATGCAAAGCATTATTTCTGGGACAACCCTCTTTTATTTAAGTAATGTGTAGATCAGGTTATAAGAAGATGTGTTCCAGAAGATGAGCAACAAGAAGTGCTTCGGCACCGTCATGATTTACCTTGTGGAGGATATTTTTGGAGGAAACAGAACAGCAGCTAAAGTACTTCAATCATGCCTTTATTGGCCCACACTATTCAAAGATGCCCAGCTTTATTACAAAAATTGTGACTGATGCAAAAAAACGGGCAATATCTCTAGGCATAATGAAATGCCACAAAAACCCATACTAGAAGTACAATTATTTGATGTCTGGGGAATAGATTTTATGGGTCCATTCTCATCATCTCAAGGTAATCTTTACATTCTAGTAGCAATGGACTATGTGTCAAAATGGATCGAAGCAATTGCCACACCTCATAATGACTCCAAAACTGTCCAAAAATTTCTCAAAAAGAATATTTTTACTAGATTTGGAGTCCCAAGAGTTATTATCAGCGAAGAAGGTAAGCATTTTGATAACAAACTCATTGCCGCAGCATTAAAGAAATTAGGCATCACTCACCGAATTGCCACAGCGTACCATCCATAGACTAATGGGCAAGCAGAAATTTCAAACAGAGAATTAAAACAAATCCTTGAAAAAGTGGTAAACCCATCTAGAAAGGATTAGTCTCATCGTCTAGACGACGCTCTATGGGCATATAGGACAGCCTACAAAATCCCTTTGAGAACATCCCCATACAAGCTAGTGTTTGGAAAAGTATGCCATTTACCAGTAGAAATTGAGCATAAAGCTTACTGGGCAGTAAAGAATTTCAACATGGAATGGGAGAAAGCTGTCCAAAAATGACTATTAGACCTAAATGAAATGGAAGAATTCAGAATAACAGTCTATGAAAATGCAAAAATCTACAAAGAAAAAACAAAAAGATGGTATGAAAGTAAATTATTGTCGCGGCATTTCCTGCCAGGACAGCAAGTACTCCTTTTCAACTCTAGACTGAAACTATTCCCAGGAAAACTCAGGTCCAGATGGTCAGGCCCATTTGAAGTCGTCAAAAATTATCCACATAGAGCAGTCATGATTAAATCATATAAGGATGGGAACGAATTCAAAGTTAATGGCCAACGGTTGAAGCACTATTCCAGTCAACAAGAGATGAAAACCATAGAGATTATCACCTTAGGAGATGCCCTAAAAAGCATCCCTATTAGGGATTGATTCTTCTATATTTGCACTTTAGGATTAGTAGTACTTTAGACTTTTATTAATATCTTTTTATTTGATTTAGGATACAAAGCAAGGAAAATTCGCCCAACAACTGATTGACAACATCAACTCTTCACAAGTCCTTAAAATTTCCTGCTTCCTCCATTTCACTGTTGTATGTTTTGAGCATTGAAGATAATGCTCGGTTTGAGTTTGGGGGTGAAGACTGCACTACCAATGCAACCCTCTACCGCGGCAATACCATGAAAAAGGAAAGTAATTTGATGCCTAAATTGAAAATTTTTGCCATATACTTGCCTTTACTTGAATTTTTTGTCTTTACTTTTACATTGTCTTACATCAGCATTGTCTTAGTTTATTCTTCTAAGGCTATAGAAATCTTTCTCCTTACCATAGCTAGGTTATGTTTTGAAGGGATAACCTTAGAATACTTAAGGAACAAACTTAAAATCTTGCTATAGGGTTAAAACCAAAATAAACACTTTTAAGACTTGTTTGATTTAGGAATTCTTTTAATGAACTTAGGTGATAAAGACTTAGAATCCTTGGAAAAGTGACTAGAGGTGCCTATCACCGGCTCTAGTATTACTCTTCTTCATGCTAGAGATGCCCGAAATTTACTCTATTATGCTAAAGAAATTATTATCAAAAGAAAAGAAAAGGAAGGAAATAGGAAACACATGTTTTGAGGTACCCGAAATTGGATCAAGCATTGTTGTTTTAAGAAGAGAGCACTAAACCCAATTCTATTTGTCTTGAACTTAGACTTTGTCTAAGAAAGCCTTTAATCAACCTTGTCCACAAAAACACGTACAATCACTTAATCTTATAGCTTGTTTCCGAGTAAAATCCTTGAGTAGACCAAAGGATAAAACTAAGAAATAGACATAGTTATAGTGGGGAGAATAGATGGAAAAGTACGATCAAGGGAGAATAAGGTTCGTTAATTTGATGTTTTGCATTGCTTGAGGACAAGTAATAGTTCAAGTTTGGGGGTGTGATAAGTGCCTAAAAGGCTATTATTTACTACTCCTTTTCATAAACATTATGCACTCAATATACACCAAATCGAGCCGATGCATATACTTAATGCCCAATAACTGATATTTTGCTACCACAACTTATAAAGATCATATCTACAAGAAAAATAGGCTTTATAGCACTTTTTGTGTAGTTGTAGGAAATATCTACCGAGGCAACAGTAATGCTGAGACAGAGCCAATGTCGCGGCAGTAGAAGCTCCAGTACTGAAGCTGTGAGCGATTGAAAGAGAAAAAGGACCTGAACAATTTTGGACATCAAGCACTTGGATCGGAGCAGATTAGCATGAGAAAAAGACAAGTCAAAGGCCACGTGGGAATAGTTTTCGAGATAGAATTAAATTTGAAAATATTATATTTTTATGACTTGTTCCCTACTCCAAGTTACATTCTACTTAGGAAAAGTTACCCTAGGTCAAGACTATAAATATACTAGCCGTTCAATGTATTAGGAGAGCCGATTTTGAGAGAGCTTAACCCTAAGAACCCTTATGTCTTCTTCGATTATCATGTTCTGATTTATCTTAGGGTTAGGGGAAGGTTGTCGACTATAGTAAAGGAAGATTGTATCTTGCTTCTTGTTCAATATAATACAAGTATCGAAGTTTTCTTATTCTTTGTTCTTTATTCTTGCATCCAAGCTCGGGAGAGAAGTTTGTGAGAAATCCATTTATCTAATATCGGGAGAGTTAGATTCACGAAAGGAATAAGAACGGTGTTAGGTAACACTAACTCTAACTTAGGGATAAGATAAGAGTTTCAACGGCTAATAGAAGTGTGGGATTGGTTGTCGATTATAATTGGTTCACGCTGGGAGGTATCATCAAGGACTAATTTACAACAGTACTTTGACTTAGGGATAAGTGGAGGAATCAAAGTACACTTTGTCAAAATTTGGTAAACTTTGTCCAAGAGCAAGGGATTGCCGCGACAGAGAACACTATCGCTGTCGAGGCAGTAAAACTGCAGTGCGGCCGAGGCAGTGTAGTGACATTGTATTGGACAGAAGCAGATCAGTCAACTCCACTAACAACACAACTGGATCCTTTTCTCTCTCTCAATTTCGATCTCCTTTAATTTAGCTTTATTTATTTTTAGTATTAGTTTAATTCCAAATCCTAAATATTTGTGTCTTTATTTTATTTACAAAAACAAGAAGAGGACAAGGAGGCATATTAAGTATACCAATTCCTGTGGTGAACGATACACGATAAATACTTATCACTTTATTACTTGACGTGTACACTTGCACAGAAATTGTGCTTCTACAACACGCATCAACAGGTAAGCAATACGATGTATTAACCCTCATTTGATGAGCTCTCATGGGAATGATTGGTGGAGGATCCTATGGACTTCTTAACCTTACTCCTACTAACATATAGCTGCTATGGTGTATATCTACTCGATAGAGGTTTCTAAAGTGTTCCCGCTCTCTCGAGTCATAGGAACCCGACAAACTAAAATGCCATGGCATCTCGCCTGTCACACGAGTGACACTAGACTATCGACAAAGCACATTCCTTTTAGTCGTTGAAATCCTCACCTACGATTCTCTCGAGTGGTCTAGGATCAGATTAGGCTCTATTTGCAGTCCAGAACCCATTTCTCATGTAGATCTTCCCTTAGCTCTTCTCAGATGATATAAGGATCTATAGCTACGCCCCTCTCGAGTGCTCCAGCATGCACCTAAACAGGGACACTCTCATTCCTTTTACAATGCTTATATGATTAACAACAATGAGAAAAATAAATACACAAACACATACAAGGCTATATATCAATAAAAAGCAAAAGCTAATCATCCACAAAAATAACCACCAAAATAAAGCAAAGCATGATGGTGTGAAAGTTTAAAGATAAACATCATCCATAAATATTATCCATAAACATCCATATAACCTCTCAACTATATAAAAAGAAATAAAGGAAAGAGAAAGGTTGGAAGACACCCTCGGTCCGCGCCACCGCCGGCTCTTCGACCACCATGAGACGTCTTAGCGTGCTAGCCCCTCTCGGGTGCCTAGCACGCCACTGCCTTTGAGCTCTATCAATGGAGGGACCCTTTGAAGGGTGTTAGGGAAGAAAGGTGGAAACTTTCTCCGTGCTTTTTGCTCTCCTTGTGCCTCAAAATCTGCTCCAAAGGTCCTCGTTTTCCAAGGAGAAATGTTGCTCTTTTATAAGGTCACCATGCCTTATCAAATAGGGGGTGAAAACCCTAAGGTTTGATGAAAATTCTATTTTTACCCCTATCATGTGATGACATTTCTGTAGAGATGGTAGTGGTGACAGTGGTCCCCTACTAAGGTGGCTCCTGGTCAGGCGGTATTGGTTGTGGTCCCCTACCTATGGTTTCTGTGGCCAGGCTGTATTGGCTGCGGTCCCCTATTGTGGTGGCTATGGCCAGCCTATATTGTGGTAGTTGTGCCCAGCCTGTATTGGCGCCAACTTACACTCCCCTCAAAATATGTTCTTGTCCTGTAGTGCAGCACAGTAGGTCTCTAGATTTGCCATGGCATTTTCCCATCGTTATCCTTCTGCGAATGCCATGATAAATTTCTTTTGCTTCCTACTTTGCTTTACCTACACAACATCAAACAAAAGTATGGCCTTTCCTGTAAAATAGCATCTATTTCCGCACCATAAATTTCAAAACATAATTAGCCACCAAATGCAATGTTATGATCCTAAATACAACTAAATGCTCCTATATGTGCTTGAAGACTATAAATAACTTAAGTAAAAAGGCTCTAAATATAGCCTTTTTGCGGAGTTATCAATAGTTTTGTCCATGAATTTAACGATCCCGGCTGAAGGTTGTTTAACCATGATTTTACCCTATCCGTCACTGAATAGGGAAACAGTTTCAGCTTAAGGATGTCGGCTGAGACTCTCGGTTGTTTAAACGAATTATAAATTTCTAGAAAGGACTTAAGATGTTGTCGAGCATCTTCATTGGCTGAACCCCCAAACTGGCCTAGGGTGTTGATCATGTTGAACATGACCGGCTTTAATTCGATGTATTCTGCCTCTATGTTAGGCATCACAATGGTAGGAGTTAATCCATCTAAATCTTCCTTTAAATAGTCATGAACTGTTCGTGCGTATTCCTGTCTTGGAAAGTTTGTTGGATCAACCATTGCGAATGCGCCGCGGTTGTCTGCCTCGACAACATTCATGTCAGCGTTGTTCTATTGTCCAGGTGATGTGTTCATTCTTTCGCGTACCCTACGTTTTAGATCCCGTGTTGTTCTTTCGATTTTTGGATCGTAAGGATATTGATCAATGATCGGATTGGACCTGGTCATACACAGAAAACAACCCTGGTAAGTTAATGAAATTAAAAAGCTAAATAAAATAAAGAAAAAGGGTGTAGAAATAATTAGTAGTAAAATTAAGCGTCATTCCCCCGACAAAGACACCAAATTTGATGGAGGCTCGGAAGCCTTTTTGGTTCCATCTTTGTTAGATTGTAGTATTTGAGGTTGTCGAACCCACAAGGACTTTGTCGACTTCACTACTTCTTATGGCTGCACTATAGAAAATAAAGACACAAGTATTATATTGAGTTGAGATAACTAAATTAACTACTTGAATAACTAAATAAGGAAATGGAAGTGAGGCTAGGTTGAATGCTTCATAGAGGAGGATCCAGTTGTATTATTTATCCACTTATTAATGCAATGGGTTGAACTGCCGCCTCGACAGGTCGCTGCAGCTGCCTAGGCGAGGTTATGTCTTGTCTACAATTCAACTTTTTATAGTTCAACAGAGCATCCTTGTATGTCTTCTTTGTTATCCCTAAGCAAAGAGAACTATTGAAACCTACGCCTTGATAATAACTCCGAGCGTGAATCAAGGGTGAACAACAACCAAACACATGCGTCTTGTTAGTTGCTGAAATCCTGGACAATTAATCTCTCAACTGGATTAGTCAATGCCCTTGAGAAAAGACCATATTCTCTCGTTTCGTGAGCCTAAATCTCCCGATATTAGACAAATAGATTTTACTTCACTTACTATCATCCCGAGCTCATATGCAAAGAGTAAATGCCAAGAGAGAATAAATTATGAAATAGGTTTTGCATTAATAAGTATCAAGAATAACATAACCTTCTTCTCCAACTACTCCACAAACAACTTAAACCTCCGAAGAGTTTAGAACATGGTGTATTCTACAGCTAAGGGTATATGATATATAAAATCCGACTCTCTTAAACGTAAACCTAATATGTGCCTTATATAGACCAAGCCCTAAGTTAAAGTTTTTAATGCAAAGAAAGAGTTCTAAAGGGGAACGAAATATAACTACTAATTAAATTATAACATTCTATTCTTATTTCCTAAAATAACTCTTCTTTCCCGTGTTTGACTTTGACCAGGGCTTGATTCCTTGAATCAGCTCCGTCTTTCTCTCGCTCTTTGTCCGTTAAGATCAACATCTTTTTCTATCTTTGTTGAGCATCAACTATTATCTTTATTCTGCTACCACGGCCTCCAAAGTGCTGCCGTGGCGAGTGCTTCATCTGCAATTCAGCATCTATCTTCTCATTTGGCCATCTCTATGATGTATTTCCTGTCTAAGAAAGAAACCTATCAAATACATTTGTTTTATGTCAAATAATATATAAATTCATAAAATTAGTATTTGGATGCTAAAATATGGAAAATAAGAAGAAATATCCATTATCGCCCTTAGATCTGTCCTTTATTAGCAATAAATGAGTAAGAAATGGTATGAAAAATAGGACTTTTAAGCACTTATCAGTAGTATATAGAGGTATAATGTAAGGTTCGTAGCCAAAGGTTTTACTCAAACCTATGAAATTGATTATAATGAGATTTTTGCTCCTGTAGCTAAGTAAATACAATTAGAGTTCTCTTAAGTTTGGCAGTAAACAAGTATTGGATGCTGCATCAACTTGACATTTAGAATGTCTTTCTTAATGAAAAATTGGAAGAAGTGTACAAGAGAGTACCTTCGGGTTTGAAGTCGATAAATGGTGATCAAAAAGTTTGTAAACTTAATAAATCCATCTATTGTTTGAAATAGTCGCCTAGAGCCTGGTTTGACAGATTCACCTAGATGATTCTAAAAGTTAGATACAAACAATTCTTAGCAGATCACACACTCTTCATTAAGATAACCTCTAACAATAAAAAGGGTTATTTTAATACTATATGTGGACGACATAATTCTAACAGGTGATGATGAGGAAGAGATAAGTTACTTGAAAAGGTTATTAAATACAGAGTTTGAAACAAAAGACCTAGGAAAACTCAGATGCTTTCTAGGCAAGGAGGTTGCTAGGTCGAGCAAAGGTTTAGTAATAAATCAAAGAAAGTATGTTCTTGATTTACTTTATGAAACATGGATGCTAGGATGCAAACCAAATGATACTCCTATGGAAGCAAGATTAAAATTTAGTAAAGATGGCTCAAGTCATAAAGTTGATAAGGGTAAATTTCAAAGGTTAGTGAGAAAGCTGATTTATTTATCATTAACCAAACCATATATGGCCTTTTCAGTTAATGTTATTAGTCAACACATGACTGGTCCAAGGGAAGATCATATGGAAGCTGCAATTAGAATTTTGAGATACTTGAAAGAGACACCAAGGCATGGACTGCCATTTAAAACAACTCAAGAAAATACTGTTCAAATTTTTTTAGGTTCAAGTTGGGCAGGTGAACTGACAGAAAAAAGATCAACTAGTGGCTATTGTTCCTTTGTTTGGGGAAATCTAGTGACTTGGAGAAGTAAGAAACAAACAATTGTATCTAGAAGCAGTGCTGAAATAGAATATAGGGCTTTAGCATTGGGAATGTGTGAAGGAATTTGGTTATTAAAGCTACTAAAAGAGCTAGATGTGAACCAAGAAGAAAAGTTTAAGATTTTTTGTGATAATCAGTCTGCCATACAAATTGCTCGAAATCCAGTTTATCATGATAGGACAAAACATGTGGAGATTGATAGACATTTTATCCCAGAAAAGATTACTAATGGGACAACTTCTTTATCCTATGTTCCTATAGAAGAATAAGTGGCAGTAGTGTTTACAAAAGCATGACCAAAAGCTTCTTTCGACAAGTTTCTATTCAATTTGGGAATATACAATTGACACGCGTCGTATAGTGTCAAAAATAAATTCTTTATTCTCAATTAAATAAAAATAATTTAGTAAATAAGAAGTAAGGGGCGATCCCATAGGGACTAGAAACTTCCTGATTGTGCTATGTTTGATTAGTGATCCAAGAAGGTTGATCGAATAATATTTGAGTAAAAAGGGGAGTTGTCAAAATAAAACTAAGTAATGTAAGAGATTGAAATAAAGAAAATAATTTAATAAGATAAAAACTAGCCTTAGGCTTTCGCTTTGACTCAAATTAAATAAATCATCGAAAAAATATTTCCACTTCGGGATTTTACGTCCGCACTTAGCTTTCAAAGTTCAATCCTTGAAGAAAAACTTCTTAACTGAATATCCAAGTCTATCTTTGATATTGGTTTCATGGATTAATCCACCAACTCAATGTTTGTAGAAAAATCATTTAATTCTCAAGACCGACTTAGATTATGTTATTTCAATAATAACTAATCCAATCTTTATTTTTCGCTTTAGCAATCAATTTGCTAGGTGCGTTCCCAGGAAGTCGGATTACTTCAATAGTCGATCTTTCCTCCCACATAAATGATCAAATCAAAATCTTGACCAAATTCAATCTTTAGTTTTAAAATCAATTTAAAAAAAATAAGCTCAAAAGAAAACTTTTAAAGAAATAAAAAGACGAAGTTATTTGTGTGTTTTTCAATCCTCACATTTGGATCGAGTCATCGCTTAAGCCCTTGGTTAATAAAAATTTAGTAGAGCACAATTATGGGAAGGATTATGCTCGACATAAAAATAAAATAAAGTAAAAAAAATAAAAACAAGAAAAATAAATAAAGAAGAAAAGAGACGAAAGAAAACTCTTGGATTTAGAATTAAAGATGGAACGAAAAGAAATTGTTTTAGGCTTACCCAAGGTGGGTATTTATAGCCTTTTACAAATCCTAAAAATAATAGATAAATCTAAGATAATCCTAGAAATATTTAAATTTAAATTACAAAGAGATAAATCTTAATTTATTTGGAACTCTGACAAAACGCTGACGTCATCTTCTAGAAGCCGTTGACAAAACGCTGCATCAGATTTCAAGCCCAAAGTCGAGCCCACGAATCCAGACTCGATCTAGAAAATAAAAATACTTCAGAATTCGGCCAACTTAAGTGTATTTTCCAGATTCAGAGTCCTGCACAAAATCATAAGAAAATCAGCGAGATCAATAACATATTCACCAAACCAAGGAGTAATTAAGCATAAAATAATAACTATTTTAAGTACTTATCAAATTCTCCACACTTATTCAATGCTTGTCCTCAAGTATTCTTCAACTAACATACCGAAATCACAAGTCGCCAAATCTTAAATCACTACAAGTCTTAATCTCCTCAAAAAAAGAAAAACCAAGCAACTATCATAACTAAGAAACAATCAAGGATGTGACAAAACTAGGAACAATTTCAAGCGAAACAAGACACTCCAATTCTTAGCTAATTTTATGATGCAAAACTTGACACCCTCACAAGGATTCGTTCATTTCGCTGAAAGTGTTTAGGTTCAAAAGAGTTGCTCAAGCCAAAATTGATTAAAGCATTACTATAAGCCTGCAAATAAATCAAATCTCCACTACTAAAGTTGAACATGATGCAAAAGTCAAGAGGTCTTTAAGCATGGTTGTAACGGGGTAGGGTGAAGGTAGAGAAAAGACCAAAAAAGATGGGTTAAGTGTCAAGACAAAAGACATTAAATATAATAAGCAAACCACGATATAATTCAAGCACAAAGAGATGAAAAGATTAAATCAAGCAACCAATTTTTTTCTTTTCAAGAGTTCGAAACTTTTTTCTTTTTTTTCTTTTTTTCTTCTTTTTTGAAAAGTATACATTGATACTTTTTATTCATTTTTTTGAATCATTACACATTGGTACCTCTTTTATTCTTTTTTTTCGAATTTTGTTTTCAAACTCTTTCAAATTCTTTCCCTTTTTTTTAAATGCACTCTAGCCTTTTTTTTCTTTTTTTTGTGTGGAATAAGTATAATCTTAAATCTTGACAAGGGTGCAAAAAGAAAAAAAAATAGAAAATTAGAAGGTTGGGTTATATTAATAAAGTGAAAACAAAGAAATGAGTGAAGGCTCAAAGTGGTTCACTAAGGGATATAAACAAAGGTTAGGCTATTTAGGAAGTAAAGTGGTTAAACCTAAGTGTCTCTATCATTCTAAAGTATCATATTCATGTATGTAGTCTCAAAAAGCATCGCGTCACAGGTTCTAGAATGCTAAAGATCAAATCGATACACACAAATAAAGAAAAGAGAAAGAATTAAAAGATATGCTCATTAGGCTCAAGATCTCACATTAAAAAGGGTAATTGTACCAAGCTAGCATCATTTCAACTAACCAATAATGGAACGTCAAAGATTCTTAATCAAAGGTAACTAATCATGCCAACAAACAATCATGCATCCTAGGTTCTAATCAAAGCAAAATCAAAAATTCATCAAGAAGATTCAAGAGATGTAATAAATTAAATAAATGGCAACAAGAGATTTCAAGTATATTAATATCAAAATATCCCAATTCTAAGCATAAAAAATAAGGTGAAATTGACATACAATATTCGCCCCCCCCCCACTTAAACCGTTTTGTCCCAAAACAAGAATAAAAATTAAAAAGAGGGACAATGAATACTCCCTGATCTAATGACGATCACGACCGCTTCCACGTCTAATTTTACGCAAAATTTTGAGTGTTGGTGTGGTGAAAGTTTCTAGAGGAATCGATTTGTGGTCAAGGGTGGGATCCATGGTTTGAATTTGAAGCCAAAACTTATCTTTTGAGTTTGAATTTATTTCAAATCCTAATCCTGAAAAAAAATAGATAAACAAAATTATTAAAATCAAGATAAAAAAAATTAAACATAAAGTAAAGATAAAGATTTATTTTAAAATATGAAAGGATAGAACAAAACTTAATCCTAAATAAATTATTACTCTGAACCTAATAAATAAAATATACTAAAAATAAATAAATAAAATAAAAATGGGTTGTCTCTCATAAGTTTATTTTTTTAACGTTGTTAGCTCGACGACCTGATTCAGACTACAGGTGTTTGCAATTTGAATTCTACAATTAAACCGATAAAGGCGTTTTCATTATATGGCTTCAACCGTTGTCCATTCACTTTGAAACGAACTCCTGAATCATCTTGAATTTCGACTACACCATGAGGAAATACTTCAGTCACAGTTAAAGGTCCTGTCCATTTTGATCACAATTTTCCTACAAAATTTTTTAACTTGGAATTAAAAAGTAAAACTTTCTGACCAATATTAAAAAATTTAAAGGAAATATGGCGATCATGAAATTCTTTTGTTTTGTCCTTATAAATCTCAGAACTGTCATAAGCGTTGCGCCTAATCTCCTCAAGTTCTTGAATATGGAGTTTTCTGGCTTCGCCGACGACATCCATTTGTATATTACATTCTTTTACTGCCCAGTAAGCTTTATGTTCCAATTCAACCGATAAGTGACATGGTTTACCAAAAACAAGGCGATATGGGGACATGCCGATAGGACCCTTGTAAGCGGTACGATATACCCATAAGGCATCGTTCAGCTTCAAGCTCTAATCTTTTCTGTTCGGCTTCACAATTTTATCTAATATGGACTTAATCTCCCTATTCGAAACTTCAGCTTGTCCATTCATCTAAGGATGGTAAGTTGTGGCGATTCTTTGAGTGACACCATATTTCTTCATTAATGCTTCAATGATCCGATTGACAAAATGAGTCCCTTGATCACTAATAATCGCCTTCGGAATGCCAAACCTGGAAAAAATGCAAGACTTTAGAAATTCGGCAGTAGTTCTAACGTCATTTTTACAAGTAGCCTTAGCTTTTACCCATTTCAAAACATAATCAACAACTAGAATTATATAATAGTTACCAAAAGACGAAACAAAAGGACCCATGTAATCGATACCCCACACATCAAATATTTCGCAAAATGAATGAGATTAAGAGGCATCTCATTTCTACGACTTAAATTACCGGAACGTTGTCATTTATCACAAGATTTACAAAATAAACATGTATCACGAAAATATTAGGCCAATAAAATCCATATTCAAGTATTTTATGCGCAGTTCGTTTGGTTCCAAAGTGTCCTCCGCAAGAATAAGAATGACAAAATTGAAGGATCGGATTTACCACGTTTTCGGCAACACAAAGTCGAATTACCTGATCTGAACAATGCATCCATAGGTATGGATCATCCCAAAAATATAATCGAGATTTTTGCTTAATTCGGCTTACCTCAGAGTATGGTAGATCAGACGGTAGTACACCTGTGACTAAATAATTAACCATGTTTGCATACCATGGCAACATTGTTTGTACAAGAAATAAGTGTTCCTCGGGAAACTTTTCCTCGATTGGTTCACCATGTTGAGGAACGGGAAGTCGTCTTAAATGATCCGCAACTAAATTTTCACAACCCTTTATATTCTTGATTTTTAGATTAAACTCTTGTAAGAGCAAAATACATCGGATCAAGTAGGGTTTCGCCTCTTTCTTGTTAAGAAAGTACTTCAACGCTGCATGATCAGAATAAACAATAATATCAGTGCCTAAAAGATATGAACGAAATTTTCCTAAAGCAAAGAAAATAGCAAAAAGCTCATTTTCAGTAGTCGAGTAATTTTGCTGAGCGGCATCTAGCGTTTTGGACGCATAGGCTATCACATGGGGTTTCTTTCTGAACTTTTGTCCCAAGTACGACCCCTATGCTTGTATCTGATGCGTCACACATGAGTTCAAATGGATAGTTCCAGTTTGGCGGTTGAATGATTAGGGCTAACATAAGCTTCTCCTCAAGTTCGTCAAAAGCATTCATGCATTTTTTATCAAAATCGAAAATTTGATCTTTTTGCAATAAATTGCACAAAGGTTGTTGATGCGTATTATAAAAGCGCAATTTCTGTGTAAGTGTACACGTCAAGTAATAAAGTGATAATTATTTATCGTGTATCATTCTCCACATGGATTGGTATACTTACTATGCCTTCTTGTCTTCTTCTTGCTTGTGTAAATAAAATGAAGACACAAATATTTTAGAATTGGAATTAAACAAATACTAAAATAAATAAAGCTAAATTAAGGGAGATCGAAATTGAGAAAGAGAAAAAGATTTAGTTGTGTCGTATAGTAGAGTTGACTGATCTGCTTCTGTCCAATACATTGTCACTATATTGCCTCGGTAGCACTGTAGTTTTACTGCCTCGGCAGTGATAGTATTCTCTGCCGCGACAATCTCTTGCTTTTGGGTAGAGTTTACCAAAGTTCGGCAAAGTGTCTTTTGATGTCTCCGTTTATCCCTAAGTCGAAGTATTGTTGTAAATTAGTCCTTGATGATACCTCCCGGTGTGAACCAATTATAATCGACAACCAAATCCACACTTCTATTAGCCGCTGAAACTCTTAACTTATCCCTAAGTTAGAGTTAGTGTCACCTAATATCGTTCTTATTCCTTTCGTGAATCTAACTCTCCCGATATTAGATAAATGGATTTCTCACAAATTTCTCTACCAATCTTGGATGCAAGAATAAAGAACAAAGAATAAGAAAACTTCGATACTTGTATTATATTGAACAAGAAGCAAGATACAATCTTCCCTTACTATAGTCAACAACCTTCACCTAACCCTAAGATAGATTAGAACATGATAATCGAAGAAGACACAAGGGTTCTTAGGGTTAAGCTCTCTCAAAATCGGCTCCCCTAGTGCATTGGTCGGCTAGTATATTTATAGTCTTGATCTAGGGTAACTTTTCCTAAGTAGAATATAACTTGGAGTAGAGAACAAGTCATAAAAATTTAATATTTCCAAATTTAATTCTATCTAGAAAACTATTCTCGCGTGGCCTTTGACTTGTCTTTTTCTCGTGCTAATCTGCTCCGATCCAATCTCTTGATGTCCAGAATTGTTCAACTCCTTTTTCTCTTTCAATCGCTCACAGCATCAGTACTGGAGTTGTTGCTGCCGCGGCATTGGCTGTGTCTCGGCATTACTACTGCCTTGGCAATGGTTCTACCTCGGCATTACTGCTACCTCGACATGTATTTCCTGCAACTGCACAAGAGGTGCTGTAAAGCCTATTTTTATTACAGATTTCATCTTTGTAAGTTGTGGCAGCAAAATATCAGTTATTGGGCATTGAGTATAGCATCAGCTTGAATTGGTGTATATTGAGTGCATAATGTTTATGAAAAGAGTAGTAAATAAAAGCCTTTTATGCACTCATTAAATACCCCCAAACTCGAACTATTGCTTGTCCTCAAGCAATGCAAAATATCAAATTGCTGAACCTTATTCTGCCTTGGTCTTATTTTTCCATCTATTCTCCCCATCATAACTATGTTTATTCCTTAGTTTTAGCCTCTAGTTTACTCAAGGACTTTACCCGGAAACAAGCTACAAGATTATGTGAGTGTGGGTTTTTGTGGACAAGGTTGATTAAAGGCTTTTTTAGACAAACTCTAAGTTCAAGACAAGTAGACATGATTTTAGTGTTCTCTTCTTAAAACAACAAAGCTTGAGCCAATTTCGGGCACCTCAAAGCATGTGTTTTCTATTTCCTTCATTTTCTTTTTGTTGACTATTTAGCATACTAGAGCCAATTTTGGGCACCTCTAGTATGAAGAATAGTAATACTAGAGCCGGTGGTAGGCACCTCTAGTCACTTTTCCAAAGATTCTAAGTCTTTATCACCTAAGTTCATTAAAAGAATTCCTAAATCAAATAAGTCCTAAAAGTGTTTATTTTGCTTTTAACCCTATACCAAGCTTCTAAGTTTATTCCTTAAGTATTCTAAGGTTATCCCTTCAAAACAGAACCTAGCTATGGTAAGGAGAAAGATTTCTATGGTCTTAGAAGAATAAACTAAGGCAAAACCGATGTAGGGCAGTGCAAGAGTAAAGAAAAATAATTCAAGTAAAGGCAGGTATATGGCAAAATATTTTCAATTAAGGCATAAAATTACTTCCCTTTTTCATGGTAATGCTTTGGCAGTGCACTCATACCCCCAAACTCAAACTGAGCATTGTCATCAATGCTCAAAACATACAACAAATGAAAAAATGATAAATAAAGAAAAGACAGTGATTTATTCAGATTCTAAAGAGCTACTGGGAACAGTTGTTCTCCTCGGTTTTCCTATCGATGCTTTAAGTCTAAACCCTTATCCAGGTGATTGTTGTAATTTTGTTTGTCAGGGCGGCTGCACTCTTTTGGGTGTTGGCTTCTGTCATGGGGCAGTAACTTCCTCGCCTTAATCTTCGTCACTAATGACTTCTATCTGCATCATGTGCGTTCCTCCTTCTGTCTCGGTATATGGGACTCCTTGCTAGGGATGCAATGAGCTTTGATGGACATACTCATCAATCTCCCTAGAGAGACTATCCCTAGTGAGACACTGCCCATTGGGATAGGACACATTGGTGGAGAGTTGAAAATTGCTCACCTCTTCGATGGTTGTCTGCTGGTGGAGGATACCGCGGCCGAGCCTGCGGGCCTGGATGGACCGACAGCATTGAACTGTTTTGGAGGCCTTAGGTGGCAGAAGGGTCGTGGCCATGGGGTAGGGGTTGTTTCCGTGTACGGTGCGGTAGTGACGAATATGTTGGTGGGGAATTCAGGAAACTGCATCCCTTGGGTGGGGAAGTTCTGGATCATCATATGTACGAGTGTTGCTGAAATTCCTCTGGTACTCCATGTATATTTGTTGGCGAATGTCCATATCTATCATCCTCTGCAAAATCTCCTGGTATGGGTCTGCTGCGGCAGCGGCTTGGGCAGCGTTAAGTATATTTGCTGTGTACTACCCTCCGGTAGTGAAGTCGGCAGTAAATTGTTGTGGTGTTGCCTGCATTGGGTCTGCTTGTGTTATCTGCATTATCTTATGGCAGAACTCCCGTGTCCAGCCTTGTCTTTGGGATGTGTATTCATCCGTTTCTTCTATAGGTACACCTGCAGTAATACATAAACCAGATATTAAAGAGGGGAAGTATAAAGGACCGCGTTCTTTCTTACCACATTCATAGATTTCTCTCAAGATAATTTCTCCAACATCGATGGTTCTTTTGTTGATGATTGATTGGATGAGCACCAATCTTCTTCTATCGACCATGCTATTGTGGGAGGTGGGCATGAGGCGTCTCTTTACAAATGTGCACCAAAGTTTTGCCTCGGGTTTGAGTCTTAGCCTTGTTACACAACCCCTATGGGCACCGATTTCCCATGGAGTATTGTTGTAGCAGAGGTCCTCTTTGATCATCCCATAATCTTCATCCGTGGTCTCTTCGTAAAATTCTCCATGTACGTCACGTATGAGGATAAGGTCGTAATACTGGTTTACTGCCTAAGCATCGAGTCTTACAGGCCTGCCCCGGTAGTGAACATACAAGGAGTCTTTACTTGGGCAATGCGCATAGATCTCCCTGACTATAGTCGTATTGGCTTGGGAAGGTTGGAAGCAAAAGATTTCCCAATCTTGATGCTTGATCTTGTCAATCAAGAATTGGTCAATTTCATAGTTTTCTTCATTAGTATGCTGGAATCCTTGCTCCTCCCATAATTGTCGTGCGACAAATGATCGGTTGAATTATTCAGCAACTACGGTTGGATAAAAGTGGTTGTATGCTGCCATGGATGTATATTAGGAAATTTGGGGATTGTTGAGAGTTTCTGAAAATTGCAAGAATAATGTGAGTAACAGAGAGTATTGAGAGCAAGATTATCAAGAGAAAATAGAGATAGTAAGATTGCAAGACTGAATAGTTCAAAACAAGGAAGTTGCTTATATAAGCTTCGGCCTTGTGACCGTTTTAAACAACTAGCCATTAGTCTTTATTGCTGTTGTAAACAGTTACTGTCGCGGTAGGAATCTTGGCAGATAGCTGTTATAATGTTTCTACCAGTTGGGACTACTGTGGCTTTGACACTGTATACTGCCACGACAGCAGACTTCCTACTGTGGACTATTTCTCTATTGTTCTTGCTTTATACTCCTAAAAATAAAAACAATAACACATATAATTATAAAAGATACGAAAATAAATAACCTAATAAAATAAAATAAAAAAATCATAACTAAATTAATCATAAGATAATAATAAAATAAGAGAAAGTAAGAGTTCAAGTTACTGGGGAGTGCATGCAAATGCATCTCCCAATTTGTCTCTCTCTTTGTGGCCAAAAGGATGTTTCTGCAAGTGTTGGCCATCTTTGTTTTCTGCCTCCACCTTAGGCTTAATTCTCTTGCCAAATATTCTACCGAGCATGTTGTTTTTGTGGCATCTGTTGTGTGGAGGGTTTTGCACTCTTCTGGATCATCATATTTTTTTAGATTATGGAATGCATTGAGTTTGATTTGTTGGTCATTAACTTTCATAGTTAACTCTCTATTTTCCACATCAATTAAGGTGCGTCCAGTGGCAAGGAAAGGTCTTCCAAGGATGATCGGCGCATTATCGTCTGCTTCACAATCGAGGATAAGAAAGTTAGCCAGAAATATAAATTTATCGACTCTTACCAGTATGTCCTCGATTTTTACTTTAAAGTGTATGTATGATTTATCCGCAAGTTGGAACTGCACTATTGTAGGTTTTGCCCTTCCTATTCTAAGCTTCTAGAAGACGGATTTGGGCATCAAGTTGATGCTAGCTCCTAGGTCACATAGTATCTTTCCTTTATAGTTGTTCCCAAGCCTGGGAGAAAAGTTTGTGAGTCATCCATTTATCTAGACTCGTGAGAGTTAGATTCACGAAAGGAGTTAAGTACGGTATTCGACTTGATTGGAGGATACTAACTCGGCCTAGGGATAGGTTTAGAGTTTCAGCAGCTAAAAGAAGTGTGTGTTTGGTTGATAATCATAATTGATTAATGCCGAGAGGTATCATCAAGGACTGGTTTTCAACAGTGTTTTGACTTAGGGATAAGTAGAACCATATAAGGACACTTTGCCGAATCTTAGTGAGGTCTGCACAAGAGCAAGGGATTGTCGCGGCAGACACGCATATCGCTGCCGAGGCAGTAGTCTGTAGCACTGCCGAGACAGTAATAAGTGGCAGCATTGATCGAAGACAAGACAATCGATTCCACAATTCAACGTAACTGGATCCTGCCCATTCTCTCTTAATTCGTTCGCAACCCTTTAGATTTAGTTTATTTTATTTTAGTTATTAGTTTAAATCAAATTTATTTCACTTGTGTTCTTTATTTTATAAGACAAGAGGACCAAAGGAAGACATATTAAGTACACCAATCCCTGTGGAGACGATACACGATATACTTATCACTTTATTACTTGCGACGTGTACACTGCACAAATTGCGCTTTTATTACACGCAACAAGTTTTTAGCGTCGTTACCGGGGATTGGCAACTAAATTTTGTCTTCTTTAATTTTCTCATTCTTTTATTTATTTATCTATTTTTATTTATTAGGTTATTTTTAATTTAGGTTTATTTTTGGTGTATGACCAGAGCCAACTCAAGCTATCCCTTATACGAACTCAACCCAGAAATCGAACACACATAAGGCTGAGAAGAAGAATTAAAGCAGTTATGGCAAACCTACCAGAAGCCCAAAATCTACCTACAGGCCATGGAGGAATTCAACAGCCACCATTGTCGAAGCAGCCACTGCCGCAGCCACTACTGCCGCGGCAGAGAACTGTCAGAGATTTCCTGGTGGAAGATCTGAATGGACTGAACCCTGGAGTGGTTACACCACAAATAGAAGCAACCCATTTTGAACTAAAATCGGTTATGTTCAACATGTTGAACACCATTGGACAGTTTAGTGGGTCTGCAACTGAAGATGCCAGGCAGCATCTGAAGTCTTTCATGGAAGTGTGCAATTCATTCAAAATTCAAGGAGTCCATGAAGACATATTGAGACTGAAATTGTTCCCCTATTCACTGAGGGATAGGGCGAAGACATGGTTAAATGGCATCCCAACAAGATCTATAGGAACTTGAGATGAACTCTGCCGAGAATTCATTACGAGGTTTCATCCAACAAATTTATATGATCGCATTCGTAATGAAATCACTTCTTTTTGGCAGAAGACAACTTTGAGTGGTGTATAGTATTAGTAATTGCTTCGAATTCATCTTCATTCCTACTAAACTCTCACAATGTCAGAAGACAACTTTGATGACTATAAGAATTAAGAGGAGTTGGATGGGATTAGACCACAAACAGTTAGGGAGCCAATTGAGCCCAACAGAGGAATTAAGGGTCACTAAAATAAATAAGGGTTTTTACATCGACACCTAAACTTATCCTATTTTATAAAAGGGTCACAAAACCTATAATTTTAATCATTAGGTCATAAATTTTAATTAAATTCTCAATTCCCAAAATAAGGATTTCGAATATAAAACACAAAAATTTTAAGGCTTTAAATTTGAGGATTTTAAGACAAATTAGGTTTTCAAATTAAACAAAATTTGGAGTTGTCGTACCCTAAATTTTTATTCAAAATCCCTAATCCGAAACCCTAGACAATTGGGGAATTTTCAGTGGCATTTTTGTAATTTCTGGAAATTTGAAGGTTTACTTTTGAATTTCTGAAACCTCAGACCCTTGATGGGTAATTTTACGAATTATCATTGGTAACTAATTCTTCCTTCAATTGAAAATAGATTCGGTCTTAAATGGGGATTAAATTTCTCCTTTATTTTTGGATTAAAATCTAAGTTTTAGCATCCTTTTGTTAATTCTGAGTCAAACCGAGAATCATTGTTTATTCCCCATTTCTTTCTCTGTTTCTTTCAATCCAGAGTCTTCAAGGTTTACGTTTTGGTAAGCCTTTCAACCTTGTTCTTCTTATTTTAGTTTCGGATAACTCTATTTTGGTTTTATTTGTTAAGAGTGGTTGGTATTTTGGTTCGAATAGTTGAATGTAGGTGTTGGTTGTAAGTGAGTGTTGGGTTGATTTGTTTTGAATATATGGGTTTTGATTCTCGGTTTAAGGGTGTTAGTGTAGGTTTGGTTGTTGTTAATCGAGTTAAGGTTGGTTTGATGTGTTTAGGAGTGTTTTAGACCGATTTTTGTACGGAAAAGAATCAAATTAAGGGATTAAAAATCTGGAATTAAACCAGGTTCCGAAAATTTCAGGTAAAATCTAGGAATTTTCAAATTTTCCTGGAAAATCCAAGAATCGTCTACCCAACCCGACAACCCGATCTGACCCGTGACCCGACCCGAGACCCAACCAGATCTCTAACCTGAAAGACATCACTATTGATGTCATTTGCTGACGTCACCGCTGGCGTCAACGTTGACCTACTGATGTCATCTCTGCTGACATCATCTATTGAAGTTAGCATTGATCCTGCTAACTTCAACATTGACTTTTTCTGATCTGTATCTACATAACATTGCATCTGATTAGATTATATGTGTACGAAGAAGTTAGTGATATATTCACTTCTGTTTAGTGACTCCACCTACGGGTCACGATACCAATTCTGATCAGTGGCTCCACGGTCAAGTTTCCTGTTAGAGTGGTTCAAGGGAACCTACTCTTCTGTTGGTGTTTGGAGTTAGGTGCATATCATGTATAATTCACATCATCTGCATTATACTGTTCAGTAATCTTGTTTATCTGCACTCTAGAGATACACTAGGCTCCCTAGCTTACACCCTTTCAGTTTCTATTTCAGATACCAGTCATAGGTCTCGGTACTTGGAAGACTATTGAATTTGAATTCTGTTATTCCGTACATTTTAATGTTTCAGACTTGTGTTTAATTTCAGTTAATAATTTCTGTATCGGACTTTGAATAATTACTTGGATTTGGATTATTTATTTAAATTTGGGTTGAACCTTAAACTGTTTTATATCAAAGTATTTTCAGTACTTTAAATTATTAATAATTTTAATATTTTATCCAAAGAATATTATTTTAATTTATAAAACTGTAACTTGCGAATCAAGTTTTACTAACGTAAAACCTTAACTTTTATTTTAAGAAATTAGGTAAATTTTAGGGGTTACATTTAATGGTATCAGAGCCAGGTTCAACCCTCGAACTATGTGGTCCAAAATATTTTTGATTTGAAAATAATTTTGTAAATATGTTCGATAAATCTGGATTCTTGTTTTGACTCGTATTTTGAATTTTCTGAAATATTTTGAATAATTCTCCAAGTACCACTTCTAATGTAGGATTATGTTTTTCCTTTTGTAGATACTCTACTATGCCACCTCGTAGGAGTACACATTTTGCGACCTGGAGAGGTCGTGGTCGAGGCTGTTCTGTTAGATCTATTAGTGATGTCCCGCCTCTTGTGGATCCGCCATAGGATTAGAATTTGGCCCAAGATATAGGAGGGAAGGATTTACCTGAGGTTCAGACCGAGGCTCAGCAAGCCGAGGTTGATTAGCCAGTCCAGAGTGAGGGACCGTTTATTTCTAGGGACAGCGAGACTATTGGTTTGGATTCAATGAGCATGCAGAGAGAGTTGCTCCAATATTTACGTCAGAATGATGGTGCTACAAAACCCATTTCTAACGAGTTTCTAGCTGCTGGGATGACTATATTCGATGGTATGTCCGGTACAGACCCAGCTGATGTAGAGTACTAGCTGAAGAAGCTTCAACGTTTGTTTGTGGAGATGGAGTATCCTTCAGATAGGAAACTGAAGGGAGCTATATCATTGCTTCAGGGTGAGGCCTGAACTTGTGGGAGGAAGAGGAGAGAGTGACTGCTTCGGGTAAGATCAGTTGGGAGTTTTTTAAATAGAGTTTTAAGGATAAATATGTAGGACCTAAATATTTGGCTAAATGTCGAGAGGATTTTCTAAACCTTCAGCAGAATGAGATGCCAGAGAACGACTATGAGATAGAGTTTCTACGAGTACTCCAGTATGCTCATGGTATTGTTTTGACTAAGAAACAGAAAAGTGACCACTTTCTTAAGGGACTATGGGTACCATTGAAGATTGTAGTTGCCACTAACCGTGATACGAAATATAAGATGATCACTCGGCATGCCAAGACAGTCGAGCGTAATAAGAGTTTAAGGGTTCAATTGGAACCCCAGGGTTATGATCGGTCTAGACGATAGCCTACGACTTCTGTACAACAGAGTCAGGGTTTCCAGTCCCAGAAGAGGGGCCATGATGAGTTTGAGCCACAGAGTTCTGCACGGGCTAGACCGACTGCATTTGTTATTCCTGCTGCTAGTGGGGCTGGATCCACTAGTACTCGAGCCTTACTTCAGTGTTCATTCTGCAAGAAATGGTATTCAAGAGAGAATCATATGAGGGGTGGGGCCTGCTTCCGTTGTGGTTCGTATGATCACCATCTCAAGGACTGTCCAGTGTCACCACAGTCTGGATATACTCTAGGGCAATCTCAAGCATCAGTTCAGACCCCTACTAAGGAAGAGGTCAGGGTAGGTCTGCCGCATCAGGTGCAGGTAGTAGAGGCAAACTCAGTTAGTTTAGAGGATCTGCCAGATCTAGAGGATCTCAATCGGGTTAGTCTATGCTACGATGAGGCAAGAGGAACGAGATGAGCCATCTTAAGGAGTTTGATCTAATTCTGAGGATGGATTGGCTGTTAGCTCACCGAGTTACTCTAGATTGTGATCGTAAGAGGGTAACTTTAAGGACTTTTGATGACCGTGTGGTAATCCTTATCGATGAATGTAGAGGGTTTCTACCCAATCTTGTTTTTGCTCTAAAAGCGGAAAAGATGATCAGAAAGGGGTCTATGGCATATCTTACCTATATCCTAGATTCGAGACAGTCTGATTCTAGGATGAATAATATTCGAGTTGTGTATGAATTTCCTGATGTCTTTTCGGAAGAGTTACCAAGAGTACCCCTTAAACGGGAGGAGATGAAGTTCGGTATTAAATTGTATCCGAGGATGACTCTAGTGTTTATGATTGTGAGATTAATTATCATCCTGGTAAAGCTAATGTCGTTGCGGATGCTTTGAGTCGCAATGCCATTTCAGATCTGAGAGCTATGTTTGCTCGAATGAGTTTGTTTGAGGATGGTAGTCTGTTGACAAAGCTCCATGTTGTTCCTACTCTGATATCTGAAATTCAGGCTGAACAGGTCAATGATATATTCTTGGCCCATCATATTGTAGAGGTTAATAAGGGATCATCTTAGGATTTCTCCATTGATAAGAATGGAATTCTGTGTTTCCGAGGCCGATATTGTGTTCCTAGGAACTCTGAGTTGAAACAAGTTATTCTTCGGGAGGCCCATGATAGTCCCTATTCTATGCATTCTGGTGGGGATAAGATGTATAAAAATCTCCAGGAGAAGTATTGGTGGAAAGGTCTCAAACGAGATGTTGTCAGTTTTGTGTCTAAGTGCTTGACGTGTCAGAAAGTCAAAGCAAAACATCAGCGTCCATCTGGGCTTCTTTAGCACATTGAGATTCCTCAGTAGAAATGGGAGCGTGTGACTATGGATTTTGTTAGTAGTTTACCTTTGACTCCGTCAAAGAAAGATTCTGTTTGGGTCATCGTTGATCGGTTGACCAAGTCTGCGCATTTCATTACAGTCAGAACTACTTACCCTCTGAGTAAGTTAGCTCGATTGTATATCATTGAGATTGTTCGGTTGCATAGAGTTCGCCTATCTATTATATCTGATCGGGATCCAAGGTTTACGTCTAAGTTTTGGGGTTCTCTATATTCTACTCTGGGTACTCGGTTGAAATTCAGTACTACTTATCGATCTCAGACCGATAGTTAGTCTGAGCGTGTGATTCAAATCCTCGAGGATATGTTGAGAGCATGTATTCTGGATTTTAGAGGTAGTTGGGAGGATTTCTTACCGCTTGCCGAGTTCGCATACAATAACAGTTATCAGGCCAGTATTAAGATGACACCTTATGAGGCTCTGTATGGGGGTGTCGCACATCTATTGGTTGGATTGAGCTTAATGAGCATCGTTTATTAGGACCAGATGTTCTGCATGAGGCTGGGGAGACTGTCAGGTTGATTCGGGATAGGTTTAAGGTTACTTTTGATAGACAAAAATACTATGCAGATTTGAGGCGTAAGGATCTTGAGTTTGAGGTTGGTGATGAGGTTTTCCTGAAAGTATCTCTGTGGAGGAAGATACTCCGTTTTGGCCATAAAGGTAAACTCAGTCCCCATTATATTAGACCCTACCGTATTCTCAGATGAGTTGGGCCTGTAGCTTATCAGCTTGACTTACCACCAGAGCTTAAGCGTATTCATGATGTTTTCCATGTTTCTGTACTGAGACGCTATCGAGCCGATCCGTCACATTTTCTGTCAGTTGAGGATTTTGAAATCCATCCAGATCTATATTATGAGGAGGAACCTTTTGAGATCATTGCTCAAGACCAAAAAGTCCTTCGGAGGAAAATCATTAAGATGGTTAAGGTTCTCTAGCGTAATCGAGGTTATGATGAGGTTACTTGGGAGCCCAAATCTATTATCAAAGTTCAGTATCCGTATCTCTTTGATCCAAGTAAATTTCGAGGATGAAATTTCTTTAAGGGGGAGAGTTTTCACACCCTAAATTTTTTTCCTCAAATTTTTATTTAAAATCCCTAATCCGAAACCCTAGATAATTGGGGGTATTTTAGTGGCATTTTTGTAATTTCTGGAAATATGAAGGTCTACTTTTGAATTTTTGAAACCTCAGATTCTTGATGGGTAATTTTACCAATTTTAATTGGTAACTGATTCTTCCTTCTCCTAAAAACAGATTCGATATTAAATGGGGATTAAATTTCTCCTTTAATTTTTGGATTAAAATCTGATTTTTAGCAACCCTTTGTTAATTCTGAATCAAACCGAGAATCATTGTTTATTCCCCATTTCTTCCTCTGTTTCGTTCAATCCAGAGTCTTCAAGGTTTACGTTTTGGTAAGCATTTCAACCTTGTTCTTATTATTTTATTTTCGGATAACTCTGTTTTGGTTTTATTGGTTAAGAGTGGTTGGTATTTTGGTTCGAATTGTTGAATATGGGTGTTGGTTGTAAGTGAGTGTCGGGTTGATTTGTTTTGAAGATGTGGGTTTTGATTCTCGGTTTAAGGGTGTTAGTGTAGTTTTGGTTGTTGTTAATCGAGTTAAGGTTGGTTTGATGTGTTTAGGAGTGTTTCGTACCGATTTTTGTAAGGAAAAGAATCAAATTAATGGGTTAAAAATTTGGTATTAAACTAGGTTTCGAGAATTTCAGGAAATTCCACATTTTCCCGGAAAATTTGGGAATTTCAAGATTTTCTTGGAAAATCCAGGAACTGTCCGCTCGACCCGATAACCCGATCTGAACCGTGACCCGAGACCTAACCCGAACCGACCCAATCTCCGACCCGGCTAACGTCACTACTGACACCATCTGATGGCGTAATCTGTTGACCCTACTGACGTCTTGAGCCCGTTGGTACTGTTCGTTTTTCGAAATTTAAACTTGAAGTATCGTTTTTAGGGCTTTTATGTTCGAATACCTTATTTGGAAGTTTTCAATTTTGGATTCTGAATCAGTTTCTATTTGGTTCAGGTGATGTGAATTCTGACCCCGAGCATCTGTCTCCTCCTCCTCCTAGACGACCTCCTGTTTATCAGTCTTCGAGACCCGCATGTGAGTTTCGTATTATTTTTGTTACGTGTACTTATCTGTTAGTGGTATAGTAGTGTGCTTGACATAATTGTTATTGGTAAACTCTACACCCGCTCGATCTAGTGGTAGAGTCGAGTCCAGTAGACGTCACTCTCGACGTTGAGTCTTCTACTTCAAGTGTGTTCTCTTCTGTTAAATCCTGTTATTCTGTGTGTGCAGTTCTGTTAAATTCTGTATGATCATGCATCATCTTGTCATTATATTTCTGATTCTTAAATTTGTCATGCATGCCTCCTGTTAGATTATAAGGCGTGCATTTTGATTTTGTATCTGCATATAACATTGTATCTGGTTGGATTATAATATGTACGGGGAAGTTAGTGATATATTCACTTTTGTTTAGTGGCTCCACCTACGGGTCGAGATACCACTTCTGATAAGTGGCTCCACCTATGGGTCGAGTTCTCACTTTTGCTGGTGTGATGGTGTTAGAGTGATTTAGGGGAACCTACTCTTCTGTTGGTGTTTGGAGTTTAGTGCATATCATGCATACTTCACATCATCAGCATTATACTGATCAGTAATCTTGTTTATCTGTACTCTAGAGACACATTAGGCTCCCTAGCTTACACCCTTTCAGTTTCTGTTTCAGATACTCGGTCATAGGTCTCGGTACTTGGAGGACTATTGAATTTGAATTCTGTTATTCCATACGTTCTAATGTTTCACTTTTATTTAATTCAGTTAATAATTTCTGTACCAGACTTTGAATAATTACTTGTATTTGGATTGTTTATTTAAATTTGGATTGAACCTTGAATTGTTTTATATCAAAGTATTTTTAGTACTTTAAATTATTAATTATTTTAATATTTATCCGAAGAATATCATTCGCCTCGCCTTCCCTTATCCTCGACGGTGTCGGCAGCGTTTCTGTACAATGGTACAGTTATCATTTTCAAAACTTTCACATGTCGCAACGATTATATATAAGTAAATAAATAAATTGAAAGAAAAATATGCTATTTTTATACTTTAGTTTTTATATGGACAAAAGAAAAATAAATAAAGTAAATATATCTTAAATGAATAATTTTTTCAAAAATATGATAGTTTCTTTTTAATAGCCTAGTACTTTTTTTTAGTATAGGTGATCGTTTTTAAAGATTACAAGTTAAATATTTTCCGGCTTCTATAGAAAATAAATTGAAATATACAAATACTCCTATAATATTATTTATTAATTTATATAAAATAATTTTTGATAAATTCTTAATTGAATTTATACAATTTATAGTTTAAGAAATGTAGGTGGTCCAGTAGTACTTAATGCTAATGAATATAAGTTAGTTGCGAGGATGGTCAGATTAGATTTTACTCAAAGTGTGAATATAAGCGAAATGAGTGTTTGATCGAGTAGAGTCGAATTAAAATTTAAAAATTGAATTAATGCGTTATATTTTATAATTTAAATTTTATTTAAAAAAATTGGTTTGAGTTGAGTTTTTAAGTTTTTATAAAAGTTTAATTATAATTATTTATCGTACTATAGTATTATTTGATTGTAATTTAAACGAATTTTTTTATCATATAAAATATATATATTCATATTTTTTTTATGTGATAATATTTTTTTATATTTTTATATATTAGTGTATATATAATAATAATTTGAGGGATTTGTTTTAAACTTAAAAATAAATCATTTAATTATTAAAAAATTTAAATTATTTAATTTTTATTTTATAACTCAAACTTTATTAAAAAATCAAATCGAACTTTATAAAATTTTAAATCAAATTAATCGAGTAAATAATTCAAACCCAAGTAATTACAAAATGCCAAAACTCTATCCGACTTTATTAAATACCAATTCAATGTGCCTAATTAAAAAAAATATATAACTAGCATAATAGCAATCCCCCGATCATTAAAGGGTTAAATCTAATTTTATATACTTTTTAGGTATAAAGATAATTTTAACTCTTAACGTTTATAATTTTTATCGTTTTATCTCTCATTCTTTTTTGGGATAAATTTAACCCTTAACCTGTATCTTTTTGACAAATAACTTATTTTTTTAACTACTATGATAATTGGACTGTTAAAAATTTAATGATGATAACATATCATATGCACATGATAATATATTTTAAATGACATGACCTCTAACCTATCGAATACATGTATATATATGAAATATAATTTTATTTTAATATAAAATATAAAAAAATTAAAATTCAAATAAAATATTAAAAATTAATTAATTCTAAAATAAAAGGCTATTAAACATTCTCAACCCTAACTACAATAGAATCAAAGTCCTATCTTAAAAAAATATGAACACAGTTCAAAATTAATTAATTCTTTTCGTAGTTAGGGTTGAGAATTTTTAGTAGTATTTTATTTTAGAATTAATTATTTTTTTAATATTTTATTTGAATTTTAATTATTTTATATTTTATATTAGAATAAAATTATATTTCATGTATATATATATGTATTTGATAGGTTAGATGCAATATTATTTAAAATATATTATCATATGCATATGACATGTTATCATTGTTAGATTTTTAATGGTCCAGTTATCATGATAGTTAAAAAATAAGCTATTTGTCAAAAAGATTTACGTTAAGGGCTAAATTTATCCCAAAAAAGAATAAGGATCAAAACGATAAAAATTATAAACGTTAAAGGTTAAAATTATCTTTATGCCTATTTTTTATGTATAACTTATTTAAATAGGCAAGTAAACTTCGTTGAATTCAGAAAAAATAATTTCTTTAATTTTATTTTAAAAACTTGATACGTATTGATTTAATTAATTTTTTTAATAAAATTTAAGTTGTAAAATAAAAATTTAAATAGCTCAAATAATTTAAATTTTTTATTAATTAATAAATTAAATTTTAGATTCAAATTGAGTCTCTTAATTTTTCATGATACATATAATATGTATATATATCTTATATAATTAGAGAAAGTTATTTAAATTCGAATCAAATTATACTGTAATATGATGAATATGTTGAGTTGATCGATCTTGAAGTATGGCCAAGAGGGGGGTGAATTGGCAATTAAAATTTTGAGTTGGAAATTTTCGGTAAAATGCTAGAAATTAAAGGACACGAGATTTATAGTGGTTCAAGCTTCGAACAAGCTGTACATCCATTACCTTAGCTCCCACTAAGGATTTTGAAACCAATTCACTAATGAATTCAACCTTTTTCTCGGTTCAAGGGATAACCGTTACAATTTGAATCAATTCTTCTACCCAAGAATTGATTCAATCCTCACAAGATAATAGAATGGATAAATAGGCAAATAAAAATTCTCTCACAAGAAATATATTGCCCCAATTACAAACAAACTCTCCCCAAACTCAGATTATAAAAGATCAAAGTGAAATTACAAGAGTTGGGAGCAAGAATATGCAATGAAGTGCTTTGAGTTGGATTGATGTGCTTGGATGTTGCTTGAGGATCAAATCTTCTTCAATGCTTTTGAAAATGCTTCTTTTTATACCTTCTCATTGATTTCTAACCGTTGAAGTTGTTGGGAAAGTAAATATAGACGTTGGAGCTTCATCTTTCCATCATAAATGCACTCTGCAGTAGGTGGTATCGAAACACGGGGTACCTGTTTCGGAACATGCTAAGAAAAGAAAGAGTCGTTGTGCATTTAATAAGGGGTGTATCGATACCTGTTTCGATACAAAAAGTTTCTGTGATGCTCGGTATCGAACCTTGTTTCGATACAGGCTAACCATCAATCAAAAATTTAACTGACACCAACGGTCAACTCATTTAATGCTTTAAAATAGCCGTTGGGGATTAAGGGTGTATCGATACTTGTATCGATACCAGGAGTCATATTTTTTAAAATTAAAAATAATTTGAAAATTAACCAAGATGTTTCGAAATCAGTATCGAAACATGGGTTGGCAGAAAGTTTTGGTATCGAACCTTGTTTCGATACCTATTCTTGATGTCAAGAACAAGCCTTGAAAAAATCCCAGGTGTATCGATACTGGTCCTCATGGTATCGATACCCTCATGTAAAAATGGCTTGTAAGAGTATTTCAAAGTTCTTGGTTTTGACTTAGAGATCATCCTTTGACTTAAGGACCAAAAAGTTATTTTAAAAATGGTCCTTACATTTATTTGTTATATCAAAATCAATTTTAGTTTTACAAAATAGATACAATTAAAATTGTACAAGAACTTAAAAACTCGATTCTATTTTTTAAAAATAAAATTTAAGTTATAAAATATAATGCATTTATTTAAATAACTCAGATTTTTTTTAATTTTATTTAATTTAACTCGACCGAACGCTCACTCTTAGATTCAAATAGACCGGAAAGTAAGTGAAAATCGATAAACAAGTACAAGACTAGGAAAAGATAACTAACCAAGACAATCCGTTCTTGGTTGCGTCTGAGTTTGTAGAATATACTCAAACGTGGCCGCCCATTCGTCCCTTTTGGTGAGGAATGGAGTGCTGAGGTTCAAAACCTTCTTCACAGTGGCTGGAATAGAGGAATGCTCGAATTCGAAGGTAAGAAAAGGTACAAAAAAACATAATAATTCGTACTACATCAACAAATCAGATGACGACACATTTAAAATTTTATGATTATATTTTATTATCGAATTTATTGATCCTACATAAAATTGAAATTGTGAGCACCAATTTGCATGTCTTTAGTGGTTGACAGAGACGGTTCAAAGATTTTGAAGATACTGTGTAATTTATTAAAATATGACCCAAAAAATAATTGTCCATAACCTTTATTAGTTATGAAATTGTAGCCCTTAGAAGCAAATATTTTTTCTAGGGGCCCTATGCGATCATTTCAAATGCATCTGTCCAAATCATCACTAATTCTAAAAAAAACAACAGTAATAAGAATAATCAATAAGATTTTATAATCAATTATCGCATTTAAGAAACAATTATAACTCATCTTTCTTAATAGCATTTTTAAATTTTTTTAATGAATGTAATTTATTAAAATTTTGGGACCTTTCTTTTTTAAAGGTCCTGTGCAATCGCTCCTATTGCGTCAGTCTAAAACTTCACCAGTAGTTGAGTCAAAGATAAATATAAACCTAACTCTCTCTTTGTTTCCACCTATCAGACTAACAATGGCGTTGGCTTTGGTTAAGAAAAGCCACAGCATAATAACTTGCTTCTCTAGTAAACAAAAGTTTCAATTTCTGTTTTGACGATGATTGTAACACTCAACACAGACGAACATATAATTTTATGTTAAAAATATATATAAAATTTTAAAGGATAAATCTATAAAATTTTAGGACGTATAATAAATTTTCATTAAAAACTATATATATAACTTTTAAATTATATGAATTTTAAAATTTTAAAAATAACGAATATTCTTATTTCCTTTGATCTATTCTATCACTCGAATAAACTTCGTAAATATCATATCAATGTTTATATAAAATAAAATATTAACATCTCAATATTTTTTTACAAAAACAATTACCAAGGTATAAATATTACAAAAAAGTGAAGTTCATTTCCCAAGCTTTCTCTCCTCAGTATTTCTCCTTTTGTATGAAATCTGTAGGTGATAGTCCTTTTTCCGTGTACATAGAACTCTAATCTATTATAAGTTTCATTATCTATAAGACTGTAAAATTTAAAATTTTAAGTTATGCATATATATTTAAAATTAAATCCTTAAATTACTATTTTTATTTGAACATTCTTTTTTTTGTCAATTTTAGTGTTAATTCTCTACTTGACAATTATAATATATAATAAATGTAAGAAATAAAAAGTTATTTTGCATTAGGCTTATATTATAAATATATACTTAAAGTACACTAATATTTTTATTTAGGCACTTAAAAAGATTCTTTGATCAAATAAGTATTAAAAATATATGTTTTTGGTTAAATTTAGTACTTACGGTATATTTTTTTGGTTAAAATAAATATATTTATTGATCAAAATAGATATTTAAATTTTTTTTATCAAAATAAGTACTTAAAGTATATATATTTTTCATCTAAGTTTCTAAAGGTTGACGTATGATATTAATTAAAAAATATATTAGATATTTATTTTAATAAAATATATATACTTTCGTTAACTATTTTAACAAAAAAATATACTTTAGGTCCTTATTTGTGATATAAATTTAATTAAAATATTGTATCAAATATATATATATATATGAGATGTGATCCGTATATACTTTAGGTACTTTTTGTGATCCACTAATTACGCATAATGTAAAACTCATGGTTTTACACTTTTTTATAGATCGTTGAATGATCAAGTAAACATAGATTGATTTTTTATTTTTTTTCAAACGATAATATTTATTTAATATATCGTTAATCTTAATGAGTCATTTCAATAATTTAATGATTTTAAAATATATAAAAAATAAAAAATTACGTTATATAATAAAATCTTATCCCTATATTTATTTAAAATCGGTAGGAATCTGAAAAGCAAAAGAAGAACATAGAACTTGTCGGTGTCTAAGGAGAGATCCTGATGGTTGCCTTAGGACTCGTACCCCCAATCTGTCGAACTTGAAGAGAAATGGGCCGGGACCAACAATCCCATCTGGGCTGGGAACCTCACTCACCGACGTAGTCACATGATCGAAAAACCCGCCGTGTTCATCGTACGTCTGATTCCACTGTGGGCTACTGTTTCGTACACCTACTTTACCGACATCTGTCCTCGATACACATCGTGATACGGATGGTCGTCGTTGGCTGGATCAAGCTTAGTGTCCATGTAACATTGTTCCACCACAACGTACCCGACAGCTTCCCTTCCTTGGCGTGCTTCTTGAAGGTCGACGGAATCTGAACAAATATTTGAGTTTCCTGAGATTCTTGTAGAACAGTGTGGCCGAAATGTTCTGGTAGTATATTCCCCAGGATATTTCAGTGTCGTCGAGGTTCTCGAAGATCATCATTTGGGGATAACCTTTTATTAGGAGTGACGGAATGTTACTCGTCGCTCCGGCGGACGTTCCTGAGTGGATGTAGAGACGATTCGGTTGCGTGGATGAAGGCACTGAGGCGAACCAACTAGTTTATAAAGTTCAATTAATTAAATTTTAAAATTCAAAATCCGAAAAATTAAAAGCAAAAAGGAAGGAGCGATGTTCATATCACCGATCAAAAATGGTGAATTCCGATACCAGAGCCTTGTAAACGACGACGATTTTTGGTTCAAATTCATTCATAACGCTCTAAGACATGGACATATTAGTGGAGTAGTTCGTGGAGTCAGCTTGTTGAGCGAAGCCATTCATGGGCGGAGGTGTCGTTGGATCCCCCTTATAGCCTGGAAAGAGTGACCGAGATCGGGATCTACGAATTGAGCTTCATTCTTGAAGAAGAACTTTTTGGAGTTGGTATCAGTGGTGGACAAAGGATTCCACTCAGTCCCATCAACACCGTTGATTTCGTAGTTGATTCTCTTCATCCATCCTAGCATGTGGTCGAATGAGCGGTTCTCTATGACTAGGACCACGATGGTTTTAATTGGTCCGTCATGGCAGGCGGAGCTGTTGCAGAGACTGAAGAAGAGGAAGATGACAGCGAACATTTTCTAGTGTTTTTGCATAGGAAAAGATGGAGAAGTGGGGTTTCGAATATCTGGTGTGAATGGACAATTTCTATGCCCGTCAACTTCATATATATATACGGCTACTTTGAAGGGATTGCTTTGCTTTGGTTCATTTACTGTTCTGTCCTGTTTGCCATTTTCTTATAGATTCAATTGTCTCGGGAATTTTAGATAAGTTGAAAGGTACAGTTTGGTTGGAAGTAGGAATGGCAACGAGATAGATCTGGACCGGGTCCAACTTCATCTAGATCTAAATCCATTTTTATATCATGGATTCATATCAGTCCTAGGTTTGCGAGTCTAAAAAATTGAGACTCAAATTCAGATTCAATGGATCTTACAGATTTGGGTTTAAAACGGGTCCAAAACGAATGTATTAAAAATTGACTATTCGACTTATTTTTTAACGTAATAAAACTATTATTAATTAATTTCACATCACAATTTCGATGAAAAGATATTAATTTCAATTAACTAGTATCAGGATAAAAAACGATAAATTAAAATCTTAAAAAAACTCAACAATTACACAAATATCTTTTGAATAACACAAATATTAAGAAATGTAGATCATAAAATATTTCAATGTCGCAAACCGAGTATCGTACTTTTACTTTTTAGAGTACTAGTCTTCATCACTACTTAAATCATAAATATACTAAAACAAACAAGAAATTACCAACTAAAGAAAAAATTATTTTATGAAAATAATATTTGTGAAATTTAAAAATTAATATTAAGGTTGTGTGATATAATAACTTTCTTATATTTGTCAATGATATTCACCATTTTCGCATCATCATCACAAACTTTATTAATAGTAGAACAAAAATGTATTTCTTCAAAAAGTCTCTTTGTCATAAATAAATAAAAATTATATTAGAGAATAATGTGAAATATAAAACTTACTATTATATATTTATATATTTTTTCAAACTAAAGGTGTTTTTTATCAAATAGGTAAACGGATCCGGATTTAGGTTCAGATCTTAAATGTCAGATCCAGATCCAGATCTGTATTTTAATAAGAAGATTCAAATTTGACCTAGATCCATCGAATCTAAAATTTTAAGATCTAGACCTTATAAAACGAATCTAGATCTATGAATTCGAGTCGGGTCCAAGATCCATTGCTATCCCTAGTTTGAAGGTTGGAATAATAATTATGATTTAAATATTGAAATGAAGTTTTTAAGTAAGCTAAGAATATATTTCTATAACTTGTTTATTAGGATTTTTTACGAAATAAATAAATTTAAATAATGAATAGCAAGAAAAAGGAAGAACCGTATTCTCTTGAGAAGATTAGAATTTATATAGTTTTATCTTTACTTGTGTGATTTTATTAAGGTTAAAAATTAAATAATGTGTACATGGATTTTTTAGTTTTAGTAGTTAAGGAAATGATCGTTCTTTTTTGAGGTTACAGATTCGAGCACCAATAAGTTAATCTAGTGTTTGAGTGATCAATGTCTAATAGTTGAAAGTATATTCTAAAACAGATATTAATGTAACACTATAGCTAATTCAAAAAAAAAAAGAATGTGTAGTCACATTAAAATTTTTAAATTTTATATGCAGTTTCTCTCAAAATACTATCATTGCATCAATTTTTTTATTTATTTTATTTGATCGACGATAATATTAATTTTAATGTTAATTGTGCATTTGATAATTTTATTTTATTATTTTTATATCTTGTTTTAATTTTTCCTTAATTTTCTTTTTAAATTTGACTTTTATGACCCATTTTTTCTGATTTTATGATATATTTTTCTTTACATTTATAGTGTATTTTTTATCGTCTGATATGTTTGGGTTGTTAGTGGTCATTAAAAGTTTCTCTCCCTTTTGTCATTCTTTGTCCCGTTGAAGACTATGAAAACAAAACAGAAACAATGGAGTGTTGGATCTGTTGTACTTGTAGGATTAGATTTATGTTACAAAATTTTGAACAAGACCATGTTCAGACAATAGTCATAAGGGGCAAAATTTAAATTAAATTGTTTTCAATTTTTTTGTTCTCTCAAAAGATTACTTTTTGTTTCAATAATTATAGAAAAATATTTAATTATTTATTTACGTTATTTTTGTGGTTCTAATCTCTCGTTATAATTTTAAATGTTTTTTAAAAATAAAACTAACGGTTTTTATAAAAAAGAATATTAAAACCGCATTAAATTTAAAGGTTTAAAATCTAGAATACAATTAAAAATAATTATTTATAAGTACGAGCTGGAAGATGTATGAACGAAAGAATAGTGTGCTTCATTTTAAGAAATTTGCTTGCAAAAATTAAAATAGATTTAATATTAAAATAAATATTTAATTTTTTAATCCCTTTAACCGTCTAAATTATTATTTTTTATAAAATAAATTATTCAGTTGACCTTAAAAGATGTTTGAACACTCAAAACACAGAAAACAATTAAACATCTAAATAAAGAAAAAAAAATATTTATTTTGATATTAAATAATAAAAAATATAGCCTAAAACTGAGTTTGAAAACTATAGTGAGAGAAATAAAATTCTAGAATTAGTGAGAACATAAGACGAAAATGGAAGAAAGAAAAAGAAATGAGAAAATTTAATGAAAGAGACAGAACAAAAAAATAAAATAAAGAAATGGATCTTTTCTTTATATTTAAATAATTACGTCCTGAATCCAACTCCATCCTACCATGATTTTTTTTCTAAATAAAACCTCACTCCAAACTAAGACTTTTTATTATCGAATGTTGAATCCGATATAATTCAGTTATTTAAATATAAGAAATTTTAGATTAATATATAGTGATTTGTAGAAAAAATAAATATTGAATAATTAAATCGAATATTTGAATATCTGATTATCCAAAAATATATTTGAATTTAATTATATTTTTGAATTTAGAGATCATATTCATAAAAATTTTAAAATTTTTAATTATAACAAACAATAAATTATAAAATATAATAAGATTTATATCTATAAAAAATTAGTTTTGAATATAACAAACATTAAATTATTAAAAAATATTCATAAAAATTTTAATATTTTGATTTTTTGATAAATCCAAAACTTAAAATATTATAATTTATATTTATTTAATCTAAAAAACTTAACATAGAATCAAATATTTAATCTAAAAATAAAAATTAAATTAAATCAAACAGATCAAATATTTTAAAACATCTCTACCCCAAACCTAATTTTTAGAATAAAAAATTTGACTCCATAAAATTAGATCAAACTCTATCGATTTGGATTTTTTACCCATAGCATATCAAACTCTAAGGTGTTTTTTAAGAAGAAAAATCTTCCAACAGTACGGACGATGTATAAAAATATTCGGTCCGATTAATTTATCAAAAATTTAAATATTTAATTTAATTTTTAAGATTTTGAATTTTAAATTTGATAAGAATTATATTATTTTAAGTTTTAGGTTGTATAAAAATCTAAAATTTTTAAATTTTATAAATATAAATCTCATTATTTTTAGCAATGTGATATGCGTTATATCCAAAAATTTAAAAATCAAAATATATAATTTAAATAATTAAATATTTTTTTTATGATTAAATATAAATTATTATTTTATTAATTTATAATTATTAATATTTATTTTTTAAATCGAATCTAATTTATGTCCGAAAATTAACACCCCTTACCCTCGGTGTACCCATAATTGTTGTTTGTTGTTTTGAAAGCTACGCCTGGTTCTGGAACATCTCCTTGAAGACAACGCATAAAATCAATTACTAACGCGGAAACTGAAATGATTCGGTCCATACATATGTTTAGGGTTTCCAGGACTTTATTCCTTTTTAATCTAGCATATACTTTATATCATAACAAAACAATTAATTAATTAATTGAAAATTATGAACTTAAAAATCAATATTTTCATTGCATTTAAGACTCGAAGATTCCAAAGTTAAATACCAATTTTTATTTAGTTTTAAAATGTTAAATAAGCGTCTAAATTATATTTTTTTAATTACATATTTAAATTATTTTTAGATTAAATAGGTGTTTAATGTTTTATTATGTAATCTATTTAAAATTTTCTGTTAATTCTCACCGTTAAAAGACATATGTCATCTTTTAGAAATTTTAAAATTATATTCAAAATAAATAAAATTAATAAAACGAAATAAAAATAAAAATATATTCTAAAAATTTTAAATATTTTCAAAATGATCCCTAAAATTCATAAACCTTCAAATTAGACCACTCCCGCCAATATTACCGGCAATGAAAGGAAAAACACTTCTTACACCAACCAACCCACACGTCATTTGTCGTTCTACCATTGTTAAATATGAATCGTTTGAAGGAACCATTCAATAATTTGGATGTTTCGTGTTTTGTCGGTCGATTTCCGACGATAGAATGGTGAGAAAATGATCATGAATTTTCGGTGACCTCTGTAGTGGACAATGACGTGAGTCGTGACAATCGGTGACGAAATTAGCTTAAATCAAGATTTAGATTTTTGGGAGTTGAGAATTTTAAAATTTAAGGTTCTTTTGTAAAATCTAAAAAAGTTAGAGAGTTTTTATAAATTAAATAATATTATTTATTTTAATATAATTTTAAAATTTTCAAGAGATGACACGTGTCCTTTTAACGGTAAGAATTAACAAAAAAATCTTAAATATGTTACGAAATAAAATGATAGATACCTACTTGACCCCAAAAATAATTTATACACCTAACTGAAAAAAATATAATTTAAAAATTTATTTAACAATTAAAACTTTTATTTCTTTTTAACTTCATATCGTAAACCGTTAGTTATAAATGACCCTTTATCACTCCGTTAATCTCTACGTGGTCTTTCACCAAACAAAGTCATACCATTGAAAGAGGAAATGATACCTAGACACTGACTAAGTCCATTGTTAACCTCTGGATCACCGTCCTAATCCCTCCCTGCGCAGATATGAAACTGAAACCTCATTGCCCTCAAGCGGAAGATCGTAAAATCTCGCATCTTTGGGATCTCTCTTCTCATATTGAAACTCTTCTTGCATTGATCACATCTCGAATGGTTGAGAAGATATCTCCGATTTAGTACTTAGGCTTAGTTTGGGGTTGTGTTTAATAAGCTTGGTTTGGGATGGAGTTTTTGCAAACCAAGGTTTTGTAACAAACCAAGGTTTCAAAAGTCAAAATTAAGGGTAAATAAATAATTTACGGTGGAAAAGCTTTTATCATTTTTAAGTGTTTTTGGTTGCTTGTGCGTTTAAAACGAGATTTTTACTCAAAAGCACTTCTATAAGAACTCACAAACAAGGCCTTAGATGTTAGTTAATTCGATTAGACTGTTTAGATAGATCGAATTAGACGATTCAATTGAGTTTTAAGATTAAATTATAATAAATGAGTATTATAGATAAAAATATGATAAAATAGGTTAAAATATACCTTTAATTTACTAAATAAGCTTGTATTAATTAAATTACAAAGCTTAAATCATTTTCTTATGTAACTAATTTTGTTCTCTAATATTTTATCTTAAAATTTTTGCAGCTAAACACTCTTTTCCTCACTGAAATCTTCGAATAATCATTTTCGTTTCTTAATCTTTTAATTCAAAATGAATTTTCTATTAATTTTTATTAAAATCTTATTTATTTTACTTTATTTTCATAAGTAAAACCGTCCAATTAAAAGGAATGTCAACTTTTAGAGGTAAGCTTCGTTTTCTCTTCTAATAAAAGGTTCTTTACTAAAAATTTTAATTTATTAATCCTTTACAAATATTTTGTATTGTGTTTTGATGATTTAATTATGATATTTTGATTAAATCAAAGTTGATGAAAACTCGTAACGATTCTGTTTTTCTATGGTATTAATGGTTATAGATTATGATTTTGTTGTATAATAATATTAAAAGATTGATTTTAATATGTAAATTCTAAAACTAATTGAATGCTTAATTCTCTATGTTGGTAAGGAGTTGTGCATGTTTAATGTATACCAAAGGTATATAATTTTGGGGAGTATTGTATTGTAACACCCTCGGATCCGGGTGAGACATTTGGGTCTCAAGCTCAACCCAAACCCAAACTCAAAATTTTAATTCAATTCCAAGATCAAAACAAGATCCATTGGCCAAATATAATAAAAAATTCGATAATAAGACATAGATTCAAAGTTCAAAAGTAGTTAGAAGCTCCAAATTAAAACAAATACATTCAATCAAAAAGGTGTTAGGAGCTCCAAATATAAAACAAATACATTCAATCAAAATAAAAATAGTTTATAAAGTTACACAACTTAAATAGGTCTTAGAATACATAGCCCATTTATCTAAGTCGTGTACTCCTCTACAAGATCGATGCTGAAACTTACTAAAGATGGTGCTCCACGAACTAGCCTTAACCTAATACCCTACGCACGGAAAACAAAGAAATCTGAAACGATGAGCTACTGAAAGCACATTGGCTATACTTCTGCACAACTATGATTCGTGCAATTCATGATTAAAAGCATGGAGCAAGATTATGATGAATAAGAACATGTGACGCTACCAAAATTGCCTAAACACATGGTATTATGCATGACAAGATCATAGCAATGTTACATGACATTCTTAAGCAATTAAAACACAAGTATACCATAAATGAGTGTGTCTAAAGTTACTAAGCCTCGGACTTCATACTCTCTCATACTTTGGGCGTATCTGGAGTCACTAAACATCGAACCTCATATGTAATACCCCAAAAATCGGGTTAATAAAATAACTTGAATAAATTGTAGATTAAATCGAATCATGTGTATTTGGATAAAAAAATTAATTAAGGGATCAAATTGAATTAAATAATAAAGAGGATGGTTGCATGGCAAATGTTAAAATTTCCTAGGCTTCCCTTTTGTAATAATCCAAGTCTAGGCATTTAAAGAGGGGCAAAATAGACATTGCATATGATTAATGAAGATGAAAGTTATCATATTCTTTCCCTCGTTCCCAAATTCACGTTAGAAACAAATTAGAAGGGAGAAAAGAGTTTTTGTGAGAGAGTTGGGAAAAAGCTAATGGAAAAGGCTAAGAGCTTTGCATGAGAGGAAAAATCGACCAAGGAATCACATCCGATTAACTTGGTAAGCTTCTTCTTCCCTTAACCGAAAAATTTGGGGTTTAAGCAATGAGATTTTTTTGTATGATCATATGAAGCTATTGTGTTGAAATGGATTGTTAGAAGCCTAATCTAGAGTTAGAATTGATTTGGGTTTTTGTTATCAAAACATGAAGAAATAGGTTAGGGAAACTTGAATTTGGGGATTCTTGTAAGTGCTACATATGTATTATTGATTTGTTAAGTTGCTGTAAAATGAGTTTTTAAGTGTTGATTTTATAATTGAATTTCTGGAAATTCATGTAAATTAGTTGAGGATTAGGAAATTAAGTGTATGGAAGGCAAGTTAGCTAAATTGCCTAAAAAATGCTATTTCGGGTAGCACTTTTGAGAAAATTCCCTAGGACGAGATTGAAGGACTTTGGATCTGAAATTTTAAATCATGATACTCCTATATACCTAGTTTAAGTGAAAATTTACGGAACCTCAATTCGAGTTCGGTAGAAAAAGTTATAAGCCTATCCGTAGGGCTATCCGAGCAGTCCCGATTCTGGACGTGTCTGATTCGGACGAAATCTAGTACTGATCGGCCATGAAATAAAATGTGAGGTTAATTTATCCTTGTATAGGATTCTCTTATCTTTCCAAAGAGGTATAATAGGCTGAAATCGGATATGAGAGCTAGGAGATATAACCAATTCTTTAAAGGATAGCAAAATTGTCTTTAGAGAAGAAATGAGAATATTTGCATTTGTTAAGTATGCAATTGTTTAAATTAAGTAATTTGGATATGTCTTAATGAATTACTATATAATTATGGTCTGATAGAGAATCCAAGAGAGGAGAATATCGAATAAGAGGAAAGGATTGAGCAAGCAAGAAAAAGAGGCAAAGGAATCGCGATCTACAATCCTTGAGTTGCTTGGAGACATAGTGAGTGTGGTAAACCTTAGGGTTAGGATCCACCTTTTTTTATTTGATTTGATTTGTTATGTAACCAGACTAATAAAATAATTGGTAATACGGGAAGGAGGATTAAATGTTAACGATTTGTTTGATGCCATGTTTGAGTGCTAGATGTTAGGCTAACTTAAAACATTTGCTTAGCTCGGAAATGACGAGGTAAGTATTGACACGCGGCTACGGATGTCAAGTATGCTATACATGTATAAGACATATTTATGTTAGCATAACATATGTCTGGTTTGATAGCATGATAATTGCTTTTGGTTTGAAATTATGATATATGTTGGCATGAAGGCTTATGAATGATGCTTTGTTGATAACATGATATGTATGCATATATGTTCACACGATATATAAATATGTTTGATAATAGCATGTTGAATGCTTTTGTTGGTAGCATGTTATGAACGCATGCTTTTGTAATATGACAATTGGGTAATATGAATTGAACATGAGTAAATTAATAACGAAATCCTTATCGAGCCTTGGTCTATAGTTGATCATAGATAGTACGACATGCCTAAGGTCTGAGCTCATTTGTTAGTACTTCGGTACTTCTGTTTAGTACTTCGGTACTTCTGTCGGTACTATGGGTATCTTTGTTTGGTGGTTAGTCACTATTTGTAGATACTGTGGGTATCTTTTGTTAGTGCTTTCGTGGCACTTTTGTTAGTACCTTTGTGGTACTTCTGTTGATTCACTTACCTAGTCTAACTATACCAAGGAAACCATCCAAAACCAATTTGAAAGTTAAGACATAAATTACAAAAACCATCTATAAATGAGTTGCTTGTGAAGCATTTAATATATGTTGCCATTAGGCATTTGATTATATGTTGCCATTAGGCATTTGATTATTTGTTGTCATTAAGCATTTGATATATGTTGCCATTAGACATTTGATTATTTGTTGCCATTGAACATTTGATATATGTTGCCATTAGGCATTTGATTATATGTTGCCATTGAGCATTCATTTATAAGTTGCTAATGAGCATTAGAATATGAAATTGTAAATGAGCATCTGGTTTGTGAATTTAGCTTGTATGCTATTGTTATGAAAAATATAAATTATGACAAGCATGATGAATAGGATACATGATAAGCATGATATAAGATGTTTACATCGTTATGTGAAACTGATTGGTTGCTTATTGAAGCATGTTATTTTGTTTTGATTAATGTCTAATTTGGTTAGACTTAGGGCTGTCTCACTAAGTACTTCGTAAGTACTTACCACCGTTTGTTTCCTCCTTCCCAAAACAACAGGTAATCGAGCAAAGGAGATAGATCGAGATTGATCGTGAGCAAGGACATCAAGCAAGCCAAATTATAGTATTTTGAACTTTTGTAACTCCTAGCTTATTCTGGCATAAGAAGCATGCTTAGGATAGCTTTTGCATTTTGAGACTTGGCCCATGATTTAGATATGTATGCATTGTTAATAGAGCTCTTGGTTTGTAAGCCATATGGCTCGGTATTTATGATAGGCTAGCCTTATATCATTTGGAGACTGGCCTATGGTATGTTTATGTTGATTTTGTATTATGCACGTAACATGTAAGTAATGGACTCGGCATATAAGACATAGAATAGAGTAGGATAACATGTGAATCCTTAAAACCATACCATGGATAATTTAGTTATATAGTGAAATGCATGACATAAGGATAAATAAATTGTTAGATGACATATGGTGGTATGAATGGCCATTTGATTAGAAATAATAGGTATGATATATTGGAAGTACATGAACATTAATTTAGTAATGGCTTGACCAAAGGATAGAAATGGTAAGTGATCATTGTTGCCTATCATGTTCAATTGCCCCTTAGGGTTTAGGGATGGCTTAAGACCACATAAATGGTCTTTTGGTTAGTGTTTAAGTGTCTTAGAAGTGATAAACCTGCCACTTCGAGCAGGGGTATCGATACCATTCTCATGGGTATCGATACCCTTTGTGAAGGCCCCTTTGGTCTGGTACCTGGTTCGATGCCAGGCCTTCCAGTAGCATAATAGAATCGATGCCGGTATCGATGCTAAGCTTGGCAGTAAGCTTCCTGGTTTGATACCATTATCGAACCAGGCCACCACCCATGGTCAACGGTCAACATAGTTGACCAGGGTATCGAACTATGGTTTGATACCCCTATTCTGATACACCATAAGGGTGTTCCGATACCCCTTGACATTTTGAGCTCATCCATTTGAACTAAGTTAGAATTCGAAGAATGAAATCATGTATTAGGAGTTCCATTGGGAAAATGAAATAAATTTAAGATCGACTAATGAGTATAATAAATTTGGAAAATATTTAAATTGATCCCAATTTTAATATGCATAATATGGATTTGAGGTTTGTAAAACATTCGAATTGTCGTACAAATGATTGAAAAGTTTTAAATTGGCCCCATTTTAGTGTATATAACATGTAGTTTAATTATAATATCTTGAAATAGGTATAACCTTCGCTTTATTTATAAGTTTAGAATCCGGTCGACGCCCCCGTCTCCTAACCCAGGGCGAGGGTGTCACATCACAGCCTCATATACCTCGAGTTTATCCGTAGTTACCAAGAATCGGACCTCACACTCTCACATAAAAGTGGTCTGGAGTCACTAAGCATCAGAAGCCACTCTTGGGTATCTGAATCCCGTACTAACATTCCCGTAGTCATATTCGATCAACATTATATGTACAAGTAATAATCACATGATCATAAATCATCACAAGTCACCTCAAGCATTTAGACCATATTTGTAATTCCCCAATAATAGGCCTAGAAGTTAGTGAATCAATTTTGCCAATATAGCCTAGTTTAGGATTAAATACTAAAAAAATAGTTTTAACTCAAAATAAATTATGAAAACATATCCTAAAATCTTTATTTAATATATATTTTACTTTGGCCAACTTAATTTCAAAAATTAACCTTTAATCCCAAAGATTTTGAAATTAGTGACTATTTTGTAAAGAATTGAAAACTTGAGGATAATTTTATAAACTAAGCCAAAAATTTGAATATTTAAGGAGCTTTGATCTAATCCTAACCCTAGTTATTTTAAGCCTTCAAAGGGCCTATTTTAATGACCCTTAACCCATAATTTTAATTAAATAACCTAAATACTAAATATTAATCCTAAAAACATATTTTATATCAAAATATAAACCTAGTTTCTTATAATTTCAAATTCTTCTCTTCTTGGAAGCCACTTCATCATATTTTCAAAGGTAAACATCAATCTTTTCAATAAAAATTCATTTGATTAATTCTTTATATTTTTCTTCTTCATAATATTTTCGCTTTTCTTCGTTTTTTCTTATTTTTAAACCTTGGAAGGAGATTGGATCAATTTTGGAGGTGAACATTATTCAAAATCTGAAACTTAAAGTTATTTAATGAAATTCCTAGATTTTTGGATGATCATAACAATTTTTAAAGTCTTGAATCAATAAAATAGGTTTTCTTGATAAAAATTTCATTGTTTTTTATTTTTGTTCAAGGGTTTTACATGAATGTTTTTGATGCCTAAATACATGAATCATAAAGTGTTTAGATTTAATTAAGATGGTTTTTAAGTATCTAATCCCGGACCTAAGGTTTAGGTGGTATTTGGAGAGGTTTGTGGTGAGTTTCGATTAGATTTTATGGTGTTTTTAGGGGCTCCATGTATTGGTACGACTTGAGGAATGTTTGGGTGTGTTATAATTCACTAAACCCTCTGGTTTTGATGCTTGAATTAGTTCAATAGGTAAAAGAACAAGTTTGAGGGAGATCAGAAAGCTGAATTGCGTTTGAGGGAGACTTGTCGAGCAAGTTTTGGTAATCGGTGAGTGGATTATAAGGGCTGCCAGTTCGGCAGAGTTTTAAATGTGTTTTTAAAGGTTTGAGGTATAGGCAAGGTGTGAGAAACCTACCTATACTCCAAAGTAAATTTAAAGTATTGCTTTCTTAAAGGTTCTCATATTATGTCGTGTTTTACTATGTGTTTTAGTCATACTCATATTGTGTTGTACATATGTGAATATACATGTGTTTTTAATGCTCATGAGATGTTTTTACAAAAGTTTTTATATACATATTATGCTCCCATGATTTATTTTAAAAACATAAAAAGTAGTTTTTACCAGTTTATGCATTTGATGCATGTGTTAGTGGGATGCATATGCTTACATATTATTTTAACTGGAAAACTTGAGCATTAATTTTGGTTTTGTGTTGGATATTAAAGATGATGGTAACTTGGATAAGTTGATCGATCAATAGGATGTTCAGTGCACTTTATATTACAAAATTCATACGTAAATTCCTTAGTGATGCATTAGAGTTATTGCTTGAATTGTGGTATATGTGTTGTATTACATTTAAACGTAGCTTATCCTGGAAGCTAAGGTGGGAAACATGATTGGATTTAATTCATTCGTGTGCATGAGTTTAGCTCGTTCGTGGTATGAGTAGGTGATAGAGCCGTCGTACGTAATATGGTGATGGTATAGTCTCATACGTGGTATGACTTGGCATTTATGTCTTCATGCGAGTTTCCGTTTATCCAAACGGTTAAAAGTGAGTTTAACTGGTTCACTAATATTCCAACACGAGAAAAACACTAGTGTAAAGTAATTATTTTTTTTAGTGCAAATTGAATTGTATGTGTTTTGATATTCAACTCAAATAATTTATAAGTTTTGCTATGTGTAACATGTAAGACTTGGTTTTTCTTACAAAGCATGTAATTTCAAAAATGTATTTTTGAAAGGTTTTGTAGCTTAAGAGTCATGATCATTTACACTTGTTGATCTTTTTCATATAGTGGCATTGATGATCACGAACATTGTTTTTACTTAGAGCATGACTTGTTTTAAAATAGATTTTGGTATATTATGAGCTGCATTACAAGGTGTTTTGAAATATGTTTTTATTCACTCATTAAGCTTATATTGACCCTCTCATTTACCTTGCAATGTAGAGTATTTAATGTGGAGGCAGCAAAAAGGAAGCAAGGATCCATGTAATCACTAAGTGAAAGCTCAAGTATATCTTTATAACATTAGTAGTAATGAGAGAGTAATGGGGATGAGTTTATAATACAGTGAACATTGTCTATGATATGGAAACTTGAAATAATTGCATGCTATATATATTGATGATATTCAATGTTGATTTTTCTTGAATGAAAGCTTAATGTAGGAATGTTTTGAAAGTCATGAACCTTATGTTGAAATTAGGTTATGATGCCTTTAGTCAGGATGATATGTTTTTATTAGTCGAGATAATGTTAACCTTGTGACCTAGAATTGAATTGTCTATTGGTATTCCTTTAGTTATAATAAAAGTTATATGGAAGTTTGATTCTTCATATCCCTATGTGTGCATTTGAGTGTTATTGATAATGAAGCATGACTATTTATAAGTTGAATCTATGATGTGGTTATTTATGTTGGAATGCATATAGAAATAACCGTTTAATTTTTAGGATTGTTTATTTAGGCAAGTCTCCGAATTAGCCTCGATATTCCCCATGTAGCTCATTCGAGTCGGGTGGTGTCTAAACTGGATCGAGAGGGTTACAATATTACTCTGTTTAAGTCAAATGCATAATCAAAATTTCCATTTCTCAGTTTTAATATTTGTTTTAGGCCTAAAGGGACCTACAAAGGCTATTAATAAAACTTATTAACCCTCTGAAATCAAATCCTAAAACTTAGACAGATTGGTTTGTGCATATCAGTATGCCTATATAGGTATCGATACTCCTCTATCCGGTATCGGTACTCCTCCATCGAGTACCGATACCCAAAACCTATTCGAACACTTGGATTGTTTTTCCTCACGCCCGTACCGATACACATATTTGGCATATCAAAACCCAGTACCGGTACGAGGGCCACCCGTACCAATATTCAACATCAATAAAATGGTGGTACCGATACACACCTGCCTATTGGTACCCGAAAACGATTTTGGAATTACTCAATATGAAGAGGTATCAATACATGGGGTGGCTGTATCGGTACACCCTACCTAAAATCCCTAATTTCTGTATCATGGGTACCTATACAATTACTTCATGTATCGGTATTGAAACCCAAATTTCTAGGTCTAGAGCTCGAAATACACCTCTTTGCTTGTCAAGATTCACCCAAACTCACCCAAAATCATCATATAAGATATCCAATATTTTCCAATCAATTTCAACAAACCATAAGCTCAAATTCGGATTTTGCCATTAGCAATAATAAGCTACCAACCAGGTGCAGTTCAAAGATTTTGAGGTCCCTATGCAATTTATTAAAATGTGGCACTTAGAAGTAATTGTTCGTAATCCTCACTAGTTCTAAAAATATAGCTCTTAGAAAAATTATTCTTTTTAGAGGTCCTGTATGGTCATTTATATTGTGGCTTTCTAGAACCTCACTGATTACACAGAAATAATAGTAATAAAAAAATAACATTCTATAATCAATTGTCAAATTTAGGAAATTTTGGAAACAATTATGATGTTTTATCAATTATAACTCATATTTCTTAAGAGTATTTTTAAAACTTTTATAATTAATTTCGAGATTAACATTATCTAATGAATGTAGTTTATTAAAACTCTGGGTCCCTATTTTTTAGGGGACCTGCGCAGTCGCTCCTATTGTATCGCTCCCACAACTACTAAAACTTCCAAACCCCTTCAAGCTTTGTTCTTCCTCTTCCTTTGATTCTTTGAGGATTCTTCCAAGGATTTCACTATAAAAAAGGATTAGTAAAGATTACCACAATGTTGCAAGAGGTAGGATGGTGTTATTATATATTAAAACACTAAGATTGGAGCCTCTCAAACCCAATTTTTATCCTCCTCCTTCAACCCTCACTAAAGCCTTTTCTTCCACCATGTAAGCCCATTTTTACCTCAAGATATAGATCTCCTCAAGCTTAAAAACTTTTCCTTCACCACCCAAACGAGATTCCAAACTCCAATGATCAAAACTCCACCTTTGGTGCTAAAGTTTTAAGAGGAAGGGGTTGGGAGAAAGATGAAGAAAACATGGAGATGGTGATGTTAAAATTTTTTGTAATTGACAAAAAATTAAACCCCTCTTTCACCCCTCATTTTCATCCTAAGCCTAAAACCCAAACTACCCTTGGCTATTTCCCAACCCCAAGCCTAAACCTTAGTAACCCAACAAGACCCCTAAGGTCAAAAAGATCCAAATACGAGACCCAAGCCTCGATTTAGACCCGACCCTTTGATTCGGTAAAATACGGGTTATTTTATGTATGCTTTACTCCCTATATACACAAGTTATAATTGTGGATTTAGACTTATAAGTATTTTAATATGCTTAATTATGGGGTTAAGGCTTGAAATGCATGCTTAGGTATAAAGCATTCTAATAAGGGTGTTTGCTTGATTTATCATTGTTGATAGTTGGTCTAACATGTCGGGATGTGCTTGATTTGCTGCCTTTTATATTTTATGATGTTTAAGTAAAGTTTAAGCTTGAAAACAATGAGTCAAAGTTTAATATGTTTTACCTAAATGTCATTACAAGCATTGTCATATTGATATTGATCCACAAAGATCAATACGTAGGCTTTAAGATGAATCGATTTGGGATTTTTGTGCTTGGGTATAGGTAGTTGCATAATGGTGCATCCCTTAGGGAAAATTACATTGCTTTTGGAAAACAAGTTTGAGTATCGATACACACCTTTGTATTCTAAATATTATACCAATATGCGGGGTATTGTACCTATACGCGATTAGGTACTAAAATCTAAGCTTTGAAACGAAAGCTTAAGGTGTAACGTCCCAAATTTAGGCCTAGAAGTTTAGAGGTCAAGTGGACTGATTTTTCGGTTTAGCCTAGTTCGAGATTAAATATTTAAAAAAGTGATTTTTTAATCAAAATAAATTATGGAAAAATATCCTAAAATTATTATTTAATATATACTTTATTTAGGTAAACACAATTTTGAAAAGTGACCCTTGAATCCCTATGATTTTGAAATTAGTGACTATTTTGTAAAAAGTGAAAACTTGAGGAAAATTTTATAAACTAAGCAAAATTTGATATAATCCCAATCCTAATTGATCTAGGTTTTCCAAGAGCCTATATAAATAACCTTTAATCCCTTGTTTTAACCTAATTAATCAAAATTCCTTAATTTTAATCAAAAACCAAAAAATTCACTTTTTAAAAATATCCCTTCTTTAAATTTCGGTTTCTTGTTCTTCAAGGCAGCCTCTTCATCACATTTTCAAGGTAAATATCCATTCTTTTTAATAAAATTTCGTTGGTTTATTTTTCTATGTTTTTTTTCATCAAAATCTTGTCGTTTTTCTACAGGTTTTCTAATTTTTAAATCTTTGAAGGGGTGAGATTAATTTTGGAGTTGAGAATCATTAAAACCTCTAAAATCTAAAGTTCTTTAATTAATTTTCTAAGTTCTTGGCTGATTGAAATGATCTTTAAAATCTTGAATCAATAAAATCGGTTTTCTTGATAAAAATTCCATTATTTTTATGATTTTCGTTCAAGGGTTTTACATGGTTGTTTTCGATGCCTAAATACATGAATATTGAAGTGTTTAGATGTAATTAAGATGAATTTAAACTATATAATCCCGGACCTAAGGTTTAGGTGGCGTTTGTAGAGATTTTCGATGAGTTTCGATTAAGTTTTATGGTATTTTTAGGGGCTGCCATATATTAGTCCGACTTGAGGGATGTTTGGGTGTGTTTTAATACACTAAAGCCTCTAGTTTTTATGCTTGAAGTAGGTCAAGAGGTAGAGGAACAAGTTTGAGGGAGATCGAAAAGCCAAATCACATTTTCGGGTGACTTGTCGAGCAAGTTTTAGCAAATTGGTGAGTGAATTATGAGGGTTACCAATTTGGCATGGTTTTAAATATTTTTCAAAGGTTTGAGGGTGTAGGGAAGATGTGAAAAACCTCTCTATACTCGAAAGTAAGTTTTAAGTATTTCTTTCTTAAAGGTTCTCATATTATGCCGTGTTTTTACTATGTTATTTGTCATGCTCTTATTGTGTTGTGCATATGTGATTATGCATGTATATAAATTTTTATGAGATTGTTTTTAAAGAGATTTTATATGTATTCGATGTTCCCACGGTTTGGTTTTGAAAAATAAGATAAGAGTACTTTTATCGGTTTTTGCAAGTAATGCGTAAAAAGTGGGATACATGTAATTTAAATTCTATTTTGAATTAAGTTTTGAGCATTTATTTTTGATAATATATTATCTAGTTAAGTGATGAACCTTATTGGATAAGTTGGTCGATCAATAGGGTCTAGAGTGCACTATAAACATTCAAAAAGTCATACCTGTATAAATTCCTTGTGTGTTGCATTTTGCCTTTTATTCTAATGTTATATGATGGGAGTGAAACTGTCACATACGGGTTGATCGGATTGGTACTATCACCAGACACCAAGGTGAGATAATTCATGTTGAGAGTGGTATCAACATGCGCATGCTCTGGGAGTGGTACTAACATACGGTTGCCCGTTTATCCTAACGATTTGGAGTGGTACAAATCGGATCACTAGCACCAATATATGTTTTTAATTTTTAAAAGTAAGTGTCATGATTTTTACTTGATTGCATATGATATTAATAATGCGAGGTTTTATGCATTGGTATGCATATGATTTTAGCATTGCTATATTGTAGCATGTAAGACTTGAGCTTTGTGCATTGAGATGCACGTTTAAGCCTTGCTATATGAGTAGCATGTAAGACTTGTGTTTTAGCTTTTCAAGCAAGTGATTTCAAAATGGTTTTTACTAAAATTTAATGATGGCATTGTTAGCCATGATTTGATGACACTTACTGAGTTTTAAAAATGGCTTTGTTAGCCATGTGTGTTTTGTTTCATAAAAAGCATGACATGTTTTTAAATTGATTAAATTGGTTTAATATGGGCTGCATTGCAAGGTGTTTTTATACTTGTTTTTATTCACTCATTAAGCTTAGGCTTACCTTCTCATATTTAGGTTGAATTGCATCTAGATAATATGCCATGATATGTGCTTAAAGCGTTTTTATGTGAATTTACACATAGAGAATGTTATGAAACCTCTAGAGGATGGAAATAGTCCCTAAACTTTGAAGATGAATTTAAATGACTTATAGATATTATTTTAAGTAAAAAATTTACGTTCGAGCATGAAATTATACTTAATAAATATTGATAACCTCAATTTCACAATCAGGGTATAAAATTCAAGAAATTATGATTTGGTCCCTAAAACTTATTCAATTAAATTAAGACTTGTTTCTCTTTAGTTTCCACTACAATTAAACTCAGTCCTTACATGAACATGTAGGAACTAATTAAAACATTTATAAAAGATAAAATTTTAATTTCTAGGGTTGTTTATCGAGTAAATCTCCAGATTAGCCTCGGTATTTCCCCGTGTAGCTCGTTCGAGTCGGGTGACGTCTAGACCGGGTCAAGGGGGTTACATTTGGTGGTATCAGAGTTTAGATTTACGAAACCTTTTGGGATTATTTGTTTGGTTGATATGTTTTAATGTTAATTTATATTTAAATGTTGCTTATGCACGATGAATGTTTAAAATTTTTTATGTTATTGTATGAGATATACGATGTTTTGCTATATGTGAATGATTTGGGTTGCTATATGTGACTGATTTGGGTTTGCTATTTATGTAGTTGTTGATAAAGCATGATATGCTAGGGTGTTTGCAAGCATGATTAATTTTGATGTGTTAAGATGTTGCCATATGAATCGTTGTTTGTAAGCATGATGGAATCTTGTTGCATGGTTATATGAAACTTGCTAATCATGTTTACCACCTTGATGCAAATATTTTTGCATGTTAAAATTATCTTTCTATTTTATTGTGCTTGATATGTGACTAAAAAGAAAGCTAAAACTTGGTAATAGAGGAGTTGTGGAGATAAGAAAGTGTAGACATGTTTGTGTAGTGATTTATTTATGGTGTTGTGATATCTGATTTTGATTCAACTTTGTCCTCGATCGAGTTTGAGTGTAAAGTGGTTCTGAATCAGTTTAAAGTGAGAATTCGTTATGCTGGTGAGTAGTAGGTGACTACATCACCGATGGAGCCTTTGGGAGTTTCAAAGTGTTTTGTGTGTTTCAAAGTGTTTTGTGTGAAAGGTGAATTGAATGTGTTGAAAATGTTCGGATTATGGTGTGGGTATGTACTTTTGAGTGCTAAGTTTCTATGGTTTGGAATATTGAAGAGGTAGAAAGTTAAAGTTTCAGAGTTGAGGATGTTGTTTGTGAGTATCGACAACAATCATGCATAGTATAAGATCACTTATATGCATATACATTAGACATCTTAGGACATGCATGCATTCTTGAGCATAACATTAGATTGCATTTGCATGCACTTACATAGGCATCTAGGGTGACATACAGGATTCATGCATACATTGTCCATATTTGCAAACGTTTCCCTCTTGATAATGGAAGATGTGTTGAGGTTGGTTCTTTAGGGAAAATTTAAAGGTTTATAAAGGTGCTTGGAAGATACTCTTGTTGGTTTTGAGCCTATTGTCTAAAGGGTCGAGTTACTATTCTGGTTGGAAAGTAATCTTTAGATATGGATTGGTTAGTTGAGTTTAGAGCTATGGATGGTTGAATATGGGATAAGTGCCTTGAGTTTGATGTTGGTGAAGCGCAAGGCTGAGTTTCGCAAGGATTATTCAGCGAAAGTATAGTTTGAGTAAGAGGTGTTATGTTATCGTTATGTTTGGTGGAAGTAATACTTAGTGTTTTCTGTTTGGTATGGTTCATAAAGTATTTAGGTCAAGGGTGTAGCTGATCTATTATTTTGTTTTGGAAAGCGTTGGTTGGGTTTTTGGAAAAGAAATAGTTATTTTAGAAAAAGAGTTGAGGTGATGAAGGATGCATAACGAACTTGTGTGGATCTTGCAAGGTGATGGTTATGTCGTTTGACTTAGGTTTTGCATGTTTGTGTTCATAAAAAGTTGCGTCAGGTTTTGCTTGGGTATAATCAGGTTATTGTGGAGGTTTTGGATGTAATCCTTGGATATCTCTATATGGACAAGTTGTGTGATAAGGAACGTTGGGTAGTTTAAAACCATTATTGGTCAGACAATCTTTTGAGTTTGTTTTATCGTCAAGAAGTATTGCGAGGGTTTGTGTTGTTAAGTTTTCTTTTTACAGTTAATTGTCTTCTGTATGATTGTTGCTTAACATTAAGAAGGATGTTAAGGTTAGTGGAAGGAAAAGTAGCATTAAGCTTGGCTAGGTTAAAGATGGCACAAGTTTGAGCTTAGAAGAGTCTAAGTTGGAAGAGGGTTTGTTGAATTTGGTTACGTGTTATGTGAAGTTCCCCTTAAGAAGTTATTTTTGGGAAAGGTTGTGTTTGGTGCACTCTAGTTGATAACGATGCGTTGCCGAGATGGTTTTTTATGAGCTAGTCTTTAGATGAAACCTATTCTTTTGGATAGCGATGATGTTATGTACTATCATAAAAGGGACGGAAATGTTTTATGTTGCATGATGTGTTGAATATGAGTTGCTTGGTGTGACTTGGGTTGCTTAAGGGTTATTTCTCGACAGGTGTCGATTTAGTGGTGTAAGTTAAGAGTATTGTGAAGTCAAGAAAAGTGTTGGCACGGTTAAGTTTATCGAAGTGTGTTGGTCTAGTGATAGAGTAGTAGGTGAGACTTTTCATGGATAAAATGTTCTGAGGTAAGTTGCTATTGGATGTTTGGTGGAGTCTGATGCGTGTAATAAAAGCGTAATCTGTGCAAGTGTACACGTCAAGTAATAAAGTGATAAGTATTTATCAAGTATCGTTCTCCATAGGGATTGGTTTACTTAATATGCCTTCTTGTCCTCTTCTTGCTTTTGTAAAGGAAAGTAAAAACACAATTGATGAGATTTGAATTAAACTAATAACTAAAATAACTAAAGATAAGTAGAGGGAGGTCGAATATTGAGAAAGAGGGAAGGATCCAGTTGTGTCATATAGTAGAGTTGATTGATCTGCTTCTGTCCAATATAATGTCACCACACTGCCTCGGCAGCACTTTAGTTTACTACCATCGGCAGCGATAGTGTTCTCTGTCGCGGCAATATCTTGCACTTAGGCAGAGTATACCAAAGTTCGGCAAAGTATCCTTTGATGCCTTCGCTTATATCTAAGTCGAAGTACTGTTATCGATCAATCCTTGATGATACCCGTTGGCGTGAATCAATTTGTAATCAACAACCAATCCCACACTTATATTAGCCGCTGAAACATCTTAACCTATCCCTAGATTAAAGTTAGTGTTACCTAACACCGTTCTTATTCATTTCATGAATCTAACTCTCTCGATATTAGATAAATAGATTGCTTACAAACTTCTCTCTCGAGCTTGGATGCAAGTATGGAGAACAAAGAATAAGAAAACCTTGATACTTTTATTATATTGAACAAGAAGCGAGATACAATCTTCCCTTGCTATCGTTGACAACCTTCACCTAACCCTAAGATAGTTTAGAATATAATGGACGAAAGAAACACAAAGGTTCTTAGGGTTAAGCTCTCTCAATTTCGGCTCCTCTAGTATATTGGACGGCTCATATATTTATAGTCTTGACCTAGGGTAACTTTTCCTAAGTAGAATATAACTTGGAGAAGGGAATAAGTTATAAAAATATAATATTTCCAAGTTTGATTCTATCTAGAAAACTAATCTCACGTGGCCTTTGACTTGTCTTTTTCTTATGCTAATCTGCTCTGATCCAAACGCTTGAAGTCCAAAATTATTCAGCTCCTTTTTCTACTTTCAATCGCTCACAACATCAGCGCTGGAGTTCTACTGCCGCGGCGTTGGCTCTGTCTTGGCATTATTGCTGCCTCGGCAGGTATTTTCTGCAATTGCACAAAAGGTGCTAAAAAGCCTGTTTTTCTTACATATTTCATCATTATAAGCTGTTGCAGCAAAATATCAGTTATTGGACATTAAGTATATGCATCAGCTTGGATTATTGTACATTGAATGCATAATTTTTATGAAAAGGAGTAGTAAATAATAGCCTTTTAGGCACTTATCATACCCCCAAACTCGAACTATTGCTTGTCTTCAAGCAATGCAAATCATCAAATTGCCAAACCTTATTCTCCCTTGGTCTTACTTTTCCATCTATTCTTCGCACCATAGCCAAGTCTATTCCTTAGTTTTAACCTCTAGTCTACTCAAGGATTTTACCCAACAACAAGCTATAAGATTATGTGAGTGTGTGGGTTTTTATGGACAAGGTTGATTAAAGGCTTTCTTAGAAAAACTCTAAGTTCAAGACAAGTAGAATTTGTTTTAGTGTTCTCTTCTTAAAACAACAAAGCTTGAGCTAATTTCGGGCACCTCAAAGCATGTGTTTTCTATTTCCTTCTTTTTCTTTTTGATAACTATTTAGCATACTAGAACAATTTCGAGTACCTCTAGCATGAAGAAGAGTATTACTAGAGCTGGTGATAGGCACCTCTAGTCACTTTTCCAAAGATTTTAAGTCCTTATCACCTAAGTTTATTAAAAGAATTCCTAAATCAAATAAGTCCCAAAAGTGTTTATTTTGATTTTAACCCTATAGCAAGCTTCTAAGTTTATTCCTTAAGTATTCTAAGGTTATCCCTTCAAAACAGAACCTAGACATGGTAAGGAGAAAGATTTCTGTAGCCTTAAAAGAATAAACTAAGGCAATGCTGATGTAGGGCAGTGCAAAAGTAAAGACAAAATTCAAGTAAAGGCAGGTATATGGCAAAAAGTTTTCAATTAAGGCATAGAATTTACTTTCCTTTTTTCTAGTAATGTCACGGCAGTAAGCTGCCTCGGTAGTGCACTCATTCCCCCCAAACTCAAACTGAGCATTATCCTCAATGCTCAAAACACATAGTAAATGAAAACATTGATAAATAAAGAAAAGGCAGTGAATTAATCAGATTCTAAATAGCTGATGGGATCAACTGTTCTCCTTGGTTTTCCTATCAATGCTTTAAGTCTGGACCCTTTTCCAGGTGATTGTTATAATTTTGCTTGTCGGGGCGGCTGCACTCTTTTGGGTGTTGGCTTCTGCCTTGGGGCAGTAACTTCCTCGCCTTCTTCTTCGTCATCACTGAGTTGCATAATGTCGGTCCCTCCTGCTGCCTCGGCGTCTGGTATTCCTTGTTGGGCATGCAATAAGTTTTGATGGACATACTCATCTATCTCCCTATAGAGACTATCCCTCGAGAAACTGCCCATTGGGATGGGGCATTTCGTGGGCGAGTTGAAGACAGCTCGCCTCTTTGATGGTCGTCTGCTTGTGGATGAGGCTGCGACAGAGCCTGCTGGTCTAGATGGTCCGACAGCATTGAACTGTTGTGGTGGCCTTGTGGGGCAGAAGGGTCTCGGCCCTGGGGTAGGGGTTGTTTCTGTGTAAGGTACGGCGGTGACGAACATATTGGTGGGAAATTCCGGAAACTGCATCCCTTGGGTTAGGAAATTCTGGATCATCATATTTGCGAGAGTGTCGTTGAAATCCCTCTGGTACTCCATGTATCTTTGTTGGCGAATGTCCATATTTGCCATCCTCTGTAGAATCTCCTGGTTTGGATCTACTACGATAGCGGCTTGGGCAGTGCTAGGTGCTTCTACCGTGTACTGCCCTCCGGCAGTGAAGTCGGCAGTGAATTATTGTGGTGTTGCCTGCATCGGGTCTGCATGGGTGATCTGCATGATCTTGTGATAGAATTCCCTTATCTAGCCTTGCTTCAGAGATGTGTATTCATTTGTTTCTTCTATGGGGACACCTGCAGCAATACATAAACTAGAGATTAAAGAAGGGAAATATAAAGGACCGCGTTCTTTCTTACCCCATTCATAGATTTCTCTCAAAATAATTTCTCCAACATCAATTATCCTCTTGTTGATGATTGATTGGATGAGCATCAATCTTTTTCTATCGACCGTGCTGTTGTGAGAGGTAGGCATGAGGCGTCTCTTGGCAAATGTGCACCAAAGCTTGGCTTCGGGTTTGAGGCTGAGCCTTGTTACACAACCCCTTTGGGCACCGGTTTCTCATGGAGTGTTGTCATAACAAAGTTCGTCCTTGATTGCTTTGTAATCCTCATTAGTGGCTTTTCATAAAATTCGCCATGTTCATCACGTATGGAGACAAGGCCGTAGTGCTGGTTGATTGCCTCGGCATCAAGCTTCACTGGCTTTCCCCGTCAGTATACGAATAACGTGTCTTTACTCGGCCAATGTGCATAGAATTCTCTTACTATAGTGGCATTGGCTTGGGGAGGTTGGAGGCAAAAGATCTCCCAATCTTGATTCTTGATCTTGTCAAACAAGAATTGGTCGATGCCATAGTTGTCTTCGTTGAGGTGCTGGAATCCTTGTTCTTCCCATAGCTACCGTGTAGCAAAAGACCTGTTGAATCGTTCTGCCACGATGGTACGGGAAAAGCGTTTGTATGCTGACATGGATGCTTGATGAAGAATTTTTGGAGATTGTCTTTGGAAAGGTTCTGAAGATATCAAGAATGTTGGTGAGTAGGCAAAGAGTTTTGAGAGCAAGATTATCAAAGAAATAGAGAGATAGCAAGATTGTAATAATGAATAGTTCAAAACAAGGAGGCTGTTTATATAGGCTTTGGCCTTATGACCGTTTGAATCAACTAGTCGTTTTATAGCCGTTAACCTTTACTACCGTTGTAATAGTGACTACCACGGCAGAATTCTCGGTAGATAGACATTACACTATTTCTACTTGTTGGGACTACTACGGCTTTGACACTGTACACTACTGCAGCAACAACCTTCCTACTGTGGACTATTTCTCTATTGTTCTTGCTTTGTGTTCCTAAATAAAAACAATAAACATATAATTATGAAAGATACAAAAATAAATAACCTAAAAAAATAAAACGAAATAAATAAAATAAAAAAATCATAACTAAATTAATCCTAAAATAATATTACAATGAGAGAAGGGAAGAGTTTAAGTTACTGGGGGAATGCATACAAATGTATCTCCCAATTTGTCCTTCTCTTTGTGGCCAGAATGATGTTTCTGCAATTGTTGGTCATCTTTATTTTCTGCCTCCACTTTAATCTGTTTGCCGAATAATCTGTCGATCATGCTACCAAGGCAGGTGTTTTTGTGGCATCTATTGTGTTGAGGGCTTTGTACTCTTCTGATCATCATATTTCTTTAGATTGTGCAATGCATTGAGTTTGACTTGTTGGTCATTGACCCTCATAGTCAACTCTCTATTTTCCACATCAATTAATGTACGTCTAGTAGCAAGGAAAGGTTTTCCAAGGATGATCGGTGCTTTATCGTCTTCTTCACAATCGAGGATAAGAAAGTCAGCCGAAAATATAAATTTATCGACTCTTACCAGTATATCCTCGATTTTTCCTTCAAGGTACACATATGATCGATCCGTAAGTTAGAGTTGCACTGTTGTAGGTTTTGCCCTTCCTATTCCAAGCTTATAGAAAACTGATTTGGGCATCAAGTTGATGCTGGCTCCTAGGTCACATAGTGTCTTTCCTTCATAGTTGTTTCCAATCGCACAAGGTATGGTGAAACAACCAGGATCTTTTAATTTGGATGACATACGATTATGCAGCATTGCCATGCATCCTTCAGTAGCTGCCACTATCTCAAACTCACCAAGACTCCTTCTTTTAGACACAACGTCTTTTAAGAATTTAGCATAGTTGGACATTTGTTCAATAGCCTCAACTAATGGCAAGTTGATGTGAACTTGCTTAAGAATGTCCAGGAATTTTCTGAACTGATGGTCCTGTTTTTGTTGTTTCAACCTTTGTGGAAAAGGTGGTGGTGGTCTCATCTCTTCCAGGGTCTCCTTGGTTTGAAATTTAATGACTGGAATGACTGGTTCTTTTGCTGTCGCGGCAGGTTGAGTATGTACTGTTGGTTCTTCTGTCGGGGCAGTGCTTTCTTCAGGAACACGATCAGCATCAAAGTTATCTTTATGTTGTCTTTCTGGTTGGACTTTTTCTACTGGTTACCCTATATTTTCTTTCAGATGTAGGCCGCTTCTGGTTATGATTGCTTTACATTATTCCTGGCCTATTACCTTAGCAACTTTAGTATTGCTAGGTAGTCCTCTCTGTGGTCTAGTGTTTTGTCTTTGAGCAAATTGACCAACTTGGGTTTCTAGAGTTTTTATGGCAGCCTCCTCGTTTTGCAGCCTCATCTCAGTTCTGTTCATGAAGTCATCAGTTCTCTTCATGAAACTGCTATTCTCTGTCATGTATGATTCTATTTTCATCATGAAAGTCTTTAGAGAATTTTCCAGTGAATTCATGGGCTGCTGCTGTTGTATCTGCTGTTGCGGCATTGACTGTTGGCCTTGCTGCTGTAGCAGATATTACATTTGTTGCTAAAAACTAGGGGTTTGATTGATTGGATTTAAGGCATTGTTAGGATTACTCCATGAAAAGTTTGGATATCTTTTCCATGAGGGGTTATAGGTGATGGACATCATATTATTATTCTTATTTTAGTTTCCAACGTATAGGCTAGATTCTTCATCTTGTATACAATTGGATGAATCTATAGTCTTAACCTCATGTGTGTTTTGTTGTGCTTGCATATTCTGAACCATCTTGGTTAAAGATGCCAATTGAGCTGCCACTAAGTTGGATGTTTCAATTTCATTGATTGTGGCATGGCGTCTTACTCCTCCTCGACTAGATGTGGGAAATTAGAAATCGTTCATTGCGAGTTTGTTCAGGATTTCAATAGCTTCTGCAGGGGCTCTATCTAGCAATGTCCCATCGGCAGAAACGTCTAACATCATCCTTGCAGAGGCATTATTAGCATTATAGAACATTGATACTTGTGTCCACAAGGGAAAACGATGTAGAGGGCATCTATTTAATAATTCTTTGTAACGCTCCTATGCCTCGTACATTGGCTCATCATCATCCTGCCGAAAAGAGGTGATTTCATTACAAATCCGATCATATAAATTTATAGGGTTAAAACGCGTAATGAATTCTCGACAAAGTTCATCCCAAGTTCCTATAGATCCTGTTGGGATTCCATTTAACCATGTCTTCGCCCTATCCCTCAGTGAATAAGGGAACAATTTCAGTCTTAATATGTCTTCATGTACTCCTTGAATTTTGAATGAATTGCACACTTCCATGAAAGACTTAAGATGTTGCCTAGCATCTTCAGTTGCAGACCCACTAAACTGTCCAATAGTGTTTAACATGTTGAACATGACCGGTTTGAGTTCAAAGTGGGTTGCTTCTATTTCTGGTATGACCACTCCAGGGTTCAGTCCATTCAGATCTTCCACCAGGAAATCTCTAACAGTTCTCTACTGCGACGGTAATGGTTGCGGCAGTGGCTGCTGCGGCAATGGTGGTTGTTGAATTCCTCCATGGCCTGTAGGTAAATTTTAAGTTGCTGGTGGGTTTGCCATAGCTGCTTGAATCCTTCTTCTCAGTCTTAAGTATGTACGTTCGATTTCAGGATTGAGTTCGTATAAAAGACTACTTGGGTTGGCTCTCGTCATACACCAAAAACAAACCTAAATTAAAAATAACCTAATAAAAATAAAAATAAATAAATAGTTAAATAAAACAAGAAGATTAAAGAAGACAAAATTTAGTTTTTATCCCCGACAACGACGCCAAAAACTTGATGCGTGTAATAAAAGTACAATCTGTGCAAGCGTACACGTCAAGTAATAAAGTGATATGTATTTATCAAGTATCGTTCTCCACAGGGATTGATGTACTTAATATGCCTTCTTGTCCTCTTCTTGCTTCTGTAAAGGAAAGTAAAAACACAATTGATGAGATTTGAATTAAACTAATAACTAAAATAACTAAAGATAAGTAGAGGGAGGTCGAATATTGAGAAAGAGTGAAGGATCTAGTTGTGTCATATAGTAGAGTTGACTGATCTGCTTCTGTCAAATATAAGGTCACCACACTGCCTCGGCAGCACTACAGTTTACTACCCTCGGCAGCGATAGTGTTCTATGCCACGGAAATATCTTGCTCTTGGGCAGAATCAACCAAAGTTCGACAAAGTGTCATTTGATGCCTTCGCTTATATCTAAGTCGAAGTACTATTGTCGATCAGTCCTTGATGATACCTAGGGGTGTTCAAACGGTCGGTTCGATTAACCGACCGAACCGAACTTCAAAAATTTCATTAACCGAAATTTTTTTCGTATTAACCGTTAACTGAACCGAAAAAAGTTCAAAAATTTTTAACCGAACCGAAAAAAGTTTGGTTAATCCGACCGGTTAAATCGATTAACCGAATTTTTTTAAAAAAATGGATAAATTACACAAATGGTCATTAAACTATGTTAAAATAATTTTTTAGGCACGAAACTTTCAAAAATTATAAAAAACCCATTAGACTTATCGAATTATTACATTGATTCATCATACATTATAAATTATTGATAAATATTAAAAAATTTAATAATTATTTTTTTAATTTAATAAATTTAATTATTATTTTATGCTAATTTTATAAAATTTAATGACTATTTTATAATTTTTACAAATTTAATGACTAAAAATAAATATATAAAAAATATATAATATATAAAAATTTCGGTTAATTCGATTAATTAACCGATTTCGAACTGAATTAACCGATAACCGAAATTCCAAAAAATCATTAACCGTTAACTGATCCAATCTAAAATTAATCGACCGGTTAACCGAAAAAATTTCGGTTCGGTCGGTTAATTCAGTTAATCGAAATTTTGAACACCCCTAATGATACTCATCGGCGTGAATCAATTTGTAATCAACAACCAATCCCACACTTCTATTAGCCGCTAAAACATCTAAACCTATCCCTAGATTAGAGTTAGTGTTACCTAACACCATTCTTATTCCTTTCGTGAATCTAACTCTCTCGATATTAGATAAATGGATTGCTTACAAACTTCTCTCTCGAGTTTGGATGCAAGTATAGAGAACAAAGAATAAGAAAACCTTGATACTTTTATTATATTGAACAAGAAGCGAGATACAATCTTCCCTTGCTATCGTCGACAACTTTCATCTAACCCTAAGATAGTTTAGAACATAATGGACGAAAGAAACACAAAGGTTCTTAGGGTTAAGCTCTCTCAATTTCGGCTCCTCTAGTACATTGGACGGCTCATATATTTATAGTCTTGACCTAGGGTAACTTTTCCTAAGTAGAATATAACTTGGAGTAGAGAACAAGTCATAAAAATATAATATTTCCAAGTTTGATTCTATCTAGAAAACTAATCCCACATGGCCTTTGAATTGTCTTTTTCTTGTGCTAATTTGCTCCGATCCAAACACTTGATTCTATCTAGAAAACTAATCCCATAGTAAAATATCAGTTATTTGGGCATTAAGTATATGCATTAGCTTGAATTGTTGTACATTGAGTGTATAATGCTTATGAAAAGGAGTAGTAAATAATAGCCTTTGAGGCACTTATCAGAGTCACGTGTGCAGGATACAATTCAGGTTGTGTTGATTGGTTTTAGTTGTGGTGTTGGTTGTCTTTTATGTGTATGTGGCACGTGGTTGTGTTGTATGATGTTATAAGTTTGAATGGTATCTTGATCAAAGTTTGTGGTAGTCTTTTTCTATGTATTTGGAAGTAAGGAGTTGTTAAAGGAGTTTGAAAGCGGTTGTTGTTTGATGGACTTGTTTTGGATGTTGATGAGCTGAAAGTGAATGATTGTTTTGTTGGTAAATTGAGCTTGAGGGCCAGTATTCTTTGAGAATGTTGTTGTCGTCGTAAGTATTAGAGTAGAGGTGTGTGAACAAATCTCCGTAAATTCTATGGCGTGGTTTCTTGATAGTTAAAAGAAAGTGTTTTCTTTGAGAACGGTTGGAGTTGTTGAGCAGTATGCTTTAATGTAGTAAGGTTTTGAGACAGATAATGGGTTTCCAATTGTGTTTATAAGTGTTCTCTCGTTAATAGATATGTAGCCGGTATGAGTGAGTTATCTAGGTATGGAAAAGTATGTTAAGATGTTGTGACATGAATCTTTAGGGTTCTTGGTAAGGATGTTGTCGTTGATAGAGTTGCTTATAATTGTGTTTAGAATTTTTGTGATATAGTGGTACTGTTTAAGGTTTCTATTGGTAGAAATTGTTATGTGTTATTGTGGTGAGCAAAACTCGGTGGAAAGTTTTGATTATTGCCTTGCATTTTTGAATATGTTTAAGAAAGTTAAGCTTATTAGTGGAAGTGAGAAGTTGTTGTAGTTTATCGAGAGTTTGTTGCCAACCTTAAGTAAGGAGTCTTTAGGCCGTTGGGAAAAGAAAAATGGTTTTGCTTTTAGCTTGAGGGTGCACTGAGTGTCGAAATAAACTATTGTGTTTATGTGAATTGTTGCAAGTTGTGATGACGGGTGTTGTAAGTATGAGACTGAATCTTTTCTGTATGAGATGTATGATGAGATCTTAATTTTGGTAGCAAAGTTCCTTGTGACAAAGTGAACATGTGGACCGGAAAGTTTTAAGTGATATCTTGGTGTTTGGAAAGTCACGTGAGATTGAAAGGAAATTGTGAAGAGCAGTTTTCTTACCATTTTTTACGGTAAAAATTTCGAGGACGAAATTTCTTAAGCAGGGTAGAGTTGTAACACCCCAAATTTGGGCCTATAAGTTTAGAGGTCTAGTGGATCGGTTTTGTCGGTTTAGCTAGTTCAGGAATAAATACTTAAAAATTGATTTTTTAATCAAAATAAATTATGAAAAAATATGCTAAAATCATTATTTAATATATATTTGACTTAGGTAAACACAATTTTGAAAATTGACCCTTGAATCCCTATAATTTTGAAATTAGTGACTATTTCATAAAAAGTGAAAACTTGAGGATAATTTTATAAACTAAGCAAAATTTGATATAATCTCAATCCTAGTTGATCTGGGTTTTCCAAGAGCCTATATAAACAACCTTTAATCCCTTGTTTTAACCTAAGTAATCAAAATTCCTTAATTTTGATCAAAAACCCAAAAATTCACTTTTTAAAATATCCCTTCTTTAAATTTCGGTTTCTTGTTCTTCAAGGCAGCATCTTCATCATATTTTCAAGGTAAATATCCATTCTTTTTAATAAAATTTCGTTGGTTTATTTTTCTATGTTTTTTTTCATCAAAATCTTGTCGTTTTTCTACGGGTTTTCTAATTTTTGAAACCTTTGAAGGGGTGAGATCAATTTTGGAGTTGAGAATCATTAAAACCTCTAAAATCTAAAGTTATTTAATGAATTTTCTAAGTTCTTGTCTGATTGAAATAATCTTTAAAGTCTTGAATCAATGAAATCGGTTTTCTTGATAAAAATTCCATTGTTTTTATGATTTTCGTTCAAGGGTTTTACATGGTTGTTTCTGATGCCTAAATACATGAATATTGAAGTGTTTAGATGTAATTAAGATGTAAACTATATAATCCCGGACCTAAGGTTTAGGTGGCGTTTGTAGAGGTTTTCGATGAGTTTCGATTAAGTTTTATGGTATTTTTAGGGGTTGCCATGTATTGGTCCGACTTGAGAGATGTTTGGGTGTGTTTTAATACACTAAAACCTCTAGTTTTTATGCTTGAAGTAAGTCAAGAGGTAGAGGAACAAGTTTAAGGGAGATCGAAAAGCCAAATCACATTTTCGGGTGACTTGTCGAGCAAGTTTTGACAATTTGGTCAGTGGATTATGAGGGTTGCCAATTTGGCATGGTTTTAAATATTTTTCAAAGGTTTAAGGGTGTAGGGAAGGTGTGAAAAAACTCCCTATACTCGGAAGTAAGTTTTAATTATTTCTTTCTTAAAGGTTCTCATATTATGCCGTGTTTTTACTATGTTATTTGTCATGCTCTTATTGTGTTGTGCATATGTGATTATGTATGTATATAAATGCTCATGAGATTTTTTTTAAAGAAATTTTATATGCATTCGATGTTCCCACGGCTTTATTTTGAAAAATAAGAGAAAAATGATTTTATCGATTTTTGCAAGTGATGCGTAAAAAGTGGGATACATGTGATTTGTATTCTATTTTGAATTAAGTTTTGAGCATTTATTTTTGATAATATATTGTCTAGTTAAGTGATGAACCTTATGGGATAATTTGATCAATCAATTGGATCTAGAGTGCACTATAAACATTCAAAAAGTTGTACCTGTATAAATTCCTTGTGTGTTGCATTTTGCCTTTTATTCTAATGCTATGTGATAGGAGTGAACTGTCACATACAGGTTGATCGGAGTGGTACTGTCACCAGACACCAAGGTGAGATAATTCATGTTGAGAGTGGTATCAACATACGCATGCTCTGGGATTGGTACTAACATGCGGTATATAATTCATGTTGAGAGTGGTATCAACATGCGCATGCTCTAGGAGTGGTACTAATATGTGGTTACCCGTTTATCCTAACGATTTGGAGTGGTACAAATCGGATCACTAGCACCGATATATGTTTTTAATTTTTAAAAGTAAGTGTCATGATTTTTACTTGATTGCATATGGTATTATGCATGCGAGGTTTTATGCATTGGTATGCATATGATTTTAGCATTGCTATGTTGTAGCATGTAAGACTTGAGCTTTGTGCATTGAGATTCACGTTTAAGCATTGATATATGAGTAACATATAAGACTTGTGTTTTAGCTTTTCAAGCAAGTGATTTCAAAATGGTTTTTACTAAAATTTAACGATGGCATTGTTAGCCATGGTTTGATGACACTTACTGAGTTTTAAAAATGGTTTTGTTAGCCATGTGTGTTTTATTTTATAAAGAGCATGACATGTTTTTTAAATTGATTAAATTGGTTTAATATGGTTGCATTGCAAGGTGTTTTTATACTTATTTTTATTCACTCACTAAGCTTATGCTTACCCTCTCATTTACCTTGCAATGCAGAGTAAATAAAGTTGAGGCAGCAAAGAGAAGCAAGGATCTGATAACCGCCAAGTGAAAGCTCAAGTATATCTTTATAATAATAGTGGTAATGAGAGAGCAATGGAAATGGGTTACCATGTTAAGAATATTATTATATTGATTAGACTTCTAGTAATCGTATGCTTATACATGTGTAATGTTTATCTATATTGATATTAGCTTTATGACTTTGACTTGAATTGTCCATTGATATTCCTTTAGTTATAATATAGTTATTTTGAAGTTTGATTCTTTATATCCCTAAGTGTGAATTTGAGTGTTGTTAATACTGAAGCATGACTACTTATGAGTTGGATCTATAATGTTGCTATTTAGGTTGAATTGCATCTAGATAATATGTCATGATATGTGCTTAAAGCGTTTTTAGGTGAATTTGCATATAGAGAATGTCATGAAACCTCTAGAGGATAGAAATAGTCCCTAAACTTTGAGCATGTAATTAAATGACTTGTAGATATTATTTTAAATAAAAAATTTACGTTCAAGCATGAAATATACTTAATAAATATTGATAACCTTAATTTCACAATAAGGGTATAAAATTCTAAAAATTATGATTTGGTCCCTAAAACTTTTTCGATTAAATTAGGACTCATTTCTCTTTAGTTTCCGCTGCAATTGAACTCGGTCCTTACATGAACATGTAGGATCTAATTAAAGCATTTAGAAATGATAAAATTTTAATTTCTAGGTTGTTTATCGGGGTGAATCTCCAATTAGCCTCGGTATTCTCCATGTAGCTCGTTCGAGTCGGTGGCGTCTAGACCGGATCGAGGGGTTACATATGGAATCGGTATGAGGTATAATTTTATCGATACGAGGTTACTTGAGGCACATTATCAATATAAGTGTGATAAATATTTTTACATGGACCGTTATTTCCGTTAATTGCCTGCAAAAGTTTGTTTTTCTATGCAATTTACTTTCTTGTTTATTTTATGCTTAGTTAAGTGATGTAATGAATTCCGTTTGTGATAAAATTTCATATACAAGCATGAAACTTTATTAAATAATGGTAACTTCAAATTATTAATTCAATTAAAACGTTCATAAATTTAAATTCAATCCCTTTAATGTTATTTCATATATTTGCTTGGCCAATTGGATTTGTTTGTTCAATGTTACCTTTTCATTGTTTCTCAATGATGATTAGAGATTAATAAACACCTAGATAAGTTTATAAAAAGAAAAAATATATCGTATAAGGTTATTATTTCCAGTTTGCTTCAACAAACCTAATATATTGTCCTTAGCTTGATTTCCGACTAAGCCAAGTTAAGAGGTTCTACTATTTATATCAGAGCTATGTTACGAAAGATGGGATATTATTGATGTTCGGTTATATGATGTTATAAATGTATAATGATTGAATTGCATGTATTATGATTGATATGTCCTGTTAGGGGAGAAATTATATCATGGGTCAGTTTCACCACGTCATCCATGGGACCGACCAATGATAATCATCCACCTCATTATTTTTTAATTTTTAAAGTGAAGATTCACCTGGAAAAAAAAATATGACATAGAAAAGTTGATGAAGTGGGTAGTTATCATTGGTCGGTCCATGGACACGTGGTGGAACTGACCCATGATATAATTTTTCCATGTTAGGGTATTGTTTGTAGATACACTGCCTTATTACTACATATACAAAATGGTTTGATTTTAAATGTAAGTCTTGGATCCTTGTTTAAGGTTGACCTGCGTTTTATTCTAATATTCATCATGTCTTTAATACAGTATGTATTTTTTTTCTTTATGTCACTAAAGAGAGAATTGAGGTCTAGTGTGACTATTGTGACACTACAAGAAAATACTTTTAGTGACTTTGAAAATAGTCACAAAAAGTATTAAATTTGGTCACTAAAATTTACAGTGATTATTTTTTTGATTCGTCACCAGTCATCACTAATAACTCCGTCGCTATTATATTATTGACAATTCTTATACAATATTTCGTCACAGTTAATTATATTTTTGTACTTATACTTTTTGACACAAATGATTATTAATAATGACTAAAATTTAGACAATAATATTATTTTTATTAGTGACAAATATTTTGTTACAAATACATATTTAAATAGTATCAAAATATGTTGTCACTCTCAATATTTAAAAAATAAGGCATAAAGATAGTTTTAACCCTCAATGTTTAGAATTTTTATCATTTTGGCCCTCATTCTTTTTCTGAGATAAATTTGATCCTTAACCTATGTCTTTTTTACAAATGTCTTATTTTTTTAACTAACATAATGACTATGTTGTTAAAAACTTAACAATGGTAACATATGATAATATATATTAAATGATATGACATCTAAGCTATCAAATACATACACGTGAAGTATAATTTATTCTAATATAAAATATAAAACAATTAAAATTCAAATAAAATATTAAAAAATAATTAAATCTAAAACAAAATGATACTAGAAATTCTCAACCCTAACTACAATAGAATGAAAATCCTATCGAAAAATATGAACACAGTCCGAAAATGAAGAGTTTTATAAAAATTGCTATCGATGAATCAAATGTAATAGATTTTGATACTAATCAATTGGGCTTTTGTTATTTTAGTTTAGAATTTAGATATTTTAGTGTTTAATATAAATTTAAAGGTTTAGGGTTTTGATTTATAGTTTAATATTTAAATTTAAATTTAAAAGTAATAAATTTGAGGTTTTAGGTTCTGAGTTTTAATTAAATTTTCAAAAAAATTATAAAAAATACAGAGTAGTAAATTTATTCAAGGTTTAATAGCCAAAATATTTTAGATTTAATTAAATCTTAATATTTTATTTAAATTTTAATTATTTTATTTTTTATATTGGAATAAAATTATATTCTATATGTACGTATTTAATATGTTAGGTGTCATATCATTTAAAATATATTATCACATGTTTACTATATGTCATTATCATTAAATTTTTAACGGTGAGGTCATCATGTTAGTTAAAAAATGAGATATTTATTAAAAAGACTTAGGTTAAGGGATAAATTTATCCCAAATAAAAAATGAGAGCCCAAATGATAAAAACTATAAACATTAAGAGTTAAATTTATCTTTATGCCAAAAATAATTATATTTTTATTTGTAATTATTGTATTTATGCCTTAAAACTAATCATTAGTTGTCCTTGAAATTTAATAGAGATTTTATATTTTTAATTCACCAACCTTTAACCTTTCCTTTGGTTACTAAAATTTTATTATAGACGATGTAGCACATTCATTAAGTCAATCTTTTAATAAATAAATGCAATGCATGGCTTCAAGGAAGAGGGATCGAACCTAGAACCTTTAGGACGTGAGTGCAATACTTATTCACTAGGCTAGACAAAAAATTAATATTATTTCAAAAATAAAATAATATTTAGGTTAAATTATAATGGACATTAATTTAATTATGTTTTTATAATTTCTTATACAAAGTTAGAAGAAACTATTTAGATTTTTTAAGAAAAAACTAATTATAATAAAAAAATTCAAATTTTTCTCAAAATAATTTTTTATTTTATATTATGCTAAAATATTATTCTTTGAATTTAAATTAGGTCACTTTAAGTTTCTATACTTTTTAAATTTTGGCATTACAATCTTAACACGAAAGGTAATCTATAAATATGTTAATTAAATTTTTTAGCCAATTTATTATACATAAATTGCTTATTTAATTTTTTTTATTTGATCATTTTTAGTCCTTATAATGTATTCATATTATTGATGTCCTGTTAGAATTATAATATAAATTCTAAAATTTGAAAAATATAGGGATTAAAATTGATCAAAATAGATTGACTAAACACATAATAGAGATTACAATAACTAGTTTACCTTTTCACAATCTAGTTGATAATAACTTTATTTATTTTTAATTATAAAATATATTTATTATCGTGACAATATCTAATTTGACATTACTCTTAATTTTTATTAGTGACAAAATTTATCACAAAAAAAATAAGTGAAACAATTTCATTGTCATAACAAATCTTAAATAATAGTGATCACTTAACATATCGATACTATTGTGTGTCAAAGTTTTAGTGACAATAAATTTTGTGTAACAATTATAGTATTTTAGTGAGATTTTTTTGTGAAAAAAGTAATCATCAAAATTACTACTATTACAGTGATCAAATAAAAGTTCGTCATAATTATTTTATATTAGTAGTGTCATACAAAAAAATTATCACAAAAATAATAATTAATGATTAAATTATTCTTTATCACTATCAATTTGTCACTAAAAACATATATTATTGTAGTGTGAAGGAAAAAAAGTTAAAAGGGACATTATTCCACCTGAGGGTTTTGTACCTCCTCTTAGGGGTGAGCAAAACTCGACTCGAATCGAAAAAATCGATTTTTTTTTTCAATTTTGAGTTATTCGAGTTGAGTTGTTCGAGTTATTCGAGTCGAATTGAATAACTCAAAAAAATTTCGATTTCGAGTCGAGTTCAAATTTTCAAAGTTCGAGTTACTCGAAAAATTGAAAAATCGAAAATTTCCAGGGTCTAATTATACATTTAGTCCCTGTAGCTTTATTTTCAGTTTTATTTCAGTCCTATCTTTTTTTTTTATTATTTTTACCTTTTAATTTTCATTTATTCACAATATGATCACTTTCCATATTTATTTTTTATTTTATTTAATATGATTTTTATTTATATTATTTAAATTATTTTATATTTTTTAATTTATGTATTTATATTATTTTATTTTATTTATTATTATTTTTATCTCGTTTTGGTCTTTTATAAATAAGAAAACGACATAGTCATACCTAAGGTATATGATGATGATACTACTACTACTAATAATAATAATAATAATAATAATTTAAAATCTTATTTATATATATAAAAAATAATATAAAAAAATATGTATGTGGATATAAAGATAGAGTCATTTAAATTAGAATCAAAATGTACAATAATATTATAAATAGTGCAATTAAAATTTATACATAAACTCGAAAAATCGAATCGACTCGAACTCGCAAAAACCGACTCGAATCGAAAAAAATTCAAAAAGAGTTCAAATCATAAAATATGTTGGCTCAACTCGAATAACTCACAATTTTTTGAATCGACTCGATTTGACTCGACTCGTCCGAATGTTGACCCCTACCTCCTCTACCTAATCCATCTATTAGAGTGGAGCATGTACCACTTGTATCACTGGGCCCAACGATAAGTTTGATATGGCATGTTTGATCCAGATGATAACTGAAGTATTCTAGGCTACGATGATTGGAGTACATGTGTCTGCACCAACACTAATTGTTAACCTTGATCATCATTAAAATATTTTTGTGGCCTGGTTAGAGTCGAGTTTAGAGGGCTAACGCTAAAAGCGTTTAAAAAGTTGTTCACTAGTAATTGAGGATTTTGGATCAGATATAAAATAATGTACACATAAGTTAGGATGTGTGGAATCATTGTTGTAGGGTGATATATATAGTTGGTGGACCATTGTGATTGAGCGTATGACACTAAGTGATATGATTTGGGAGTTTTTTAAGGTTTTCTTTAGGTATAAGTATCTGGAAGTTCATTATCTCAATGACCGAAAAAAGAGTTTATAGCCTTAGTACAAAACGACATGCTAATATTTAAGTTTGAGATACAATTTGTAAGGTTGGACTTGGGCTTTATTTGTATGAACTTTGAGAATTTTGAGTATGAGTGTATGTTCTAGTATTGTGTGACTCGTTCTTCCCTGGAGTTTATATACTAATGTTGTGTGAACTGGCCTCACTCCTATGTTAATGTAGTTAGTACACTTGGACCTTGTGTTTCAGTTGTTGTTTGATGATGTTATGCATGTGTTTAGGCGATTTGAGTAACACAACGTATTTTTCTTGATTACTTTATCATCATGTTAGTTACATGTTTATGATCTACATGAAGCATGGTAGAGTATAGGTGTATTCACTGAGCTTTTGAGCTCAATGTTTTGAATCGTTATTTTCTTACGCAGGATTTAGAATTCAAGGAGTTTATCGAAGTAAGATTCTCAGTATATTGATGTTATCAAGAGTACAATACTTAGGTTTGTCGGATAATATATTCACAGGAACCTTGATTTATGTTTGTAATTGTTTTTGAATTATTATTCATGTTGAATATTTCAATTAACTTATTTTATTATGTGGTTTCTAATATAAACGGTTTTAATATTTTGTGTTAACTCTTTTACAAATATTTTTAACTTACGAAAAGGTGCATGATTTCGACTAATTTTAGATAAAAGATTTATGAATGTATTTGTACTTGTGGCTCAATTTAACATCAAGTTTAAAGCGTTATAGAAATTCCATAAATTGAAGCAAGAGCTTGAACACACCGAATTAGGGCTAGGATCGTCTTGGATATTTTCAGGGTCTTGAGTGAGAATTTAAAAATAAAACATACAGATCAAAAATACATTTCACTATTTAAATTATTAATTTAAAATTTCATAAATTAATCATAAAAAACACGATTAAACTTTTTTTAAAAAAAAATATGAAAACTATTTTTTATAAATCTAAAAATATGGTGCCAACTTGTTTATTATTAGAAATATGATACTTTCTACATTGAAAGTGAAGTTTAAGGCAAAAGAATTCGATTCTAAACAATAATCGTATTCTTTGATTAAAAATATTGAAGTCAGAGTTAAGAGAATCTGACATTGATAAGAGTTTTACATCAAAGTCGGAGCCTTCTAGAGTTATCTTTAATTTTTCATTTGAATTATTAAAGTTATTGTTCAATGTCAAAACACTAGAATTATAAAGAGTTCTGTTTCGTATTTGAGCTGTTGTTGCTTGGTATACTTTGAAGAATCGTATTAGTCTCTTTTAATTTTTAAAATTATTTGACTTTTCTATTCTTACCTTTTAATTAATTTTCAACTTTTCATCTGAATTTTTAATTATTTTATAATTAAAATAATATGTTAAAAGAGTTTAATATAATTTTTAATATTTTTTCCTCAAACATGGCAACACCAAAATCATTTTCAAAAATATTATTGTTTCTATAGAAATTAAATAAAAAATAATGTCAATTTTGTTTCTTAAAATCAATCTTTAATTATATTATTCTTTATTTTTAAAAAAAAGATTGAATTAATTCTTTCTCATCCTCAATATAATACCATTTAGTTAAAAACAGATACTTCACGTTATAAATATTTTAAGTTAAAAAATAGAAAATAATTGTTTCTTTTATAAAATTAACTTATTTAAAATAAATATTTATTCTTCTTCTAATTTGTTTTCTATATAATAATTTTCTTTAAAAAATTTATTATTTAATAAATAAAAAAGCAACGGTTTTTTCACGGTGATAACAAAAACAACACAAAAATAAAGACATGAATTTTGAAGCATATATCTTTCAAACGAGAAATTATATCATAAGTCCGGTTCATCACGTCGGTCATGGTCCCATCCAATTATAATGACCCATTTCAACACTATTTTTTAATTCATTTTTTTCAATTCATTTTGAAAATATAATTTCTGAAAATTATATTAATGACATAGCTCATTAGTGATGAAATGAGTAATTTTTATTAATTAAAAAACACGACTAACATGGTGAATCAGACCTATAATATAATCTCTCCTTCCAAACACACCCAAAAGTCATGGAGGATTATTTCAACGGTTTGGAGGTTTCCTAGATTACCGGTGGATGAATCGGTTTCATTTGAGCATTTTTGGGCTAAGTTGAAGGGTTGCTTTTGTTTTTATTTTTTTAAAAATTTAAAATTATAATTCAAAATACGTTAAGTAATTAAATTAAAGTTTTCAGGCGAGTAAAACTCGTCTTGACTAAAAAAAAATTGAATAACTTGATTCGGATCAAGATGAAAATATTTGATTCGTTTTGACGCGACTCGAAATTTCATAAACTTGAATTGACTCGAATTTTTTAAATAAAATTCAAGTTATAAAATAGAAATTTGAATAACTCGAATAACTCAAAAATTTTAGTAATTTAAGGATTTATTTTTAAATTCGAGACAAGTATCTTAATTTTTTATGATATATATTTTAACATTTAAAAATATAAAAAAAATATTATCACATACAAAAAAAAATATATATATATATATATACATATATATATAATTAGAGAAAATTGTTTAAATTGAAATAAAATCATACTATAATATAATAAATAATTATAATTAAATATTTATAGGAACTCAAAAACTCAACTCGACTCTAATTTTTTAAATTCAACTCAAATAAAAAAATCAAATAAAATTTGAGTTATAAAATATGACTCGTTAACTCTAAATTTTTTACTCAGCTCGACTCAAATCCCCTAATTTTAGGCATAATTTAGAAGTAAAATTAGATATTAAACCGATGGATTAAGTAGAGTTTAATTTAGAGCTGTGCAAGCATTGGGTCAAGTAGATGACAGAACGTTTCTTTAGGATGTGTCTTTAGGGATGGTTAGAGCCTGAGTTTGATGGTGCAGGATGTGTTTGATGGCAAGGACAAAGACACACTTTTGAGGAATTTCTTTTGTTCTTATATTTAAATTTTTTTTAAAAAAATAGTTTTTTATGAATTTATCCTCTACTTCTAAATATTTACGTTTTTTTCTCCAAACTTTAAATCATGGCTTCATCCCTAATTGTGAGACATTGTTAGAGATGAATATGGTAAGTGGATAATTATTGATTTTTAAAAATTGGTAAATATTGTAATCTAAAAGTTGAGATATGGGTAGTTTATGAAGGCTTAAAATATGCTCCTCTTGTGAGTGTTACCTTTATTGTTGTGCAGTCGGATATTACTCTTATACATCTACTCTTTAGTCAAGTACAATTAGTTGGTCGATTTTATTGACTCAAGTTTTTCACGAATGTAATCACCTAGTGGATGCGATGGCGAAGTTATTTGTAACGGGTAGGTATAGCTTTCGTATATTTTATAATTTTTCTTTTTGCTTATAGTTTATAATGATTGTATAGTAGGGATGGACACGGAACCCGAACTCGACGGGTTCTGACCCAACCCAACCAAATACGATCAGATTAGATTTTTTGATAGAAAATTTTAGTTTGGATCAGGTCGGGGGGGTTTCAAGGGTGATCTCGGGTTGGATCGGGTTTAGGGTGAAAAAAATCTTATCTGACCCGATCCATGATTAATAATGTAATTTTTTCATATATTTTTAGAGATATTTACAATAATGGTCCTTCTTTATATATATTTTATATAATTAGGTTACTAAAATTAAATTTTTTACAATTAGGTCACTAAAATTTGATTTTTTTACAATTAGATCCTTAAATTTTATTATTTTATAATTAAGTCCCTAATTTTTTTAATGATTCAGTTCGAGTCAGATTTTTAAGTTTAAAAATCAGGTCAAATTAGATGACGGGCATGAATTTTCGTGTCAAGTGTGGGTGGACAAAAATTCCTACTCAACTAAACCCATGCCCATCTCTATTACACAATGATTGGCCTCAACTCTTGCTTGTACCCCTAATCCTCTTTTATTATAAAAAATTAGACTAAAATCAAATATTAGAGGATCATAGCATCGTAATTATTAAGAAAATGAGGCGATTAGGCGATGAATTGATATTGGGGTATAAATAAATTGGGTTTAAACAAATAAGATTATATTCGTGTTTATTTGTTTATTTTTAATGGTTTTTAAATTCGGTTTCTGTTTATTTATTTTTTTAATATTGTTTTCATGTTTGTTTGTTTATTTTTAAAAGTGTTTGTATTGGTTTGTTTAATGTTCATGGTCATATTTGTTTATATGTTCCGAAATGATAACCAAACTAACAATAAATAAATAAAACAAAAGCAGCAAAATAAAATAAAACTTACATTTTAACATAAATTTATATAACGTCTTTAGGAACAACAAAAAAAAAGTATTTAAATACATCTACAAATATTTTTATCTTATAAATGAACTCGTAAATGAGTTTATGAATGAACTTATAAACAAAACCTATAAATTAGTTTATTCGTAAACATAAACGAACTCGATATACTTTTAAAAATCTATAAAGCTCAGAATAAAATAGCTCTAGCTCTAGTGTTGGAGTGTTGTTCACCAAAATAAATACATGTATCATTGTTTTATCATGAAAGATTCATTAGAAAAATAAGATACAAGAAAGTCCACTAGACATTTTGATCGGATATTAAATTTTAAATTTATAACTTTTTTTTGAAAGATACAATTTTTCACGTGACGGTATTATTTTTTTGATACGGGTCAAATTCAAAAAAATAGATATCTAATTTTATAGATCAGTAAAATTATAATCGTTATAATAATTAGAAAAACTAAATATTCGATTTTTCTGATATTAATTTGTTAGATTTTTGGATAATATTAATTTTTTAAAATAATTATTTTTTAACTTAATTATTTTAAAATAAACCAAACAATAATAATTATAATATTAAATGAAGAATAGTAATAGTTAAAAATTAATAATATATATAATAATAAAAATAATAATGTTAAAATAATCATAATAAAATAATAAACTAGAGAGTATATTCTATAACAATATTAACTTTCGGAAAAAATAACAAAAAATTTAAAACAAACATACTAAAAGATAAAATTAAATAAAAATAAAAAAGTCAAAATAATAAATAATTATACGAAACTGACAGTCAAACGAAAACACAAAATAATAACAATTAAAGCCAATATAACAAAAAAAAAACTTTAGCTTTTGAATTTTCGTATAATCAAAAAACTCAAAGTATTTCGACATGAGATTTCAATTATTTTCTCAAATATTCAATTAAAATAAATAAAATATTTAAATTTTCAATCGAATAAGCAATTAAATCTATATTTAAATGAATTTGAATTTAATATATATATTGTCGTTTTTCCGATCAACAAATTTTGCGTCACCATACATAAAATATATAACAGTCAACAGACACAAAGACACAAATAAATTACTGCTTCCATATCACTTTTGATCTGTTTGCTCGCAGCAGACTGAGGGAAAGCAGGGCTGAGGGTCCTCAAGACCAAGCTTCAACATGATATTTACCAGCTTTTTCTAAAGACCTAACCCATCTCATCGCCGATTCCCTCGGAGCCCCACTTTCCTTGGATATAATCTCCTCCAAGGCTACCATGACATCAGATGGCATCTTTGTTGAAGACCCGGCGACATAGACGGCAGCTCCTGCGCACAGCGAAGTCCAAATCCTTTGGCTTTGTTCCTGCATTTTATGTTGCACATAAACCTTCTGAGGTTGGTCCCTCGAGAAGGCGGCGTAAAACCCACCACCCCTAACTTCTGAAAGTACACCATCGTTTTGCGAATGAGACAACCACAGATCTTTATATAGAAAGTCATTATGCTTGTTCCGGCAACCAAAGAAGAAAAGAGTTGGAGCAATTGTACTAGATTGGCTCTGTACAGCTCTTTCCTCCACAAATCCGCGAAAAGGTGCACAGCCAGTTCCGGGTCCAATGAGAATGAGGGGAAGTGAAGGCGGTGGGGGAGGCAGCAAACCTTTCTGAAACCATACCGGAATGTATATCCCTGTTTAAGCAAAATACCATATTAGTAAGACTCACACGCTATGCATAAAGTTGGAACAGGGAAATCTGAGAATTTGGAGCTATGTAATAGCACTGCACATCCATACTTTGTTCAGGATTAAGACTGGTTAACCATGTGGAGCAAAGGCCCCATCTTTTCCGCTTGAAAGGTGTTGTCCATGAGACAACATGCACAGTCAAATGCACTTGATTTGGGTGAGCCAAAGGGGAAGAAGAAATGGAGAAAGCCCTGTTCTTCAGGGGTGGAACCAATTGCACCAACCACTCAAATGGCATTTTTACAGAAGGGAAATCCTCCAGTACCTTTGATCACAAATACCGACGTTAATTTTGTTTTCTGTAGGAGTTGGAATCTTCTTTAAAATCATGTAGAAAGTAAAGAACTATACGAAGGGTAATTTGAAATGCTATACTACTTCCAAGGTTAGCGATACCAAAAACATGGAATAAAAATTAGACAATTATGCTATAAAAAGGCAATGTAAAGTTTTTAAACACAAGCATGCCTAATCCAATGCTAAAATCCAAAATTGAAATCCCTAACCTTAGGCCCCTAAACCCTAACCATTAAACATTAAATTCTAACCATAAACCTAAAGTTCTATATCATACAATCGATACCCCTAACTTCTAAACCTTAAACTAATTCACTTGTGGAAACTAAAGTTTCCAATACCTGTGTAAGGGATAATAATCCATAAAAATTATCCTATTACCAATAAATCTCTCACATGCCAAACATAAGAAATAGAAGTGTGACCTAATAATATCCACTTGCTTATAGTAACTTATCCTAGTATTTTTTTTATAGGAAAGAGGCCTAATTTTTTTAAAAAAAAAATCATATCATCCAGCATACCAATGGAACACCGCTCAACAGCTGAAGGACACTTACCCTAGTTTTTCAATCAGTCAATGTATTAAACGTACAAAAAAGAAGAGGAAAAAAAGATTGAGGCATGCATAAATGAAAGAATACAACATTTCTAGGAACAATTGGATATTAAGTTTGGCATAAAAGTCTACAACTAAAATATCTGAAGAGTTTTCTTGAACAGAATGATGTCAACAAAATTTTTTATCTCCATACTAATAGTTCTGAACTTTATCCATTACTGAAGAAACTTAAAGAGAAAAATAAGAAAAGATCATAATACAAAACAAGCATTAAAATAAACAAAAAGCAACAAAATATCAGTTATGTACCTAAATCTAGTTCAATTTACCTCTAGAACGGTTCTTCTTTCCTTCTGGTTGTACTGATAAAGATCATCTCTTCCTTCAGGTGAAGCAAAATACTGAAGTCTTTCTTTCTCATGTTCAGCAGTTGCAAAGAAGCTCATAACCTGCACACATTGATGTCAGACAGAAACCACACAAGGAAATTTACTGAAACATTTTGTTTCTTTTCTCAAAAAAATCATTTTTAAGAACTTTATCACGTAAACCCTGAAATTATATTCATGGAAATACATTTATGACAAACTTCCCAAATGGGTACATGTAAGTGAACCAGACTGTCAAGTGAATTCCAATCCACTAAACACTTTGATATATGGACAGCATTTGTGTCAAAGATACTATTGTATCGTGCCACATGAATCACTAGCTCAAGGCAGGGGCACGGGTTATAAGCACCTGTAGGGTAGTGAATGAAATTCATTTTTGACAAAATGGAAGTTGGCATGCGCGTGGCAGAAATTCTGCTTAAAGCATGAACCGAGGTGTAATGGATCTATCATCTAAACTGTAATACCCAAGGTATCCACTGGAGCGAGGATTGAACCCTCAATCACTAGTTAAGGTTGGAGATGTACATGCAACTATAACTCCTTTCATTGGTTAATTATTTGATACACAGACTGTAAAATTTACCATACCTATTAGAACCCTAAATATGACATGTCACTCAAACAGGCAGGGTCCTATGTATTGAATAATTTTCCCTTTTCATTATGAAGTTATTTTCAGATATGATCTTCTGAAGTGATACTGCAAGTCAAATACCGTAACATAAAAACAAAAGAAATTAAAACATACAGGATCTTGCCTCAAAGAAATAGCGCCTGGGGGAAGCAGATGCAACATCCATTGTCAGTTCCACAAAAGTTCTTAATTTAATGGGTACATCCAAAACAGTTAAATTGTTATCAACAAGGTGATTTTCCATTTCTCTAGGATGGACCTGAAATCAACCAAAATTTTCAGAACAAGAAGGTTAGCATATAACAAGTACAGGTTTCAAGGTTTCTTGTGCTTGTGATTGGTGCAAAGCTCGAAATGTTGAGGCAACCAAAGCAGGCAATTAACTATCATGCTAGTTTTCATTTCTCTAGGATGGACCTGAAACCAACCATATTTTTCAGCAAAAAAATAGTATATAGCAAGTTCATGTTTCAAAGTTTATGCATGTGATAGGTATGAGGCCAAAAAAGTTTAGGCAACCAAAACAGACAATATTGACTATCATACAAAGTAGCATTCTATCTATGGATGTGAAATATTGTTCGAACCATGACAAGCAGTAAATAACTCTTTAATTGAAGTTCATTTTTGTTCTTCAATTTCCATATTTACTTAAAATATTAATTTTAAAATTATTCATATGATAAATTATCATTTAATTGAGGAAGGGTATAATAGGAGCAATATAACACAGCATACTCTTTCATTACTTTTCCACTCCTTAACTAACAAAGGATTTTCATAATCTCTTCCTTTTGTTTACCTTAGTCATGCAGCAAGAAACATTCTTTCCGTTAAGAGCCCTTATTTTCCTTTCCCTTCATTTCCTTTACAGACTCTAGTCCAAACTCCAAACATATTTTAGCTATATGTTTTCTCAAATAAACTATAATTCTCTATTTCCAAGATAAGTTCTAAATATGTTCTGCAAAATCCTTTGAACATGCAGTTGGTGCAAATCTAAAATACCGACATATAAATCAGCTACATTAAATAAAAAGAAGGGTTACTACAACTTTCAAATAAGCAAAAGAACTTACTGTTATGAATGATTCAGGATCCAAGTTACAGTGTTGTATGAAAGAATCAACTGATGCAGGATTCTGTGAAGGGAGAACCTCTAGGACATTACCAACTTCAAACTGAATCACCTATAATATATAAGAAAAAATTAACCAATTAATAAGGCGTATGGTTTAATAGGTGAAGCTGTAGACAGAATTCAATGGCAACAACAGAAACAACCTACCTGAGAAACAAATTCAAACTCAAGGTGACACACATCTTTTTCATGGCTTACTCTGGTCAATGGGAAATTTTTCACCTGCAAAGGAGTATTAAAGGATCAGGGAAAAGACAAAGGGCAAACTATCCCATAAAATAATAGTCATTAACCAAATTCCAAACATGGGAAGTATGCAAAATAAATCCTAAAAATTATTAAAAGTGGATAAATATGATCCCATGCAATAACAGTTCTATATAGGTAACACATATATCATTTTTAATAAATATTTTCTTTCTATCAACTAGTATTTTGAAACAGCCAAATGCAACTCTGTGACAGGGAACATGATTCTCATTCAAAACAATAACTTAAATTATCTTTATTATCAATGACTAGCAAAATCAATAAACAGAACCTCCATGTATTAACAGAGAAACTGGCCAAGGGAGAGACACAAAAATCACAGAAGAGCACCACATAAGTAAGATAAAGATCTAGAGTGCATTCTATCCAAAGTTTCTAGCCACTATTGTTGAAGAGGAAAAGGGATAAGTAACTTCAGTTTAGTATCAAGTTCCTCTCCGGTGAAAAACTGCACCATTTACTTGCATTTCAATTTTCTTTCTTGAGCAGCCCATTTCTTTGCTTTTATAGAATTTAGATATTCAATCGGTAAAAGCCTGCTATGATAGTGTAAAAACTGGAGAACACAATATGCAATGAAAAATAATGTTCTTCAACCAAGGTAAAGCAATACGATTGGCATTGCATGTCCTATTTGATATTTGCTTTCAAACTAGGACAACCATCTTATAATATCATATCAGAGGTTCTAGACAGTGGATTGAACAAAATGGGTCAGCAAATGCAATTTAAAATGAAGAACATTGAATCATATAACATATATTTTTATCACACATTCACATTATAGAAAAATACTAAAAAGTCAAATACCATTTTAAGGAAGGCATCAGGCTTGCTCTTTTCGTGAGGAACTTTTCCAGAGGACATTGAGCGAGCCCTCCCAATTTGCATCTGAAGATATTTAAAATCTGAGAGAAACATAAGACAGTATATTCTCAGGGGAAAAGGAAAAAACAGAAAAGAAGAAATAACAATATCTAGAAACCAATTTGATGCATAAGGTTTGCATATAGTGAGGGCATTGGTTGAAATTGAATCATAGAAGGCAAAACCTCAAAAGAAACTAATAATCTAGAATCAATAGACAATAATGTTTTTCATTTTTTTTTCCCGGATACACATCTTGAATTGCTATATGACTACTTCAACTACAATTTGGTTTTGGTCTATTCAGATTTTCAGTATCCTCTAGCTCAACACCCTTCTACAGTTCCACTCTTTTTCCAAGTTACCTGTTGCAGTTGATAATTGGGAATCCATGTTGTCTACGTTATGATAAGTGACTTGAAATTTCGGTTGGTCAATTAATTCCTCAATCGGAACCAAGAAATCTGGACCTTCTGGAAAGAAACCGGGTTTGATCGCATTTAACCCACTCCACAATGATGACATCCAAGGATCCAAAGCAGCTTCATACCTGCAAATACCAATTAACTTTTTGATTATTTGAAGGAAAATGAATTATGCTAGTCAAATTTCATTTCACCTCACCTTTTAAACCAAGCATCATAAAATGTTTCGATTAAATATAAAATATCATATAAATTTTTAGGGTTAGGAATCTATATTTCTTGCAACTCAATGTAAATGATCCAAAAGTATATTTAGCACTTCTACCAGTAACAACAAACATCAGTCACATTTCAGCTTGGATGAACTTGGAATGCATCCATAGCAAAGATGTATTTCTTAACCAATTAAATGTTTGTATGCCATACATATTCATAGCTATGAGGTTTATACAAGCTACCCTAATCTATCTAACTAGGACTACATGACGGTAGACAGTTTCCAAAGTTTTGAAGATTTTTCAGGATACCAGTGTTGATACTTCTCTATCAACTCTTGGCACTAAAAATTGAAGCTTTTAAAGAACTTAGCCATTAGCAAATGAACATTTAAATCCCTAAATCTAGATTATCATGTATAAACCACATATATACGTCTAAAAATCTAGATTATCTTAGGCACTCGCCCAACAGTTTATTTTCACTTGACCTTATATAAATGTCTTTTTCTGTATGAGAGTTTTGCAACAGGTTCTATGTTCCAACTGGTTTTGATGATTCAACAGTGAACTATTTAGAGGAAAAGGAGCAATGAGAAAATTAAGAATGCTAAGACCAATATTGCAGAAGAAACTGCTATCACAAGTTATTTCATATTATTCTTAAAATTACTTAGGAACCATACCCTGAAGGATGCTGATCATCTCCCAAACCTCTCTCAATAACAGCTGTAGCCCCAAGGTCCAAAAGTCTTTTATCAAGCTTCTTTGCAACAAACTACAGAAACCAAGTGCCAAATTAAGTTTTTCTCCAATTATGCACCGATAACTATGTCAATCATCACAAACAATTTAGTAAAAACTGAAACATGAAACTTTTAGAAAGCAACCTAATTCATAGGTTATTGCATAAATTCTGATTAGTTCTAAAACCATAAGAGTCCACTTCAGCGCACAGCTGAACAAATCAAATACGAGGGATTCAAAAGATATTCAATATCATTTTCATTTGCAATGGACACTTCAGCACACATATCATATATATTCTATGGAATTAGTAGCCTTCAAGAAGAAATATAAGCAACAGTAACATGCTTTCGAAAACCAACATTTGATACTAATTGTAAAGCCCATTAAATCATTTACTTCTGCCTTCTCAAATAAGAGGAAGGTTAACTATGCTGACCCAAGCTACACAATCCACCATATCGTGAAGATTTAAAAGAATCTAACATATGAAAAATGCTATGGACGTAGGAAAAAATAGATATTAAATTGAAAATGCAATCAAATGAACTGTGGAAACCCATTACGTTATATTTCTGGTACCCAGAATCACCTAATCCAAACACGGCATAATGAACTCCTTCCAACCAATGGCTGCCAAGATTTCTTTGCAGAAGAAACCTCCAAAACACCTGCAACATATACAATATTAGAAAAGTAAAAGGCAATAACTTCGAGAGATACTCAATAACAAAAAATAGAGTTTTGAAGAAAACTAATTAGGGTTAGCCTTGCCTTCATAGAATATGGAGTATCCCCTTGTCCTGTGGTAGAAACAACAAAAATTACAGTGTCCTCTGCAGGCAACGAGTTCTGCAAAACAGTATAAAATAACTAACTGATAGTAAATACTTTTGAATCGGAAAAATAAAAAAGAAAAGAAGAATGTGTAGACTATTTTACGGCATCATATTCATCGGTTGAATGAATCATGACACTGCAGGCTCGTCGCTCAGCTTCTCGAGCAATATGCTCGGCCACATCCAACGCATTCCCCGTTTGAGTGGCGTACAGTATTAGTAGTTGCTTCGACTTCATCTCCATTCCTACTGAACTCTCACAATGTCAGAAGACAACTTTGATGACTATAAGAATCAAGAGGAGTTGGTTGGGATTGGGTCAGAGACTGTTAGAGAACCGATTGAGCCCAACAGAGGAATTAAGGATAATGATAAATTGGTTTAAAGTCCTTTTGTTTCATTGAAAACTGTTTCTTAAAAATTAAATCTGAAAAATTGATTACATAAATCATTTTCAGGTGTTTGGATGAAACTGTGTAAATTATTTTTCTTTGTTTGATAATTTTTACTGAAATTGTTTTCCAAAATCCGTTTTTCAGTAAAACAAACACAATTTTTGTATTGAATTAATTTTATTATATTTGATGAAGTTTTAAATATGGTACAATATTTTATCTTTTAAGTATAAAAAATTAAGCAAAATTATAAATATAATACTAGACAAAATTACAAATATAATAATCAACAAAGCACAATTATAAATTTACCTTAATAAACAAAATGGGATTGAAAAGCTTAGAAATATGGACAAAATGTTAGCACATTTTAATTAAGTTTACAAGCTGATTTTTGCAACAAACAAAGTGGTTGAACAAGCTCAAAAATATGGACAAAAGTTTAGACAGCAAGTACATATATTTAAACAATTTATTTGATCTTAAAATGATCATACAGTCACACAATTTATTCACATATTCTACTGCATTTTTATTCATGATCAAATTTAAATTATAATTGAATAATTTAAATACTATATAATTAAAATTGGACAATAACAATACAATTCACTGCTAAGAAAAGAGACTGCCAAAAACACAAGCTCTCCTGTATTGCATAACAATGTTGCTTACACAAGAAAGTCATCTCAATTTGTAAAATACAACTCAAAAGACACTGATCTGTTTAGAATTTACAATGATTCAAAATATATAGTGAGTCATTCTGAAAATAACATATACTAAAGATGGTACAAGTAAGTAATTACAGTCTAAAAGAATTATAAGCATATCAAAGAAGTTTTTATAACTCCAGTCGAATTTGAAATATGGATGACATAAAATAAGTTTCGAATATGCCTGAAAATTCAAATTGTTGTCTGAATTGATAGGTGGTCTGCCAAAAAATAATTTAACCTTGAAAGTATTGCGAAAAATAGACCTGACCTAAACATAAACTAGATGAAAACATCCTAGATGTTGCAGAATTAATAACTCCTCTTAGTTATTGATTAGATAAACAAACTTTGATACAATATACTCAAAAATCGTAATACAAGCATTTCAAAGAACATATAAAAAATTATATGCGAAATTTTTAAAGAATATATAAGAAATGATATCACCAATGCTTAAAATTGCATGAAATTTAGAGACTTGCCCAACCCAACCTTTGCACAATCCTAATTTCAAAATGACCCAAGGATCCAAATACCAGAAAAAAAGTGACGAAATGAACAAATTACCTCATAATGAATAGAAAGAATTGTAAGAAATAAACTGATCTTAAAGAGTGCTTTACCATGGATAAATTTTTAACATCCTTGTTTCACTTAGACTAAGGAAATCTTATTTAAACCTTGACTTGAATTTTCTAGAACCGATAGTTTAACAAATCAATTGCTAAAGAAGCAAATTAACATGCTAAATCACACAAACAAATAGTACCCATATCACTACTGAAGTTAGAAGAAAAAAGAAAATTTGTGTTTGTAAGTAGAAAAAGAATAAAGAAAAATTGAGATATGTCACCTACGAAGATGAACGGTCTGAGTGATCGGCGACGATAAGGGAAAGATTCGGTGATGGTATCTCTTGGATGCTTGTAGGGGTTGAGAGGAGAAGAGTGAAATTTTGGATGGAAATCAACTGACCCATTTTTATTGGGTGATTCGACCTAAAATTTTAAGTCGTTGGATGAAGTTAAATTAATGTGAACCATTGGATTAAAAAAAAAATAAAGGTAACTGGTTGTCTAGGTAAAAGGGCGAAAATTATGGGTTATAACCCTAAATATCTGAGCGGGAAATCGAACCCTGGTTTTGGTTAGAAGAAGACAACTCACGCAAAAATCTATATTTTCGATCGTGAGCAAGGAAAAAAGGTTTTGAGGTCAGTTACATGTTATTTTGGGTTCAAAATCTGAGAAAATTATATGTGTATGGTTTTAAAGGTGAAAGTTTTTTGAGTTAGAATGGTGGATTTAGGGTTTGAAATTAGGGATTCTTTTGTTTAAGGTTGTTTTGAATTTGTGTAAAGAAGCTAGGATTGTTTGGTTCTGAGGAAAATGGCTGAATTTAATTTACGCCAGGATACTACTGCTTACCATTTGGTTATCAGGATGTTTTGCGAGAAAGGGGATATTGAAAAATTAATGAAAGAAATTGATTTGATTGATTTTTATCTCCATATGATTACATATTTTGTGATGATCAAAGGATTTTGTACTGTTGGTAGACTGGAGGATGCTTGTGAGTTGTTTCAGGGCAAAGGTTTTCTCCGAATGCCATGGTTGAGGGTATTTGTAAGTATGGGAGTACGAAGAAGACAATAGAATTTTTGGGAGAGAAGGAGGGAGTAGAAGTTGGAATGTCATGACATATACATCTGTGATTACAAGATTTGGTGAGACAATGGAGGCATTGAGAATTCAAAACTTATGAAACGAGGGTCTACGGCAGAGGACTTGGGTGCAGGCCATGCTGAAGCAGCACTGGTAGACGGTCTTGGTTTCTCAAGGTCAGCGATAGGTTAGGTTCACATTGTCTAGAAGAGATGATTGTACAATAGAACAAGTAAGCAATGCTGTGTGATAGGTTCCTATTTCCTATTTGTTTCTGGTCTTAGACTTGTCTCTCATATTTAAAGACCTAGTCTACTATGGCCAGAATCTTAATGGTATCAACTGTTTGAGAATACCATAGTTCATATTTGTATGATCATTTTACAAGCTTTTACCCTTGATTTTGTTTTTGCTCTTTCCACAGAATGCCACGTGCATGTGAAGATCCAAGCACACTTCCGGTCACTCAGAAGGAAGCGAGACAATGGAGGCATTGAGACTTCTAGATAGAATGGGAGCTCGTAGATGTGCTCCTAATCGTGTAATTGTTATTACTTTTGATCGAGGGACTTTTTGCTAAGGGAAATGTTGAAGAAGCATATAGGTTAGTTGCTGGACATGGTGTTGATTGCTAGAGTACTCTGGTGGTGTCTTTGATTAGGACTAGGACGAATAGACGTGATGAGGCAGAGAAGGTCTTCAGGAAGATCTTAGAAAGTGGGGCTAAATCGGTGACATGGCTTCTAGTATTATGAATGTTAGCCTTACACCTGCTAAAATTCAGTGTCCTGTTTGTACTCAGTTGGTTGATTTGTTTTCAAGCTCTTTTTAGTTTAGGGTTCTTAGAGATGCTGAAATAATGTTCAGCTAATTGAATTGTTCATTTAGCTTGAATGGATTGCAGTATTTAAGAATGTTGGATTTTTGTCGTTGATTTTTTCTTTTTATCTTGTTTAATGACGAGCTTGTTATGATTACGAAGAATTTTATATCTTGAGCTTTAAATGAGACGTGATAGATTATTTGAGTAAATACAATTCTCATTATTGAAATATAATGTTATGTACCCTAAATCTACGTTGATTGTCTAGACAAAAAAAAATTAAATTTAATAATATATTTTTATTTCATCCCTAAATTATAACCTTCATTTCATCCGTAAATTATAACCCTCATTCTAAATTGTTAACACGAATTCTTGATTAAAAATAATAAATAATAAAAAATTGAATAATAAAATAATATAAAATAGTAAAAAATAAAAAATAAATAAAAAAATAATAAAAAAACAGAATCTGAGTTGTGGGAGGATTTTCGGTCGAGTGGGATTGTTGAAGGAGAGATTTTTCAGGATTTAGTGGGGTTTAGTTGAGAGATTTTTGGGGTTTGAGCTGGTTAAGGGCTGTAGGTTACATTCCTTTAAGGAGAAGAAAAACAGAGGACATTTGGGGAAAGAACAGTATACATACCTAGGGACTGAAAAGTTTTTTCATTTTGCTTAGGGTAGTTTGGCGGTGTCGGCATATTGGGGTTCTCGAGTCTTTCCTTTCCACATTCTGGTCTTTAGACCAGGGGAGGCTTTGAGGCTCCGAAACATTGTTAACGTGGTCATCGTATGACCAAACCAGACCAACCATTGTCATGACTTATCACCATGAAGAAGGCCTCCATTGAAGATGTTATGAAAGTTCTAATAGCTTCCAGAAAGCAAGACATGCACCAGCTTTGGACTACTTGTTCTCACCTAGTGGCCAAATCAGGCTTACCGCCTGAAGTTCTAGCCAAGCATCTACCAATCGATGTGGTGGCCAAAATTGAAGAGATGCACCTCAAGTCATCTTTATCGAGACGGTCCTTGATCCCTCATCATCACCACCACCACCACGAGTTTACCGCGGCTTCCGATCTCGAGGACCAAAAGATTCGAAGGATGAGAAGGGCATTGGACTCGTTAGATGCTGAACTAGTCAAGCTCATGGTAATGGGAGAAGGTCTGAATCTTGATGAAGCACTGGCTTTACACTATGTTATTGAGAATCCCAGCCGGGAAGTGGTCAAGACCTTGTTAGAACTCGGTGCAACTGACGTTAACTACCCGTCCGGGCCTGCAGGGAAAACCCCATTTCACATTGCGGCTGAAATGGTGTCACCGGATATGGTTACAGTTCTTCTCGACCACCACGCAAATCCCAACGTGAGAAACGTTGATGCGGTGACTCCTTTAGCCATTCTTCGAACTTTAACTTCGGATTTCTTGTTCAAAGGAACATTCAGTCTTGGCTTTGAGAATCATGGAGCATTAGAAGGAAATCGAACAAGAGGATATAAGCAACTTCCTTGTTTAAACTATTCAGTTTGTATTCTTTGTTAATCTTGCTATATCTTCCTTATAATACTCTCTGCATTCTTACCTGCATTCTTGCAAATTTCAGATTATTCTCAAGAACCTCTCATCAACATTCCACTCATCCATGGCAGAATACACTAACTAGCTTTCCCCCTGCCGCAGTCGAAGAAAGATTCAACAGATCATTTGTTGCACGGCAGCTGTGGGAGGAGCAAGGATTCCAATACTTGAATGAACACAACTATGGCATCAAACAAGTCTTGTTCGACAAGATTAAATATCAAGATTGAGAAATCTTCTGTCTACAACCTCCCCCAGCAAATGCAACAATTGTTCGTGAATTTTATACATATATGCCGAGCGAAGGCAACCTATATATTCACTACCGAGGAAAGCCAGTCGCCCTTACTGCAGAGGCAATCAACCAGCACTATGGCCTCATCCCCATAAACGATGCTCATAGTGCACTCCACGAAGAGGCCACTAATGTAGACTTCGAAATTGATCAAGGATGATTTCTGTTACAGCGAAACTCCTTAGGAAACCGGTGCCCATAGGGGATCTGTAACAAGATTAAGCCTTAAGCCCGAAGCAAAACTTTGGTGTACATTCGTGAAGAGACGCCTTCTCCCAGTGACCCCCAACACCACGGGTGATAGAAAAAGATTGATGCTCATCCAAGCCATCATCAACGAGCGAACAATAGATGTTGGAGAGATCATTCTTCAAGAAATTTACGATTGCGGTAAGAAAGAACGAGATCCATTATATTTCCCTAATTTAATCTTTTCCCTATGTATTGTTGCAGGTGTCCCCATTGAAGGAATACACAACTCAAAAGCAAGGCTGGACAAGGGAGTTCTGCCACAAAGTGATGCAGATAACCCCAGCAGACCTAGTGCAAGCAACACCTCAACCATTCACTACTAGAGGGCAGTACACGGAAGAAGCACCTGGCACTGCCGAAGCCGCTGCCGTAGCAAATCCATACCAGGAGATTCTATAGAGGATATCAAACATAGACCTTCGCCAACAACGTTATATGGAGTATCAAAGAGACTTCAACAACACTCTTGCCCACATGATGATCCAGCACTTTCCCACTGAAGGAATATAGTTTCCAGAATTTCCAGCAAACATCTTTGTCACTGTTGCACCCCTACACAGACACTACCCCTGCCCCAGGGTCGAGACCCTTCTTCACTTCAAGGCCACAACAACCATTCAACGCTGCCGGACCATCCAAGCCTGCAGACACTGCCGCAGTATCATCCACCAACAAGAGGCCATCCAAGAGGCGAGCTGTCTTCAGTTCTCCACCGAAGTGCCCCATCCCTATGGGTAGTCTCACTAGGGACAATCTCTCTAGGGAGATTGATGAGTATGTCCATAAAAGCTCATCGCATGCCCAGTACGGAATATCATATGTCGTGGCAGGAGGAGGAACAGAAGTTATGCAACTGAATGATTACGAAGAAGAAGGAGAGGAAGTCATTGCCCCAAGGCAGAAACCAACACCAACAAGAAGGCAGCCACCCCGGCAAGCAAAAATACAACAATCACCTGGACAAGGGTCCAGACTTAAAGTATTAGCAAGAAAACCAAGGAGAACAAATGATCCTATCAGCTCTTCTGATTCTGATTAAATCAATGCTTTTGCTTTATTTATTCAATTTTTTTCATTATTGTATGTTTTGAGCATTGAGGACAATGCTCAGTTCGAGTTTGGGAGAGATGAGTGCACTGCCGAGGCAGCCCACTACCGCGGTAGTACAAGAAAATGAAGTAAATTCTATGCTTTAATTGAAATTTTTTTTGCCATGTACCTACCTTTACTTGAATTTTTTGTCTTTACTTTTGCACTGCCTTACATCAGTTTTGCCTTAGTTTATTCTTCTAAGTCTATAGAAGCAAAATTATATTAAAAACCCTTTTTTATTATTTAAATACAAATATATACTCCTCCCAACTTTAATGACAAATCTATACCCTTGTCAGGACACGTAGGAAGAAGTCGCTACCTGCAAAAAGCGATTAAAGAAGTCGCTTTGTGCAGGAAGCGACTTTGGGCTTAGTTGGCCTCCCTTGCCACATAAGTCTTTAATTTTAATGTGGATAAGAAATCGCTCTGTGCATAGAACGGCTTCCCTAGGTTTGGGAAGCGTAAAACCCTTAGTTTCCAGAAATCGCTCTATGCACAGAGCGATTTCAGTTTAAATTGAATCGTCTTAAAGAAATCGCTTTGTGTACAGAGCGATTTCAGTTTAAATTGAATCGTCTTAAGGAAATCGCTCTGTGCACAAAGCGATTTCTTTGAAAATTGAATCGTTTTTACTAAGAAATCGCTTTGTGCACAAAGCGATTTCTTCTTAATTTACATAGAAATCGCTCTGTGCACAGAGCGATTTCCTTTATGATATCGCTTCCCAAGGGTAGCGATCTCCCTATAAATTACCGGGCCCCCTCATTCCATTTTCACCCCGAAGTCGCGTTCTATGCAAAATTCCTTCTTATTTCTTACTTGAAAAATATTTTTTGAGTTATTTTATCTCGTGGTTATTCGATAGCATGGCGGGTCTCACAAGATTGGATGGTAATCATTGTTTTAATTTCTAGCGGGATAATGAGGTATTTTTAATTTTTTTAATATTATTATTTTTTAATATATTTTTTAAAAAATTTTGATATTAATATTTATAAAATATTTTATTTAATTTTTTTGTATATTTTTTTGAAGGTTTATGAAAGGGTTTTAAATCGCTACCATCATCGAGTTATGAATGCTCCGGATCCGGCTCTCGTTCCCTATTTGAACCAGGCGGGGTTCGGATATGTGAGCCTTATTATCGTGGGGACGAAAATGGATCCCTACTTGATTAGTGCTCTGCTCGAAAGGTGGAGACTGGAGACGCACACTTTTCATCTTCCGTATGGTGAGGCCACTATAACCTTACAAGACATACAATTCCAACTTGGTTTACATATTGATGGCCCTGTTGTAACGGGTATTGCGGAAGATAATTGGGCTCGTCTTTGTAATGACTATCTTGGACTTGTTCCCGAGAAGATGTCTGGCGGGAAAGTAACGTTGAAGTGGTTGGTCGATAATTTTTCAGCTCTACCCGTCGATGCGGAGGAAGATACAAAGAAGGTAACATAATTTTTTATTTAATTTTTTAATTACTTTTTTTTTATCAATTTTTATTTATTTTTAGAATTTTTAAAATTTAGGGTTATTTATATTAATTTTATCATATTTATAGTGTTATGCTCGCGCACATATTTTGCGCATAATTGGCGGGATTTTGATGCCAGACAAAACCCGCAACAAAGTGCATTTGGTGTGGTTACACCATCTACGAGATTTTTTGGACTCTGTCAAACTCAGTTAGGGATCGGCTATTCTTGCCTTTTTATATCGAGAACTTTGTACCAATGTTGATCCTCGGAAGCAAGTCATGGGAGGTTGCTTGATATTGCTTCAGTCTTGGGAATGGTTTCGTATGCCTTTTCTTCGTCCTTCCTTGGTTACGCGACGTGCCTATGAGTTTCCACTAGCTCGGAGGTACTATTTTATTTTATTTAATTTTTTATAATTTTTTTTAAATTATTGTTCATAATTTATTACTTATAAATTTGTTTTATTAATGTTAGGTGGTGTTATCCATTGTCGCATTTTAGATTGTCGGAGAACCAAGCAGATTTCCGATTATTGATAGATCGGGAGGAGGAGGTATTTGAGGTTTTTTTTTATAATTTATTACTTACAATTTTTTTATAAATAAAAAAGTTTTAATTTATTTTAATACCGGGTATTTTTTTTTCCAGTTCATTTGGCAGTCGTACAGCGAGCCAGCCATTATGTCTTGTATCCCAAATGACATATTGGCTCGCTCCAACATATGGTTTTCGATGGTGCCGCTGATTAATTACTCAACTATCGAGTGGTATCCGGGTAATCGAGTTCTACGGCAGTTTGGGTTCAAGCAAGGCATTCCCGACTCACCTCCTGTATTTGATAGCTTGCATGCTCTCACACGACAAGGGAAGACCGACGTGGATTGGTCGGACAAACATAGAGAGTATATCCAGATGTGGGCTGAAAGATTGTATCGGATCCCGATGTGCGAGCCAATTGTGGACGAGAATTTGGGATACGGGTATTGGCGTTGGTACGTGGACAACGGTAAACCCCACATCTTGACCGACCAGGAGCGAGCACGCGAGATAGCCGTTGCTCCACGGAGACATCCACCGATGCAACGAGCGGGGCGTGGTAGAGGACGAAATGTTCCAGAGGAGCCAGCAGAGAAGCCACCTGCTACACCAGTGCCCTAGCCTCAGCCCGAGTCGTCTTGGTCTCCTCAGTTTCCACCACTCTCAAAGGTTTTTTTACTGACGTCTTGCACCCATTTATGTCTGCGATGGGTGTAACCACTGTCCCGATGCCATTAAGTTGTTACTATCCACCACCGCATGTATATGTTCCTGAGTTCGCTCCTATGCCTCAGTTTCCATATTTTGGATCTAGCTCAGGTATGGTTGACCAGACTCCTCCTCAGAGCCTCTTTTACACCGGCCCATCTGCTAGTGGTTCTCACTCCGGTAATGTGGAAGGAGATGATGATGATGAGGAAGAAGAAGACCCTGAAAGATTGCAGCGCAGAAATCCGTGTCGGGATCATCGTCCACCACGATGCGGCACAGGCGGGCATAGACGTCACTAGTTTATTTTATGTAACTTTTTCTTTATTTGGTTTATTAATGTAGACGTTTGGTTGTTATCTATTTAATCTTGTTCGTATTTAATTGGTAAATTAAATTTCTTAAATATTTAATCTTAAGTCTTAATAAATGGACATATTAAAGAATGAACAAAGACCAGTCATAATTGGATATTACACATATTATGTACAATATAAACCGTATCAGTCTATCGAAGGACCCGCTCGATGTGGGCATATTCTTCGGGTGTGTCCTGGATTTTTACAAATGGTGCATAACTTGGGTTGCCCAGTACTTTCTCTATGACCGACCAAATCTTCATCGCAAAATATTCTGGTTGATATTGGACGACCTTTTTTCTCGCGTCTTAATGCAAAATTCGGTCGTATTTTCGGTTCATCGTCCGTCGCATCTTCATCTCATTCATTTCCAATAGGAGGGAACTCGCATTCGTAAACCTTAAATACGGTTGTTTTGCATACCATGCTCTTTTATACGGAACATGGTAACCGTATTGAGACGTGACTGAAGCCATACAAGTATGCACGGTTACCCGCAGATTCGCTTTCACCAGAGGCATAATGGCATCACACAGTACGTGCACATCCAAGTTTCGATGATCCTGATTAAGGCGACCTACGGTGCATGTGTGAGGGCCATCAAACTTGGTAATCTGCCAAAGGTTGTTTAATTTCTTCAGACGAGAAACACGAACCCTCCATTTACATCCCTGCTTCTTGTGTACACATTCAGCAATGTACTTATCAGATGCATTCTTGTAAACACCGGATGCAACAGAGTTACGAATATTATAATGCTTGATTGCTGCAATCGCCAGATCCTTGGTCTCGAAAACCTTCCCTTTATATATTTCAAGAGAACCACCTTGGTTGTATTCGTCGATCTAGTGGAATTGCAGAAATTCCGGAGCATTGAAGGCTTCCATATCAATAGATACAAAGTGGGATGGTGGCTCGTAAAACGATATCGGAATTGAAGTGTTAGGGGCATCCACTTCGTCTGGCTCCTCGGGCTCATCGACATCTTTAGGAGGGCCATAAAAAGGGCCTAGCTCATCACCATCAGGGTCGGGCTCTTGAATCGGTTCTTCGTCAGAGCGGTCACCCTCAAATTCGAACAATTGTAAGTCCAGCGTAGGTCCAACAACTACAGATGAGTGTTGGGTTGGTGAGAAGTTCAAATCGAATTCAGACCGAGAGAACGAAGACGGTTGGGTGGGTGGTAGATTAAGGTCAAAATCAAAAGAAGCAACACAAGAATGTCTTGCCGTCGAAGATGATGGAACATCAATATTGTTCTATGAACATTGGGTCGACAACAAGTTGAAATCGTCTCGAATATTGGCCGTAGGGCTATAAACGTTAGGGTCAAAATTAAAATTTGCACGATGCCAATCTGGGATGGCAGGAACATCATCATCATTATCAGAAAAAATCGCAAACAACTCCAACAGACCTCCTAAGGAATATTGCAGGTGCGAATCGAGCATCATTTCAACGTCTCCGTTATCGGCCACATGAAAAATTGTATAATACAATGGCTCCAATGATGTCGGTAATCTATATTTTAATGGCTCCAATTTTTGACCTTGAGCATGCAGAACATGATCCAATACTCTTTTCATCAATGATCTATAGCTTAATCTCCGCGGGAGCTCAAGTGTAACTGTATTCAAAGACTGAAACACCACACCTAGAGATGCATCACCAACCATTTGGCCGTCGTAATAAACCAAAGTAGTGATTCTTCTTGACATTTTGACTTTTAAATTCAAATGAAAGCGGATTCAAAAGAAAACTTTTAGGATTTGGAAATGAGAATTCTGGTTGGAAATTTGGGGGTTCGAATTTGAAATATTTAACCACGTGGAAATCGCTTCCTGCAGAAAGCGATTTCTGCACAGAAAATCTCTTCCTGCAGGTAACGATTTCAATGATTTCCATGCTATATAAGACTCCTTTCCCTGCTTTCAGACTGAAAACGCTCAGTCAATAATTCATCAAGTTTCAGAAAAACTTATTGTGGGAAATCTGTGGATGGCTAGGTTTTCTTGCGTTCTTTTCTTCTCTGGTACATATAGTTATACTTCGTTTAGTAGCAAGATAAAATACGATGAGTTCTATGACTTAATATCGATGGAGGTTGCGAAGGAGACAACAAGAACAAGAGAAATCTTATACATGCAAGCAAAAATACCAGTTGATGAACCAGGTCCTGAAGCACATTACCTATTGAAATTGTCAAGTTCAAAAGACCTTCGGAAGATGTTTTGAGCTTACACAAATATTCCATGTATATATATTGAGATTTACGTCAAATTTAAGGATGAAGGTAGTTCAGTTACAGACGAAGTTAGTTCATCAAGCAACGTCGATGAAGAAACAATTTTACAACGTATCAATAATAGACGACAGCAAAAGGAACAACAAATTGAAGAACTGAATTTAACATCTGACGTGTCTATAGATTACGAAAACACAGAAACAGACGATTCTTCAACCACTTAGATATTTTTTATGTAGAGTTTAATATTTTCGGCCAATAGTAATAAAGTATACCTTTTATTACATTTTTTTGAATAACTATACATTTTAGTAACATGGAATTATTAAGATACGTTCAATTAATAAAATATAAGTTATATTATTAATCTTACTTATTAAGATAACAATATTAAATATATATTATAAAAATAAACATAATTGAAAAATAATTGAAATCGCTCTGTGTATAGAGCGATTTCTTAAAACATATTTGAAATCGCTCTGTGCACAGAGCGATTTCTGGAAACTAAGGGTTTTACGCTTCCCAAACCTAGGGAAGTCGCTCTGTGCACAGAGCGATTTCTTATCCACATTAAAATTAAAGGCTTATGTGGCAAGGGAGGCCAACTCAGCCCGAAGTCGCTTCCTGCACAGAGCGACTTCTTTAATCGCTTTTTGCAGGTAGCGACTTCTTCCTACGTGTCCTGACAGGGGTATAGATTTGTCATTGAAGTTGGGAGGGGTATATATTTATATTTAAATAATAAAAAAGGGTTTTTAATATAATTTTGCCTTAGAATCAACAAACACTTTTGGGACTTGTTTGATTTAGGAGTTCTTTTAATAAACTTAGGTGATAAAGACTTAGATCCTAAGGAATGTGACTAGAGGTGCCTATCACTGACTCTAGGAAATTACTCTTCTTCATGCTAGAGGTGCCCGAAACCGGCTCTAGTATGCCTAAGGAAAGAAAATAAGAGAAAAACAGAATTGATCTTAAAAGGAAGCATAAATTCTTGAGGTGCCCGAAACAGGCTCAAGTGATTGATGTTTTTAGAAGAGAAATAACCATTCCAAGTCTACTTGTCTTGAACTTAAAGTTTATCTAAGAAAGCCTTTAATCAACCTTGTCCACAAAAACGACACACTCACGTAATCTTATAGTTTGTTTCTAGGTAGAAATCCTTGAGTAAACTAAAGGCTAGGATTGAGAGACAGACATAGCTATGGTGGGGAGAATAGATGAAAAAGTAAGTCCAAAAGAGAATAAGGTTAGGCAATTTGATGTTTTGCATTGCTTGAGGACAAACAATAGTTCGAGTTTGGGGGTATTTGATAAGTGCCTAAAAGGCTATTATTTAATACCCTTTTTATAAGCATTATACCTACCAATTCGAGCTGATGCATATACTTATTGTTCAATAACCGATGTTTTGCTGCCACAACTCATAAAGATAATATCTGTAAGAAAAGATGGCTTAACAGCACCTTTTTGTACAGTTGCAGGAAAAGCCTATCGAGGGCAGAAGCTTGTCGAGGGCAAAAGCATGCCAAGGGTAGAAGCTTGCCGAGGACAGAAGCATGCCAAGGGCAGAAGCCTGTCGAGGGCATAACCACTGCCGCGACAATAGATCTCCAGTACTGATGCTGGGCGATTAAAAGAGAAAAATGAGCTGAGAAATTCTAGACATAAAGCGTGTGGATCGGACTAGCAGAGCACGAGAAAAGCTCAAGTCAAAGGGCACGTGGGAATAGTTTTCTAGTTAGAATTAAACTTGGAAATATTATATTTTATTACTTATTCCCTACTCCAAGCCATATTCTACTTAGGAAAAGTTACCCTAGGTCAAGACTATAAATATACTAGTCGACCAATGCATTAGGAGAGCCGAATTTGAGAGAGAAAAACCCTAAGAACATTTTGTTTCTTTATACATCAGGTTCTAAGCTTTCTTAGGGTTAGGTGAAGGTTGTCGATGTACTTGTGAGAAAAGATTGTATCTTGTTTTTTGATTCAATGCAATAAAACATTAAGATTTGCTTACTCTTTGTTATTCCTTGTTCTTGCATCCAAGCCCGGGAGGGAAGTTTGTGAGTCATCCATTTATCTAGACTCGGGAGAGTTAGATTCACGAAAGGAGTTAAGTACGGTATTCGACTTGATTGGAGGATACTAACTCGGCCTAGGGATAGGTTTTGAGTTTTAGCGGCTAAAAGAAATGTGTGTTTGGTTGATAATCATAATTGATTAACGCCAGGAAGTATCATCAAGGACTGGTTTTCAACAGTGTTTCGACTTAGGGATAAGCGGAACCATATAAGGACACTTTGCCGAATCTTAGTGAGGTCTGCCCAAGAGCAAGGGATTGCCGCGACAGACACGCATATCACTGCCGAGGCAGTAGTCTGTAGCACTGCCGAGATAGTAGTATGTGGCAACATTGATCGAAGACAAGACAATCAATTCCACAATACAACGCAATTGGATCCTGCCCATTCTCTCTTAATTCGTTCTCAACCCTTTAGATTTATTTTATTTTATTTTAGTTATTAGTTTAAATCAAATCTATTTCACTTGTGTTCTTTATTTTATAGGACAAGAGGACCAAAGGAAGACATATTAAGTACACCAATCTCTGTGGAGACGATACACGATATACTTATCACTTTATTACTTGCGACGTGTACACTGCATAAATTGCGCTTTTATTACACGCAACACTAACCCTAAGATAGATTAGAACATGATCATCGAAGAAGACACAGGGTTCTTAGGGTTAAGCTCTCTCAAAATCGGCTCCCCTAGTACATTGGTCGGCTAGTATATTTATAGTCTTGACCTAGGGTAACTTTTCCTAAGTAGAATATAACTTGGAGTAGGGAACAAGTCATAAAAATATAATATTTTCAAGTTTAATTCTATCTAGAAAACTATTTCCGCGTGGCCTTTGACTTGCCTTTTTCTCGTACTAATCTACTCCGATCTAATCTCTTGATGTCTAGAATTGTTCAGCTCCTTTTTGTCTTTCAATCGTTCACAGCATCAGTACTGGAGCTTTTGTTGCCGCGGCATTAACTCTGTCTCGGCATTACTACTGCCTCGGCAATGGTTCTGCCTCGGCATTATTGCTGCCTCGGCAGGTATTTCCTACAACTACACAAAAGGTGCTGTAAAGCCTATTTTTATTACAAATTTCATCTTTGTAAGTTGTGGCAGGAAAATATCAGTTATTGGGCATTGAGTATATGCATCAGCTTGAATTGGTGTATATTGAATGCATAATGTTTATGAAAAGAGTAGAAAATAATAGCCTTTTATGCACTCATCAGTTACCCCACTTTTGAGAAATTTTTGATGAACCGGCGATAGAATCCTTCATGACCTAAAAAGGAACGAACATCTTTCACAATTTTAGGTAAGGAATTGAACGGATAATATCGATTTTAGCTTTATCTACAGTAATCCCATCAGATGAAAAAATATGTCCTAATATTAACCTTTTATCTACCATGAAATGACACTTTTAATAATTTAATATAAGATTAAAATCAAGACAACATTTTAAAACTTTTTCAAATTCGATAAGCACTAGTCAAAATAATTACCATAAATTGTAAAATCATCCATAAATACCTCGATTCCTTTCTCGACGTAGTCGGAAAATATGCTTACCATACATATCTGAAATGTAGTTGGAGCGTTACATAGTCCAAACGACATTCGTCGATAGGCGAACATGCCAAATGGGCATGTAAAGGTAGTCTTTTCTTGATTTTCAAGTAACACAGGGATTTGAAAGAAACATGAAAAGCCATAAAGACAACAATAATGAGATTTTCTGGCTAAACGTTCTATCATTTGATCAATAAAAGGAAGTGGAAAATGATCTTTTCTAGTTAAAGAATTCAACTTCCTGTAATCGATACATATGCGCCATCCATTTTGCACACGTGTTGGAACTAACTCACCTTCCGAATTTTTAACTACCGTTACTCCGATTTTTTTTTGGAACCATATGAACCGGCCTTACTCAATTACTGTCTGATATTAGATAGATGATGTCGGCGTCAAGAAGCTTTTGTATCTCTTTTTTCATGACTTCCATCATTGGTGGATTCAACTGACCGTTGTCCTTCCCGAGATGGTTTTGCTCCTTCCTCAATTTTTATCTTATGCATACAAGTCGAAGGACTAAGTCCTTTGATGTCGGCAATGGTTTACTCAATAGCTTGCTTGTGTTCACCCAACACACTTACTAAACTATTCTTCTCTTTTTCTGAAAGTTTACTTGAGATAATTACCGGCAAAGAATTATCTTTTCCTAAAAACGTATATTTTAGGTGATCTGGTAATTCCTTAAGTTTAACTTCAGGTGCATGCAAAATCGAAGGTAAAAGTTTAGATTTAGAAGGAGCTAGAGACAAATTAGAATTGACAAAGAAAATATTTCCCAACTCTCATTCATTCTCTTCATAGCGAATTTCTTGATCCCTAAAAAAATTGAAAAAAAATAGTTTCTAAAAGTGGATCAACAAGTGGATCAATAATATCAATAGAGTTAATTCTTTCAACTTGATCAGGATATTTCATTGCTTTGTAAACACCAAATTCTACTATCTCACCGTCAAATTCCATTATTAAAATACCACTTCTTACATCAATCTTTGTATGTTCCATACTCAAGAACGGTCATCCCAAAAGAATTTCGGAACAAGTGTTGGTTCTATCGCTTTCCATGTCGATGACATAAAAATCAGCAGGAAAATGAGAATATCGACTTTTACCAGAACATTTTTTAGCACTCCCTCCAGATAGATGATGGAACGATCCTCCAACTGTATAGTCACTCTTGTTTCCTTCAAAGGCTCGTTAGTGATCATTTTATAAACAGAAAAAGGCATAACATTAATTGAAGCTCCTAAATCGCACATTGCACGATTAATAAAAATATTTCCTATTTTACAAGGAATAGCGAACATACCTTGATCTTTCATTTTAGGCGAAAGCTTTCGCTGAAATACCGCGGAAACTTTTTCTCCCAGATTTACCTTTTCATTTCCGGTTAATTTTCTATTAGTAGTGCACAACTCCTTTAAAAATCGAGTATACCTTGGTACTTGTTGGATCACTTCCAAAAGAGGTATATTAACTTCCAAAAGAGGTATATAATTTCCTTTTCCTCAACTTTTTTGTCTCGCTTCGTCAATCTTGACGAAAATGGTGGTGCGATCTTTTGAGGAATGGTAGGGGGAGGTGGTGAGAGTGAAGAAGGTATACCTTTGGATTCTAAAGTTGACGTTTCCTTCTCCTCTTCTGGTTGTGTAGTAGTTTCTTTTGGAACTTTAGAATTAACGACTGTTCCACTTCGGAGGATGATAGCACTAACATTTTCTCTAGGGTTTAACTTTATTCGGGAGGGGAGTTTTCCTTGTGATTCTAGTCGTCCTACGGTTTGAGCTAATTGAGACATTTTCTTATCTAGTTCCTGTATGTGGGTCTCAGTACGATTTTGAAAATGTTCTTAGAAAATTGCTAGTTGCTCAACAATGGACTCTAATGATGACTTTGGTCTTGTATATATCTCGTAAAGTCTAGTTGCATCAATCTTATCTGCAAAAAGAGATTGAAAAATATTAGCTAATTTATCAATTTTATTTTCCAATAAAACGATACTTACCTCGTGAACCGTCGAGATGGTTCACTTGCAGAATAAAATCACTGCGAATTAGCGTCCATGGTAGATATCAACGTTCTAGCCGAATTTAGAGTCATGTTGATAAGGGATCCTCCACTTGCCGTATCTATTACATTAATATCCATATGCGTTAAACCTTCATAAAAATACTGGAGTAATATTTATTCGCTTAATCCGTGTTGTGGATAGTTCGCACACAGCTTTTTAAAGCGCTCTCAGTAATCATATAAGGTTTCTATATCCTTTTGTCGGATACTCAGGATAATTCGCCTTAGTTTGCTCACCTTAGTTGTTAGAAAGAACCTGTCAAGAAAAAGACGAGTCATATCAGTCCAGGATGTAGCAGTATTAGAAGGCAAATTAAACAACCAATCTTTTGCTATATCGATAAAAGAAAATGGAAAAGCACGAAGTTTAATTTGGTCCTCAGAAACTCCCTGTGGTTTTGTACTCAAACAAACCATGTGAAATTCCTTAAGGTGTTTATGTGGATTTTCGCTCGACAAACTGTGAAAGATCGATAGGAGGTGTATCGTGTTTGTTTTGAGAGTGAATGGTGTATCGCCATCTGGGAATATTATGCACATCGGCTGATAATCATTAGGTGTCGCAGTAAGTTGTTGGATGATTCGAATGTCGTCTCCCATCGTGACTTGTTCTCTGGATTTTCCTGGTTAAAAATCAAACAAAACAAATCAGTAACTTTATCGTAGTCCCCAGCAACGACGACAATTTTGACACGCGTCGTATAGTGTAAAAAATAAATTCCTTATTCTTAAATAAATAAAAATAATATAGTAAAGGAGAAGTAAGGGTCGATCCCACAGGAACTAGAAACTTCCTGATTATGCTTTGTTTGATTAATGATCCAAGAAGGTTGATCAAATAATATTTGAATAAAAAGGGAAGTTGTCAAAATAAAACTAAGTAATGGAAGATATTGAAATAAATAAAATAATTTAATAAGATAAAAAAATAGCCTTAGGCTTTCGCTTTGACTCAAATTAAATAGATCATCAGAAAAATATTTTTACTTCGGGATTTTACATCGGCACGTAGCTTTCAAGGTTCAATCCTTGAAGCAAAACTTCTAAACTGAATACTCAAGTCTATCTTTGATATTGGTTTCATGAATTAATCCACCAACTCAATGTTTGTAGAAAAATTATTTATTTCACAAGACCGACTTAGATTATGTTATTTTAATAATAGTACTAGTATGAATTTGAGTTAGGATCTATTACTTACAGATAATTTTAGTAGAATTAAAAGTCTTAAGTTAATAGGATTAAAAGTCTAAAGTAATTAAGACTTCTAATCCTATTCAAAGTCCTATTCTAAAGCCTATAAAAAGGCATTAGCTTGTGTAAACAAGATCATTTATTCAACAACAGAAAATCGATTATGTTTTTCTTTCTTTTCACAAAAAGCTTAAATTTTCTTTTTTCCTTTTTCTACATTATTTTATTTTTTCATAAAGTTGGAAGTTGATTTTCTACATAGAATCCTCTTCACAGCTTCCATATGTTCTTGAGTAGGACTAGTCATATACTGGCTAACAATGTTAATTGGAAAAGCTATGTTCGGTCTGGTCAGGGATAAATAAATTAACTTCCCAAATAACTTTTGATACAATCTTTTATCTGTTTTGGGACTAGAATCACCCTGGCTAAATTTTAAACCTACATCCATAGGGGTTTCAGTAGGTTTGCAGCCTAGCATTCTAGTTTCATTAAGTAAGTCTAGGACATACATTATTTGATTAATGACCAAACCTTTATTTAATTTGGCTACTTCCATGCCTAGGAAATATCTAAGATTTCCTAGGTATTTAATCTCAAATTCTTTGCTCAACAAATTTTTTAGATGATTTATTTCTTCCTCATCATCACCTGTCAAAATTATATCATCCACATGCATTATTAAGATAACCTTTTTGTTGTTAGAAGTTAACTTAAAAACAATGTATGGTCTATTAGGGATTGTTGATAGCCATTTTTAAGGACAACTCTTGTGAATCTGTCAAACCATGTGCTCGGAGACTGTTTCATTCCATAAAGTAATTTTTCATCTAAACAAAATGTAAAGGCTTTGAAAGATGACATTAATTTATTATAACCAGCATAACTATAGATAGGTTATTTTGTACACTTTTTAACCCTTTTTGTTTTAGCAATAGGCAGATATTCAAACTCAAGTAAGTGGGAGGAAATCTCAGTTGCCTTATTACCTTTTGTATCTTCACTGACAATTAGACTTAAGTACAATTCTCGGTAAGTATCAAATTGTAAAATAGTCTCTGGGATAGACTTTTTTCTCTTTGTATAAACTTGCAATTCTTTAGGAAGATTAAGAGTAAGATTAGATGAGGTATGAGAAGTTATAGGAGTAGTCTATGGTGATGAAACTGTTTATGTGATGATAGGTGAAGTAGTAGAGGATTTGGAAAAATTTTGAGGTTTCAGAGAATTGAGATTATCCAAAAATAAAGATGTTGAAGAAATTAAAGGATAAACCTGATTTGGTTGAGGCTGGAACACATCCTAATTCTCCTCTTGAGTAGCATCCTTCAAAAAATAAGGTACATGTTCAACAAAAGATTATATCCACAAAAGAAAGAAATTTTCGAGATGGAGGATGAAAACATTTATAGCCCTTCTTAAATGTAGAATAACCAACTAAGACACACTTTAAGGATTTAGGGTCAAGTTAAATTTTAGAGGGATCAATATTTTTAACAAAGATTGTACAACCAAAGACTTTCAAGGAAAGGCTAGAAGACATAGGCTTGAAATTAGGAAAACTCTCCAAGAAAACATTCCTAGGTGTACTAATTTTAAGAATTTTACTGGGCATCCTATTGATAAGATAGGTGGCGATTAATAAGACTTCACCCCATAAATATTTAGGAACATTATTGGTAAACATGAGAGATCTAGTGACTTCTAACAAGTGTTTGTTTTTCTTTCCGTAATTTCATTTTGTTGTGGTGTATTTACATAAGATGTAATATGGACAATTCCATGTTTAGAAAAAAAATCTCTTAAGGTTTGAGAAAAATATTCACACTCATTATCGGATTTTAGAATCTTGATTTTTATAGTGAATTGGTTACTGACCATGGTATAAAACCTTTTAAAAATGGATGCAACTTCAGATTTGTCTTTGAGCAAATAAGTACAAGTGGTTATACTATGATCATCTATGAAAGCAACAAACCAACTATCTCTGTCATATTCTTCACTTTAGAAGGACCTCACACATCATTATGGATCAAAGAAAAAGGTTGTGAAGATTTATAAAGGGATGATGAATAAGAAGATTTTGTTTGTTTAACAAGAGAACAAATATGGCATTTAAATGAACTTGGTTTTTTATTAATAAATAAATCAAGAAAGAGTTTTACAAGATAATAAAAATTAGGGTGACCTACCTTAAAATGCCATAACATAACTTCATCTATTTATTTTAAAGAAGTAAAACAAGAAATTCGATTGGAAGAGAAAAAATTGTGGTTCCTTTGAAGAACATAGAGACCATCTTACAAGTTAGCACTGTCAATCTTTTGCCATGAGTCTGATGCTTGTAAAATACAATGAGATTTTTTAAAATTCAATGAGCACTTGAAATCTTTGGAAATCTTACTAACAGAAAGCAAGTTGCATGCAGGTTTTGGTACAAATAGTACTCCTTCAAGTAGCAAGTCTTCATTAATAATAATAGAACCACTTCTTTTAATAGGAGATAGAGAGCCATCATCTGTTTTGATTGAGCTTTTAGAGCAAATAGGCGTAAAATTGAAAATTAATTTTCTATTACCAGTCATATGATCTGAGACCCCAGAATCAATGATTCAGGATAAGATAACTTTGATGGAAAAATGTACAGTAGGGAAAAAGTGGTTAGAGTTACCTGATTCATTTACTATGGCTAGATTCCCATCATTTGGCTTTGTAAATCTTTCAAATAATCTCTAAAGGTCCTTCATTTGTTGTTTAGAAAAACCACTTGAACCTTCATTTGTTATTACATTAGATTTAGATTCTCTATGAGGCCTATTGTTGGATGACTTCCAATCTGTTGTTTTTTCATGTAGTTTTCAACATTTTTCTTCAAGTGTCCCACCTTTTTGCAATAGTCACATATAATTCTGTCTTTCCTGGTTTTAACTAAGGTCTAAGTGGTAAGGGTAAAACCTTCTGTGTGAGTAGGTTCAGGTAGCATAATTGACCTTCTACTCTCTTTCCTATGAATGTCAGAAACTAACTCTCGAAGTGATGGGAGAGATTTGCTACCCAGAATTCTGGATTTTCATGTATCCTATTCTCTATTGAGGCCATTAAGGGACTGAAAAATTCTTTTTTGAGTTGTAATTCTCTTGTAAAAAGTAGCATCAATCGGTGTCTTCCACCCATGATTCTCATATAAATTAATTTGCTGCCACAAATTGGTTAAGGTGTTGTAAAACACAGTGACAGTTATCCCTTCTTGTTTAAGATTGGTGGCTTTGCTTTCAATACCAAATAATTTGGAGACATTATCACTACTAGAGTAGGTCTCCTTCATAGCATTCCAGATCTCACTTGTTGTGTTGTAGAGTAGAAAATTAGACCCAACTTCAGAAGACATTGTGTTGATGAGTCAAGACATCACTTTCCCATTCTCTCGAGCCTATCTTTCAAAGCTTGGATCTGCAATAGACGGTTGTAGAATATTTCTTGTGATGTAGCCTAGTTTACCTCTTCAAATAAGGAAGTGTTTGATTGATTGTGACCACTGGAGATAGTTGTGGCCAACTAGTCGATGGCATGTCACAACTACACCAGAAACATATGAAAAATCCTTCAGGCTAACAGAAGTTTCTGTTGTATATTGTCGCTTAATGGTTGTCGAAGAAGAAACCATTGGAATTTGTCGAGATAGGATCGGTTAGACTGATACCATATAAAGAAAATAGAAAAGTTTGAAGAGATACAAAAATTTTATGTTCTGTTTTATTGTTGAATGAATGATTTTGTTTTCACAAGCTAATGCCTTTTTATAGGCTTTAGAATAGGATTTTGAATAGTATTAGAAGTCCTAATTACTTTAGACTTTTAATCCTATTAATTAAAGACATCTAATTATACTAATATTATCTCTAAGTAATAGATCCTAACTCAAATTCTTATTAATACTATATATATATATCGTATAGACTCACATTATTTCCTCTTTATGGTACTGATACGCACCTAGCCAGTATCGATACGTCTGCACAATTTTGTAGGTCTAGACTTGAAATTTGCTAAGAATACCGGCCAAAATTAAACCATTCAATCTCAAACCATTCCTACACATTACTGAAGAAGTTTAAGATGCTTTTTCATCAGTTTTAAGCCATCAAACATTCTCAGTCAAAATCCATCATTAAAGGCCCCAGGCTACCAAACCAAGTCAAACATTCTTATCACAAGCAAAATAACCTAATTTCATGAGATACAAGCTCCAATGAGAGTTAGAGGGTACAAACCTCAAGCCACGACAACTAAAAATATTCCCTCAAGCCTTCTCCTTGTCAAGACTCCTTGAAAAATTTCCAACTTCTTTTTCTACAAAGAGAAGTTAAAATCAACAATTAGACATTGTTAGGGGTGAAACTAAAGGCTAAAAACACTAATGAAATTGAATAAGAAACTCAACAACACCCTTAACCCATTTTGCTTCTTCAACCTCACTCAACACCCTTCTTCACCAAACTAAAACCTTTATACCTTGGTAGATAGATCTCACTCAGCACAACAACTTTCTCTCAAGATTCTGAACGATATTCACTAGCTAACTCAACAAAGATTGTAACTTTAAATCTGATTTTTAGATGAAGAAGAAAAAGGGTAACTTCGTATCATTTACTTTTCTACAAAAAAACTCTTCCCCCTTCTTTCTCTTTGTCACCTATTTAAGAGATTACCGAAAAGCCCTTCACTAAGCCCCTAGGCCCATCAACAATCCTCAAACACATAGGCTTAAGGCCCTAAACTAGCCCAATCACTCAACCCAAGGCCCAAACGAGGTCTAAATGTCGAAGCCCAATATTTCGAGTTAACCCGATACTTGAATTCAAAATCTAAATCGTTACAGATTCGATTTAACTATGGTTAATCGATTTTTGATTTTTCCATATTAACATTTATTTTTAAAAAACTTATATTTTATTTTACGATTTTTGAAGATTAAAAAAATAAATTTTAATATGTTTTTTTAAAGATTTATTAAAAATTTACTTTTTAAGTAAGAAGTAATAATTAAAAATACATCTATAATATTTTAAGTATAAAATATACAATTTTACTTTACAAAAATAATTATAAATTATTTTAAAAATCAAATACAGTTTAATTCGATTAACCATAGTTCATAAACTTACTATGAACAACAATATCTCGGTTCAGTTCGATTTTTAATTTTATGGTAAACCATACTTAACCCTACCTAAAGTCTTCACTATCAATAACAAATAATTAATTTTTTCTCGTCGATGCTCTCTCTGAAAAATTAACGTCTAATAAGAATTATATAGTAATAAAATACGTCTTTTAATAGGACATTGTTAGTTTTTTTTTTCTCCTAAATAATGAAAATAAAATACTATAAATCTTAAGTGGAAGCAAGCTTTAATGAATAAAGAAAAGTAAAAGAAGGTTGGCAAATCTCTCACTAATCTATGCTAGACGAAAAATTATATCATGGGTCAGTTCCACCACGTGTCCATGGGACCAACCAATGATAATTACCCACTTCATCAACTTATCATTGGTCGGTCTCATGGATAACGTGGTGAGACTGACCCATAATATAATTTCTCATGCTAGACCTAGCTATTTAAGGTTGAGCAATCCACTTGTACTAATAGACTAGGTCGAAATAGGATCGAATTTATTTGATATCGATATTATTGTAATATTTTAAAAATCATAAATTTAAATGCGCTTAAAAGTTAAAAGACAATAGCCATTAATTTAGGAATTTAAATAATAATAGAATGTGACAAGTGTTTCAAAAATAAAAACACTTTTTAGTAGAAAATAATTTGATTCAAATTAAAACTTAGATATAGAAGTCTAATATGAACAAATTATATTATAGACCTGACTTATCATATTAATAATAGTCCTATTATTTAATGAAACTAGCTCAATTCATTATTATTTTCCATTTCATTAATCTAATAATATAATAATTTTCAAAAAAATTATATTTTAAATAACATAAAAAAATAGTGAAGATTCGTCGGTTAAAAAAATAATAATAGAAAATAGTGATAATAATGATTTCTATTACTTTTTAATAATAATTTTAAAATTTTAAAGCCATCAAGTTGGGTCAAATGTCATATAAAAAATTTATACTAAGAACCAAATTCTATATAGCCTCCATGGGAAATAGAGATAGAGTAAAAATTAGACAATGAGAGCAACAAAATCACTAATTTTCAAATTAATAAGAATCCAATTAGTATTTAAATTAAATAAAAGAAAATAAATATTTAATTTAATAAAAATTAAAATTATCATCAAACAAAAAAGTTTAAAGAGGCAAAGGTAATTTCTTCCGTAACTAAACAATGTCTTAATCGTGAGACCTTGACCACATCTAAAGGTTAAATTTGTAACGCTCCAAAATTATGTTTAGAAGTTAGTGAATCGGTTTTGTCGATTTAATCAAGTTCGGGATTAAATACTTAAAAATTGGTTTTTGATGGAAATAAATTTTGGAAAAATATCCTAAATTCTTATTTGATATATAATTAACTTTGGTAAAACCAATTTCAAAAATTGACCCTTGAATCCCTAAGATTTTGAAATTAGTGACTATTTTGTAAGAATTGAAAACTTGAGAAAAATTTTATAAACTAAGCCAAAACTTTGAATCTTTAAGGAGATTTGATCCAATTGTAATCATAATTGATCCACGCCTTCCAAGGCCCTGTTTAAATAACCTTTAACCCATGTTTTTAATTAAATAACCCAAATATCCAAATTTTATTCCTAAAAACCTATTTTACTTTAAAACACAAAACATTTTTATTATTTTCATTTTCTCTCTTTACAATGCAGAGTAAAGAGTTCTTTAATGAAATCCCCAAGTTATTAACTGAGTAAACATTATTTTTAACTTTTGGTTTAAAGAAAATCGTTTTTGAAAAAAAACATGATTTTCTTACAAAGATTTTAAGTCATTATTTTTGGATCCTAAATTCATGATTTTGTATGTGTTATGATGTTTATAAAGTTTTTTTAATGTATCTAATCTCGTACTTAAGGTTTTGGTGTTGTTTGGAGAGTTTGGGGAAGTTTTCAGATAAGGTTTTGGTAGGTTTTAAAGGGATGCTATGTAGGGATCCGACTTGGGGATGTTAGGGTGCATTTTTGTAGACTAAATCATCTGTTTTTGATGCTTGAATCAGGGCAAGAATTAGGAGATCCCATTTAAAAGAGTTTGTTCTGAATCGGTCGTTTTTCGTGTAAGTAATTGGTTATTTGTGAGTGGATTTGAGAGCGGGCTGCTTCGTTAATATTTTACTTAGTTTTTAAAAGTTTTGGGATGTAGGAAAGGTGTGAGAAACCTTCCTATACTCTGAAGTAAGTTTTATGTTTAGCTCTCTTAAATGATTTTCCCATATTATGCTTGTTTTACTATGTTATTTGTCATGCTTGTATGAAGTTTTACATACTTATTTATGCATGTGTCTAGATGCTCATTAGATTGCTTTTGTAACATTTTGATGCTTCCATGGTTTTATTTTTAAAATATGTTAAAAAAGGTTTTATCGATTTATACATTTAATGCATGAGTTAGTGGAATGCGAGTAAATTGCTTATTGTTTTTTTATAGAAAATTTGAGCATTGATATTATTTTGTGTTGGATATTAAGATGATGTAAGAGGGATAAGTTGGTCAATAAATAGGATGCGAGTGCATTATAATTTATAAAATGTGTACATGTGTTAATTGCCTTGGTAATTCATTAGAGCTGATGTTTAAGGTTTGATATATGTGTTATATTACATTTAAGCATGGTAACTATCCCGGATGCTAAGGTGATATGTCATGATTGAAAATAATCCATCATCGGTATGAGTAGACGGTTTAGCCCTCATACGTGGTATGAGTAGCGGTTTGCCTCTCATACGTGGCATGTTGGCAAATTACCCTCATGTGTGGCATGTCTATACATGCGAGTTCCGTTTATCCCAACAATTAGAGATAAGACTAATCGGATCACTAATATCAACACAAAAAATACAAGTGTATAGTTTTTATTAATTTTATGGCTTGAGTTTCAAACGTTTTAAAAGCTTTGCTAAGTGAAGCATGTAAGTCTTGAGTTTTGTGGCTTAGTAACACGTGATGAACACTTGTTGATTATTTTTACCAATGATGGCATTGTTAGACACGAGTGATTTTTATAAAGCATAATATGACTTGAATTTTACTAATGATTTTAGTATATTATGAACTACATTGCAAGTAGTTTAAATGTTTTCTTTTCACTCACTAAGCTTCAATTTAACCCTTCTTTTTTCCTTACAATGCAAAGAAATAGTGTGACGATCGTCAGAAGAAGCAAGAGAAGCCATCTTAGTGTCATATTTCATATTTAGCTCGAGTATGTGATTTTTAAGTTTAAACTTAGGTAGTTGAGAGAAATAGAGCTATATAACCTATAGTAATTAAGTTGTCATTGCATAGTTGAATCTATGATTTCTTAAGTTGATGTTGAACTTGCATATTGATACTTTTTGATATCAAAGAAGTATTTTTGATTTTAATTCATATCTCTATTGTGTTTAAATATGATGATTTTTTTATTCTGAAGAATGCTTATGCCAATTTATGTTTTGATCATGGAACTAGGATGATTTGCATCTAGTGAATATGTTGTGATATGTAGCTTATGCCCTTTAGGTGCAAAAATGCATCTAGAATATGATTGAAGATGTTTAAGGTAGAAAATTGGTAATTTGCCACTTTTTAAGCAGAGAGTTTAAATACCTCTCCATAGGATATCAATATGCAGACATAAAAATGAAGGAAAACTAGAAAATTTAGCATGAGTATCGAAACTATATGAACTGGTATAAAAAAAATCGTATGAATTTAAGAAAAAGTATCGATACGTATGACCATGGTATCGATATTTGTTTTTACAATAACAAATGGTATCGATACATGGTCTCGACAATATCGAAATGAGGGCTTGTCGTGCATGACATCTAGTAAGATATCGAAGACGTATTGAAACACTTAAGTTTCGTTTCAATACTTTTTTTTGATATTACCTTGGTATCGAAACAAGGCCAGAGGATTTCAATACCCTTGATCGTTAAGTTGGCTATAGGCTGAACTAAGGTTTGAAACTTCATGTTTTAGTCACTATACTTTGAGCATGCGATTAAATAATTTGTAAACCTCGTTTTAAGTTGAAATTTGAGACTTAAGTATTTAACGAATTTAATTAAGGATTGATAACTTTAATTTTATAATTAATCCCTAAATTTCTAGAAATTTAATAAAAACTCTAACATTCGTTGTCAACTTACACGCCTCAAACCTAACATTTCTCAGATAACTTACACTCACTCTCAAGTTGGTGAACAAACGTAATCAACTACCAGCTTGGATTTTGGATGTGATGCTATACTCATATTTCTTTTGTTGCTTCTTAGAGAAAAATGCTTTCGTTTTCGGGAGTCTTTGATTTGAGATACTCCAGCATGGAGTTCCTGACTAAAAGGTCTGCTCCATATGATGCTCTAGCATATAGTTTTTGATTGAAACATCTGATGTGAATGATGTAGTAAGTGATCAAAGAAATCTACACTCCCCTCACACTACAAAAAAAATATTCATACGTCGGCGTTTACTTATACTGACGGACAAAATATATCGATATATAAAGTATATACTGACGAAATCCTGAACCATCAGTAAAAGTTTTTGATCATTTACCGATAGATAACAATTTGTTAGTGTATATTGTTAGAGTATGCCCAAAGATCAATCATATGATGATTGTATGCATACTTTTATTTACCAATTTTATTGAATAAAGGCATTGCCATTGTTGTTTTTATATATATGTGTCAATGTATAACATAAACTGAGAAACAATAAGGTCCATATAATAATATATGTATTATTATTAAAAGATACTTAGTCAAGTATTATTATGGGTATGGACAATAATAATACGACTAAGACTAACATGTGATTAATTGATGACAATGAGTTGTCATTGACATAGAGATGTCAGAATTAATACATGAATATATTAGTAGAGAATAATATATTGGATTGACCGACTATGAGCATATATCTTGGATTATTATGTGACGGTCACGATATTACTCATAGTGACAACTATATGTATGATCCTTAGACTTGAGATTATTACTATCTCAACATATACTATTTTATGTCTTGATGCAATTAAACGTGTCTCATAATTAGTTACACTATAAAAACTGACATTGAACATATTACAATGTATGTAGTGAGATGTGAATGATCAAGATAGGATTTATCCTTCCTACATAATAGGAAAATATATCAAAGGCCACTTGATTGAGTGAGACTAGAAATGCATGGTCATGCTTGAATACGTTGATATGAGATATCACAAATTATTCATTAAAAGTAGTTCACTCTAGATATCAAGAAACATTAAAATAGGCTACACAAGTGTGACTATTCCAAGACTTGTGCCTATTAAAGATATAAAAGGACAAAAAGATATAGTAAATTAAAAGAGTTGGTCACGGACATGATATATCGAATCACGATCTCTTGTAACTTAGATGACAATGATATATTGCTAGATGTCACTCATTGTTTTTAATATTAGAATTTTTCTAAAATTATTACTAACGTTACAATGAGCCTACAGGCTCACACCCAATGATTGAAACAGAGCAAAAATATATATAAGTATAAGTATATTATATTTAATCTCGAATTTTAAATAAAGGATATAATTAAAGTAATTATATCACTTTTAAATTCGAATTAAATATAGATTCTGAAATTTAAGGAAATAATTAAAGTAATTATTTCCTATAAACCAATTCAGAATCAAACTCTTTAAATTCGAATTAAATATAGATTCTGAAATTTAAGGAAATAATTAAAGTAATTATTTCTTATAAACCAATTCAGAATCAAACTCTTTAAATTCGAATTAAATATAGATTCTGAAATTTAAGGAAATAATTAAAGTACTTATTTCCTATAAACCAATTTAGAATCAAATTCTTATACCTAGGGTTACACCTATATAAATGATCAATTGGTCTAGCAGCCAATACAGAGAATTTAGAATTCCCAAACCCTAGAATCACGAAAAACTGTTTTTCGAGATTTTGCTTTCTCAATTGGGTGAACTGAGTAGAGGCCGAGACGATATTCGTGGAGGCTAAAGATTCGAATTGTCGAACGATCGTGATTATAGCAAATCCAGTTGTTATTTTTGCTGCTTATCAAGGAACCCAATGTAAGTCATCGTTTCTCTTCCTCCCGATTTCGGATTAAACGTACATGGATCACTGGAACGACCGTCGTAATTTTGTTTCACTACGCCATGGGGTGTGCCGACGGTCCCAACAGTAGTATCAGAGCCACTTGTACGATCCGTAATCGGGTTAAATACTTGGATGATACGATATGTATGAGATGCATGCTTTATTTTACTGTGTCTACGATATATATTGATATTGGTAGTCGATTATGAATACGATTAATATATTAATCTGTTAATTACAGTTGCCGTGTTGCTACAATTTGTTAGTGTATATAATAGTTATATTGACGAATAACAATAAGGTATCGGTATAGATGTACTTTATATTGATGGTTAAATTTTCTGTCGGTATAGGTTGATGATATATCGATGATAGATTTAATGTGTCGTATATATAATGCATACCAACAGATTTTATTGTAACTGTCGGTAAATGGTTTGGCTATAGCGGTGGTCTATTTAGTCCATCGATATAAATATATTTTTAATATTTAAAATATTTTATTAAAACTCACTATTTTACCCTGTCCTACTTTCACTCAAACTCTCACTCGATTTCAATCCCTAATTGTTGAGTTTCGGTTCTCACCCAAATCAATTTGGAGTGTGATATCCCAATCCGTCGATGAGATTTTTATGCAACGGTATTCTTTAAGCAATCGATTTGGATATTTAAGCAATCAATTTGGTACAGTGGTATGTTTTAAGTGTTCAATTGTCACTCAAACTCTCTTTGTCCTCTTCTTTGCCTAGGTTTGCCTCAGTTTTCACCTTCTTCAAGCAATCGATTTGCTTCTGTTTGCTTTGAGGTTTGCCTCTCTTTTTTTAGTTTTCATCGACAACCGACCATTACATGATTAGTTTTCGTCGACTATGTACTAGAGTGTACCCTCTTTTAATCTAGATTTGGCCTAAAAATTTTATGCTCTAGTTATTTGCATTTATTGTTTTCTTTTTTACTATTTTTGCGTTGTTAAGTTTGATTAAGCTTTTTAATTTGTTTTCTTTTACATGGTTTGTTGCTTGGTTGTTTGGCTCGTTAATTTACTCATTAATCTATAATAATTGAAAAAATATTTTTCTATGATACAAAATAGTTATTCTTAAGTAAAAGTATTAGCCAAATTCATATAATAAATATGCTCTAATTTCCATACGAAAGTTATTTAAATCATTACCTTTAGTTTGTTTTATGTTTTTTTTATCTTTTATACCATTAACTTTAGTTTCTTTTATGTTTTATGTCTTTGAGATCTTTATGGAATTAGAAGTCTAACCTATCGGGAGGATAGTTACATGTTTTTATTATTTTTTTTGAAATCAATGAAAAATAAATAAAAATTAAAATGTCATTAGTTCATTGTTGATATAGGTATCATTGATGGATAAGACTTGCATCAATCTTAGATCAAGAGAAAGTGAAGAATACATTAGAGAGTTACTAGTTTTTTAAATTTTGCTTTTGAAAGATCTGAAGATGAAAAAATTTGGTGTCCTTGTGTGAATTGTGTAAACACTTATAGAGTATATAGGATAGATGCATTTGATCACTTAATATGTGATGGCTTCCTTAAGGGTAATGCTCATTGAATTTTTCATGGGGAACTATGTGATGGATCTAAACCACCAATTCCAACAAGTATTGAAGAAAGAGAGTTTGAACATGATATTCATAACATTTTAAATAATATGATGGTAGAACGAGTTATGAATAATGATGAACGTAACAACCATTCGGGAGATTAGAGTACAAGGCCTGGGGATAATAATCATAAATTTTAAGGAGACATGTTTTATGATTTACTGAAAGATGTAGAGATACCACTTCATCTAAATTGATTTTTTTTAAATTGTTATTTATCATTTATTTATTCCACATTAAATATGTTAATGGGTGGATAAATAAGTCTTTCAATTCTTTACTGTAGGTGTTAAAACTTAAATTGTCGGATGATAATACTTTATCAGGGTCTTATCATGAATGAATTGAGTTTAGGTTATGATAATATTCATGTTTGCCCAAATGATTGTATGTTATTTTGAAAAGAAAATGAAAATAAAAATATTTGTTTGAAATGTGGAACCTCCCGATGAAAAGAAGTCATAATTGGTGTTGAAGATGAGAATGTTAACACATCTTCATAAAAAAAATAAACAAGCTGCAAAGATTTTGTATTGGTTTTCCCTCATTCTATGATTGCAAAAATTATTTATGTCTTCAAGTATTGCTCCTTTGATGACTTGACATAAAGATGGACGTAAAAATGAAGGACGTATAAGGCATTCGAAAAATTCTTTGGCTTGAAAATCATTTGATTCTTGATATCTTGAATTTTCTTTAGAACTCTGAGTGTGACGCATATTACTTAGCCTGTAATCATTATACATTATAATTTCTCATTGTGGATATGTATAAAGTAGACGGATTTTATACTCTCTTTTCTCATTTATGGTCCAAAAGGTCCAAAAAATAATATAGATGTATATATGCAACCTTTAATTGTAGAATTATATGAGTTATGGGAAGTTGGCGTTGAAACTTTTGATGTTGCAACGAATCAAATATTTCAACTTCGTGCAGCATTGATGTGGACTATAAATGAGTTTCTGGCATATACCAACTTATTTGCATGGAGTACTAGTGGAGAGTATGCATGTCCTTCTTGTGGGTATAATATTGCTTCTAAGTGGTTAAAACATAGTCGAAAATTTTGCTATATGTCTCATCCTAGGTGGTTATATCCTAATCACAAGTATCAAATTGACAAACATTCTTTTAATGGCACTAAAGAACATAGAATTGCTCCTTCACCATCCACTGGTACAAATGTATTGAGACAACTGAAAGGTTTAAATGGGAGCGAAGATGGGCCTTGAAAGAAAAAATCTATATTTTTATCATATTGGGAGCATCAACTATTACGGTCTAACCTTGATGTGATGCATATAGAATGAGAAGAATTCTTTCTTGAAAGTTCTCATGGAAGTGATTTCATCGTATATTTATTACGTAGGAAGTGTAGGAATTTATTTACAGACAAGTTGGCATACCTTTACACATCGTCCAATATTTATTATGTGAAAAAAAATAGTTTTATGCATAAAGCAATTTTCACGAGAGAATGAACCATTCGAACTCTGGACATTGGAAATCGCTATGTACAAAAAATAATTTATGTTTAATAAAAATCGCTTTGTAAAAAAGCAATTTTTTAAAAAAATATATAATTTTATTTTTTCGCTTATTTTAATTTTTTGTTAGCAATATATAATTATTTATATTTAAATTCACTTCTTTATTTATTAAAAAGTGTATAATTTAAATTAAGTATAATTTAATTTATTGAATTTAACTTAAAATTTTGAAATTTAAATATTTATTTAAAACTCTTATCCTAAACATAACAACTAAATATTACAGAAACAATATTTAAGGAATTAAGGAATAGTTTGTTTTCTTGTCTTCGTAATCTATAGACACGTTCGATGTTAAGTTCAATTCTTCAATTTTTTGTTCCTTTTCAAGTCGCTTACTGTTGCTACGTTGTAGAATTACTTTTACGTTTATTGACAGTGTAGATGTTTCAACGATTCTTGATGAACTAGATTCATCCTTATATGTTATTGTGATCTCGATAATCTGATAACCACAACGTGTGTAACTCGAAACATCTTGCAAAGGTATTTTGAACTTGACAATTTCAACATGTAATACGCTTTAGATCCAGGTTCATCAACTAGTTTTTTTGTTTACAAGTACAAGATTTATCTTGTTGTCGACTTTTGAACCCCATCTATAGTAACTTATACAACTCATCATATTTTATACTGTTGTTGAAAGAAGTATAAAAATATGTTCCGGAGTGAAAAACAGCACAAGAAAATCTAGTCATTTTTGTACAACGTCTTCTGAAAAAGCTTTGGTCGAGTGTTTGAGTAGAAAATGCAGTATGAATTGAGTAGAAAATTGAATCTTATGTAGTTCATAAGTCGCTTTTTACGTAAAGCGATTTATTAAAGTAAATCGCTTCCTATACAAAGTGATTTCTAGTCTCACACGTTAACAAATCGCTTTTTGCAGGAAGCAATTTCAGAACTGGTTTATACTTGAAGTTCGAAGCTGAAACGATTGTTATCTTCATCTTCATTTTATATAATTTTATTTTATATTGTATCGTATAAATTAAACCTCATTTTAATCTAAGAAAATAACTAGGTTTTTTAATTTATTAAGGATTTTAATATTTTTTTATAATTATATATACATATATTATAATTTATTTTATATTTATCGTACCTTTATTATATCGGTATCTTATACATTTAAGAATTATAGTTTTTTTATTTTTGTTTCCATTCCGTATCTGTGTCCGTGTAATATAGGTTAGATGAAAACTTGACTGAAATTAAGGTGGGGCTAAAAAGAGCCCTCTAAAAAAAGCCTAAAGAAAACCCTGTAATAGAGGGCAATAGGGAACCGGCTGTTAGCCGGTTCCAATTTAACTTTTTTTTTTATAAATAATGGTTATCTAATTTATTTTTATATATTCGAATAAAAACTATACGAATAAAAATATTTATATAATAAATATTCGAATAAAAATATTTATAAAATAAATATTCGAATAAAAATATTCATATAATAAATATTCCCATAAAAATATTTGTATAATAAATATTCAAATAAATATATATACGAATATAAATATTCATATAATAAATATTCAAACAAAAATATTCGAATAATAAATATTTTATTCAAATATTTAAATTAAAAGATTCGAATAAAATATATACGAATAAAAATATTCGTATAAAAAGATATTTGAATAAAACTATTTATATAATAAATATTTGAATACAAATACTCGAATAAAAATATTCGAATAAAATATATACGAATAAAAATATTCGTATAATAAATATTCAAACAAAAGTATTCTTATAATAAATATTAGAATAAAAATATTCGTATAATAAATATTTGAATAAAAATATTCGAATAAAAAATATTCGAATAAAAATATTCGTATAATAAATATTCGAATAAAAATATTCATATAATAAATATTGGAATAAAAATATTCGAATAAAAAATATACAAATAAAAATATTCGTATAATAAATATTCGAATAAAAATATTTGAATAAAAATATTCGAATAAAACTATTCTAATAAAACTATTCGTATAATAAATATTCGAATAAAAATATTCATATAATAAATATTGGAATAAAAATATTCGAATAAAAAACATACAAATAAAAATATTCGTATAATAAATATTCGAATAAAAATTTTTGAATAAAAATATTCGAATAAAAAATATTCGAATAAAGATATCCTTATAATAAATATTAGAATCAAAACATTCATATAATAAATATTGGAATACAAATATTCGAATAAAAAATATATAAATAAAAATATTTGTATAATAAATATTCGAATAAAAATATTGAAATAAAATATATGTGAATAAAAATATTCATATAATAAATATTCGAATAGAAATATTTATATAATAAATATTGTAATAAAAATATTCGAATAAAAAGTATACAAATAAAAATACTTGAATAAAAATATTTAAATAAAAAATATAAAAATAAAAATATTCGTATAATAACTATTCAAATAAAAATATTCGAATAAAAATACTCGAATAAAAGTATTTGAATAAAAAATATACAAATAAAAATATTCGTATAATAAATATTCGAATAAAAATTTTTGAATAAAAATATTCAAATAAAATATATTTGACTAAAAATATTCATATAATAAATATTCGAATAAAAATATTCATATAATAAATATTTGAATAAAAATATTCGAATAAAAAATATACAAATAAATATTGTACACAATTCCTTACAAAGTATACACAATAGCTTACAAAAACCGTAAGGAAAAAGGTATGTACACAAATCCTTACAACTTCTCACCATGAGCTAAAGGAGCCATCCAAAGGTAAGGATTTGTGTACATACACAATTTACTACAATTTTCGTAAGCCGTTGTGTATACTCTGTAAGGAATTGTGTACAAACATAAATCCTTACCATTTTGGTGTCATATTGTGTATTCTTGTAGGAAATTGTGTATGTACACAAATCCTTACCCTTGGATGCCTCCTTTAGCTCATGATTTTGAAGGCGTAAGGATTTGTGTACATACCTTTTTTCTTACAGTTTTCGTAAGCCGTTGTGTATACTTTGTAAGGATTTATGTACAAACACAAATTCTTACCGTTTGGGTGGCATATTGTGTATTCTTATAGGAAATTGTGTATGTACACAAATCCTTACCCTTAGAAGTCTCCTTGAGCTCATGGTTTTGAAGTCGTAAGGATTTGTGTACATACCTTTTTTCTTACGGTTTTAGTAAGCTGTTGTGTATACTTTGTAAGGATTTATGTACAAACGCAAATCCTTACCGTTTTGGTGCCATATTGTGTATTCTTGTAGGAAATTGTGTACGTACACAAATCCTTACCCTTAGAAGTCTCCTTGAGCTCATGGTTTTGAAGTCGTAAGTATTTGTGTACATACCTTTTTTCTTACGGCTTTCGTTAGCCGTTGTGTATACTTTGTAAGGATTTGTGTACAAACACAAATCCTTACCGTTTGGGTGGCATATTGTGTATTCTTGTAGGAAATTGTGTATGTACACAAATCCTTACCCTTGGAAGCCTCCTTGAGCTCATGGTTTTGAAGTGGTAAGGATTTGTGTACATACCTTTTTTCTTACGGTTTCCGTAAGCCGTTGTGTATACTTTGTAAGGATTTGTGTATAAACACAAATCCTTACCGTTTGGGTGACATATTGTGTATTCTTGTAGGAAATTGTGTATGTACACAAATCCTTACCCTTGGAAGCCTCTTTGAGCTCATGGTTTTGAAGTGGTAAGGATTTGTGTACATACCTTTTTTCTTACGGTTTTCGTAAGTCGTTGTGTATACTTTGTAAGGATTTGTGTACAAACACAAATCCTTACCGTTTGGGTGGCATATTGTGTATTCTTGTAGGAAATTGTATATATACACAAATTCTTACCCTTGGAAGCCTCCTTGAGCTCATGGTTTTGAAGTGGTAAGGATTTGTGTACATACCTTTTTTCTTACGGTTTTCGTAAGTCGTTGTGTATACTTTGTAAGGATTTGTGTACAAACACAAATCCTTACCGTTTTCGTGCCATATTGTATATTCTTGTAGGAAATTGTGTATGTACACAAATCCTTACTCTTGGAAGATTCCTTGAGCTCATGGTTTTGAAGTGGTAAGGATTTGTGTACATACCTTTTTTGTTACGGTTTTCGTAAGACGTTGTGTATACTTTGTAAGGATTTGTGTACAAACACAAATCCTTATCGTTTTCGTGTCATATTGTGTATTCTTGTAGGAAATTGTGTATGTACACAAATCCTTACCCTTGGAAGCCTCCTTGAGCTCATGGTTTTGAAGTGGTAAGGATTTGTGTACATACTTTTTTTCTTACGGTTTTCGTAAGCCGTTGTGTATACTTTGTAAGGATTTGTGTACAAACACAAATCCTTACCGTTTTCGTGCCATATTGTGTATTCTTGTAGGAAATTGTGTATGTACACAAATCCTTACCCTTGAAAGCCTCCTCGAGCTCATGGTTTTGAAGTGGTAAGGATTTGTGTACATACCTTTTTTCTTACGATTTTCGTAAGCCGTTGTGTATACTTTGTAAGGAATTGTGCACAAACACAAATCCTTACTATTTTTGTGCTAATTTATGTATGTACCGTTTTTCTTACAGTTTTTGTAAGAAATTGTGTATATAGTTTTATGTGCAAATGTGACCGGGTAAACAGGTTTAGTTTTTTTTTGGCTTTTTTTAGGTGGCTTTCTCTAGAACTACCCCTGAAATTAACTTCTGATTCTTCTTAGCAAAATAAAACAATGCGAAAGTACATTGAGAAAGCCACAGAAACTGCAGGGCTTGTGTCAGTTCATTATAGTAACACTGGATCGACATGTGTTCCAAGAAGAACTTGAGCTTTGGCCGTTGTTTGACAGATATTTTCCTGTGGACGAGCAGGACAAGATTGCTGGTCGAATTATTGGCATTGGCACTGAAGGTGCAAAGGTGTTCCAGTCGATGTTGCCATGGGTAACTTCGACCCGGTATCACATTGGGCCTTTGGCCTAAAACCTGTATTTCAAATTTTCTTTCGAAAGTCCATTAATAAAATTAACTCAAGTCTAAATATGATTCATAAAATCCATTTAAGTTAAAACATAAGCTTAAAATAATGTAAAGAAATCGGAGCTCCAAAATATTACAATCCATTTAAAATATTCGACCTAAATTAAATAAATAGAGTTACAAATATATATCGGGTTCGACAAAGCACTAGCCCACTACATCTAATCATTGTACTCCAACACAAGTCGATGTTGTAATCCAAACCTTGATGGTACTCCATAGAAACCGGCTTCACCTAACTTACGCACAAAAATACATTTCGAACGCTGAGCTACGAAAGCTCAGTGGATACGCCGAACTCAGCCCATAATCATGCATATCATAAACAGTAAAACAAAACATATAAATATCGTGTATGATATGATGGTCTAGCATGATTGCCTATCACATGGCATAAACAATGTATAATAACACACACAGCATATACATATCATATCACAAAAGAAACACAAGTGAGGCTCGCGTCCACACAGCATCGGGATCTTACACTCAGGATTGAGGCCACCCTCAAATCCTATGCCCGGAATGTTACATCGGACATCATCGAACGAGGCCGCCTAACATTTGGAATAAAACGGGGTGGAGGCCGCCTAACCAATCTCATGTTAGGAATATTACATCGAACATCTTCGAGTGAGACTGCCCAACACTCGGAACAAAGGTCTTCAATACATCACCCAGAATATTACATGGGATGGCCTTCGACGTGTTGCAACACTTTTGGATATCTAGATTTCCATCAAACATGGACTCAACACACACACAATTGATACACCTAGGACCTTCACAACAAGACTTATCAAAACTTATCATAACTTAGTTTTTCGGGATTAAAATCATCAATAGTGGTTTAAAGATTTATTTCCTTGTTTTTAAGATTCACTAAGACCCTTGAATACAATTACCAAACCTCAATCTCTACTCAACTTAGGCAAGATTACACAGGGTTTCGATACTCCCAGTTCTAAGGTTAATTAAGGAAGCTTCAGAAATGCCACTGGAGGACTCCGTATCAAACCACGATTTGATACGCCTACCCACTTAGCTCATACTTCCCTCAGGGGTATCGATACACGACTCACCATTATCGATACCCCCTACACGAAATGCAAGTCTGCACTTAAAAATTTCTAAGGATTCTTCCCAAACTTAGTCTAATCGATCCTACTCAATATCAGGAGTGTTTTGAGTGTTTTATCATCATTTTCATGTCACCGATCACTTTAATCTGAAAACCATCATTAATGTCTCAAACACAAGCAACCAAGCATACACACATGAATCTACATGAAATGCAATCTACCATGACATACTTGATAAAAAGGAAGAGTTGAGAGTACCAACCTTTTGCGAAAACAACAACCACAAACTCATCTTCCTCCTCAAACCTTCTTTGCCTAGACTTTGAGATTGAGCTTTCACTTATTTCTCTACAAGAAGGAGGTTAAACAAGCTATTAGACCTTGTCTTTAACTCCTAAAAATATCAATAAACATATAAACAACCCCTTAAAAACACTTATTCCCGGATTTGTTTCAACACCCTTACCAAAATCATACTTTACCCTTTTTACCTCTTTGGATATATCTCTTGATACTCTACAACAAAATCTCAACCCACAAAACGGGATTCTAGCTCAAACTCTGAAAGTTTACCTCTTTTCCATAGAGATTTGGGTGAGAAGTAGATAGAGATGAAGAGGAAAAAAAGAGTGACCTCACTCTTTGTTTTTTCTGCAAAAAAACAACCCCCAAACCCTCCCTTTCACCCATTAAGGCATTTACAAGAATGCCTCTAGCCTACCACTCAAAAGCCAAACACAACACGGCCCAATAAGGCTTAACATAAACCCGAGGTCCAAATCCGAAGCCCAAACTCCCGGGTTAATCCGACACTCGATTCCAAATACGGATAGTTACAAGAATAGTCTTCATAAGATTTTATTTAACTTAATGAATGAATGAATAGATAATAGTGGTTAAATAAAAACATAAAAAATAAGTATCTAAATGATAATTTTTTGATATAAATGTTTTTTTATTTAATTAAAATAGATATTTAATATTTTATTTTTATTATTATTTTAAAATAACATCATTAAAAAGAAAAATCATCTTCCAATAACATATTTGACACGTTACTTTAATTTTTTATTTATTTTTAAAAATAAATTGATAAAAAAAAATTAAACAGTAATACAAAAATTTTAAAAATTACAAAATTGACCAAAAATTTAAACCTAAAATTGACATAATTACTATCGTTAATAATCTCGTCGAACTTCAAAGTCGTTTAAGCCTACAATTCTTTTTTTCAATCACTATCATCAATAATAGATAGGATGAATGTCAATTGGATATCAAACGACGAATGCGTAAGATTCGTCTTTCACTGATTATTGCGATAGATGGTTAAGAAAAATAGGTGGTGTCCTTAACGATGGTGACGGCGGGGTGACCTCAAAAAACGATAGTAGTAGAGTCTAACGAAACTATCAACAACAATAGTAATCGGCGAAAAGCAAGTCTTTTATGATACGAGTGTCTAATATTTTTTTATTGGAATTGGTGCCTAATGTTTTATTTTGTTGTTATTTTAAGATAACATTATTAAAAAATCTATTACCCGATCAATACTTAACATATATCTTTATTTTTAATTTTTTCAAAAATCTGATAGAGACATATGTTAAGTTTTGATTGGGTAATAGATTTCTTTTTAATAGTGTTACCTTAAAATAATAACAAAAATAAACTTTACGCACCTAATTCAATAAACAAAAATATGAAACACCTATATTAGAAAAAGTATATAGTTTGAACATTTATTTCTGAGTTAAGTCGTAAAAATATTATTGTTCTATTCAGAAAAAAAAATAGATTAATCTAATTTTTATAAAACTAAAATCGTCGATTAATAAATTAGACATCCGGGATAAACAAAAATAATATATAATTTGGTTGGTTTACTCAAAAAAGAATATTGGGCTTAATGACATTTTTTCCCTCAAACTTTTCAAGAAAATTTATTTCAATCCTATAACCTTATTTTTCTCATTTAACCCTCGGATATCTTTTTCATTTTCTTTTTCTTTTTTAAATTTAAGAAACTTGTGGGAAAATAACGGGTTTATAATTTATTTTTTTTACATTTTTTATATTTTTAGATTTTTTTACATTTTCCTATTTTTTACATTTGTACTAATTTAATTATGCCAAATTACTGGGTGTGAAGTGTGTATAATACTGTAATTTTTAAAATAATATTATAAATTTAAATTTTAATATTATGAATAATATGAATTTAATTAGAAAATCGCCCTTAAATTGAATTTGTAATACTTTATCTAAATTAATCGGCTAACAAATTAAATATCAATAATTATAAAAAAAATGTATTTTCTTAAATAAAGAACGAATCCGTGATCGAATTTGAATTAGACAAATAAAATGTTGTCCATCAATGGCAGAATAGTTCTACTGAAAGTAGTTAAACAAGCAATACCAAGTTCCTTAATGAGTTGCTTCACTCTCTTAAATCTTTAAGCCATATTCATATTTTGAGATTACTTTTGACAATATAATAAAAAGTGATTTTAAAAAATTATGTATAAAATTTTTAGTATTTGTCGTTAATATTAAAAAGTAATTTTTAAAAATATTTTATTTTAAACATGGTATTACAAAGTAAAATAAATGAACTTGGGTGATATTTCAATTTGCTAATATTATAATGTATGGAATAAAATAAATTTGAATTATAATAAAAAAAAATTGTAAATTGTAATTTAAAATATAAACTTTATTATAAGATTATATACAAACATAACAATTACAAATTTATTGATTATAACCTATATATTTGGTTTGGGTCGAAAATTATATATAAAAGCAGGCACAAATCTATATAAGACGGGGAGGGGTCAGTGGCAGATCCAGTTGAAGTATAGGGTGAGTCCAGGCCTACTCCGAACTTTCTAAAATTTATACATTTTTCTTTAATTTTTTAAAAGTTTATAAATTAATTCTTAATTTTTTTAAATTTATGAGTTAGGCATATCTTGAAATTTTAAAATTTTATATGTGCTTACTCTAAAATATTTTTCTGAATCCGTAAGTAGGACAGGCTATCTCGGAGAATCTGAAACAAATGTTTGATAGATTACTGGAAATATATTCCTTTCTTTTCAAACTTTCTTGCTGCTTGTCGAATTAAAATAACGTGTGAATAATGGGGATTAAATTTTTATTTTTTATCGAATTAAGGCTAAATTGTTTGAATATGCAAACTTAGAGGATTAAATATATTATTATTTAAAATATTTTAATTGTCGCGTCACCTTTTTTAATGACCGAAATAAAACTAAAATTTTAATGATATTATTAAAATAATTAAAATTAATATCATTAAAATTTTAAAATTTTAAAATTTTAATTCTTAAATTAAATAATTAATCAAAGTTTAGTCACCATTAATAACTATTGGTTTTATGTCTATGTGATTGGTTTGTTGTGTACTTTCTTGGGAGTTTGCCAAACTGTTGCACTAGTCGTCAAACAGTATAGTATATCAATTTCACAACATATATGCTAATTATATGGTAGAAACTTTCAAAATACCCCTTTGGGAAATGAATTAATTATTGTCCGATCGAGATAAATTATGTAAATCATTACTAGACTTTATTCTCAAACCTATTTTGGTATTGACGTTTTAAAGATCAATTTATTTATTAAAATTTAGTCATCAAACGTTTTTTTTTCACTTTATTGTTAACTTTTGGACAATATCTATTTATCGGCAAATGAAGAAACTTTTTCAAGATTTGAGCGAGGGGAAATAGTATACTGAGAAATGAGTTTTGTTCGGCGATAGAGGAGGAAGATCGATGAAAGAGAAATCGAAAAGCTTTTGCTCAATTCATGGACCTCAAGCATTTCGAGCAAAATAGAGGTCAAATTCGGACTCAATGGGAGATAAAACAACTGATAAAATTTGGGACCGAATGACCACCATCTACAATCATCGATGGTGGCTTTCAATGATGGTGCACAATGGACAACATCTATGTCGTATCATTGTTAAAAATTAACGGACAAGTGACCAAAATATTTGATGTCTAAATTTCAATGAATAAATTAAAACATTAAAAACTTTAACTAAAATAGGTTTAAGAGTAAAATTTTGTGATGATTTACGTGAATCTCTCACGCACACACATATATATAGCGTAGATGAGACATTATATATCTTAAGCAAGATCAAAAGATAAGTTAAAATTTCAAACATTACAAATTAAGAAAATTTATTTGGGAGGTCGCCCTATAATAGGCTTTCATAGTACCTAATTCAAATTAGTCGATCAATAAGTTAGATATTGATAATTATATTAATAATATATAAGTACATTATTAGAATTTACACTATGTAAAACTCAATTAATTTTACATAAATTAATGACTATTAGATTAATAAAATGGATAAATAAGATTAAATACTCCTTTCTTTAGTGTTATTAATATTACTATGAATAAGCAAAGGAAAAAAAAACAATAACTTTAAGATCTTATATTGAAGAAAAAAATGAGCATGATGAAACAAGCAAGAAAGTTCCAAAGAATAAAACAACCCTTTTATTTTTCTGGGTTCAGTTTATATCCCAAGTTAGATCACAATAAACCTGATAATGAGATCTTGATAGTTACAGTTCCATGTTCCATGGTAAAGCTCAGGGGTACAATGATGCCCTGGGAAGCCTCAACTACACGGGGACCAACCCATGCCCACTTCTACAAATCATGACTCATCAGTACAGACCAGGTTAAGTCTAGGGCTTGCTTCAAACCATCTCTGGTTCAAACTCTTTAAATCAATCCAATGGACTTTTATGGTAAATCCTATTACTAATCGCTCTAACTATTTTAGGTGTCATCATTGTTTCATGGAACTGGGTTTTGTAGGGTAATAGACCCTCTCTATAGGCTATCAGCTCTCTCTCTCTCTCTCTCTCTCTCTTTCCTTCTCTCAATGCTAACCAAATCCCTTCCAATGAACCCCAACCCTTGATCCAAAGTCACGAGAACCACTGTGCCCTTCTTGTTGTTTCAGTTTATGAGACCTGGTGGCTGAGGAACTGATAGAGAACTTTCAAAAACACCTTTTTTTCTCCACCACTTTACTCAAACTAGACCCTATTGCAGTCTCAAACTGAAGTCTTGTAATCTTTTGAAGCTTTAGTTATCTTCAATCTCAAAGATTTTTCACCTCATATTTCCCTGTCTTTTCTCTGTCGGTACTACCATGTAGGCATCCCCTCACAAGTGTTTCCCCCTTGTCTTTTTCCCTTATAATTGTGACTCTCTTGTTTGTTCATCTGTTTTGTGCTTTTGGTTTGTGGAATTGCAGGAGACCGGAGAAAAACCCCTTGGATCTCAACAACTTACCGGATGATTACACAAGAGAAGGCTCCTCCTCAGGTAAGCTAGACTAGCTGTGTTTGATAAGCTTAAAAAGACTATAAGTTTCTTTCTTTATAGTTAACTTAGGGTTTAGGGTCAACTGACCAAGAATGGTCTCATCGAAGTTGCTTTAATTGGTGGTGTCTTAAAACAGGCTCTCGGAAAAAGAAAAATGGCGGCAAGGATGGGAAAGATGAGTGTGGGAAGGTCTATGAATGTAGGTTTTGTTCCCTAAAGTTCTGCAAATCTCAAGCTCTTGGGGGACATATGAACCGCCATCGCCAAGGCAAGTCATTTCACTTCTTTTTTCCCACTTTTATTCTTATGTTCTTTTACTACAAATATACACGCGGTTAGGGAAGCGTCAGAGGTTGTTACGATGATGGGTTTTGGACATGAAGCGTGGTCATGTCATGAAAACTAAGTTTGGCATCCTGTTTGCTGAATTTCTTGGCTGGTTTTCCGTGTTGAAGACTGCTTTTGATTTGATTTGATTTGTTGTTGGGGTCAGAAAGGGAGACAGAGACACTGAACCGAGCTCGACAGCTGGTCTTCAATAACGATAACTTGGCCACCCAAGGGCATCTAGGGTATGTATGCTCCTTCAACATTATTATTTACTGTTCTTTTTAGTTTTTACTCACTTATTTGAGAAATTCAGACAACTGAACAAACATGTTCCAATCATTGCAGCTGCGATCCTACGTTACCCTTTAGATCAGTTTATCCACCGAGAATGTTCCCCGGTTCTCCATCAACGCTCATGCCACCGCAACCACCACCACCATATTTACACCCATACCCAACTCACAACGATTTCTATGTAAGACATGTCCTTGGAGGTAACGGTTCATCCCAATACCCTCAACAAAACTTAAACTACCTTGGTCCAGAAGACTCCTCTAACTACACTTGCATCGGAGCTCCTGTTGGATTCGGGCCTAGTCCGAGTCGCGGCGGTGCCGACTTTGGCGGACGAGACGTACCACTGAGCAACCAGGAGGAGGGGCTGAATAGGGGTAGAAGCTATGCAGGATGGACACCTCATCGCTTGGAGAATCCTTCGTCGATAAACCGATTTCACGACGACTTCTAAAGAATTTTTATCCTTTAATTTCTTCCTTTTTTTTTAAGAAAAATCTTTGATTATGATTATGAAACATGAAGTATATCATATGCCTTGACACGCCACCCAGAGAGAGAGACTGAGAGAGAGACTAAACAAGCTGACAAATGGGTCATGCAATGAGGGAGAGAAGGAAAAGTTTTTGGTTTATGTACAGGGATCGGGGGCAGCTTTTGGGAGCTTTGGCCACACTCAGGCTCAGCTCGTTTGTCTTGGAGCAGTGGCGATTGGAGGGGGTTGCCCGTTGCCCAAGCCAAACTGTGAGAAACGGGAACAAGTTAGACATGAACAGAAAGTTTCTAACCCCCTTTTTGCATTTGGAGTTTTCTTTACTTGCATGGCATTATGGCAATGAGGTTTTTCTTCTTGTTGTTATGTTACATGTAATGCTTTTCTACTTTATCTGTGTTTTCCTTGTTGCACACTCATGATCCAAGCTGCTGGAGTGGGATCTTCTTGATATTTGTGACATCAGATATGCATGGTTACACCATGTTAGCACAATACGGGTAATGACCTAGACAGAAGTGGGTAATGAAAAATTACTTCATTTAATTTGCTGAGAGTGCCCTGACCAGAAACGATATCTGTCGAAAAATATTAATATTTTTAATGAAGAAAAGTCGAAGCAACTAGCCCTAGGTAGCAAGATTGCTAGCTCACATGTCGATCGCAACACTCTTGCATAAACCTTGACCCTGAATGGCATCTTTAACAATGCCAAAATATGTAAGCTAACTAGCATGGAACTTTTCTATGGCCGCTTGGCATCTTTAAAGTTGTTTTCGTGCTCTTATTTCTCTAGTAGAATCTGTCGCACAATGCAAAATTTATCAATCTTGAAGAACCCTAATGAACAAATTGTGCCACTATCCGATGAGACATTAGTTCCTTAAGCAAAGTTGAGAGTTCGAAGTTTTGGTGTTATGAATGGAGCTATCGGATAGGGGGAGTTGCCCATGATAAGCCTCTATTGTAACCTATATGAATTAGTCGGCCAAAGAGTTAAATACCAAAGGTTGTATAAAGAAAGGATAATCTTCATCGGATGTCCCTTAGTCTAGAGCGTGTTCTATTTTGGTCACTCAATTAAGAAACATGTTCTAGTCTCTTATGTTTTTTTATCGTTATTGTTTTGATCACCCAAGATCAACGAATGAAAGCTTTCTTTCTCCATTTCTTTTCATGCTTAAAACCCCTTTAAAATTCTAACATCTCAAATGGAAAAACAGACCTAAGAAGTAAAGGGACTTCTGATGAAGATTACTCCAGAAAAAATCATCTTCCGAGTCAAATGGAGTGAGGCTCCTAAATCTCCTATATCCTTAATCAAAGAATAAAATCAATAAAAATTTCAAAAAATAGAGAGATTATTTTATATAAACCAAAATCTCTCGTAAATGATTCAAAACTATATTTTATTTAATATATTTTCTTAAAATAAGTAGTGTTGTCATGGACGTCTACTTAAAAATCTTCACAATATTTTTAAAATAAAAATATTAAATATATTGTACCATTAGATAATGATTTCCCTGATGCATCTTCAAAGTTGAACAAACACTGTCAGCTGATAAATTTCATGATCCTAACTCTTGGTGTAAATGTGAAATTCTAGTTAATCCAAAACTTAATCCGGATCTAATATCGTAAATATTTTTATGAAGTAACTCCCCTAATCCAATTTGATCTGATGCAAAGACTTAAATTTTTGACCTTACTTAAAGGATATAGTGAGTCAACTCACTAGACTAATCGGTAGTTAGTATACCATCTACTTTCTTCGTTACACAAAAACTTATACTCACGAACTACACTATATTTATCATAATAAAATTTTTTGATGTATGACTTGGTTCATAAAGTATATCGATTTTGATACTTTAATCATTAAAAATATTTGATTTGACCTAGATAAAGACTTAAAATATCTTCCGTCAAATGATCCAGTAAGTTTCTTAAACAAGAATTGAATCGTTTGACAAAAATATTTTAAATCCATATATAACTTAAAATATCATTATAAAAAGTTTTGAAACTTTGAAATTGCTTGAATTTAGCCTTCAATGAATCCAATGAGATTTATAAAAAGAATCTGTATTTTGAGCAGGAGATCTGGAAAATCTTGAACACCATTTTTCACAGCAGTAAAATCTGGCATGTTTTTAGATATTGAAATGGTACAGTAGACCTTGTAGAACTTAAGTTTAAAAAGTCGGACATCACTCTTCCTTTCCATTACACAGTATACTGTTTAATCACTAATGTCTTAGTTTTCAAAAGTAATAAAGAAACAAACCCTAGCAACTGAACAAGCTAATGAGGTAGCTGCTGACACAATTTAATGCAGACAGTGCCTTGGAACACAAAAGATAACATTTAAGACAAGCATGTTAACATAAATAATATTGTTTAACAAATCAAAGAGTTTCAGGTTTACAAAGATTTATTGTAAGATTGAAAGGATGTTGGATTACTTGAACCGTGTGTCGGCAGTAATGTGATTAAAACCGCTGTTATCAGGTTCAAAGACAAGCAGTTCGAGACTAAGCCTAGGTAGCCCTAACATGTGTGCCTCTCAAAGCAATAGGTTTAAGCAGAAGAGACTGTAGAGAAACTGTCCACCACTCGTTTGCATTTCAGAATTCAGACTTAACTCTCTCTAGTATCGACTAAGATTAGGGGAAGACATGGAATTGTCCTGTCGAGAAAAGGAAAAGAAGATTGGTGTAAGATATGGGATGGAGTTTTATTCAGAAGTGTTTCAGATTGGACCTTTGTAATTACACTTGAGTTATAATTATCTAGATATATTTGACAAACTCAATATAATTATATATTAATTTTCCATGTCTTGTTTATTTGTATTAAATTAATTTATACGATAAATATAAAGGTTCTATGAATATATGACTCGTTAAAGACAACATGATAAAATCAAGTAAAAATCCTCTGCCTCTTTATCATACCTCCTTCTATAAATTTTTTAAAGAATTGAACTTTTAACCATAATCCTTATTTTCTATATCTTAAACCCTATATCCTAAAAAATATAGCCTACCCCTAATTCCCTAAACCCTAACAACAACCATGAACCTTAAAACCCTAAACCCTTTAATTTAAAACAAAGGCATAAGAGGAGACATATAAAAGCGGTAGACGATTTGCACCCGATAAAATCATGCTCTGATGTTGCCTCCCAAAGTCATGTCTCAAGGTTAACCCAAGCCTATTAATCTACGAACCAAAATAACAATTTTGAATGTTAAGTTTACAAAGCTCAATAATATTTTTATTTTAGTATTTTCGATATAAATCGTAAACATAAACATAATATATATGTTTTATATATTTATTTTTGGTCATTAAACTTTTAAAAATTATAAAATAATCATTAATTTTTTATATATTATAAAATGGTCATTAAATTTTTATCAAAATAGCGTAAAATGAAAAATTAGTGACTAAAAAGATTATTTTACCATAATTTGATGACTTATTGTGTAATTTATCCAAATTTTTATAATAAATTTTGGTTAATTCAAAAATTAACTGAATTAACCGAAATAATTTCAGTTCGGTTAATTCAATTAGAACTAATTCGGTTTAGTTAACGGTTTAAATTTTTAAAATTTCAATTAATTCAGTTATGGCTAATTCGGTTCGACCACTGATAGAATTAACCAAATACACACCCCTAACTCTAACTTACTCGAGATTATATAATAGTTGAGTTTAATTTAATTCAATCTTACTTGATCATCTAGCACAAGTACACATTCTTTTATATATACAAATCGTTTGTCTCTAATCATGTCTTTGTTGGTGTCCTCAATTTAAATTAGTAAATTTAGAGTTTAGGATTCAAAGTTAGGGATTATTGTTAGGGTTTAGAGAATTAGGGGTATGATGTACATTTTAAGGTGTAGGGTTTAGAGTTTAGGATATAAAAATAAGAATTAAGGTTTAAAATTATTTTTTAAAGATTTTTTAATAGAGGTATAAAAAAACATAATTAAGAGGAAATAATTTTTATTCCTTATATCTAAGTACAACTAGGGGTGTAAACGAGCCGAGTCGAGCTCGAGTAGTGCTAAGCTCCGCTTGACTCGTTAAGATTTCGAGTAGAGTTCGAGCTTGAGTAATTTTAAACGAGCCTAAAAAATCTGAGCTCGGCTCGACTCGTTTAGAACTCGAGTCGAGTTCGAGCTTTTTTCGAGCCTAATCGAGCTAACTATTAACCGATCTTTGACCATGTTAGACTTGAATAACTCTTATCTCTTACGTCTCATTTAAAGCCTAACAGAGAAAAAACTTTGATACACAAGTTGTGTAAACTCAAGCTTGTTAATTTTAGGTTTTAGTATGTTAATTTAGAGTGTAAAACTTATGTTTAGAGTTTAGATTTTAGGGTTTTAAAGTATATTTATATTTTCGAGTAGCTCGTGAGCTTTTCGAGTCGAGTATCATGTAGCTCGGCTCGGCTCGTCAAGAACTCGAGTCGAGTCCAATCGAGTCGAGTTTTGACCGAGCTTTGACCGAGTCAAGCTCGAGTAACTCGCGATCTGTCTCGTCTCATTTACAGCCCTAAGTACAACAACATTATTGATGGGATATCAGGATTTTTTTTATCAATTTACTCTTCAAATAAAATTTTAAGGTGTTACAATAAATTCTAGATAATATTAATTACTATAAAAATAAACTTACACTCTAAATACATTGCGTAAATATCAAGTAAATATTTGAAAATAAAATTATTAATAAAAATAAAATCACTTGCGATGAGAAGAAGACTGTTACAAATATGTGTTGCGATATAATGAAAAATGTGTTCCGCTACAAATTTTCCTTATTATTGTTTGGGGAAATTATTTTTTATGTTATTTTGAAAATTATGTTTTTCAGGGTTTTTTTAATTCAAAATATATTTTTTGAAAATTAGAGTTGACATCGACCGTAAACCAAACACCAGTAAAATCAAAGATTTTAAAAAATAGGGTTCGAGAGTCAATTACTGATGAGAAAAGATTAGCACTCCTACACCGTCGAAAAATTGATACTTTGGTAATTATCACTTTATTAATATTAAATTTTTAGACTAAAATAATAATTAAATTAATTTTTAATCGAATATACGTCTTTATTTTTGACACACCTAAACCGAAAATAAGTATCAAAACCATCGTTATTACAATTAAAGTTGACCTTACTTACAACCAAATCTATACACACCACATTAATTAACATCGAAGTCCATGAACATGCATTTCCTTAATTAAAACGAAATTAACAATTATGTGATAAAATCATAAAAGTAAACAAAAAAAGAATTACAACAATAAATTAGGACTGTGTCGAAATAGAGGCAACTTTGGGCATATAAGAAAATTCACCCCAAAAATTTGGTATATATGGTAAAATTTACAGTACAATAGGAAGAACGCCATGTGCTCTTGACGTTCTTCATTGTTTAATATCTTTTATAGGAAGAACGTCATGTGCTCTTGACGTTTTCATTTTTTAATTTTTTTTATAGGGAGAACGCCATGTGCTCTTGGTGTTCTCCGATTTTTAATAATTTTTTAATCATTTTTCAGCCAATAAACTGACTTTTTAGTTAAAATAATTATTAAAAAATAGAGAACGCCAAGAGCACATGACATTCTCCCTATTATACTGTGGATTTTGTTGTATTCTCCTAAAATTTATTCTATAACCACTTATATGTCAAAATTTTTTGGTAAATTTTCTTATTCGTCAAATTTTGCGCGAAACAGAACTAACTAAACACGTTTCTGAATTTTTAAAAGTTAGAAGTTACTAACGTGACACATTAGTTTTCATTTTCCCGAGTAAAATAATAGATAAACTATACTCTTTCCGTCCATTATTGACTTTTCACGTAGTTTTAAGAAGAAAAAGTTTGTATAAGAAATATGATATAAAATAATTGAAAGGATAATTTTATCCTTAAAAGGTTAAATTTTGTTTTGCTAGAAAACAAAAGAAAGGGTAGAAAAGGAAATGTACCTTGTAAAACAACCCTGATTTTTTAATGAGACATTTTAAGTGCGACAATTTTAAACACAAAAGGGACATCATATATGGGACAAAAAGAATATTATTCACCACTCAAAGTTATTCTTAATCGTTGGTCATTCACATGTAATTTTTTTTAATTTAATAATTCAACTTTCGGATTTCTCTTATTAGTCATTCTCGAATAACAATACTTTTAATGGATGAAAATCTTGAAACTTAAATCGAATTGAAGAAAATGCTTTTTTGAAGATAATCTCTAATTAAACGGGTTTTCTTTAATTGATGAGTTCGAATTAATTAAACATTTAATTAATAAGAGTGACGATACATCAGATCATAGATTAAACCAACATCAAATAAGTTTGATTGTTGTGTTAATTTATAGTTTGAATCACGTACTTCACCTATATGAATGATGCAATCATTTAAAGAATGATGTAATGATTTATCAAATTTTAGTTTAAATTAAGTTTACAATTGAACAATAAAAATTAATTCGAATATTTAATTTTATCCATTAAGCCAAGATCAAGACCAAAGTAATCGAATTAATAAATATATCCTTTTAATAGTTAGATTGATTAATTAATAAAGTTCAATTTAAAGATTAAGTTGAATGGATGCCAAATTAAAGATCGAACAAAATAAGTAATTACGTAAATTAAAAAATCAAAAATTAAAAACTATAATAAATGGGCCACAATAATACGGGTGATCCCCGTTGCGTTTATATAACACATCTATATAATATATTATAATATAAGGTAATAATATAAGTAATATATTCTTAATATATATATACCTTATAGTTGCACGAACCATCTACCCTCATCGGTTGAAGAACAATTGTTGTTCCTGGAGGTCACGGGTTTAAACACCAGTACTGTCAGTACAATAATTGAGCGATCAATGTTTAATGGTTAAGAGTATATACTATACTACTGTAATCACTGTAGCTAAATCAAAAAAATATCATATAGTTATGCAATATATATAGTAATAACATAGGGACTGAAATAAGAGAAAACAAAAATAACATGGCTTAAATCAAAACAAAAAAGGTGAATAAGGAAGGAATTTTTCCCTTAAAAGCTGATTTAATTTAACTAAATGACGAAATTTAAAACAAATTTAAACCTCAAGGACTACAACTATGTTTTCAAAAGACGGAAAAAGCTAAAACATTAGAGAAATGAAGCGGAGGGACTTAACGGTGATAAAACCATTCTTAAATTTAAAATAGACTTTGAAATTTGGGACGAAATTGAAGGTAATCGAAAACCTATAGGGATGGGTGATGTAATTAATAAAAGGGAATGGCTTGGTGGTAAAATCAAAAATGTGTAAGGGGTATTTTTATAAATAACCAAATTATCATTTTAAGAATACTAGTATAAATCACAACTTATTTCGGACTAATCTTTATTTTTTCATTTCTTTCATTTTCTTAAAAATATCCAAAACCTCTAAAGAACTCATCCCGAAACTCAAGAATTACAACCTTGATCCGTCCTTATTTCTAGAAAGTACCACGTCGATCATAACTAATCAATATCGGTGTCCTACAAATACCTTTTTTTTCAACTCGGAGAAGATTCAAGCCCATCCTCTTTCACTTCTCAGTTAATTGCGACGGTATGAAAGCCACAGAGATTGTCACCAAGGATTGAGCCGAACAACCGAAATTGTTAAAATGAAAACCCTTTCACATCTATTAAGTGTAATATAGGTTGTGTGAGTGTGTGGTGATGAGTAGAGCTTGTATAATGTGCTTCACCATTCACCCCTTGGTGCTGATTAGTTAGAGTGATGGTTAGGATTTATTAGTGTCGTTACACTCACATTTCTAACTCATTATCTTGTATAAATATACCGTTCCTCTAAGAAGGATATTACGGTTCAATCAATAAAAGTTAATGAGAGTACCGTCTCTCTTTCCTCTCATTCTCCTCTCTGCTCCTATCTCCTCTTCCATGATGGTTCTGAGTTTGTCACATGGTATCAGTCGTTGTTAAAGATCTTGGATGTTGATTCGTTGCGCGCCTCTATATAGTGGTTTCTCATGGTATTGTTTTTTCTCTGCTTCATTTCTAGTTTCTTCGTTGAATTTCCTTTGTTTATCTTCACTCGAATTGTTTTTTAACTGATTCCAAGTTGTGAAACTGGGCTATCTGTGCGACTATTGTTCTAGATTCTGGTTAGTTACGGTAGAACTTGTTCCTCAGTTTTAATTTTGCTTTGACATACAGATCATTAAGTTTCTCAGGATTATCCTTCTTGATCGCAAGAATGTTAACTTGTAATGATTCATTGGATACAAAGTTATACTAGTGATCTATGTATGATATCCTTATGATCTTAGGTTGCGTTTCTGGATTGTTTAGTTCAGTAGAGCATTCGAGTGATCTCTGTGTTGTTTGGATTTTGGTTACCTTTTCTATGTAACACCCCAAAAACCAGGTTGAAAAATAGTTTAAATAATTGGTAAATTAAAATAAAATATGTGATTAATTGGATTAAAAGTAGTGACTAAATTGAACTAAATAAGGAAGATTAGAGATGCATGATAAAATATGAAATTCCCTAGATTACCCTTCGTAATAAGCTAACTTTAGTTATAGCTAAAGGGCAAATTAGTCTTTTTATACTCATTAACGAGTAAGAAAGAATCACTTCCACTCTTTCATCTTCCTCATCTCACGTTAGCAACAAAGAAAGGGGAAAAGGAGAGAAAATTCTTGAAGGCTCAAGGAAGCTAATTTGAAGCGATTGCATTATTAGGATTTGGGCTAGGGAAATCGAATCTAGAGGTTCTGATAAGTTTTTCCTCCCTAATCGAAATTTTAGAAGTTTAAACCCTTAGGTTTTACATGCTTCTATGATGCTTTCATGTCTTGATTAAAGATTTTAGTTGCTTGGGTTTGGCTTTTGAAGCATGGACAAAGGGTTAAGAAGCTTGGAATCTAGGTTCTTGTAAATATGATAAATGTGTTAATTGGTTGATAATATGATGAAATTGAGGAAATTGTTGATGTTGATTTCATACTTGAAAGGCCGGAAATTCATAGAAATAAGATGGGGGTTAGGAAATTAAATGTATGAAATAGAAATTTGTCGAAAATGCCTAGAAATGCTATTATGAGTAGTCATCTTTAAAAAATTCCCTAGGTCGGAATTCAAGCAGTTAGGAGTTCAAATTTTAAATTATGATACTCTATTATACCTAGTTTAAGTGAAAATTTAAGGAACCTCAATACGAGTTTGATAGAGAAAGATATAAGCGTTTCCGTAAGGGCTGTCCGAGCAATCCCGAAATCCGGATAGGTCTGATCTGAATGAAATCTGGTATTGATTGAGTAAGAATTAAAACTTAAGGGTAATTTTTACTTGTATATGATTCTTCTATCTTTCCAAAGAGGTAAAATGGGCTAAAATCGGACAAGGGAGCTAGGAGATATGATCGTTTCGCTAAAGGATAGCAAAATTGTCTATAATGAAACAAATGCACATATTTGCATTTGATAAGCCTAAGATTACTCGAGTTAGATGGCCTTGATATGTCCTAATGTATAGCTATTGTATGTAGATTGTTCGATAACCCGAAATAAGAGGATATTGAAGAACAAGAGAGGCTCGAAGTAGCAAAGAAGCGAGGCAAAGGGATTACGATCTACAACCCCTAATAGCTTGGAAACATTGTGAGTGTGGCAAACCTTAGGGTTAGGACCTAGGGTCTTAACCATCCTTTGTTTATCTAAATTGATATGTCATATAAATAGACTAATCTATATTCGATAAATAAGGGAAGGATGCTTAATGTTAATTAACTTGTTTGACGATATGAGTTGCTTGCTAGATTGTTAGTACTAGCTTAGCATTTGTATAGCTCAGAAATATCGAGGTAAGTAACGACACGCGGCTACGGATGTCAGGTACGTGAATCATGCATGAAACATTTATATAAAATGAATTAAATGTTGAATTGAGGACATGATGTGCATGTTATATGTTTACATGATATGAATGATATGATGATAGCATAATTGGTGCTTTTGTGATTAGCACGTTATGAATAATTGTCCTTGGTGACATGAACTTGATTAATGTGAATTGAATAATGAACAAATAAATATGGAAAATGGTATTGAGCCTTGGTCGATAGTTGGTCATAGGTAGTACGACATGCCTAGGGTCTTGAGCTCATTGTTCAGTGCTTCGACACTCTTGTTTAGTATTTCGGTACTCTTGTTTGGTACTGTAGGTACCGTGATTTGGTGGTTAGTCACCAATTATTAGATACCATGGGTATCTCTTGTTAGTATCTTTATGATACTCTTGTTAGTGCCTTTGTGGTACTCTTGTTAGTGTCTTTGTGACACTCTTATTGACTCGCTTACCTTGTCTAACTATACCAAGGCAACACACGAACTTAATTCAAAGACTAAAAGATTGAATGTGAATTATATGCACATGTATTTGCTTAAGAAGCATTGAAACTTGATCATGTATTGATATAGAATATTAAAATGTATTTGATTCTATGTATAGCACTTGAATGTGATATGACAATCGATATTGGAAATGAACTTATGGCTATAAGTAGCCCTTGTTTTGATTGGAAAATGAATCTCGAGAAATGGAAAATGAATAAGTTATATGCATTGACTTAATGCTAGCTTGAGCATATAGATCATGATAATGACTTGAATGATAGAAATGACCTACATGAGAAGTATGTTAATTATAATATTTGGCCTTTGATGAACTTGTATATGGATTGAACCATTACCATGAGTTGGATTTGTTTATGTACTTAAAGCATGTTATACTTGTTATGTTTCATGTCTAATATGGTTAGACTTAGGGCTGCCTCACTAAGTACTTTATAGTACTTACCACTCGTTGTTTCCTCTTTCCCAATACAACAGATAAACGAGCTAAGGAGCTAGATCGAGACTGAACTGGAGCAAGGGCACCAAGCAAGCAACGTACGATATTTTGTTCTTTTGGTTGATTCCTAGTTATGGTGGCATAGTGAGCATATATGGACTAGTTTATGAATTTGAGGTTATTAACATTTTGTATATTTTGCCATTGAGTTTTTGGGTTTGTAAGCCATAAGGCATGTTGATCATGTAGGCTAGCCTTGCATATTTTGAGTTATAGGCTTATGGTTTGTATAAGTAGGCCTTGGTGATATGCATAACTATGTAAGTAATTGTCATGGCATGATAATCATGAACTAAGTAAACATATGAATCCTCAAAGCTATAACATGGGTATGCTAGATGCCATAGGAAGAAACATATGGAACAAAGGTTAGCTTGATTGAGGAGCGACATGTTTAATAGTATAAGGGTTGAATTGCTTAATGGTTTGATTCATGGAACTTGGGATTGGTAACTTGCCCTAGGTGTCTAATATGTTATAAATGCATCTTATTGTTTAAGCATAACTTGAAGTTATTGGTAGGTCCTTGGATAGGGTCTAAGTGTTTAAAAAGGACTTGAAACCTGCTCATTTCGAGCAAGAGTATCGATACCACTTACATGGGTATCGATACCACCCTTGATAGTAGCATAATGACATCGATGCTTGGTTCGATACCAAGCCTTCATGTAGACTCCCTGGTTCGATACTAGTATCGAACTAGGTTACCTTAGCCTTAAGCCATGAGTCATCAAGGTAGACCGATATCGATACCTGGTTCGATACTGGAGCTCCCAATAACGAAATTGCATCGATACCAGTATCGAACCAGGCCTTCAGCCTTGGTCAACGAGTCAACCTAGTTGACCTGTATCGAACTAGGGTTAGATACCCCTGTTCCGATACCTCCCGATAAGGGATATCGATACCCCTAGCTAATTTGGTTTAAATTTGATAATGAAAATTGGCTTGGTCAATAAGATAATGTTAAGGATGATTAAACAAATTAAATTAAGATCTATATTGGGACTTAAATCGATAGTAAGTTAAGATTGAACGATGAGATCGAATTGGAAGGACAAATAATTTAGAGTTGACGAACATAATCGTAATCGAAAAAGTTTTAAATTAGCCTTGAAATTGATAAGTGTTATAAGAACTTAGTTCGTAAAGTTATACAATGAATCAAATATTTTATAAATGAATACAAGATCGGTTTAAATGTAATTCGAATGTCCGTTCGATGCCTCCGTCTCCTAACCCGGGGCGAGGGTGTCACATTCTATCTACCACTTGTTTGTTGAAATTTCGAACGGTGATTCATTGCATGCTAATCCCGGTTTTGGTTCTGCTTCAATTTCAACTATATCTAATGTTTCCACAATTCAACAAATACCTAAGCATGATGTAGTAAAGCTATCTTATAGTACTTATATTCTCTAGAAGCATCAAGTAAATTTGATAATTGATGGTTATGGCTTACTTAGTTTTATCTTTGATGATTCACCTGCACCTAGTCCTTTTTTAATGGATCAGTCAGGTTAGTCTGTCTCAAATCCTGATTATATGTGTTATCATCAGCAAGACAAGTTGTTTGCTTCATGGCTGTTATCTACAGTTAACAGAGAGATTCTTCCTCATCTTACTGAATGTAATACTACTCGAGTTATTTGGAATACGATTACTCGAATGTTTGGAGCCGTTTCTACCACTAAAGCGTCTTCCCTTAGACATAACTGGCATACACTAAAAAAGTTACATTTGTTAGTAAATGAGTATCTACCAAAAATTAAACTGATTTATGACACACTCAATACTTCAGGAAATATGGTTTTTGAACAAGAACGAGTTGATGTAATACTTGCAGAGCTATCGGTTGAATTTGAATCTATAATTGTTGTTGCATCAAAAGAATTTATGTCCTTAGAAAAGCTGACAAAAATGTTGCTGGAATGTGAAGCTCGACAACAACTTTTTCAATAAGCTAGTTTACCTGTACATGCTAACATTGTTGTTCAACATAATGAAGTATCTAACATAGGTACATAGGAGTTTTAGAATACTCCTTTTCAGTCTTCTTTTCAACAACAATCAGAGCCATATTCTAGAGGTCGAGGTGGAAGTTTCTATCGAGATCGAGGTCGAGGTGGTCGATATGGTTCTAATAGGCCTCAGTGTCAGGTGTGTAGTCGTATAGGTCACATTGTTGTGAAGTGCTATCATATATTCAATCGTGATTATTAAGGCTTTATTGTCACGAATAATGTCTCTCAATGACAGAATTCTCAATTTTTGAATTCTCAATCTCAGAACAATAATATTGTTCTAAGTATTAATGCTCAAGCTTATAATCATTTTGCTGGCTATATGTAGAATTTTCCTTATATTGCTCAACCTGGGATGAATTTTTCTTCTTCTTACCCTTTCGGGTTCAGTCCTTCAAGACCACCAGTTTCTGATTTCCAATATGGTGGGAATTAGGTCTCTCAATTTGTAGGTCTCTCTCCTACCTCCTTTCCTCAGAATGGTCAAGGTTTTTCTTCACCAGCTAGCTTTCCTTCAAGCCGTATGATTTTTCCATCCTCATCTAGTGGCTTAGGAGCAAATGTGTCTTCGTCTCCAAATTCTAGAGCTATACATCACATTACTTGTGATCAATCAAACCTTCAGCCAGGTATGGTTTACAAAGGTAAAAATTTTCTCCTAATAGGTGATGAGACAAGAATTTCCATTAGACATATTGGACAAGGATGTTTATCTACCGCTTTGAAACCATTAATCTTATAAATTTTGCTTCATGTGCCTACTATTAAAAGGAATTTGTTGTTTGTTTCTCAATTGGCTCGGAATAATAATGTTTTATTTGAATTCACTGCTACTGGGTGTTGTGTGAAGGATGTCCAGACATGGAAGGTGTTGTTGGAAGGGATGCTCACTCCTGAAAGTTTGTATCAACTTCTTCCCTCCACTTGTTTTGGTTCTCTGTTTTTTGAGAATACTCATGCTGATTTGAATAATGTTTCTAAGTCTGACGAAGTCCTTGATTTGTGACACAAATATTTGGTCCACCCTTCTGATTGTATTCTTCTTTCGGTGTATAAGTCTTGCAATGTAGTTTCTCGTTTGAATAAAAGGTCACATGTATGTGTTTCATGTTTACAAGGGAAAGCACACAAACTTCCTTTTTTAGATTCTTTGACTGAATATAAAGAACCTTTTGAACTTGTTATTTCTGATCTTTGTGGTCCATCTCCAATGAATTCAAATGGTTTTTTCTACTATGTTTTCTTTATTGATGTGTATAGTAGACACAATTATATTTAGTCAAAAAGAAATCTGAAGTTGCTCAGTGTTTCATTAATTTCTACAAGCTAACAGAGGTTCAATTTGAAAAAAGGGTTAAAGCATTACAAATAGATGGAGGAAATGAGTATGTCTCTTTTAAGAATTGACTGGTTTTAAATGGTGTGCAACATCGAGTTTTCTGTCTGTATACTTCAAAATAGAATGACAAAACAGAAAAAAAGCATCGACACATGGTTGAAATTGGTCTTACCTTATTGGCACAAGCTGGGTTACCTTTGAAGTTTTTGAGTTACGCTTTCACAACAATAATGTTTCTGATAAATCGTTTGCCTACAAAGATTTTGGAAGACATATCACCATATAAAAAGCTTTATCAAAAGGTACCAGATTACTCTACTTTTAAAGTTTTCGGATGTGCTTGTTTTCCTTACATGATACTCTATAATCAGCACAAGTTTAACTTCAAAGCTCGACAATGTATATTTCTAGGATAGAGCCCTTCTCATAAGGGTTATAATTACTTAGATTCTAGTGGAAATATCACAACATATAGACATGTAGTGTTTATTGAGGATGTTTTTCCTTATTTAGAAGAATGACACAAAGTTGCTCCTAGTGTTAGTAGTCCTCAAAGTTTGCCTCTGTTGTTACCTTCTTCTATAGGTAATATTGATGTTACTCATCAAAGTAATGCTCCTCGAAAACAGTCAAACACTGAGTTACCACAAAAAAATCTTTCTATTCAACAAGAGTTGAATGCTGAATTCCCACAGCAAGGTTCTCCTACTCAACAAGGATTGAGCACTGGTTTACCACAGCCCGTGCATCCTTCTCCAAATATTCCTTTTGACAATCATCAGTCACAAATTGATCATCATGCTGATGGTCAGAATAGTAATGATCAACAAAAGATGATCACTGGTATAATTCGACAAGATAATATCACTCACTAAGGAGTGGAGATTGAGTTATGACAACCTATGAAAACTTATATGGTTTATTCTTCATATTTTTCTTTTGACAGTCATCAGTCCTAATTGTTCCAAAATATGAGGTCAGTGCAACATCAAGTTCCTCTTCACATACTGATTTTTTTAGATCGTATCAGCAATCTCGATTCCTGAGTTGCCAGAACAATATGTTAATTTTGAAAATAGTGAAAGAAATATGAAATTTTTCAAAAATGAGATTTCTTCTCCCAAGAACCCTTACTTTCTCCTAATCATGACCAAAGAGATGTGTTGGATGTTTCTCAGCCGACTACTGTAGAGCAAAATTTGATTCAAAAAATACTCACTCTATGGTTATAAGAATAAAAATGGGATTTTTAAGCCAAGAAACATATCAAGTTGTTTTTGTAGATGTTGATATTGAAACTTCAACAATAAAGGAAGCTATGCTTAATCTTCATTGAAAAGGAGTAGCTCAAGCTGAATATGATGCTTTGTTCAAAATAATACATGGACCTTAGTGCCTCTTCCCTCAAACAAGAAACCTGTGAGTTATAAATGGATTTTTAAGGTAAAAAAAATGTTGATGGAACTGTGGCTTGTTACAAAGCTCAATTGGTTGTAAAAGGGTTTCTACAAGAAGCAGGAGTTGATTATCATGAAGTTTTCAGTTCGATAGTTAAAACTTCTACAGTTCGTACAATTGTTTCAACAATAGGTTGGATTTTGAGATAGATTTATGTTAATAATGCTTACCTTAATGGTGAGTTAAAAGAGGAGGTCTAAATGGTTCAACCTCCCAGGTATGAACAAGGAGGACACAACTTTGTCTGCAAATTGCATAAAGCTATATATGACTTAAAACAAACCCCTCGAGCTTGATTTAAGACTTTAAGATCCTATTTAGTCTTTGTTGATTTTAGTCTAACAAAATCAGATGCATCTTTATTTGTCAAGAAAACACAAACATGTACTGTTTATCTCTTGGTTTATGTAGATGACATCATTCTTACTGAGAATGATATTCTTGAAGTTCAACATGTTGTACATAGTTTGAATCAGGTTTTCTCCTTAAAGGATCTTGAAACTTTGAACTAATTTTTAGGCATTGAAGTTTGCTATCATTCTGGCGAAATTTTTGTAAACCAGAGAAAATACATTTCGAAGTTGTTGCATCGTCATGGTTTTGACAAAGCAAGGAGTTTACTTACACCCATGGTGTCCAATTCTAAGTTGTCTACATTTGATGGGGATCCCATAGAGAATGTTACAGAATATAAAAGTATTGTTGGTTCTTTACAATATATGGTCATAACAAGGCCTGAAATAGCCTTTGTTGTCAATAAAGTTTGCCAGTATATGCAAAGTCCCCAAGAGACTCATTTCAATGTTGTTAAACGTGTTTCGCGTTATTTACAAGCCGATAACAGTCGTCATATATGTTACGATCATGCAAAGAATTTCTAATCACGATAGCACCATAACCTTGTAATTGGGTAAGAAATTGAACATCAATAGAATTATAAAATGAAGTAGTATTTCTTGTGTAGTAGAAAAAGTTGTCTGATGAATTGTAACCAAGAGCATTCAATTCTTGAAATGCAGATCAAAGATAGATTGTAGTCCCTTGCGAAACTCAACAAAAAACTGATCGTTAATCATATCCGGGATCGATAGCTCTGATGTGTCTATAACGCCATAAACCAAAACAGAATAATTTAGAGATAAAGAAGATAGAAGAATCAAAGGTAGAAGAATTAGAATAACCAAGAGAGAAACAGCTACAATTTTATTCTAGTAATTTCTCGATAAAAAATGAATAGTAAGGCAAGATAGATATCTTAAACCCTTTACACTAAAACCAAATACTTCACTAAACAAATAAAATAGAAAAATAACACCCAAGATCTAAATAAAACACATATTTGAAAATTGGTCCTTGACAGCTTTCTCATGTTGAGGGAAAGCTTGTGGTTGGCCAAAGGATTGGCAATCACATGGATATTTCCCCTAGATTAGTGAATAAATAAAGATAAGAGATATTGATTTTAAAGGGTTTATACTAACAGAGAGTTTAAGAAAAAAAAGGCTATTTTTTTCAAATTTTTCATTAAAACCAAGAACTTCAGTAAGCTCCTCCATAATCATCTTCAACCTCTACTCTAAGTAAGCACCTCAAATATAATGTTGGAACTAGATTGATCTTAAATCATCATTTGAAAGGTTGAAGCTTGGTAAGTATTTCCACTCTATCAATTTGTTAAAATCCTTAATAGTTTAAGTTTAATTTTAAGATAAAATCTTAAATATTCAAAATCTAACACTCTAGTGTTTCATATATATTTTCAGATCCATAAAGTAATCGAATCAAAGATCATTCGTTTGTTGCAAGTGACCTTTACCATCCACAAGTATGTTTTCTTTATTTTTGAACTTGAAGTAAAGCGATATAAGAGTATATAAGTGTGTTTTAATAATTTTGTTGTGATTGTAATAGTTGGTAATGTTTGGATGTTAATTGACCCTAAATGATCTGGTAAATAGTATTAATTGATATGTTTGGTGAATGGCTTAAAGGACTAAGTAAAATCATAATAAATGTTGTCTAAATGATCTAAAAACTTGCATGCTGTTAGAATTATTTGTTTATAGTTTGCTTGTAATTTGGTTAAGTTTGGAATTGAATTGATATGTTAATTAAATAAAGGGTTAACTACTATAAATGTCATATTAGTTTGCTTCTAATACAAATTTGGTCACCGATTTTGAAAATCAACCAATAAGATCACTTACATTTTTAGGTGGTAAACTTTTAATTACATTGACGTTAAATATCGTTAATGATTAACATAAACATGATTTGACACAATAAGAAGCATAAATTACCTAGATAGTACATAAACATGATTTGACGTTAAATCTCCGTTTCTTTAAAAGATTATGTTGTTAAGACTGTTTGGTTATAGAGAAAATGCAAGAAATTACGCATCACACACACATAAAATGCAAGAAACAACAAAAATATGAAAATAAAAATATAAAAGATTATGTTCAAAACATCATCTACCATGATATTATGTGCAGCATATCGTATAGCTACTGTTTTTTGGATAAATAAAAAAATTATTCACCCAAAAGTACCAATAAATTTTACAAACAATAAAGAAACCAACTATACAACCAAATAAAACTATCTATACAATTCCCAAGTTCATAGCAATACTTGAAGAATCAAGTTGCAAATTTTCTCCAGAAAACCTTAGTCGAACACTTGTCTTTATTAAGAAAATAATGACATCCACTTACCTTGACTTACTCCCATGCCCTTTACCGTTTCGATCTTGCTAAATGAACTAGAGGTAACAACACCATACCAATCGAATAATAACAACCAAGAGAGATTTCCCCTTACCATTGAATAGCATCCATTGGACCATACTTGACCAATAATCTAGAGAAATATTTCTTTGACAGGCTATCATAATTTCCTTAAAAACATATCGAGAGTAAGGGCAATCAGTAAATAACTTTTCACCATGAATCCTGTATTGCAAGCCAGGCAAGAAAAGAGAACCGAGGGACTGATGGACTACACCAAATAACTTTTCACCATGAAACTCTCATATTCTTATGTCGAAGAGCCTCCCATATTTTCCTCACCTTGAAGCCACCATTTGGAGTTCTAACAAACTGATAATCCTCCCTTAATTTGAGAATTTTCCTCCAATCCCAACTAGAATTGCATTTCACCTTAACTTGCCAAATCGACTCCCCCTTTAAGACATATTTCTCAATCCATGCCACCCACAATGGTCCAGTTTGGGCAAAAAAAAAACTATAGGCATCTCATCATATAAGCTCGATTCCAAACAAAAACATTCTTTACTCCAAGCCCACCATCACCTTTTGGGTGACGCACTCAATCCCAACTTACTCGAGATCCCCTAGTTACATCATCTGAGCCTTTGCAAAGAAAAGAACCATATAAGCTCTCAATTTTCTTCAGCACTTTCAAGGGAAGAATAAAAGTCCAACACCAAAAATTTTGAATGCTAAAGAAAAATTGATTGAATTAATTTTAGTCTCCCATCAAAAGATATACTTTGATGGCGAACTCCTTATCTTTTGCAGAATCCTTCCTTCGAAAACTTCACAATTATTGGTTGTCAAATTTTTTGAGACCAAAGGGACACCAAGATAATAAACTGGGAGGGAGCCAATACAAAACCCTGTAATATCTGTAATATGTTGCCTCATGTCTATGTCAATACCAGTCCAGAAGTACTCACTTTTTGTTTCGTTCATTTGTAAGCCAAATAACATACAGAAAAAAGTCATGACATTCTTAATACCCAACATTTCATCCATTGTAGCTTGATAAAAAACAGAAGATCATTAACAAAACATAAGTGTGTAAGCCCATTTTTTTACACCTTGGATGGAAATCAAACACCCCATGTTTACCAACTAAGTTTAACAATTTGGACAGTACATTCATAACCAAAATAAAGATATAAGGCAACAATGGTTCACCTTGTCGAACCCCTTAGCCCCCGAGAAAAAATCAATAAAATTGTATATGTAATTGTTACTTTTGAGAATCAATTAAAATATTCTAAAAACTTTAATGAATCCATTAATATTTTCCTTTAAATAAAATTTCTCTAAGTAATTTTATCTCATAATTAATTTATTTTCATTCACATCATCAAATAATTCATATTTTTTAAGAATATTTATTAATTTATTATAATGGAATTTAATTAATATTTATGATCCAAAAAATTAGAATTCTCCTTTTTCAAAATTATTAATTTTTTAATAATCTTACCTTGATATTTTGACACTATAATACTCAATGCGGTTGTCATATACATTTTTGCAAACATTGTTTGAGATGATTTTAGGACTAAAAACGTTAATAAAGCATAAAATGAATCTCAAGATCTTCATTCTCGATTTTGACTTTTCAACCTCACCAAAACCCTTTATCACTAAACTTAACCTTTTGTATCTTGTTTTATAAGCCTTTTGATGTTCTACAAACTTTCTTTAACATACAAAACGTGATTCACAGCTGAACTCTCAAAGATTAAGCTTATAACTAAGTTCTTTATGAAAGAATGGGAAAAAAAAAGAGAAAAAAACAGCAAATGACCTCACCTCTAACAAATTTTGCAAAATCTTAAAATTCTTTCCACTTTTTATTCTCAAACAGGATAGTATCTAAATATTCCCACTTAAGATTATTTAGGCTTAATAGCAACCCAAAAACGCATGAACCCAAAGTTTAACTTCAACCCATTAAAGTTTTTAAGCCCAAACGATAATACTCACACGTTTCAGATTGACTAGACATTCAGATTTTAAAATTTGAATCGTTACAATAACACTAAAAAATTAAATTATAAACCATAACTCTTAAACTGTAAAAATATATGTTACCTTTAAATCCTAAATTGTAATTTTAATTAAATTCTAATTTTAAATTTTAATTATAGACTTTTAATATATTTTTAATACGAGATATAAAAAATATTAAAAATAATGGATAATTTCTAATCCTTGCGGGTGTTTAGGATGGACAAGTTTTGAAATCAGAATATATTCATTTTTCTTATTTTTGCAATATAAAAAATAGTGACTATTTTGTAAAAATTAAAAACTTGAGGATAATTTCATAAATTAAGCCAAATCTTTGAATCTTTAAGGGGATTTGATCCAATCCTAATCTTAGCTGATCTAAGCCTTCCAAGGGCATATTTTAATAACACATAACCCATAATTTTAATTAATAACCCAAATAACTTATTAATCCTAAAAACCTATTTTTATGTCATAAACCTAAACACATTTTTAAAATTTCGACTTTTCATCCTCTTGGAAGCCAATCCATCATATTTTCAAAGGTAAACATCAATCTTTTCAATAAAAACCCCTTTGGTTAATTCTTTATAATTTTCTTCTTCGGTTTTACTTGAAAAAACCATATTTTTGTATCAAGCTTTAAACCCTTCTCCAAGATTTCAATTTCTTCTTTCCCAAGACATTATTCATCATATTTTCAAGTTAAATATCCATTCTTTTTATTAGAATTTTATTGGTTTATTTTTCAATATTTTTCTTTATCAAAATTTCGTCGTTTTTCTACGGGTTTTCTAGTTTTTAAACCTTTAAAAGGGTGAGATTAATTTTGGATTTTAGAATCATTAAAACCTATGAAACCTAATGTTATTAATGAATTTCATAATTTCTTGGCTTATTGAAACAATCTTTAAAGTCTTGAATTAATAAAATCGGTTTTCTTGATAAAAAATTCATTATTTTCTTGATTTTCGTTCAAGGATTTTTCATCGTTGTTTTCTATGCGTAAATATATGAATCTTGAAGTTTTTAGATGTAATTAAAATATGTTTTAAGTATCTAATCCCAGGCCTAAGGTATATGGGGTGTTTGGAGAGGTTTTCGGTGAGTTTCAGTTAGGTTTTATAGTGTTTTTAGGGACTACCATGTTTTGGTCCAACTAGAGGGATGTTTGGGTGTATTATAATGCACTAAACTCTCTGGTTTTGATGCTTGAATTAGGTCAGGAGGTAGAGGAACAACATTCGGGGAGATCAGAAAGCCAAATCGCATTATTGGATGACTTGACGAGCAAATTTCGGTAAATTGGTGAGTGGATTATGAGGGCTTCCAATTTGGCATGGTTTTGAATGTGTTTTCAAAGGTTCCTCTCATATTTTCAATTGGTGTGAAAAACTTCTCTATACTCGAAAGTAAGTTTTAAGTATTGTTTTCTTAAAGGTTCCCCTCATATTTTTAAAGGTAAACATTAATTTTTTCAATAAAAATCCCTTTGGTTAATTCTTTATAATTTTCTTCTTCGGTTTTACTTAAAAAACCCTATTTTTGCATCAAGTTTTAAAACCTTCTCCAAGATTTCAATTTCTTCCTTCCGAAGAAATATTCTTCATCATATTTTCAAGGTAAATATCCATTCTTTTTAATAGAATTTTGTTGGTTTATTTTTCTATTTTTTCTTTATCAAAATCTCATCGTTTTTCTACGGGTTTTCTAGTTTTAAAACTTTAAAGGGGTTGGATTAATTTTGGAGTTTAGAATCAATGAACCTCTGAAACCTAAAGTTCTTAATGAATTTCCTAAGTTCTTGGCTTTTTGAAACAACCTTTAAAGTCTTGAATTAATACAATCGGTTTTCTTGATAAAATTTCATTATTTTCTTGATTTTCATTTAAGGATTTTCCATGGCTATTTTTGATGCTTAAATACATAAATCTTGAAGTTTTTAGATTTAATTAAGATGTCTTTTAAGTATCTAATCCCGGACGTAAGGTATATGGGGTGTTTGGACAGGTTTTCGGTGAGTTTCAGTTAGGTTTTATGGTGTTTTTAGGGGCTGTCATGTTTTGGTCCGACTTGAGGGATGTTTGGGTGTGTTATAATGCACTAAACCCTCTGGTTTTGATGCTTGAATTAGGTCAAGAGGTAGAGGAACAAGTTCGGGGGAGATCTGAAAGCCAAATCGCGTTATCGGGTGACTGGTCGAGCAAGTTTCGGTAAATTGGTGAGTGGATTGTGATGGTTGTTAATTTAGCATGGTTTAAAATGTGTTTTCAAAGGTTTGGGGGGTGTAAGAAGGTGTGAAAAACCTCCCTATATTCGGAAGTAAGTTTTAAGTATTGCTTTCTAAAAGGTTCCCATATTATGCCTTATTTTTACTATGTTTAGTCATGCTCGTGTTATACTTGTGTATATGTGAATATGTATGTGTTTCAATGCTCATGAGATATTTTTATAAAGTTTTTATATGCATATGTTGCTCCTATGATTTTCTTTTGAAAATAGGAGAAAAATATTTTTTACCGATTTATGCATTCGCTGCATGTGTTAGTGAGATGCATGTGGATTACTTATTGTTTTTGACTTGAAACTTGAGCATTGATTCTGTTTTGTGTTGGATATTGAGATGAATTTATAAGGATAAGTCGATCGATCGATCGATAGAATTTAAGTGCACTGTTTATTATTTATGAAAATTCGTATACATGTGTAAATTCCTTAGTGATGCATTAGAGTTATTGCTTGAATTGTGATATATGTGTTGTATTGCATTTAAGTGTAGATTATCCTGGAAACTAAGATGGGAAACATGTTTGGATTTAATCCAATCGTGTGCACGAGATAGACTCGTGCGTGGTATGAGTATGTGATAGAACCCTCATACGTAGTATGATGACAGTTTAGTCCCATACGTGGCATAGTTTGACATTTATGCCTTCATGCAATTTTTTGTTTATCCCAACGATTAGAGGTATGACTAATCAGATCACTAATACCAACACGAGAAAACGTATAATGTTTCTATTGATTTTATTGCAAACAGAGTTTACGAGTGTTTGACATTAAGTTCAAACGTTTTATAAGTCTTTCTAAGTGAAGCATGTAAGCCTTGAGTTCTGTGGCTTATTTATTGTAAAGGCAACGAAGAGAAGCAAGGATCCAGGTAATCGCCAAGTGAAAGCTCAAGTATGTCTTTGTAACAATTGTAGTAGCGAGAGAGCAATGGGGATGGATTATCATATGTTGAATAATGTCTATGCTTTTGAGACTTGAAATAGTTATACGCTTATACATATTTGATGAATATCAAAGTTGATGTTAGCTCGTGAATTCGAATTAAATTGCCCATTGATATTCCTTAGTAATAATATAGTTATTTTGAAGTTTGATTCTTGATACCCCTATGTGTGAAATTGGATGTTGTTGATAATAAAGCATGACTTTTTATGAGTCAAATCTATGATGTTGTTATTTAGGTTGGAATGCATTTAGAATTAATGTTGAGTATATTAAGATGGTTCTTTCGTGTGTTGTTAAGATTGTGGATGTTGAAGCATACTTTTAGGAGTTGAATATTGTCGCTAACTAGGTCGAATTGTTTCTAGTTATTATGTCATGATATGTGCTTAAAGTATTTTTAGGTGAATTTGCATATAGAAAGAATGTCATGAAAGCTTTAGAGTCTGGAAATAATCCCTAAACTTTGAACATGCAATTAAATGACTTCTATATATTATTTTAAGTTGAAAATTTAGGTGCAAGTCTGAAATATACTTAATAAAATATTGATAACCTTAACTTCACAATCAGGGCATAAAACTCTTGAAATTACGGTTAGGTCCCTAAAACTTATTCGACTAAATTAGGGCTTGTTTCTCTTTAGTTTTCGATGTAATTGAACTCGGTCCTTACATGAACATGTAAGATCTTTTAATCACTAATTTTATCCGGGTTTAAATCTGGTTTTGAATTTTTGTTTCTCTTTGAAATAATGGGCTTGTTGTTGTTAATCGAAAAAAAATATATTTAATTTCCTTTTAAATTCGTGTTTTATTTCAATTTTATTTTGTTATTATTAAAACAAAAAAAACTTAAAAATATTACTATTAATTATATTTATTATCATTTTATAAAAAATCCAAAAATAGTTGTAAGTATTTTCTTTTAATTTTCTTTTTGTTTTATTTTAGTTTAAATTATTCGTTATTTTTATTACTATTTAAATATTTTATTACTTATATTAATATAATTTTCTTTTATTATATAGTTTTATTATATTTTTACTATCCTTTTCGTTATATATATATTTTACTTATTGTTTATATTATTATTTATCAATATTAAATATTATCATAATATTATTATTTCCGTTCACTTATTTATTATTATTATTATTATTATTATTATTATTATTATATAAATCAAATCCATAATTAAATAAATAGCTAAATCTGAAGTTTGTTAATAGTCCAAAATACTTAAATAATACAAATCTTGTTTTTTTTTTTAAACAATTAAACAAGTCCAATAATAAATTACATCTATCCCACTGCTTTTAATTTACAAGCCCATATGTTTTTATATTACACAACCTAAATTTGAGCTCAAACAATTAAACCCCAATCTGGTAATGAACCAGAAAACCTTAACCTAATCTCCTACTCTCATCTTGCGTAGCCACCCTATAACCGATGGATCAGATTTTGATCCAACGGTCACGATTACACCAAGGAAGCTTCAAGATGAGTATGCTTCTCATGCGCACCTGTTTGACTATTATTCGTCTCCTTGGCTTCCACGTGCGACACACGCGCACCCATTCGACTGCCTCATCGTCCAATCGTCTGTCGTTCATCGTTGGTGGTCCCCTCGCTCGTTTAGCGGCCGTTCATGCAAAACAACAAACACCATGTCTGAATTGTACCAATCTTGCTAACCTGCAACCCAACAAAGAACAAAGTATTTCAGAGGCCAATATTCAGAGCATATCAACACCAATATCATAGAAATCCGAGCAGAAATCACACACATATACATCCAAAATTTCCAGCAACAAAAAGAAACATTTAGGTTTTTTATTTTTGATTTTATCATGTAATTTGAATCGGTTATAAAAGAAAACCGAAGCAATATTGTAAAGGGTTTCCCCCTCACCAAAAAATCAATACAAAGAACGATTTTTGGAGGTAATAACCTCTTGGTTTTTTTGCATGCATTTAGGGGAAATAAAAGCTAGGTTTTTGGTTTTTCCTTACCTTTAGAGTCTGATCTAGTCCTTTCCTCTTCGTTCTTCATTCGCCGACAATAAACACATGATCCCTGGATCAATAGTGGTGAGTCAAACTGAGTAAGGAGAGTACATCCATCGTTTTTGGTTTCGGCTTTAAAGGGAGGTTTCTCAGTTTTTCAGAACAAAAATAAGAGATTTTTCATTTGGTTTTCAACTAAAAAAAGTTTTATTTTGTTTTGGTTTCGGAAAGAGGTTTTCAATAAGGAGGTTTTATCTTTGTTGGCAACCGCGAGCAGTGGTCGGAATCTAGAAATCAAGGTGGTTTTATGGGTTCGACGACAGAGACGATGAGCATTCAAAGATGTTCATGTTTTCTGAGTTTTGAGGTAGAAGTTGAGAGGATTTGGGGGGTTTGGTTTCGTCTGAAGTCAAAAAAATAACCAAAAGGTTATGATTTTAAGTTACAAATGTGTTTTGTACCTTACCCCTCATTTTAAAAATGGATTATTTCTATTTTAAAACTCTTCGTCCCAAAATAATTATCCCCGTAGTCCTCGGACGTTCTTTTGGCTTTTCAATTTAATCACTAATTCGATTATAATCATCGTTTTAAAAATGTTTTTTTTATTTTTGATCCCTCCGTGTTTATAATCTTCTTTTCAAGCCCTTCCCCTCATCGAAATGACCTTTCAAGGGCCTAATTGTTTCTTAATTATTTTATTTTAGTAACTATTCGAAAATAGGTTTTTATTTCTTTTGATTTAAACCTAAAATTTGTTTTTTCTTTTAATCTGGTCCTTATTCCAGTAGTTTTCTTTTATCTTTTAAACCTTTAATTCTGTTTTTATATATTTTAATCCTTTGTTGCCTTTATTATTTATTTCATGTGTATTTATTCTTTTATTTAAGCCCCTTTTTTACATGCATTTATTTATATTGTGTTTCATATTATTCGATTCGCTTAGATGCATATATGTTTGTTATTAGTTGCATCTTTTTACTTATGCTCTTTACTTTATTGTACATACTTATATTTACTTTGTTCATGCATTTCATTTTATTGCATATATTTGCCTTATTCATTTCTCATGCACATATACTTTGTAAATGTTGTCATTTATTGTATTTTGCTTAAATCACGTCCACTTTCATTAATTAATAAACCTAATTTTTTTACATCTTTAATCAATCGTAACGGGCCCGCCTTACCAAACGTAGTGATGGTGGTATATGCATTATCTTCGGATAAAGATATGGTAAAATTAAAATAAATTCGAATCATTAAACAAACTTTAATTTAATGTCACTTTAAATCATAAAATCCAAAATTAATTAAGCGATTATTTTGATAAAGGTGTCAATTTTTGAGCGGTTTTTAATGCTAATACGTTTTAAATCGTAACTGACTCTCGAACCTAATTTTTAAAGAATCTCTGGTTTGTACGGTGTCCGGCCTACCAAAGTGGCAGGTGGCGACTCCAACCTTTTTTTAACCCTAAAATTCTAATTTTTCAAATCCCTAATTTCGAAAATCCTTAAATCCAATTTTTTGATTTAAACCCTAATTCTCGAATTTTAAACCTAGATTTCAAAATAATTCCCCCAATTTTCAATTTAAACCTAATTTCCTAATTTTGAGAAATTTTAATTTCTCAATTTTCAAAGTTTCCACTAGTGACCCCTTTTTTCCCTCACCCTTATTTTTACAACATTTATTAATTTTTTATTTTTAAAAGGGTCGCTACAGATATAATTAAAGCATTTAGTAAAGATAAAAGGAAAATTTAATTTTTTTAGGATTGTTTATCGCGATAAATCTCCAAATTAGCCTCAATTTTTTCTGAGTAGCTCGTTCGAGTCGGGTGGTATTTAGACCAGGTCGAGGGGTTACATCATTTCTCTCGAAAATTTTATTTTATTTTGCGAGTTGTGAGTTATTCAATATTTACAATTTGCTATCAAGATAGAATGCTTTAAGTTAAAATTATATATTTTATGTTGATAAAAAATGATAAATACAATTTACATGTCTTCAAACTTTTAAATGTTTTAATTTGATCCTAAAACTAATACTATTATTGTAATTGGTTCCCAAATTTTTTAACATTTTAATTTTATCTCAAACTAATACCCGACCCTTAACCCGCCTACCCGATTAAAAATTATTGGGTATTTAAAATGAAATACCAGAATTTTTCGGGTCGGGTACCCGATCTGTAATTTTTTTTCGGGTAGTTGGGTCAGGTTAGGGCCAAAATTTTTTTAAGAATTGGATACCCGACCCGACCCGGTAATTTTAATAAATATATATTTTTAAATTTTAAATTATATTTTTATTATATATTTTTATTATATTTCTCTAAAATTAACTTTAAACCCTTAACTTCTTTTTATACTTGTATTATATATTTTTAAGTTTTAAATTTTTTATAAATATTTATATTAATTTATCAATATAGATTTGAAAGAAAAATTATGATCAAGAATTATACATTCTTTTATAGAGAAACTTTAATATATGCATATATATCCAAATATTTATCTTTAAAATCTATCTCAAATCAATACTTTTGCGTTTGAAATGTATATCATGAAATTATAAGTATTTCTTATATATTTTTTAAAAAATAAATTTCAAAAAAATATATAAAAAATTAAATCTAGTACCTGGTACTCGATTTTGTGGGTACCCAAATTTTGCGGGTACCCGGTTTATGGTACCCAAATTTTATGGGTCGGATCATGGGTCGATGTTTTGGTACCCGAAAATTCTAGGTACCTAAAATTTCGGATACTCAAAATCTCGGGTACCCGGTTATGAACACCCCTAATTGTTGTAATGCAAAAGGTCACAGTGTTTTCGCTTGATATTTTTTAGAAATTCTATTTTTATTTAAATTTTTTAAATATTCTAAAAACTTATAAAATCTATAAAAAAATTGTTTTTGACTTTTTTGTAAAAGCAACGTAAAAGAATTATATTGTATCTTGTGCCGATCATATCTAAAGAAAAAAACTATCAAGATTTTGTAGTCAAAATTGGTCAAATGACTTAACTGATTTAATTTTTCGGTTAAAGATTTAATTGATTAATTTTTTTGGTTCAAAGACTTAATCGAATGAAAAAAATTAAGGGCTTAATTGATTTTTTTTAAACAAAAATTTAAGAACTTCCTAGACCCTTAAGCCATTATATTTTTAAAGACTTTAAATTAAGTTCAAGTCCTTTTGGGTTTCTTGTTTAGGTCATTTGGGGTTCAGGTTATCTTTGGTCAAGTCATTTTGGGGTGAGTGAACATGTTTATACTGTTAATTTTTTAATTGTCGAATCAAATCGAATTAAAAACAAATTTAAATTAACAAAATAAAAATTTTAAATTTAGATCAGAATCGACCAAAATTATTTTTTTTAAAAAAATGTAAAAAAATGTCAAAGCATCACTAAATTATTCTTTTTACCGATCAAAAGCTAAGATTGAACCAGAAAGGAAACGTAATACAACCACCCTATCGTTATTCATTGAGCAAATCACTGGTGTTATTGCAAAAGAGACTTTTAGCTACCAACTTTGAACATTCCTCCCAACATTAATAATACCCTCATGTGGTGCTCACCTCCACAGGCAACAACCATGTCGGGAGGTCGAGACATCATTGTCTTTTAGGGTTCGCCGACGTACGGTGGCCCAAAGATATTGAAAAACCGTAAACCATGCAGCATTTTCTTTTCAAAACTGCCCAAAGCCGTGTATAAAGGTGATATAGTCAATGGAGGCAGTTCTATTTGAGTGCCTGAGTTGAGAAATGTGGTGTTTTTTATTCACGTTTTCATCAAAAGAGATGATGGTGATGATTGCCTTGAGTGGTCGGTAGAGAAAAGGCTGCATTTGGCTAAGACTAAGACCAAGAAAAGTGAGTATTTATGATGTTGATTGAATAATTTGGTATTTCCTTGATTTAGTCAATTATAATACAATCTAAATCGAAAATGAGTATTTAATCGAGTCGAGTAAAAAAATTCAAATTAATCGAGTAGACGAGTCATATTTTAGAACAAGATAATAGTGATTACAGTAGTATCTGTTCTAGAATATAATCTTCACCATTTAACATTGACCGCTCAATCACTCTGCTGGTATCGTTGGTGCTCAAACCCGTGACCTTTAAAAATAATAACCGTTCCTTTAAACATTTGAGCTAGAAGGCTCGTACAAAAATTTGAGTTATTCAAGTTTATATTCAAATTTAATCGTATATTATCAACTAATTTTAATTTAAATAATTTTATATAACCATAAATAATAAACACATATATTTCTTTATTTTTTTATATGTGAAAAGCTATCTTTCAACTTTTTCTCTACTCAAAATTCTTCTTTATTAAAATATTTTAAGGAATTAAACTATATGTTTACCGTTGATACTGATTTTGAGTACATTAATCTTATAAAAAATAATTAAATCATTTTTAAATTCAAATCTATATAATTATTAATTTATTCGTATTGAAATTCCCAAAACATGTCCTTATTTACACTTAAAAGCTTAATTATTAGTTTCTTTTTCAATTCAAATAGTTCTGGACCTAAGCCCAAATATAAAAAGGTCCAGCTCAAATTATGCACCATTTGTGTTAACTTTCTCGTTCTCAAATAATAACATTTCTAAACTAATTTTTTAAATTTTAAATTTTAAATTATTTTAATTCTATCTCCAATTATAAATCTTATTCTAAATTTTTTTCCAAAATTTTAAATTATTTAATTTTATCTTCAAATTATCAATATAAATTAATAAAATTCCATGTTAAAAATTTGTTATTAAATTATTAATTATCATATAAAAATTCGTTCTCAAATAATAACATGTATTCTAAAATAGCCTTTTAATTTTAAAATATTTTAAGTCCAACTCAAATTATGATTCTCATTTTATGTTGTTCCTCAAATTTGTAAATTACTTTATGTTATCCTTATATTATTAGTACAAGTTAATCATATCCCATGTTAAAAATTGGAATATTCAAAATTTAGGGACCAATTTAGAATCAAGATTATAGTTTAGAGATGAAATTGAAATATTCAAAATTTTAGGGACTAAATTAAAATTATACTCATAATTCAGAGATAAAATTTGAATATTCAAAAATTAAGGACGAATTTAAAATGACACTTATAATTTAAAACATTTAATGCAAATAACTTCTATGTTCTTAGATCACCCTTCTTTTTAAGGGTGTTTAAAATTATCCAACATGACTGACCAGACTCAAATAGCCAATGATCTGACAAAAAATAGATGAATATTTTTAGATTTTTATTGATTATTGTATTGAGTACCCGATCCAGTAAATTTTTCGAATACATAGGTCACGCTAGGGCCGCAAAAGTTGGCTCTGTCGGATAGCCGACTACTCGATAATATATATTTAGTGTATTTTATTTTATTATTAATTAAATATATTAAAATAAAAATATTAAATCTTTCACTCACTCTGGAGATAAGTAGTTCAGGAAAATTCTCACTTAAATTCGATATATTTTATTTTACGAATTGAAGCTAAATAGATATTCTACGTTGTTTTAGTAGCATGTGGTTTAAATTTGATCTAATTTAACATAAAATGAAGGGGAAATGGAGGAAATTAGAAAAACATACAAAGTTAAGGAGCAAAATTAAAAAAATATGAAATTTATTTTAAAAAATATAAATTGAAGCTAAATAAATATTCTTTTTATTTTGTATCGTATATCATGTTTTATTTTGTATTTTAGTTAATTATTTGAATTATATATATAAATTTAAGGAGTGATTTTAATAGTATAGAATTATTTATTTTCCTTGCTGATTTACGTTCAAATGGAGTTGGATAAGAAAATATGAGAAGAATACAGGGACGACAACATGATTTTATATGAGAAGAATTATTTATTTTCCTTGCATGATTTTATTTCGTATTGTATATCATTATATGTAAAAGATTAAAAATTTTACAAGTGTAAAATTAGATTGTCAATAAAAAAATAAAAAATAAGAGACTTAAATTAAATTTTAAATTTTTTTAATAAAATTTAAAATTTCAAAAATTAAATTGTCAATAAAAGAATTAATAAAATTTTATCGTGGATTTACATAGCGGAGACAAGGTTTTGGTAGTTGTAAGTATGGGGAGAGGTGATGAAAGTACCAAGTGTCGTAGTCATACCTTGTCTTGGGTCACAACCGAGCAAGCTGTGTGAGAGCTAATAGTGTGTCAGGACTCGGGGCTTGATAAAGAATTAAGTGTCCACATTTCAAATATTGTAATATTTTTAGAAACAAGGTTCATATTTTAAGTTTTTCTTTTGGTTAGGCAAAAGTGTCCTCTATTCAAGCAAATCAATGTTTAGCCGAGTCATTTTCATAATGTTTTATTCGCATATATGCAGGAATGGACAGTCGAAAGAGTATGTACTACTCCTTTGATTTAGGCATGGGTCTTTTCCTATACACCATCGAGGCGTCTCCTACTACCCTAGTTTATGGTGTATGTGAGTTTTCTTTATAAACTGATCACTTTTTTTATTTTAATAAAACTACTTTTTACCTCCGGAGAAAGTTGAGGTCCACTATGGGCATCCGCTATATCTCATAGTATCGACTTGCGGCTTAAAGGATTATGTCATGACTTGAGAATTGAGTCATTGCTCCTTAATCATGAACAAATTAATTGAGAATAAAGACTGACTTAGTCAAGAAACGTCCCTTTCGAGTGTTTTAAGTCATTCCTATCGAATGAACTAAGGTATTATCATGACACGTGGTATCAGTCATTAAGGAAAATCAACAAGAACTTACGGACGCCATAAAGGTGATCGATGATAATGCCAAGGATATTATAGATTATCTGAATAATGGACTGATTGAGCTCAAGAGTACTATGAACCTGGTCTAAGTTGCTTTGGGAAATTCATCCGCTAGTGGAAGCGCCTAAGGGAAAGAGTCTGAAAGCCATAACGATTTAAGGAAAATAAGGATGCAAAATAACTAAATAATTTTTTATTTGATATGAAATAATATTTTCGGACAATAAATACCTCGACTGAGGAGGATAAAGTCACCATGGCCTCTATGTATTTGGTAGGGATGCAAAGTTGTGGTGATGCTCCATGTTTGTTGGAGGTGTGTGCTCCATCGAAACATGGGGTAAACTGAAGAAAAAATTGATGGATTCATTCTTTCTCGAAAATGTAGAATATGTCGCTTGAAAGAACCTAAGAGAGTTACCCAAACAACATTTGTGCATGACTTTGTGAGAGATTTTACAACCTTGATGTTAAACATTAAGGACATGTCCGAAAATGAAAAGATATTTTAATTTTTAGGACTAAAACAATGGGCGAGAACTAAGATTCAAAGATAGAGACCGAAAAAAGTGGTCGAGAAGATGGATATGACAGCGTTTTAGTGATTATACTGACAATTCGTTGAAGTGTAAGGATCCCTATGAAGGTAATGGCGGCGCTTATCATGGTAATGGAAATGGATATAATGGAGACAATAATAATTATAATGACAGTGGTACCAATAATAGATATAGAAATGAAAGGAACAAAGGTAATGAGGACGATTTCCAAAAGAATGGGTCCAAGACAAACAAGTCTACATATTGGGGAAGCAATGAAAGATAGCAGGATATGAACGACTCGTAGGAAGATGCAAACCTCAGTAAATGATTAAATAATAATGCTTCCAAACAATCCTTATGTTGCTTTCTTTGCAAAGATCCTCATCGGGTGTTTTCTTGTTCGCACACAGGGGCACATAATATGTTGATGATCATTACTCATGATGGGGATAAATTAGAATGCTAACCAATGGATGGTGCTGGTAAACCGAGTAGAATGTGTTCCATTCATTTTCTTTATGCATTGGCTTTGTAGTTAGAAGAGGCAAGGACTGAACCAGAGACGGATTTGATGTACGTGGATCTTGTTCTGAATGGCAAAACCTCAAAGGCTTTGATGAATATAAGGGTAACAAATACCTTCATCTCTCTTGAGGAAGCTAAAATGTGACACCCGAGTTTTAACTATGGGAAATTCTAATTCAATATGGAATTCCTAAATCGGAAACCTAAATTTATAAATAAGGGTTTTTGATCGTTTCTTTTTAGGGTATTTTGGGATTTTCATATTCAAAAACTTATCCTTGTGAGAATAGGTTTTGTTGTTGGCTTAAATTAGTTGGTTGCTTTGTCTTTTTCCCTTCATCCGTTTTTTTTTCCTTTAGTGTGTCAGATTTATTATGGCTATATGGTTCTACGATTGGTGTTTCGGCAAGCTCACCTCGTTGGAGATTTATGCTTATCCCTGGTAAGCTTAAACTCTATGGATGTGAACCTCCTTTGTTGCTCTTAACCTCTATGGAATTACAAGAAATCAAGTGGTTTCTATTAGCCATCGTCTCTACATTTCGGTTGTCATTTCCTCTCTGGTGTAGTAGGGTTATGAGGGTGTTTTAGCTACCATGGGGAAAGAGGTTAGTCTGGTGGTTAAGGTGTTTGGGTGGTTGTTTTTTAGAGAGAGAAAGGAGGTGCATGCTTTGGTTGTAGGTTGCTAGGTCAAGTAGGTTTTAGTACGACCATCGCCGGTTGGGCTGTCGTCGGGGTTGATTGTCACCGACAATGAGGGTAATGGTTATACCCTAGTTTAGGTATGAGTATTGTAGGTCAAGGCTTAGTTCGGTTAGGTTTAAGGTTGGGGAGTATTAGATCATGTTTGTGTGTCTTCTGTGTTGTTTAAGAGTGGTATGAGTGTGTGGGCTAGGCCTAACCGAGAGTGAATTATTAGAATCGGTAAGTAACTCGACCCATCACCATGACCTAAAATCAGACCCGAACCTATGAAACATAACCCAACCCGTTTATGACCAATGTGATGACATCATCTATGACGTTAGAGATGATGTCATTAGTTACATCACCGATTACGTTTGTCGATCTTGATCGTTTACTTTGACTGTTGACTTTAACCAATGTTGTTTTTCAAAAGACCCTACTTTAACCTTTTTCGATGTCTTGAGCCCATTTTGGCATTCTATTTGGCCAAATTCAAACCTGAAAGTCCTATTTTGATTGTTTTAAGTTATAACTTGAGTAAATGGATTTGAGTAAGAGTTTAATGAGAATTTTGTTAGTTTTTACAGACGATGTCGACTCTAACAAATACGTATTACCTCTGGCTCCTACGATTGTTACTCTTGATACTCGCATATTTTCTTCTTAGTTTATTTAGGTGGCATAGTACATTAATTTAGTTAGACTGATTTACTAGAAATTCGTTTATAGGTTCTGACTCAGCTAGACCAAGACCTAGCTCAAATCGTGGAAAAAATCCTTGTCAACTTTAGTTCTTGTGCGACGAGATGTGTGTTCTCTTCCTATGCTAGATTTTCTGTGTTTGTGGCTATTTATTTAATGTAATCATGTGATATTGTTACATATGATGTGATATTGAGATTTTTGTGTTACACTATGAGACTATAATGATCAGATTATTTGAACTGTGTGCTTTATATATTGTATGAATATCTATGATGAGACTTTTGAGATTTGTGATATTGATTGCATAGCATGTGCATGGGGTGAAACTATACGAAGAAAAGTGGTTCTACCATACTGTGTTTGGAGAAATAAGGGGTGAGGGGTTCTAGGTAACTACCTCCATTGCGATCGTTTTGCTTTATCACCACTGCGATTGACATTCGGTGTATGAGACTACATTCTTTATGATATTGCATTCATTATTCTTTGTGTTTATTTACTGTGAAAATCTATATTATATCTATGATTGTGAATTGAGTGATATTATGATATTATATATAATAATAATAAATAATAAATAAATAATAAATGATAATTAATAATATATTAAATATAATAATATAATAATATAATATATTATATAAAAAAATTAAAAAAAATATGAAAAAACAAAAAAGAATCGTGAAGAATCTGGGAAGGTTGGTGCCGATTTTTGAGGGAGTTTCTGATCCGTTTAGGTGGTTGAAGATTGGATGGAGTTGTGGGATAGAATTCTTAGGAGATTAGGATTTGGATTCGGTTAGGATTCTAGGTGATGAATCCCTTTAAAAGGGATTCAATCAATCGGCAGGGGGGATTCGGATTCAATCGACTGAGGAGGTTTTGGGTATTCAATCGGCAGAGGAGTTTGATTCGACTAAAATCTTTGTTTCAATCGGCGTTTGAATCAGGAGAGCTTTGGAGTTCCTGTTGGCACCAGAGATCAGAAGAATCGGCATTTAAAGGTAAATATGGTTTTTAGTTTTGAATTCTTTGAATCCCTGCCGATTTGAATTACTTGAACTGTGAAGGGTTTTTTGCTTGGTTTCGGTAGTTTGTTAGGGAGATTAGTGGGTTTAGATGCTTGAAGTGGGTTTTTAGACCTGTTTAGAAGGCTTTTGGGCGGTTTTTGAGCGTTTTTAGCATTCCGGTGACCTCACCGGTGTTGAAGACGGCCGCCGGCGGCTTCGGGGCGACATCCGGCGTGTTTCGCGGTGGTCGGCGAACACGCCGGAGCGGCGCCAGACGGCGGAGCTTTGGATTCACAGGTGGAGCTCGCGGCACTTCTAGACCGGTGTTCTTCGTGTTCTTTGTGTTCATGAAGAACACCGAAGAACACCATAGGATTCATGTGGTTTTGATCCGTTTCATCCTTTATCTTGAAGTTCCTTTATCTTGTGTACACTTGTGTACACTTTATTTTATGTTTTGCATGACATATTTTAGGAAGGTCACCCAATAAACTTAGGTTAATTAATTTAGTGCCTTTTTTAGGATTAGTCACTTAAATTAATTAATTAATTTAATTAGGGAGAAAATCTAGTAACATAGCATATGAATCTTATGTCTCGGATACACTAAATAGGTTGGTGTTTTGACGCACTAAGATGCTGACCTAGAGAGTGTACCTTGGCATCGAATTCATGTGTTATTAAAAACCTATAATTTTGATAAAAACTTAGGTTTAGAATTAAAATGGATAGGTAAATAACTAGTAAACGCTAGTAACTTAGGTTTTAAAAACTCAAGTAATGGAGCCTTTTTTTAGGATTAGAACTTAAAATGAACAAGATAAAAAACAATCATGCATTTTACTTTAGCCTTTTGAGGCGGAAGTTACACTCTTTTAAATTTGGGTGAGGTTTTCTATCTAGAGGACGTCTCAATCAACTCAAGTTTAGAAGCGGTGTAACTTCTAAATCAAAAGGATATCCAAATTCAAATAATGTTCGTTTAACAACGGAAAATTAAATTAATATCTTTCTCCAAAATGTCAAATGCCACGTAATGTTTTTCAAGGTACCAATTTTTGGGCGTTTGTAAGGGTCGTCCTTACACGTAACTGACTCCCGAACCCAATGTTTTTTAAAACGAATCTCTGGTCTATTTTTTATGGTGTCTGGCCTACCTAAGTGGCTAGTGGCGACTCGAAGTCAACCTTTTTCAAAATTAAATTATGTTTTCCTAAAATTTGGGTTTTTCAAGATTAATAAAATTCATATTTTTTGAAATCAATCGTCGAACACTTTTTCACCCGAAAAATCGCATTTTTTTAAGAGGTCGCGACAGCTTGGCGACTCCGCTGGGGACTTAAAAAATTATTTTTTTAGTGAGTCAGGCCTAATTGTTTTCAAACTTTACGTGGCATTTTGGTATTTTTGGAGTTAGATATTAATTTAATTTTTTTTATTGTTAAGTGAACATCATTTGAATAAGGATAACTTTTTACTTTTATATCTTGTCATTCATGCATAAGCCCTCGACCCGAGCTTTCACCCTTAAGTGGGAGTTAGATATTATCCGACGTGATGCTCTCCAGCTCCGAGTTTCGGATTTTTATCTGCTTCCGGTATACTAACCTTACGCATCGTGTGGTTTTCACCTCCGTTGTAAGGGACCTATACCACTGAATCGATGTCTTATCGTCGTAGTAGACGGTAACGACAGTTCGGGAACCCAGTGTCTAGACCAAAAACCTGCATATAGAGTAGAAACCAACCCCTTCTAGAGCCAGACAGGAGCCGTAAGATAAGGCGGTATGCTGCCGAAATGCCGCCAAACTTAGGATTTCTCCGCTAACATGCTCTCTGGTTATTTTGCGTACTTTAGCATGCTCTCTGGTTATTTTTATGCAATTTGGCATGTTCTATGGTTATTTTTACGCATTTTATCCTGTTTTTGGTTAACTTTATTTGCGCAATGTTTTTACCAGCACTTTCTTATTGCTTTATCTTTGTCTTTATTCTACTAACACTTTACTTTTTTGTTTTTCTTTCCTTTATGCATTTATTTATGCTTGGCATATTTGTATAAGTATTAATTTGGAAAACAATAAAGTTAGAAGTGTCCAATAATGTCAGAAGGGATCATTATAGGCGAAGATAACACAGAAGTCTGGACTTGGTCTGAATCAGTTCAGCACGAGAAAGGTGACAGTCTGCCGATAGGGAGTGCCTCTACATTAAACAGGTATGTCAGAATAAGCACGAATCAAAGTCCTTGTCTCTCCGAGGTCCAAGAGATATGGGAACAATGGAGTGACGACATGAAGAGTCAGTTCAAGAAGGAGTTTGGGGATATCGCCTTGTTAGTAAAGGTCCCCGTTGATAGACACTTAATGAGGGCAATGGTGCAATTCTGGAATCCAGCCTACAATTGCTTCACCTTTGGGAAGATAGACATGACACCCACACTAGAAGAGTACGAGGTTCTGATCAATTGCCCAGTGATTAAGTCTGATAGGATCTATGTCAAGCCCAACAGCACTTCGGGCTTTAAGAAGAAGCTGACGCAAATCACCGGGAAGGACAAAGAGTTTTGGGACCGGAAGGTAACGGGTCACGAGGATCCAAGCGAAGAGAGTCAGAGAGTGAGCTGGAAGGTCTTTAAGGATTTGATAGCTTCGAGCAGCGAGGAGCCCACTAAGGTAGGAAGGTTGTACGCTCTTTGCATATACGGGTTAGTGCTATTTCCTAGAACTCCCGAGCACATAGACCCATCCACGGTCGGTTTGTTCGAGAAGTTGTCCAAAGGAATAAATCCGGTGCCAGCCATACTAGCCGAGACTTATCGATCACTCACCGCATGTAAGAGGGCCAGTGAAGGCAGATTTTTGGGATGTGCGCAGCTTTTAGAGGTTTGGTTCAGAGGCCACCGTTGGAACTCTCCGTACAGAGCCCTAAGGTTCAGGACTACCTACTCACCTATCGAGGAGCATCTAAAGAGTTGTATTGTGGAGAAGAAGACTAAAGTCCAGTGGAATGAGTTTTTCCAAAATCTGTCAGACTTGGATATCGTCTGGAAGGCTTGTTGGTTGAATAGAGGGTCGACTTACCGGTATCGTTGCGGAGACTGCGATTGGATCCCGTTAGTAGGTATATGGGGTGGAACGGCTTACTGCCCTTTACTAGTCTCAAGGCAATTCGGTTCGAGACAGTTTATTCCAGCCACAACGGGAATGGCCAGTTTCGATTTTTCACACTAGAGCGAGGGATACAGATCTAAGCTAGCCCGGATTGTGAAGACTTGGGACTCACCGAGGAGGGTTCAGCCTTATAGAGAGTTTGAGATCATGGCCCGATATGATGAGTGGAGAGAACGAAGGGCAAATGATGGAGTCTTCCGAGGAGTACCGAGGGATGAGGGACCGTCGTCAAGCAAGGTAACCCTAGAGACGTCGTCAGCTTTGGAAAAACTTAAAGAGGACCGGGACTTGGATTCTCAGAGGCGAGATAAGCAGATCTACGAGCTCACACAGGAGTTGAACCTTGCAAAGTACCAGGTACAAACCCATGAAAGGAGAGAAAAAGATATGGCAACCCAGATCGAGAAGCTGGGTCAAGAGTTAAGAGAAGCGCAAGCAATACCAATGTCCGGGGGGCACAAAAGGAAAAGAGAAAGCGTCGGGGACAGTTCTGACCGTTTAAACAAGGCTTTAAAGGAAAAGGAGGAGTACAAGAAGCTCTACGAAAAGAAATACCGTGAAGCGAAAGAGGTAAGCTCCAAAGCCAAGAAGACATCAGATGAAGACCGAGCGATGATCCACGAGTTGACAGCCCAAATAACGCAGTTGGAAGAACTGGTGGCTAAGTATCATAACGAAGATAAAGTCAAACTAGAAGAAGAGAAGGAGGAACTTCAGCGAAAGATTATCTTGCTTGAGGGCCAAGTACAGGAGTTGCGAGAAAAGTTAGCCGACTTCGAGGGAGATCTGAGTCCCAACTTAGGGAGTAGGGCCAACAGTCTTTTGTAGTTATCTTTAAAGTTGTAGTGAATCCTTTTTGCACAGACGGATGTTTTTAAGAGATTGTTTTTTGAATTTAATACCCGCCTACATTCATGCATTCATGCATTCATACATCATGTGCATTATTATTAATTAAAAAATAAAGTTTAATAACAAAGGTTTTATGGCAGTGAATTTTAAAAAAATAGCAAACATATTATACACGTATTCAACGCGCTCGCGTACCAAGAGAGTAGCAATGGAAGAAAGACTACAAAGACTAGAGGATAATCATGCCACATTCGCAAATCGTTTAGATACGATAGAGACTGGCATGAAAGAGGGCTTCGCTAAAATTTAGTCTGATATTATCAGTCAGTTAACCGCTCTTTTGGGTACGAAACAAGACGAAAGGGGCAAAGCGTCCATGGAAGGGGGAGATGAGGCTGAAGGACAGGTAGAAACGGCAACTAGAGGTCAACCGAAAGTGCATTCAGTCTCAGGGAGAGTACAGTTCAATGCAGTAGGGACATCCACGAGTCACCCCGTGGAAGTTGAAGAGTTTTCTCCGAATACTAATGAAGTCCCAGATCTCAACTTTATGAACGAAGTGGAGAAGATGAGATAAGAAATGGAGAAGAAATATGTTGATCATTTCAAGGCTCTCGAAGCCAAGATCTAGCAAATTCAAGTCCAAGGGCCGGTGGATAAAAGCACCGATGCGTTCGAGCTCAACCTGGTCTCTGATTTGGTCTTGCCGCCAAAATTCAAAATGCCCGACTTCGAAAAATACGATGGGACGTCTTGTCCGAGCGCCCACATGACGATGTACTATCGAAAGATGGCCGCTTTCAGCAAGGATGAGAAGCTGCTTATCCATTGCTTTCAGGATAGTTTGACGGGGTCTGCTATCCGATGGTACACATAACTCAGCCGGGATAGTATAAAATCCTGGAAGGACCTTTATCACGCATTTATGGAGAATTACAAACATGTCACGGAGAAGGGGCCCACCAGAGTCATGTTGCAGCAAATGGGGCAAAAGTCCAATGAAACATTCCGACAATATGCCCATAGATGGAGAGATCTGGCCTCTCAGGTGCAGCCTCCGTTGATTGAGCGGGAGATGACTCACATGTTTGTAGAAACAATGAAGGGTCCGATGTATGAACGTCTCTTCACAAGCACCGCAATGCAAAGTTTCTCCCAAATAGTTGCCACCGGAGAATTGGTGGAGGCAGCTATCAAAAGTGGGAGGATCGAGGGATCTGATAATTCGAAGAGGAATTCCAAGAAGAAAGATAACGAGGTAAATAACGTTGTGGTATATAAACCCTCGAAGAATGTGACGATCTCCAAACCCGGGTCAGGGGTAGGTGGCTCACAGGGTTCAAACAAGAAGAACTCAAGGTGGGAAAAGCAAAATTTCTCACCAATCCCAGTCACGTATGCTGAGTTGTACACTCAGCTACACGATGCTGATCTGATTCGCCCATATGTTATCGTTCCGCTCAAACTCCCCTACCCACACTGGTATGACACGAAGGCCCAGTGTGCATATCATTCCAACGTTTAGGGGCATAGCATCGAGAACTGCACGGCCTTCAAGAGGATCGTTCAGAACATGATAAATACCGGGGTTCTAAAATTTGACGAACCCAGTGTCGCGACAAACCCACTCCCGAATCATGGGGGTCGGGGTGTGAATGCAATCGAGGAAGATCATGCGAGACAAGTTAAAATGAGGGTGTCAGAAATCCGATCACCCTTAAAGTGGGTTTTCCAACAATTGTTTGATAACAGGCTCATTTGTCAAGGCACGCAAATGAAGGAATCTACCGAGGAAGACCCATATTGCGAATTCCATCAAGAGTGCGGGCATACAATCCAGCAGTGTGATGACTTCAAGGCCTTGTTACAAAGAATGATGGACAATAAAGAGATCGAATTCTTTGCCAAGGAAAATGGGCGGAAAATGATAGACGTATGTGCGTCTGAGGATACCGAGTCAAGATACAGTGCGAGCAGGCCGTTAGTCATCTCAGCCCGACCAAGGGGCAACAACCCAGTCGGGTCAGTAAGTGCTCCTCGTATAGTAATTACCCCTCCGGCACCCTTCCCGTTCAAGGATACGCGAAGGGTCCCGTGGAATTATACCGCGAGTGTGGCCGGGCCGAGTGGTTCGAAGCCCGTCGATGAGGTACAGTCCGAGAAACCAAGAACTGTTGTAGAAGTAGAACCTGTAAATGAGGTAGGTCATTTTACGAGGAGCGGGAGGTGTTACTCGCCGGCTCAGGAAGAGGATCAGATTAAGCCTGCAGAGAAGAAGAAGATTTTCACAGATCCAACTCCAAAGGTGAATGAGTCAGTCACTGAAGAGCAGGCGCATGAATTTCTACGATTCCTGAAGCACAACGAGTATAGTATAGTGGAGCAGTTGAAGAAACAGCCTGCTAGAATCTCCATCCTCGACTTACTACTAAGCTCGGAGGGGCACCGTGACGCCCTCTTGAAAGTGTTAAATCAAACTTTTGTCCCGAAGGACATATCGGTGAACAAGTTGGACCGTATCGTTAATCACATCACCGCAGACAACTACATAACGTTCACCGACGATGAGATCCCTGATGGAGGAATGAGGTCTATCAAAGCCTTAAACATTACAACCTACTACAAGGGTCATGTGGTGCCGGGAGTTTTAGTTGATAATGGTTCAGCTTTGAACGTGTTACCCATGGCAACTCTGCAAAGGTTGCCCATTGATGTTGCACACATGAAGAGTTATCAGAACGTGGTCAGAGCCTTCGATGGGACCACAAGAGACGTGTTGGGACGGATTGAAGTCCCGTTGCTAATCGGGCCATCCGTATACAACATAGACTTTGTTGTAATGGATATTAAGCCCACCTACAATTGTTTGCTAGGCCGACCTTGGATTCATTCTGCCGGGGCAGTGCCGTCATCACTACACCAGAAGCTGAAATTTGTAGTAGATGGCAAGCTCGTATGTGTTGGGGCAGAAGAGGACATCATTGCATCCATCTCTACAGATACACCGTATGTGCAAGCAAATGAACAAGCTTTAGAATGTTCTTTCCGGGCCCTAGAATTTATCAATGTCGCATTTGTAGCTGAAGGTGCGACATTCCCATGTCCAAAACTATCAAGTTGTACCAAGATGACCGTCAAACAGACCCTCGGTAAAGGAGCCAAAGCCGGAAAAGGGCTAGGAAGAAGGCTACAAGGGAGCTTACGCCCGAAGCCCGTGGTCATGAAGAAAGGGCGAGCCGGGATAGGCTTCTCGATCGAGGCATATTGGAACAGACATGGAAGAATCGCAGCCAGAAAGCCGACTTCTTTGAGTGCGAAAATCGACTTCATCTCCCACGGGTTTGTGAATGTCATTGAGCAAGCAGAAAAGAGTCGCCTAGAAGCCATCAGATTGCAAAAAGAGGAAATCTTTGGGGAAGCATTTGAGGGATTAATGGTAGGAGGGATCTCCGAGGGCCCAAGGATGAATATGCTGGATAGGATTCGTCCGTGCCTCCTTGGCGAGACTCTGAACAACTGGACTATAGAGGATTTACCTGTAGTTTATAAAACAGAGTAATGCCATAAACCACCCTATACTTTTGCCCGTGAGTGTAGGGAATTTTCTGTAAAGGGCTTTTTCATGTTTTTCACTTAGCAAATAAAGATGTTTTTTTCCCTTTCAACAATGGCAAACACTTCTCTTTTCTTTCATTTCGCTTCATTCATTTCATCCTTATTCATTTTTTATTCCCATCCAACTATACAACTTCATCTTTGCAGGTTTTCGAACAATGATCACATGTATGATTCTGGGCTTAAACCCGAAATAGATTTGAAAAAGATCTCTTGTCTAACAAAAATCAATGAGTGTGAAGACAATGCAGACTACGAGATTCCTGAAGAATTGTTAAGGTTGATGGAGCAAGAGGATAAGCAAATCATGCCCCTCAAAGAAGAAATAGAAACTCTGAATCTGGGTACAGAAGAAGAGAAAAAGGAAGTTATGATCGGTGCAGCTTTCCCGCCAGGGGCAAAATAGAAGTTGATAGACATTGCGAGAGTTCAAGGATGTCTTCGCATGGTCCTATCAAGATATGCCGGGCTTAAATACTGACATCGTGGTCCATAAGTTGCCTATCAGACCAGACTGCAAGCCCATATAACAGAAGCTCAAAAGACTGAGGCCGGAAATGTTGTTGAAAATCAAGGAAGAAGTGCAAAAGCAGATTGATGCGGGTTTCCTACAGGTGGCAGCATATCCAGAATGGGTAGCGAACATAGTCCCCGTGCCTAAGAAAGATGAGAAGGTTCGAATGTGTGTGGATTATAGGGATTTGAATAGGGCAAGCCCGAAAGACAATTTCCCTCTACCTCATATCGATGTCCTAGTGGATAATACCTCGGGGCATTCATGGTTCTCCTTCATGGATGGGTTCTCGGGTTACAATCAGATCAAGATGAATCCGGAAGACATGGAGAAGACGACTTTTACCACACTCTGGGGCACGTTCTGTTATAAAGTCATGCCTTTTGGGTTGAAAAATGCCAGGGCCACATATCAGAGAGCTATGGTGACACTCTTTCATGACATGATGCACAAAGAAATCGAAGTTTATGTGGACGATATGATTGCTAAGTCCCAAACAGACGACGGACATGTGCAGGATTTGAAAAAGTTATTCCAAAGGCTACGGAAGTATCAACTAAAACTTAACCCCAATACATGTACGTTTGGGGTTACATCCGGCAAGCTACTTGGTTTCGTTGTCAGTCAGAGGGGCATCGAAATCGATCCTGATAAGGTCAAAGCAATTCAAAGTCTGCCACCTCCAAAAACACAGAAAGAGGTTCGAGGTTTCCTTGGGAGATTAAACTATGTGTCTCGGTTCATCTCTCAGTTAACCGACAGGTGTGATCCCGTTTTTAAATTGCTTCGGAAGAACAACCCGGGCGAATGGAATGATGAATGTCAGGAAGCATTGGACAAAATCAAACAATATTTGTCCAACGCGCCAATATTGGTGGCACCAGTTCCTGGGAGACCTTTAATTCTTTACCTAACGGTGTTCGAGAATTCCATGGGATGCGTACTGGGGAAACATGATGACAGTGGGAAGAAGGAAAGAGCAATTTATTACCTGAGTAAGAAATTCACCGAATGCGAGGCACGGTACCCGTTTATCCAAAATATGTGTTGTGCACTCGTTTGGGTTACTCGTCGGCTCAGGCAAACTTGCTATACCATACCACGTGGTTGATTTCGAAACTCGACCCCTTGAAGTTTTTAATGGAAGCACCCGCGTTGACTGGGAGGTTAGCCCAATGGCAAATGTTGTTGTCCGAATTTGACATAGTATATGTTAGCCAGAAAGCAATCAAGGGAAGTACCATAGCGGACTTTCTCGCGAGTAGAGCCTCGGATGATTATGAACCTCTAAGCTTCGATTTTCCGGATGAGGATGTGATGACTATTTCCGTCGAAAAAAACAAAGAAACAGAAAAATGGAAATTATATTTCGATGGGGCAGTCAATGCCCTCGGAAGGGGGATCGGAGCTGTGCTGATATCTCCGGATGGTGTACATTACCCTCTCACGAGCAAGTTGGAATTCTTGTGCACTAATAATATGGCCGAATACGAAGCATGTGTCATGGGATTGAAGGCTTCCATAGATCAAAAAATAAAGGCCTTGAAGGTATACGGCGGTTCAGCTTTAGTTATTTATCAACTACGTGGAGAATGGGAAACCAAAGACGCGAAGTTGGTAGAATATCGAAAGTTGATTCTAGAATTAATTGAAGAATTTGAAGAAGTAACATTCGTTTACCTTCCTAGAGAGGACAACCAGATGGCAGATGCTTTAGCTACACTGGCCTCAGTTTTTCAAGCAAACAGACCGGAAGATATGATGTTAATCCGGATGCAGAGCTATGAAACATATGCTCATTGCTGCAACTTGGAAGAAGAAGATGGCAATCCTTGGTATTTTGACATTCTGCAGTACGTCAAGTTCCAAGCTTACCTGTTTGGAGCTAACGACGTCGAAAAGAGAACGATCAGAAGAATGGCTGCTGCATACGTATTGGATGGTGACGTCTTGTACCAAAAGAGCAGAGATCAAGTGTTGCTAAGATGTGTCAATGCCAATGAGGCAAAAAGTATCTTGGAAGAGGTGCATGACGGAATTTGCGGAACGCATGCTAATGGCCTCTCGATGGCACGTAAGATAATGAGATACGGATATTACTGGTCTACTATGGAAGAGGATTGCATAGAGTATGCCAAAAAGTGTCATAAATGTCCGATCTATGCAGATAAAATTAACTCTCCGCCAGTACCGTTACATACGATGAATTCGCCTTGGCCTTTTGCTGTTTGGGGATTAGATGTAATCGGGCAGATTCACCCCAAGGCTTCAAATGGGCATCGTTTCATCCTAGTGGCCATCGATTACTTTACTAAGTGGATTGAAGCTGTCTCATATGCTAACATCATTAGAACAACAGTTTGCAAGTTCTTGAAGAAAGACATTATTTGTCGGTATGGTCTACCAGAGCGGATCATCACGGATAATGCTACCAATTTCAACAATAGATTGATAGCAGAAACCTGTGAGCAGTTTAAAATAATTCATCACAACTCAGTAGCATACCGGCCAAAGATGAATGGAGCTGTTGAGGCAGCAAACAAGAACATTAAGAGGATCATATCCAAGATGACTGAAACTTACAAAGATTGGCATGAAAGGCTTCCTTTTGCCTTATTTGCATATCGGAATTCGATCAGAACATCCACCGGGGTAACACCATACTCCCTAGTATACGGTACTGAGGCCGTATTACCTCTTGAAGTTGAAATCCCATCTCTTCGGGTATTATCAGAGGTAAAACTAAGTGTGCAGAGTGGATACAGATTCGTTTGGATCAGTTGAATCTAATCGAAGAAAAACGGTTGAAAGCTATCTACCACAGCCAAATGTATCAGAAACGGATGATCCGGGCTTACAACAAGAAAGTTCGACCACGAGTATTCCGAGAGGGGAATCTGGTACTGAAAAAGATCTTGCCCATACACCGAGATTTTCGGGGAAAGTGGATGCCGAATTGGGAAAGACCTTATGTTGTTAAAAAAGCATTCTCCGGAGGCGCGCTAATCTTAACTGAAATGGATGGACAAGAGTTAAGCAAACCAGTAAATTCTGATTCAGTTAAGAGATACTACGCCTGAAGGAAAAGAAAAAAAAAGAGAGAAAAGAAAAGAAAGAAAAAGAGAAAAGAAAAAGAAAATGAAGCGAAAATCCGAAAGGGTGCTTCACGAAAAAAGATGACTAAAAGAAAGGAGGGGTCGAGATGAAAACCCATAAAGGGCGTCTCGATACCAACAGAGGGTTTTGGTCGAAAACCAAGAATGGCAGCCTAGATGAATAGGCATCCAATGATTCGTGCTTCTCAGTTACCAAAGCAATACGGAAGGATCTTTACGTTTGTAAAGTCGGATCCTCATTTGAAAGATGGCTAGACGAGTAGCTCATTTTTTAATCTATATCTCGGGAAAAGGCCTGGATGAACGCATGTGATGAGCGTTTGGAAACTTGCATTTTGTTCCTTTCTTTTCCCTTTGAATTGTTTTGCCATGTTTGTTACGTTTGAATCTATGAGAAGCTTTAATAAAAATACTCATTCCCTTCATTTGAGCCTTCAATTTTGCCCAAAGCATCATGCTAATAATTTAACATGAATGAATTAATACAGAAGATCTTATGGCATTATTATGTTTCAAGTAACGGACTACAAACATATTCCGATTTTTAGACGAAATTTATCTGGAAAGAACACCTCGAAATAGATTTTTAAGAGGAAACTTTACCCTCGCTATGTGAAACAAACACCTCGAATACAGAAAAGAAGGAAAAGAGTCGATCAGCCCCTTTGGAGCGGCAAACTGACTGATAATACTTGCCTTTCAAGGCCATACTCATGCATCATAGGGTTAGGCATCCACATGGTAAAACATGCTAACTCATGCATCTAAGATATCTTTGTTGTTAATTTTAACAGGAATTTACAGGTCAACAAAGCAATCCAGATCAGCACAAGAAAAGATTTCTAGAAAATGATATTTTAGAACCTGCATATCCATTCGTGCATTCGGAGAGTGGAACCCTTTTTAAAGCTGCTTATCTATTCGAGCATTCGGAGAATAGAACCTGCATATCTATTCGTGCATTCAGAGAGTGGAATCCTTTTTAAAGCTGCTTATCTATTCGAGCATTCGGAGAATAGAACCTGCATATCCATTCATGCATTCGGAGAATGGAACCCTTTTTAAAGCTGCTTATCTATTCGAGCATTCGGAGAATAGAACCTGCATATCCATTCGTGCATTCGGAGAATGGAACCCTCTTTTTAAAGTTGCTTATCTATTCGAGCATTCGGAGAATAGAACCTACATATCCATTCGTGCATTCGGAGAGTGGAACCCTTTTAAAGCTGCTTATCTATTCGAGCATTCGGAGAATAGAACCTGCATATCCATTCGTGCATTCGGAGAATGAAACCCTTTTTAAAGCTGCTTATCTATTCGAGCATTCGGAGAATAGAACCTGCATATCCATTCGTGCATTCGGAGAGTGGAACCCTTTTTGAAGTTGCTTATCTATTCGAGCATTCGGAGAATAGAACCTGCATATCCATTCGTGCATTCGGAGAGTGGAACCCTTTTAAAGCTGCTTATCTATTCGAGCATTCGGAGAATAGAACCTGCATATCCATTCGTGCATTCGGAGAGTGGAACCCTTTTTGAAGCTGCTTATCTATTCGAGCATTCGGAGAATAGAACCTGCATATCCGTTCGTGCATACGGAGAATGAAACCCTTCTTGATGTTAAGTTCTCCGGGCATGATGTTAAGTTTAAGGGATTTCTGAAGAATAACCTCAAGCTTCAGGTACAGTATTCGTGTTTCTCAGTCTTTGCCCATCTCCTGCTCCGCAGCATCGAGCAAAGAGGGGTAGCTGTCAACACGAAAATAATTATATATAATAATAATAAATAATAAATAAATAAATAATAAATGATAATTAATAATATATTAATAATAATAATATAATAATATAATATATTGTATATAAAAAAATTAAAAAAATATATGAAAAAATGAAAAAGAATCGTGAAGAATCTGGGAAGGTTGGTGCCGGTTTTTGAGGGAGTTTCTGATCCGTTTAGGTGGTTGAAGATTGGATGGAGTTGTGGGATAGAATTCTTAGGAGATTAGGATTTGGATTCGGTTAGGATTCTAGGTGATGAATCCCTTTAAAAGGGATTCAATCAATCGGCATGGGGGTTTCGGATTCAATCGACTGAGGAGGTTTTGGGTATTCAATCGGCAGAGGAGTTTGATTCGACTAAAATCTTTGTTTCAATCGGCGTTTGAATCAGGAGAGCTTTGGAGTTCCTGTTGGCACCAGAGATCAGAAGAATCGGCATTTAAAGGTAAATATGGTTTTTAGTTTTGAATTCTTTGAATCCCTGCCGGTTTGAATTACTTGAAGTGTGAAGGGTTTTTTGCTTGGTTTCGGTAGTTTGTTAGGGAGATTAGTGGGTTTAGATGCTTGAAGTGGGTTTTTAGACCTGTTTAGAAGGCTTTGGGGCGGTTTTTGAGCGTTTTTAGCATTCCGGTGACCTCACCGGTGTTGAAGACGGCCGTCGGCGGCTTCGGGGCGACATCCGGCGTGTTTCGCGGTGGTTGGCAAACACGCCGAAACGGCGCTAGACGGCGGAGCTTTGGATTCACAGGCGGAGCTCGCGGCACTTCTAGACCGGTGTTCTTCGTGTTCTTCGTGTTCATGAAGAACACCGAAGAACACCATAGGATTCATGTGGTTTTGATCCGTTTCATCCTTATTTTCTGGGTTTAATGTGTTTAAGCCCAGAGGATTCTGGTTACTGAGTCATCAAGCCGAGTTGGGGAGGGGTTTAGACTGACCGAGTCCACTCGGTTCAGTCTTTTATACCCTCCTTTGTACGGCACCGTTTTGAGGGCTTTAGGCACGCGGGCCGGATCCGGGTTTAACCCGAATCCGCGCGTTTTGAGCAGTAGTGGGCTAATAGCCCATTTAGTCCTCCAAGTTTAAGCAGACTTGCAGTTAGCCCCCTAAACCTTCAGTAGTCATTCAATTTAGTCCCTTAAAACCCAATTAAGTCCCTAAACCTCTATAAATCATTCAATCAGGTCCCCAGAACCTTAATTAAGCCCTTAGGACTTTAGATTTAATTCAATTAGGCCCCTAAGATCTTAATTAAGTCCCTAATTAGGCTTTTAGGAATAAATTAAATTAGTTTTAGATTTAATTAGGTAGAAAAATTAATTTTAGAGACTTTAAAAAACTTAATTAAATCCTAATTTAAGGTTTAATTAAAATTTTAACAAACTTTAAAATTAGTTTAATCTAGTTTGAATCTAATATAAATTAATTTAACTCGAGCCTTAAAAATTAGATTTAAAATAGGTTTAATTTAATTCTTTAACTTAGGAAATAATTTTAATTACTTATCTTAATTAATTTTAATTAATTCCTAAAAATTAAGTTTTAAAATTAACCCAACTTAGGCCTAGTTTTGCCCTCGAACTTTAAAACACACTCCAAATTAGACTTTAATTAGGTTTTTAAAATTCTTAAAAATTAGAAAATAATTTTAATTAATTATTTTAATTTATTTTAATTAATTTCTAAGGTTTAAAAATTAAACTAAATTAGGTCTAATTTTGCCTTAAAACTCTAAAACATTCACCCAACTTAGACTTTAATTAGGCTTTAAATTCTTAAAATTTAAGAAATAATTTTAATTAATTAATTTAATTAATTTTAATTAATTTCTAAAATGATAAGATTTAAAATTAATTAAGTCTAGTAAGCCTTAATGTCACCAAAACTAAACTTTAATTAAGTGAAAATTAAATTCTTAAAATTTGAGATTATTTTAATTAAAACTTTTAATTAATCTAGAATTTCTAAGTTAAGGTTTAAAAATCAACTTAATTAAGTTTAACCCAACATTAAACCTTTTGAACCTAAAATTCACTAGACTTTAATTAAGATTTAAAATTTGAAGTTAAGAAAAGTTTAATTAATTAACTTAATTAAAATTTCTAAAAGCTTTAAAGTTTAAATTCACACTTAATTTAAGTCTTATCCTTTGTTCAAGGTTTGTTCTCGGATCCTTTGTAATCTTTTTCATTCAAGTCCCTTTGTACTCATGTGAAAGAGAAATTTTTGATGTAATGTGATGTACCATGATTCTAATAAAAATTGAAGTTCCTTTATCTTGTGTACACTTTATTTTATGTTTTGCATGGCATATTTTAGGAAGGTCACCCAATAAACTTAGGTTAATTAATTTAGTGCCTTTTTTAGGATTAGTCACTTAAATTAATTAATTAATTTAATTAGGGAGAAAATCTAGTAACATAGCATATGAATCTTATGTCTCGGATACACTAAATAGGTTGGTGTTTTGACGCACTAAGATGCTGACCGAGAGAGTGTACCTTGGCATCGAATTCATGTGTTATTAAAAACCTAGAATTTTGATAAAAACTTAGGTTTAGAATTAAAATGGATAGGTAAATAACTAGTAAACGCTAGTAATTTAGGTTTTAAAAACTCAAGTAATGAAGCCTTTTTTTAGGATTAGAACTTAAAATGAACAAGATAAAAAACAATCATGCATTTTACTTTAGCCTTTTGAGGTGGAAGTTACACTCTTTTAAATTTGAGTGAGGTTTCCTATCTAGAGGACGTCTCAATCAACTCAAGTTTAGAAGCGGTGTAACTTCTAAATCAAAAGGATATCCAAATTCAAATAATGTTCGTTTAACAATGGAAAATTAAATTAATATCTTTCTCCAAAATGTCAAATGCCACGTAATGTTTTTCAAGGTACCAATTTTTAGGCGTTTGTAAGGGTCGTCCTTACACGTAACCGACTCCCGAACCCAATGTTTTTTAAAACAAATCTCTGGTCTATTTTTTATGGTGTCTGGCCTACCTAAGTGGCCAGTGGCGACTCCAAGTCAACCTTTTTCAAAATTAAATTATGTTTTCCTAAAATTTGGGTTTTTCAAGATTAATAAAATTCATATTTTTCGAAATCAATCGTCGAACACTTTTTCACCCGAAAAATCGCGTTTTTTTAAGAGGTCGCGACACATCCCAAGTTAAGATTAAGGGATTACAAAAAAGTTACAACTTGAAAGTCATAAAGGATGGAAAGTGAATGAAAATACTGAATTTGAATGTTGTGGCTACATGTGGAACTACTAAGAAGGTGATGACTAAGGTTGAGGAAGAAAACATTGCCTCAAGGTGAAAACAGTGACTCCTATGGATGATTATGATGTTATTTTAGGAAAGAATTTCTTGATAGCATCACATGCAATTTTGAGTCCCTCAAGGAGTTAGTTGTTATTTCAAGGAGACCATTCAAGTGTAGTTAAAGTTACTATCCTTACATGGGGTAACAAGAACGTTGGTTGCAGTATGCTTTTACCAAGGAGCTAAAACATACTTAGTCAACGTTGACGTTGACAAGTTGTATGGGGGAGAATATTGTGGTCATCCTCTGTCTTAGGCCACAACCGAGTAAGTTGTGTTAGAACCAACCGTGTATGAGGACTCGGGGCTTGACGAAAAATAAGTGTCCACATCTCAAATATTGTAATGTTTTTAAGAACAAGGTTCATGTTTGAAGTTTTTCCTTTGGTTAGGTGAAAGTATCCTTTGTTCAAGCAAATAAATGTCTAGTCGGGTCATTTCCATAAAATATTCTTATTTATTATTACAACTTAAACATAAATATAAATATAAATATATTTGCTTACCATTATGCACTTTTATAATAAAAATAGTGAAATGTAAAAAAGATATGTACAAAAATTTAATCCATATTAAAATTTTATGTGTATAATTAAATTAAAAATATTATATAAATATTTATTTAAAATTAAGTTTAAAAAAATCGAATATAATTTTATATAATTGAATTCTCGTGTTTCACTGTGTTTTGTGGCTATGTTGGTTGCATCATGCGTGGGTTGTGGTCGAGATTTGACAAACTCCTACCCATACCATCACATTTCGTACATAACAAAGGAATTAGATTTGACAAAAAGCTTTACAACAAACACAGTTGCAGCCCTACCGATCACCAAAGTCTCAAGACGAGACTCAATGAGTACATTTTTAGTAGGGGTGTTCATTACTGCGTACTCGATTTTTGGGTATTCGAAAAATTAGATACTCCGTTCTTTTGGGTAATGATATTTTGGTTCATATTTTGGTTCATTTATAGCGGGTACTCATTATTGAACATCTGTAAAAACTAAGTATCTGACTAATCAGGTAACAGGTATCCGGTTCGTATATTTATTTTTTAATTTTTTATTTTAAAATAAAAAAATCACATATTAAACACAGATTTTAAAATTTTATAATATATGAACAGACATACATATTAGTGATTTAAAGTTAATTTTAAAATATTTAAATATACATATATACACATATATTTATTAAGGTTTATCGTTAAAATGATATTAAAAATATTAATATCATTTTTTTCTTTTGATATTAACAAATTAATAAAACATGTTTAAAATTTTTAAAAATTAAAAATATATAATACAAAAAAAATTAATTTAAAAATTTAAATTTAATTTTATATATACAAATATTAAAGAACTTACCATAAAAATATAATTTAAAACTAAAAAAATATATAATTTTAAATTAGTCGAGTCGGGTCGGATACCCGACAATTAGAAAAAATCAACCCAAGCCCGACCCAATTATTTTTGGGTTGGGTACCCAGCCAGGTCAGATAATTTTTTTCAAAAATTATCCGTCATTTTTGTTTCGGGTAGTCGGATCTGGTAATTTTGAACGACCCTAATTTTTAGGGTAAATGCACATTATAACACTAATGTATCATTGTTTCTCAATTTATTATCTCATGGATACAGGTGAATATTCGATTAAATCGATTTTAAAAAATTTTAAATTTAATTTTATAATTTAAATTTTATTTAAAATTTTTAATTAAATTTATAAATTACACGTCAAATATTCTATCAAATTTAATTAAATAATTTAATTTTTTAATCAAATTTTATTCAATTGTACTCATGAATAACTTTTAATAGTTTAATCTTTGGAATTGCAAAAAAATCAGTTAGTCCATTGTCACATAAATTTAATTAAAATTTGAAAATTATATTTAGAAGTGAAAATTAGAAAATTCTACAAACGACGATCTTAAAAACAGTTAAAAAATAATGATATTGTTCTTTTATAAAAATTATAAAAATTTCAATATATATTTTTTGGTATATATCGAAATTTTTAAAACTTATGTAAAAAATAATATATACTGAAATCTTTATATATTTTTTAAAAATTTAAGTTTATAAACCAAATTTTTATGTTTTTTAAAAATTTAGTATATATTATTTTTTATAATTTTTATAAGAAAATTGTAAATAGAAAAAAAAGTGTATACCAAAATTTAGGGCCGTAAACGAACCGAACGTTTGGTGAACCGTTTTGCTAGAAGTTCGTTTATGTTCGTTTATTTATTAAACAAACAAACATGAACAAGATTTTCCGTTCAGTTAATTAAACGAACGAACACGAACAAAGGACTCGTTCGTTCATTTATGTTCGTGAACGTTCAGTAATTTATTCTTTTATGTTCATTTATGTTTGTTTATGTTCGTTCGTTTATGTTTGTTTAAATTTATTCACATATATTCACCCTTATATCAAGTAAGTTGAGTTAAATTTTGACTCGTTAAAAACTTTCATGTTACAAGCTAGGGGTGTTCATTATTATATTAAACCGAGTTAACGAATTGAACCAAAACAAAATTAATTAATCAGTTAAATTTTAGGTTTTGTCTATTAATTAAGATTTTTTTAATTTTAATTATCGATCAATTTAGTTTAAAATCAGTTCATTAGTTGAAGTAATTGAATTAATTCAAAATCTTAAATATTTAACATATTATATGTGTTATCTATGGTTGTTCGTTTATTTATGTTCGCTTACGTTCGTTTATGTTCGTTTATTTATGTTCATTTACGTTCATTTATATTTGTTTGTTTACGTTCGTTTATCATTTAAACGAACGAACATGAACAAGCTACAATCCTTAACGAACGAACACGAAAAAAAAATTATATTCGTTTATATTCGTGTTTGTTTGTTCGATTAAAGTTAAACGAACAAACATAAATACACACTCATTCGTGTTCGTTCGGATCGTTTACAACCCTACCAAAATTATTATAATTATTATAAATAAACTATATATCATTTTTTATTATTTTTTTTAAGATTATCGTTTTCTAAAACTATACGTCAAAATTAAACCCGGAGATTTTTATTAAATTTACGTGATATGTTTTTATTGGGATACTAACATTTTTCTTTCTCTTGCTTTGCTTTTTCCAACTTTCTACATTTGGTCAGTTCAAGTAGGCTGCTGTCACTATCGATTCCTGACCCAATCCATCACATCTCTAGGCACAAATGGCAATCAATTAATGTTCTCTTTCTTTCGGTTTTAAGTATTAATTGTTTGATATTAAATTATTTAATATTTTTAATATTGATTTTTATGTCGATTAAATGGTAAATCGGTTAATATTACTAAGGATGTAAAAAATTCGAGTAAAAATTGATTTATTCTCTTCGGCTTAATTTTTTTAAATAATATTTGAATTATAAAATAAAAATCTATATAACTTGGAAATTTTTAATAAATAATAAATTAATATTTAAGTTAGAGTTAAATATCTATAAAAACTTTTAAATTATAATTAATTAGTATCATAACATTTATAGGTGTTTATAATTAAATTTGAAAACTCGAATAACTAGACATGACTTAACCTGAATTTCATAAAATATAATTCTTTAACTTAACTAATAAATGTAATATTGGAGTCGTTATTGGTACTTTTTACTATGTAGATTGAAACTTAAAACAAACCAGGGATTATTAGGGGTGCATTCGGTTCGGGTTCGATTTAATTCGGTAAATTATTTTAGTAATTGTCGGTTTTCGGTTCGGTTAACCTCGGTTTTCAATTTTTTATATTAATGTTAATTTTTAAAAAATTTTATTTTATCTTGATAAAATAGCTTTATTTTATAACTTTGAAACATTAAAAGGTAAAAATTTTAAGATATTTTTCTTAAATATTTATTAAAAACTTATTTTAAAGTAAAAAATAAAAATACATCTATAGTATTTTAAGTATAAAATATATATTTTTATCTTATAAAAATAATTAAAAATCAATTAAAACATCAAATTCAGTTTAATTCGGTTAACCGCAGTTAACCACGGTTCGTAAATTTATGAACCATAATGTCTCGGTTCGATTCGGTTTTCAGTTTTCGATTTTGCGGTTTACCATGCTCAACCCTAAGAATTACAACGTCTTGAATTCGAGGGTATAATTCTGTATGAAAAAAGGTTAACACCTTACAATTCTCGTAAAAATAATATTTATTTAGTCTCTCGTATTTTTTAAAGTATTTTGGGTTTACATGCATAAATTATATTTAAGCCTGATATCCATGTATTTTATTATTTCGGGTTGGGTGATTTTTTAAAGTGAATCGGATCGGGTTCTGATTTAGGTATATTTGACCTGATCCTAACCCGATCCAGGATTAAATATTTAATGTTTTCATAATTTTTTAGGATATTTATAATAATGATCCTCTATCTATATATTTTATAATTAGATCCTTAAAATTATTTTTTATTTATAATGTAGTCCTTAAAATTATTTATTTTTTACAATTAAGTCCCGAAATTTAATTTTACAATTTAGTACCTAAATTTATTTTTCTATAGGTCGAGTCGGAGTCGGGTTTAGGGTATTTATTTTTGGGACGGATCGAGTCTAATTTTTTGAAAAAATATTTGGGTCGGGTCAAAGTTGGGTTTCGGGTATTTGTTTTAGGGTCGGGTTCGAGTGGGTCGAAAATCTGACACGATCTGACCCGTGCCCATCTACAACTAAAGTTGCTTGAGGTAGCGTAACACCTTCGACCCGAATATCACATTGGGCCTCAAGTTCAAAATTCATATCATAAAATTCTGCTTCATAAAAGTCCAATATGCAAAATACAGTCGTTTAAAATATAAGTCTAATTCATTTAAAATAGCGTAAATCCAACATTTTTAAAGGGTAAACGGATCTCCAATAATACAAATCATTAAAAGCATTTGACACCAACCCAATATTGAATAAGAGTTACAAATTACATGAGGTAGTAAGGTCTTCATCCATATAGTATTGGGATCCTACATTATGAGTGAGGCTCACGTCCACATAGCATCGATATCCTACACTCATGGGATTGAGGCTCGCATCCATTTAGTATTGTGATCCTCCATTTAGGAGTCTTCAAAGTATTGCAACATTTATTCTTGGGTACCTGGATCCCATCAATAGAGGACTCAAAACGCTAAACAACCAATCAGAACACAACAAGGTTCCTAGCTAGCACACAACGTAAACGGTCCGCCAAAGATCCCTATGGTTTTTATAATACACCTACATCACTCAAAGTTTACCAAGTCCTTAGCCATTTATTCTATATTAAGGGTTAAATTATCAGTTTCTAAATTTTAATATTCATTTTATACCTTAAAAGACACCTAGAACCCTTTACCTCGAACTATAGAGTTCTCAAACTCAAACATTAAATTTTTGGGCAAATTACCCAATGAATACTACACCATATGAGGTATCAATACACCACCCCTTATCATTATGTCCCTCAATTGTACCGATACGATATCTAGGTTTGAGCATCCAAAGATGCCTACCCGTATCAATATGTTTAACCCCGTATCGATATTACTCATTAGTATAAAATTCTCCGTATCGATCTATACCTATACTGATATGCCTATAGGGTGTACTAGCATGCCTAATTAATATCGAGCAATGCAACAATAAGATTTTTAGGCTCGATGCTTCGACCATTTTAATAGTCAAGTGGTGGAAAAGTTGTTAGTTTAGTGAATTGAGGTGGGAAGAAAATGAATAAATAATAACACAAGAAATTTTTAGTGGTTCAATCTTCTAACAAGCACGTACATCCACCATCTTAGCTTTCCACTAAGGATTTATCAAATCCACTATAATTTTTTTCCTTTTTAGTTGAAATAATTAGCCCTTTGGAGACTCATATAATTCTTAAAACTTTTCCATTAAAAAATCTTAGAACATTAGATTGTCTAACATAAAGTTTGATTTTCCTAAGCTATTTTTCTTTTCAAGCACTTTGAAAATTAAATATTTTTCTTTTTTAAGATCATTTAAAGCATATTGATGATCTTTTTGTTTCTCTTGAAGCAAGTTTTGTAACTCTAAGACTTAAGATCAAAATCCTTAAACTTTGCATCAATTTCTAAATTTGTTTTCATAAGTAAATCATTTTATTTTTTTAAAATTTGAAATTAACTTTTTGCTCTTTGAAAAAGAGGCTTTAATTTCAAAAATCAATTCATCATAAGCTTCTTGCAACTCATAAAATATATAAGAATTTAAAATTTTTGAGTTAAAAGCTATATTTCCCTTATTGAGGACCATGAAGCACAATGTGTCTATCTCATCATCATCGGAGGATTTTTCATTACCCTGTCTTGCCACATGTTTTTCTTGAACATGATCATTTTGTTTTGAAATTTTGGGAATCTTTTATCTTCCTCTTCGATTCATAATTCGATTTGTCCATTTTACTCTTTATGAAACTTATGAATTTCTTAAAGAAATCAAGCATCTTTTTATGTCATGACACGAGTTTTGGGACTCGGAGTCGAGTTAACCCGAGGTTGTGGGTATTGTGTCTGGTCCTTGAGGGCCTTATTGTTGGGCTTGGGTTAGGATGATGGCTTGGGGGTAGTTTTGTAATTGGATAATTGGGATGATTTGGAGGGGTATAAGGGGCTCATTTTTTGCATAGTGTAGAGAATGAGATCACCCCCTTGTTGTTCTCTTCTTCATCTCTATAATTATTCTTCTCCCCCAAAACCATCATCAAAGGTAAGGTTTTTGAGGTCAAGCTTGTAGAAGCATATTTTGCTTATAGATGGAAGTTTGTTCAGCTTGGTAAGATCTATCTTTCAAGGTAAGTTTGATTAAAAATGGTGAAAGTTAGGTTTTGGTTGGGTGGTTTAAGGTTAAACGGAAATAGGTTTTTAAGAGGGTTTTAGTGTGTTTAAAGGGGTGTTTTATCTTCCTTTAATCACCAAGATAGTGCAATAACCTCTTGATATTCTTCCGTACAATTGGAGAACAAGGACGATATTGAAACCTACCATGGATGGTGCCACTAGAATAGATTTGCCACCTAAAAGCCTTTGTACTGACCTAAAGATTCAAAACACTGAGCCAACAAAAGCTTAGTGGATAGACCTTTACTCAACCTTGATTTATGCAAATCATAATTAAATATATGCAACATGATGTAACGATAGAGTAAATTATAGTATAATCACCTAAACACATAACTTTAACATAACAATAATCATGATTATACCATATACATTCATGCATTAAGAGTATATAAATATTATATGTGTGGTCCAAAGTCATACAATATCGTAACCCATACACCCAAAGAGGGTTCGATCATCATTAAGTCTGGGAACCTACTCTTTGTCATACCTTGGGTGAAATACGAGGTCACTAAGCATCGGATCTAACACCCCCTTACGCATGTTGTAGTGAAATACGAGGTCATACCTTGGGTTATAGTGGATTAGTTTAAGAGTGTTATGAAATCAAAAGCAATGTTGGCCTGGTTAAGTTTATCGAAGGGTGTTGGTCTAGTGAAAAAGTTGTGGGTGAGACTTTTCATGGTTGAGATGTTTCGAGATAAATTTCTTTGGATGTTTGGTGGAGTCGCGTGTTTAGGGAATAGTTGAGGTTGTGTTTATGGGTTTCAGATGTAGTGTTGATTGTATTTTATGTCTACGTGGCACGTGGTTGTCTTGTATGATTCTATAAGTTAGAATGATATCATAATGAAAGTTGTGATGGTCTTTTTCTTTGTATCTGGAAGTAAGGACCTATGAAAGGAGTTTGAAAGCAGTTGTTGTTTGATGGACTTATTTTAGATGAGGATGAGTTGAAAGTGAATGTTTGTTTGGTTAGTAAATTGAGCTTGAGGGCCAGTATTCTTTGAAAATGTTGTTGTCGTCATAAGTATTAGAGTAGAAGTGTGTGAATAAATCTCAGTAAATTCTGTGACGTGGTTTCTTGGCAGTTAAAAGAGAGTGTTTTCTTTGAGAACGATTGGAGTTGTTAAACAATATGCCTTAATGTGGTAAGGTTTTGAGATAGATAATGGGTTTCCAATTGAGTTTATGAGTGTTCTCTCTTTAATAGACATGTAACCGATATAAGTAAGTTATCCAGGTCTAGAAAGGTATGTTAAGGTGTTTCGATATGAATCTTTTGGGTTCTTGGTAAGGATGTTGTCATTGGTAGAGTTGCTTATAACCGTGTTTAGATGTTTTGTGATTGAGTGGTACTGTTTAAGGTTTATGTTGGTGGAAGTTGTTATGTGTTGTTGTGGTAAGCGAGACTCGATGAAAAATTTTGATTGTTGCCTTGTATTTTTGAATATGTTTGAGAAAATTAAGCTTATTATTGGAAGTAAAAAGTTGTTGTAGTTTGTCGAGAGTTGGTTGCCAACCTTGAGTAAGGAGAGTTAGGCCGTTAGGAAAAGAAAAATGGTTTTTCTTTTGACTTGAGGATGCAAGGAGTATCGTTGTTCTGTGAATCGTTGCAAGTTGTGATGATGGGTGGTGTAAAGATGAGACTGAATCTTTTATTTATGAGATGTATGTTGAGATTTTGGTTTTGGGTAGCAATAGTCCCTTTTGTTAAGATCCTTGTGTGGGTCGGAGTGTTTAAGTGGTATCTTGGTGTTTGGAAAGTCACGTAGGAGTGAAAGGAAATTGTGAAGACCAGTTTCCTTACCTCTTTCTATGGTGAAAATTTCGAGGACAAAATTTCTTAAGTTGGGGAGAGTTGTAACACCCCAAATTTGGTTCTAGAAGTTTAGAGGTCAATTTAGAGTTCTAGTGGACCGGTTTTTTCGGTTTAGCCAAGTTCGGGATCAAATACATAAAAATTGATTTTTAATTAAAATAAATTAAGGAAAAATATTCTAAAATCCTTATTTAGCATATATTTGACTTTGGTTAAATCAATTTTGAAAATTGACCTTTGAAAACCTAAGATTTTGAAATAAGTGACGTTTTGTAAAAATTGAAAATTTAGGGATAATTTTATGAAATAAGCCAAAACTTTGAATCTTTAAGGGGCTTTGATCCATTTATAATCCTAGCTGGTCTAGGCTTTCCAAATATTAATTAATTAAGCCCAAAATCTATTTTAAATTATATAACTTAATTAAACTCAATTTTAAACTCTTAAAACCCTTTTTAATTAACCTAAACATAACCTATTTTTCTAATTTTCGTTTTCCCTCATTGGAGGCAGTCGTTCATCAAATTTTTCAGGTAAAAACTCATTCTTTTTCAATAAAAATCGTTTATAAAAATTATCTTAACTTTTCTCCTTCAAATTTTCTTGTTTTCTCATCGTTTTCTCGTTTTAAAACACGGAAAGCAATTGGATCAGTTTTGAAGGTGATATCTTATTAATCCTCTAGAACAATAAAGTTTTTTACTGAAATTCCTAGGTTCTTGGCTTGGAGAAATTGTTTTAATCCTTTATTTTCATAAAAATAGGTTTTTCGGCTAAAAATCTCAATTTTAGTTCAAGGGTTTTTACCCATTGTTTTTTGGTATTAAATGGATTATTTTTAATGTGTTAGGATGTTTATAAATTGTTTTTAATATTCCTAATTCTGAACTATAGGCTTAAGTGAAGTTTGGTGTGTTCTGACAAATTTTCGGTTTAAGTTTTGATAGGTTTTAAGGGTTGTTGTATAGGGATCCGAATTGTTGGTTTCTTTTGTGAGTTTAGAAGCATTAAACCCTTTGGTTTTGATGCTTGAAACAGTACAAGAGTTAGGCGATCGCGTTTGAAGGTGTTCTGGTTCGTTTCGGTGGTTTAACGAGCAAGTATCGATTATAGGTGAATGGATTATGAGGGCTGCCAATTTGGCATAGTTTTAAATATTTTTCAAAGGTTTGGGGTGTAGGGAAGGTGTGAAAAAACTCCCTATACTCGGAAGTAAGTTTTAAAGTATTGCTTTCTTAAAGGTTCCCAAATTATGCCTTGTTTTTATAACGTTTTTTGTCATGCTTTTATTGTGTTGTGCATATGTGATTATGTATGTGTTTTAATGCTCATGGGACTATTTTTAAAGAGATTTTATATGCATTCGATGTTTCCACGATTTTATTTTAAAAAATAAGATAAAAATGATTTCATCAGTTTTTGCAAGTGATGTGTGAAAAGTGGAATACATGTGATTTGAATTCTATTTTGAATTAAGTTTTGAGCATTGATTTTTGATAATATATTGGCTAGTTAAGTGATGAACCTTATGGGATAAGTTGATCGATCAGTAGGGTATAGAGTACACTATAAACATTCAAAAGTCGTACGTGTATAAATTCCTTGTGTGTTGCATTTTGCCTTTTATTCTAATGCTATGTGATGGAAGTAGTACTGTCACATACGGGTTGATCGGAGTAGTACTGTCACCGGACACCAAGGTGAGATAATTCATGTTGAGAGTAGTATCAACATGCGCATGCTCTGGGAGTAGTACTAACATGCGGTTGCTCATTTATCCTAACGATTTGGAATAGTAGAAATCGGATCACTAGCACCAATATATGTTTTTACTTTTCTAAGGTAAGTGTCATGGTTTTCACTTGATTGCATATGGTATTATGCATGCGAGATTTTATGCATTGGTATGCATGTGATTTGAGCATTACTATGTTGTTAGTATGTAAGACTTGAGCTTTGTGCATTGAGGTGCACGTGTAAGCATTGTTATGTGAGTAGCATGTAAGACTTGTGTTTTAGCTTTTAAAGCATGTGATTATAAAATGGTTTTTACTAAAATCTAATGATGGCGTTGTTAGCCTTGGTTTGATGACACTTACTGAGTTTTAAAAATGACATTGTTTGTCATGTGTGTTTTGTTTTATAAAGAGCATGACATGTTTTTAAATTGATGAAATTGGTTTAATATGGGTTGCATTGCAAGGTATTTTTATACTTATTTTATTCACTCACTAAGCTTATGCTTACCCTCTCATTTACCTTGCAATGTAGAGTATTTGATGTGGAGGCAGCAAAGAGAAGCAGGGATCCAGGTAACCGTCAAGTGAAAGCTCAAATATGTCTTTATAACATTAGTAGTAGTGAGAGAGCAATGGGGATGCATTACCATATTGTGAATAATGTCTATGCTTTTGAGACTTGAAATGGTTATATGCTTATACATATTTGATGAATATCAAAGTTGATATTAGCTCGTGACTTTGAATTAAATTACCCATTGATATTCCTTTAGTATTAATATAGTTATTTTAAAGTTTGATTCTTGATATCCCTATGTTTGAATTTGAGTGTTGTTTATAATAAAGTATAACTACTTAGGAGTTGAATATATTGTTGTTAATTAGGTAGAAGTGCATCTAGATAATATGTCATGGCATGTGCTTAAAGTGTTTTTAGATTAATTTGCATATAGAGAATGTCATGAAACCTTTGGAGGCTGGAAATGGTCTTAAACTTTTGCATGCTATAAAATGACTTGTAGATATTATTTTAAGTCAAAAAATTTACGTGCAAGCATGAAAAATACTTAATTAAATATTGATAACCTTAATTTCACAATCAGAGTATAAAATTCTGGAAATTATAATTAGGTCCCTAAAACTTGCTCGATTAAATTAGGACTCGTTTCTCTTTAGTCTCCACTACAATTGAACTCGGTCCTTGCATGAACATGTAGGATCTAATCAAAGCACTTAGAAAAGATAGAAGGAAAATAAAATTTATTTTTTTAGGGTTGTTTATCGGAGCGAGTCTCCGGATTAGCCTCGGTATTCCACGTGTAGCTCGTTCGATTTGGATGACGTCTAGACCGGGTCGAGGGGGTTACATTATACCTTAAGAGACCCATTAGGACTCGTATATCGAATTATTCACCCTTCAAACTTAAAGGCTAAACTTAGATAAAATGGCCTACACATATTGATACACCTACATTGGTATCGACATACCCCTAACAAACATTAGTAACCCTAACTTGAGTATCAATACTCAAAATACATTCGAAAGAATTCAAGTAAACCCTATATCAATACGCTTCCTTTAAGCACCACTACCCAGTACCGGTATAGAGTTCATCCATACCAATACACAACCTCTATAGAATAATAATATTATAACGCACCTTACCTGGTTTGGTTGTAAACCAGTTCGAGAGTGTTACCAAGACTAGAGAGGCAAGTGAAAATAAGTATAATTTAAAACTTTTATTAAATCGTACCTAATAGATAACTTAAGTGACTTAACACTCAATAAGAACACAACATGGATTCATAGGTCATATAAACATGAAGACATAATACATACAATCATGGAAGAATAATTCATATAAACAAGGAAGCATGCTTCATTTAAAATTAGACATGCTTAATAAAACAAGATTTTAGACGTGAATTCAAGTATTAGACCAAGTATATTAAACAAGTAACTTGGACATTATTCTTTCATGAATGACATTTAATTTGTTTGTTCCTAAACTTTAGAAAATAGAGGTTACTACCTAAGAATCTTAAGCTTTTACTTTATTGATCAAGAAACTATAACCTCATTAGACGTGTGAGTATATCATTTAAACAATCATGTTTGAGTGACTTGTAACTCATTTAAAATCTTATTTGACCATTTATGGCATGTAATCTTTATACAATCAAAGTGAACCTCTTCAAATCATAATCATTATCATATATGTATATACATGTGCCAATCAAATTCTAATGTGATATACATAAACCATTTTTTCATTTATAACTATTATTATCATGTTATCTTGCTTGAGGATTCATTATCAATTGAATCCATTTGAAAGGTATGAGGTATAACTTCCTAATATCTCATTGTTACATTTGTTTACAAGCCATTTAAGTGTATATGAAACTAAATTAGTTATCTAGATGACCTTTTTATCGAGTTTAGATCTATATCAATTGAACATATAAGTCTTACTTGGGGCTCAAGAAAACAATATGACATTTCTTATAACCTAAGTTACTATTTAAATTTTGAGCAACAACTATCTAGAAATGAATTTTTAAAGACTTATATCTCATGTTATCGATTCAATAGTCTTACATTTTGAATACAATAAATCAACTCCATGTTTATTTCCATTAAATTAGATCAAGTATATTCATTAGATAACTAGTGTCATGGTACATCATTCATATTTCTCAATGAAAATCTAGCAATAACACAAACATTTAGACATGCTCAAAAAACTAAAGATTAAGGCATACCAAGCATAGGCTTAGTTTAATCAAACATAATAAAAGCAAGATAGTCATGCTTAATTTTAATCAATCAATATGACAAGACTAGATATCCTAACATATGAACAAGACAAGCATAAATTTTAAGCCATTCAAGCACCAATAATCATATATGATCAATCATAACTACTTAGCAACTATCATCAATCATATCAACCAAGACAGCTTATAACCTTTAATATTACAAACCAAAGGCTTAAATTAAATTTATATACAGACCAAATCAAATGCATGATCTAGCTTAATTAGATATATTCTAAGTGCCACCATCTATGAGTTCTACAAGAGTTATCCGGACATGAATATTAGAATATCAGATTCATAATATTAGAATAGTGTGTCAAATTATATTCTTATATATATAACAAGGGAAGACACTCAAGTTATTACAATACCAAGTATACATGAATATTCTATTCAAACAAGTTAAGCCATAGAAAGCAAACAATCAAAGCAAGTTTAATCAATTCATAAACATTATCATGTATGTAAATTCATATACCATTTGATTGACATATCAGGGAATATATTTCAAGACACAACCATATCATATGTACAAACATTCAATTTGAATCACCTAAGCAGTCCATTCAATATGTGTAGGGTTCAATTACTTTATATTTCATCATTGTATTTATTTGATATAACATTCAAGTGTAAATGAGTCTTTAATTAGACACTTATGTAGTCTTATTATCTAGTTTTAGTTAATTAACAAGTGACCATTTAGGTCTTACTTAAGTTTCAAGTGAACAATATAATGTTTTTATAAACCAAACTTCCATTCATGTCATATAAGGCATCAAGCACCTAATCTTACAATCCATTAAAAATCTAGCATGTATTGTGCTATGAAAGCATCCCTAGGCAAATATCGAGTGTTTACAACTTACAACAAATCAAGTAAGCTCATATACCAAACAACAAACATTTCAATCAAGCCTACAATGTTAAACATATAGTTCAAGTAACAAGAATAATTATCATCAAGAAGCATATCGTGCCAAACATATAGTATTAATCAAAATATAATATATATATATCATTTAGGCATTTTCTTTTTATATATAAATAAAACTTTATTTTATCCAAGAATACCATAAAAACCATACAAATAAGCTACTTTATACATTAAACCCCTATATAAAAAAAACAACTATGCAGGTACATTAATTATATTCATATTTATCTGAACTTTTCCATCTCATTTCATTTTTATAACTATAAGGATAGTTTCCTCCCTCTTGGATGATTTTGATGTAATCATTTATTTCGTTCTTGCCATATATAATAATAGAAGCCTCTTCAAACAAGTTGAATGATTATTGCTTTTAAGGTTTTCCTTTTGTTAATTTGTATGATCCACTTGAACATATTCTCCCAACACCTATTGGCAGATCATTCCCGCTTCAACCATATTAATCGCCAAAGGTGAGATGAGAACCTACATTACCCAAACAAATGGTCCCTGGATTCTAGACCATCCCCACATAATACACATATTGTATCTAACAAATAACCCCTGATACGTGTTGAAAGTAGTTATTATTTTATGCTTAATTATTCCTTGATTTGATGAATTAAGTTATTAATCTTAGTATTTTCGTATATTTTTGTGCAGAACTCTAAATCTGGAAAATGCACTTAAATAGTTAATTTCTGAAGTTTTTTTATTTTTGGATCGAGGCTGGATTGGTGGGCAAGACTTTGGGCATGAAAATCTGACGTGGCACTCAGTCAGTAGCTTTTAGAAGATGACATCAGCGAGCGTGTGATAGCTTATCAGCGTTCTAGATTACTTATCAGGCGCATTTTAAATTTTAAATTTGGATTTATCTTTTATAATTTGAATTTAAATATTTTTAGATTTATTTGGGATTTATCTCTTTATTTTAGGGTTTGTAGAAGGCTATAAATACTCATCTTGGGTAAGCCTGGAACATCATCTCTCATATTTCATCTCTTTATTCTAGATTTTAAGTTTTATAAAGTTTTCTTTCTTTATTTTTTTGTTCTTATTTTTTCACTTTATTTTATTTTTATGTCGAGCATAATTCTTTCCATAATTATGTTTATACTCGACTAATTTATCTATAGCCAAGGGCTTAAGCAATGACTTGATCCAAACGTGAGGATTAAAAAAGCACATCAATAACTTTGTCTTTTTTATTTCTCATTATTGTATCTACCAGATAACTCCATTATTGCATATGACATCTTGTTGGTAACCTTTCTAGTATCACTATCCATGATATAAAAACGTGTCTAGAGATAACTAAGCCAATCAATATAAGTTTATGCCATGAGACACTAACCTACTTATGCCTAATTTCCTCACATACCACTTTATTGATATACCTCCCTGGAATTGTGTTCACTGCCATAAAATCATAACACAATTTTAATATTTTCCTTCATACCTAGCTCTAACAAGATATCAAGTAAGTTTGCCAAATAGATTGTCCCTTCAGCAAGTACTAATGCACCCATGCAACCCATAAGAAACCAACCTTAATGAGAATCAACCACAAACATCTCATCATACATGCTCTATCCCAAGAAATAACATCCTTAAGACAAGGTTTTTCTCCTTTTTTGGATGGAAAAGAAATTCTCAACTTACTTTGACCCCTTTAGCATTATCGTCAACTACTTTTTGTAAGAATGCATTGCACATTTTGTTGACCTTCTTAACAATTTTCATTGGCAAAATAAAAACTCGACACCAATAATTTTGCAAACTGAAGAGCACAGCTTGAAAAAGTTGTAACCTACCAACAAACGACAAACACTTAGCATGCTAACTTTGTATTTTACTATCAATCTTCAAGACCAAACTAGTCATTTCGGTATTTTCATATAATCATTAACATAATATGTAGAAAATCAACTTCCAACTTTGTGGAAAAATAAAATAATGTTGAAAAAAGAAAAAAGAAAACTTAAGCTTTTTGTGAAAAGGAAGAAGAAACATAATTGATTTTCTGTCGTTGAATGAATGATTTTGTTTACACAAGCTAATGCCTTTTTATAGGCTTTAGAATAAGACTTTGAATAGGATTAGAAGTCCTAATTACTTCAGGCTTTTAATCCTATTAACTTAAGACTTTTAATTCTACTAAAATTATCTCTAAGTAATAGATCCTAACTCAAATTCCTAACTCAAATTCCTACCAATACTATATATATAATCTCACACTCCCCCTCAAGTTGGAGAATATATATTGTATATTCCCAACTTGAATAGAAACTTGTCGAATGAAGCTTTTGGTAATGATTTTGTAAACACGTCTGTCACTTGTTCTTCTGTAGGAACATAGGATAAAGAAGCTGTCCCATTAGTAATCTTTTCTGAGATAAAATGTCTATCAATCTCTACATGTTTCGTCTTATCATGATGAACTGGATTTCGAGCAATTTGTATGGCAGACTGATTATCACAAAAAATCTTGAACTTTTCCTCTTGGTTCACATCTAGCTCTTTCAGTAGCTTTAATAACCAAATTCCTTCACACATTTCCAATGCTAAAGCCCTATATTCTGTTTCAGCGCTGCTTCTAGATACAACTGTTTGTTTCTTACTTTTCCAAGTTACTAGATTTCCCCAAACAAAAGAACAATAACCACTAGTTGATCTTCTTTCTGTCAGTTCACCTGCCCATCTTGAATCTGAAAAAATCTAAATAAAACTTTCTTGATACTTTTTAAATAGCAGTCCATTCCCTGGTGTCCCTTTCAAGTATCTCAAAATTCTAATTGCAGCTTCTATGTTATCCTCCCTTGGATCAGTCATGTGTTGACTGATAACATTAACTAGAAAGGCAATATCTGGTCTGGTTAATGATAAATAAATTAACTTTCCCACTAACTTTTGAAATTTATCCTTATCAACTTTATGGCTTGAGTCATCTTTACTAAATTTTAATCCTGCTTCTATGGGAGTATCAACTGGTTTGCATCCTAGCATCCCAGTTTCATTAAGTAAATCAAGAACATACTTTCTTTGATTTATTACTAAACCTTTGCTCGACCTAGCAACCTCCATGCCTAGAAAGTATCTGAATTTTCCTAGGTCTTTTGTTTCAAACTCTGTATTTAATAACCTTTTCAGGTGACTTATCTCTTCCTCATCATCACCTGTCAGAATTATGTCGTCCACATACACTATTAAAATAACCCTTTTATTGTTAGAGGTTATCTTAATGAAGAGTGTGTGATCTGCTAAGGATTGTTTATATCCAGCTTTCAGAATCACCTTGGTGAATCTGTCAAACCAGGCTCTAGGCGACTGTTTCAAACCATAGATGGGTTTATTAAGTCTACAAACTTTCTGATCACCTTTTATCGATTTCAAACCCGAAGGTACTCTCATGTACACTTCTTCCAATTTTCCATTAAGAAAAGCATTCTTAATGTCAAGTTGATGCAGCATCCAGTCTTTGTTTACTGTCAAACTTAAGAAAACTCTAATTGTATTTAGCTTAGCTACAGGAGCAAAAGTCTCATTATAATCAATTCCATAGGTTTGAGTAAAACCTTCGGCTACCAACCTTGCTTTATACCTTTGTATACTACCATCAGAGTTGTATTTTATGGAGAACACCCACTTGCATCCAACTGGTTTCTTATCCTACAGAAGATCTGTAATGATCCAAGTATCATTCTTTTCAAGTGCTTCAATCTCCTCTTCAACAGCTCTTCTCCACTTAGAATCATTTAGAGCCTTCTCAATAGTGTCAGGTATTTGTTCTTTATCTAAGCAAGCTATAAAAACCTTGAAAGATGGCATTAAATTACCATAAGCAACATACCTCTGAATGGGATACTTTGTACATTCTCTTATCCCTTTTCTTTTAGCAATTGGTAAATCATCAACCTCAGGTAACGAGGAAGGAATCTCAGTTAGAACATTACCTTCATCATTCTCATTGGCAACTGAACTCAAGTCTAATTCTTGGCAAGTGTCAGATTGCAAAACAGTCTCTGGAATAGTTTTCTGTTTTCTGGTATAAACTTTCAATTGCTTAGAGGTTTGAGGAGTTTGTGAGGGAGGTTTAGGTGAGAATTGAGGAGTAGTAACAATAGGTGAAGGATGAAAAGTTGTAGGTGTAGAAGTGGAAGAGTTATCAGGTTCAAATGACAAAGGATTAATAAATAAATCTGAAGAATAAACCTGATTTCTGAGAGGCTGGAAAATATCACTATTCTCCCCTTGATTTTTAGTCGAGTGGAAATAAGGTTCATGCTCAAAAAAGGTGAGATCCAATGAAATAAAAAAAATTTGAGAAGGAGGATGGTAACCTTTGTAGCCCTTCTTAAGTGAAGAATACCCTACCAAGACACACTTCAAAGATCTAGGGTCTAGTTTTGACATAGAAGGAGCAGAATCTTTTACAAACACAGTGCAACCAAAAACTTTAAAAGGAAGAATAGATGACAATGGTTTAAAATTTGGGTAACACTCTAAAAAAACAGCTCTAGGTGTTCTATGTTGCAAAACCTTACTAGGCATTCGATTAATGAGATAGGTCGCAGTTAATAAAGCCTCGCCCCACAAATACTTAGGAGTGTTACTGGTGAACATCAAAGACCTAGTAACCTCTAACAAATGTCTATTTTTTCTTTCTGCAAACCCATTTTGTTGTGGTGTATCCATACAAGTGCTTATTTGCAAAATCTCTTTTTTGTTAAAAAAATTCTCCCAATGACTTGGTAAAATATTCACTCCCATTATCAGATTTGAATATCTGAATTTTATATCCAAATTGGGTTTCTACCATATGATAAAATTTCTCAAAAACAAAGGCTACTTCAGATTTATCCTTTAACAAATATGTCCAAGTTATTCTACTATGGTCATCAATGAAAGTGACAAACCACCTACTACCAGTTACATTCTTCACTCGAGAAGGACCCCAAATATCACTATGAATCAATGAAAAAGGGTGAGATGGTTTGTAGAAAGATGGTAAATAAGATGCTTTTGTCTGTTTAGCAAGAGGACATATATGGCATTTAAAAGAACTTGGATTTTTATTAACAAACAATTTAGGGAATAATTTAGCAAGATAATGGAAATTAGGATGCCCTAACCTAAAATGCCATAATATTATATTATCAATTTGTCCTAAAGAAGTAAAAGAACAAGAAGTATTTGGTATGGTAGTTGGTTGATTACCGAGAAGGAAATAAAGACCATTTTGTAAGCTAGCATTGCCAAGCATTTTCCTCGAATTTATTGCCTGTAAAAAACAACCAGATTCAGTAAACTGTAATGAACACTTCAAATTCTTGGAGAGTTTACTAACAGAGATAAGATTGCAGGCAAGATTAGGCACAAACAGAACATCTTCAAGCAACAAGTTATCATTAATGAGGACCGAGCCACTTCTTTTGATAGGAGAAAAAGAGTCATTGACTGTTTTAATAGAACTTCTAGAAGATGAATCTAAAAAATTAAAGAATAATTCTCTGTTACCAGTCATGTGATCAGATGCTCCAGAGTCGATGATCCATGTTGATGTACCTTTAGAAGAAAAGAGTGCAGTAGGAGAACAAATATTTTGTATGTCTTTATCCTCTACGAGAACTAAATTTGTTTCACAGGTTACTGTCGAACCTGGAATTGCTTGAAAAAACTCTAATTCAACCGTTTGTTTTGTTGTGGATAACATCTCAGAGGTTGTCGAAAGGAATCCCATTAAGAATTCGGACTAGGATCGATATTAGACTGATACCATGTAGAAAATCAACTTCCAACTTTGTGGAAAAATAAAATAATGTTGAAAAAAGAAAAAAGAAAATTTAAGCTTTTTGTGAAAAGGAAGAAGAAACATAATTGATTTTCTGTCGTTGAATGAATGATTTTGTTTACACAAGCTAATGCCTTTTTATAAGCTTTAGAATAAGACTTTGAATAGGATTAGAAGTCCTAATTACTTCAGGCTTTTAATCCTATTAACTTAAGACTTTTAATTCTACTAAAATTATCTCTAAGTAATAGATCCTAACTCAAATTCCTACCAATACTATATATATAATCTCACATAATAAACTACACACTTGGGATCATAGAAGGATCACACAGGAAAAATGTTAAAAAAATCAATTAAAATATTCAAAAAAAATAAATACGAATAAATTAAGTATACCGATAAACGAACCACAAAAAAGATTGAATTATTGAAAGACCATTGACAATCGTAAATAAGAGATAGGAATCATGAGAAATCTATCCACAAATTAATCTGTAATTAAAAATTCTTGAAGAGTTACAACTTTCAGAATTCAAATGGTATTTATACAAAATTAATCCAAATAAATTGGAGGTTACAACCAGTTGAAGGGTCTGCAACTCCATAAAAGGTGGTTTAATTCGATACTATATGTTAGAAAAATTAAGTCGGAAAAGTAGGAAATAATCTGTCATTTTCGAAATCCAAGTCCAAGGCCTCAATGCCCAATTTCCATTCTTTGACTTTTATAAAAATCAACTAATGCTAGCCCAAAATTCATAATATGGTTAGGCACACCCAAGGTGTCTAGTCCAAGCCTTTGTCTTATTTCCAATAATAATGAAGAGTTTTTATATATAAAGCTTTCCAAATCTATGTTCCCAACAAGTTTGAAATATTCTACTCTTCATCTTATTTTTCAACATCATGCGTGTTACATCGAGCAACAATTTCTCATTCACCCATTGAACATTTTGAGCATATAAATATACAAATTTCATCTAATCTACTTGTAGATTAATAATACACTTAGTCCCAATTAATATTACTAATGGAACCCACTCAAATTTAAGCTCAAATGTCCATGTACCATACCATTTTTCCAACAGTTTATTATCGATAATTTTTGAAAATATATTTCTCCAATTTGAGATTATTAGGAAATTCGTTAAGACAACAAGCTAAATCTTGAAATAAGTTTATTTCCTATTTCTTGCATGACTGAATCGTCTCAGATCATACTAAATATACAAAAAGGTTTATCTTAAAATTATTACAAAATAATCAATCCAAGACAAATCAAAATAAATAATAACAATTTTAGTCGAAATAAAAAATAGGGAACAACAAACCAAATTAAAGTTGAGATGAGAATATGTTGAGGCCTGTGAAAGTAGTTCCCTTAAGAAAAATTTTGATCACTCCGCGGTGCATGAGTTTCTTTTGTCATTTATTTCTCAAGATACAACAACGAGAAGATATTTGACAAAAGCACGAACAGAAGAGATCTCGAACTTGAACTTTTATCCTAGGCTATCACCGTAAACGAAAAGCGAGAGAAAGAAAATATTTTTTACTGTGTTGAAAATTAAAAATCTCATTCATATTTGTAGGAGAAAATTTTGTCAAAAACTAGTGAGATTAATATTCTAAATTAATTATTATTAATATTTTTCTTTTTAATTTCATAAATAATATTATTTTAATTCAAATATTATCATAAATAATTAGTTTTATCAATTTAATATTTTTATTTAAGAAAAAACATATATTATCTTTTCAATTTGGAATATTAAAAAGCGGTAAGCTATATTAAGGGGAAAAAATAATCATGATGGTATAATATCTACAAGCCCATGAAAAGCCTGACTCGTCCGGACATTTATGTTCGGGATTTATTGTTTGAAACTCAGTCCAGATACAAATTACAGATACCTTAAGAGGTGAATTGACATAGTCTCCAATCGTCATTATTTCTATTCAAAAGAAACAAATAAGAATTATAATAAACTCCAATATACAAAAACTAAAATTCTAGTTTATTATCGATAATTTCTGAAAAATATATTTCTCCAATTTGAGATTTTTAACAAATTCGTTAAGACAACAAGATAAATCTTAAAATAAGTTTATTTTTTATTTCTTGTACGACTGGATCGTCTAAGATCATACTAAATATAGAAGAAGATTTATCTTAAAATTGTTAGAAAATAATCAATCCAAGACAAATCAAAATATATAATAACAACTTTAGTCGAAATAAAAAAATAGGGAACATCAAACCAAATTAAAATTGAGATGAGAATATGTTGAGGCCTCTGAAAGTAGTTTCCTTAAGAAAAATTGTGACCACTCCGCGGTTCTTGATTTTCCTTTGTTGTTTGTCTCTCAAGATACAACGAGAAGATATTTGACAAAAGCACAAACTGAAGAGATCCCGAACTTGAACTTTTATCCTAGGCTATCACCGTGAACGAAAAGCGAGTGAATGAAAACGTTTTTGACTATGTTGGAAACTGGGAATCTCATTCACATTTATAGGAGAAAATTTTGTCAAAAACGAGTGAGATTAATATTCTAAATTAATTATTTTAATTCGAATATTATCATGAATAATTAATTTTATCAATTTAATATTCTTATTTAAGGAAAACATATATTATCCTTTTAATTTGGAATATTAAAAAGCGGTAAGCTATTTTAAGAAAAAAAAATTAATAATGACGGTATAATATCAACCAGCACATGAAAAGCCTAACCCGTACGAACACATCATGCAAGCACACCATATCACGGATTGAATTGGATTAGTACCCCTTACATGTAAGGCACAGTGTACTTAAGTCATTAATTAATTATAACGAGAGTAAGTGTATATAAATATTTTTCACTTCATTTATCCTATCCATGTGGGATAAGGGTTTTTTATTTTTTACTCTATTCACAACCTCTTTAGTTTGAGCATCAATTTCTCAACCATTTTGAGCATATTGGATATCATTATAAAGATCTCATGATGTTGAATAAGACCCAAAAATTTCTTATTCGAATCTTTATCTTTACTCTTTCGAAATATAATTCAAATTTATCCATTTTTCATTATTTTCCCAAGAAATCCAACCCAAAAAGTTAAAATAAAAAAAATCAAACCATCAATAAAAAAAATGGGAAACATGCTAAAAAGCAAAAAAATATACATTATAAATAAAAAACGTATCATAAATACAAAATAGTTTTTACTAGAAATAAAAATTAAATAAATAATAACACTAAAACTAATGTTAACGTGTATGGTAACAAAAATGAAGAAAAGTTTAGAAACCATGCTTGAACAATTAAAAACCTAAATGGCGTGGAAAAGCAGAGAAGTAGTAAATAGTTTTTTTTTTAAATAGATTTTTTTTATTACGTGACGCTTATTAATGATGACATGAAATCTTTTATAAGAGTGGCATGCCATCACTTTAGGGAAAAAATCAAATGAATTAAAATGATAATTAAAAAAAATATTAAATAATTGAAATATGTTAGAAAACTAATCTAGTTATATGAAGTTAATAAATAACGAATTGGTGTAAAAAAACATTTTAATATTATTTAAATAGATCTGAAGTTTTATATAAACAAAAAATATTAAAACATCAGTTTAAATTAATTAAGATAAATCTCATAACTAAATATATATATAATTTATACTTTTTATAACACTTTTTTTCAATTTTAAAATAAAATTGGTGGGAAAAGAAATATTGCGACATGAGAGTCTCTTTTCCTACGTTCATCCCTCTTTTTGGTCAAACTCCTATCTTAAATTCAAGGTCCATAATGATTAGTTGATTGCAGATTCACATTATCACCAGTAAAGCTAGGCATGGTTAATCGTAAAATCGAAAATCGAATCGAAGTATTATGGTTCATAAATTTATGAATTGTGGTTAATCGAATTAAACTGAATTTAATTTTTTAATTAATTTTTAATTACTTTTATAAGATAAAAATAAATATTTTATACTTAAAAATATTATAAATGTATTTTTATTTTTTACTTAAAAAATATATTTAAGTAAATATTCATGAAAAATATCTTAAAATATTTATCATTTAATGTTTAAAAGTCATAAAATAAAGTTATTTTTTCAAGATAAAATATAATTTTTATAAATTAACGTTAATATAAAAAAATCAAAAACTTCGGTTAACCGAACCGAAAACCGATGGTTACTAAAATAGTTTACCGAATTAAACTGAACTCGAACTAAATGCACCCCAATGATCGGAGAGACAAATATTGATGTTTACTTTGAACTGTGACGATACAGAAATAAATAGCAGTGCAATGTTAAATAATATTGATTTTTTAATCGGTTAGAATAATATTTATTTTATAATATATTTTTAATTATCAAATATAATAATCATTTAATTATTGTGGTGTAATATTAATATTTAAACCCATGATCTTTAAAAATAATAATCGTTCGCTTAATCATTAAAATAAGATAATTTGTGTTGTTTAATAATATTAAAGATAGAACGACCGATTCCTTTTTTTTATCAGTTCAATTATATATTAAAATTAGAAAGTGAATAATTTTAAACATAAAATCTAAGTATTTGAGAAGACATGGTCATTGTGTTGGTGTTCACTCCTTGAGAATTATATCTTCTTGGGAATATTAGCCTTTTGATAGATAAAGATTTTCCCAAACCTGCGGAGAAAACTATGGTGTTTAATGCTTTTATACGGTTTGGGTTTTGGACAGGCGTAACAAGAACGACCGCATAGAGATCCCTAAAAGAAAAGACTTAAAATTTTTGATAAATCATATTCATTAGATAATGTTAATCTCAAAATTTATTTTAAAAATTTTTAAATTGATTTTTAAAAAGATGAGTTATAATTACTAAAATATTATAATTGTTTCCTATATGTGATAATTGATTATATAATCTTATTGTTTATTCGTATTAATATTTTTTTATAAAATCAATGACATTTTGAACAGACACAACAAAAGCGACCGTATAGGGCACCCTAAAAAGGACAATCTCTTCTAAGGGCCACATTTTTAGAACTAGTTGAGGTCATGAACAACTACTTCTAAGGGCCACGTTTTAATAAATTAAACAGAGTCACTCTCAGAAATATGTGAGGGAAAGTTGAAGCAAATGCAAAGAGAGGCGAATCGGGTGGCGGATGGGTTGGTCGGAGATGATACCGGTGGGTATCGAATTTTATTAAAACAGTAACTCTTTTAACAGGATATTGTATAAGTATCTTTAAAGTCGAGTGTTTAAATTTTGATGTTATAAATTAAAAAAATTAAGTTGAAAGAATATTTTTATATTGAATTTCTATAAAACTTAATTCAGATTATCTATCGTCGTCAATCTATTATCTAAGGCAATGTAGTTTGTAGTTTACGGCGGTCGGAAAATTTGGAACCAAAACGACAACGGCCATCATGGAGGATGGCGGCGATAATGCAACCGTCGCCATTTCTGAAGTTAATCTGCGTTGTTTTGGTATGTCCGGCCGCTGCAAATCCTATCTATCTTGACATTTGTTTCTTGATGTTGTTTTCTGTTGTCTGGTTGGCGTCAGTTTTTTCAGAATTAAAATAAAAATAATACAAAATATATTAAATATTAAAAGTTATTTTTTAAAAATTGAACTAAATAAGTACAATATATTAATTACTTTAATAAGTTATGATTCGCTTACATAACATTAAAATAAAATTTTTATAATAATTTAGAATTATTGGATGAGTAAATCTATGGTAGAGATAATCTAGTATTTTTTCCCTTAAAATCTCCTATTTTCAAATGTTATCCAATAATTTAAAATTATTATAAATTAATATATATTATATAATTGGATCATATCTCTTAAACAAGAAATTATATTATGGTTATTCTCAATGAGATCAACCAATCAAAAATATATCTATGTAATTATTTTTTTCACATTATTATTTTTACCTAGTAATCTTTATTAATATTTACCGTAAAATAAGTTTAAAAATAGTTTTTACCAAGTGAAGATTCACTTAGTAAAAATGATAATAATTAAATGAATACTTTTGATTGGTTGGTCCATAAATAACGTGATGGAAATGACCCATAATATAATTTTTTGTCTGAACATACTTCTTCATTATTATTTTAAAAATACTTAATTTTATAATATATTATTAATTTAAAACTAGTTTGCATTCACAAATTAGGTGTGACGGATTCTATTATATATTTATATCAATTGTTAACTATATGATTACATTTATTTAATATTATTTTATTTATAACAGATAGTCCAATTAATTCTTTAATTAGATAATTAATCAAAGTGTGGTCAACTTGACATCCCACCATCTTGGTCAATAAACCTTACTTTAATTTCAAGTGCTTAAACTAGATCCATTACAGATCACAAAAGCAAGGAGATAGATTGCCTTAAGACCTCTACATGGATACGATCCATGACTTCGGACGAATCGAATGTTCATCGAATTGTTTGATGAGACGTTTGGTTATATCTGTTTATTCATTTACGTTCATGAATGTTCGATAATCTCTTCATTTATGTTCGTTCATTTATATCCGTTTAAATTTATTCACATACTCAACTTCTCGCTATCCCTTTTATTTCGAGATAGATAATTGAACCAATTAAAGTACAATCGAATCAATTGGTTATATTTTAATACACAAACCGTATAAAAAACCTTATATTTAATTTATAAAATTTAAACTTAAATCCTTAGACTTAACGCCCTAAAATCTAAATTTTAACCCTAAACTTTAAATACTAACCATAAACATTAAATTCTACGCTTTACGTCTAAACTACTAAACTTTAAATTATAACCTAAATCTTTAAACTTTAAAATTAAAAGACGTATGAATTAAAATTTATACGGATTTATATGAGAAAATATTTTACAAATTTATTACGTATACATTGATTTATATTTTGTGTTAGTGTCTCTAATTAATTTGATTAGATGCTGAAATATACGAAAATAATAAAAATTGCGAATAATAACAGCCAACAAATCTTAGTACAATCTCTCTTCAATAATGGCTATGATTGGAATAATTTATTATTATTTTGAAATCCAATGGAAGCATTTATAAATTATACGAGAAATATAAGCTAGATTTAGCAGTATTTCTACCTTTTATTTTATTTTATATTTTTTATAAAAGTTATAATCTAATTACTTATTTAGAATTATATTACAAAATATTATTTTACCGTTAAAATTAGAAATAATGTTTAATATGACATGATATAATAATAATTTAATCGTTAAAATTTATATATTATGTTAATTTATTTGATCATAAATTAAAATAATTTAACAAATTTAAACTTTTGTATTTCAAAATCACATTATTGAAATGTGATTGTACGCTAACGAGTGTTGTTAGGGTCGTAATGAGCCTGTTCTATTAGTTTGCTAAAATGGTTGTTTATGTCGAGTTATCTTATCTGTCAATTATTGAACTGATGGATAATAGCATAATGTGCGATAAACGGTCAGAAGATGTGTTATAATGATATAATATCAGAATTTTTAAATACAAAAAAAATAAATTTATTAAATTATTTTGATTTAAGATTAAATTAATAAGTTTGAGGGTCGGAAAAATTATTATATTATGATATAATTTAATTTTAATGATTTAATGATTTATTTCTAAAAAAATTATAACAAATTTTAATTGAGTAACAGATCTATAACATAATATTTAGAAACAAGACTCATATCTAACCAAACATATAATTCGATGACATAAAGTATATTTTAACCTAAAATTTCATACATCATTACCCTTACAAGAGCAATCTTGAACACAAAGTATGTTGGCTGAACATGTTCCCACCTGAAAACAGACAAGGGAAAAGAAAAGAAGCATTGCAGTAACACAAGAAAAAAAATCTCACTGCATTGATTCCGGTAATGAATACTATGCTTTTATTTAAATTCATATTAATATAGATAAATAACGTAAATTATCGCTAAATTTTATTTTTAAATTTATTTTTATTAATAATTTAAAATATTTAATTTATTCATAAAAATATTTATTTGTTACTAAAATTTAGATATTAAATATTTTTTATCCCTTTTAAACCCCAAACGGTTATAGATGGTGATCGTTCGGTCTCAAATTTCACTAGACATTCCTTAATTTTGAATTTGATCTTTATTTTTATCGAAAAGTATTTTGAAGTTCAGGAATCAATTAAAAATATTATAGTTTATGTCTCATCATTCTTTCTTTTCTATCGTTGAATGAAGTATGTTTTTAGTATGTTGCTTTTCTTATATCGGTGAATTTTTACCAATCGAATGTTGGACAAATTTCTTCATTCTTCGTTAAATGAATATCATCAAAAAAATTTCTATGAAATGATAAAAAAAATTTAATGCCTAAATTTAACGAATAAATTAAATATTTTAAATTTTTTATAACTAAAATAGATTTAAAAATAAAATATAATGATAATTTACATAATTTATCTTTAATTTTTAGGGTGTGTATTATTCGGTTTTAATTGAATTAACCGACCAAAACGAAATTATTTCAGTTAATTCGATCGATTAATTTTAGGTAAATTCGGTTAACGGTTAATTTTTTGAAAATTTGATTAACAATTAATTTATTTCAAAACCGGTTAATTAGTCGAATTAACCAAATTATTATATATTCTATATATTTATTTTTAATCATTTAACTTTTAAAAATTATAAAATATTTATTATTTTTTTTATATTATAAAATGGTCACTAAATTTTTATCAAATTGGCATAAAATAAAAGTTTAGTGACTTAAAAAACTATTTTAACATTATTTAATGATCTATTATGTAATTTAACTAAAATTTATAATAAATTTTGATTAATTCAATTAATTAACTAAAATAATTTTAGTTTGATTAATTCAGTTAAAGATAATTCGTTTCGATTAACGATTAAAATTTAAAAATTTTGATCAATTCAGTTTTAGTTAATTCGATACAATTACCAACCAATTAATTTTATTAATACAATTGAGATTACAAGATTTGATATGCTAAAAGCTTAATCAATTCTTAACAAACCAAAAAAGTTTCATTTTGACATATTCGATTGCAAAGCCATAAATTAATTGTTTTTTTTTTCTGTATTTTTTTTAAAGACACGAGGGAGCAAGTAATATAAATAGAGAGTTAGATTTGGGTATCTCAAGCACAACAAACGGCTCAAATTTCTCATTTTTTTAATAAAGCTTCCAGCTTTTCCCACCTGATATAGTTTATTCATTTCTTTCTCTTTTGTTTTCTGTTTCCTGTTCGACTGTAAAAAGTTGATGATCCAGCAATGGAGGAAAGGGAGAGGGGAGGAAGACGATGATGATTTATATAGGCCAAAAAAGACATTACTTTGAGTTTCTGTTTCTCTGTTTTTAGTGTTATTTGCGGTACATATACACCCCAAGGGTTTTTCTTTTTGTCGGCTTCTTCGTTCTCATGAAGCCAGTTTTCTCTTCTTTCCACTCTCTCCATTCTCCGCTTCTTCCCCTGAACCGCCGTCCACGGTGGGCTCGCATGGAGTCGTCCTCACCGCCACCCCACCATCATTGCCACCCCAGTCAGAACAAGACCAAACTTATCGTAATCATGGGTGCCACCGGCACCGGGAAGAGTCGTCTCTCCATCGACTTGTCCACCACCCATTTCCTTCACTCTCGAATCATAAACTCCGACAAAATGCAACTCTACAACGGCCTCGACATAACCACCAACAAAATCCCTTTCCACGAAAGGAAAGGGGTCCCCCACTACCTGCTTGGCGACGTCGACACCATCGACGCCGACGTTTCTCCGTCGCAGTTCCGTTCGGCAGCGAGTTTAACCATTGCCAACATATCTTCCACTGGAAACTTGCCGCTCCTCGTCGGTGGTTCCAACTCTTTCATCTATGCTCTCCTCGTGGAAAACTTTGACCCCCGAGTGGACAACGTATTCACCGCGCCGGACTCAGTGAGTAACCTCTTGAGATACGACTGTTTCTTCCTCTGGGTTGACGTGGCCTGGTCGGTACTCTCCGATTATTTGTGTGAACGAGTCGACGACATGCTCGACTCGGGCATGCTGGATGAGCTGGCTCGGTTCTACGACCCGAGACAAGAGGGTATCCTGGTCGGGCTACGCAAGGCAATCGGAGTACCCGAATTCGACAAATATTTTAAGAAGTATCCCCCGTGGGAGAGCGATGAAAACGGGAGGGTACCAAAGAACGGGTGTAATCAAGCACGGAGGGATGCATACGAGGAAGCGGTGAGGGAGATCAAAGACAATACGTGTCGACTGGCGAAACGACAGATAGGGAAGATCGAACGGCTTAGGCAAGCGGGTTGGGCGCTGAAGAGATTAGACGGAACGGCGACGTTTGAAGCGATAATGAAGAAGAAAGAATGGAGGAGTATCTGGGAAAAAGAAGTACTGGAACCGAGCGTGAAGGCCGTGAACCGGTTTTTGGATTAGTTGGTCCAGCTTTTTTCCAGCTAATATATTCTTACTTATTTCATTAAAAAATGATATATAATTTGCCCACATAAATGTAATTAGTATTTTTGCAAATGGGAAACCAATTTTACGGTAATGGTCGTATTTTAAATTTAAAATCAAAGTATATTTAATATTATATAAATTATTATAAATAATTTATCCTCTCCAAAATATGTACATTTGGAATGTCCATTCCGTGAATTAAATGTCTTTACATTCTTATGGACTGACTTGTCAATTCTCTGGCGGAGCACAGAAAGTGCAGAACCAAGACATTTATTCTTTCATACATAAGATTCTGTACAAGGGATTAATAGTGACATTTTGTTGGATAAATTACGTAAATAATACTAAATTTTATTTTTAAATTTATATTTTTTTTGATAACGTATGATTCAGATGTCATTCACTGTTTATTGTCACCGATAATTATAGATAGTGATCACTCAATTTTAATATTGTTAATTTTTTTTTTATCTCTTGAGTCCCCGAATTAGATCTTTATTTTGTCAAAAATATTATACTAAAATTCATGGATCGAACAAGTTTTTTTTTAATATTTCTCTCGACAGTCTCTTTTATTGGATGAAACTCGATTCTCACTATATTGCTTTTCTAGTATTGGTAAATTATCCCTTTACATTTAAATATTTATACTTTATCATCATCAATTCTAAATTCTGACAATGTCTCTATTTCTTTTGATGCCGGGCAACCATTTGTTGCGTTAAACCTTTATTTACAATATATATATATATATATGTACGGTCCGTATGTAACTATTTGTATTTTTTGAGTTTAATCATTAGTATTAGATTTATAGGCCAACTAATTTGGAACGATTTTATAGAGGTTCAATATAAAATGTTTTCTCAACTTAAATTATTTTATTTATAATATTAAAATTTAAAATTTTAATATTATTTAAGAGATTTAACGTTTCATCGATTAGACCAACCGATTGGTAATAGGTATTTGTACCTTTGATTCAACCATTTCCAGTCCTTATCCTGAAACTCCCCCTTTCACCATAACCGCAATGAAGGCAGCATCAACCTGTTTCCATCACATTGAATTTGTTGTTGAAACAGGTGAGTCAAATGGCAGAAAGTGGAAACAGACAGCAGAGGTGTGGGTTAGGAGCCTTACTAGGTAGAGTATCTGGGACTGGGGGGGCTATGAAGATGGACATGAAGTCCAAACCCGGTGCAGCACAGAGTTGAAGTCACCCACCGCATTAAACGAGAAGTGTTCAGTGTAAGTAGGTATAAGGAAGTTACAAGGGTAGCTTTTGGCCTAACAAAGCATAAACATGGAGGTTAATGATGGGGTGAAATACTCTCAAGAGCATTCAATAAAAAATAACTTTTTTTCTTTCTAAAAGATATTGATACATCATTCGTTAAAAGTTGTTATAAATAAGTTATTGACCATAAAGAATAGTAATATGACATGATACATGATAAGTGCTCAACTCACTATCACTTTTTACACCTTTCATAGACAATAATCACTAAATCTACACCTACTGGACCAATGCATGTGCTTAATGTGAGATATTTAGATATTTTGCTGTTGTAACTTATAAAGATGATATCTACAGAAAATGGCAAGTTTTACTGCACTTTTGTATCTTTGCAGGAAAAACTATTGTCGCGGCAGCAGCTGAAAGACAAGTAGCGATTTTGTAGGCGAGCTGAAGAGAAAAATGAGCTGGACGTTTCTGGACAAACAACACACGGATCGGAGCTGGGAAGCAAGTAGAAAGCCCAATTCAAAGGCCACGCGGGAAAAGCATCCTAGTTGAAATAAACTTGAAAATATTTTATTTATGTACTTGACTTGTGTCCTACTCCAAGTTGTATTCCTACTTAGGAAAGGTTTGCCCTAGTCCAAGCCTATATAGGCCATAGCCGTCCAAGGAGAAAGAGCACTTAGACTTAGAATCATAGAGAGTCAACTTCATTTTAGATTAAAGTTTTCTTTTACTTTTCATTATGTTCTAATTTTCTTTAGGCTTAGGTGAAAGTTGTAGAGTATTAGTGAGAAGAGATTGAACTTTGTTTCTTGTTTCAATGCAATAAAATATCAAGGTTTTCTTATTCTTTGCCATTCATTGTTCTTGCATTCAAGCTCGAGAGAGAACTTTGTGAGTAATTTATTTATCTAATATCGAGAGAGTTAGATTCACGAAAGGAATAGGTACGGTGTTTTAATCGGAAAATACTAACTTGACCTAGAGATAGGTTAGAGTTTCAGCGGCTAAAAGAAGTGTGAGATTGGTTGATGATTATAATTGATTCACGCTGAGAGGTATCATCAAGGACTGGTCATCAACAATACTTCGACTTAGGAATAAGCGGAGTCATCAAAGGAAACTTTGCCGAACTTTGGTAAAATCCACCCAAGAGCAAGGGATTGTCGCGACGGACGAAGCTCATCACTATCGAGGCAGTAATCTGCAATTCTGCCGAGACAGTGTTGTGCGATTGCATTGGACAAAAACAAGTCAATTGAATCCACTATACAACACAAATGGATCCTGGCCACTTCTTTAATCTATTTATTCTCTTTTTATTTAGTTTTTTATTCAAGTTATCAAACCCCAAATTTACATGTGTCTTTATTTTACAGAGCAAGAAGACAAAAGAAGACATATTAAGTAGACCAATCTATGTGGAGACGATATCCGATATACTCATCACTTTATTACTTGTGACGTGTTCACTTGCACAATTTGTGCACTTTTGACACGCAACAAGTTTTTGGCGCCGTTGTCGGGGATTGACAACTAAATTTTATTTTCTTTATTTTCTTGCTTTTATTTATTATTTTTACTTTTATTTTACTTTGGTTTGTTTTTGGTGTATGACCAGGGTCAACCCAACTAACCATTTGTACGAGTTAGATCTAGAGATTGAACGTACACGACAAAGGTTGAGGAGACAAATCCAAAAAGCTATGACAGTCAATCAAGGAGATCAGAACTTACACGTATGACAATGGAGGCCTTCTGCCGCCACCACTGTCGCGACAGCTCACTGTCAGAGATTTCCTAGAAGAAGATTTAAATGGTTTAAATCCTAGATTGGTTACACCAGAAATAGAAGCAACCCACTTTGAACTGAAACCTATCATGTTCAATATGCTTAACACTATTGGACAGTTTGGTGGGTCTATGACAGAAGATGCCAGGCAACATCTTAAGTCATTCATGGAAATCTGTAATTATTTTAAAATCCAAGGAGTCCATGAATATGTCTTGAGATTAAAATTATTCCCCTATTCACTGAGGGATAGGGAAAAAACCTGGTTAAATAACATTCTAGCAGGATCAATAGGATCTTGGAGTGAATTATGTCATAATTTCATTACCCATTTTAATCCTACAAATTTATATGATAGTATTCATAATAAAATTACCTCTTTTCGAAAGGTAGATGATGAACCTATGTATGAGGCATGAGAACGCTATAGGGAGTTACTGCACAAGTGTCCTTTACATGGATTCCCATTGTGGACACAAGTGACCATGTTTTATAGTGCTACCAATTCTCCAACAAGGATGATGTTAGACGCCTCTGCCAATGAAACATTCCTTGATAAAACACCTGAGGAAGCTATAAAGATCTTTTACAAACTCGCAAAGAACGATTTTTAATTCCCTACATCTAGGAGATAAGACGCCAAGCCACAGTAAATGAATTAGAAACATCAAATTCAGTGACAGCACAATTGGCTTCTCTTACTAAGATGGTGCAAAACATACAATTACAGCACAATACCCATAAGGTTAAGGCCATAGATTCTTTCTTCAATTTATGTGATGTCTGACACATACAACCCATCATGGAAGAGACATCTAAACTTTTCATGGAGTAATCCCAAAAATGACTTGAATTCAGCTACTCAACCCCCAGGTTTTCAACAAATGCAATATCTGTCGCTGCCGTAGGTCCAACAACCATTACCGCAGCAGCATATACATCAACAACAGCCTGTAAAGTCACTAGAACGTTCTCTTAAGGCCTTTATGATGAAAAAAGAATCATACATGACAGAGAATATCAACTTCATCAAAAGAACAAATGCATTCATAAATAGAACTGAGATGAGGTTGCAGAACCAAGAGGCAACAATTAAAGCACTGAAAACTCAGGTTGGGCAGTTTGCTTAGAATATAAACACTAGACCACAAGGAGGATTACCTAGCAATACTAAAGTTGCTAAGGTAATGGACCATGAACAATGTAAAGCAATTACTACTAGGAGTGGTCTACAACTTAAGGAGAAGTTAGGAAACTCAACATACAAAGTCCCACCAGTAGAATAAGAAGAATCAGACAAAGAGGACTTGGATGCTGAACCAAAAGATCATGTCGTAGAATTCCCAGCAGAAAGAAATACCCCAACAGAAAACTCAACAGTACCTCGACAATCTACCGAGACAACAAAAGATCCAGTGGTGCCAACAGAAAACTCAGCAGTACTTCGACAATCTACCGAGACAATAAAAGACCCAGTGGTGCCAAGTATAAAATTCCAAACTAATGAGACCCTAAAAGAGATGCGACCACCACCACCTTTTCCACAAAGGTTGAAAAAGCAAAAACAGGACCACCAAGTTAAAAAATTCTTAGATATCTTGAAGCAAGTCCACATCAATTTTCCATTTATGGAAGTAATTGAACAAATGTCAAATTATGCCAAATTCTTAAAAGACATCGTGTCTAAAAGAAAGAGGCTTGGTGAGTTTGAAACAGTGGTTGCTACTGAAGGATGCATGACAATGCTACATAATCGCATGCCTCCCAAATTGAAGGATCCTGAATGCTTTACCATACCTTGTGAGATAGGTAACCACTATGAAGGAAAGACCTTATACGATCTTGAAGCAAACATAAATCTGATGCCTAAATCTGTCTTCCAAAAGCTTAGAATAGGAAGAGCAAAACCTATAACAGTGATGCTCCAACTAGCGGATAGATCATATGTGTAACCTGAAGGAAAAATTGAGGACATATTGGTAAGAGTAGATAAATTTATTTTTCTCGCTGACTTTCTTATCCTTGATTATGAAACAGATGACAATGTACCGATCATCTTTGGGAGACCTTTCCTTGCCACTGGACGCATGCTCATTGATGTGGGAAAAAGAGAGTTGACAATGAGAGTTAATGTCCAGCAAGCCAAACTCAATGCTTTCCATAATTTAAAAAGACATGATGATCCAAAGGAGTGTAAAGTTATCCACAACACAAATGCAAGCAGAAAAATTTCCTGTCTCAGCAACCACTGCCTTGGTAGTAAGCTCATCAGAAAAATTGATGCTTGTTACAGAATACTAGGCAGTAAGATTAAGCCAGAAGTGGAGGAAGCCAATAGGACAGCACATTGTCCAGGCACATTTAGATCCAAATGGTCAGAACCACATGGTGCAATAAAGATCAAATCAAAAAGGGATGGACATGAGTTCAAAGACAATGGCCAATATTTAAAGCATTATTCTAGCCAACAAGAGACAATCACCTTAGGAGATGCACTTGCATGCACTCCACCAGTGACATAATCTCTTTCCTTTATCTTTATTATATTTTTAAGATTAGTTTAGTTTAGAGTTAATTTTTATTATTATATTTGTTTTTTTTATTATTTTTCTTGTTTATGTTTAACTTTTAGGACAATAAGCAAGAATGAAGGTGAAAAAATTCATAGCAGGAGATTCTATGCCGTGGTAGTAAACAGTGTCAGGGCCACAACAGTCCCAATGGGTAGAACAATGTAACGGCTAGTCTGCTAAAATTCCTGCCGCGGCAGTAAAGGCTAACGGTAGTAAAGGCTAACGGCTAGTTTATTCATACGGCTACAAGGCCAAGACCTTTATAAGCACCCTCTCCCTCTTGAACTATTCACTCTTGCATTCTTGATTCTTTAGAATTATTTACTCAATCTCTCTCTTGTTGTATTCTTTGTAATCTCAAACTCTTTTACCTCTTTCAGAAACACTGTAAGATCATTTCCAAGATATTCAACTCTCCACTAGTTATCCATGGCTACTTACAACCGATTCACACCTACCACTATTGAAGACCATTTAAACAGGTTTTTCATTGCTAGATAATTATGGGAAGAACAAGGATTCCAACACTCTGATGAGGAGAATTATGACATCGAGCATTACTTGTTCGACAAGATCAAGTATCAAGAATGACAAATCTTTTACCTATAACCTACCCAGGTCAATGCCACAGTCGTGCGAGAATTCTACGCTCATGGACCGAGCAAGGACTCTCTGTATTTCCACTATCGAGGCAGACCTATCAGACTTGATACCGAGACAATCAATCTGTTCTACGATCTAACCCCTAATTATGATGACCATACTGTATTCATGGAGGACATCACCAATGAAGATTATGAGCTGATAAAAGACGACCTTTGCTACGACAATACTCATTGGGAAACCGGTTCCCATAGAGGATCGGTGGCAAGGCAGAATCTTAGGCCTGAGGCCAAGCTATGGAACACTTTTGTCAAAAGACGCCTCATCCCAACTTCCCACAACAACACGGTCGACCGAAGAAGATTGACGCTCATTCAATCAATCATCAAAAATGAAGCATCAATGTTGGAGAGATAATTTTAAGAGAAATCTACGAGTACGGTAAGAAGGTGTACCAATGCTGCAGGTGTACCAATAGCGGACACAAACGAATTCACCGCCCAAAGGCGTGGGTGAACTAGGGAATTTTACCACAAAATCATGCAAATCACACAAGTAGAGCCAGTATAGGAAAATCCACAACAATACACTACTGACACCACTATCGGGGCCTAATACATGGCAAACATACCAGATGCTGCCCACATCACTGTCGCAGTAGACCCCTACCTGAAGATACTCCAGAGGATGGCAGCTATGGATCTTCGACAGCAAAGGTACATGGAGTACCATAGGGACTTCAACAACATATTACCCCAGATGATGCTCCATAATTTTCCCAGCCAAGGGGTACAGTTTCCAAAACTCCCCACAAATATATTTATCATAGCTGCACCCTACACAGATATGACTCGAGCTCCAGGACCACGACTATTCCACACTATTGGCCCTCAGTAACAATTTCATGCTACTGGACTATCTAGGGCAGCAGACTCTGCCGCGGCATCATCTGCCAATAGAAGACCATCCAAGAGGAGAGTAATCTTCAACACTCCACTAGGATCCCCTATCATCATGGGTAGTCTCTCAGCAGAAATAGATGTCTATGTACATCAAAGTTCAACCACTATCGAGCCAAGCACTCATCAGGCCTGGGAAGATGCAATGAATGAAGGCGGGATAGATATTATGGTCACCGAGGAAGTTGCCAAAGAAGAAGAAGAAGAAGAAATGGACACGATAATGCAAAGGAAACCACCAACAAGAGTTCAGCCGCCCCGACAAGCAAAAACTTAGCCATCACCATCACTATCACCAAAGATGAAACAATCAACAGAAAGGCCAAGAAAATTGATTGTTACCAGCAACTCTTCGGAGTCTTTAATTTTTTTACATATTCTTATTTTTATATATCATTACTTGTTTCATTTTCTTATTTTGTTTCCTACTGTGTGCCACTAATGTAAGTATTGAGGACAATGCTTGGTTCGAGTTTGGGGGTGTGATAAGTGCTCAACTCACTATCACTTTTTACACCTTTTATGGACAATAATCACTAAATCTACACCTACTTGGACCAATGCATGTTCTTAATGTGAGATATTTAGATATTTTATTGTTGTAACTTATAAAGATGATATCTACAGAAAAGGCCAAGTTTTATTGCACTTTTGTGTCTTTGTAGGAAAAACTATTGTCGCGGTAATAAATAGGGTCGAGGCAGGACCTGATGCCGAGGCAACAACTGAAAGAAAAGTAGCGATTTTATAGGCGAGCTGAAGAAAAAAATGAGTTGAACGCTTCTGGACAAACAACATGCGGATCAGAATTGGGAGCAAGTAGAAAGCCCAATTCAAAGGGCACACGAGAAAAACATCCTAGTTGGAATAAACTTGAAAATATTTTATTTATGTACTTGACTTGTGTCCTACTCCAAGTTGTATTCCTACAACTTTGTAATTATATCCTTGAGTAATATTGTTATATAAAAATCAAATTTAATTGTACAACCTTCTGTTTTTGATATGACAAAACCCATATAAATTTTTAAGACTTTTCAACAATGTTTCCCCTTTCATTTAGACTAAAAGATCTAGTTTGGAAAATAATTGCATAAACTACTCCACTAACCATCGACCTATATGGGTGTACCTATTTTGACCATCGAATTATTCAACTTATCAATCAAGTCATTGAACTTATTAAATTGACCTATTTTGACGACCTTTGTTAAAATTCTAACATAGGATGACATGTCAATTAACAAAATTTATAAAATTATGTATTTAGTCCTTATTATTTAGCTATTTTATCAATTTGATCCTAATTTTAATTTAATTAATCAGATAATTAGATATTGACTTGTGTCATCACCCGATTGGATAATTAATTTTAATTTTTAATTTGTTTCATTTCTTATTTAATATATTTATTTTCCTCCAATTCTTTTATAAAATTATAAAATTAATTTAATATAAAAATAATAAAAAATTGTAAAATTATACATTTAGTCCCTAACATTTATCGTTTTGTGTCTTTTTAAGTACTTAAAATTTATTTAATTTGAGTCTTTAAAAAATATTCTTATATCAAAATCAAATTTGATTTTACAACTTTCTTGGTTTGAAATATCACAAAAGAGACTAAATTTTTAGAGTTTTTAAACATTGAAGAATTAGTGTTATTGATTTTTTTAAAATTATTATCAATTTTATAATATATATATTTTTGATTAAAATTATTATTATACCAATTCAACATTATACGTATGTCCAATATTTACAGACGAATGACTCATTTATAATATTTTTTAATTGAATGATATGTTTGTAACGTTAAAAATAATATGATTCATTTGTTACCAAAAATAAAATTAGTTAACTTTTAAATATTTTAATTTTATCTCTAAGCATGATCTTCATTCTAAATTAGCCCTCAAACTTTTTAGTATTTTAATTTTACCCCCAAATTATTATTTGTATTGTATCATATTATTTTGTAATACATAACAATGTTGTTAGGATATTTGTTTTAATATAATAATTTAAAAATATTTTTAGACTAAATTAAAAATATTACAAAATTAATTTTAAGTTAAAACAACTTGTAAAATATGTTGAAATGATTTTAGAATGTTTTTAAATAAAAAACATAATTTTTATATGTTCAAAATATCAAAAACAAGCCTCTAGTTTCACTACTATACCGTACCAGTACACTCCTACCCTGTACTAATACGCGTTTTTAAATCAAGTTTCTAAAATTAAGTCAGAGTACTGATATTGTCTAGCAATATCGATATCCCTAGGCTAGTAGCTATACCGACCTCTTGGATATCAATATCCCTTTGTTTTGCTCTAACAACTCTTTTTAAATTAGGCCAATATTGATACGCTTTACAAGTATCGATATCCCTGTGACAAAAGTGCAGATTAAGTTGAAAATTGATTCTAACAACTTCAAATTATCTCTTACGATCATCAATGACTAGAAACTCATTTAGAAGGATAGAAAGGTCATTCAAGTATCATCAATAATTAATGATCTTTAAGCAAACATATCTATAATTGAAAAAAAGTTTTAAAGCTTAATTTTTAAAATTTTTTATAGACAACACTTGTGAGCCTAATTGTTATTATATGCTCATGTGTATTAGGTTTTGCGTGATTGTCTAAGTGTGCAAAGATCAACCTTCGTGAGGGATTTTAGTTTGTTATTTTATTTTTTTCTTATAAGAGGTTTTTACTTGGCCTTGATCTTGGGACATAGATCAAATGATTGTAACGATTATTCATTGAACCAGCAAAAAAATAAAAGTTTGTAGTGAATTTAAAAATCCTTAGTGAGAAATTACGGTGGTGGATGTATATTTTGTTTTGAAGCCGAATTACTCTAATTATTGTGTTCATTGTCATATCTTTTTGTTTCCACCACAATCACTAAAAAAGCATTTCTCCACCACTTAAAGACCAATTCGGTTAAAGTATCAAACCTAAAAAAATACTTACATCAAAGTTAACAATTTTTATAACAGTTATATTAACATGAGATATGATTACTATATATAAATAATTTACGGGTGAAATTAAAATGTTGAAAAGTTTAAGTAATAATTTAAAATAGTGATCATAATTTGGTAAAAAAATTGAAAAGGCTTGATGCGCAAGCTTGAATTGATTACCGATTACCGTCAAGAGGGTTGTTTATGGTTCTTAGTTGAATTTACTAAAATTGAAAGAATGAGGAAAATGACACAAGGATTTTAGAGTGGTTCGGCCACGCCTACATCCACTACCTTAGCACACCACTAAGGATTTCAACCAATTCACTAATGAACCTTTTTATCGGTTCAAGGGATAAACGTTACAACAATATCTTTTGTACTTGGCTAAGATAGAACCAACTCTAGTTTTTGTCTAAGGCTAAACTAGAACCTCTACTTTTACAAAGGGATTTGTTTGGTAAACTAAGTACCTCACAAAGGTGGGTGTTTACACAATTAAGCTCACAAGAGTGTAAAGAACAAAATAATTGAAACACTCTCTATAAACTATATACAAGAGAAATGAAGAAATAAGACTTAAAATCTAATTTCTCTTGATCATGAAGCTTGGATATGTTCTCTAACCTTCTTCAAGTGTCCGAAGCTTGCTTTTATAGTGTGGAATCATATTCTAGCCGTTTATGATCGTTGGGATGTTTTGGGGCCGTTTGGAACTGATTTCAAGGCTTATTTCTGTTTCTGGTGCAGGCGGTATCAATACCCCTAGAATTGGTATCGAAACACCTTCTTTGAGAAATAGCCGTTGACCTGCATTTATGAACAAACATCGATAGTAGTATCGATATCGCTCCTAGCCGTTGGGGGTATTCATAAAATCTTTTATGATCGTTGGGGGTGTTTAGAAACAAGGTTCGATACCAAACCTCACAGTGATGAAAAGGTATCGATACCAGTATCGATACCAATGTGATTTTGCCTTTGAAATCAAGTCATTGAAGAACATGTATCGAAACACCTGAGTTAAAAAGTTTTCTTTAGCTTCTTTAAATCATTGAAAACATATTTAAAATCTCTCAAAAACATTTTAAATATATTTTCAAGTAGTTTGGACATAAAAACTATTTTTGAAATCTTTTCAAATTAGTTCAAAACTATTTTTCAATTATTATATCAAAACATTAGTTCTACAGAAATTATATGATTCAAAAGTTTAAAAACTAATTTAGAACGAAAATTATAATTTAAGAACGTGCGGTGCAGTTACGTCTTTTCGAATAGTATGCGCCATTTTTACCCAGGTGAGCAAACTTGTAAGCTTGGGAAGCATATTCAACGGGTTCGTGTTTCCCTTCAACTACAATCAGGAAAATAAGTATGTTTTTGTGGGAGATTGGCCGACAATGGGAAGGGGATATCTCACCATGTTTCATTGTTTTCTGATGCTACAAATGACAAAGTATGTCTCCGAAGTACTATAAATGTGTTATCAGTAGTATATGTTACAGCATGAACCTGTTGATATCCAACTACAATAGGAAGCAAATCAAGCAAATAGATTATTTATTGTCTCACTAAAATTATTTTTTTCTCGATTTTTAAAATTATTTCACTAAAATTATTTTTTTAAAGAAATGTAACTTTAAAACTTATAGTATTTCTTTTTTTTCTTTTTTAGTTTTTCATCGAACAAAATTATCCAATTTTAAATCGTAATTGCTAAAAAAATATCCTATTTATTTAGTCACGAAATTATGGGTCAGATCTATCTTGAGACCTAAACAAAAAATTACCAATTAGGTCAATAATATTTAATTTTAGTTATCAAGTCACCCCGGTTATATATTAACGGAATTATTGACGAGATTTAATTTTTAATTAATATAATAATAATTTAGTTTTTTATATTTACACATTCATCAATTTAGTCAAAATTCTAAGTAACAGAATAAACTCTTTAAAAACTCTCTTAAATTTATCGGTCATTATCATTTAACCCCAAAAATTCTCTCAAATAGGCAAATCTAGCTAGTAGATCTTCTTACTCTTTTTGCCGACGACTTTAATCTTCAGATCGTTTATTGATTATCGTTCATTATTTTCCTCTTTTATTTTTCTTTGATGAAACTTCCTCCATTGAATTTTTTATATCTATCTATAATGTTTTAAGATTTTTTATTATTTTTAAATAATCGGCGTTGTAATAAATATATTATTTTTTTAGTTAATTTCATTTAACAAAAATAAAAGTTTAAAAATCATAAAAAATTAAGACTCAAAATAACTTTTTAAAAATAAGTTTGAGAGTCTAAAATATTATATACTACAGCTCTTATTATATACTTTCTCCTTCCATTATGCCTGTCCTTTATTATTATTAAATAAATTTAGTGATGATCATTCTGTTTAATAAAATTTTAAATTATTTTTTAATAAATCCTGTTTCTGGTCGGGTGAAATGTATTCCCCTAGAGTTAATGGTTTCACAAAGCTAAAATATTCTTAGCTTATTTTGGCAATAATATTAGTGGGGGAAGGATTTATTATTATAGTCATTGAATATTTTGAAGAACCAAGTAGTGCACTGAACCCTGGTAGGCATGGCAAAACCTTCAGGGAATGAGAGGGGCAGCCAATGCATGAAGAATGTTGATTCAACTTGGAAGAATTTTAGGGTATATATACTTTTGGTCATCGATTTTTAAATTTGATTGTTATAATTGTTCATATGTTATGATCGTTAGAACGTTTATTACCGTTAAATATTAATGAGAGACTGATCTAGCATAATAAATGAAAGATAAATTATCTAGATAATTTTTAAATTATTACTTCACTTTTATTTTAATCACCAAAATAAAAATATTTTTTTATAATTATATATTTATATTTTTTTATTCTCTTCTATTTCGTTTTTTATATTTTCCTTCATCTAACTCGATCCTTAATTTTTTACTATATTATTCCTTAATTTCCACCATATATTTTTTGTACTAAATAAAATTAATTGGCACAACATATAAATACAATTAATATAAAATGAGAATTGTGACGGGCTTAACTTATTACGATAAAACATAAACCATTTTATTTCAGTGGTTAAGTGAGGCTCGGTGGTTTTTCAACGAACAAAAAGTAGATTTTGTAAAATAAGAAGGAAGTGCTGAGAAATATACTAAAAAAACATATACGGTATAAATTGAAATTTAATTAATTGAAAATTAAGGATTAGATTAGAAAAAAAGGAATATGAAAGATGAAAGAGAATAAAAGAAATAAAAAATTATAAATATGAATGATTAAATATGTAATTATAAAAATTATTTTTATTTTGATAATCAAAACAATTTTTAAGTAATTTTTGAATATATTAAATTTTAATTTATAAAAATATTTAAAGATAAAAAATACTGAAGTAATAATTTAGAGACTATTTAAGTATTTTTTATTGTGTCAAATTAATCTCTCGTTAACATATAACGACAATAAATGTCTCAGTTACTATAAGTTTATAGATAAAAAAGCGTGAGTAACCATAACATTTGAATTTGAAAATCTGTGGCAAAAAATATACAAACACTAAATATAAGTGATCATCCCAATAGTTTACCCTATAAAAATATTTAAACTATAGGACTTTAAGGGTGCAACTAGAGTCATCTAGGGTTGAGCATTCAATTATGTCGAATAAAAAAATTGAGTTTACAAGTTCTATTTTACGATTCAAATTTTATTTAAATTTTCTTTCGTGAGTTAAGTTTATGAAATTCAAGTAAATTCAAATTTTTGAATTTATATTCAAATTTAATTATAATTATTTACAGATTGATTCTAATTTAAAGCCTTTCTCTCTATATCTGATATACATATTTATTTCTTCATAGTGTCACATGTTACGTTAATCGTCTACCTTTTTTTATGCATACATTTATGCCTCTGTTTTAAATTAGAGGGTTTAGGGTTAGGGACTGTGGTTAAGGTTTAGAGAATTAGGAATATGTTGTATTTTTTAGGGTTTAGGGTTTAGAATACAGAAAATAAGAGTTACGGTTTAAAGTTTAACTTTTTAAAAAATTTTAACCGGATGTATAGATGAAAACATGATAGAGAGGGGTAGAGGATTTTTACCCTTCATAAACCGAGTAAAATTCTTTTACCTCTTTATCATGCATCTTTTCATGCATTCTTTGAAAATTTTCTTAAAATTGAATTTTAAACACTAACCCTTATTTTTTATATCCTAAACCCTAAACTCTATACCCTAAAAAATACACCATAACCTTAATTCTCTAAACCCCAAACTCTAAACCTTAAATTTAAAACGAAAACACAAATAAAATCATAAGAAAAAGATAGACGATTTTCACCTTATAAACCCGTACCTCAAACTAATCACTTGAAAATATTCTATATTTAAGTGCAGTAAAACTTCAAAATTATTATTTTTGCAATAATATTGATTTCGATTAAGATAAGACTTGACCAATAAAATATAATGTTTTTAAAATTAAATTAAGAGATTATTATTCATATAAAAATATCAAGATCGAACTAACAAAAATTAAAATAATATAAATATCTTTAATTAATTGTTTGATTAATAAATCTCAATTAAAAAAATAATTATTTCATTGGTATCTTGTTTATTTCGAAAATGGTTGGACAAGTCCAAAAAGTTTAACTCATTCGGCAAACTCATGCCCCATACATTACTAAGGATCCAATATCTAATACAAAGCCCAAAAGTAGCTTTAAGATCCAAAAAAGAATATGTATTAATAGATAGGTTTAATGCAAATTTTACCCTAAAGTTTATATGTTTTCCTAATGTTTTTTTGGTAAAATCTCCCCTATCGTTTCAACTGTTATTCATTTTATCCTATTTTCGTTAGAAATCTGTGTAAGAAAAATTCAGTCAATGATATCGAGATGGAAAATTTTACAACGAGCATTGAACATCGTTGAACATTGTTGAATATTATTAAATTAATTAATAGAGATTAACAATTTCAAGGACTTAACATATAATTAATAATTATTTAAAATAAAATTTTAATTAAATTATTTTTTATAAGAAAAACTACGAAGGTGGGTTATCCAACTATCAAATTTTTTCTTTGTTGGTAATGTAACTAATTTTTTTGTCAAAATTATCACTGATATTTTATTTAGCTATTGTTTTGGTTATTGATTGTTAAATATTTAACGAATATTGTAACGTGATATAGTTTAATAATAATTTTATTCTCTAAATTTATTATATTAGATTAGATTAATCATAATAAAAAATAATTTATCAAATATTTTAAATAAACCCAAATTTCTCTTCTTTATTTTAAGGATTTCATTCATTAACGTATTAAAATAAACAGAGTAATTTTTTTAAAATTAAAAAAATGATATGATATCTGTAACACCATAAAACCGGGTTAGTAAAATGATTCGAATAGATTTTTATATTAAAGTTAAATTTTATGTTATTTGAATTAGAAGAAGGGACTTAATTGAATTAGTTGAGAAATTAAGAGATTGCATGACAAATACTCAAATTTCCTAAACTACCCCATGTAATAAATTAAGTCTAGATATATTATTAAGGACAAATTTGTCCTTTCACGCCCCATTAATAGTCAAGAAAATCAGCCCAAATCCCTCCCTTCTTCCTCATTCACGTTAGATACAAGAAAAATAGAAGAGAGAAAATCCCATTGTGGCTTAAGGAGGCTCGCTCAAATTCTTTGTATGGCTAAGCAATTGGTCTAGGAGATCAAAGCTAATAGTCTCGGTAACCTTCTTCTTCCATAACCCAAACATTGAAAACTTGAGTTCTTGAATTTAAGAAGCTTCTATGATGCTTTTATGTCTAGAGTGAAGATTGTAATTGTTTGGGTTTAGCTTGAAGCATGAGAAAGTGGGTATGAGAACTTTGGATTAGGATTTTAGGAGTACTATGTGTATTAATTGATTTAATGTTAGAATTGCATGAGATTAGGTTGATGAAAATGGGAAATTGTTGATATTAATTTCATATTTGAGATACGGGAAACTCATAAAAATAAGTTAGGGATTAGGAATTAAATGTGTGAATGAGAATTTTCCAAAAAGGCCTAGAAATATAATTTCGAGTAGCCATCTTTGAGAAATTCCCTAGGTCGGATTTGATGGAGTTAGGAGCTGAAATTTTGAATTAGAGTACTTCAATATATCTAGTTTAAGTGAAAATTTACGAAACCTCAATCGGAGTTTTGTAGAAAGAGTTATAAGTGTTACTGTAAGGGCTGTTTGAACAGTCCCAAATCTAGACAGGTCTGATTCAAACGAAATCTGGTATTTATTGGTTGTGAATTAAGATTTGTGGTTGATTTTTCTTTATAGAGGATCTTCTTAGATTTCTAAAGAGGTAAAATGGGCTAAAATCGGATACGTGATCTAGGAGATAAGATCGAATCTTTATAGGGTAGCAAAATTGTCCCTAATGAACAAATGTACATGTTTACATTTGTTAAGTCTAAGATCACTTGAATTAGGTGAACTTGTTATGTCCTAATAAATGGCTATTGTATATGGATTGCTAGATAACCCCAGAGACGAAAATATCGAGAAAGAGGAAAGGCTTGAGCAAATTAGAAGAAGGGGCAAATAGATCACAATCTACAATCCTTGAGTGCTTGGAACCATTTGTGAGTTTGGCAAACCTTAGTTTTCAATAATAACTGATCCAATCTTAGTTTTCTTCTTAGCAATCAGTTTGCTAATGTGTTCCCAGGAAGTCGAATTGCTTCAATAGCTGATCTTTACTCCAAAAAAATTGATCAAATCAACGTCCTGACCAAAGTCAATCTTTAGTTTTGAAATCAATTTGATTTAAGAATAAGTTCAAGTGAAAACTTAAAGAAATAAAAAAACGAAGTTGTTAATGTGCTTTTTCAATCCTCACGTTTGGATCGAGTCATTGCTTAAGCCCTTGGCTAATAAAAATTTAGCCAAGCATAATTATGGGAAGAATTATGCTCGACATAAAAATAAAATAAAGTAAAAACAAGAAAAAACAAGAAAAATAAATAAATAAAATTAGAGATGAAAGAAAACTCTAGAATTTGGAATTAAAGGATGAATCCATTCTAGGCTTACCCAAGGTGGGTATTTATAGCCTTTTATAAACTCTAAAAATTAAAGATAAATCCTAGATAAATCTAAAAATATTTAAATTCAAATTACAAAAGATAATCCTAATTTAAAATTCAAAATACGGCTAATAAGCTACTGGAATGCTGATAAGCTATCACGCGCTTGCTGACGTCATCTTCTAGAAGCTGCTGACCAAATGTTACGTCATATTTTCATGCCCAAATTCGTACCCACAAATCTATACTCGATCCAGAAAATTTAAAAAAAACTTCAGAAATCAGCAATTTAAGTGCATTTCTCAGATTTAAAATCTTGTACAAAAAAACATGAAAAACGACAAGATCAGTAACATATTCATCAAACCAAGGTGTAATTAAACATAAAATATGAACAATTTTAAGCACTTATCATTTAGGAGCAGGATCAAGACATAGTAGTGAGCACATGGAATAGAATCTTAGGTGTACCGAAAGATCAAGAAACATCTAAAAGACGCATTGGAACACGAGAAAGAAGGCTACAAAAGGCGTTAACAAATTTTATCTTATATTAATTAGTTGAGCCTATAAATAAACGTTAGAATTTGTTGTTAGAGGTGTGAAAAAACTCTGGAAATTTCTTATAATCTGATCTATTCTCTCTTTTCTTCTCTACTTCTTTTTGTTTCTCTTATTTTCTTGAAAATTCATAACAAATTGGTACTTTCATTGAATCCACTGAGCTATGGTGAATAATACCGAGGCAATCAAAAAATTGTAGGAAGCTTCTCAATGCCATGAACAATCCTTATTGACACTTCAGTCCATCAAAAAAGAGAACAAGCAAACTCTCTAAGATATTCTCCATCAATTAACTTCCATCGCAGACCAGTTGGGTCAGCAACCACAATCGACAGTGATTCCGGATGCTTCTAGTTGTGATACTCGGGCACTTCGCGGTAAAAGAAATGTTAAAAATGATATCACCGATGGGTTTCCTTTCTCACCCAAACCAGTTTCGGTCGAGCTTCCCTTTTTCATTAGGACTGATCCTGAGGAGTGGATCGCTATGGTGCATGATTTTTTTTATGTCACTGAGGACCACTACCGGGTAACAATGGTTTACTTTCTCATGGACGATATTGCTCGCAAATGGTTTCGATGGATGTAACGTCAGCGACAATTAGCTGGTTGTAATCATCTCATAGAGGCTATTCGGAAGCGATTTTCAGTCACCAAAATCGAATCCTTAGAGGGATAATTGACCAAACTGACTCAAACAACGATAGTGGGCGATTACCAGACTCATTTTGAGGACTTGGTTTTACGGACGACCAATTTACCAAAGTTATTCTTGATATAATGTTTCATCTCGGGTCTTCGATCCGACATAAAAAATGAGGTTTTGGTAGCACAAGTTACTTCAATGGGTGAGGTTATGGCCTTAGCTCATTTTCAAGAGACTCGGTTAAATCTCCATAAATCATTCAAAAATACTGGTTTTGAAACCAAATTACCACCTCTCCTTCCCACTCTATCTCCTTCTGCCTTTGGGCCTCAAGGTATGCCTGGCCGCCCACCTCCTCTTGACACAGTTCCTCCTTCCACAAAACATAATCTCCCTCTTCCAAGGAAACTATCATTCGCTGAAGTTTAGGCTCGTCGCAATAAAGGCTTATGCTTCTACTTTGATGTAAAGTTTGTTCTAGGACACCGCTGTAAAGAAGCTCAATTTTTTACTCGATGATGGTGATGCACTTGAGTCTCTCGATGACTCTATAGACAAGCCCTCTGTTGATGCTCCTAAATCGATTCCTTCCAAGAATTCATTGGTATCACTTAATGCTATGGCAGGCTGTTATACGCCGAATACGCTATGTGTTACCGGGGAAATTCATGGTTGTGCTGTCCGAATTTTGATTGATGAGGGCAGTACACACAATTTTGTTCAATCAAGGGTTGCTAAACATCTAGGTTTTCACGTTACAACCACACCCAATTTTTGAGTTTTAGTGGGCAACGGTGAAAAGCTTCAAATCGAAGGATGTGTCCATAATTTATCTTTACGGGTTCAGAATTCTGAGCTTACTACCAATTTTTATGTTCTTCCTCTCAAAGGAACTAAAATGGTTCTGGGTCACGCTTGGTTAGCAACGTTAGGTCCAGTGACTGTGGATTTTTCTAAATTGACCTTGTAATTCAATCATCGTGACATCCTTCATCATTGGCAAGGCGACATTGATCTAGGTCCTCAGCTCGTTCAAATTCAGAGTTTGCACCGCTTACAGGATACATACTCTATTACAACATTTTATCACTTACAAATGAGGAACCACACAACCTCTTCTGCTCTAGGTGATCACTCCAATATACAACACCTTCACCAAGAATATCAATATGTTTTTACGACTCCTAGTAGTCTTCCACCATCTCGACCAACAAACCATGCTATCCATTTGTTACCGGAGTCCAAACCAGTGAATGTTCATCCTTACTGATATCCCCATTTTCAAAAGAGTGAGATCAAAAGTCAAGTACGCCACATGTTAGATGCTCACTTAATTCAGTAAAGTTCTAGCCCATTCTCTTAGTCAAGAAAAAGGACAGCACTTGGCGCTTCTTCATTGATTATATCGCGCGTTGAATGCCATTACCGTTAAAGATAAGCTTCCAATTCCAATAACTGATGAACTTTTTGATGAATTAGGTGGTTCACAGTTCTTTTCCAAATTAGATCTTTTGTCCGGGTATCACCAGATTCGTGTTCAACCTCAGGATATTCACAAAACGACATTCCAAAACCACGACCTCTATTATGAATTTTGCGTCATGACCTTCGGATTAACGAATGCACCTTCTACATTTCAATCAACAATGAATGACATTTTTCGACCTTTCTCCTCAAGTTTGTTCTTGTATTTTTGGATAATATTTTGGTATATAATCTTGATTGGGATGCTCATTTAAACCATGTGAAGCAAGTTCTTGAGGTGCTGAAGACTCACGGATTTGTTTCTAAGCAAGCTAAATGCACTTTTGGTCAGCAATCTCTCGAGTACTTAGGCCATGTTGTATCCAACAATGGTTTGGCTGTTGACCCTAGCAACGTTCAGGCCATTCAAGCTTGGCTGACACCTACCAATGTCAGCGAGGTTCGCGGTTTTTTGGGTCTCGCCGGATACTATCATAAGTTTATCCAAGGTTTCGCAACATTGTCCTCTCCTTTATCAGATTTGTTGCGCAAAGAAGAACAATTCACTTGGTCTGAAACAGCTCAGAAGGCTTTTGACCAGTTAAAAGAACGATTGTGCTCGACTCCGATACTAGCGTTACATGATTTCTCTAAAGATTTCATGATCGAAATAGGCGCACAAGGAATGAGTATTGGTTTCGTATTGATTTAAGATAAATGACCTCTGGCTTATTATAGTCAAAAGTTAAGCCCGAGAATGCAAGCTGCTTCTACTTACCATCGTGAAATGTATGCTATTACTCAGGCTGTGGGTAAATGGCGATAATATCTCTTGGGATGTTGTTTCACTATTGTTACGGACCAACAATCTCTTCGTGTACTTACCCAACAAATCATCCAAACCCCAAAACAACAGAGGTGGTTATCCAAGTTTATTGGATATGACTTTTATATCCGCTATCGCCCCGGAAAAATGAATATTGTTGTCGATGCTCTCTCACGTAAAATGGGTGCTAGTTTCATGGCTTTTTCTCGTCCGTTGTTTAAAGTTTTAGAAGATATTTGTCTCGCTTTGGAATATGACCAAGAGCTCCGACTTCTTTGTGACAAACTTTCTGCCGGTAATTTTGCTACTTCTGAATACTCCTTGCACGATGTCTTATTGGTATATAAGGGTCGCGTTATGGTGCCTAAGGAAGCTGCTTTTCATGCCTTGTTGTTGCGTGAATTTCATAGTTCAATTATGGGAGGGCATGCTGGTATTTCACGCACCTTTCACCGGTTATCCGCCAAATTTTATTGGAAGGAAATACGCACTGATGTTCGTAATTTTGTTCAACAATGTCAAGTTTGTCAACGGATGAAGGGTGCCTCTCGAGCACCAGTTGGGCTCCTTCAACCTCTTCCGATTCCTAGTCAGGTTTTTGAGGATATTTCTATTGATTTTATTATTGGTCTACCCAAATCGAATGGAAAAGAGGCTATAGTGGTCGTGGTTGATCGTCTTACAAAATACAACCATTTTTTCCCATTGCCTAGACCTTTTGATAGCACATTGGTGGCCAAACTAATGGTTGAAGGCATGATCAAACTCCATGGAATTCCTCAATCAATCGTTAGTGATTACGATCGAATTTTTGTCAGCACCTTATGGATAGAATTGACAAGAATTCAAGGAACGAAATGGTGTATGAGCTCGGCCTATCATCCTAAACGGATGGCCAAAATGAGGCTCTTAATCGATGTCTTAAAATGTATCTTCGTTATTTCACAGGGGATGATCCAAGTAAGTGGGAGCATTATTTACCTTGGGCAGAATACTGGTATAACACATCTTACCAAGCCTCAGCAGGAATGACGCCTTTTCGAGCATTATATGGTCACGATCCTTCTACGATTATATCTTATGTGGAGGCTAGTTCAACACCCAAATCCGTGGCACAAGAACTGCAAGAACGGGACCTTTTACTCAAGGAATTAAAATAGAACTTAGCTCATGTTCAAAATCGAATGAAAATCTAGGCTGATAATCATCGTCGTGAGTTGGAATTAAAAGTGGGTGATTAGGTTTTTTTTTTCCGTTTGTAGCCTTACCGCCAGTTGTCTCTTCGCCTCAAGCAACAACACAAACTCAGTCCTCGTTATTTTGGTCCATATCCAGTACTACAACGTATCGGGCCCGTGGCTTATAAGTTGGATCTTCCAGATGCTTCCCGTATTCACCCGTGTTTCATATCTCTCATTTGAAACTTTTTCGTGGTCAACCCCTTGAACAAGTGACACTTATTCCTCTGTTGTTGGCACCAACACCATCACCATCAATTCCTTCGAACCTTGAGGACAAGGTTCCTTCCCTTGGAGGAGGTGATGTTATGGATATAGATGAGGAGCAGGATCAAGACATAATAGTGAGCACATGGAATACAATCTCAGGTGTACCGAAGGATCAAGAAACATCCAAAAGACGCACTGGAACGCGGGAAAGAAGGCTGCCAAAGTCGTTAACATATTTTGTCTTATATTAATTAGCCTAGCCAATAAACGTTAGAATTGGTTGTTAGAGGTGTGAAAAAACTCTGGAAATTTCTTATAATCTGATCTATTCCCTCTTTTCTTCTCTACTTCCTTCTGTTTTTCTTGTTTTCTTGAAAATTCATAACAATATATTATATGATTAGAGAAAGTTGTTTAAATTAAAATAAAATTATACTATAACATGATAAATAATTATAATTAAATATTTATAGAAACTCGAAAACTCGATTTGGCTCAAATTTCTTAAACTCAAATCGAATCAATTTTTTTTAAATAAAGTCTAAATAGTAAAATATGATTCGTCAACTCGATTAACGCAAAATTTTTTGACTTGACTCAATCGCACCGGCGGATGCACCCTTTAAATAGGGTGGGCACGTGACCGCCCTGAACTTTTTAAAATTCATATATTTATCCTTAATTTTTTAAATTTTTATGAATTGGTCCTTAAGTTTTTATAATATTTAAGCTTTGTGTCCATCCTGATATTTTAAAATTTCGTAAGTGTCCACCCTCAAATGAATTTCTGATCCGCCACTGCTCAATCGAATACTCATCACTAATCTTAATCGCTAAACCTAACCCCAAGCCGAACGACTTTGGTCGAAATATATGAAATTGGAACTCACAACAAGATTTTACTCTATCTCAAGAATTTGTCGTAGTTGTTAGGTTGTTTAAAACTAAATTAAAATATTTAAAATTAACTTAATTAAAAAAATCTTTAACAGTAAACTGAGTCAAATTTATTGAAAATTTATTAATTAAATCGAGCAACGTTGGACTAGTTTATTCAGTTTTCGAATTAATTAAACAAAATTTAAAGTTTTTATTTTTCTTTAATTAGATTGATTTAGATAATTTTTTGAGTTAAATACAATCGGATCTTGAAATCCTGATGAGCAACGTGGTGGTGACGGAAAAATTAATTGAGTTTTGATATCTTAATGTGTATAGTATATAATATATATAGTATTCTTATATATTTAATATTTCTATTAATTAATTTATTTTTAAATTAAATTAATTGATAACTGAATTTTAAAAATTTATTAGTCATTAACGGCAGGGACGAGCTAGGATTCAAAGTTGGGAGGGACAAGAGTCTATTAAACCTTTAAATTTAAAAGTTGGGAGAGACAAAAACCTCTATTTAAATAATATTTAAATTAAAAGGACTAAAAATACAATTATACCAATTTGGGAGGCCCCTCCCACACTATACACAGTTTCGCCCCTGATTAACGGATCAAATTTTTTTTAACCAACTAATTAACTTAACTAATTTTTAATGGATTAAAGGTGAATTTAAAAACCAGGACTTATTAAAAAATAATGGAAAAAATAAATTTAAAGGTACATCTTTAATTATAAGTATTAGAAATAAATTAGATATTCAATAATAATTGTTAAAATATTAAATTTAAGAGTATTTATAATAACAAATATTGAAAAAAAATTATACCCTTGATAACAAGTATTGAAAAATAAATAAATTTTTAATAGTAGGTCTCTACTCTCTAGTAATAAATATAAGAGAATATTAGGTCCCTAATTACAAATATTAAAAAATTGACTCTCTAATAACATGTATTAAGAAAAAAATTAAATTTCTAATAACAAATATTAATAATAATTTCAGAGTATATTCTTGTAATAAATATTAAGAAAAAAGAGTGTTTAAGAATAACTGTTACAAAAATTTGGACCGTAATAACAATATTTAAAATAATTGAACTCTTAATAAAAATATTAAGAGTAAATATTTAAAAATAAATATTAAAAACTAAAATTATAATATTGAGTATTAAAAAAAAAATAACCCCTATGCGAGCGTTTCTCTTGTCCATGCCTAAGGATAACACTGTTGTTGTTTACAGATAATCCCCTTCACATGAAAGATTCAAAGTTAAGATTATGGATAAAATAAATCGAGTTTGAATAAATAAAAATATATTTATAATTATTTGATGATATTTGATTTATGTTCGTTTAAATTTTTAATATTATGTTTATGTTATTTATGTTTGGCTTAACTCAGAAATAGGTGTTTAAACTATACACTTTTTCTAAAATAGGTGTCTAATATTTTTTTTGTTAAAATAAGTGTCTAAACGATATATTTTTTTTCTTCTAAAATATGTATCTAATATTTTTTAGCTGAAATAAGTGCCTAAAATTTCATTCAGTTAGTGTTTTAAGTTAACACCATTAAAAAATTGTTTAACTCATAAATAAGTGTTCAAACTATATATTTTTCTGAAATGTGTACCTAATATTTTTTAGCTAAAATAAGTACCTAAAATTTTATTATTTTAGTGTTTTAAGGTAAAAATATTAAAAAATTTATCACCTAATAATAGATTAACATGTGACTTTTAATTTTTATTTTAAAAATAAAATAAACTAACTTAAATAATATTAGAAATTTTAAAAATCATAAAATATTTAAGTATCACTATTATCATTGATAGCGTTGTCAGGTCCTAAAAAAGATAAGTATTAGAAAATTTTGAGCTCTAACTTTTAATCGTATTATTTTATATGAAAAGTGAAAAGTAAATTTTTTATACATAAATTAATAATAAAAAATAAAAACATTTAATTAAAAGGTAAGATTTCTTCTTATAATTTAATTTCTTACTAATATAAATTATTTTTTTAGAAATACAAAAAGGTAAGACTCATTATATAATTTAATATTTTACTAATATAAAACTTTTTAATAATTTAATTTCTTAACAGTATCACATTAAAACAAAAATTAAATAAAACTTTAAGCATTTATCTCGGCCAACAAAGTTAGGCACTTATCTTAAATAATATATAGTTTGGACACCTATTTATGAATTAATTTTTTAATGATATTGTCTTAAAATACTAATAGAATAAAATTTTAGACATCTATTTCAATAAAAAATTAAGCATATATTTCGAAAAAATACATAATTTAAACATATATTTTTGAGTTAAACCTTTACCTTTTTTATAGTATTTGTGTTTTCAATTCATTAAAGATTATAAATTTTACGTTTAATGTTGATAAACATTTTCTTTTATATATTAAATAAATATGTTCAAATTAGTCGTACATTAATTAATACTTAAAATGCAAAAAGTAAATGTAAGTGGGAAACTAGGTAAATGAACCAATAAGCAAACCGACATACGAACTTTCGATAAACTTATTTGTATATATAAATAAACTAATGAAATATTCATGTTTTTTATTTATTAAATAAATATTATTTAAATTATTTTAATTTTTTAAAAAATTATGATTAATATAAATGAATTTTTTAATAAAGATTTTATGTATATATAAGATATCAAACTTAAAATTCGTTTAAGCCAAATCAAATTATTAATCACTTAAACCAACTCTATAAATAAATATAAACAAATATTATATAAATAATACATACATTTCATTAAATGATATATTCATTGAACGATAAAGATTTTGTACATATATAAATATTAAATTTAAAATTTATTTAAACGATATCAAATAGTTAATCACTTAAACGGACTATATTAATAAATAAACATAAGTAAATATTATATAAATAATTTAAATATATTTCATCAAATCGTATATTCATTAACCAATCTCGTTGGGTTTTGTAAGAAATAATTATTATCATTCATGATGTCTGAATCAGTATAAGAACCCTACACGCACAAAGAGTTCATTGAACGAGGTCTATAGTCATAAATATAGCTCCAGGACTGACGAAATTACATCGGAAACGGTAGTTTTTGTCGGTATTTATTTAACAAAAGACAAGGCAGTGGCATGTGATGTTTACGATACCTACTCACGGCTCACGCACAAAGCCTGCCGGTTGCCGCTCTACTACCAGTCCCAAAACACACTCTTCTAGACTATAAATATATCATCTGATTTTTTCATTTCACCGGAGCCAGTATCAGCATTCAGCAACAATGAACAGACAAGAGAGTGCAGGTGCAGGTGCCACCACCTTGTTGCAGTCGGGTGGGAAAAGTGAAGAGAGTAAGAAGGTCAAGGGAGCTGTGGAAGAAGCCAAGGAAATGGATAATGGAGGGGAAATGGCGGTGTTCACGGTGGAGAATTGGTGTGGGTGGTTAAGCGACGGTGGGGAAACGGATGAGCTGATGTCGTGGGGTAGTTTTTGGTCGCCGTTCTGGGGGGTTGAGTATGTTGACTTGGCTTATGGTGAGTTCTTTAACGATGTTGCTTGGGATAATGACATTTGGAACTTGAAGACCGTCGTGGAGATACCCAAGCCATGACCATGACAGGAAACAAGAAAATAGAGAGAAACTGACAGAGTGGTTTTGTTTTTAACATTTTCAGACAAAAATATCAAAGTTTTTGTGTTTAGTTTTAGATTACTTCTAGTCTGTCGGATCCTACGAACAAATCAGATCGTTTTGTTCGCTGTTATATCTAAATGGAGTACAATTCTCAAGTCTTCTCACCTGTGGGTCTCTTAGGACATCCTATTGGTTCAGTTTCGGCTACTGGTTACAGACCTTTTCCTCCGCATAATTCCAGTTTTCGAGGTTGTTCATAGATGTCGTGGTGGTTATTTCCGATCTAGAACACAATACCAGTCGCCTGTTGCGGTCGTATTTTTAACCTTGATTTATTTAAGACTTAACTCAAAAATAAATGTTTAAATTATACACTTTTTTTAAATAGGTGTTTAATGTTTTTTTACTGAATTAAGTGTTTAAACTATATAATTTTTTTGAAATAAGTGTTTAATTTTTTTGACTAAAATAGGTGTCTAAAGTTTCATTTCGTTAGTATTTTAAAGTAACACCGTTAAAAAAATATTTAACCCATAAACAGATACTTAAACTATAAATTTTTTAGATAAATACGTAATATTTTTTCTTCAATTTGATCATTTAACTCTTGACCGAAAAAATTAATGAGAATGAAAACACTTACCATTAACACATTCTGCAATCGAATCCTCTTGATCTTTCTCAATCAATAACAAGTCGTTGCACATGAATATCAGCAACAAAACATTGAAAAAAAAAACACCTAAACGAATGCGTACTTCTTTAGTGTGTACCATTATTATGCATTTGAAAGGATAGACACCCAAACATTTTCCAGAACTGGTTCATGGGTTACCTCTTGAATTTTCTTTGGAATTTTTTTCTTCAAAATTCAGAATATTACCATCTTTTGATCTAATTTTAGAGTTTATAGATGATTTTTTTCTTCAAAAAAAATCTTTTTTTCATCATTTTCATGATGATCACGGCTTATTTATATACAAATTTAAAATCAATGGTGAATTTTGGTGTAGTTTAAAAGTTTCTATCTTTTCAACACGGGTGATTATTTGGTGGGTTTTGAGTTTGGAAAAGGGTATTATAGATAATCGAATGTGATTTTATTTAAGCTTATTGATGGAGATTAAGAGTTGATTTTAGGGTTTCGGCTTGACAAAAGGACCTCAATCCTCTATTCCTTAAATTGATTTTAGAGCATGCCTTATATTAAATGTAATTTTAAGATCAAGAGTGAACATTTGTAGGGTTTAATTGAATTATTTAGAAATAAGAATTAAGTGATAAGTTGAAGAAAAAAATATTAGGTATTTATCTTAAAAAATTTATAGTTTGAGTACCTATTTATAAGTTAAATAATTTTTTAACGGTATTACGTTAAAATACTAACGGAATGAAACATTAGACACTTATTTCAATAAAAAAAACATTAGGTACTTATTTTAAAAAAATTATATAGTTTAGACACTTATTTCAGAAAAAAACATTAGTCACCTATTTCAAAAAAAATTATAGTTTAGGCACTTATTCCTGAGTTAAGACTTTATTTAATTATAAACTTAAATTTTTTTATTATAATTATTATAGATTGATATTTTTTTATAATAATAATTGTGAACGATGAGATTTTTATTATGCAATAATTGTCGTTATGATAATATCACACTTGAAAAGAGGCAAAATGCATAAATCCCATATAAAAAAGAAAAAGAAGGTCTCAGAATATATAAACAGTGACGTTGCACGTTCTATCAGACATGTCTTTTAGGAAGAATATAATGACCTCTTGACAAATGATATTAAAGCGGCTCTTTGGCTGTTCAATTTCACACCAACGCCTTTAATTGAAGTAATTAGGGTAAACAACTGTGACAAAGAAATATACTGTACAAATGCTTTCGTCACCATACCAACGCGTGGGAGCACATAACCTCGAGAGCAGGCAAGTACCAACGACAAAGCATGCTTTAGAGGAAGGGTAAACCCGAGAAATTATTATATGGTTTGACTGGTTATATTATATACCGTTTTATTTAATGAAATTTATTTATTTAATGATATTTAAAAAATTATAAATTAATATTAAAAAACTAGACATCCACTTTTAAAAAAATATAGTAAATTATTAATAGATGAGATTAAAAATGATATAATTTTCAGATATAATAATTTTTGGATAAATTGAAAAAAAAAAGAAAAAAAGAGAGAAGAAAGAATAGAGCTCGTATGTTTTTTTGCTCTCCAAAATTAACAAAAAAATTTATGTTCATTTTTGGTGCTCTTTTTTATATCAATACTAAAAAAAATAAATTTTAGATTTTATCATTAAACTTTTTAAAAAATATATTATTACTTAAAAATTTTAAACTATAATCGTAAATTTTAAAAATAAATTTTAGTTAAAATTTTTAAACTATAATTTTAAATCTTAAATCGAAACGTAACTAAAATTAAATATTAAATTAAATAAGATTCTATTAAAATTTTTAAAAAATAAAAAAAAAATTTAACTAATATAAATTTTAAATATTTTGACTAAAACAATAACCCGTCCTAATGTATACAGTCTCTAATCCTAACCCTAACCCTAACCCTAACCCTAATTTCGTTTTTTATCAAACGGTGCAGAATTCATTCAAAACAAAGTAGGACTTCAAGCCCAACAACAAAACAAGCTAAGGGCCACAAGAGGCTCGAGCTGAAACCGACATGAAAATAGTCAGTAAAAAATATTCATCGGCAATGAGAGACAACCGTACATTGTAGACCAACTAATGGTCGAGTACTCTCGCCGTGGTATTCAAGGGCAAGAACAATGTGGCGACAAGCAAAGACTTTGTTCCAAAAAGAGGATCATGATGACGGACTATGCGGCTGTAACGTAGTGTAACAGCCGCATCGTAACGTTTTTTAAGGTTACCGTAACACATTTTAAGCACAACGCAGTAAAGGAATCGTATCACGATTTTCACGGTACGAAACCGTTACGTAACCCCGCAATATGTCATATATTGCGCCGCAACGCCGCATCATCACAATTAAATGTCGAAAAATAATCCGAAATATAAACCTATATAAATAAAACACTTTCATGATTCATTTGTAAGTTCATAATTGTATAATCTAACTACAAATAATAATAAAATTAGTAAATCATCTCAAAGTTCTCATTCCTAGCAACTAAATACATATTATCCTATTTAAAGTTCTGAAGGTGGTAAATATACATACAAACAATATTTTAGAAAATTATGAATTTTAAAAAACAAATCACGACCGCATCAGCCGTTACGCGTTACGTAACGTCCGCAGCGTTCACAACCGTGACACCGCGGCCGTAACCGCAACGGAAGTCGCAACCACTATTTAATACTATGTGACGGAGACACCATCGAAGAAGCAATTGCAGAGCAGAAAAAACATCGAAAGAAAACAACAGAAAAGGGAAGAATCGAAAGAGAGAAACACAGGCCGACAACAGGGCACCCCTCCAACCAGAGGACTCCTAAACCAAATATGAAGAATTTATATATATCGATATACAAAAATATGAAGAAATGTTGTCATGTATTAAGAAATATATACATATATCTTGTATAATTAGAGAAATCCATTTAAATTAAAATTAAATTATACTATAACATGACAAATAATTAAAATTAAATTTTTATAATAACTAGAAAACTCGATTCGAATTTCTTAAACTTGACTCGAATAAAAAATTTCAAATAAAGATTGAATGGTAAAATATAAAACGTAAACTCGAATAATTTAAAATTTTTTGACTTGACTCGATTCGATCGAATACTTATCCCTAACCAGAAACATTCCACAAGGGATAGAACTAAGAAGAAGAAATGGTATAATATACACTTAAGAGTAGACAAGAGAATGTCATGCTGAACAGGTAAAGTATGATGTTTCGTTTTGCTAGGCCTAGGATGATTCCTGTTGAATGTTAAGTAACCCTAATAAGCTGTTATTATTTTTCCAACGATTATCTGAGCTGGACTGTTAGACTGTTAGTTAGGCCAACTGGCAAGATAGTTAAGCAAGGTTGTTGGCTGATAACAACCCTTCATTACTGTATATAAGAACTCCTTCAGTCAATTACAAAGCATCACTTTCTTCTATATCGTTACATTCTCTCTACTATTTTCATACCATTCTAATATGGTATCAATCGGCGGGAATGATTTCCGCTGTTAAAACTCTCATGGTTCTTCTTCCTTTAGATTTTGCTCCCTGCTTCAATGGCGCTTCGCAATCACTACAGCAAAACAGACCTTTCACGGTGTTTTTTTAATCATATTGTGGCATTTTTTAGCGCCGTTAAAATATTTTCCGGCACTAAAGAAAATGCACAAAAAGTGTCGCTAAAATCACCGTCGCAATAGTCTGTGGCGTTTTTGGACAAAAAACGCCGCAAAAAACATGATCTATAGCGGCGTTTAAGAATACAAACGCCACAAATATCAGTTCAGTAGGCGTTTTTGTTTATAAACATCGCAAAAAAACATGTTCTATAATGACGTTTTCGTTTACAAACACCGCAAAAAACGTATTCTGTAATGGCGTTTTTGTCTACAAACGAAAAAAAATATGTTATGTAAATGGCATTTTTGTTTGCAAACGCTGCAAATAACATGTTCTGAAGTGGCATTTATCATAACAAACGCCGCTAATAACATCATGTTTCCAAAAAAATAATAATGATTGGAAAAGCATATTATTTATTATATAATAATCTAAAATTCATTACATTGAGCATCAATACTGTAAATCGACTGTAATAATCTCTTTAATAGCTCTCTCCATTGCAATTGAAAGATAATATTCTCTTAACGTACATCTTTTAGTAAGCTAAATCAATAGATAAAGAACTCGAGTTTACCGGCAAATGCATCATATTTACCAATGCGTCAAGGATAAGTAGAAGCACAATTTTAATCTGAATAAAGCTTCTCTTCATCAAACAAAGCCACAAATAATCCCAGAGCATTAACTTCAAACATCGAACCTTTAAAATCCCGGTAAACAGCATGCAATCACCTACAACAGTTTCTCTAGACATTGGTCGTTTTCTCAACTGTCAAAAGAAAACAAATAAAAAATAATTAAAGTTGTAATTCCTAATCTTCAAAGAGAATATATAGCTATAGCAAAGAAATTAAAATTTTCCGGTAGAAGAATGCATGCCAGCATGAAATAGTAAAAAAGAAAATAAAAAACATAAAATTACCTTCTTGAGTTCAACCTTTGGAGGAGGTTCTTTGTAGAAATTTGGCATTGGTGTAGCTTTAAAAATCAAACTCTTCCTTAATTGCTTGATTTCTGCCTCCTGGTTCTCCTGCATAATGCAAAAACCCTAAAAATTAATGAAATGGCGCAGAAGTTGGTAGGATAAGAAAACATGATCATTCAAGTAATAGTTAGAAAGTTATCTTCAAGACTTTTGATTTTGCCTGCAGGTTATTTTTTTCAACTTCCTTAGCATGGATCTTCTCTTCTAGCTTCGAAAGAAACTGTAGGTGAAGTTCATGAAAACTCATTTATAAAATTAATACGACTGTAAAGTAACAGATTGGTGCATATTTCCATCCTCCTTCCGCTTTTCAGCACGTTCCTCCAACCTAAAGGTGAATCCTGACCCACTACTCCTTCTAGTGCTACGAGAAGTGGCACAGCTAAATATCACCACCACCAAAAATTACAGACATGTCAATAGAAGAAGATCAATTAATAAAATGACTAGCATGATAAATGAAAGTTAAAAACAATGACAGTACGAAGTACTGGAATGAGCATCATCATCCTCTTTGCTCAGCGCTGCAACTGTTATTGGTTTTGAATCTGCCAATCTGCAATCGAATTTACCCTGGACAGTTCATACCCAAAACAATTCGTAAACCATTTTAAAACTTACAATATGATTTCCTACTCTGTAATATTCTCGAGAAAGTCATGTAAAATCACTCTAAACTTACAATGTATTGAAAGGATTCTAAAAGGTCATGTTCTCATACTCATGTGTCAAAAATTAATACCATACATAGTACATAAAAAATTGAAAAATCGGATATAAATGCTTAAAAAGATAAAAGCAAGCATGCAAGCAACACTGCAATTACAGTGTGAGCAACTAACTTGGATCAACAGATTTTAAAAAATTATTTATTGTATCTTATATCAATGTCGATTTAAGTTCCTCATATAATTCAAAAATATTTAATTTCATTCCGTCGAAGCTCAAAATTAATACAACCAGATTCTGATCAGAAAGTTGCAACGATTATTAAATCTACATAACCTGCTCAAATCTTCACATTCAGCTATATCTATTTATTTTATCACTTATGTTCAAAGATTGATCTTCTAAAGGGGTTCTTATAAAACAAGAGTAAGCTAAAGGTTTTAAGGAATTCGCATAAAGTTTATGAATTTGCACAGAACCATGATGGAGAAACATACATATTCAGGTGACTGAACCAATACTTTAAGAGTATTTTATAAGTACTGACCCTATTGAAGGTTGCAAGCTTATTAAAAAGGACAAGGTAATTATTTTAAAACTGTACCTTCTTATTTATTTGAAATTGTGAGAATGCTTTAAATGATTATCTTTTGTTGCTTAGTTCTTTCTTCGTTTCCTTTATTCTTTTGTTTGCTGTGTTATTGATCCTTGTTTTATTTTGTACTCTACTTTGTTCAGTACTTTGATCGTCTAGTACAAGAACAAAGCAGTTCTATTAATCAGAATCACTGACCATCCACATTGAACTTGGATGTCCTCATGATCTTAAGATTTACAGAAGTTTCTAGTTTTCTAAAAACCCTACGAATCCGAAACCTTTTAATTATTATAATTATATCATGACTATAAAGAACATAATGCAAACAAATTCAAAGATTAGCCAGTATCATTAACAAATATATTTAAGTTCCAATTTATATAATATCAAATCCACTCTATTCTTTATATACTATTAAAATTAGATATAAGATATGAGGAAGATCATCTAAGGTGTTTTCAAGGTAAATAAAGAACTAAAATTCATAATGCCATGTATACTAATAAGATTTTTTTTTTTCATCTGATGATGTTTTCCCCAATAATAAATACAAGAAATATCTCAACTCACCAAAGAGATGAGAATTTTTCGGAGATGATGTAGATCCGACGGGACTTCTGACAGCATGTTGCGAAGGACCAACGAACAGGGTTTTGTTCGTCATAGCTCGGTGAACATGAAGGCGGTGGCGAAGCTAGCCTTAGATGATAGGAGGTGGCCGGAAACAATGAGAAAAAGGACAAATTATCAACAAAACTTTCGAGCTTTCCTCGACGGTTGAAGTTTCTTTGCGATTAACAATCACCTCACCGGTGGATTTGTAAGGGGACGTCGCTCATGTCAAAGGAGGCGGTGGCTACCAATGGTGGTTGAGATCGGAGGCCAGACAAGAGGGGAAAGTTGGAACCCTAGAAACTGATATAATCTGGAAAAAGAAAATAATGAATCGACCTCCTTTAGGGAGATTTTTTTACTTTATTTATTTGTATTTAACACAAAAACATATATTATTTTACTTTATTTTAAAAAAATAAAACTCAAAGCAAAATCAAATTAAAGATGAGCTTGGCTCATTTAGCTAAAGCTCTTACACACTAAAACAAGGGTCATAGGTTGAAACCCATGATTGGCATTCAGTAATTTTTTTTGGGTGTGTTACATTTGCGGCGATTTTAAGAACAAACGCCACTAGAAACTATGTTTTTAGCGGCGTTTGCTCTAAAGCGCCACCAGAAACTATGTTTTTAGCGACGTTTCTTTTAAAACGTCACTAAAAACCATGTAATTGGCGGCGTTTTAGGAAAACTCCACTAAAAATATAGTTTCTAGTGGCGTTTGGTTTTAAAAACGTCGCTAAAAACATGATTTTAAGGTAAACACCGCTAAGGATATAAATATAGCGACGTTTTAGAAAAACGTCACTAAAAATCGTTTGACTAAAATATGCCACTAAAAGAGTCACAAAAAGTTAGTTTTGATGTAATGGATGGATCGACTCCACCACTACCAGGAACTGATGAGCCTACGAATCCTTTGTCAAAGGTTGGTAAATCTTTTACAAATAAGAGGGTTAATATTGTGTTAGACGAGTCAAATTTCCTTTTGTGGAAGCAACAGATTCTCCTTGCGGCAAGAAGTCACAGGTTGGAGAAGCTTCTTGTGGGATCGCTCAAACCACTGCCAACAATTATACTTGATGAAGGGGGAGTCAAGGTTGAGAATGAGGATTATGAAGTGTTTGTTGCACAAGACATTGCCCTAGAATAGTGGTTACTTTCGACGATCAGTGTACATCTTCTTCCATAATTTGTTGGAGCCGAAACAACTACTAAAATATGTTTCCTGGTGCTTCTGTTCTTTTTCAGTAGGTCAACAACCACGGTGATGAGCCTTCATTATCGGTTGAGGTCCTTGAAAAAGGGAGATCTAGCAATGCGAGCATATATTGCTCAAGTAAAAGAAGTTTGTGATGCATTGGCATCATGTGGAAGCCTCATATCCGATTTGGAGAAGATAGCTATGATTCTCAATGGTTTATCCATTGAATATTAACCTTTTGTGGCAATAATAACTGTCAGTAGAGAGCCATATACAATAGATGTTGCGACGCAGCTTAGTAGCTTCAATCATTATACTAATTTCTCTCTGAATCTTAGTATTGCTCAGGTACATGATAATGGCAATCACAGGCCCTATCGTCCACCCAACACACAACGAGGTTGGGGTCGGGCTAATCGACCACGATTGCAATGTCAGCTATGTGGCAAGCTTGGCCACTTGGTCGATCATTGTTGGAACAGGTATGATGAGAATTTTCCAGGTGTTAATGTTCAATCTATTGATCAGCAGCAGCCCAAAGAAGAAGCTGTCACTGTAAATCTGTGTGCCTTGGATGGTGGAAATGCAAATCGAAGCTATCGAAGTTCTGTGACCAACACTCTTGCACAAGGAATACAAGCCTACACTGTGAATGCCCCTAGCAAACAATGGTTTGTCGATTCTAGTGCTACCCACCATGTTACCCCAGACAACAATCTCATGACTGACACCATTGACTATTCAGGCCCTGGTAAGCTTCTTATGGGCAATGGTATGACTCTTAATATTATTAGCAGTGGTCAGTCTAGCTTGCTATCCAAAGATCGTGTGTTGTTATTGAATAATTTATTACATGTACCTAACGTGACAAAGAACCTTGTCTCGGTGTCTAAGCATGCTAGAGACAACAAAGTGTTCCTAGAATTTCATGCTCATTCCTTTCTAGTTCGTGATGAAGTCAATGGTTCGGTGCTACTTAAAGGAGTCGAAGATGGTGGTCTCTACAACTTTGATGCCTTACCTGCAGAAGCTCGACAACATAAAGAGGTTTCAACCGAAATGCATTTGGTTCATAGTTCATTAGGAGTTTATGACATGTGGCATTGTAGACTTGGTCATCCCTCACATGACATATTGTTTCAAGTTGGCAAAAATTGTAATATTCAGGCTGATGCCTTTAGAAATAAAAATGCCACTATTAGCATGGCTTCTCAAATGGGAAAAAACCACAAGTTGCCTTTTTATCCCTCCAACACAGTGTATACAAAGCCCTTTAAACTAGGGGTGAGCAAAACTCAACTCGATTTGAAAAAAATGAATAGATCGACTCGACTCGAGGTGAAAATATTCGACTCATTTTGACTCGACTCAAAATTTCATAGACTCGACTCAAAAAAATTTCAAATAAAGTTCAAGTTGTAAAATAGAAATTCGAATAACTCGAATAACTCAAAATTTTTAGTAATTAAAATATTAATTTTTAAGTTTGAGACGAATCTTCCAATTATTTATGATATATAAATTAATATATAAAAATATAAAGAAATATTGCTACATATAAAAAATATATATGCATATCTTATATAATTAGAAAAAGTCGTTTAAAATGAAATCAAATCATGCTATAACAAGATAAATAATTATAATTAAATATTTATAAAAACTCAAAAACTCGACTCAATTTAACTCGATTCGAATTTCTTAAACTCGACTCGAACCGAAAAAATTTCAAATAAAGTTTGAGTTATAAAATATGACTCGTCAATTCGAATAACTCAAATTTTTTTACTCAACTCGACTCGACTCGACCGAATATTCACCCTTACTTTAAACTTGTGTTCATAGACCTATAGGGACCAGCTCATGTCTCTTCAAAAGGGTATACCTATTATGTGTCATTTGTTGATTCTTTTACAAGGCATACCTGGATATATCTTCTCAAGCATAAGTCTCAAGCTACTGTAGCTTTTCAGTCTTTCCAGAAGCTCATACACACAGTTTGGTGCAACTATCAGTGAAGTACAAGGTGATTGGGGAGGGGAGTACCGAACTCTAGCAACCTTTCTTCTTCAAGAAGGAATTATACATCGGATTACTTGTCCACACACCTCTCAGAAAAATAGTGTCGTAGAACGAAAGCACAGACACTTGATCGAAATGGCTCTCACATTGATGGCTCAGGCATTCGTTCCTATACACTATTGGTGCAGTAACCATAACTGTGTATTTGATAAACCGACTACCAACCAAAGTTCTAGAAGGAATATCACCCTATAAGAAGTTGTTTGAGAGGCAACCCGATTATAGTTTCATGAGAATCTTTGCCTGTCGTAGTTATCCACACCTGAGGCCATTCAATTCACACAAGCTTCAGTTTAGATTATTGCCTTCTACCTTCTTGGGTTAATATCCTTCACATAGAGGATATCAGTGCTTAGCATATGATGGCAAGATCTATATCTCTCGTAATGTAGTGTTTGACGAGACTATTTTTCCTTTTGCAGGGAAACAAAAATCTCAGCCTGAAGCCAATAAACAATGTGTTTCTGGTATAATTCCAGTCATCTCTAGATACAAGGCTACTGAGCATAAGGAGAATGTGGCTGAGCAGCCACCAGTGGATGCATCACACGTGTCAGATAATATAGCAAAAAGTCAAAATAGAAGTAATCTGAATCAGCATGAGAGGGGGGGATCCTTGTTTTTCAACACCTACTCATCCCACGAGTACCACACTAGTGGACATGCCCAACATAGCAACCCCTAGAGAACCTGCATCTGTGCCACGAGAAGCTACACCTGCATAAACTAGTGTACGAGACACCGAATATGAGGTAACTGACTTACCTGAGCCTATGCCTCAAGAAGGTGAAATTAACTTACCTGAGTCTCGATCTCAAGAAGCTGAACTTGAGCCTCGAGACGTTGAACCTGAGCCTTATGAGTTCCAATCACAACAAGCAGCAGATAAGCATGGAGTACCAGTGGCTGATTCACATGTTCCAAGTTGGGAATATATAAACCAAAACTCTATTATGCTTGCACTACCTCAAAAGATGGTATACCACAATTAGTCTATGAAGCATTCGAATGTCATAAATGAAAGGAAGTTGTTGTAAATGAATATGAAGCATTGTTAAAAAATGGCATGTGGACTCTTATTGAATTATCAAAAGGAAGGAATACAATGGGATACAAGTGAATATTTAAAATTAAAAGGAATGCTGATGATAGTGTGTCAAGGTACAAGGCTAGGCTTGTAGCTAAGGGATTCTCACAAATTCCAGGTAGAGACTTTGTTGATACATTTATCCTGGTGGTCAAAGCAACAACAGCGAATGTGATACTAGCATTAGCAGTTCAATATGGATGGATCTTGAGACAAATCGATGTCAATAACGCGTTTTTAAATGACGACCTCGAGGAAGATGTGTTCATGTATTAATCAAATGGTTTTGAGAAAAAATCACCTGATGGGAAGAAGTTAGTGTGCAAATTACAAAAAACACTCTATTGTTTGAGGCAAGCCCCAAGTAACTAGTATGCCAAGCTTAAAGATTACATGATAGAGATAGGTTTTCAAAACTCGAGAGCTGCTTCATCGTTGTTTGTCAAAGAAATTGATAACGATTATGTTTACGTGCTTGTTTATGTCGACGACATCATATTCACAAGAGGTTCAGAAGCAGTTGTTCATGATGTAATTTGCAAACTAAACAAAAAATTCAGCTTAAAAGATATGGGTGAGCTAAGCTATTTTCTTGGCATAGAGGTTAGAAGAACCTAAGGTACTATTTTTTTTTCTCAAACAAAGTACATACTTGAACTTCTAAGTAAAGCAAAGATGGATAAGGCTAAGTCTACCACAACACCAATGTTGCCTGCCACTAAGTTGAGAAAAGATGTTGGGAGATTGGTATAGGATGCACAAGGGTATCGAAGCATAGTAGGGGCATTGTTGTATCTGTGTCACATCAGACCAGATATCATCTATAGTGTGCACAAGGCAACACAGTTTATGCATGCTCCATGTGAAGGACATGTAGATGCAATCAAGAGGATTTTGTGACATCTTAGTGGGACACTTCACCATGGACTCATGTTTCGAGCAACTGATCAGAAGCTTAATTTGATTGCCTTTGCTGATGCTGATTGGGGCAACAACCTTGATGATAGAAGGTCTACTTCAGGTGGATGTGTATATCTAGGTGATAGCCTAGTTACCTAGAATTCGAAAAAATAAAAGAGTGTATCTCGGTCTACTATAGAGGCCGAGTACAAGAGCATTGTAGATACAGTGGCAAAAGTTGTATGGGTAAAGGCCTTGCTGGAAGATCTAGGTGTAATGTTGAAAGATTCACCTATAATATGGAGTGATAGTACGAGTGTTGTATCGATGAGTATGAACCTTGTGTATTACGCGAAATCGAAGCATATCGATTTGGATGTTCACTTTGTCCGAGAAAAAAATGTCTGAGAAAATGATTCAGGTTAATTTTGTTCTTGCCTTTCACCAAGTAGTAGATGGATTGGCGAAAGCCTTGTCTAGTACCTACTTTGCTGAGTTTCAACAATGTATCAATGTGGTGACATTTGATAGTGTGTGTAAAAAAGAACAAAAGGTGTAAAGAGTAGGGTAAATGTTGAATGTTAAGTAACCCTAATAAGCTGTTATTATTTCTCCAACGATTATCTGAGCTGGACTGTTAGTTAGGCCAGCTGGTAAGGTAGTTAAGCGAGGTTGTTGGCTGATAACAACCCTTCATTGCTGTATATAAGAACCCCTTCATTCAATAACAAAGCATCCCTTTCTTCTATATCGTTACATTCTTTTTACTGTTTTCATGCCATTCCAACAATTCTCTCCAATTTGGATGAACGATAAGAATTAACGATTATTTACAATGAAGTCGACAACTTTCGAGTTTAACTTTATTGGTTCTGTGCCAAAAGCAGTGATTTATTTTTGGGTTTACCTATGAGAAATGGATATTTTTAGAGAATATTTCTCTGGAAAAGCTTTTAGAGAATATTTTATTTCAATGGGTATGGATATTATTTTGGTTAGAGTAAGAAAATTTTGATTTGACTCGAAATTTTAGAGAGTATTCTTTTAGATAAATAGTATAATATATAAATGAAAATAGTAATTTAAATCTTTTATTATATTACATGTTAAATTGCTAAAATAGAATTAATTGATTTTTTAAATTTGATTATCAGAATTATTTATAAATCTTGTAATATTGTATTGTTTTAAGGTGTTTTTAATTTGTCTAGATCTATTAAAAAATATATATAATTATAAAGTCATTTCAATAAAATTTAATGAGTATATATTTATGATTGAAAGCGAGGGAATAGTTGTTGTTTTTCCCACAATTAATTTAGAAAAGCTAAGTATATATTTAAACCTCGATTCTTTAATTTTCTGTACAACTTTTGACTTTTTTAATTTTAATTAGATATTTTTATGCATTATTGATTATATTATAAATACGAATTATTTAATAAAAATAAAAGATCAACTTTATCGATAAATGATAAATATATAATATATTTTGGTTTTAAATCAAGTGTATCACTATAATTAAGAAATAAATAGTTAATCATAAAATATATTTTTATACATATTCAAGATTAAAGTCCCGATCCCGTTGACAAGAAATGAAATGAACAATTATCATATTACATTTCATGGTTGTTTTTTATATCATATATTAAGAAGAATGATTTGAAGCGCCATTGATAAAAAATAAAATATTTGTTGAACACCCCACAATCAAAACATTCAAATAACGAAAGAGAATGCTCAAATAGAAGAAGAAAGACTTTATTTTCTTTTTCTTCGGTGTGTTACAAATGGTAAAAATGTGCCTTTATCTAGGCAACAAAATAAAACATAATAAATGTTAAACTTAATTAATATTTATTAACTACAAATAAAGACATTAATTAAACCAAAAACATAAAATAAGTTAAATTTAATTAACCATTAATTAAGTATTAACGTTGGTGTTGATTTTTAACACTCCCCCTCAATACCAACATTCATTTTGCTTTTCATGTTGAGCTGACGATTGAAGCTTTCGAGTTTGTTACCACTCAAATCTTTTGTGAACATGTCTACCACTTGATCTTCTGTCTTCACATGTTCAAGCTCGATTTCTTCTTACAATACTTTTTCTCTAAGAAAATGATAATGCACCTCCACATGTTTAGTTCTTGCATGAAAAACTGGATTCTCAGCTAAACGTATGGCTGACAAGTTATCACAATATAAGGTAACTGGAAATTCCACTTGTTGATGCAAGTCCTTCAACAATTGCAAAAGCCAAGTGCTCTCTTGAGCTGTCATTGCCGCTTCACGATACTCTACTTCAGTGGTTGATAAAGAAACAATAGGTTGTCTTTTGCTACACCAGGAAATTGCTCCATATCCAAGTAAAAATACATACCCTGTAGTTGAACATCGAGTATCATGGTCACCCGCATAGTCAGCATCACAATAGCCAACTAGCTTGCAATCTCCATCTTTTTTGTACACAATACCATGACCAATGGTACACAATACCATGACCAATGGGATTTTGCATGTATCGACTCACAACGCCAAATGCAAAAGAAATAAATGGTTTTGTTAAAGTTAAGTAGATAAGACTACCAACTAGTTTTCGATACATCGTATCATCTTCTAAACCTTTTCCTTCATTAGCACAAATTTTGACATTTGGTTTCATCGGTGTAGAAATTGGCTTGCAATTGAGCATTTTAAACTTTTTCAATAGATCACAGGAATATTTTCTTTGATGGAGAAAAATTCCTTCGTCAGTGTGATCAATCTCTAGACCAAGAAAATGTCTGAGTTGACCCAATTCTTTCATTTGGAAGTGAACTGATAAATTCTTTTTGGTTTGAAGAATTCCATCCTCAAAATCATCAGTGATGATTAAATCATCCACGTATACTAGCACAATAGCTAGTTTTCCTTCAGTTGCTTTCAGGAATAGACTAGAATCTGAAGGAGCCACAAAATAGCCACTATGAGTTAGAAACTTAGCAATCTTTTTATACCTAGCCCTAGGTGCTTGCTTCAACCCGTACAACGTCTTTCGTATTACATACATACTCAGGATGATCTTGAATTTGAAAACCATTCGGTTAATCCATGTAAATCTCGCAATCTAGCTCTCTATGCAAAAATGCATTCTTCACATCTATTTGCCATAAGTTCTAATCCTTGTTGGCTGCCAGTGCTAATAGGACTCGAACATTTGTAAGTTTCGCCACTGGACTAAATGTTTCATCATAATCTAGCCTATATTGTTGAGAGAATCCTTGAGCTACCAGTCGAGCCTTGCACCTCTCAATCAACCCATCTGTGCGATGTTTTATCTTATAGATCCATTTACAAGAAATAGGCTTTACATCTCTTGGTTTTGGTATAAGCTCCCGAGTCTGATTCTGGTCAAGTGCATCGATCTCATTTCTCGTTGCTTCAATCCATTCTGCTTTTTGAGAAGCTTCTTCAAAGGTTTTTGGCTATTTTGCATCGTCTTTTTCTACTACAACAAAATTAGTATATTTAGGATTTGGACTTCTGATCCTTGTTGAACTTTTAAGTGGTGTTGGTTCTTCTCTTTCATTAGACTCAACATCTTCAACCAGTTGCTGATGAACACCAGATTGCCATAGATTCTGAGTTGCGTCTTCTTCATCAACATCATCGACAAGTTCAGTTTCATCTAAACTCAACTAAACTTCAAAAGATTGTAATTCTCTCCTGAGAGTATCTGAGTCTGGAAGTAACTCTTTATCGGAGGACCAACATGAAGATGTTTCATCAAACACCACATTATGAGACACGTAACACTTTTGAGTTGTAGGATCATAACATTTCCACCCCTTTTCTCTGATTGTCGTGACCTACAAAAATACACCTAACAGTTTTATTGTCCATTTTGCTACGTAAATGATTAGGCACAAATACATAACAAACACTTCAAAAAACTCGAAAATAGCTAACTGTTGATTTCATTTTCCATAATTTTTCAAAAGGAGAAAGAAAATGTAACCTTTATTGAGGAAGTTTGTTGATCACGTAAGCTGCAATTTTCATTGTCTCTGTCAAAAAATGACCTGGAACATTTCTTGCATGAAGCATACTTCGACATATTTCTGCCAAATGTCTATTCTTCCTTTCAGCAACACCATTCTGTTGTGGAGTGTTAGCACATGTGAATTGAAGGCATATTCGGTACTCTTGAAGAAATTTTGTAAACTCATCTGAAGTGTATTATCCCCCATTATCTGTACATAGCCAACAAATACTTTTGCCAACTTCTGATTCCATAATCCCCTTAAATTCTTTGAACTTTGAAAGAGTCTCAGATTTTTCCTTTGTAAAATAGATCCACACATATCTGAAAAAAATCATCAATGGAAGTCACCATATACTTCATCCCACCAATAGAAGTTTGTTTAACAGGTCCAAACACATCAGAGTGGATTAACTTTAATGGTTCATTTTCTTTATACTTTGACTCCTCATATGGTAGTTGATGTGCTTTTCCATATTGACAACCTGCACATATAGTGTTTGTTCTCACCTCTAGTTTTGGAAGTCCATTCAACATTGACTTTTTCATCATCACGTCTAGCTTGGAATAACTGACATGACTTAACTGCATGTGCCACAAGTTCGCTGTCTCATTTCTTTTTGTTTTATCAACATATGCAGTTTCCATAGACATCACATAGATAGACTCTAATCTTCGCCCTTTCATTATCGGCTCCTCTTTGATATCCAGATTATTGTATACCTTCACATCTTGTGGACCAAATAGAACAACATGACTCGAAGATGTTAATTGCGCTACTAAAAGAAGATTTTTCTTCATCCTTGGCACATGATAAACATTCTGAAGTGCCATTTTAGTGTTGTTATTTTGAGGAGAGACCATCGTGTTACCATCATGAGTTGTTGATAATTTAGAGTTATTTGTTGTGACCACCACACGACTTCCTTCGTATTTAGATAAGTAATGCAATTTTTCTTTATCACCTGTCATATGATTCGATCAACCAGAGTCAATTATCTAGTCATTCTCATAACAATTTTGTCTAACATAGTCGCCGTAAAAGCTAGCTCTTCCTCTTCTACTGCAAATAATGCTTCTACGTCCCATTCTTCTTCATTATTGGAAGTAACAACATTACTCTCCACAGATTTTTTCTTTGACCAACAAGATTTGGCCATATGACCATTCTTTCCACAATTATAATATTTTCCATCAAATCTTTTATTGTTGTCGTAATTTTTAAAACCTCTTATTTCACGAGAGATTTCTTCTCCTTGATTTCTATTGAACCCACCATTGTCACGCTTCTTGAAGTTTCGCTTTCCTTTACTGACATAGAGTGCCTCTTCTTCATTTTTCAATAAGACACCTCCCATTTGTTTAGCTAATGCTTCTTGACTAGCTAACAAATTTTCAAATTCTACAAGTGACTACTGAGTTTGCCATCCTTGTACAGTGGTAACAAAACTCCTAAACTCCGGCTTTAGACCATGAACAATAATTCGTTTCATCTTGGTACCACCAATAGGAGCTACAGGATCCAACTCAGAAATCTCCTTACTTTATAGACAATAACTCGCTCTCTAGAAGTTGGAGCTTCGTATCGTTCTTCTTAGAAAACAACTTGGCAAATATTTCCCAAGCTTCATTTGAGGTTTTGACATCTTGAATATGATCCAACATATCTTTTTCCACCGTTGTCTTCAAGGCATACATTACCTTGCCTACTTTTATCTTTCATTTTCTTAGCACGCAATTTGCATTCTCTACTTCTGATTGCTCCTTTTCACTACTATTGACAATCTCCCATAGGTCTTGTCCTTGCATATATGACATCATGCAAGTTGACCATGTATTATAATTATCGTTGTTAAGTTTCCTCATTCAGCCGACAGCATGTAGGTCCGTCATTGTGCCGACAAGTGATTTTTACCAAAATAAAAATACACCAATTAAAGTATGTATAACGTACACCAGGTAAACTCCCAGGAAAGAGAGGTGGATCACTCAGATCACTCAAATACTATGTCTTTCCTAGTAAGAACTTTTCTAGACATGCACTAACACTATGCCGCACTTATTTTGCATTAATCAAGTAACCGAAATAACCTTCAACGAGGCTCTGATACCAATTGTTGAACACCCCACAATCAAAACATTCAGATAACGAAAGAGAATGCTCAAATAAAAGAAGGAAGACTTTATTTTCTTTTTCTTCGGTGTGTTACAAATGGTAAACATGTGCCTTTATATAGGCAACAAAATGAAACATAATAAATGTTAAACTTAATTAACATTTATTAACTATAAATAAAGCCATTAATTAAACCAAAAACAAAAAATAAGTTAAATTTAAATAACCATTAATTAAGTATTAATGTTGATGTTGATTTTTAACAATATTTTATGAATCATATATTTTTAAAGTTTATGATTAAAGTTTAAAATTAAGATTTTAAAGTTTATGATTATTTTTAAGATTTTAAGTTTAAGGTTCTGTAACACCTATAAAAAATTATGAGATTTGCGAGTTCAAACCTGTGACCCTGGTTATCAAGGCTAATGACTTGTCATTAAGCTAAAAATGTTATTTGGGTTAAACTTAGATTTTATTTAAATTAGTAATCAAGGCTAATGTACGTTAAGGATACGATAAATATAATATATATAATTTTTTAAATTTATTATATAATAGGGATAAGTTATAATCCTATTAAACAATAATTATAATCATAGTAATTTAAATTCACTTATAATAATTTTTAAATTATTTTCTAATACTTAGATTAAAATATTATTAAAATTAAATAGTTAAATTAAATGAGAATTTAAATTATTTTTAAGTCATATTTTACAATTCAAACCTTATATATATTTTTTAAGTCGAGTCGAGTTTATAAAATTTCAATCGAGATTTCAAATTTTTGAAGAAATTTAATTATATATACCTAGGGTAAAACGGTGCACATATTAATTCTAATTTTAATAGCTTTCTATATGCATCTATGAGGTACATATATACATATATTTTTCATATTTTAATATGTGATATACATAATATAGCATGCAAACTTGACATGCTTAACTCAAATATAAAAATTAATAAACTAATTACTTAAAATTTCGAGTTATTCGAATTTTTATTCCATAACTCAAATTTTAATTTTTAAGCTTTAACTGATTTTAAGTTTTAATTTAATTTGATTCAAAGAAGATAAATATTTTATTTTTAAGTAAATTTATTTGGGTATAACCTCGGAATATCCTAATAAACATTGATCGTATTCGATAAAGTGAGACATCCCCCAATTATCCCTGCACCGTCCCCGCACCGTTCCTATTCTGAGGACGAGGGACGAATTTAAGGAGGCGTCCCGTGCTTCATAGGCCAACCCAATCATCGTGAATTTAAAGATAAAGGTCTGATGAACTTAAGGTTAAACCATTATCGCGTCGTTGTCATCACTGCCTTCCCAATCTCAGTCTGAGCAAAACTCATCCCCTGAATCTTCGAATGATCGCTGAGAAAGCTTCGTAGAAGCAAGGTTATATTTAATCATCTTTTGTTCAGTTTGGTAAGTTCAATGGAGTTTTCGTTTAAATTTCAGTCATATTGTTAGGGTTTGATTGGATTTTGGAAAACATGTATTTTGGGCCTTTTTCCATCTGTTCTGGGTCTCACGTGGGATACACGCCCCGTCCAAGGGGATTTTTGATCGCCTTGGATGATAGCCATGTTGAACTGGTCTTTCCCTTCAATCGAACCGAGCTGAACCATCATGATGAATAGCTCTTGGCAAACCTGACCAGGTTTAAATAAACTGAAAATAGTCTGACCTGTTAAGGTTCAAACCAGGGGTGATTCTGGGGTGTAATCGTTAAAATAAGGTTAATTTAGGGTTGATCTAATCAACAGGTAGCCGGTTTGTAAATAGTTTATTACGAAATTTGTACATAAATAATTACAATAATTGTAATGAAAAAGTATATACATAAAATATTACAATATAAAGTTTATGTACATACCTATTTTACTACAAAAAAACTTATTTATTACAAAAACGATAAGAATTTTAGTAGGTACATAAATTATTAAATGTTATACATAGTTTATTATCAAAATCGTAATAAAAACGGTAGGTACCGTATTTATTACAAGATCTCACCAAACCCAAAAGGCCTCGTCTTATTATAATCATTTAGGTACATACCTATTTTACTACAAGAAAATCTAATTTATCACAAAAATGTGAGAATTTTAGTAGATACATAAATTACAACTTGTACTAGTTTATTACCCAAATTGTAATAAAAACAGTATGTACTGTATTTATTACAAGATCTCACCCAAACCCCAAAGAGCTCATCTTAGGGTAAGCATTCAAGTACATACATACTTTACTACAAGAAAACCTACTTTATTACAAAAAGGGTGAGAATTTTAGTAGGTACATAAATTACTACAAGTTGTACATAGTTTATTACACAAATCGTAATAAAAACTATAGGTATCGTATTTATTATAAGATCTCACCCAAACCCAAAAGAGCTCCTAGAGTAAGCATTTAAGTACATATATATTTTACTACAAGAAAACATAATTTATTACAAAAACTATAAGAATTTTTGTAGGTATTTAAATTACTACAAGTTGTTCATAGTTTATTACACAAAACGTAATAAAAACGGTAGATAATGAAACTATTACCCAATTTTACCTTTAAAATTTATCGGTTAATCGAGTGATATTTGAATCCATTTTTTAATCGAACGGTTTATATTTGTTTCAGTGAGTCGAACGGTTCTTAAACATTGGTTTTATTTTAGCCGCACGTTAAGAGGCCCCTTTTTTAGAAATTGCCTTCAAACCAGACCCATCTAGTTTGTATTTGACCCGACTTATCTGACCCAAACCTAACCACCCTGATTTGACTCATTTGAATATGTCAATTCTTTCAAGTCAACTCAATTAACTCTAATTCATTAACTTTGACTCATTGATCGTTCATCTATGACATAAGCATTGAGTATTGATGCTAGTGTTAACTTAGACCAAAAGGACAAATATTTTGAAAATCTCTATTAAATATTCTTAACGTATTGAGTTCATTTTTAAAGCTTGTTTTGTTAAATTCTAACCCAAGTCTTTGAATATGACCTTGAACCGAACATGTATATGTATCAAGTTAAATTGTTTTAAGAGTATTTATTATTGAATAAATGATTGATATTTTTTGTTTAAAGTCGATCTAGCCAAAACTAGGCTAAAGGCATTACATTAGGTTTTCCGAAGAAAACTAAAACTACTAACTTAAATCAGTATCACTTTTTCTTTTAATCCTATCTAAATGTGTAGTGAACTCTAGTTGAGTTCTCAAAACAATGAAACAACATTGTACATACAAAACCAACTGCGCAAGTAATTAAGATAATTAGGATCTCATGGACTTAAACCTAAAACTTGTAAATTGATGTTCAATTAGGATCTCATGGACTTAAACCTAAAACTTGTAAATTGATGTTCAATTATCAAATTAAAGTTACCATTATTCAATTAGGTTTCATACTAGTAGGTAAAATTCATCACAAACAGAGCTCAGTAACACCATTAATTAAGTATACAAGTAAACAAGTACCAAAATTCATAATTTCAAACTTTAATAGATAACCCAAAAGAATAATGACCCACGTATCGGTATCAAATGCTCTCGACCGGTACGATACTAGAATAACCATCATACTGATACGACTTTTGTAGTACCCCATTTCTAGTCATATTTTAAAACCTTAAATTTTAGTGAAATTACCAAACTGAAACCTAATGAATGCACAATAGTCTTACGATTTCTATATTAAAATATAATTAAGTGGTAAAACTGGACATTTCTGTATTAATTCTAAAATTCAGTATCAATGTATGTATTTATTGATGTTATGAAACATTTGGTAGGAAAAGGTGTTGCTATCATTTTTTTTCTTTAACATGTAATATGTCACCTAGGCATCATCCGCCATAGCAGAAGAAGACTGTAGTAGTCCCAAGACTATCAGATATCACTGAGAGATGATGAGTTGGTGAATAAACAAATCAAATCAGACCTAAGCAAGACACAACACTGTACCCGTCGAGGTGGAATTATTGCCACCATGGCAGTACATGGATGATCACATATGGAATGCGACGTGACGAGCACGAAGAGATAAAATTTATAAGACAAGCTAGGAGAAGAATGAAGTAAAAAGAAGCAAGGAAAGCCATGATTTAAGTCACGTGGAAAGAAGTCCAATAAGAATAAACTAGGAAATAAAATAAAGGTCTTTTATTTATATAATAAAGTTGTATTTTATTTTAAGTAAAATTCCTACTCTTAGAAAGATTTAACATAGACTTAGCCTATAAATACCATGCCCTAGGTAGAGGGATAACATCTTGAAATATGAGAGGTCATTGAAGAAATCCTAGTCGCTATCTCCACCACCATGTTCTAATTATTCCATAGGGCTTAGGTTATTTTGTGGAGTAGTGTTGAAGATAGTTTGTGATTCGTTTATTTCTTATTAATGCAAGTTGAATTCATAGTTTGGTTACTCTTGGCTCGTACGCTTTCTTACTTTCAAGCTCAGGAGAAAAGTATGTGAGGAAAAATGCATTTGTCTAATATCGGAAGATTTAGACTCACGATACGACCAAACACAATTTTTATCTACTTCAGTAAAGACTAATCCAGCTTAGGAATAAGTTAGGATTTCAAAGACTAAAAGGAACATAATATCAATTGGTATCATCCTTGATTCACGTGCGGAGGTATTATCAAGACGTGACTAGCACTCTGAATAAGGGATAAAGAGGTGTCATCAAGGGACGTTCTGTCTAACTATGAATTGTCAACTTGCCGTCAAGGCATAACCTTGTCGAGGCAACCAAAGCGGCTCTTCAGTGACCTACCAAGGTGGCAACTTTACTTTGTATTATAAGAACGAGACAACTACATTCTGAATTCATACTACGAAGCAATCTAACCTAGCCTACTTCTCAGTCTTGATTTTTTGATCGTTTACTTTAATTGATTTAGTTAAATTTATTAGTTTAAGTCCAAAACAAATTAACTTTACTTGTGTGTTTAACTTTCCTTGTGTAGGAACGATAAGTTACGTAACACTAGTCCTTGTGGGATCGACAATCTTTTATGCTATAACTTAACGAGTGTATACTTGCACTATAGGGGTATAGGACTTTTATGCGTGACAAAATCCTAATTTTTAGGATTTTTGGATCATAAACATAATTGTCGGTCAATGGTCTTTCTATAATTTTGTAGAAAATCAACTTTCAACTTTGTGAAAAAATAAAATAATATTGAAAAAGAAAATTTAAGCTTTTTGTGAAACGGAAGAAGAAACATAATTGATTTTCTGTTGTTGAATGAGTGGTTTTGTTTACACAAGCTAATGCTTTTTCATAGGCTTTAGAATAGGATTTTGAATAGGATTAGAAGTCCTAATTAATTTAGACTTTTAATCCTATTAACTTAAGACTTTTAATTCTATTAAAATTATCTCTAAGTAATAGATCCTAACTCAAATTCTTACTAATACTATATATATATATATAATCTCACAAATTTATGTTTAGTTAAGAGGGTCTTTTTGAAGAGTGGGAATAAAGAGGAACCTTGTAAGACAATATTCCCATTTTATGAGATATATTTAATCCCCTTTAATCCAATTTGAAAACCTACTTTTACCAATTCCTTTCTCTTTCATCTTCTTCCTCTTTTCTTCTCTTTCCATTTTGAAAATTTTGGTATCCCTTTTTTGTGTCTACTCCGATTTGTATTAGAAGATTGGTGTGTTGGGTAAGTTTTTGTATCTTTATTTTGTTTTTTCTTTCTCTTTGTCTTTTTTGTGTGGTGACAAGGGGAAAGAAGTTGAGTTTTTGATCTAAAGTTAGGAGGTGAGTTTTGGTTTGTTCGTGTTGCTAGTGTTTAAAGGGATGGTTTTCTTTATTTTAGAGAGTGTGTTTTAAAGTTCGATTGAAGGAGGAAATAGTGTGTCAATTACTGAAAAAATCAGATTTAGAAAACCTATATTTTCAGGGAAAATCTAAAAAATTCAAGATTTTTGGGGAAAATCTAGATACCAACCTCTTTGACCCGTTGGTCGACCCGACCCGTTGACTGACTTAACTTGCTGATGTTAGCATTGACTAGTGCTGACGACAGTGTTGATTTTTTTTTGACCTAGATCCACTCTATGTTTTTCGGCATTCTAAGACTAATGATGTTTTCCGTTTTCAAATTCGAACCTGAAGTGGTTTTTTGAGTCATTCTTTTATGAGTAGTAATCAGAAGTTTGACTTTATCGAAGTCTAAATCAGTTTAATTATTTGGTTTAGGTGACATTGATTTGGATACGAATCCCTTCCTCTTCTTTCTCCTAGACAACCTCCTATTGCATAAACTCCGGGACCCACACGTGAGTTATCGGTACTATTAAACTGTATAATCTTAGAGTTGTGGCATAGTAGTAATTTACTTATGTGATTTTTATTCGTAGGTTCTGCATCTGCTCGATCTAGTACTAGATCTGAGCATGATATACGCCATTTTTGACGTTAAGCTTTAACGCCTAAGTGTGTCTCTTTTTGTGCTATATATATGTTTGATTGATGATATTATATGCATGCATACATCTCGATTATTGTGATTTCTGAATCAATTTGCATGATTACATGCCATGTGATATGTATATCGAAATTGAAATTTATTATAAACTGAAATTATGTTATTTTATGAATTAATATGCATGCCTCCCGATAAATATAAGAAATGCTTCAGATTAAGACATCATATCATTATATTTTATTCGGTTGGAATATATTGTTCAGAGAAGTTTGTAGAAAATCAACTTCCAACTTTGTGAAAAAATAAAATAATGTTAAAAAAAGAAAAAAGAAAATTTAAGCTTTTTGTGAAACGGAAGAAGAAACATAATTGATTTTCTGTTGTTGAATGAATGATTTTATTTACATAAGCTAATGCCTTTTTATAGGCTTTAGAATAAGACTTTGAATAGGATTAGAAGTCCTAATTACTTTAGGCTTTTAATCCTATTAACTTAAGACTTTTAATTCTACTAAAATTATCTCTAATTATCTCTAAGTAATAGATCCTAACTCAAATTCCTACCAATACTATATATATAATCTCACACTCTCCCTCAAGTTGGAGAATATATATTGTATATTCCCAACTTGAATAGAAACTTGTCGAATGAAGCTTTTGGTAATGCTTTTGTAAACACGTCTGCCACTTGTTCTTCTGTAGGAACATAGGATAAAGAAGTTGTCCCATTAGTAATCTTTTCTGAGATAAAATGTCTATCAATCTCTACATATTTCGTCCTATCATGATGAACTGGATTTCGAGCAATTTGTATGGCAGACTGATTATCACAAAAAATCTCAAACTTTTTCTCTTGGTTCACATCTAGCTCTTTCAGTAGCTTTAATAACCAAATTCCTTCACACATTCCCAATGCTAAAGCCCTATATTCTGCTTCAGCGCTGCTTCTATATACAACTGTTTGTTTCTTACGATTTCCCCAAACAAAGGAACAATAACCACTGGTTGATCTTCTTTCTGTCAATTCACCTGCCCAGCTTGAATCTGAAAAAATCTGAATAGAACTTTCTTGAGTCTTTTTAAATAGCAGTCCATGCCCTGGTGTCCCTTTCAAGTATCTCAAAATTCTAATTGCAGCTTCCATGTGATCCTCCCTTGGATCAGTCATGTGTTGACTGATAACATTAACTGGAAAGACAATATCTGGTATGGTTAATGATAAATAAATTAACTTTCCCACTAACCTTTGAAATTTACCCTTATAAACTTTATGGCTTGAGTCATCTTTACAAAATTTTAATCCTGCTTCCATGGGAGTATCAACTGGTTTGCATCCTAGCATCCCAGTTTCATTAAGTAAATCAAGAACATACTTTCTTCGATTTATTACTAAACCTTTGCTCGACCTAGCAACCTCCATGCCTAGAAAGTATCTGAGTTTTCCTAGGTCTTTTGTTTCAAACTCTGTATTTAATAACCTTTTCAGGTGACTTATCTCATCCTCATCATCACCTGTCAGAATTATGTCGTCCACATACACTATTAAAATAACCCTTTTATTGTTAGAGGTTATCTTAATGAAGAGTGTGTGATCTGCTAAGGATTGTTTGTATCCAGCTTTCAGAATCACCTTGGTGAATCTGTCAAACCAGGCTCTAGGCGACTGTTTCAAACCATAGATGGATTTATTAAGTCTACAAACTTTCTGATCACCTTTTATCGACTTCAAACCTGAAGGTACTCTCATGTACACTTCTTCTTCCAATTTTCCATTAAGAAAAGCATTTTTAATGTCAAGTTGGTGCAGCATCCAGTCTTTGTTTACTGCCAAACTTAAGAGAACTCTAATTGTATTTAGCTTAGCTACAGGAGCAAAAGTCTCATTATAATCAATTTCATAGGTTTGAGTAAAACCTTTGGCTACCAACCTTGCTTTATACCTTTGTATACTACCATCAGAGTTGTATTTTATGGAGAACACCCACTTGCATCCAACTGGTTTCTTGCCCTGCGAAAGATCTGTAATGGTCCAAGTATCATTTTTTTCAAGTACTTCAATCTCCTCTTCAACAACTCTTCTCCACTTAGAATCATTTAGAGCCTCCTCAATAGTGTCAGGTATTTGTTCTTTATCTAAGCAAGCTGTAAAAGCCTTGAAAGATGGCATTAGATTACCATAAGCAACATACCTCTGAATGGGATGCTTTGTACATTCTCTTATCCCTTTCCTTTTAGCAATTGGTAAATCATCAACCTTAGGTAACGAGGAAGGAATCTCAGTTAAAACATTACCTTCATCAATCTCATTGGCAACTGAACTCAAGTCCAATTCTTGGCAAGTGTCAGATTGCAAAACAGTCTCTGGAATAGTTTTTTGTTTTCTGGTGTAAACTTTCAATTGCTTAGAGGGTTGAGGAGTTTGTGAGGGAGATTTAGGTGAAAATTGAGGAGTAGTAACAATAGGTGAAGGATGAAAAGTTGTAGGTGTAGAAGTGGAAGAGTTATCAGGTTCAAATGATAAAGGATTATTAATAAATAAATCTGAAGAATAAACCTGATTTCTGAGAGGCTGAAAAATATCACTATTCTCCCCCTGATTTTCAGTCGAGTGGAAATAAGGTTCATGTTCAAAAAAGGTGAGATCCAATAAAATAAAAAAATTTTGAGAAGGAGGACGGTAACATTTGTAGCCCTTCTTAAGTGAAGAATACCCTACCAAGACACACTTCAAAGATCTAGGGTCTAGTTTTGACATAGAGGGAGCAGAATCTTTTACAAACACAGTGCAACCAAAAACTTTAAAAGGAAGAATAGATGACAATGGTTTAAAATTTGGGTAACACTCTAAAAAAAACAGCTCTAGGTGTTCTATGTTGCAAAATCTTACTAGGCATTCGATTAATGAGATAGGTCGCAGTTAATAAAGCCTCACCCCACAAATACTTAGGAGTGTTACTGGTGAACATCAAAGACCTAGTAACCTCTAACAAATGTCTATTTTTTCTTTTTGCAACCTCATTTTGTTGTGGTGTATCCACACAAGTGCTTATTTGCAAAATCCCTTTTTTGTTAAAAAATTCTCCCAATGACTTGGTAAAATATTCACTCCCATTATCAGATTTGAATATCTGAATTTTACATCCAAATTGCGTTTCATATGATAAAATTTCTCAAAAACAGAGGTTACTTCAGATTTATCCTTTAACAAATATGTCCAAGTTATTCTACTATGGTCATCAATGAAAGTGACAAACCACCTACTACCAGTTACATTCTTCACTCGAGAAGGACCTCAAACATCACTATAAATCAATGAAAAAGGGTGAGATAGTTTGTAGAAAGATGGTAAATACGATGCTTTTGTCTGTTTAGCAAGAGGACATATATGGCATTTAAAAGAACTTGAATTTTTATTAACAAACAGTTTAGGAAATAATTTAGCAAGATAATGGAAATTAGGATGCCCCAACCTAAAATGCCATAACATTATATTATCAATTTGTCCTAAAGAAGTAAAGGAACAAGAAGTATTTGGTATGACAGTTGGTTGATTACCGAGAAGGACATAAAAACCATTTTGTAAGCTAGCATTGCCAAGCATTTTCCTTGAATTCATTGCTTGTAAAAAACAACCAGATTCAGTAAACTATAATGAACACTTCAAATTCTTAGAGAGTTTACTAACAGAGATAAGATTGCAAGCAAGATTAGGCACAAACAGAACATCTTCAAGCAACAAGTTATCATTAATGAGGACCGAGCCACTTCCTTTGATAGGAGAAAAAAAGCCATCTACTGTTTTAATAGAACTTCTAGAAGATGAATCTAAAAAATTAAGGAATAATTCTCTGTTACCAGTCATATGATCAGATGCTCCAGAGTCGATGATCCATGTTGATGTACCTTTAGAAGAAAAGAGTGCAGTAGGAGAACAAATATTTTGTATGCCTTTATCCTCCACGAGAACTAAATTTGTTTCACAGGTTACTGTCGAACTTGGAATTGCTTGAAAAAACTCTAATTCAACCGTTTGTTTTGTTATGGGTAACATCTCAGAGGTTGTCGAAAGGAATCCCATTAAGAATTCGGACTAGGATCGATATTAGACTGATACCATGTAGAAAATCAACTTCCAACTTTGTGGAAAAATAAAATAATGTTGAAAAAAGAAAAAAGAAAATTTAAGCTTTTTGTGAAACGGAAGAAGAAACATAATTGATTTTCTGTCGTTGAATGAATGATTTTGTTTACACAAGCTAATGCCTTTTTATAGGCTTTAGAATAAGACTTTGAATAGGATTAGAAGTCCTAATTACTTTAGGCTTTTAATCCTATTAACTTAAGACTTTTAATTCAACTAAAATTATCTCTAATTATCTCTAAGTAATAGATCCTAACTCAAATTTCTACCAATACTATATATATAATCTCACAAAGTTCAATGGTTTCACCTTCGGGTTGAATATTACTTTGGATCAGTGATTCCACCTTTAGGTGGAGATTCTACATTAGATGGTGATGCTTTAGTTAGAGTGGTTCAGGGAAACCTACTCTTCATATGGTATTAGAGATGAGTGCAAGACATTTAGATTTCATACATTATATGTTTCCTGGCATTTTATGATATATGTATATTGTTTGCATATCTTAATACTTGTTGATATGTGTATGATGTTCGAATTTTTGTGATTTATGCTACATCTACACTTTAGAGATACATTAAGGTCTCTGGCTTACACCCTTAGTTTCTATTTCAGATTCTTAGACTTAGGTTACGTTATTTGGAGGATTCTCGATTCAAAATTATCTATTACTCATTATGATTTTCAGAATTTTGGATTTCTATTATTATAAAGGAATTTTTGAATTTTAATTTTTGGATAATTATTTAGATTTTAAAATTTTATTGTTTATTTTAAAACAGGGTTGAATTTTCAAACTTTGTTAAATGACTGTATTTTGATATAAAAGATATTGTTCAATATTCAATGATGTCTTAGACTTGTATTTCATAACCCTAAGATTTATAATTGGAGGGGCAAGTTTCTATACGTAATCCCAAAAATTTAATCTAAGTGATTAGGTTAAATTTATAGGTTACAATTTTCATGAGTATCAATCATTCTCTTTTCCATTTTTTAAAACTCTTATAATTGTAGCTGGTGCGTGCTGAATATGCGTAATTGGAGTGCAAGTGTACACGCCAAGTAATAAAGTGATAAATATTATCGAGTTATCATCTCCTCAAGGATTGGTGTACTTAATATGCTTCCTTTGATCTCCTTACTCTGTAAAACAAAAGTAAAAACACAAATAAGTTGAGTACAGATAAAATTAAATAAAATAAACTAAATAAGGTGAGGTCAAATTTGAGAAAGATGGTAGGATCCAGTTGTGTTGTATAGTGGAATTGATTGATCTGCTTCTGTCCAATGTAATTGCACTGCACTGCCTCGGCATTACTGCAGATACTATCTTCGGCAACGACAATGTTCTCTGTCGCGACAATCCCTTGCTCTTGGGTAGATTTACCATAGTTCGGCAAAATGTCCTTTGATGACTCCGCTTATCCTAAGTCGAAACATTGTTGATGATTAGTCCTTGATAATACCTCCCGACGTTAATCAATTATAACCAACAACCAATCTCATACTTCTTTTAGTCACTGAAACTCTAACTTATCTCTAGGCCGAGTTAATATCCTCTAATCAAGTTGAATACCACACATACTTCTTTCGTGAGTCTAACTCTCTCGAGTCTAGACAAATAGATTACATACAAACTTCCCTCCCGGGCTTAGATGCAAAAACAAAGAATGGCAAAGAGTAAGCAAATTTTGATATTTTATTGCATTGAAACAAGAAACAAGAAACAAAATACAATCTCCTCTCACTAATACTCATCAACTTTCACCTAAACCCTAAAAAAAGCTTAGAACATGATGGGAAGAATTGTTCCTAAGGTAAACTCTCTCAAAATTTGTCTCTCTCAAAATTTGGCTCTCTCAATTCGGCTCTCTCTAGTCCCTTGGACGGCTATGCCTTATATAGGCTTGGCCTAGGGCAAACCTTTCCTAATTAGAGTACAACTTGGAGTAGGGAACAAATGATGTACATAGGTTAAATATGTCCAAGTTTAATCTTCTAGAAGGTTTTTTTCCCGCGTGGTCTTGTCCTTGGGCTTTTGATATATTGTTCAACTCCGATCCATGGGCTTCTTGTTCAGCAACATTCTCCTCATTTTTCTCTTCAGTTTGCCTGCCATATTACTTTTTATCCTCTGCTGCCTCGGCATCAGGTCCTGCCTCGGCCTCATTCTGCTGCCTCGTCAGTACTTGTTCTTGCACAGATATGAAATTACAGTAAAGTATGCCTATACAAATGTCATCTTAAATGGCATAATCCCTAAATATATCACATTAAGTACATGCATTTGTTCAAGTAGGTGTAAAATTGATGATAAGTGCCAATAAAAAGTGTAGAAAGTGATAATAAGTTGAGCACTTATCACACCCCCAAACTCGAACTGTTGCTTGTCCTCAAGCAATGCAAACCATCAATTTGTCAAACTCTATTCTCTTTTGGTCTTATATTTTCATCTATTCTCCCCACCATAACTATGTCTATTCTTTAGACTCAACCTTTTGGTTACCTAAGGGTGTACCTAGAAGACAAACTATAAGGTTAGTGTGTGTGTGCGTTTTTATGGACAAGCTTGATTAAAGGCCTTCTTAGATAAACTCTAAGCTCAAGACAAATAGACTTGAGTTTAGTGTACTCTTCTTAAAACAAAAATTCCTTGAGCCAATTTCGGGCACCTCAAGTATTGTATTTCTACTTCTTAACTCCTTATTTCTTTTGCTATTCTTTTATGCATACTAGAGCCAATTTCGGGCACCTCTAGCATGAAGAAGAGTATTTCCTAGAGTCGGTTATAGACACCTCTAGTCACCTTTCCAAAGATCTAAGTCTTTATCACCTAAGTTCATTAAAAGAATTCATATAGCTAAATAAGTCCCAAAAGTGTTTTTAAAGTTCAACCTTATAGTAAGCTTCTAAGTTTTTCTCCTTAAGTATCCTAGAATTAAGCCTTCAAAACAAGACCAAACTATGGCTAGGAGAAAGATTTCTATTGCCTTCAAGAATAAACTAAGACAATACTGATGATGGGCAGTGCAAGTGTATGGCAACAGTTTCAAGTAAAGTGGACACAAAGCAAAAAAATTTTATCACTAAAAACTTCTTTTTCATGACAAGGCCGCGATAGTAGATTGCCTCGGCAGCATTGTTCTCAGTGATTAATTTAGGGGCAGACAGTAAAAAATATAAGTAGTAAAAAAACAATTATATGAGCAACAATTAAAAGAAAGAAGATAAATTATAAAGATTTTGAAGAGTTTTCTTCCACAATTTGTTTCCTTTGTTTAGCTGCTGGTTGTTGTGCCCTTGGTGATGGCGATGATCTTGCTCTTCTTGGTGGCTGAACTCTCGTTGGTGTTACTCGTTGTATTGAAGCATTGATCTTTTTCTCCTCCATCTTCAGTGTCCATTATCTTTGTTCCTCCTTCGTTTTCTGGATCTACCCCGGTATTCTGGATGCTTGGCTCGGCATCGGATGAACCGTGGTAGACTTATTCATCGATTTCTCTAGAAAGACTGCCCATTGGGATTGGGGATCTTTGGGGAGTGCTAAAGACTGCCCTTCGCTTAGAAGGTCTTTTGTTGACAGATAATGCCGCGGTAGTGTCTGCTGCCCTAGATGGGCCAGCTGCATTGAACTGCTGTTGCGGTCTGGAGGGGAAGAATGGCCTCGGCCCTGGGGTTGGAGTAATTTCTGTGTAGGGCAGTGCTGTAACGAATATGTTTGCAAGGAATTCTGGAAATTGCGTCCCTTGGTTGGGAAAGTTTTGCATCATCATCTGGGCCAGAATGCTGTTGAAGTCTCTCTGATATTCCATATATCTTTTCTGGCGAAGGTCCATAGCTGTCATCCTCTGAAGAATATCTTGGAAGGGGTCTGCTGCGGCAAGGGCTTGGGCAGTGCCAGGCATCTCTGCCGTGTACTAGGCTCCGACAGTAGTATCGGCAGTGAACTGCTGCGGTGTTGCCTGGATAGTTTCTGCCTGTGTGATCTGCATAACTCTGTGGCATAATTCTTTTATCCATCCTTGCCTATGTGGTGTGTATTCATCCGTGTCTTCGACTGGTACTCCTACAGCAATACACAAGTCAAAGATTAAATAGGGGAAATATAAAGGTCCACGTTCCTTCTTACTGTAATCGTGTATTTCTCGTAAAATGATCTCTCCAACATTTATGCTTCTCTTGTTGATGATGGATTGGATCAACACTAATCTCTTACGGTCCACTATGATGTTGTGGGAGGTGGGGATGAGGCGTCTCTTGACAAAGATACACCACAACTTGGCCTCGGACTTGAGGCTTTGTCTTGTTACAGAACCCTTATGGGTACCGGTTTCCCAAGGGATGTTGTTGTAACAAAGATCATCTTTGATCAACTCGTAGTCTTGGGTGGTGATGTCTTCCATGAACTCGGCATGAATATCACGTTCTGGTGCTAGGTCGTAAAACTCGTTGATTGCTTTGGCATCAAGGCGGACAGGCTTGCTTCGGCAGTGGACATAGTGATTGCCTTTGCTTGACTCATGTGCGTAAAATTCCCGCACTATGGTGGCATTTGCCTGTTCAGGTTGTAAGCAGAAGAATTGTCATTTTTGATATCAAATTCTTTCAAACAAGTAACGTTCGATGCCGAAGTTTTCCTCATCAAATTGTTGGAATCCTTGCTCCTCCCACAACTGCCGAGCGACAAACGATCTGTTGAATCGGTCTATAATAGTGGCAGGGGCAAATCGATTATATACTGCCATGGATGAGTTGTAAAGATTGAGAGTTTTGGAAAGATTCTGAAAATCTCAAGAAGAATTGTGATTAAGTAGAGAGTATTGTGAGAGCAAGATTTAGTAGAATTCTAAAGAAATCAAGAATGCAAGAGTGAATAGTTCAAAAGAAGGATGCTGCTTAAATAGGCCTTGGCCTTGTAGCCGTTTAAACTACTAGCTGTTTTGTAGCTGTTTTGATTTTACTTCCCGTTAGCAATTACTACTATGACGGAAAACTTGATAGATAGCCGTTACATTATTTCTGCCCGTTGGGACTACTGCGACTTCTGACACTGTTTACTGCCTCGACAGAATTCCTTTTAAGAACTATTTCTCCCTTATTCTTGCTTTTATTTTTCTAAATAAAAAACTTAAAATAAAAATATCAATAACAAAAATTAAAAAGAATAAAAACATAAATTCTAAACTTAAAGTTAATCCTAATATAATAGCTAAAGTAGAAGGGAAGAGATTATGTTACTGGTAGAATACATGTAAATGCATCTCCCAATTTGTTTATCTCTTGTTGGCTTGGATTTTTCTTCAAGTGTTGGCCTTTCCCTTCTGTTGTGTCCCTTCTTATTTTCTGCCTCCACTGTGGGCTTAATTTTCTTACCAAATAATCTGTCGAGCGCGTTGCCAAGGTAGGATATCTTGGTATCTGCATCTGTTGTGTGGAGGACTTTGCACTCTTCTGGATCATCAAATTTATTCAAATTATGGAATGCATTGAGTTTGACTTGTTGGTCATTGACCCTCATTGTCGACTACCCATTCTTCATATCGATTAAGGTTCGTCGAGTAGCAAAGAAAGATCTTCTCAGGATGATCGGTACATTATCATCTGTTTCACAGTCAAGGACAAGAAATTCGACAAGGAAAATAAATTTGTTTACCCTTACCAATATATCCTCTATTTTTCCTTCAGGATGCACATAGGATCTATCCGCAAGTTGGAGCAGCACTATCGTAGGCTTTGCCCTTCCTATTTCAAGCTTTTGAAAAACTGATTTGGGCATGAGATTGATGCTTGCTCCTAGGTCACATAATGCCTTTCCTTCATAATTATTGTCAATCGTACAAGGTATGGTAAAGCATTCAAGATCCTTCAGTTTTGGTGGCATGCGATTGTGCAACATTGACATGCATCCTTCAGTTGTTGTCATTGTCTCAAACTCACCTAGCTTCTTTCTTTTAGACACAATATCTTTCAAGAATTTAGCATAGTTGGGCATTTGTTCAATTTCCTCAACAAATGGCAAGTTGATGTGGACTTGCTTTAAAATATCCAAGAATTTCTTAAACTGATGGTCCTGCTTTTGCTTTTTCACCCTTTGTGGGAAAGGTGGTGGTGGTCTCATCTCTTATAGGGTCTCATTGGTTTGGAATTTAATACTTGGAATAATTGTGTGCTTCGTTGTCTCGGCATGTAGTTCAAGTGTTGCCGAGCTCTCTTCTGGGGCAGTATTCTTATGTTCAGTTTGTTCAGCATCCAAGTCCTCCTTGTCTGATTTCTCATGTATTGCTGGTGGAACTTTGGTTGCTAGCTTGCCCATTGTTTCTTTAAGTTGTAGACCACTTCTTGTAGTGATTGCTTTGCATTGTTCATGGCTCATTCCCTTAGCAACTTCAGTATTACTAGGTAGTCCCCCTTCTGTGGTCTAGTATTCTGTTTTTGAGCAAATTGACCAACTTGAGTTTCCAGTGATTTAATAGCAGCTTTCTGGTTTTGCAGCTTCATCTTAGTTTTATTCATGAAGTCGTCAGTTCTCTTCATGAAACTGTTGTTCTCTTGTTTGTACAAATTTTATATGTAGTTTTGGACTTATATATGGTTTAAAAGGTTTGATATAATGATTTAGGACAAATTTTATATGAAGGGTAGAAAGCACACCCATATGTTTGATGCTCGACTCTTGTTTAAGCCATTGGCTGATTGACATGTTTGATGGTGGTTTAAATGTTGGTAAAAGGTTTATATGATGTTTTGATGTTGCTTAGCTTTGTTTAAATTGAGTTGAAATGTAATATGTTAGACCTAGAAATTATTACAAGCCTTGTCGTAGCGGTATGAGTACCTAAGGATTGGTATACGAGATCCTAAAATGACTTAAATTGGGAAATTTGTACAAGGGTACCAATATAGGTAGGTCCATATCGGTACACCCTTAGGGGAAATGGCATTGGTTTCGGTATATAGTTCTGAATTTTAATATATCTTTCATATTTTTAAGCTTAATATTGATACGCGGGGTATCGTATCGGTATGCATTTTAGCTACTGATAAGTGCTCAACTCACTATCACTTTCTACACTTTTTATGGGCACTTATCATCAATTCTACACCTACTTGAACCAATGCATGTACTTAATGTGATATATTCAAGGATTATGTCATTTAAGATGACATTTGTATAAAAGGCATACTTTACTACAATTTCATATCTGTGCAGGAACAAGTACTGTCGAGGCAGCAGAATGAGGCCGAGGCAGGACCTGATGCCGAGGCAGGAGAAGATAAAAAGCAATATGGCAGGCAAACTGAAGAGAAAAATGAGGAGAATGTTGTTGAACAAGAAACTCAGGGATCAGAGTTGAACAATATATCAAAAGCCCAAGGACAAGGACAAGTATGAAAGAAACCTTCTAGAAGATTAAACTTGGAAATATTTAACCTATGTACATAACTTGTTCCCCACTCCAAGTTATACTCTAATTAGGAAAGGTTTGCCCTAGGCCAAGCCTATATAAGGCATAGTCGTCCAAGGAACTAGAGAGAGACGAATTTTGAGAGAGAGCCGAATTTTGAGAGAGTTTACCCTAGGAACAATTCTTCCCATCATGTTCTAAGCTTTTTTAGGGTTTACGTGAAAGCTGTTGAGTATTAGTGAAAGGAGATTGTATTTTGTTTCTTTTTTCAATGCAATAAAATATAAAAGTTTACTTACTCTTTGTCATTCTTTGTTCTTGCATCCAAGCCCGGGAGAAAAGTTTGTAAGTAATCTATTTGTCTAGACTCGGGAGAGTTAGACTCACGAAAGGAGTAAGTGTAGTATTCAACTTGATTGGAGGATACTAACTCGGTCTAGGGATAGGTTAGAGTTTCAGCGGCTAAAAGAAGTATGAGATTGGTTGTTGGTTATAATTGATTAACGCCGGGAGGTATCATCAAGGACTGATCATCAACAATGTTTCGACTTAGGGATAAGCGGAGCCATCAAATGACACTTTGCCGAACTTTGGTAAATCTGCCCAAGAGCAAGGGATTGCCGCGACAGAGAACACTGTCGCTGCCGAAGACAGTATCTATAGTAATGCCAAGGCAGTACAGTGCAATTGCATGGGACAGAAGCAGATCAATCAATTTCACTATACGACACAACTGAATCCTACACTCTTTCTCAAATTTGACATCTCCCTATTTAGTTTATTTTATTTAGTTTTATCTACAATCAACTTATTTGTGTTTTTACTTTTATTTTATAGAGCAAGGAGATCAGAGGAAGCTTATTAAGTACATCAATCCCTAGGGAGACGATAACTCGATAATATTTATCACTTCATTACTTGATGTGTACACTTGCACTCCAATTGCGCATATTCAACACGCATCAAGTTTTTGGCGCTGTTGTCGGGGATTAACAACTAAATTTTGTTTTCTTTATTTTCTTGCTTTTATTTTAGTTATTTTAATTTTTTTATTTTATTTTTATTTGATTTATTTGGTGTATGACCAGGGCCAACCCTAGTAATCCACTATACGAGATAAACCCAGAAATCAAGAGAACCTACCAAGGGTTGAGAAGACAGATCCAATGAGCCATGATAGTAAATCAAGAAAATCAGAACCTACCTGCTGGCAATGGAGGCCTTCAACAGAAACCGCTGTCGCAACCTCTTCCGAGGCAGCTAACTGTCAGAGATTTTTTGGTGAAAGATCTGAATGGATTGAACCCTGGAGTTGTTACACCAGAGATAGAAGCAACCCACTTTGAACTTAAACCTGTGATATTCAATATGCTTAATACTATTGGACAATTTAGTGGGTCTGTAACTGAAGATGCCAGGCAGCATCTCAAATCTTTCATGGAAGTATGCAACTCTTTCAAAATTCAAGGAGTCCAAGAAGACATTTTGAGATTTAAACTTTTCCCTATTCACTAAGGGATAGGGTCAAGACCTGGTTAAATAGCATTTCGGCAGGATCTATTGGATCTTGGAGTGAACTCTGCCGAGAATTCATTACGTGATTTAATCTTATAAATTTATATGATCGAATCCGTAATAAGATTACTTCTTTTTGACAGGCTGATGACGAACCTATGTACGAGGCTTGGGAACGCTACAGAGAGTTACTAAACAAATGTCCACTGCATGGATTTCCACTATGACACAAGTAACCATGTTCTATAATGCTATCAATGCCCCGACAAGGATGATATTGGATGCCTCGGCAAATAGCACACTCCTTGACAAAGCTCCGAAAGAAGCTATTGAGATTCTGAACAAACTCGCAAGAAACGATTTTCAATTCCCTACTTCTAGGCGAGGAGGATTAAGACGCCAAGCCACACAGTGAATGAACTAGAATCTACCAATTTAGTGGCAGCACAATTGACATCTTTAACCAAGATGGTTCAGAACATGCAAGTACAGCAAAATACTCATGAGGTAAAAGCAATCAATTCTTCTGAGTATATGCAAGATGGGGAACCTGGTCTCTATGTGGAAAACTACAACCTGAACAATAATATGATGTCAAACACATACAATCCGGCATAGAAAAGGCACCCAAACTTTTCATGGAGCAATCCTAATAATGCCTTGAATCCTACTAACCAAGCCTCAGGATATCAGCATCCACTGCCGCAGCAGCATTTACAGCAGTCATTGCTGCCACAGCAGATGCATCAGCAGCAACCCCTGAATTCATTGAAAAATACTCTCAAGGTCTTCATAATGAAAACAGAATCATATATGGCTGATTTAAATACCTTAAGACTTTATGAGTAGAAGTCAAGTGAACATCAGTGGGTGTTGCTAAGAATTGAGACAATTGGTAAACAAAAAAAGAAATATCTGGCATATTATTAGTTAAATAAACTAACTTTCCAATCAACCTTTTATAAGAAGTTACATCTTCCAAAGGTGTTCCAACAGATTTTTACAATTTTTCAGATTTATTATTGACAATCATAGGTGTAGAAGATGGTTTAGCATCTAAAAAACCAATTTCTTTTAACAATTCTAATGTATATTTTCTTTGACAAAGATTAATTCCAGAGTTAGAACGAGCAACTTCAAGACCAAGAAAAAATTTAAGATCGCCTAAGTCTTATTTGAAAAGTACAATGCAGAAAATTCTTGATTGAATCAATTAAATTCAAATTTGAGCTAGCTAGAATGATATCATCAACATAAACAACCAATGCTATAAAATCACTACCTTGACCTTTAACAAACAAAGAATTATCAAATATATCCTGTTTAAACCCTTCATTTTTTAAAGCAACAGTTAATCTTTCATTTCATTGTCTGCTTGCTTGTTTTAGACCATAAAAACTTCTATTTAACTTGCAAATTAGGTTAGAATCATCACATTTAAAATCAGGTGGTAAGTCCATCTAAACTTCTTCTTGGAGAAAATCGTGAAGAAAAGTAATATTAATATCTAACTGTTTTAGGTACCAATTTTTTGAGATAGATACAACAAGCAAAGTTCTAACAGTAGTAATTTTTGTAACAGGATTAAAAGTATCGATCAAAATCAATTCCTACTTGCTGAGTATATACCTTTACAACTAGTCTAGCTTTATATCTTTCTAAAGTACCATCGGATTTTAATTTTATTTTATAAATCCATTTACAACCAATTGTTTGCTTACCGGGAGGAAGGGGAACCAAATCCCAAGTGTGATTATTTTTTAAAGCATTAATCTCTTTATTCATTGTATCTTGCTAACATTCATGCATGACAACTTGTTTATAAGACTTGGGTTCTTTTAAAACAGAAACAGAATTAATAAAAGAATTGTAAGTAGAACTAAGTTGATCATAAGATAAAACTTGAGCTATAGTGTGAGGAGAAGTCTTTAACTTAGATAAAGTCACTTGATAATCTTTATATTTTTTGTGGTAATTGTGTATTCTTTGTAGGTCGGATTGGTCTAGATGATCTAGACAAATCTAAAGAAATAACATTTTCATTTGCTAAAGAATGTACTAGAGAGTTATTTAATTGTTCACTATCAACAGTGGCAGGCAAAAGAAAATTGTCTTGTGCAACCTCATTGAACTTAGGAACATTGGATTGTAAATTAATAGCATCTTCAGTACTGGGTGAAGTTACTTCATTAGAACTAACTCTTTTAGGAACATCTAATGAGATGTTATTTTCGTAATTTGGTAAGATTATAGTAGGAACAACCTCACTAATTTCATTTTTAAAAGAAAAAATATTTTTTATAAAAATTATATCCATTGAAACAAAAACACTAATAGAATCTAAACTAAACAACCTATATCCATTAACATCTTTAGAAAATCCAATAAAAATACATTTAACAGACCGAGCATGCATTTTGGTTGAAGCATTAAGCAAAACAAAAGCATATGCAAGGCAACCAAACACCCTAAGATGATCAATTTTAGGTAACTGACCTAACAAGACTTCAAAAGGTGTCTTATTCTCTAAAATTGACATTGGAGTAACATTGATAAAAAAAAAAAACATGCATAACACAATCAATTCAAAATTTAAGTGGTAAACCTGCTTGTATTCTTAATGCCCTATCAACACTAAGAATGTGTTGATGTTTTCTTTCCACAATACTGTTTTGCTAAGGAGTATATGTACAAGATTTTTATGTATTATACCTTTGGATTTAAAAAATGAAATCATATTAAATTCTTTAGCATTGTCACTTCGAATACATTTTATCTTTCTACAAAATTGTGTCTCAATCAAATTATAAAAATCTACAACTATAGTTCTAACTTCAGTATTTTGTTTCATAGGATAAACTCAAAAAAATCTACTTTTATCATCAACAATTGTCAAAATATATGAATGGCCATATAAACTTTGAACAGGAAAAGAACCCCACACATCCAAATGAACAAGATCAAATATATTTTCAGAAACAGATGTACTAATAGGAAATGGAAGCCTCCTAGGTTTCGCCAAATGACAAATTTCACACTCATGATTAGAAATAGAAGTAGGAATAGCAGAATTTATTTTTGCAAACTGTTTCATCCTAGGAAAAGAATGATGTCCTAATCTATAATGCCAAAGAAGAAAAGAATCGACATTATTGACAACATTACAAGTAGAATTCTGAAAAACCTCTTGTTTACATCAAAATAATAAAGACCATTTCATTCCTTAGCTAAACCAATCATCCTTCAATTTTGTACATCCTGTATGCAACAGAAAGAAAAAAAAAGAGACAATACACTTTGTCTTTTGTTAATTGTGAAACATATATCAAATTAAAACTAAAATTTGGTACATGTAAAACATCATGTAACACCAAATTGTTAAGTTTTATAGTACCAATATTTGCTACCTTAACTAACTGGTTATTAGGAAGCTTAACAAACTTGTTAAACACAAGATAATATTCTGTAAAAAAAATATCAAAGAGCTAGTTATATGATTTTTAGCCCCATAATCAATAATCCAATCAGAAAACTTTGTTGAACAAGATAAAACATTACATGTATCACAAACAACGATTCCAGACTGCAAATCGAAAACAGATAACAAGACATTGGCGGAAAAAATCGTATTGATAGGAGCAGAAAAATTCACAGAATTTTTTTTCTTGTAACAAGTTTAACAATCCTTCATATTGCTCTTTAGTAAAAGAAATAGGATGCTGATCATTTTTATCCATATCAGTACCCAAAACTTGACTAGAACCAACTTGATTTGATTTGCTAAATGAAACTTTATTTTTGTAACCAGGGGGAAACCATGCTTACGATAATACTTATCAATGGTGTGTCCTAGTATTCCACAATATACACAAATAGGACGTTTATTTCTAGAATTGGAATAAAACCTTTTGGCACTAAAATTTTAAGTTCTATTGTTCATCCTAGAATTGTTACTTGAATCCCCAATTGTTTTATTACCTTTGTCTACCAGAAAAACAGAAGAATCATTACTAACATGAACCGCACTAATAGACCTCTCATGTTGTATAACAATGGCAAAAGCTTCGTTAATAGAAGGCATTGATTTCATCATCAGAATCTGTGATTTTGGAATGCTAAAATTTTCATTCAGTCCCTTAAGAAAATGAAGTAGAAAATCTTGTTTCCCATACGTCAGAGCATGACAATCACAAGATGTTAAAGGTCTCAAGTTACATAATTTATCCCACAGAATCTTTAATTGAGTATGAAAAGTTGTGACTGAAAGGTTACCTTGCTGTAAAGATATAGTAAATCTGATATTCGAACTAAATCACCTTGATTAAACCGGTCAAAAAGATCCATCCAAAGATCATATGCGTTGTCGATCCAAATCACACTTTGAGCAATATCCGGACTAATTGTTCTCTGCAACCAAGACAAGACAAGATTATTACACTTAACCCAAGCCGGAAACGTAGAATCGCCTACCAGAGGAGCCTTAATCGTCCCATCGACAAACTGAAATTTATTTTTAGAAATCAGCATCTTCATAGAGCGTGCCTAGCCATGGTAATTACTACCATTCAAGAGAGAAGATGTGAGCACCAACGCAGGATTTTCGTTGGGATGTATGTAAAAAACATCATTCGGATCATTCATCTTCAACACAGACTGTTCACCAGATGACCGAGAATCAGAATAACCTTTTCATACCATATCAAACTTTATTCAATTACAAGAGAAGAAGTAAGATTGTTCTTGCAATTGAAAGAAGCAAAGAAAAAAGAAAGAAACGTAGCAGAGTTCTTGAAGAGGAAGAGAAGAGATTTGGGGATTAGGATAGAGAGTTTTCTATCGTGGAAACAAAACCAATAGAAAAAGGATAGAGAGTTTTCTATCGTGGAAACAAAACCAATAGAAAAGCTTTATTATTTTTTCCTTATTAATTTACACACGTGAAACATGTATATATAGCATATAAAAAAGAATGTCAACCCTATAACTGACTATCAACTGTAAATAAACTAACAATATTTAATTCTTTATTAGTAGTGTAGAAATCCAAGCACGTAGATGGCAAGGATTCTTGTCATGGTGTTGGCTCCTACTTTCCTCCTATATTCATTGGGGTCATTCCTTGTCACTGCATATTTTCGAATTTAAATTGGAAAAACTGTGACTCTTTGTAGGTGTAGCTGATGACGTGGCCGTATAAACTTGATGAAAACTAATTTCAGAATTTTGTTGTTACAAACTATGTTTTCACTTTTCATCTCCCCCCTTTCAATTATTATGTGCAATTCAGGGGTGGAATTTCATGAAGGATTGATATTGTTCCTCTATAATCTTGATGATTATTGAAATTTCTCAAGTTCACATTTTCACCAACCGGACCCTACGCTCTTTGGCTCTTACCTGGATTCCTACCTAGAGCTCGTGTTTGGTTTTGCAACTAATAGAAAGGGTAAGCAAGGGAAACATAACACTGGTGTATCTTTCTTCTCTCTTAAAACCTTCTTTCTGATAGAACCAGAATTCTAGAGACCATTTTAATGAAAACAATTCTCGGCTGGTCATGCAAAGAGAAGGTTTTACGAATTGAAAATTACGATCCTAAATAACACAACCGATATCGGGATTAACAAAAAAAACGTGGAATCAATTATTTCTATCAATCGAATAAACTCTAAGGTTATTCCATGCATATTATTACGGGATAACCAAATCTTCAAGAGCATTGATTCAACAACATTGATTCCAGCGAATAATATTGTTTTTCAACAATTATTTCATAAATAATTTCGATTAGAAACAGAGATTCAATAATTTTTAAAATTAAGATTTGAATGGTTACCTGCTAATAGAGACGTAGATTGGCTGATGGAGGAAACTATGGTGACCGGAGGAGACGAATGTGAACGAGGTGGTTGCGCTAGACCAAGGAAGCGACTGCGGTGGACGGATGCGAGGTAGAGAACGACAGAGAAAACGGGGTTTCTGATTTTCTCGATTTTGGGGTAATTTTTTTACACTTATAATTTTACCGTTTTGATAATATCAAATACAACAAGTTTGCGGCTTTTGTACAATAAAACGCCAGTAATATGTATTTTATTGTGGCGTTTGCCCATAAAACATCACCAGTATACATCTTATTGCAATGTTTGTATGTCAAACGTCATTAATATACATTTTTTATGATGTTTATAAAAGAAATGTCACTGTTAACGTCACCGAAAACCTATTTTGTTGAAGTGGGTACGAGTTTAAATTAATTAAATTAGTTACTTTGTTTCAAGATAATTCATAAAGTATTTGATTTTTCATAAACGTTGGGATTTAATTAATTAAGTTTAATATTAAGATAATCGAGCTAATAATTAGATTAGTAATTAATTTTCCATAATTTGAACCTTTTAGGTTAGGACTTTAAAGGGTTTATATTTTATTTCAAACTTTTTATGTCACGCATTTTAATTGTCATTCATATGACCTTTATATTAAATTGGACATATTATTAATTAATTAACTTAACTCTTAAAATGAATATATTTATTAATTCTGATATTTGAATCGTAAAAATTCTGATTTAATTTATGTTAACCCAATATTCGAATGAATCCTCGTCGTCCAATGATAAGCACAATTTAACCTAAAAAAGATAAGTCATAACACTATTTTTAAATTCTTGCATCATATATAAAGGTGATGTATGAAATTTGAACCTTAAATTAACACGATAACTAGACTTATTCTATATCGGTTTAATTTATGGTTGATGTATCTTTACCCTTATCAATTAAATTTTTAATTATTTAAGTTCACTAATTTAATAAAAACCATTTATTTAAGGTTTATATTCAATTAAGAACATTTAATTAAAATCGATTTAAACTTTAACAATTTTTATCAATTAAAAATAATGTATAATTTGATCCCAATTTTCGAACATAATAGGTATTAACTTTTTCCGACATGTAATCAACTCCTTAACCAAAAAATCTCTGATAGATAGATTTAATGTATTCTTTTCGGATGACACCTACGCACAATAGACCTGGGTTAATGCCTATATATGATGTAGTTCGTTGGGAGGATAGACAGATTTAAATAAAAATTTTGGTTGCTCTCGTAACATGTTTTATGAAATGTTCTCTACTTATCTGAACTACATATAATGTTTTATCCGTATTATTGGAACATATTAAGCTTTCTAACTCGTACTCTCAAATCTTTTAACTTTTAGATATTTTTTGATATGTTCTTCGAATCTGGCACGTGGAGGATCAAAACTTTCAAAATCATACATTAAATAAACTTTTTATGAAAATCTTTTGGTATAGAATGTGACTCCTCAAATCGAACTTAATTCATAGATTAGTGTAGGGGTTACAATTTTAGATTTTTAGGGTTTAATTTTTTATTTTGATAATTGTCACTGGATTTTTATTAAATTCATAGAAAATTATAATAACAATGAATAGAAAAATAAAAAAACAAAGAAAAGTAAAATATTTTCTATGGAGATAAGCATACCATCAAAATCCAGAAGCTTTCTGAATCTCCTTATCTCTGTCCAATCGAGACACATAACGGGTGAATAAGGAGTGGTAAGCGATCTAAACCATCAGGCAGAATATCCCGCTACCCAGGACTGAGTATATCGGTACACAACAATCAACCGAGTGGGGATCTAACCATCAATGACCACCGAAAAAATCATAATCAGAAACTAGCGTCAATTCAAATCTCTACATTAATAATCGGCTGTTAGGGTATGCTAAATCATGCCACAAGGACAAATAAAATAAACCACAAAAATAAAAATAAAAACGTATGACAAGGATAAAGAAAACGTTTGCTGTGAAAGCAAATATTCTTATTAATATATAAAAAAATAAAAGAAAAAGAATAATAGAATAATATATGATATATGATATTGTTTGTAAGGTTTAGTCTTCCTAAAATAATATATGATATTGTTTGAAATTCGCTTATGAAAAATTCTCTAACATGCATTAAATTTTAACCCACATTCTAATTATATTTTAAGATTAATTTTATCTAAATCATCTATTAGTACTATTTTTTTAAAAAAAAAATCTAAACATTTCAATATTTGTCAACTATATGAAAAAACTAGTAATTTCACCCATCAAAATTACAAATATCATGAATAAAAATTATGTTAACGACTGATATATTTTTTAAAGATTATAAAATTATATTATTTTAAGTTGTTCCTTCATTCCTTCAGGTACCCTTCGTTTGTTTTTATCTTTTTGTTTTATTGTGGCGAAGATCCAGAGAAATTTGACGCCAATAATTATAAGAATAGTTTTAGAGTGAGACGAATTAGAATAAAGTTTAAATTAAGTGTTATATATTTTTTATTATATTTATAATAATTTGTATAAATTGATTGGATTTATGTAGTTATTTAAATTCTTATTATTGTTATAAGACTTTGTGTAACTACATAAATTTTTATTAATATGATAAAAAATTATATAATTATAAATTATTTATAAATTAAATTTTTATCATTTGATAAATTTTATATAATTACATAAATTCTTATTAAAATAATAAAAAATATAAATTCACTTGTATCACCCTAACCCCCCCTCATTTTATAGTTTCCCTAATTATAACAGTGGTATTTCATTTCCTTTCAGTGTAAATACGACGTTTGGTCCTTAACTACATTGTTTTGGTGTCACGTGATACCTAACCCTTTTTATTGGTATAATGTGATACCTAACTTTTATGCAAATATCTACTTAAGTTTTTTCTTTTATTTTCTTTTGGGTAATTAAGGATAGGAGTGATAACGAGTCAAGCTGTGTTCGAGTCAGGCTTGACTCGGCTCGGAAACATGCATATTTGGGTTCGGGCAAGCTCGAGCTTGGATCGAAAATAATATTATTGGATTTGGCTCAATTTGACTCGAAATGGAGATTTTTTTATATTATTATGTTTATTATTTATTTATTTATTTATTTGTAGTTTATTTTTATTTATTATTTGTAGTTTTGTAAATTTGTTTTAGTTGATAATATTCAATTTATTTTATTTAATTTATTTTAGTGAATTTACTCTCAATTATTTTATTATTTTTTTTGCTAAACAAATTATTTTTAATGTATATATAAATATATATGTATGTTTATATATAATTATTCCGAGCCTGTTCACGAGCTTTTTGAGCTGAGATTGGATAAGCTCGACTCGACTCGTTTAAATCTCGAATCGAATCCGAACCCGAATCGAGCTCACTCAAGCCGCGCTTTGACCGAACTTTGACCGAGTCGAGTCCGAGTAACTCGCGAATCGACCAAACTCATTAACACCCTGGCTAATTAGGGATCTAATTTTTCTTTAAATTACATAGGTCTAATTCTAGTCGGTTCGTACTTATAATTTTAATGTCATTTAGTATTTTGAACAATATACCAGTTAAATTTATTAAAAATATGTAATAAAAAATATTTCAAACAAATGAAAATGTAAAAAAAATATAATAAAATAAAAGTGTGTTTAGTATCTTAAACATGATTATTTGTTCAAGTTGATAGCTAATGTATTTTTCTCTTAAATTAGTGCTTCAATTAAGAAAAATTATTAAGTGAACAATGTTTATTACGTCATTTGTGGTCTCAAATAATTAAAACTGTTCATCTCAATTTTTTTAAGGTGAATCATCACCTCTTTTTTATGTGTAATTAGTGAGTGGATGAGTGATTATTTAAAGATGAACAGTTCTGATTACTTGGATCATAAATGATATAATCAACAAGGTTCACCTAATAATATCTGATAAACCAATATTTAAAAAAATTTTACTTTCAAATTAATACTTGAATTAAATACATTCATCCAAATTTTGAATCCGCTCTTAACCTTATATATGCAAAAAATCTCTCATCACTAATCAAATTTACAATATAATTTAATCCGAATTAAAAAAATAAAACAACCAACACAAATAATTCACTTTCTGTACTGCATGACACGTTGAATCATATTTTAATTAGCTTTGTTACAAAATCATGTCCATAAATTTCATGGGTAACATGAGAGCACAGAAAGGAATCTAACACAAACCGAGGAATGTTAGGAAATAGAAAACGTGGAGAACGTGGCATTTAATTATGTAAATGTCAGGGATGGAACACCAGACCAAATTATACATGCGTGGGTGATATTTGCCCACTGCATTAAATAATAAAAGGATTAATTGCTAATCAACCCTCCTAGTTTAGTCTAATTCTTAATTATGTACACTACAGTTTTTAATTTGTCCCATACATTATTATTTTGTCATTCACTTTGTCCAAACTATCGTTTTCATTAAAAAAGTTATATGGTCCACTTAAATCATACCACATGTGATAAAGTAAGAAACTCATAAATTTAAAAAGAAAAATCTATAGAAATTCAAAAAATATTAAAAATTTTAAAAAATACAAGGTCAAATTAAACATTAAGCTAAATTACAAGTAAAATATAGCTATTAAGCCAATAATAAATAAAAAATAAGCTGCTTGTAATACGTCAGATATGAACTTATAAAGGAATACAATGATTTACTGCTGGTCTTACCACCCACCCATTTTTATATCATAATATTATCACTTCCACTCTCCGGCTCCAATCCGACGAAGACTTGGCCATGGCCGTGAAAGCTCTGCCGGAAACTCTCCAATATATTTTCTTCATCTCCGTAACCCTATCTTCCTACTGCTTCTCTTTCAACGATGATTGTTTCAGTTTTTTCAGTCCGACATCAGGTTATCCAGACATGTCCATCAAAGACAAGATTCTCAGCCTTGCAAATGATAGACAAACGGTGGACTGGATGAAGGGAATAAGGAGCAGAATACATCAATACCCTGAGCTTGCTTTTGAAGAAGTTGAGACCAGTAAGCTTATTAGGCATGAACTCGATCTTCTCGGCGTTTCGTATCACTGGCCGGTGGCTAAAACCGGTGTTGTAGCTAAAATTGGCTCCGGTTCTCCACCCTTTGTTGCTCTCCGAGCTGATATGGATGCTTTACCTATTCAGGTCTGTTTTAAGATAATCTAGTACAAGGGTTTCATTTGAAGGAAATTGTTTGTTCATGGATTATGTACCCACTGGGTTTGAAATCTGATTCTTGAGTGTTGTTATTTTAGTTGGGTGTAATAATATGGTAACATCATCAATAGTACTTAAAAGAATTTTAGTTGTAAATCAGTCTAATTATTATCCCATGTTTTGCCTTTCCCTAATGGTTATTACAAGATCTAATACTGTAATACTCTGTTATTGTCCGTAACTGTTATAAAACACTGCGATCGAATTGTCACACCATATATTTGGTTAATCATAGTATTTTTCAACCTGCAGGAATTGGTGGAGTGGAAGCATAAAAGCAAAGTACCTGGCCAAATGCATGCTTGTGCTCACGATGCCCATGTTGCTATGCTGCTTGGAGCAGCCAAGATATTGCAACAACTCCGGTCCCTGTTGCAGGTCAAGAACATATAATTATGCCCCAACTTGTTTTATTTAATCACGGTATATGATTTATTGACCGACTAAAGTTTTTTTTTTTTAATATAGGGAACTGTAGTTCTGATATTTCAACCAGCTGAGGAACGAGGTGAAGGAGCCAAAGAGATGATCAAAGAGTCTGTGCTCGAAAACGTGGAGGCCATTTTTGGGTTGCATTTGGTGCATGAATATCCTTCTGGTGTGGTCGCCACTCGAGCCAAAGAATTCCTGGCCGGGTGTGGGAGTTTTAGAGCGACAATCACCGGCAAAGGAGGTCATGCTGCCATTCCCCAACACGCCATTGATCCGATTTTGGCAACTTCAGCAGCGATAATCAGTTTGCAAAATATAGTTTCAAGGGAAACAGATCCTTTAGATTCTCAGGTATACTTATTTCTACGACTCTCAGACAATGTACAGGTTTCCGCTAATGAGATAATTCCAAAGTTATGAACACAGCTATGACCAGTGGAGGCCATGGCCCCTCTTAACTTTTTCCCACAAATTTCACACTCTCACCAAATTTCGCCATTATTTTTTAAGAGTATTTCAACCTTCACACTGCAGGTGGTCTCGGTATCCATGGTTCATGGTGGAACTGCTCTCAACGTGATCCCTGAGTCAACAACAATAGCAGGAACTTTCAGGGCTTTCACTGCGAAGAGGTTCAATGCACTTAGGGTCAGAATAGAAGAGGTGATAGAAATGAATATAGTTCAGTTTCTATATCATCTAGAGAAGTCTTAGAAGTGTCGTTCGTCAAACAGTAGGTTACAGTAATAGGTCCGGTCTTACATCTTTAATTAGAGAAATAACATCTTTGATAAGGTTTTATGACTTATGATCTTTCATATAACTATTCGTAAAGATTTATGTATATCCAACTACTTGTTATCAGGTAATTAAAGCTCAGGTAGCGGTACACCGATGCTTGGCTGCGGTCGACTTCTCAGAAAAGGATAATCCGACAGTTCCTCCGACCGTCAACGACGAAAACATATACGAACACGTAGTTCGAGTATCGAAGGAGATAGTTGGAGAAGAGAACACTAAAGTAGCTCCAACTTTCATGGGGAGCGAAGACTTTGCATTCTACTTAGACAAGGTCCCAGGATCATTCCTCCTCTTAGGCACTTACAACGAGAAAGCCGGAGTCGTACATCATCCACACAGTCCTCATTTCACCGTCGACGAGGACGTGTTTCCGATCGGGGCAGCCATCCATGCAGCATTTGCACTATCGTTTCTCTCAAATTTTACAAGTAAATAGCGACTGCAAGTGTAATGATACACCTCTACCAAACCGATTATGTACATATTTTGATTGAAATGAATAATTTATGCTTTGGTGTTTGTGATTTAGAGAGAAGTGTCGGCAGAAGTTAGAGATCATAAACTTGTGGGATTTAGTCCAGTAAATGAGACGAGACAGATTACGAGTTATTCAACTTTGATTCAGCCAAAGTTCGGTCAATACACGATTAGATTAGAAAGTTCGGTCAATACACGATTAGATTAGACTCGACTCGACTCGAGCTCGAATTCGACTTGAATTCTTAAAGCTGAGTCAAACTACTCGATACGAAAACTAAAAAGCTTGCGAACAAAAGATTTAAAATCAAAATTACTAAACCTAAAACCCTAAAACATAAGTCATAAACCCTAAATTCTAACTAAATTTTAAACCCAACAACCTAAACCTCTAAATACTAAATTAACACCCTAAACCTAAACATAACAAGCTTAGGTAAACTTTAGTTTACACAACTAGTGTCTAGTGTATTAAAAAAATTTCCTAACAGAAATTTGAATGAGACGAGACAAATCACGAGTTTCTAATGTCTAATTCAATCAAAACTCGATCAACAATTGACTCGATTGAATTCGACTCAAGCTCAAACTCAGTTCGAGTTCTTAAAAAGTCAAACCCAAATTATCGAGACTCGTTAAAAGCTACTCAAACTTAAATTAGAATTAAATTCTTAATAAACTGAATCGAAATCAACACCTAAACTTGACTCAGCTGGTTTATACCACACTAGTGGAATTTATGCATTGACTACTGCCAATCTGCCATTCCGAATGATTCATTGGATCTTGAGTTGTACATAGCTATCACTGACCAGTAATAGACGAGCAGGAATTGAATGAGGAAACCCCACTCCTGTCGTTACTAAAATACCTGGGAGTAAACCCTATAATAATATCTATATTCTCTTTAGGAGCTTCCGCATCCCATTTTAGAATTATAGGTTTAATTTGTTCATTTATCGGAAAAAACAATGAGAAATGGATAATTTTGAATAATAATTTAGAGTAATAAAGATGAAGATTCGTATAAAAAATTTGTTGGTTTTTATTATACTCTATGAGATCTTTATAACGATATCTCATATGTTTAAAATATTGAGTGATGAATGAGAAATTAATGCTCAAAATAAAAAGGTTGTGAATGGAATAAAGAATAAAATTCTCTTTATCTCACATGGATAAGATAAATGAAATGAGAAGTGTTTATATATACTTATCTACATTTTTAAAATTGAATGATTTAAGATGATTTTGTGCCTTGCATGGAAGGGGGGCATATCAAATCTCATTTGAGTCAAGTGTGCACACCTACGACGTGGGACATGTGAATGTCTGGATAAATAAAAATACAATTTGTACTTAAATTTTGTTTTATACGATTTGTATCGTCGTGGATTGATTATCTTATAACATAATTTCATGTTATTTTTTTAGATTAAGTGTTTATATACACTTATCCACATTCAAGTTGTGAGCGACGTGAATATCTAAACTGGTCGAACCTTTTATGAATTTGTATATATTTTATCCGTTGTGAGTAAATTTTTTTTCTTAAATTATTTATTTTTTTAATATTCAAAAAAATTGTATTCTACTTAAATTAATTCAAATATTTCTCTTACTTTATCTTTTTCTATTTCAGAATATTCCTCTCACTCGTTTTTACTTAATTTTTATATAAATATGAATGAATTTTCAAAGCACTGAAAAGTTGGGTTTCTTCTCTTGTTTTCTATTTCAGTTATTGATAAAGACTGGAGTCCAAATTCGAGATCTCTACAGTTTGTGTTTCTATCAAAGATCTTATTGTTGTATCCTAGAAAACGAACGATCAAATAACTCAAACACTACGGAGTGATCGAAAACTATCTTAAGGAAACTACTTTCGTAAACCTCGATATCTCAAACTAATTAATCTAGTTTAATTTTTTTACGTTTATTTTTTAAATTAAATTTTATTTTATACGATTTGCATCATGTTGGATTAATTATCTTATAACATAATTTAATGTTATTTTCTTTTAAAAATTAAATTTTGATCAGTATGTTTAGGATAAAAAATTATACATACCCATTTAAAAATAAATATTTGAATATTTTTAAATTTTTGATTCTGCAACTGATTTTTAGTATCAATTCTCAGGCTGTCATGCAGCTAAAAACGCAACAATCTAAACCACGAATTCAGTATTCATTTCTCTTTTCTTCTTCTATTCACAAGACAACCTTGGTGCCAAAGGTTTTAAATATAAATGTTTAAAAATAAGGGGATAAATTCATAAAAAACAATTTTTAAAACATTTTAATAGGAGGACAAAAGTAAGAAAGATATTTTTTCGAGAACGAGGGCGATTATCCCTCCTCACATGGATGTAGTTTCGTCCCTGCTTTGAGGTAAATTTACCATTTTGGGGAGGCAATTGCTTTCACTTTCTATTCGGAATTCATATGAATTGAAATAATTTCTCCCTATTTAATATTTTTGTCCCGCATTAAAAAATTAGATTTAAATTTAAAATTTAAGAAATTAAGAGTGGAATGTATTTTAAAAATCTATAGTTTAATATTCATAATTTAAAATTTTTAATTAAAATTTAAATTATTAATGTTAGGACACGACACTTTACATCAAAATAATTGAGGAACTTTGTTCAATTTATAGATGCGGCGCTCCATTTTTTATTTATGCAGGTGCAGAGATTGGTTCACCTTAAATTATTTATATATTATTATAGCTTTAATCGGTAAATAAGCACTTAAATTATATTTTTTAAATAAATATTTAAATTTTATTTTGGGTTAAATAGATATTTAACGTCTTTTTTATTATTCAAATAAGTATCCATAACACACGTTAATTTTATCGTTAATTAACACGCATCATTTTTATAAGTTTTTTAAATTATATTTAAAAATAAATAAAATTAATAAAAGATTTAAGCATCGAAAATTTCCATTTACCCTCATCGTCCCATCGAATTTTAAGGTCATTTTCTTAATCGATTAAGCTCTTTATTAAACAATGATAAATTTGTAATATTTTGATACTTATTTCAATCGTTTTAACCAATTTATTTTTATCGGTATCAATATTTGAAGACAAAGAGAGAATACTGATACGTCTATACCATAAATATTATTTTAGTTACATTATACAATCCGTATTAATACGAGATTAAGCTGTATCGATACGCCATACTTGACACAATTAAAACTCATTTTCAATAATATTTGGCCGTACCAAAATGGTCCAAACCGTATCGATACAATAGTTGAATGTATGCAGAGGATTGGTATGGGTCCCAATCATATTATAAAAATTTCAATGATTAATTAGTGTACCAGAACCATTGTATCAGTATTAGGATGCCTTAACATTTAAGGTCAATTATGCATACTAGTACCAGTACGTCATCACTTGTAAAGGTACGTATAATTTTATAATGATATTTTTTATCTGTGTTTTATATCTTGATGCATGTTGATTTTCGTGACATTTCAAATATCTTTACTATGTTTTCACTTTCTAAGGAAATATAGTTCACTTTCATTTTTTTTATCATCCAAAAGCTTTAGTCATATTAGTTGATATACACATCCAAAATAGTATAATTAAAGCTTAGTAAATACACCGTTAATCATATCTGTCTAAACACATGATAAACATGCATGTATATTTCCGCATACAACATATACATATCAAGAAAAGTCCATACAACATCTCATATATAATAATAGTATAAGTAGTGAGGTCCGTGTCCACTAAGCATCGAGATCTTATACTCTAGGGATGAGGGTCGCGTCCACTAAGCATCGAGATCCTCCATCCATGCTTGGAATGGTCTATCAAGTATCTTCGAATGAGGCCCGCATCTACTAAGAATCAGGATCCTCCATTCGATAGTCTTTGAGTGTTGCAACACTTATATTGGGTATCCGGATCACATCACATAATTATCCAACCATTAGGTAACCTATCAACACATAGCAAGGTTCTTATCTACCACACAACACATATATAATCCATTAATAACCTATGAGTTACTATCACCATTTAATTACCTATTATTAATTTATCGAATAGTTAGCCAATTATCCCATAAATGAGGTTAAATTATTGATTTCTCAGTTTTAGTATTCATTTTACATCTTAAGAGGGACCCTTTACCTTGAATTATAGAACCCCAAACTCAATCACTAAATTTTGGATAGATTACCAACGAGTACCGATATGTCTATATGGGATATCGGTATGCCATCTAATATCGATATTCCTCTAAGCCGTACTGATACATTATTTAGCCTTGAACAATAAAAAATACTTACCCGTACCGATATGGCTAACCCTCGTACCAATACCGCTTCACACCCATATCGATACACCTATATGGTGTACTGATATGCCTAGACACTAACCAACCAATGTAATAGTAGTACCGATACGCCCCCATGTAATGGTGTCCAAATACATTAATGGAATTCAAATTATGCAAGGGATATCGATACACAGATTTTCATACCGATACCCCTTATATTTAGTTCTCTAAATCACTCTAGCATAATGATATGCTCTCATGACGTATCAATACATCTGCACAAAAATAAAAATCTGGGTTAAAAATTCATCAAAATTTCTTCCTCAACCTATGTGATTGATCCCAAGTTGCTACCACAAGTTATTGAGATATTTTAAAGTGTGTTTCTAATCATTTTATAACAATTCAACAACAATTCATAAAGTTTCCATTAAATAGTCTCTAAACTATCAAACAACCAAGCAATCAATCACACACGCAATCAGTCTATTTTTTATGTATGATGCAATGATAGTTAGTAGTGTACTAACCTTGAGCAATACTAGCTGAAAACGAAGAATTTTTATCCTTAAGCTTTCTCCTTCTGAAGACACCATGAAGTTTCTCCAACCTCTTTCTCTTTAAGGAAGAGCATTAAAACATGATTAAACATTGTCATGGAGGATTTTGAAACCTAAAGACATTAATCAACTAAAATGGAACTCTCAAATCTTCATTTTCGTTCTTGCCCCAACCCATGCTCTTGGACCTCTTTTCTCACTAAACCAACACATTTTTTTCTAGTTGTGTAGATCTCTTAAATCCCAATAACTTTCTCTCAAGTCTTAAAACGAGATTCACAGTAGAAAATTCAAAGTTTATTCCTTGATCTTCACGTTTGAGTGGTGAAGGAGACGAAGAAAAAGAATAGAGAACAAAAACCAAGGTTATCTCACTCTCAACTTTTTTATAGAGAGGATTTAAACCTTCTCCCCTTCACTCTTTTTTCAATTCTTAATTATCCAAATGCTCTCTCTCAAATCTCCTTAAACCCAACACAACCCAACTTTCAAAAGCTCAAGACCCAATAAGGGTTCGAACGTCGAAATTCAACGTTTCAAGTTAACTCGATCCTTGAATTTAAAATCCGGATAGTAACAATTTTTCAATCACTATAATATACTTGTTAATAATATTAATAAATTAACACAATTAGCACTGATGGATAGATGCATACAATCCCCTAGGAGAGAGGATGCATGTAGTCTAGGGAGCGGCTGCATTTTAGGGTTTGCAAAAATAATCTAAAAATTTAAATATTTGATTTATTTTTATTTTTAAATCAAATATTATTACTATTTTTAGATTAAATATAGATTATAATGTTTAAGTTTCCATTCATTCAAAACTTAAAATTATATAGATATAAAATAAATTTTTAGAATTTTATAATTTTAAATAGATATAAAATAAATTATATTGAATGAATGGAAACTTAAATATATTGAGAATGTCCGTATATATTGAGAATGTTTAGTAACATTGAGAATGTTTAAATATTTAAATAATATTAGATATTTAAATAAAATATTTAAAATTTTAAATAAAATAAATTTTCCTCCCTTACTCTCAAAGTTTCCATATATAATGAGAATGTTTAGTAACATTTTATCTTAGAATTAATTAATTTTTTAATATTTTATTTTAATTTTAATTATTTTATATTTTATATTGAAATAAAATTATATTTTATATATATATATATTTGATAGGTTAGATTCTATGTTATTTAAAATAATATTATCATATGCATATGATATGTCATCATTGTTAGATATTTAACGATCTAGTTATCATAGTAGTTAAAAAATAAGTTATTTGTCAAAAAGATATAGATTAAGGGCTAAATTTATCCTAAAAAAAGAATAAGGACCAAAACGATAAAAATTACAAACATTACGGGTTAAAATTATCCTTATGCCTTAAATAAATAGTATTTTATGGTTAAAAAAATATTAAAAGAGAATAATAATATATAAATATAAAATATTTTTTATAAATAATTTAATATAAATATAAAATTTTTGTAAATTTTAGATGTAAAGAAAATGATTTCAAAAAAAATTATATAAATATTTAATTAAAAATTTAAACTTCAACTTGTTAACAAAATATATCATAAAGATAAGTTAATAAATTTTGCTTTCAATTAATCTTATATTTTTTTAACCAAACATTGTAATCTTAAAATTTTACTAAATAAATCAAACAGGATAATGTAACATTTCTAGTAATGTGTCAGGTAATGTTATATTCCGGTAATCCTATACACATAGATAATCTTATATTCAGTGAACTAAACGCGTGATCGTTATAATCGGGTTATAATCGGGTAACTTAGGCCCTAATTTTTAAAACTGTTGAAAAATGTTTTTTTTACAAAAATCAATGCATAATAGATAGTTTTTCTGGTTAAAAATATTTTTTTATAATTAATTTTTTTAAAATTTTAGTTCTTTTAAATACTTTTAAATATTTATTTTTATTTATATCACTAGTACTTTCATATTTTTCAAAAGATATTTTTAAAATAAATATTTTATCTATTTAATAATAATTTTTATGAGCAATACAAGTTTTTAAGCTAACACGGTCTAAAAATGCTTTTAAAAAATAATATCAAATTAACCTTTAATCATTATAATCGATTAATTCAGTGGCTTTGTTGAAACTCTCAAAATATAATATTTTTAGTAAATAAAATATTTGGATTAAATGACATGTAATATTTAATAGTTAATTGACCTATATAACAACCGTTTAAGTGATTTCTTTGTAAAATTTTTAAATTTCTTTATTTATTTATAATCTTACTAATAGTTATATGACCCAACATTGAAAAATATGAAAAATACCAGGCTCAAGTTTGCTCAGGATGGGTCAAGAGCTTACGGTTAGCATGTCGCCTTGAATCCGGAGGGTGAGTATTTGGTTAATTCGGTTGGTGGTTGAACCGAATTAACCAGAACTGAATTAACTAAAATTTTAAAAATCTTAACCGTTAACTGAATCGAATTTTTCATTAATTGAATTAATCGAACCGAAATTATTTCGGTTATTAGTCGAATTAACCGAAATTTATTATTATTTTTGGTTAAATTACATAATAGGTCACTAAATTAAACTAAAATAATTTTTTAGTCACTAAACTTTTATTTTATACTAATTTAATAAAAAAATTTAGTGACCATTTTATAATATAAAAAATTTAATGAATATTTTATAATATTTTAAAAGTTAAATGGCTAAAAATGAATATATATAATATTAACTAATTTCAAACCGAATTAACCGATAATCGAATTATCAAAAAAAATTAACCGTTAACCGAATTTACCAAAAATTAACCGAAATAATTTCAGTTCGGTCGGCCCTACTTGAATCCCTAAATTCCCCTGATTTGTCCATGTGCCTGTATTTCTTCTCCCGCGTTGTACATCTATCCGTTAACCTTAATCTCTCTCTCTTCTTTCTGTAACTCTTCTCTCAACGAAGAAGACGAAGAAGAAGAGAAAGAGGAGGCGAAAATATTCAAAAAGAAAGAAGGAGAAACAATTTTCAAGAAGGGAAGGATTAATAAAAAAATTGAAAATGGGAAAACTTCTCTGTGATCCAACGGAGACATTTCAAATGTCTTCTCCCATGGTTCCTCGAAGGGAACCTAATATCGTAACTTTTGAAGACATTGATCTAGTTGACCAGACCATCATAGCGGCGATGACAGTGACGGCGGCGACGACAACGACAACTGATACTTCGTGGGATGACGTGATTGAAATAGATGAACAACAACAATGACATCTCATAGAGCTTCATTCTGAGTGATGTGGAAGGATCCTAACGAGAACGGTTTCTCGTTGATTTTTCGACTGTCTCATGACAGAGATGTGTTGACAGACAGGAACTAACTGTTCACATCCTTGCAAAAGGCCATAGCGCGTGAGGTCGAAGCGCACAATTTGAGAAAGCGGACAATGAAGCTTTTCTTGGAGGATCTTGGTTCTGCTATAATGTGCCAAAACCAAGAAAACTTGTCGATGCTAGTTGTTGGGATTTAGTTATTTTTAATTTTGTTTAATTTGATGTCGGATAACCGTTATGACTTAATATGTGTTTGTCATTTCCTTTTGGTGTCATTAAATGCTACGTTTGAGTAACTAGAGCTTTATCCTTCCTTGAACTGATATTTTCTCCTTTATCAAATTAAATATATAAATTTTGGTTCCCTATGAGTAGTGAAATTTGTCAAGTCTTTCCCCATTTCTTCTACTTGTTTTCTTCTTTATTTTTTACCTTACAAAGGTATTAGAGCCCAGGCTGATTCTCACGTATGACAACAAATCAATTACACGTAGAGTTCAATCGTCTTGAAATGTCTATGGATAGAATGTTTTTGCAGGTTTCGAGTAAACTTTTTGATAGATGAAAAACAATTGCTTGAGAAGGCTTTTGGGAAACTAATCAATATTCTTGTAAATATTCAATTGCATGACGATGCATATTTTACCAATTTTGTTGAATCGACACAAATATTGAATTCATCTAGGAATGTTATAGAGGTGGGTTCGAATGAAAATCAATAGCTTGATAAAATATTGGTGCCAACGATTAAAGTAATTGATGGTGAAATGAGTCATTCAAAGCGTGAAGTTATGGCCAGTGATGTGGTTTCTATAAAATTGGATGACAGAACTCAGATAATTGTTTCCGATGACTCTACTGATGAATTTTTTAATTAACTACACCATAAAAAATTTAAATTTTTAAAGAATATGGAGAGTTAATTAGGGGTCTCGTAAAACTATCACCAAATCAAAGCTTGTTGTTGAATTTTTTAGTGGTGGATAGAGAGGAGGATTCAAATGTAACTAAAGTGTTTGATAGAAGGTTTGTGAGAAAATATAAAAATTCAATTGATGACAAGTTTAATTTTGAATTAATTGAGTAAAAATGCAAATAGGTTTAAGCTTTTGTTTATGGAAAAAGTATATGTGATGACTGAATTCATCGAGGGTCTTGTGGAAACATATCCAAGACTCTAGTATTTAGATGATTTTCCAGAAGTGAAGGTTATAATTCGTGCTGCTGTTTCAAGCTCAACATATGTTGATTTTGTTAGATTTTATGCTATGAATTTTATAAAGTTCAAGCTTAAACTAGGAGAGAGAAAATTCCTTCAGATTCATAAGTAATACATAGGAAAGAGCATGAAGAAAAGGTTTCCCCATGATAAGATGCTAATAAAATTTTAAAAAATAAAAGAAAATGATCTTATCTCTATTAATGTAACCATGCTTGACGGTATATATAAAGATGAGCTTATCCAAGAAGTAATGAAGCTTTTCAGATTAATGAGGGTGAAGGGTACAATCTTGGAAGTTATTATACACACAGCCATTGTTGATGGCTTCAGCAAAGCACAAAATCTTGATGATGCGAAGAGAATTTTTCAGGAAGATGCAATCGAAAGGTGTGGTTCCTAATGCCCTTAGTTATACTGTTTTGATTCAAGGATTGTATAAATGTAATCACTTGAATGATTCCATTGGTTTTTGTTTGAAAATGCTTGATGCCGGACTTACTTTAAATGTCACCACTGATGTGGGATTGGTTGAGAGATTGTTTAAGGAGAAGGGAGTGGAAGAAGCACAAAAGGTTGTTGTGACTTTAAAACAAAATGGTTTTTTGGTTAATGATAAAGCTGTTAGACAGTTTTTGAACAAGAAAGTCCCCTTTTCTACTTTGATTTGGGAAGCAATTTTTGAGAAGAAGAAGAGAGACGAGAAGGAGAAATTTGTCCAAAGAGATGAGAGGAATATATGAAGAAGTTAGAGGCGATTATGATCGTGGAACCGATAGTAGATCGAGGTCTTATGGTGATTTGAATGATTTTATTCGGAGAGAATAGAGGAGAGTGGCGACATCAATGAGGGAAATGAGACCAGACAAAGTTTTAGGGTGGTTGTATCGGTTGTTGAAAATTCATGATCAAGTGTTAGGTTACAGACCGACTGGTAAGACAAAAAATAGCAGGTTAATACTTGTTGCACTTTATCAGACTTTGAAGAAGTGTTTCAGGTTTTATCTCGAGATATGTGAGGCATTGTGGATCTTACTGGATAGGTTTACCAAGATTGAATATGTGGATTGTGTAAAGGTTTTTGATGCTTATGTTAGTGCTGCAAATATGATTGAGAGCTTGTCGGTTTTTATGGTTGGTGTAAGGATATGAGAGATGTTAGGTCTTCTAAGTATCACGAGGTGTAGAGAATTATAGATAAGCTTTTGGGTACACTCGATGATTTTTTAAAGGAAATGATCAATAGCCAAAAGAGTTTGAAGGAGAAATTATTACATGAACACGTTCCACCACCTAGGATATGGTCCTCAACCAATTAAATTAAGACACGTAATATATTTTTTTCATATCATATTTACACATAAGCATTGTCCAAATCATCCAATTTAATGTCTTTGATTTAAAAAAGGAAAAAAATATTACCAAAGATTTCTTGTGTCATCTTTCTCTTTGTTCTTTAAATTTTTTCTAATTAATTTTTTTTATAGATTTGGGTTTTAAGGTTTAGGATTAAAGGTTAATGGTATAAAGTTTATGGTTTAGGGTTTATGTAGTTTAGGTTAGGGTTTAAGGTTAGGGGTTAATATTTATGTTTATGGTTAGGGTTAGGGTTTAAGGGTTAGGGGTTAGTGATTAAAAAAATTAATTAAAAAATTAAACAATAAAGAGGAAGATAACATAAAAAAAGTTTAGTAATATTTTTTCCTTTTTTAAATCAAAGGCATTAAAGTGGATGATTTGGATGATGTTTATGTGTGAATATGATATAGAAAAAATATAATATGTGTCTTAATTTAATTTGTTGGGACCATATCTTAGGCGATGGAACGGGTCCATGTAATAATTTCTCAGCTTGAAGAGAATTAGAGAAGAGAGATATCTAGTTAATAAGGAAACTGAAATGAACATCAATGATATAAAAGGTTCTTCCTTCACCAAAGAATTATACACCATCTCCTCCACCACCTAAACATAAACAACTTATAAGACAATGTCAAAACATGTTACAAGGGACCTTGTGAATCTAAGGGATGAGTCAGTTTTAGTTGACGAGCAAAGGAAAAATTGGCTGACTTTATTCTCCATACCACCCACTTCAGATGTTAATAGCTCATGGAAGCGTTTCCTTCCAAAGATAAACCAAAGGTTACTTCTGTTGGAAAATAAATACTAAAAAACAGGGTGTTAGTACTGACAGGAAAAAAAAATAATTAACGAACTGAATCGTGTCGTGGTATGGAGACCACTGCCTTAGAAAGGTTCATATTGACTTTCTCCGGTGGCGACAGTGCGCAAAGAACTCCCTTGTTCTCTATCACTCAACAAGGAAATGGAGGGATGCCTTAATAAATACTCATTCCCAAAGGTATTTGTTATCCATGTGGATTCAAGCATTACTTTATTTCCCACAACTTCAGCATAGTAAACATGGTTCGGCGAGATTGGTAAAGCAGATTGAAAATTGGTATTAGTTGAATCGACTACTTATTCATCAAAACAAAAAGCTTCATTAGCTGGTGGATCCATTGATATTGAATGGACAAATTCTTTCCTTGAAGATGCAACTTAGGATGTACTACATCAACTTAAAGACTAGTTTTCAGACTTAATCCTTCAAGACAAGGATTACCTGAAGAGGAGGGCATTGTAACGTGCCAAAACAAAGGAAAATTGTTGATGGTACTTGTTGAGAGTTAATTATTTTTAATTTTGTTTAATTTATCATTGGATAGCCGTTATGACTTAATCACGTGTCTGTCACTTTCTTTTGGTGTCACTAAACGCTGTGTTTGAGTAGTTAGGACTTTATCAATTCTATGGTGGTATGAATTTTGCTGTTTTGCTACTTTTATGTCTTAAAAGCTTTAGATTGTTTGGTTGGTACTTCCATAGCCTTTTGTTTCATCGCATTGGCCGTGTATCGACTTGGATGTGTATTAACTTTTTTTGAACCAAGGATTTAAAAAGTATTTTTGGTCACATCATATTTATGGCGATTGCGGATATAATGGATACTATCACGGTCGTGAATTTTTTTAAAATGGCACAATTAGTGACTGTTATGGGAGTTTTTTGAAATAACAGTATAATAACTGCAATAACGGATCGTTATTACCATTATCGTTCGTTATCTGTCAAATAACGGCTATTATTGGTGTGAATTAAAAAAAATTCTACAACGGGGGTCGAACATGCTGAACACCACTAACGATGAACATTGTTGAACACCATTAAATCAATTAATAAAGATTAAAAATTCTGAGGACTTAATATATAATTAATAATTATTTAGAATAAAATTTTAATTAAATTATTTTCATAGGAAAAACTACACGAGTAATCACCCAACTATAACATTTTTTTCTGTTTTGATCACTCAACTAAATTTTTACTCAAAACAACTGCTAACATTTTATTTCTTTATTATTTTGGTCACCGAAATTTAAATATTTAATAGAGATTATGACATGATATTAAATAATAATTTTATTCCTAAAATTATTATATTATATCAGTTTAATTTCAATAAAAATAACTCATCAAAGACTAAATCCATTTTTTTTTCTCTTTTCTTCTTCCATTGTAACATTACTCTGAAAATTAAATTGCTAGGATAACATATCTCAGAGCTTTCGAAAAGCATTAGATTTTAAAAGCTATTTTTTCCCTTTATTTTTTTTATTATGAAGAGTCTTCTAAAATTTATGAAAAAAACGAAGAGTATCACAACAGTGAATCAAGATAGACAATGTATATTGGTTCTCTCGAAAACAGCGGAATCAATGAAAAGATGAAAGATGACGGAGGAGGAGAAAAAATAAACCAGTTGTTTTGGTGATTTTGTTGGAGGAGGGGAAAGGAGTATTAGGTTAAGATTTTTTTATTTGTACGACTGTAAATTGATATTTATCGAATACTCATCGAAAAGATGAATAATTTGAGATTTAATTTAAATATTTGATAAATTATTTTTTATTAAGATTAAACTGATATAATATAATAATTTTAAGGATTAAAGTTATTATTAAACAATGATATGTCATAATTTTTATTAAATACTTAACAATCAGTGATCAAAATAATAAAAAATAAAATGATAGTGATTGTTTTGATGAAAAATTTAGTTGGATGACGAAAACAGAAAAAGGTGATAGTTGAGTGATTACTCGTTTAGTTTTCCTTATGAAAAAAATATAATTACAATTTTATTTTAAATAATTATTAATTATATGTTAAATCCTAAAATTTTTTAATTTTCATTAATTAATTTATTGGTGTTCAACGATATTCAACGTTAATTGTATTCAACGGTGTTCGACATCTATCGTAGATTTATCCAATTAAAATCTTACCGTTATTTTTACGAAAAACGTTTTCAGATGCATCATTCTATTGTTAAGTATGTAATAAACATTAATTATTAGTTACAGAGTGATCTAATTATTACTAAGATGTTATAAATAGGGTGATTTGATTGTTACTAAAATGTTGCTGTCTGGTTGATTAATAATGGAATGACATGTTTGTTATATCTGATTAATAATGGTACTGTTTTGCAACTTTTTAAAATTTAATGATTCATTTGTAATTTTATTAGTAATTAAGTGAACTGTAGTTTAATTTACCTAATGTAAAAATTTGTTTGAAGTTATAATTACACGTAATTGATATTTAAAAGAAAAATTCTACGACGGGCGTCAAATATTGTTGAATACCATTAACAATGAACATTGTTGAATACCATTAAACTAATTAATAAATATTAAAAATTTCAAGGACTCAATATATAATTAATAAATATTTAAAATAAAATTTCAATTAAATTATTTTTTATAAGGAAAACTACACAAATGGTCATCCAACTATCACTTATTTTTAGGATTGGTCACCAAGCTAATTTTTTTCATCAAAATTATTATTAACATTTTATTTCATTATTATTTTGGTCATCGACTGTTAAATATTTAACAAAAATTATGACATAACATGGTTTAATAATATGAATGGTCATCTAACTATCATTATTTTCTTGTGTTGGTCACCCAATTAATTTTTTTTCATAAAAATCATCATTAAAATTTTATTTTGTTATGTATTGATCATCAACTGTTAAATATTTAACGAAGACTATGATATGGTATAGTTTAATAATAATTTTAGTCCTTCAAATTATTACATTATATCAAATTAATCCAAATAAAAATAACTCATCAAATATTTTAACTAAACTCTAAATTTTTCATCCTTTTTCTTCTTCCTCTTGTAACGCTACTTTAAAAAATAATTTGTCAACTCTCTTTTTTTTTTCTTGTGTCTTTGAACAACTTATTAAATTTTAGATTATAAAAAATCATTTTAATTTTATAATTTATTCTTTTAAAATCTATGTTAAAAGAATAGTTTCTTTTTCTTCGAATCAGGATAACGTTTTCGTCGAATAATTTCTTTTTCAGTCCAAAGAAGGTTGTGTTCCGTCATTTGAAAAGTCACTGATGTCAAATTTGTGTGAAGTTGTAGGAGTATCCATATGAAGATCGAAAAGCTGGTTTGCTCAGCGAAAATTTAAGTGAAATCAAATTTTATTTAATCCAAAGAAAATTTTACGACATGCGTCAAATTAATCTATATTTACATGTTAAAGATTTTATGACTATTGATCTATATTAACTTTTATGTGAATTGATAAATCAATTTTTTTTATAGATCTGATAAACATAAAAAATGATAAAAAATATATATTCTAGTACTTTGGAAAAAGTTAAAGAAACTAGATTAAATTTTAAAAAGGATAAATCATAAAATTAAAGTGATTTTATATAATATAAAATTTAATAAATTGCTCAAAGACGCAAGAGAAATAAAGAGAGTTGACAAATTAATTTTTTAAAGTAATATTACAAGAGAAAAAAAAAGAATTGAGGTTTAGTTCAAATATTTGATGAGTTATATTCTATTATAATTAATCTGATATAATATAATAATTTTAGGGACTAAAATTATTATTAAACCATGTCATGTCATAATTTTTGTTAAATATTTAATAGTCTATGACCAAAATAATAATGAAATAAAATGTTAACGATGATTTTGATGAAAAAAAATTAGTTTGGTGACCAACCCAAAAATGAGTGAAAGTTGGATGACCATTTGTGTAGTTTTCTTTATAGAAAATAATTTAATTAAAAGTTTATTCTAAATATTTATTAATTATATATTGAGTCCTTAAAATTTTTAATACTTATTAATTAGTTTAATGATATTCAACAATGTTCATCGTTAGTGGTGTTCAGTAATGCTCGACGCACATTGTAGACTTATCCTATTTAAAATGTCTTTAAATTATAAATTATAATTGAACAAATAATTGATATAATTTGCAACAGTTTTTACATTTTTATACTCGTATTTATTTGTTTAGGTAAAAATAACTTGTTACGTCATTCTTAATTTTGAAAGGAAAACGTTTAGGTACGTTGTAACGTAAAAATTTTTGTCTTTTTATTATGTCTCCATCCTAGCTTCCTATTGAAATTTTTTTAAAAAATTTAAATTTTAAACCTTAACTCTTATTTTATATATCTTAAACTCTAAAGAATACACCTTGAAAATACATCATACCCTAATTTCCTAAACCCTAACCACAACCCCTAATATTAAACCCTAAACCTTATACCCTAATCCTCTAATTTGAAGCGGACACAAATGAAAGTATGAGAAAGAGGCAGATAATCTACACCCACGTTATAAACGTAAATTTATATAAATTCGTCAAAAATATGATTTAAATGTTAGGGTTTAGAATTAAAAATCTAGAGTTAGTGTTTAGAGTTTAAAGTTAAAAATGTAAAGTTTAAAGTTTTTAGGTTCAACAATTTAAGTATAAAATATAAAAAAATGATCGTGTAATATATTTATATATAATTTACATATTAAAATATAATATATTTCGTAATTTAATTTATTAGTCAAAAAAAAAAATTCAGTCGCTAACAATTTTAGAAGTGAGTAATTAAAGACAATCATGATATTAATGTTTTCATTATTTTATATTATTTTAAATGACATAAAAAGTAATTTAACCTTAAATATTTAAGCATCATATTAATTTGATCGTAACTCAAAAAAAGTATAAGAAACTTGCAATGCAAATGGCTTAATTTGTTGGATTCTTTGGGCACTTGAACTGACCAATGAAAGTTTTATCTGATAATCTTCCTCTACAACTGTTACAGAACTATTGTTAATGTTGCATGTTCAAAGGAAGGGGTCTGGACTGGAGTGAATTGGCAAACTATTTTCCTGGTTAATCAGTAATTGGGCATCTAATTTTCTCTAACCCTACTTGTCAGAGTCAGAGTCAGAGCCAAAGAGCTCCGGCCTCCTTGAGAAGTGGTACCAAGGTTCCACTAATATGGGAAGCCATGACTCGGTCCATGGCACCTATCAGCTTCCCACCGATAAAAACAACCGGAACAGTTTGGGAGTTCCCGAGAAGTCTCGACAAAGCCTTCTCGATCTCTTTCCCTCGAGGGTCTTGGTCGAGCTCGTAAACAAGAGGGTTCACCCCCATTCCGCAGAACAGCCTCTTGGCAGCATGGCACATGCAGCAACTGCTCACGCTGAATATCACCACCGCGCTCTCCGAGGCCAGCTGCACCACCCTCTCCATCGGGTCCGAATCAATACTCCTAAGGCTCAGATTCAGGCTCATCGGCATATAACACCCCCACGAATCACCGTCGCAATACATCCTTTCTTCTTTTCTCAAGAAGCAAACTTAAAATATTGCAGACAGCAACAAAGAAAGTGTACAATTTATAAGGGTGGTGGTAGATAAATAAAGTGGGGTTTGTCCGTTGTTGTCTCACCCGCGTGCGTGGGGTATTTGCTTTAAAAGAATTTCTGTCTGCAACAAGAGGAGAGAGGATGGCTATTACAAATAAAACCCTAGAGGAAAGCTGTAGTGGAAGCATAGGTGTCAGTTTTGGAAGGCAGATAGGGATACTTTGCCTACTCCATTTACCTAGAGAGTTAAGACCCGATCCCAACTTTTAATCCTTTTTCCTTTAATTTTGTGTACTACTATTACAACAGATCCTTTCCATTCAGGCAAAAGCTGAAAGGTTTTTTTCTGATTGACGGCTTGTTCGTACTCCTTGTCGGGGTCTTGAGTTGAGGATCTTACCTTTGTTCGTGACAAGACCAGACGACTCTTGTGCGCTGCGCATGTTTTGCCTTTGTTTCTTCTCTTCTTCTTTTATGGAGTCTCTGCACCCAAGGCTTTATGCTAGCGGACAAATTTATAAAGTTTTAGGAGGTACAAATATATTTTCAAAGTTTGGTCTCGGAGATATGTTTTTGATCATCCATGTTTTCTTGGATTTGTTGCTTGACCTTCTTGTTCCCCTAGTCCAATGGAAAGGACAGGGATATTGTCCCCTTTATAGCATCGGGTCATGGTTCAAACCATATTATACATATATATTATTGTATTGTTAGAAGAAATAAATGTTTAAATTATATATTTTTAATATATTTATATTTAATTTTTAAATAAAAATAAATGTTTTAAATTTTAATTCGTTAATATTTTAAAATAACATATTTAAAAAATTTCATTACTCGATTAGAATTTAACATATATCATTATTTTTATTTGTCTAGAACCTTAAACCTAAAAAATCTCAAAATTAACACCATAACCACCATAGATACTTTTGTTGGATCCCCCCCGCCCATTATCTTCAATCACTCATTGTCAATAATTAATATGAAGGGTGTCCATCGAACGTCGAACGACTAGAGTGTTTCACGTTCGTTGTTCGACATTTGATTGTCGTCCCCTGTCTGTTATCGACGATAAGTGGTTGAGAAAAATGAACGATGAACCTAAACAACGATAATGATGAGATTTAGTGAGGCTATCGACGACAGGTTCAATCAATTTTAGGTTTAGGATTTTGAGATTATTTTGTGATTTTTAAAATTTTTAAGATATTATTTAATTTATTTCATTATTAGTTTAGTTTTTTAAAAATTAAAAATCACGTGTTATTTTATATTGATTGATGAATTTTTTCAGTAGGCATACATGGTTATATCAATTGAACCCTAAGTTTGAAGTTTTTTAATGTTTTTTAGAATTTCTCAAGCTTGTTGAGGTGCAGTTTAGATGCAAGATTCAAGTTTTACAAACAGATGGTGGTGAAGACTATCAAGCATTAGATAAATGGTTGTCCTTGAATGGTGTGTAACTGTCAACACGTTTTTTTTAAAATATATATATAATACATAATATATTAAATAAATAAATATTAATTATTATTAATAATAATAATATAATATAATATATATAAAAAAAATCAAAAAAATCGAAAAATAGAGTTTTGAGCCGAGAAGAAACTGGAAATGTGGGTGGTGCCGATTCTCATGGGATTTGGATTGAGTTGAGTGGTTGTTGAGGGTGTTAAGGGATAGAGTTTGGGTGAAGTAGGATTCCGATTTGAATCCCTTTAAAAGGATTCAATCGGTAATGTTTTAGGGGAGGAATCTGGAGACTGGAATCAGAGGGATTTTCGGAATTGAGGAGGCAATCAGTAGATCTGAATCGATTTGGAGGCTATCACGAATCTGAGGTAAGCTTTTAGTCTTGATTTCGTTTCGTTTCAGTTGTTTTGGTGACTTGAATCTGTTTTTTTTTTGTTAGCTGAGAGAGTGGCCGATTGCTTTTGATGTTTAGGAAGTTAGTTTGATCGGTGGGTTAGGGTTTTAGATCCTAAAAATCGTGTTTTCGGTAGCTTTTTAGGGTTTTTAGGTAGCTCCGGTGAACTCGTCGGCATCGGCGATCGTCTCTAACGTTGGAAACGACGTCGGGAGAGTGATCGGAGGTCCCGGTACGGTGGCCGAAAAACTTGCCGGAGCGACACCCCACGGTGGCGCTCCGGATCTAGCAGCGGTTCAGGCGGCGGAGTATAGCCGTGTTCTTCATGTTCATCAAGAACATGAAGAACACTTAAGGTGTTCTTAGTTTTTTAGCCCTTTTGATCCGTTTAGCTCAAGTTTCCTGGGTTTGGGTTGTTAGTTGTAGAGAAAAGGGGAGACAACTGAGTTGGACCGAGTTGGTCTCGGTCCAAATGGTCGAGCCAACTCGGTCAAAGGGAGTTTTGTCTCAGACCAATACGGCGCCGTTTTGGGGCGGTCGGGTACGCGGGTCGGATCCGGGTTCAACCCGGATCCGCGCGTTTTTAAGTGGATAGGGATAATCACCCTTTAGGTCCTCCAGCTTTAAGTTGAAATACTTTTTAGCCTTTAAAGCCTTAAATTCATGCAATTAGGTCCCCCAGAACCTCTTTTTAGTCCCTAAACCTTTAGAAATCATCCAATTAGGTCCCTAGATCCTGATTAAAACCCTAAATAGACTATTAGGATTAAAATTAATTTAATTTTAGACTTAATTAGGTTTAAAAATTAATTTTAGAGACTTAAAAAATTTTAATTGAGTCTTAATTTAAGATTTAATTTAATTTTTAATAAATTTTAAAATTAATTTAACTTACTTAAAATCTAATATAAATTAATTTGACCCCTAAGACTTAAAAATTAGACTTAAAATAGGTTTAATTTAATTCTTTAATTTAGGAAATAATTTTAATTAATTATCTTAATTAATTTTAATTAATTTCTAAAAATTAAGTTTTAAAATTAATCCAACTTAGGCCTAGTTTTGCCCTTAAACTTCAAAACACTCACCGAATTAGACTCTAATTAGGTTTTTTTCTTAAAAAATTAGGAAATAATTCTAATTAATTATTTTAATTAATTTTAATTAATTTCTAAAGTTCTTTAAGGTTAAACTCCTTAATTAGGTCTAGTTAGCCTTAAACCTTAAAACATTCACCCAACTTAAACTTTAATTAGGCTTTTTTTAAAATTTAAGAAATAATTTTAATTAATTAATATAATTAATTTTAATTAATTTCTAAAAGGATAAGATTTAAAACTAATTAAGTCTAGTAAACCATAATTTCACCAAACAAACTTTAATTAAGTTAAAATTAAATTCTTAAAAGATTAGAGATTATTTTAATTAAGCTTCTTAATTAATTTAAAATTTCTAATATAAGGTTTAAAAAATTAACTTAATTAGGTTTAAACCAACCTTAATTAAACCTTCGAACCTAAAACTCACTAAGTTAGGCTTTAATTAAGATTTAATTAAAATTTGAAGTCAAGGGAAATTTAATTAATTAATTTAATTAAAAATTTCTAAAACTTTAAAATTTAATTTCACACTTAATTAAGTCCAATCGATCTTCCAAGGTTTGTTCTCGAGTCCCTTTTGATCTTTTTTTTTCATTCAAGTCCCTTGTACTCATTTATGAGAAATTTTGATGTAATCTTGTACCAATGATTCTAATAAAAGTGATGAAGTTCCTTTATCTTATCCTTTTTATTTTATGTTGTTTTGCATAGCATATTTTAGGAAGGTCACCTAATAAACTTAAGTTAATTAATTTAGAGCCCTTTTTAGGATTAGCCACTTAAATTAATTAATTTAATTAGGGAGAAAATTTAGTAACATAGCATGTGAATCTTATGTCTCGGATACACTAAAGAGGTTGGTGTTTTGACGCGCTATGATGCTGACCTAGAGAGTGTACCTTGGCATCGAATTCATGTGTTATTAAAAACTTAGAATTTTGACAAAAAACTTAGGTTTAGAATTGAATAAATGGATAGGTAAACAACTAGAAACGCTAGTAACTTAGGTTTTAAAAAAACTTTAAGCAATGGAGCCTTTTTAGGATTAGAACTTAAAATGGACAAGATAAAAAATAATCATGCATTTTACTTTAGCCTTTTGAGGCAGAAGTTACATTCTTTTAAATATGGGTGAGGTTTCCTATCTAGAGGACGTCTCGTTCAACTCAAGTTTAAAGGTGGTGTAACTTCTAAATCAAAAGGATATCCAAAATTCAAATAATGTTCATTTAACAATGAAAAACTAAATTAATATCTTTCTTCAAAATGTCAATGCCACGTAATGTTTTTCAAGGTACCAATTTTTGGGCGTTTGTAAGGGTCGTCCTTACACGTAACCGACTCCCGAACCCAACGTTTTCAAAATGAATCTCTGGTTTATTTTTATGGTGTCTGGCCTACCTAAGTGGCCGGTGGCGACTCCAAGTCAAAATTTTCAAATTTAATTACAGGTTTTCCTAAAATTTGGGATTTTTGAGATTAAATTAATAAATCCATGTTTTTTTTAAAACCGATCGTCGAACTACTTTCCACCTAAAAATCGCGTTTTTAAAGAGGTCACGACAGCTTGGCGACTCCGCTGGGGACTTAAAAATTTTATTTTTTGTGAGTCAGGCCTAATTTTTTTCAAACTTTACGTGGCATTTTGGTATTTTGGAGTTAGATATTAATTTAATTTTTTATTGTTAAATGAACATTATTTGAATGAGGATAACTTTTTACTTTTATATCTTGTCATTCATGCATAAGCTCTCGACCTGAGCTTTCAGCCTTAAGTGGGAGTTAGATATTATCCGACGTGATGCTTTCCAGCTCCGAGTTTCGGATTTTTATCTGCTTCTGGTATACTAACCTTACGCATCGTGTGGTCTTCACCTCCGTTGTAAGGGACCTATACCACCGAATCGATGTCTTATCGTCGTAGTAGACGGTAACGATAGTTCGGGAACCCAGCGTCTAGACCAAAAAACCCGTATATAGAGTAGAAACCAACCCTTCTAGAGCCAGACAGGGACCATAAGATAGGGCGGTATGCTGCCGAAATGCCGCCAAACTTAGGATTTCTTTGTTAGCATGCTCTCTAGTTATTTTGCGTATTTTAGCATGCTCTCTGGTTATTTTTACGCAATTTAGCATGCTTTCTGGTTATTTTACGCATTTTATCCTGTTTTTTGGTTAACTTTATTTGCGCTATGATTTTTTTTAGCACTTTCTTATTGTTTTATCTTTGTCTTTATTCTACTAACACTTTCCTTTTTGTTTTTCTTTGATCCTTTATGCATTTACTTTTATTTGGCATATTTGTATGGGTATTAATTTGGAAAACAATAAAGTTAGAAGTGTCCAATAATATCAGAAGGGATCATTATAGGCGAAGATAACACAGAAGTCTGGACTTTATCCGAATCAGTTCAGCACGAGAAGGGTGACAGTTTGCCGATAGGGAATGTCTCTACACTAGACGGCTATGTCAGAATGAGTACTAATCAGAGTCCTTGTCTCTCCGCGGTCCAAGAGGTATGGGAACAATGGAGTGACGACATGAAGGAGCAGTTCAAGAGGGAGTTTGGGGATATTGCATTGTTAGTGAAGGTCCCCGTTGATAGACATCTAATGAGGGCGATGGTGCAATTCTGGAATCCAACCTACAACTGTTTCACCTTCGGGAAGATAGACATGACACCCACGCTAGAGGAATACGAGGTTCTGATCAACTATCCAGTGATTAAGTATGATAGGATCTATGTCAAGCCCAACAGCACTTCGGGCTTTAAGAAGAAGCTGATGCAAATCACCGGTAAGGAGAAAGAGTTTTGGGACCGGAAGGTAACGGGTCACGAGGATCCAAGCGAAGAGAGACAGAGAGTGAGCTGGAAGGTCTTTAAGGATTTGATAGCTTCGAGCAGCGACGAGCCCACTAAAGCAAGAAGGATCTATGCCCTTTGCATATATGGGTTAGTGCTATTTCCTAGAACTCCCGAGCACATAGACCCATCCACGGTTGGTTTGTTCGAGAAGTTGTCCAAGGGAGTAAACCCGGTTCCAGCCATATTAGCCGAGACTTATCGATCACTCACCGCGTGTAAGAGGGCCGGTGAAGGAAGATTTTGGGGATGTGCGCAGCTTTTAGAGGTTTGGTTCAGAGGCCACCGTTGGGACTCTCCGTACAACGCCCTAAGGTTCAGAACTACCTACTCACCTATCGAGGAACATTTAAAGAGTTGTATTGTGGAGAAGAAGACTGAAGCCCAGTGGAGTGAGCTTTTCCGAGATTTGACAGATTTAGATATTGTCTGGAAGGCTTGTTGGTTGAATAGAGGAACGACTTTTTGGTACTGATGCAGAGATTGCGACTGGATCCCATTAGCAGGTATATGGGGTGGAACGACTTACTGCCCTCTATTAGTCTCAAGGCAATTCGGTTCGAGACAGTTTATTCCAGCCACAGCAGGGATGGCCAATTTCGATTTTTCACATCAGAGCAAGGGGTATAGATCTAAGTTAGCCCAGATTATGAAGACTTGGGACTCACCGAGGAGGGTTCAGCCTTATAGAGAGTTTGAGATCATGGCCCGATATGATGAGTGGAGAGAACGAAGGGCAAACGATGGAGTCTTCCGAGGAGTACCGAGGGATGAGGGACCGTCCTCAAGCAAGGTAACCCTAGAGGCACTGTCAGCGTTAGAAAAGCTCAAGGAGGACCGGGACTTGGATTCTCAGAGGCGAGATAAGAAGATCTATGAACTCACACAGGAGTTAAACCTTGCGAAGTACCAAGTACAGACCCATGAGAGGAGAGAAAAGGATATGACACTTCAGATCGAGAGGCTACGTCAAGAGTTGAGGGAAGCGCAAGCAATACCAATGTCCGGGGGGAATAAAAGGAAAAGGGAAAGTGTCGGGGACAGTTCTGACCGTTTGAACAAGGCTATAAAGGAAAAGGAGGAATACAAGAAGCTCTAAGAAAAGAAATACCGTGAAGCGAAAGAAGTAAGCTCCAAAGCCAAGAAGACATCAGACAAAGACCGAGCAACGATCCACGAGTTGATAACCCAAGTAACGCAGTTAGAAGAACTGGTGGCTAAGTATCACAATGAAGATAAGGTCAAAATGGAAGAAGAGAAAGAGGAACTTCAGCAAAAGATTATCTAAATCGAGGGCCAAGTACAGAAGTTGCGAGAAAAGTTAGTCGACTTCGAGGATGCTCTGAGTCAGAATGCCGGAGATGCATGGAAGGCTAAGTATGAGGCAACTCAACGCATAGTCCAGAGTCAGAACAGTGAGTTAGTCAGCTTCAAGGGACGAGTCAGAAATATTGCATCGTATGTACAGATATTGTCAGGAGAAGCGACAACTCTTCTGGACCAGCCAAATGTCGGGGAAATACATGGAGCAGCCATCGTCCGCATACTTCATGAGTTGACCAACTTAGGGATTAGGGCCAACAGTTTTCTGTAGTTATCTTTGAAGTTGTAGTGAATCCTTTTTGCACAAACGGATGTTTTTAAGAGATTGTTTTTTGAATTTAATACCCGCTTGCATTCATGCATTCATGTATTCATACATCATGTGCATTATTAACAAAGGTTTTTTATGACAGTGAATTTTAAAAATAGCAAACATACTATACACGTATTCAACGCGCTCGCGCACCAAGAGATTAACAATGGAAGAAAGACTACAAAAATTAGAGGATCATCAGGCCATATTCGCAAATCGCTTGGATGCGATAGAAACTGGCATGAAAGATGGCTTTGCTAAAATTCAGACAGATATTATCAGTCAGATAACCGCTCTGTTGAAACAAGATGAAAAGGGCAAAGCGTCGATGGAAGTAGGAGATGAAGCTGAAGGGCAGGTAGAAACGGCAACTAGGGGGCAGACGGAAGCACATTCAGTCCCAGGGAGAGTACAGTTTAATGCAGTAGGGGCATCCACAAGTCACCCCGTGGAAGTTGAAGATTTTTCTCCGAATACTGATGAAGTCTCAGATCTCAACTTTATGAGCGAAGTGGAGAAGATGAGACAGGAAATGGAGAAGAAGTATGCGGATCACTTCAAGGCTCTCGAAGCCAGGATCCAGCAGATTCAAGTCCAAGGGTCGGTGGATAAAAGCACTGACGCGTTCGAGCTCAGCCTGGTTTCTGATTTGGTCTTGCCACCAAAATTCAAAATGCCCGACTTTGAAAAGTATGAAGGGACGTCGTGTCCGAGCGTCCATATGACGATGTATTGTCGAAAGATGGTCGCTTTTAGCAAGGATGAGAAGCTGCTTATCCATTGTTTTCAGGATAGTTTGACGGGGTCTGCTATCTGATGGTACACACAACTCAGTCGGGAGAGTATAAAATCCTGGAGGGACCTTTATCGCGCATTTATGGAGAATTACAAGTATGTGACAGAGATGGGGCCCACCAGAGTCATGTTACAGCAAATGGGGCAAAAGTCCAACGAAACATTCCGACAGTATGCCCATAGGTGGAGAGATCTAGCCTCTCAGGTGCAGCCCCTGTTAATCGAGCGAGAGATGACTCATATGTTTGTAGAGACATTGAAGGGGCCGATGTATGAACGTCTCTTCATAAGTACATCCATGCAGAGCTTCTCTCAAATAGTTGCCACCGGAGAGTTGGTGGAGGCAGCTATCAAAAGTGGAAGAATCGAAGGGTCTGATAACTCGAAAAAGAATTCCAAGTAGAAAGACAACGAAGTAAACAACGCTGTGGTGTATGAACCCCCGAAGAATGTGACGATCTCCAAACCAAAGACAGGAGCAGGAGGCTCCCAGGGCCCGAACAAGAAAGACTCAAGGTGGGAAAAGCCAAATTTCTCACCAATCCCAGTCACGTATGCTGAGTTGTACACTCAGCTACACGATGCTGATATGATTCGCCCATACGTTATCGTTCCGCTCAAACCCCCTACCCACACTGGTATGACTCGAAGGCCCAGTGTGCATATCATTCTAACGTTCATGGGCATAACATCGAGAATTGCACGGCCTTTAGGAGGATCGTCCAGAATATTATAAATGCCGGGGTTTTGAAATTTGATGAACCTAATGTCTCAACAAACCCACTCCCAAATCATGGCGGTCGGGGTGTGAATGCAATCGAGGAGGATCAAGCGAGACGAGTTAAAATGAGGTTGTCAGAAATCCGATCACCTTTAAAGTGGGTTTTTCAACAGCTGTTTGATAACGGGCTCATCTGTCAAGGGATCCAAGTGAAGGGCTCTACCGAGGAAGGCCCATATTGCGAATTCCATCAAGAGCGCGGGTATACAATCCAACAGTGTGATGACTTCAGGGCCTCGTTACAAAGAATGATGAATAACAAAGAGGTGGAATTCTTTACTAAGGAAGGTGGGCGGAAAATGATAGACGTATGTACGTCAGAGGATACCGGGCCAAGATACAGTGCGAGCAGGCCGCTAGTTATCTCAGCCCGACCAAGGGGCAACAACCCAGTCGGGTCAACAAGTGCTCCTCGCATAATAATTACCCCTTTGGCACCCTTCCCGTTTAAGGATACGTGAAGGGTCCCGTGGAATTACACCGCGAGTGTGGCCGGGCCGAGTGGTTCGAAGCTCGTCGAGGAGATACAGTCAGAGAAATCAGAAACTGTTGAGAGATAGGAACCAGTGAATGAAGTGGGTCATTTCACGAGGAGCGGGAGATGTTACTCACCGGCTCAGGAAGAGGATCAAACAAAGCTTGCGGGGAAGAAGAAGATCTTCACAGATCCAACTCCGAAGGTGAATGAACCTGTCACCGAGGAGCAAGCGCATGATTTTTTGCGTTTTCTGAAGCACAGTGAGTATAGTATAGTGGAGCAGTTGAAGAAACAACCCGCTAGAATCTCCATCCTCGACTTACTGCTAAGCTCGGAGGGGCACCGTGACGCCCTCTTGAAAGTGTTAAATCAAACTTTTGTCCCAAAGGACATATCGGTGAACAAATTGGACCGAATTGTTAATCATATCACCGCAGACAACTACATAACATTCACCGATGATGAGATCCCTGATGGAGGAATGATGTCTATCAAAGCCTTAAACATCACGACCCACTGCAAGGGTCATGTGGTGCCGGGAATTCTAATCGATAACGGTTCAGATTTGAACGTATTACCCATGGCAACTTTGCAAAGGTTGCCCATTGATGTCGCACACATGAAGAGTTATTAGAACGTGGTCAGAGCCTTCGATGGGACCACAAGGGATGTGTTGGGACGGATTGAAGTCCCGTTACTAATTGGGCCATCCGTATACAACATAGATTTTGTTGTAATGGATATTAAGCCCATTTACAATTGTTTGCTCGGCCGACCTTGGATTCATTCGCCGGGGCAGTGCCGTTATCACTACATCAGAAATTGAAATTTGTAGTAGATGGCAAGCTCGTATGTGTCGGGGCGGAGGAAGATATCATTGCATCTGTCTCCACGGATACACTCTACGTTCAAGCTAATGAAGATGCACTAGAATGTTCTTTCCGGGCCTTAGAATTTATCAATGCTGCATTTGTAGCTGAAGGTGCGACATTCCCATGCCCGAAACTGTCAAACTGCACTGAGATGACCGTCAAACAGACCCTCGACAAGGGAGCCAAAGCCGGAAGAGGGCTAGGGAGAAGGCTACAAGGGAGCTTACGCCCTAAGCCCGTGATCATGAAGAAAGGGCGAGACGGGTTAGGCTTCTCGATCGAGGCATATTGGAACAAACATGGAAGAATCACAGCCAAGAAGCTGACTTCTTTGAGTACAAAAAATCGACTTCATCTCCCACGGGTATGTGAATGTAACAGAATAGGCGGAGAAGAATCGCTTGGAAGCTATCAGGTTGCAGGAAGAGGAAATTTTTGGGGAAGCATTTGAGGGACTAATGGTAGGAGGGATCTCTGAGGGCCCAAGGATGAATATGCTGGATAAAATTCGTCCGTGCTTCCCGGGCGAGACTCTGAACAACTGGACTATAGAGGATTTACTTGTAGTTTATAAAACAGAGTAATGCCATAAACCACCCTATACTTTTGCCCACAAGTGTAGGAGATTTTCTGTAATGGGCCTTTTCATGTTTTTTATTAGTAAATAAAGATGCTTTTTTCCTTTCAACAATGGCAAACATTTTTCTTTTCTTTCATTCGCTTCATTCATTTCATCCTTATTCATCTATTATTCCCATCCAACTATAAAAATTCTTCCTTGCAGGTTCCCGAACAATGATCACATGTATGATTCCGGGCCTAAACCCGAAATAGATTTGAAAATGATCTCTTGTCTAACGAAAATCAATGAGTGTGAAGACAATGCAGACTACGAGATTCCTGAAGAATTGTTAAGGTTGGTGGAGCAAGAGGATAAGCAAATCATGCCCCTCAAAGAAGAGATAGAAACTCTGAATCTGGGCACAGAAGAAGAGAAAAAGGAAGTTATGATCGGAGCAGCATTCCCGCCAGGGGCAAAACAGAAGTTGGTAGACCTATTGCGAGAATTCAAGGATGTCTTCGCATGGTCTTATCAAGACATGCCGGGTTTAAATACCGATATCGTGGTCCACAAGTTGCCTATCAGACCAGATTGCAAGCCTATATAGCAAAAACTCAGACGGTTGAGGCCTGAGATGTTATTGAAGATTAAGGAAGAGGTCCAGAAACAGATCGATGCAGGCTTCTTACAGGTGGCAGCATACCCAGAATGGGTAGCGAACATAGTCCCCGTGCTAAAGAAGGATGGAAAAGTTCGGATATGTGTGGATTATAGGGATTTGAACAGGGCGAGCTCGAAAGACAATTTCCCTTTACCCCACATCGATGTCCTGGTGGATAATACCTCGGGGCATTTATGGTTCTCCTTCATGGATGGATTTTTGGGTTACAATCAGATCAAGATGAATCCGGAAGACATGGAGAAGAAGACTTTTACCATACTCTAGGGCACGTTCTGTTATAAAGTCATGCCTTTTGGGTTGAAGAATGCCGGGGCCACATACCAAAGAGCTATGGTGACACTATTTCATGACATGATGCACAAAGAAATTGAAGTTTATGTGGACGATATGATAGCTAAGTCCCAAACAGAAGACGGACATGTGCAGGATTTGAAAAAGTTGTTCCAAAGGCTACGGAAGTACCAACTAAAGCTTAACCCCAATAAATGTACGTTTGAAGTTACATCCGGCAAGCTACTTGGTTTCGTTGTCAGTCAAAGGGGTATCAAAATTGATCCCGATAAGGTCAAGGCAATTCAAAGCTTGCCACCTCCGAGGACACAGAAAGAGGTTCGAGGCTTCCTTGGGAGTTTAAACTATGTGTCTCGGTTCATCTCTCAATTAACCGATAGGTGTGATCCTGTTTTTAAACTGCTTCGGAAGAACAACCCAGGTGAATGGAATGATGAATGTCAGAAAGCGTTGGACAAAATCAAACAATATTTGTCCAACGCGCCAATATTGGTGGCACCGGTTCCTAGGAGACCATTAATCCTTTACCTGACGGTGTTCGAGAACTCCATGGGATGTGTACTGGGGCAACATGATGATAGTGGGAAGAAGGAGAGGGCAATTTATTACCTGAGTAAGAAATTCACCGAATGCGAAGCATGGTACCCATTTATCCAAAAGATGTGCGGTGCACTCGTCTGGGTTACTTGTCGGCTCAGGCAATATTTGTTGTACCACACCACGTGGTTGATCTCAAAACTCGACCCTTTGAAGTTTCTAATGGAAGCACCCGCGTTGACTGGGAGGTTAGCCCGATGGCAAATGTTATTGTCCGAATTTGACATAGTATATGTCAGCCAGAAGGCAATCAAGGGAAGTGCCATAGCGGACTTTCTCGCGAGTAGAGCCTCGGATGATTATGAGCCTTTAAGCTTCAATTTTCTTGATAAGGATGTGATGACTATTTCCGTCGAAGAAAACAAGGAAACAGAAAAATGGAAATTATATTTTGATGGGGTAGTCAACGCCCTCGGAAGGGGAATCGGAGCTGTGCTGATATCTCCGGATGGTGTACATTATCCCCTCACGAGCAAGTCAGAATTCTTGTGCACTAATAATATGGCAGAATACGAAGCATATGTCATGGGTTTGAAGGCTGCAATTGAAAGAAAGATAAAAGCCTTGAAGGTATACGAAGATTCAGCTTTAGTTATTTATCAACTACGTGGAGAATGGGAAACCAAAGACACGAAGTTGGTAGAATATCGTAAGTTGATACTTGAATTAATTGAAGAATTTGACGAGATAACATTCGTTTACCTTCCTAGAGAAGACAACCAAATGGCAGATGCTTTAGCTACACTGGCCTCAGTTTTTCAAGCAAACAGACCGGAGGATATGATGTTAATCTGGATGCAGAGCTATGAAACATATGCTCATTGCTGCAACTTGGAAGAAGAGGATGCCAATCCTTGGTATTTTGATATTCTACAATACGTCAAATTCCAAGCTTACCCGTTTGGAGCTAACGACGTTGAAAAGAGAACAATCAGAAGAATGGCTGCTGCATACGCACTAGATGGTGACGTCTTGTACAAAAAGAGCAGAGATCAAGTGTTACTAAGATGTGTCAATGCCAATGAGGCAAGAAGTATCTTGGAAGAGGTGCATGACGGGATTTGCGGAACACATGCTAATGGTCTCTCGATGGCACAAAAAATAACGAGATACGGATATTACTGGTCTACCATGGAAGAGGACTGCATAGAATATGCCAAAAAATGTCACAAATGCAAGATCTATACAGATAAAATTAACTCTCCGCCAATACCGTTACATGCAATGAATTCGCCTTGGCCTTTTACTGTTTGGGGATTAGATGTAATCAGGCAGATTCACCCCAAGGCTTCAAATGGGCATCGCTTTATCTTAGTGGTCATTGATTACTTCACTAAGTGGATAGAAGCTGTCTCCTATGCTAACATCACAAGAACGACAGTTTGCAAGTTCTTGAAGAAAGAGATAATCTGTCGATATGGTCTACCAGAGCGGATCATCACGGATAACGCTACCAATTTCAATAACAGATTAATAGCAGAAACCTGTGAGCAATTTAAAATAATTCATCACAACTCAGTAGCATACCGGCCAAAGATGAATGGAGCCGTTGAGGCAGCAAACAAGAACATTAAGAGGATCATATCCAAGATGACTGAAACTTACAAAGATTGGCATGAAAGGCTTCCTTTTGCCTTATTTGCATATCGGACTTCGATCAGAACTTCTACTGGGGCAACGCCATATTCCCTAGTGTATGGTACTGAAGCCGTGTTACCTCTGGAAGTAGAAATCCCATCTCTTCGGGTATTATCAGAGGTAAAGATGAGTGATGCAGAGTGGATACAGATTCGTTTGGACCAGTTGAATCTAATCGAAGAAAAACGGTTGAAAGCTATCTGTCATAGCCAAATATATCAGAAGCGGATGATTCGAGCTTATGACAAGAAAGTTCAACCACAAGTATTCCGAGAAGGGGATCTAGTGCTTAAAAAGATCTTGCCCATACACCGAGATTTTCGGGGAAAATGGATGCCGAATTGGAAAGGGCCTTACGTTGTCAAAAAGGCCTTCTTCGGGGGCGCATTAATCTTGACTGAAATGGATGGACAAGAGTTAGGCAAACCAGTAAATTCTGATTCAGTTAAGAGATATTACGCCTAAAAAAAATGAAGCGAAAACCCGAAAGGGCGCTTCACGAAAGAGGATGACTAAAAGAAAGGAGGGGTCGAGATGAAAAAGGGCGTCTCGATACCAATGGAGGATTTGGGTCGAAAACTAGGAATGGAGGCCCAAATGAATGAAAATAGGCATCCGACGATTCGGGCCTCTCAGCTACCAAGCAGTCGGAAGGATCTTCACGTTTGCAAAGTTGGATCCTCATTTGAAGAAAGGCTAGACGAGTAGCTTATTTTTGAATCTATATCTCGGGAAAAGGCCTGAATGAACACGTGTGATGAGCATTTGGGAACCTATATTTTGGTTCTTTTCCTTTCCCTTTGAATTGTTTTGTCTTGTTTGTTTTGTATATTGAATCTACGAGAAGCTTTAATAAAAATATTCATTCCCTTCACTTGAGCCTTCAATTTTACCCAAAGCATCATACTAATTAATTAACGTGAATGAATTAATACAGAAAATCTTTTGGCATTATTATGGTTCAAAATTTCAAGTAAGATTTGTTTTTCCGGATTAAAATAACGGAGTTTAAGCAGTTCTGACTTTTAGACGTAATTTGTCTTGGAAGAACGCCTCAGAATAGCTTTATAAAGAAGATAATCATGAAGAGTTACCCTCGCAACATGAAATGAAAAACCTCGAATGCAGGGAAGAGGGAGAAGAGTCGATCAGCCCCTTCAGAGTGGCAAACTGACTGATAATATTCGCCTTTCAAGGCCACACTCATGCATCGTAATAGGAACATTTGCATTTACAAGCATGCTAACCATGCATGATATTTCTGTTAAACATGAATTAAATCAACTACAACAAGTATTACAGGCAGTCTTTTGACGTAAGTCCATTACCGACAGTCTTTTGACGTGAGTCCATTACCGGTAGCCTTTCGGCATGAGTCCATTACCGGCAGCCTTTCGGCGTGAGTCCATTACCGCCAGTCTTTTGACGTGAGTCCATTACCGGTGGTCCTTTGACGTGAGTCTATTACTGGCGGTCTTTTGACGTGAGTCCATTACCGACAGTCTTTTGATGTGAGTCCATTACCGACAGTCTTTTAACGTGAGTCCATTACCGGTTATCTTTTGACGTGAGTCCATTACCGGCAGTCTTTCGGCGTGATTCCATTACCGACAGTCTTTTGACGTGAGTCCATTACCGACAGTCTTTTAACGTGAGTCTATTACCGGCAGCCTTTCGGCGTGAGTCTATTACCGGTAGTCTTTTGACGTGAGTCCATTACCGACAGTCTTTCGGCGTGAGTCCATTACCAGCAGTCTTTTGACGTGAGTCCATTACCGACAGTCTTTTGACGTGAGTCCATTACCGGCGATCTTTTGACGTGAGTCCATTACCGGCAGCCTTTCGGCGTGAGTCCATTACCGACAGCCTTTCGTCGTGAGTCCATTACCGGTAGCCTTTCGGCGTGAGTCCATTACCGATAGTCTTTTGACGTGAGTCCATTACCGATAGTCTTTCGGCATGAGTCCATTACCGACAATCTTTTGACGTGAGTCCATTACCGACAGTCTTTTAACGTGAGTCCATTACCGGCGGTCTTTTGACGTGAGTCTATTACCGGCAGCCTTTCGGCGTGAGTCCATTACTGGTAGCCTTTCGGCGTGAGTCCATCACCGGCAGCCTTTCGGCGTGAGTCCATTACCGGCAGTCTTTTAACGTGAGTCCATTACCGGTAGTCTTTTGACATGAGTCTATTACCGGCAGTCTTTTGTCGTGAGTCCATTACCGGCAGTCTTTTGACGTGAGTCCATTACCGGCAGCCTTTTGGCGTGAGTCCATTACAGGCAGCTTTTTGGCGTGAGTCCAGAAAGAAGTGGTGTAGCGTAAGGAATATCGTTTCACCGCTTACGTTTGAAGAATTTCCTAAGTGAGAAGAACAACTTCAAGCTTTAGGGTGTACAAAATTCGTGTTTCTCAGTCTTTGCCCATCTCCTGCTCCGCAGCATCGAGCAAAGAGGGGCAGCTGTCAACACGTTTTTTTTAAAAATATATATATAATACATAATATATTAAACAAATAAATATTAATTAATAATAATAATAATAATATAATATAATATATAAAAAAATCAAAAAAATCAAAAAATAGAGTTTTGAGCCGAGAAGAAACTGGAAATGTGGGTGGTGCCGATTCTCATGGGATTTGGATTGAGTTGAGTGGTTGTTGAGGGTGTTAAGGGATAGAGTTTGGGTGAAGTAGGATTCCGATTTGAATCCCTTTAAAAGGATTCAATCGGTAATGTTTTAGGGGAGGAATCTGGAGACTGGAATCAGAGGGATTTTCGGAATTGAGGAGGCAACCAGTAGATCTGAATCGATTTGGAGGCTATCACGAATCTGAGGTAAGCTTTTAGTCTTGATTTCGTTTCGTTTCAGTTGTTTTGGTGACTTGAATCTGTTTTTTTTGTTAGCTGAGAGAGTGGCCGATTGCTTTTGATGTTTAGGAAGTTAGTTTGATCGGTGGGTTAGGGTTTTAGATCCTAAAAATCGTGTTTTCGGTAGCTTTTTAGGGTTTTTAGGTAGCTCCGGTGAACTCGTCGGCATTGGCGATCGTCTCTGACGTTGGAAACGACGTCGGGAAAGTGATCGGAGGTCCCGGTATGGTGGCCAAAAAACTTGCCGGAGCGACACCCCACGGTGGCGCTCCGGATCTAGCAGCGGTTCAGGCGGCGGAGTATAGCCGTGTTCTTCATGTTCATCAAGAACATGAAGAACACTTAAGGTGTTCTTAGTTTTTTAGCCCTTTTGATCCGTTTAGCTCAAGTTTCCTGGGTTTGGGTTGTTAGTTGTAGAGAAAAGGGGAGACAGCTGAGTTGGACCGAGTTGGTCTCGGTCCAAATGGCCGAGCCAACTCGGTCAAAGGGAGTTTTGTCTCAGACCAATACGGCGCCGTTTTGGGGCGGTCGGGTACGCGGGTCGGATCCGGGTTCAACCCGGATCCGCGCGTTTTTAAGTGGATAGGGATAATCACCCTTTAGGTCCTCCAGCTTTAAGTTGAAATACTTTTTAGCCATTAAAGCCTTAAATTCATGCAATTAGGTCCCCCAGAACCTCTTTTTAGTCCCTAAACCTTTAGAAATCATCCAATTAGGTCCCTAGATCCTGATTAAAACCCTAAATAGGCTATTAGGATTAAAATTAATTTAATTTTAGACTTAATTAGGTTTAAAAATTAATTTTAGAGACTTAAAAAATTTTAATTGAGTCTTAATTTAAGATTTAATTTAATTTTTAATAAATTTTAAAATTAATTTAACTTACTTAAAATCTAATATAAATTAATTTGACCCCTAAGACTTAAAAATTAGACTTAAAATAGGTTTAATTTAATTCTTTAATTTAGGAAATAATTTTAATTAATTATCTTAATTAATTTTAATTAATTTCTAAAAATTAAGAACTTAGGCCTAGTTTTGCCCTTAAACTTCAAAACACTCACCGAATTAGACTATAATTAGGTTTTTTTCTTAAAAAATTAGGAAATAATTCTAATTAATTATTTTAATTAATTTTAATTAATTTCTAAAGTTCTTTAAGGTTAAACTCCTTAATTAGGTCTAGTTAGCCTTAAACCTTAAAACATTCACCAAACTTAGACTTTAATTAGGCTTTTTTTAAAATTTAAGAAATAATTTTAATTAATTAATATAATTAATTTTAATTAATTTCTAAAAGGATAAGATTTAAAACTAATTAAGTCTAGTAAACCATAATTTCACCAAACAAACTTTAATTAAGTTAAAATTAAATTCTTAAAAGATTAGAGATTATTTTAATTAAGCTTCTTAATTAATTTAAAATTTCTAATATAAGGTTTAAAAATTAACGTTTAAACCAACCTTAATTAAACCTTCGAACCTAAAACTCACTAAGTTAGGCTTTAATTAAGATTTAATTAAAATTTGAAGTCAAGGGAAATTTAATTAATTAATTTAATTAAAAATTTCTAAAACTTTAAAATTTAATTTCACACTTAATTAAGTCTAATCGATATTCCAAGGTTTGTTCTCGAGTCCCTTTTGATATTTTTTTTTCATTCAAGTCCCTTGTACTCATTTATGAGAAATTTTGATGTAATCTTGTACCAATGATTCTAATAAAAGTGATGAAGTTCCTTTATCTTATCCTTTTCATTTTATGTTGTTTTGCATAGCATATTTTAGGAAAGTCACCTAATAAACTTAAGTTAATTAATTTAGAGCCCTTTTTAGGATTAACCACTTAAATTAATTAATTTAATTAGGGAGAAAATTTAGTAACATAGCATGTGAATCTTATGTCTCGGATACACTAAAGAGGTTGGTGTTTTGACGCACTATGATGCTGACCTAGAGAGTGTACCTTGGCATCGAATTCATGTGTTATTAAAAACTTAGAATTTTGACAAAAAACTTAGGTTTAGAATTGAATAAATGGATAGGTAAACAACTAGAAACGCTAGTAACTTAGGTTTTAAAAAAACTTTAAGCAATGGAGCCTTTTTAGGATTAGAACTTAAAATGGACAAGATAAAAATAATCATGCATTTTACTTTAGCCTTTTGAGGCAGAAGTTACATTCTTTTAAATATGGGTGAGGTTTCCTATCTAGAGGACGTCTCGTTCAACTCAAGTTTAAAGGTGGTGTAACTTCTAAATCAAAAGGATATCCAAAATTCAAATAATGTTCATTTAACAATGGAAAATTAAATTAATATCTTTCTTCAAAATGTCAATGCCACGTAATGTTTTTCAAGGTACCAATTTTTGGGCGTTTGTAAGGGTCGTCCTTACACGTAATCGACTCCCGAACCCAACATTTTCAAAATGAATCTCTGGTTTATTTTTATGGTTTCTGGCCTACCTAAGTGGCCGGTGGCGACTCCAAGTCAAAATTTTCAAATTTAATTACAGGTTTTCCTAAAATTTGGGATTTTTGAGATTAAATTAATAAATCCATGTTTTTTTAAAACCGATCGTCGAACTACTTTCCACCTAAAAATCGCATTTTTAAAGAGGTCGCGACAGTAACAAAGGCTTTCTTGTTTGAGTACTTGTAAGCAAAATGATAAAACAGAACGCAAACTTTAACATGTGATTGAGATGGGTTTGACTCTTCTTTCACAAGCTCACTTACTGTTATATTTTTGGAGTTATGCATTTGTTATTGTTGTGTCTCTGATCAATAAGTTACCAACATACATTTTTCCAACATCCATTTTACCAATATCTATTTTGTAAAGTTCTGTTTCGTCAAAACCCTGATTATTCATTTCTTAAGATTTTTTGTTATGCTTTCTTGTAACACCTCGATCCCGATTTGGATCTGAAGTACCACATTCGGGTTACCTAAAACTCGAATCATCAAAATTCTATTAAAAGCATGTGTTCAAATTCTTAAAATAATCACATTTCATAAATCCACGTAGATAAAATTAAAATATAATAAAGTATTTATAAAACAAGAGCTCATTTTCAAAATACATTATCTGACTCAAATAAAATCTAAATTAAAGATACAAACTTGATATGTGATAAGGTCCTATGAATACATTAAGTCTAAACTAGAGATCAAGTACTGTACTCTTAAATGACTCTGATACTGGGAAATTCTCCTTGATGTGCTCCTCCAAAGCTACATATCACCTACGCACAGAAAAACCACAATTTCGCACTCTGAGCGAAAAAGCTTAGTGATACATTTCTATTCTACCTCAATTCATGAATATCATAAAGTGAGCATATAAGATAAGATAGTCAAAAGTGCACAGAAAGGCTTCTATCGTATTCGCCCAACAAATGGCAAAAAAAGATGTATACTAACACAACATATACATATCAAACCAAAATCAAACACAAAGTAATAAGGCCCGCATCCACACAGCATCGGGATTCTAGACTCAAGATTGAGGCCGCCCTCAAATCCTATGCTCGGAATGTTACATCGAAAATCTTCGACTGAGGTCATCCTACATTCGAAAAATAGTAACCGGGATAAAGGTCGTCCAATCAATCCCATGTTAAAAATATTACATCGAACATCTTCGAATGAGGCCGTCCTACATTTGGAAAATAGTAACCGGGATGGAGGCCGCCCAACCAATCCTATGTTCAGAATATTACATCGAACATCTTCGATTGAGGCTACCCTACATTCGGAAAATATCTTCAATACATCACCTGAAATATTATATCGGATGGTCTTCTTTATGTTGCAATGCTACTCGGATATCCAGAGTTCAAATAACAAGTCATACAAGTAACTCACACTCCACGAGCATCCACACATATACCATCAATTTAGGTTAAACATATAACTCAACAGTAATCAAGATATCTTTCATAATCAAGATTAGATATGTAAAACAGCTACGTCGTTTACAAGATCCTCCTAGATTATTTTATTAGCTAAAACACCTCTGAGTTTTGATGTCGCAACAACACAAAGAAAGGACCTTAACTGCCACAAGTTATTTTCCGATCCACCATAGATCTTTAGGGAAACACAACAATATCAAGTCATCTATTGTTTATTGAGTTATTAGTCATAAATTCCATATGTCTTGATATTAAACTCAATCCATTAGTTTTATAATTCATTTTATACCTATAGAGACTCATTGGCTAGCTCGATACACCAAGCTAAATAGCCTTGCCTAGATCACAAGTTAATTACCCTTATCGATAGTCCTACTCAGGGTATCGATACACTACATAGTATCGATACACCTCCCATGGAGTATAAACAAATATATATATATATGAAATATAATATAATAAATTCGAAATCAAAAACTGTAAAACATACGTAGTAGTTCTGAAACAAGATTCCTCTAAGTATCGTATCCTAGGTCTGAGAATCTGAAATAGAAGCTGAGAGGGTGTAAGCTAGGGAACCTAGTGTGTCTCTAGTGTGTAGATAACATGACCATGATACAAAGTAGGACATATGATGTAATGTATGCATGATATGCACCAAACACCGAACGCCATCAGAATAGTAGGTTCCACTAAACAACTCTAACTCCATCACACCATATGAAATGGAATCTCGACCCGTAGGTAGAGCCACTAAACAGAAGGTGAAACTCGACCCGAAGGTGGAGCCACTAATTAGAAGTGAAACTTACTAAAAGGTGATATTACTGAACTTCCCCGTACATACTGTAACACCCCAAAATTGGGCCTAGAAGTTTAGAGGCCGATTTAGAGTTCTGTGGACCGATTTTGTCAGTTTAGCCTAGTTCAAGATTAAATACCTAAAAAATAGTTTTCTATCGAAATAAAGTGAGGAAAAATATTTTAAAATCCTTATTTAGCATATATTTGACTTTGGTCAAATCAATTTTGAAAATTGACCCTTGAAACCATAAGATTTTGAAATTAGTGATCGTTTTGTAAAAAATGAAAAATTAGGGATAATTTTATGAAATAAGCCAAAACTTTGAATCTTTAAGGGGATTTAATCCAATTATAATCCTAGCTGGTCTAGGCTTTCCAAATATTAATTAATTAAGCCCAAAAAATATTTTAAATTAAATAACTTAATTAAACTCAATTTTAAACTCTTAAAACCTTTTTAATTAACCTAAACATAACCTATTTTTCTAATTTTCGTTTTCCCTCATTGGAGGTAGCCGTTCATCAAGTTTTCAAGTTAAAAACTCATTCTTTTTCAATAAAAATCGTTTACAATAATTATCTTAACTTTTCTCCTTCAAATTTTCTTGTTTTCTCATCATTTTCTCGTTTTATAACCTAAAAAGCAATTGCATCAGTTTTGGAGGTGAGATTTTGTCAATCCTCTAGAACAATAAAGTCCTTTACTAAAATTCTCAAGTTCTTGGCTTGGAGAAATTATTTTAATCCTTTAATTTCATAAAAATAGTTTTTTCGGCTAAAAATCTCAATTTTCGTTCAAGGTTTTTTACCCACTGTTTTTGGGTCTTAAATGAATTATTTTTAATGTGTTAGGATATTTATAAAGATTTTTTAATATCCCTAATCCCAGACTATAGGCTTAAGTGAAGTTTGGTGTGTTCCGAAAAGTTTTCGGTTTAAGTTTTGATAGGTTTTAAGGGTTGTTGTGTAGGGATCTAAATGTTTGGTTCCTTTTGTGACTTTAGAAGCATTAAAACCCTTGGTTTTTATGCTTGAAACAGGACAAGAGTTAGGCGATCGCGTTTGAAGGTGTTCCGGTTTGTTTCGGTGGTTTGGCGAGCAAGTATCGGTTATCGGTGAGTGGATTATGAGGTCTGCCAATTTGGCATGGTTTTAAATGTTTTTCAAAGGTTTGGGGGTGTAGGGAAGATGTGAAAAACCTCCCTATACTCTAAAGTAAGTTTAAAGTATTGCTTTCTTAAAGGTTCCCATAGTACACCGTTTTTTTATTATGTTATTCGTCATGCTCTTATTGTGTTGTGTATATGTGATTATGCATGTATATAAATGCTCATGAGACTGTTTTTAAAGAGATTTTATATGCATTCAATGTTCCCACGATTTTTATTTTGAAAAATAAGATAAAAGTGATTTTATCGGTTTTTACAAGTAATGCATAAAAAGTGGGATACATGTGATTTGAATTCTGTTTTGCATTAAATGTTGAGCATTGATTTTTGATAATATATTGACTAGTTAAGTGATGAACCTTATGGGATAAGTTGATCGATCAATAGGGTCTAGAGTGCACTATAAACATTCAAAAGTCGTACGTGTATAAATTTCTTGTGTGTTGTATTTTGCCTTTTATTCTAATGCTATGTGATGGGAGTGGTACTGTCACATACGGGTTGATCGAAGTGGTACTGTCACCGGACACCAGGGTGAGATAATTCATGTTAAGAGTGGTATCAACATGCGCATGCTCTAGTAGTGGTACTAACATACGGTTGCCCGTTTATCCTAACGATTTGGAGTGGTACAAATCGGATCACTAGCACTAATATATGCTTTTATTTTTCAAAGGTAAGTGTCATGGTTTTCACTTGATTGCATATGGTGTTATGCATGCGATGTTTTATGCATTGGTATGCATGTGATTTGAGCATTGCTATGTTTTAGCATGTAAGACTTGAGCTTTGTGCATTGAGATGCATGTGTAAGCATTGCTAAGTGAGTAGCATGTAAGACTTGTGTTTTATCTTGTAAAACATGTGATTACAAAATGGTTTTTACTAAAATTTAATGATGGCGTTGTTCACCTTGGTTTGATGACACTTACTAAGTTTTAAAAGTGGCGTTGTTAGCAATGTGTATTTTATTTTATAAAGAGCATGACATGTTTTTAAATTGATGGAATTGGTTTAATATGGGTTGCATTGCAATCTGTTTTTATACTTGTTTTTATTCACTCAATAAGCTTATACTTACCTTCTCATTTACATTGCAATGCAGGGTATTTGATGTGGAGGCAGCAAAGAGAAGCAAAGATCCAGGTAACCGTCAAGTGAAAGCTCAAGTGTGTCTTTATAACATTAGTAGTAGTGAGAGAGCAATGGGGATGTGTTATCATATTGTGAATAATGCCTATGCTTTTGATACTTGAAATGGTTATATGCTTATACTTATTTGATAAATATCAAAGTTGATGTTAGCTCGTGACTTTGACTTGAATTTTGCATTGATATTCCATTAGTTATAATATAGTTATTTTGAAGTTTGGTTCTTGATATCCCTATGTGTGAATTTGAGTATTATTGATAATGAAGCATGGATACTTATGAGTTGAATCTATGATGTTGTTATTTAGGTTGAAATGCATCTAGAAATCATGTTGAGAATATTGAGGTAGTTTTTCCGTGTGTTTATAAGATTGTTGATGTTGAAGCATACTCTTTGGAGTTGAATATATTATTGCTAACTTGGTTGAATTGCATCTAGCTAATATGCCATGATATGTGCTTAAAGTGTTTTTAGGTGAATTTGCATATAGAGTGTCATGAAACCTTTGGAAGCTGGAAATAGTCCCTAAACTTTGAGCTTGCAATTAAATGACTTGTAGATATTATTTTAAGTCTTAAATTTACTTTCAAGCATGAAATATACTTAATTAAATATTGATAACTTTAATTTCACAATCAGGGTATAAAATTCTGGAAATTATAATTAGGTCCCTAAAACTTATTCGATTAAATTATGACTCGTTTCTCTTTAGTCTCTGCTGTAATTGAACTCGGTCCTTGCATGAATATGTAGGATCTAATCAAAGAATTTAGAAAAGATAAAAGATAATTTTTTAGGGTTGTTTATCGGGGTGAATCTTCGGATTAGCCTCGGTATTCCCCGTGTAACTCGTTCGAGTCGGATGGCATCTAGACCGAGTTGAGGGAGTTACATTTGGTGGTATCAGAGCTTAGGTTTACGAAACCTTTTGGGATGTTTGGTTTGGTATGTTATAGAGTTAAATTTGTTTTAAATGTTGCTTATGTATGGTGATTGTTTGAAAATTCTATGTTATTGTATGATATGCACGGTGTTCACTATATGTGATTGATTTGTATTGTGACATAGTAACTGAGGTTTTTGTTTGTCAAGCATGATGTTTGCAAGCATGATTAAAATTTTTATGTTATTAAATGTTTGTTATATATATGACTGTTGATAAAGCATGATTAAATTTTGATATGCTTAAATATTGCGATATGAATTATTGTTTATAAGCATGATAGAATCTTGTTGCTTTGCTATGACATTAGTTATATGTAAATGTGAACATGTTCGTGAGTTGTTTGACTAAGTGAAGTGAATATTATGTGACATAGACTACTATTTTAATCATATTTTAAGGTTAACTTGCATGTGAAATTTATAAAAGTAAAAGGTGTTTAGATTTTAAATATTGCATATACTGTTGTTAGTTGGTCTTAAAAATGAATTATGAGTTGAACATCACATAAAATTTGTGGTTTTTGATATGCCATGTAGTATAGGAAACTAATTTAAATTTGCTTTGGTTAATGAATGAGACTTTGAGGTGATTTTATATGATGCTTAATACATGTTGTGGAAAATACACTTGTTGCATGGTTATATGTTCTTGATGCTAATCATAGTTGATGATTATTCTATGTGATGATTAAGTATATATTGTTGGGGTTTATTTTGAAGTACCATTGCTCTAACTACTACTAGGAAATTGTTTTATATTATGCTTGAGCTACTTGGAACTTGCTTCGCGCTGGCCTCACAAGTTTTGCAAAATGTTTTTGCATGTTAAAATTGTTTTTCTATTATATTGTGCTTGATATGAGACCAAAAAGAAAGCTAAAACTTGGTAATAAAGGAGTTGCAGAGATCAGAAAGAATAAATAGATTTGTGTTTGGGTGTTGTGTTGTGTTGTGATATCCGATCTTGAGTTGACTGAGTCCTCGATCTTGTTTGAGAGTAAAGTGGTTTTGAATCAGTTTAGTCTGAGAATTTATTATACTGGTGAGTGGTACGTGACTACATCACCGATCACGCCTTTGGGAGTTTCTAAGTGTTTTCTGTGAAATGTGAATCGAATGTGTTAGAAACGTTCAGGTTATAGTGTGGTTGTATACTCTTGAGTGCTAAGTTTCTATGGTTTAGAATGTTGAAGAGGTAGAAAGTTAAAGTTCCAGAGTTGAGGATGTTGTTTGTGAGTATGGAAAACAATCATGTATAGTATAAGATCACTTATATGCATATACATTAGACATCTTAGGACATACATGCATTCTTGAGTATAATATTAGATTGCATTTGCATACACTTGCATAGGCATCTATGATGACATACAAGACTCATGCATACATTGTCCATATTTACAAACGTTTCCCTCTTAAAAAAAAAGTTGTGTTGAGGTCGGTTCTTTAGGGAAAAGTTATAGGTTTATAAAGGTTCTTGGAAGATACTCTTGTTGGTTTTTAGCCTATTGTCTAGTGGGTTGAGTTATTGTTCTGGTTGGGAAGTAATCTTAGATAAGGATTGGTTAGTTGGGCTTGAAGTTGTGGATGGTTAAACTTAGGTTGAGTACCTTGAGAGTAATTTTGGTTGAAGTTTGTTATTAGTAAAGAGGAATGCTGACTTTTGCGAGGTTTCTTCGGCGAAAGTTAGGTTGTGTAAGAGTTTTCATGTTATCTTTTATGTTTGATGGGAGTACTACTAGGTATCTTTTGTTTGGTATGGTTCAGAAAGTGGTTAGGTCAAGGGCGAAGCTGATCTTGTGTTTTGTTTTGGAAAACGCTAGTTGGGTTTTTGGAAAAGAAATAAATATTTTAGAAAAAGAATTGATGTGGTTAAGGATGCATAACAGACTTGTGTGAACCTTAAGAGGTGGTGGTTGTGTCATTTGGCTTAGCTTTTGCATGTTGTGTTCATAAAGAGTTGTGTCAGGTTTTGTTTGGGTATGATCAAGTTGTTGTGGAGGTTTTGGATGTAATCCTTGGATATCTCTATATGGAGAAGTTGTGTGATAAGGAACGTTGGGTAGTTTATAATCATTATTGGTCAGACAATCTTTTGAGTTTGCTTTATCGTCAGGAAGTGTTGCGAGGATTTGTGTTGTTGAGTTATCTGTTTACGATTAGTTTTCTCCTGTTTGCTTGTTGTTTAACATTAATAAGGATGTTAAGATTAAGTGGACGGAGTAGTAGTTTTAAGTTTAGAAAGGTTAAAGAGGCAGAAGTTTGAGCTTAGGAAAAAAAAACTAAGTGAGATAAGAGTTGGTTGATCACAATATCAGGTTGTATGATGGTTCTGTCAGTGAGTTGTTATTTGGGAAAAGTTGTGTGGATTATAATTATGGGTTGTGTGGATTAGTTTAAGAGTGTTATGAAATTAAGAGCAATGTTGGCCTGGTTAAGTTTATCGAAAGGTGTTGGTCTAGTGAAAAAGTTGTGGGTGAGACTTTTCATGGTTAAGATGTTTCGAGGTAAGTTTCTATTGGATGTTTGGTGGAGCCGCATGTGCAGGAAACATTTGAGGTTGTGTTGATGGGTGTTAGCTATGGTGTTGGTTGTCTTTTATGTCTACGTGGAACGTGGTTGTGTTGTATAATGCTATAAGTTAGAATGATACCGTAATCAAAGTTGTGATAGTCTTTTTCTTTGTATCTGGAAGTAAGGAGCTGTGAAAGGAGTTTGAAAGCAGTTGTTGTTTGATGGACTTGTTTTACATGAGGATGAGTTAAAAGTGAATGTTTGTTTGGTTAGTAGCTTGAGGGCCAGTATTCTTTGAGAGTGTTGTTGTCGTCGTAAGTATTAGAGTAGAGGTTTGTGATAAATATCCGTAAATTCTGTGACGTGGTTTCTTGACAGTTAAAAGAGAGTGTTTTCTTTGAGAACGGTTGGAGCTGTTGAGCAGTATGCCTTAATGTGGTAAGGTTTTGAGAGAGATGATGGGTTTCCAATTGAGTTTATGGGTGTTCTCTCGTTAATAGACATTTAACCGGTATAAGTGAGTTATCCAGGTCTGGAAAGGTATGTTAAGGTGTTTCGACATGAATCTTTTAGGTTCTTGGTAAGGATGTTGTCATTGGTAGAGTTGCTTATAACCGTGTTTAGAAGTTTTTTGATTGAGTCGTACTGTTTAAGGTTTATGTTGGTGGAAGTTGTTATGGTAAGCGAGACTCGATGAAAAGTTTTGATTGTTGCCTTGTATTTTTGAATATGTTTGAGAAATTTAAGTTTGTTAGTAGAAGTGAGAAGTTGTTGTAGTTGTCGAAAGTTTCTTGTCAACCTTGAGTAAGGTGAGTTTAGGTCGTTGAAAAAAAAGGGGGGATTACTTTTATCTTGAGGGTGCAATGAGTGTTGAGTAGGACCATGGTATTTTTGGTGTACCGTTGTTTTGTGTAACACTTCAAGTGTTATGATGAGTGGTGTTAGGATGAGAACGAAACTTGTCTGTATGAGATGTATGTTGGGATCTTGATTTTGGTAGTAAAGGTCCTTTGTGGTAAGATCCTTGTGTTGATCAGAGTGTTTTAGTGGCGTAAAGGTGTTTAGAAAGTCACGTGAGAGTGAAAGGAAGTTGTAAAGGAGCAGCTTCCTTAACTCTTTTCACGGTGAAAATTTCGAGGACGAAATTTCTTTAAGTGGGGGAGAGTTGTGACACCCCAAAATTGGGCCTAGAAGTTTAGAGGCCGATTTAGAGTTCTAGTAGACCAGTTTTGTCGGTTTAGCCTAATTCAAGATTAAATACCTAAAAAATAGTTTTCTATCGAAATAAAGTGAGGAAAAATATTTTAAAATCCTTATTTAGCATATAATTAACTTTGGTCAAATCAATTTTGAAAATTGACCCTTGAAACCATAAGATTTTGAAATTAGTGATCGTTTTTGTAAAAAATGAAAATTTAGGGATAATTTTATGAAACAAGCCAAAATTTTGAATCTTTAAGGGGCTTTGATCCAATTATAATCCTAGCTGGTCTAGGCTTTCCACATATTAATTAATTAAGCCCAAAATATATTTTAAATTAAATAACTTAATTAAACTCAATTTTAAACTCTTAAAACCTTTTTAATTAACCTAAACATAACCTATTTTTCTAATTTTCGTTTTCCCTCATTGGAGGCAGCCGTTCATCAAGTTTTCAAGGTAAAAACTCATTCTTTTTCAATAAAAATCGTTTACAATAATTATCTTAACTTTTCTCCTTCAAATTTTCTTTTTTTCTCATCGTTTTCTCGTTTTATAACCCAAAAAACAATTGAATCAGTTTTGGAGGTGAGATTTTGTCAATCCTCTAGAACAATAAAGTTCTTTACTAAAATTCCCAAGTTCTTGGCTTGGAGAAATTGTTTTAATCCTTTAATTTCATAAAAATCGGTTTTTCGACTAAAAATCTCAATTTTCGTTCAAGGTTTTTTACCCACTGTTTTTGGGTCTTAAATGAATTATTTTTAATGTGTTAGGATGTTTATAAAGATTTTTTAATATCCCTAATCCCGGACTATAGGCTTAAGTGAAGTTTGGTGTGTTCCAACAAGTTTTGGGTTTAATTTTTGATAAGTTTTATGGGTTGTTGTCATGAACAGATAACAGAACCTGAATGTGTACCATAAAAACTAATAGGAGGAATGCATGATAGTTTCATAATCAGATATGAAAATATATAAACTCAAAGTATGACATTATTTCAGAAAATCACAGAAATGATGCAATGAACATGATCATACAAAAAATAACAGAATTTGTACACACAGTAGTAACAAAATTGTTGGGAGAGACACACCTGAAACAAATAGTTAAACATCGAGAATGACGTCTACTAGATTCAACTCTAACACTAGGTCGAGTATGTGTAGAACCTACGAGTAAAAAGACCATAAGACACTACTATGCCATTATACAAGAATAAATACACGAACATAAATAAACTAATAACTCACGTGTGTTTCTCGAAGTCTGAGGAGCAGGAGGTCGTCCAGGAGGAGGAGGAGGAAGAAACTCAGGGTCCGAATCCACGTCACCTGAATCAAATGGTAAACCAATTTCAAATTTCAATGAAGACAACTTCTGATTTTACATTTGAACTAAAAAACCTTAAAAACGAAACACCGGGTGAGAATTTCAAAAAAAGGATTGTGCCATTGAACTCAAGACGCCAAAAAACATAAAGTAGGACCGGGTCGGAAAATGTCAATGCTGACATTGATACTGGTTAACGCTGACGTCAGTAGTGACTTCAACAGATCGTGTCGGTTCACGACCGGGTTGGGTCTTGGTTAAGGGTCGGGCTAGACTGATTTTCCTAAGAAATCCAAATTTTCTCAAGAAAATCTAGGTTTTCCAGATTTTCATGAGAAAACCTGGAATTTTTAGACATTCCGAAAAAATCTGGAAATTTTCCAGATATTTCCAGGTTAAAAAAACCAAAATTTCGATTAAAACCCCCTTCTGATTCGATCTAAAACACTATTAAACATGAAAATCAAATGAAACCAAACCAAAAACCTCAAAACACCCGATCAAAACAAGAATCAAACATCACTTCCCTTAACACAATAACATAACGAACTAAAATAAAAAGAAAAGGACTCAGAATCTTTCCAACACACCAACGAAAACGAGAGAGAAAAGCAAAGAGAACAAAAAATTATTCTCAGATGGTTACACGACAAACGAGATAGTGATTGTAAGAATTAATCGGGAATTAATGAGGAAATTTTATTCCCCAAATCAAAATTGAAACTTGAAAAGGGGAAGAATTGATTTCTAAAATAAAATGGTAGAATTACACACTAAGGGTCTGAAGTTTATAAAGTTTCCAACATGACCCCAAACTTTCAGATATTTACCAAAAAGCCACTGTATTCAGAATTTGAAATTCCCAATTTCTAGAGTTCGAATTAAGGATTTAGGTTTAAAGATTAGGTGAAAAATTAGGGTGTTACACTCTCAAAAAATGATTATCAACACCCGACCACAATGAGAGGAATAACAAGGTGAGGTATGACAACCCTAGACTCTTCAGATTCTATATTGGACCAACTGCCAGCATTGACAAACAAAGTTAAGGATCTGCAAAAGCTTAGTCATGTTCGAGAGGTAAAAACAATCGTTGTTTTTTGTGACACATGTGGCGATAATCATGATTCGAACAAATGCTCGCAAAATCCAGAATCAAGCTTTTATGTTGGAAATTTCAATAGGAATAATGTGTCCAATATTTATAATCTAGCAAGGAGGAAGCATCCAAACTTTTCATTGAGTAACCCCAACAATGCACTGAATCCGCAACAACAGACTGTATAACCCTCTTGATTCCAATAAAATAATAGACCTGTTCAGTAGCAGCTACCATAGCATGCAATATTGTAGCAGCAACCAACTGACATTCCAACCCTGGAAAACACGTTGAACATGTTCATGGCTCAAACTGATCCTTACATAACAAACACAGATGAAATCATTCAAAGAGCCAATAAATTCATGGACAAAGCTGAGATACGAATGTAGAATAATGAAGCTGTTCTAAAAAATCTGGAAATAACAGTAGGGCTGATGGCACAACCAATGAGCAATAGACCCTTAGGAGGTCTAACAAGAGATACTGAAGTTGCTAGAATAGGTCTATATGAACCCTGTAAAGCTATCACCACCAAAAGTGGACTCTAACTGAAAGACCCTGAGATACCTGCCATGGCAGGGGCCGGAAATCTGAAATAGTAATCTTCAAGGAGGTTACTGAAGAAAAAACTAAGGCAAAAGAACCAGTAGAAGCTGTTGCAGCTGCTGCTGCAACAAAAGATGTCGTAACAGCATCTCATATTCGATTCCAATGCTCTAAAAAAATAGAAGAATTGCGATTACCACTACCATTCCACAAAGGTAAAAACAACAAAAGTAGGAGTACTGGTTTAAGAAATTCCTAGACATCCTTAAAAAGATACATATCAATATATCTTTAGTGGAGACAATCAAAGAAATGCTCAATTATGCAAAATTTCTTAAAGATATCATATCAAAAAGAACAAGAATTGGGGAGTTCGAAATTGTTGCCGCGACAGAAGGGTGTGTGGTAATGTTGCATAATAGAGCCACAACCAAGAGAAAAGACTGGTAGTTTTATGATACCATGCTCTATTGGGGACCAATATGTTGGCAAGACATTTTTTAAATTAGGTGTCAGCATTAATCTAATGTCCAAGTCAGTATTCTAGAAAACTAGGCATCGGGCAAGTAAAACCAACCTCAGTGATGATACAACTGGAAAATCGCTCTTACGTACAACCCAAAGGAAAAATAGAAAATATCCTGGTGAGAGTGGATAAATTCATATTTCCTGTTGACTTCTTGATTTTAGATTGTAAAGCAGATGAAAATGTTCCAATCATATTGGGAAGCCGTTCTTAGACACAAGGAAAACATTGATGGATTGTGAAAAAGGAGAATTGGTTATTCGAGTCAATGAACAACAAGTGAAGATCACTGTGTTTAAAGCACTAAGGTTTCCAGAAGAAACATATGAATGTCAACAAATTGAGGTTAAATCTGAATTTGACTTCGATACAGAAACAGAGTTCCTAGACAATACCCTCCAAGGCAACTGCTGTCGCGGAGGCATAACCCCTGAACAGAAGCACACAAGAAAGAAACTACCTGAAGAGGAAACACTAACTAGATCATCAAATCTTCATCCATCAAAAAATGGAAAGATAATTACTTCAAGAGATGCATTTAATTGCGCTCCTCTAGTAATCTAATTTTATTCTAAATCTTCATATTTTATTTATATATTTTAGGAATCAAATTTAATTTTTCAGCAATTCTCAATATTTTTCAAATTTTATTTTAATTTTATTTTCCTTTATTTATTTAGGTCCAAAGAAGATGAATAAAAATTGTAAATCGGCCCAATCCATTATCGGCCCAATCCAATGGATATAATGCGAGAAGAAACAGAGTAAAGGAAATAAAGTCAAGCTGTGGTCGAAGTCAATGGAAGATTAAAGAACAAAAAAGGAGTTAAATTAGGAAATAGAATAAAGAGTTGTAATTTAATATGAACATGTATTCTTTTCCTTTTAGAATTTCTACCTTTATGAGAGACTTTAACCTAGGCTTGGCGTATATAAAGCAAACTCTTAGGTTTAGAGAGAACAAGTTGGTTCTCATAGAAAAACCCTAAGCCGCCGACAAACCTTATTATGTTCTAAACCTTCTTTGAGACTTATGTTGTTTATGGAGTAGTTGGGGAAGAAAGTTATACTTTATTTGATATTTATTAATGCAATTTCTATTTTTATAGTTTATTTTCTCTTGGCTTTTACTCTTCTTTGTAAACGAGCTCGAAAGATAAGTTTGTGAAAAAATCTATTCGTTTATGACTAAGGATAGTTAGGCTCACGAAATGAGAGAGTATGGTCTTTGCTCAAGGGCATTGACTAATCCCTAAAAGAAAGCGTATCATTGGTCGTTGTTCATCCTTGATTCATGCTTGGAGGTATTATAAAGACATGAATTTCAATAGTTCTCTGAATTAGGGATAAGGAGGAGATATTCAAGGATGCTCTATCGAACTATGAAAAGTTGAGTTGTCGACAAGGCATAGCCCCGCCGAGGTAGTCAAGGCTACACTTCGTGTAACCCGTCGCGGTGGCAAGTTAACCTTATGCATTAATAAGTCGATAATAAGTGTAACTAGATTTCTCTCTACAAAGCAATCTACCTAGACTTACCCTTTTATCAAGAATCTATTTATTTTATTTAGTTTATTTCCTTTACTCGATCATTATTCAACCAAATTATTTGTGTCATTTTATTTCTTTAAGTGCAGGAATAACGTGTTGCTTAGGTAATTCAGTCGCTGCGGGATTGATATCTTAAGTTTTAAAACTTGACAAGAGGTGGAAGCTTCACTCATAAGCATAAGACTCCAAAGCTCACACCATAGACTTTTATCCTTTTTTCTTAGTACTATATCTAAGAAAAACATATTGCTTGGACCTATACTTTAATTTGTGTGTATTAAATGGTCTAATGTACGAATATCAAGTTAAGATCAGGAGTTGACTTGAGCCAAGGATCATCAGGTCAAGGCACGTGTTGGAGCTTGTGGATCATGTTGGATCGTGATGGGCCTCGATTTTGTCTTGTGGGCGTTTTGGTTTTTTGTTGGATATCATGTTGGTCTTGGTTTTGGGTTGGTCTAGATGAAGATGAGTTAGTGAAGGGCAAGGGAGTAATTTCCCTTCCCATTTATTTATGACCAACGCTAGGAAAAGAAAGGATCATCTTTTCACCATCTTTTCAATCTTCTTCTTCTTTCTTTTTCCAAACCCAAGAGAAAGGTGGAAGTTTGTTGTTCTTGAGGAAGAATCATGTTTTGGCTATCAAGGAAGTTTCGTTCAATATCTTACGATCTTTGGTTCAAGGTGTCGTAAAGGTCAATACATTTCTGACTCTTACACTTCATGTGTCTCATAAAATTCTTTTCTTGCTTGATTGTTGGTTATAGAATGCTTGATATGGGTGTTTGGATAGTTTAAAAACCCTAAAATGGTAGATTTTGTTTTAGGAGTTGTCTTGATGAAAAATCGTTAGGAAATCAACTTTTAAGCTTTCTTAAACTTGTAGAATCGATTTGGGAATCAACCATGTAGGTTGGGTGAGGGTTCTTAGTGAATTTCAGCCTTAGACCTATAATTTCGTGTAGGAGTATCGGTACACGGAAGGAGTGTATAGATACCTTAAAGGCAAAACTTAGGCGTAAATAGCAGGTGTATTGGTACGGCTAGACCATGTTTCAATACGCCAAACTCTAGTAAGGCCCGTAGTTACAACGTATTTCCATACACTGCATAATATTAAATCATGCCATGTAGGTGCATCGTAGCTATCATGCATTGCATCACACCAAAATTGTTAGGACCATTGACTAGTTGAGTTAACTATTAAATTTGACCAGAGGTGTTGACTTTGAATGTGTTGAGTTGATCAATCGATGTATTTGGCCAAAAGAGGGGTGAATTGGCTATTAAAAATTTCGATGGAAGATTTTGTAAAAATATGGTAAATAATGAACACAAGATTTATAGGGGTTCAATCTTCAAAACAAGCTCTACATCCACTACCTTAGCTTTCACTAAGGATTTTCAAAACAATTTACTAAAGAATTTGACCTTTTTCCCGGTTCTATGGATAACTGTTACAATTCGAATCAATCTTTTTATCCAAAGATTGATTCTACCCCACAAGGTTACAAGATAAAAGAAAGGCAAGTTTGGTATCTCTCAAATAGATAAATATTGCCCAATTACAACTGAAAACACTCCCCAAACTCTAACAAATAATTTCAATAAGAATTACAAGAGTTGGGTACAAAAATATGCAATAAAGCACTTGGAGTTTGATTCGAATGCTTGGATGTTGCTTGGTGTTTAATTGTTGTTAGTCCAATTTGAAATACTTCATTTTATACCTCTTCATTGATTTCTAACCGTTGGAGTTGTTGGAAATGTAAATATGGACGTTGGAGATTCATCTTTCCACCATAAATGCACCTTTGCAGCCTATGGTATCGAAACTCGGGCTACCTGTTTTGAAAAAGCACTCAAATAAAAAGAGACATTATGCATTTATTATAGGGGTTTTGAAACCATGGGTCATGGTATCAGAATGCTATGTTTTAAAATAGGGGTGTAACGATACAAGTTTCTGAACTTAGAGTAAACTGTGAACATTGGTATTGAAACTAGTATCGAAACTTCTTAACTACCATTGAATGCTTTAACTGTCATCAACGGTCAAAAGATTTAAAACTTTAAAAGAGCCGTTGGGATTTTCAGGGTATCGATACTGGTATCTAAACACCATATTCTAAATTTAAAAATTTAAAATATTAAAGCATGGTTTTGATTCTAGATTCGAAATATTTTTTGGTAGTGTAGTTCCAGTATCGGAACGTGTATCAAAACGTTCGTTAAAACTCAAGAAAATTTTTCGAAGACAAAAGGTCGATATCGATACCAATATAAATGGTATTGAAACGCATGGAGTAAATTACTTAGAAAATTATTTTTAGTGTTCTTGGTTTGACTTGAAGGGTAATCTTTGGCTTAGGGACTTAAAAATTTATTTTAAAATAGTCCTCTAAGATATTTGTTATATCAAAATCAAATTTAGCTTTACAATCGCTTTCTTTTTGATATAACAAAACCACCAAAAATTTTAAGTTTAAAATTAAAGCTGAAGTTTGAAGAACTTGAAAGACTCTTGAAAAACTCCCCTTGAATCATAGCTCTCCCCCCTTAATTATGGCTTAAACATAAATTTTGTTTATACTTTTCTCCCTCTTTTTGTTAGATCAAAATCAATAGAAAATAAAATACCTGAAGTAATAAACAAGAAATAAAAACAAGAATACCATAGCATTAAAAGGATTCAAATCCAACATGAAAGTATCAAAGCATATAAAAAAGAAATAACATAGGTGCATATTGTCTTAATATGAAATGAAATACAACTTAAACTTAAGAAACCATAACTAGTCCTAATAAGCCATAGCAAAGCTAAAAAGATAGCTAAAGACCACTCTTCTTCGCCATCACTACCATCCTCACCAATTTCCTCATCATCACCTCCATCATCATCATCGTTGTTAGGAGTATTATGAATACGCCAGTGGTCCTTAAGAGCTTCAAAAGTGATATGCATGGAAAGATTTTGATTCTCCAAATTTGTCATCCTCGTATTTATAGCATCAAAATGAGAATCGAAGTGAGAAGTCATAGAATCAAACTAGTATCCATACGAGTGCCCAAGCCTTCGAATTGAGAAGTAACAAAAGCCATTATCTCAGTATTAGGGGTAACTTGCTGAATCGGCTCTAGATCAACGGGAGGAGGAGGAGGAGCACATCAAACCCATTCACCATTAACATATTGAACATTGGAACGGTTGAGAGAAGTATAGGAAAAAGATCGAACAAGAGGAGTCTCATAGTTTTTGACTTGCCAAACAATATCGACAAAGATAATCTGAGGAAGATTGGGTTGACAAACTTGACGAAAGTAATTGATCAAAAACCCGTCAATCTGACGAATCCATTAATATTTGCCATTTGATGGACGAATCTACCAAGAGATGATAAGGTGCAAGAAACGATCATGGACGTCGTGATTCATGACGGAACCCGTGAAGCAGTTAATCGAATTCTCATCCTCAAGACCAAAAACATCAACAAAAGTGTCAACATCTATCCGAAATGTAACATCCCGACCCAGAATGTCACATTGGGCCTCCGGCCCAAAGCCCGTATTCAAAATTTCCTTTCAAAGTCCAACAAGTAAAGCAATTTCAAGTCTAACTTAATTCATAAAATCCAAAACAAGTTAAAATATAAGCCCAAAATAATTTAAAGAAATCAGAGCTCTAAAATATTACAGACCCATTAAAACATTCGACCCAAATTAAAATAAACAGAGTTACAAAAACATATAGGGTTCAACATAATACTAGCCCACTATCTAATAAATGTACTCTGACAACACGGTCGATGTTGAAATCTAAACCTCGATGGTGCTCCACGGAACCAACTTCACCTAACCTACGCACGAAAACACATTTCGAACGCTGAGCCACACAAGCTCAGTGGATACGTTGAACTCGGCCAACATCATGCATATCAAAAGCAGTAAAGCATGGCATATAAATCTCGTGCATGGTATGATGGTCTAACATGCTTGCCTATCTCATGGCATAACTAAATGTATAATATCGCACACAGCATAAACAAATCATATCAAGTCAACACACAAGAGTGAGGCCCGCGTCCACACAGCATTGGGATCCTACACTCAGGATTGAGGCCGCCCTCAAATCCTATGACCAGAATGTTACATCGGACATCCTCGAACGAGGCTGCCCAATGTTTGAAAAAGGGTGGAGGCCGCCCAACCAACCCCATGCTCAGAATGTTACATCGAATATCTTCGAGTGAGGCCGCCCAACACTCGGAATAAAAGTCTATAATCATCACCCGACATGTTACATCGGATGGCCTTCAACGTGTTGCAACACTTAGGAATATCCGGATTTTCAACACACAAGGACTCAGACCACACAAACTGACAAGCGTCGAATTGTCAAATAAATAATTTCTACTTCTCAAATTAAATAAAAGAATAGTATAGAGAAAGTAGGGTCGATCCACAGGGACTAAGAAATTTCCAACATTGAATTGAATTGATCCTGATCCAAAAAACAATAAATTAGAAAATGGGGGTTTGATATTATAAAACTAAAAATAAACTTAATCTAATAATAGCTGAAATTAAATAAAAATAAATATTTGAAGTAATAAATTTAAAAGATATAGCCTCAAGCTTTGCTTCGCCTCAAATCTCAATTGATCATCGAAATAGGTTTTACTTCAAGATCCATGCCAGTTACAGTCTACAAGGCCCAACCCTTGTAACTTGCTTCTCTCTTCGGTAAACCAATATTCCCATGTCTATCTCCGGAATTCGGTCTTTCCTGGACTAACCACGCCTATCGCCGTTAGCGCCAATACAACTTTAAGCACTGGAAAAGCCTGACTCGAGTTATGGCGTTTCACAGAGAATCAAACCCGATCTTGATTTCCCTTAGTGGACCGCCACTAAGTTTGTTCACAGGAAGCCAAATTTGCTACCAGCCGATTTTTCTTCCCAGTGATAGATATAAACAATCTTCAAGTCAACGTGCACTTTTTGAAATAAAGTCGTCGAGATCATTAAAGGAAAAGCCGATTGCCAATCCTTGATTTCAGAAAATCAAGAATGTTATCCGAAGGTATTAAGTGCTTTATGATTCTCACAATATGGATTGAGTCGTCACTAGCTTTCGGCTAAATGAAAGTTTAGCTAAGCATGATTGAGATCATACTTAGCATTTTCTAAAAGAAAAGAAATAAAAAAACTCAAAGAAAAATAAAAGAACTAGAGAGAACTTTTATTACCCAAAGGAAAAGTGAAAATTGAAGTACATCTCAAGCTTTACCTCTATGGGTATTTATACTATTCTAAAAGCCTAAAAATGTAACAATTCAAAATTTAAAAAAAAAAGATAAAGATAAAAATAAATGTTCTAAAATTTAAAATTTAAATTCCTAAGATAAATTTTCAAGATAATTCCCAAATAATCTATTCATCCTTCTAGAATATATGACTGAACTATCTTCTAGAAACTTTTACTGATTGGATAATCCAAATCTGCTAGATCGAAAAGCGTCGTGCCCATGGATCCAGCCATAAAAAAATGCAGAATTCACTATTTTCTATTGGTTCTGAAAAATAAGTTCTTACACAGAAAATGATCAAAATAGAACCAAATTAGTAATATCAAATCGATAATGGGAAATAATTATTAATAAAAAATATATAAATTCGAACACTCATCACAAACGATCCACCTAGGATCTTATCACAACAAGGTATATTAAAGATTATCATACTTAAGTCTTTCGGGGTTATAATTATCAATCTTAGTTCGATAATTAGTCTCACAACTTTTAGATTAAAGGAAGCATTTATTAAAATCACCAAGCCCCAAATCTCTACTCAAACTTGACCAAAATACACAGGGGTATCAATACACTTAGGTAGGGTATCAAAACACCCTGCATCGATACCCACCCAAAGAAGGTATCGAAACAATGGTTATCGATACTGGTATCGATACCCGTTGACCCACCTCAAAGGTCAACGAAGAAGGCCCTCCAGATTCGATACTGGAATCAATGCAATTATGCCACTAGGGGGTTGGGTATCGAACCATGGTTCGATACCCCTACACGATGAGCCAAGTTTTACTCAGGGGTATCGATACTGGTAGCCTTAGTATCGATACCCTCTGTACGAAATGCAGGTTTGCACTTAGAATGTCTAGAGTTTCACCCTCAAACCTCATCTAATCGATTCTAAAGTCTTCCTACTCATTTTTAAGAGTGTTTAGGATGTTTTAACATCAATTTTCAGTCATTTAACACATTAACTCAGATTTCACCATTAAAGCTCAAGCAAGCTCATTCAACCAAATAACATGCATCAATTTACATATAATGCAATCTACTATGATATGAATGATATTAGGAAGAGTTGGGAGTAACAACCTCAAGCAAACACAACAACCAAAATGAGCTCCATACTTCTTCAAGATTTTCCCCCTCCTATGCTTGACGATGGCACACAAGCCACTTTCTCTACAAGAGAAAGATGAAGAACAGATTAGACTCACCTTGGGATGATTCTAGAGCTTAAAAACACAAAAAGAATCAGATTTTAAGCTCTTAAAACCCAATCTCGAGCTCCCCCTAAAACCCCCACTTAAACCCTTCTCTCCACCAAACTAACACTTCTTTAGCTTAATTGGTAGATCCTCAACAGCCCTAAAACTTCCTCTCCATCAAGAAAACGAGATTCTAACCCAACCTCAGCAAGATCTTACCTTTACTCCTCCTTAAGCTCTAGATGAAGAAGATGAAAGAAAAGGAAAAAGCCCTCTGCTCTTATGACTTCACCTCTGCAGAACAACACCCCCAAAACCCCTCTATTAAACTTGTTTTGGCATTTACCAAAATGCCCTTAGTCTACAACTGAAAGCCCAACACATAACAAGGACCAACACAACCCGAGCCCAAAACCGCTAAACCCGGGACCCAAAACTGAAGCCCAAACTCTTAGGTTAACCCGACACTCAGATTAAATCCAGGTCGTTACACGAAAACTTCGTCCCATAAGGTACAACTCGATGGTAATCACCTTAGTTTTGTCCTTTGAAAGAATGCAAGATGCATTAGCGTAAAACAAAAGGACAAGAGTTGGATAGAACTTGTTGGTAGATGATAGAAAGGTCATGAACTTCCAATATTCTAAGAGCCGAAGATAGCGAAATTGGAACTTGGAAGAGGTTATGAAACCAACATACACACATCGTTCCTTCTTGAGCTTATGGTTTCGAAATTTTTGGAAATTATCGATTTTAGAGTGATCATCCAAACATTTTTCGTAAACCACTTGAATATCGATTCAGGAACCACAGGCAGCGGAACTCAAAGAACTAGCTCCCCCGGTGCGTTGGCGCTTTTTCGGTGCCATTATCTAGGATTTAAAACATTTAAGGATTAATTTAGGCACTTAAAAAAACATATATGCTCGATAAACCGTATTCAATCCTATTAATCAATAATTCAAGGATTTTGAAAAATTGAAAGTAATTAGAAAAACCAATTGATAGAAATAAGATGAAAAATAATTTATATTCGAATGAAAAAAATTATTTTGAAAAAGTTTTTGTAGGATTTTGAAAACCCATACAGTAAGTATTCAAAATATGTTCAAAAATATAATTTTAACACCATAAAATCAACAAAAATTAAGTTTTTTTTGAAAATTTACCTTGAATATGGATTAGGATGAATTGATGGTTTTTTGAAGCTTCAAACTTTGATATTGCCTTAGCCGTAATGTTTCGATGAAAATCCCTCAAGAAAATCGTTTGATTTTGTGGTGAAAATTGATGAATAGAGGGTTTTATAAAAGGGTTTTCGGCTAGGGTTAAGAGGAGGATTTGATTTGTGTTTTAATTTGATAGAAATTAAGTTTAAGGTATTTTAAAGTGATCTGTCGTTGCGTGTTTCAATACGCCCTTATAGGTGTTTCAAAATAGGGTGTTCCAAAACCAAAACCAACCTGTATCGAACCCAGATGTATCGAAACGCATTCTGGGCGTTTCGATACCAAGTTATCTAGAAACGTTCTAAGAAGATTAAGAAGAACAGGTATCAAAACTGATCTTACCTGTTTCAATACCCCTTAGATAAACTTTGCATTTTAGGCTTCTAAAGTACTAGAAATGTGTCTCTAAAGCCCCTAGAAACATGCATATGATGTTATGACATGATTAATATTCATGAACAAGTTCATACTCCCCTAGCAACATGCATAGAAGCAACAAGATGCAAATTAACATAGGCAAAATTTAATCAAGATTCAAGCAAGATTTGCACACAAAGGGTCAAGATAGGCTAGTTAGACCTAACTCTCTCCTAAGGGTCCAAAAATGTTCTTTATCTAAAGGCTTGATAAAAATGTCCGCTAATTGATTTAAGGTGTCAACAAACTCTAGAAAAATATCATTTTTAGACACATAATCTCTAATGAAGTGATGTCTAATTTCTATGTATTTGGTTCTAGTATGTTGAATAGGGTTCTTAGTAAGACATATAGCACTAGTGTTATCACATTTTAAAGGTATAGTATCAACTCTAATGCAATAATCTAAGAGTTATTGCTTCATCCAAAGGACTTGAGCACAACAACTCCCTAAGGATATGTACTACGCTTCGGTGATAGATAAAGCTACACTATTTTGTTTCTTAGAGAACCAATATATGGGCATACTACCTAAGAATTGACAAGTTTCAGAAGTATTTTTCTATCTATCTTACAACCTCCATAATCTGCATCCGAATAAGCATGAAGATTTAAGGAGTGTGTCTCTAATGTATCTATAATTCTATTAATGGCTACTAAGTGTGATTCTCTAGGACTAGCTTAAAACCTAGCACACAAGCAAACATTAAACATAATATCTGGTTTACTTGCGGTAAGGTAAAGCAATGGACCTATTGATGAGTGCCTAAAAGGCAGTTATTTACTACCTTTCTTATGGTACTTTAAGCATCTATTATACACCAACTTGAACCGAAATATATACTCTTTACTCAAATATTGGATATTCCGTTATGATCACTTATAAAGTCAATATTTATAGAGAATGCAGATATTATTACATATTCTGTACATGCAGGAATATCCAGAGCCGAAGCGGCAGAGAAGTAGTGTTGCGGCTGAGGCAGAATCCAATGTGGCAGCATGGAGGCGCATGGAAAGATAAAAATATAGAGAATATTCTAGAAGATGCAGCGTATAAATTGGACCAAGCTAGCGCACTAAAAGCCCAAGTAAGAGACCAAGCGGGAAAACCCTTCTAGAAGGCGGCAAACTTGGAAATATCAAATTCCTTGAAGAAGACTTGTTCCCTACTCCAAGTTGAAGTTTATTTAGGAAAGGTTTGCCCTAGGTTAAGACTATAAATACCCTAGCCGGCCACATTGTTAGAGGAGCCGATTTTTAGAGAAAACCTTTCTCCCTAAGGAGAGTCGATTTTTAGAGAAAACCATTCCTCCCTAAGAATTGTACTTAACGATAATATGTTCTAAACTTCTTAGGCATAGGTGAAGGTTGTCGATATTAGTGAGAAGAGATTGATTCTTATATCTTTGTTCTTATGCAATAATAAAATAAAAGTTTGCTTATCCTATTGCCATTCTTTGTTCTTGTATTCAAGCCCGAGAGGGAAGTTTACAAGTAATCTATTTATCTAGCATCGAGAGGTGTAGATTCACAAATGGGATAAGTACAGTGTTGTATACACTAACTCGGCCTAGACTCTTTTGGAAGCCCAGGATATAGGTTAAGAGTTTTAGTAGCTAAAAGAAGTGTTGGATTGGTTGGTGGTTATTGTTGATTTACGCCGAGAGGTATCGTCAAGGACTGGTCATCAATAGCACTTTGACTTAGAGATGAGCGGAGTCACTTACGGACACTTTGTTGAACTTTGATACCTCTGCCCAAGAGCAAGAGATAGTCGCGGCAGAGGACTACCAATGTTGCTGAGGCAGTATCTGTAGTAATGTCGAAGCAGTGTTGTATGATTGTATTGGACAAGAAGAAGATCAATTAAATCCACTAATTGACGCAACTGGATCCTACCCACTTTCTCTATAATCGTTCTCAACCTTTTATTTTATGTTTTGTTATTTAATTATTTAGTTAGATAAAACAAATCGCCTTATTTGTATTTTTTACTTTCTTTTCAGGATCAAGGAAACAAAGGAACACATATTAAGTATACCAATCCCTGTGGAGACGATACACGATATACTTATCATTTTATTACTTGACGACGTGTACACTTGCACTCAAATTGCGCTTATACCATACGCATCAAGTTTTTGGCGCCGTTGGCGGGGATTGACAGCTAAATTTTGTTTTCTTTAATTTTCTTACTCTTTAATTATTCATTATCTAACTTTAATTTTAAGTATTTATTTATTTATTTTTTATTAACTTTTATTTATTTGGTATATGACCAGGGCAAATCCGAGTGGACCATTGTACGAGTTGGATTCTGAGATTGAACGGACAAGACAACATCTGAGACGCAATCTGTTCCAAGCCATGGATGATCCACCAAGAGGACAAATTCCACATGTTGATCATAATGTACTGCCGCCAGCAATGTCGCAGCAGCCAATGCCGCAACCATTGCTGAGGCAGCCCACTGTTAGAGACTATCTGGTAGAAGATTTAAACGGACTCAACCCTGGCGTAGTTACACCAGAAATCGAAGCAACTCACTTCGAGCTCAAACCAGTGATGTTCAACATGTTGAACACAATTGGACAGTTTAGTGGGTCTGCTACTGAAGATACAAGACAACATCTCAAATCTTTCATGAAAGTATGCAACTCTTTCAAGATTCAAGGAGTCCATGAAGATGTTCTACGATTAAAATTGTTCCCCTATTCACTGAGGGATAGGGCGAAAATTTGGTTGAATGGTATCCCAGCAGGATCCATAGGATCTTGGGAGGAACTCTGCCGAGAATTCATTACGAGGTTCAATCCGACAAATCTTTATGACCGCATTCGTAATGAAATCACATCATTCCGATAAGATAAAGATGAACCAATGTATGAGGCATGGGAACGTTACAGAGAACTATTAAACAATTGCCCACTATATGGTTTTCTCTTGTGGACGCAAGTCTCCATGTTCTATAATGCTACCAATGCCTCCACAAGGATGATGCTAGATGCTTCCGCAAATGGGACACTTTTAGATAGAGCACCCGCGGAGGCCATTGATGTAACCCCCTTAGCCCGGCCTAGACGGAACCGGCACTAACGAGTTACACGGGGAATATCGAACCAAACCCGCAAAGGTCTGATTCGATAAACAACCCTGAAAACCGATATATATATATATTTTCTTTCTTTCTCTTTTCTAGATGCATAATTATGTTCCTAAATGTCTTGATCTCATACAAAGCATTAACGAAAGCAATCTGATCACAACGAGTATTCGATTAAACATTTAAGTGAATTAAGGACTAAAACGTAAAACTTTTATATACTGATGATAAAGTAGAAATTATTTTCATCAAAGTTCAATTAAACACTCAAGCATTCTTCACGGTAAATTTCAAGTCAAATGGATCATTCTAACATCATCAATTGTATTTTTCTCTAATTTAGGGACCAAAATATAAATCTTTCAGATTACAAGGACTTCGTCCAAATTAAATTATTCATCTTAAAATTAAATCAACTTTATGCATTCATGTGAAATTTCAGCTCAAAATAATATCTGTAGGTATCCTAATTGAACAAAGGAAATTATTCGGGACTAAAATATAATTTCCAGCAACTATCAATTCCTGGTAGTCAAAGGTTTCGAAACCTTTCATAAGGTTTCAAAACTTTTTGTAAAAGGTTTTGAAACTTCCCGGAAGGTTTCGAAACTTTTCGCGTCCAGTAACTTTCTAAAATTGATTTTGCCCGTAAAGTTTCAGAACCTTCTTGAAGGTTTCGAAACTATTTGACAAAGGTTTCGGAACCTTCACTAAGGTTTCGAAACTTTGGGTCTAGAACCCAAAAGTTCCGTCACACTAAGTGAACACTAGCGACTCAATACACAACCATTAATCCCTACCACTATATGCACAAGTCCTAGGCATAATTAACAACTTATAACACATGATTAACAACGTCACAGACATCAATCAAACTATAGGCATGCTTCCTAGAACATGATTAAAATCATAACGACCATGCAAGTACATGCTTCACCGAATACACGGATCCTTTTTCTCATAATTGGAGACTCTTGGTCTCAACATGCATCGGTCAGACACTTAGTCACCCTTGTATACATGTTGCCCCCACTACGCACGGTCGGACACAAAGTCACCCTTGTTAACGTATGGGTCAACTATATGCATGGTCGGACATAAAGTCACCCTTGTTTACATATAGGCAAGCTCTACACGCACGGTCGGACACAAAGTCACCCTTGTTTACGTGTAGGCATCATCATTATTCTCTTTATTTTATAGTGTACTCAATCCTAAGGACATGTCATTCGTATTCGAGTCTAAAGTTAGTGTCACTAATTCAATATCAATATCAATCATGCATGTTACCTTGCTGCTCATAATGCATTCATATGTTGTTCATCATGTGAACCTTAAACCATGCTCAATGGCTTCATCATTATAGGGCAAATAACCTCATTATATTCCAATACATTTTCATGCTTCCATATGCCATGAATGCCTTTATAAATCATACAATTTTTCAGCAATTAACACATGCATGCATCTTATCAAACCAAGCCATGCTAATACAAATTCTTATTGAAACGTTGTTCATCAATGCCATTACCGATATAGCCGAAAATTCAAGGCAATGCATCAACATTATTTAAAGCACCTACTCTTGAAACATGGAAAGTTTTCACACTATTCCATTGTCCCCAAAACAGAACAGAACCAATGTGATTCACTTTTAATCCGAAATCACTCACCGACAAGCAGAACGAGCTTTCGCTGATATCCCGATGACCAAGCCAACACACCAGCTCTCCAGCACCTTCTTGTACCTCTTATACAACATTAAAAACAGAGCATTTTCATATCATTAGATGCTCAAACCAGCAGTCATATCCGATCATCACAAAACTACCGAAAACTTAGCCGAAAAGATCGTAAACTAAGCCGAAACGCATCCGAACAACATCAGCCCAAAACCTAATGAATCTAACATCTAATCTACTTAAATTATTAACTAAAAACACCTCAAAACCATCCTTATATCTCCAGAAACTTTAAAACACCTAAAACAGCCCCTAAAACAACCGAAAAACACCTTAAAACAACATCGATTGCATTATTCCGGGATTAAATTATTGTGCCATCAATTGAAGACTCAATTAATCATTTAATTAACATAATAATATAATTAAATCCATTTAATTACAGAATTGAATGAGATCTAAAAGATTCCAAAAAACATTCACAAAATCATTAGATCTAGCATTGAAAACATAAAATTAAGTTTTATTCAAAGATTAGCTAGCTAATACTTGGGAATTTCAATAAAGAACCTTAGAAAAGAGTTAAAATCCAGCAAATTACCTTTGAGATCTATCCACCAAAAAGATGAAATTTTCTCTTTTTGATTCCTTGCAAATTGGTGTTGATTTGATAAAATTGATGGTTAGGTTTTGTAAAGAATGGAGAGATGATTAAAATGAAGTAATTCTTGTTGAAAAAGATGGACAAATCAACAAGGAATTGAAGAAAATAGATGAAGGAAAATGGAGAGAAAATGAGAGAAAAAAATGAGAGAAAAATGGTAGTTAAGTGACAAAATGATTATCATCTTTAATTAAACTAATTAAAAAGCATTTTGGTGAATAAATCATTATTTAAAAATTAAATTGGGTTTATGGACCTCTAAGGATTCTAAGTATAGCTTGCTTTCCTATTTATTCACTAAAAATAACAATTTTCAAAAATTACAATTAAATCCTCCATTGTTTTCCAAAAATTACAAATTGGTCACTAAGACATAATTAAACACAATTAAAAATCAATTTAAAGTTCAAATTACATTCTTTTAATTTTGGAAACATCTTTTTAATATTTTTAAACCGTATTCCAAAATTATTACTTTTCTAATTAAAAATATTCTTATTTTATATTTCCCCGGAATAATGAACCGGAGAACCCGATTCGACCCGAATCGAATTCTCCTAACTAAAGCCCAAACTACTAACCCCAAAATCGGGATGTTACAACTCTCCCCCTCTTAAGAAAATTTCGTCCTTGAAATTTTACCTGAAGTAAACAAGTGAGGAAACAGCTCCTCCATGCTTTTCCTTGTCTCCCAAGTCGCTTCTTCAACACCTCGGTGTTTCCCAAGCAATTTAACTAAATCTATGATCTTTCCTCGAAGAACCTTTGTATCTACATCCAAAATCCTCACCGGTTCTTCCTCATAACTCATATCCGCCCTTAACTCAATCTCCTCAACCGGAACAACATGAGAAGGATCCGATCTATATCTATGAAGCAATGATACATGAAAAATATTATGCATCCTGCTCAACTCCTCTGGCAACCTCAATCTATAAGCAACAGGACCAACACGCTCCAGCACCTCATATGGCCCAATAAAATGAGGACCCAACTTACCCTTACGTCCAAACCTCATCACCTTCTTCCACGGAGAAACCTTAAGAAACATTTTGTCTCCAACAGTATACTCTATCTCTCTACGCTTTAAATCGGCATAGGACTTCTGCCTATCCGAAGCTTCCTTAAGTTTAGTACATATAAACTTAACTTTCTCATCCGCATCCTTCAACACTTGAGGCAAAGAAACATACTTCTATCCAACTTCCTTCCAACACAAAGGTGTACGACACTTACGCCCATATAATGCCTCAAACGATGCCATCTGTATACTTGACTAAAAATTATTATTATAAGCAAACTCTACCAACAGCAATTGCTTCTCCCAAGAACCTTGAAATTCGATGACACAACACCTCAACATATCCTCCAAAGTCTGAATAACACACTCAGACTGACCATCCGTCTGTGGATGATAAGTTGTATTAAAGCTAAGCCTCGTACCCAAAGCTGTCTGCAAACTCCTACAAAACTTAGATGTAAACCGTGGATCTCTATCCGATATGATCGACTTAGGCACACCATGTAACCTTACCACCTCAGAAACATACAAATCCGTTAACTTATCCATGGAGTATGTCGTATACACGGCAAGAAAATGTGCACACTTCGTAAATCTATCAACAATCACCCATATAGAATCCTTTTTGGACGGTGTTAATGGCAACCCCGTCACAAAATCCATGGTAACTCTCTCCCATTTCCATTCCGGAACTTGAACCGGCTGCAACAACCATGCAGGAAACTGATGTTCAGCTTTCACCCGCTGGCACACCATAGAACGAGATACAAACTCCGTCACATCTTTCTTTAAACCAACCTAAAAGTACACACTTTTGAGATCTCTATACATCTTCACACTACCCGGATGCATAGCAAACGGACTAGTATGAGCTTCCGCCAAAATAGCCTGCCTCAACTCCTGATCATCCGGCACAACCCGACCTCTAAAACACAACACCCCATCATCATCAAAATGGTACTCGGTCGGTCTATCCTCAGCAATATCCTCCACAAAAAGTACCAAAGCCTCATCCTCTAACTATTTCACCTTGATCATCTCAACCAAAATAGGTTTTACTTGCAACTCTGCTACCAAATCACCTTCCTTAGAAATACTCGATCTAGCAAACATTGCTCTCAACTCAACCGTCGCCTTACGGCTCAAAGCATCAACCACTACATTGGCTTTCCCTGGATGATACTCAATAGATAAATCATAATCCTTAAGCAACTCCATCTATCATCGTTGCCTAAGGTTCAAATCCTTTTTTGACATGAGATACTTAAAACTCTTATGATCTGTGTATATAGTACACTTCTCACCATACAGATAATGTCTCCAAATCTTCAAAGCAAAAACCACCGCCGTTAGCTCCAAATCACGAGTCGGATAATTTTCTTCATGCACCCTCAACTGTCTAGAAGCATAAGCTACAACTTTCCCCTCCTGCATCAAATCCCAGCCTAGACGAAACCGACACTAACGAGTTACACGGGGAATATTGAACCAAACCCGCAAAGGTCTGATTCGATAAACAACCCTGAAAACCGATATATATATATTTTCTTTCTTTCTCTTTTCTAGATGCATAATTATGTTCCTACATGTCTTGATCTCATACAAAGCATTAACGAAAGCAATCTGATCACAACAAGTATTCGATTAAACATTTAAGTGAATTAAGGACTAAAACGTAAAACTTTTATATACTGATGATAAAGTAGAAATTATTTTTATCAAATTTCAATTAAACACTCAAGCCTTCTCCACGGTAAATTTCAAGTCAAATGGATCATTCTAACATCTTCAATTGTATTTTTCTCTAATTTAGGGACCAAAATGTAAATCTTTCAAATTACAAGGACTTCGTCCAAATTAAATTATCCATCTTGAAATTAAATCAACTTTGTGCATCCATGTGAAATTTCAGCTCAAAATAACATCTGTAGGTACCCTAATTAATCAAAAGAAATTATCCGAGACTAAAGTATAATTTCCAGCAACTATCAATTCCTAGTAGTCAAAGGTTTCGAAATTTTGTAAAAGGTTTCGAAACTTCCCTGAAGGTTTCGAAACTTTTCGTGTCCAGTAACTTTCCAGAATTGATTTTGCCCGCAAGGTTTCGGAACATTCCTGAAGGTTTTGAAACTATTTGACAAAGGTTTTGGAACCTTCACTAAGGATTCGAAACTTTGGTTATGGAACCCAAAAGTTTCGTCACACTAAGTGAACACTAACAACTCAATACACAACCATTAATCCCTACCACTATATGCACAAGTCCTAGGCATAATTAACAACTTATAACACATGATTAACAATGTCACAGACATCAATCAAACTATAGGCATACTTCTTAGAACATGATTAAAATCATAACGACCATGCAAGTACATGCTTCATCAATCCAAACAATTCGATAGTCCATCAATTAATATTCAAGCAATATAAGTCTTATTTTAACATAAACTAAAGTCTAAATTCACACTCCTCGCATAGGTTGGGTTTACACATTGCCAAGCCCCATCTTATTTTCCAAAACATACCGAATTTGAGTAACCTCTCCCCTTGGTTTCCTTGCTCCGAATGAAGTCCCGTGTGCCTTTATTTTTCTACAAGGATGAAAAGAGAGCTTAAGAAAACATGCTTAGTGAGGTAGCTCTACATAAGGTCATCAATGCATAGAACATAAATCAATTTTTAATGTCATGTTTGCATCCTTTATGTTTAATTGAAATAAGTAAAACCAAATCATGCTCATCAATATTGTCAAATCATTTCATGTATCATGCACAAGAATACCATTTCACTTCATTTATGCATATTGGCTTGCTAGTGATCACCTAATGTGAACTCTTAACTCACCGAATACACGGATCCTTTTTCTCATAATTGGAAACTCTTGGTCTCAACATGCATCGGTCGGAAACTTAGTCACCCTTGTATACATGTTTCCCCCACTACGCACGGTCGGACACAAAGTCATCCTTGTTTACGTATGGGTCAACTATATGCACGGTCGGACACAAAGTCACCCTTGTCTACATATAGGCAAGCTCTATACGCACGGTCGGACACAAAGTCACCCTTGTTTACGTGTAGGCATCATCATTATTCTCTTTATTTTATAGTGCACTCAATCCTAATGACATGTCATTCATATTCGAGTCTAAAATTAGTGTCACTAAGCCAATATCAATATCAATCATGCATGTTACCTTGCTGCTCATAATGCATTCATATGTTGTTCATTATGTGAATCTTAAACCATGCTCAACGGCTTCATCATTATAGGGCAAATAACCTAATCATATTCTAATACATTTTCATGCTTCCATAAGCCATGAATACCTTTATAAATCATGCAATTTTTCAGCAATTAACACATGCATGCATCATATCAAACCAAGCCATGCTAATACAAAATCTTATTGAAACATTGTTCATCAATGCCATTACCAATATAGCCGAAAATTCAAGGCAATGCATCAACATTATTTGAAGCACTTACTGTTGAACCATGGAAAGTTTTCACACTATTCCATGGTCCCCAAAACAGATCCAAACCAATGCAATTCACTTTTAATTCGAAATCACTCACCGACAAGCGAAACGAGCTTTCGCCGATATCCCGATGATCACGCCAACGCACCAGAACTCAAGCACCTTCTTGTACCTCTTCTACAATATTAAAAGCAAAGCATTTTCATATCATTACATGATCAAACTAACAACCATATCCGATCAACACAAAACTACCAAAAACTTAGCCGAAAAGACCGTAAACTAAGCCAAAACGCATCCGAACAACATCAGCCCAAAACCTAATGAATCTAACATCTAAATCACCTTAATTATTAACTAAAAACACCTCTAAACCATCCTTATATCTCCAACAACTTTAAAACTCCTAAAACAGCCCCTAAAACAACCGAAAAACACCTTAAAACAACATCGATTGCATTATTCCAGGAATAAATTAATGTTCCATCAATTGAAGACTCAATTAATCATTTAATTGACATAATAAAATAATTAAATCCATCTAATTATAGCATTGAATGAGATCTAAAAAGATTTCACAAAACATTCACAAAATCATTAGATCTAGCATTGAAAATATAAAATTAAGTTTTATTCAAAGATTAGCAAGCTAATACTTGGTAATTTCAATAAAGAACCTTAAAAAAGAGTTAAAATCCAGCAAATTACCTTTGAGATCTATCCACCAAAAAGATGAAATTTACTCTTCTTGATTCCTTGCAAATTGGTGTTGATTTGATAAAATTGATGGTTAGGTTTTATAAAAAATGGAGAGATGATTAAAATGAAGTAATTCTTGTTGAAAAAGATGGAAAAATCAGCAAGGAATTGAAGAAATAGATGAAGGAAAATGGAGAGAAAATGAGAGAAAAAGATGAGAGAAAAATGGTAGTTAGGTGAGAAAATAATTATCATCTTTAATTAAACTAATTAAAAAGCATTTTGGTGAATAAATCATTATTTAAAAATTAAATTGAGTTTATGGACCTCTAAGGATTCTAAGTATAGCTTACTTTCCAATTTAGTCACTAAAAATAACAATTTTCGAAAATTATAATTAAATCCTCCATTGTTTCCAAAAATTACAAATTGGTCACTAAGGCACAATTAAACATAATTAAAAATCAATTTAAAGTTCAAATTACATTCTTTTAATTTTAGAAACATCTTTTTAATATTTTTAAACCGTATTCCAAAATTATTACTTTTCTAATTAAAAATATTCTTATTTTATATTTCCCCAGAATAATGAACCGAAGAACCCTATTCGACCCGAATCGAATTCTCCTAACTAAAGCCTAAACTACTAACCCCAAAATCGGGATGTTACAACTCTCCCCCTCTTAAGAAAATTTCAAAATTTTACCTAAAGCAAACAAGTGAGGAAACAGCTCCTCCATGCTTTTCCTTGTCTCCCAAATCGGGATGTTACAATTGAAATTCTAAACAAGCTCGCAAGGAACGATTTTCAATTTTCCACATCAAGGCGAGAAGGAATGAGAAGTCATTGCACAGCCCATGAATTAGATACATCAAGTTCAGTGGCAGCACAATTGGCTTCTCTGACCAAGATGGTCCAGAATATGCAAGCCCAAAGAAACGTACATAAGGTTAAGGTGGTTAACTCATCGGACTACATGTCAGATGAGGAGACCAGCCAATATGTTGGAAACTATAATAGAAACAATCCAATGATGTCCAACAATTATAACTCATCTTGGAAAAGGCATCCGAACTTCTCATGGAGTAACCCTAATAATGCCTTGAATCCAATTAATCAAGCCCCTGGATTCCAGCATCGGAGCCAGAACCTGTCGCAGCAGAACACTCAGCAGCCCATGCCACAGCAGCAGGTACAACAGCAATAGTCTCTGAATGCATTGGCAGATTCTCTCACGGCTTTTATGTCAAAAACTGATGCCTACATGATGGAGAATAGTCGCTTCATGAAGCATACTGATGACTTCATAAACCGAACTGAGATGAGACTGCAAAACCAAAAGGTCGCGATAAAATCTCTAGAAACCCAAGTTGGTCAATTCGCCCAACGACAAAACACTCGACCACCAGGGGGTTTACCTAGCAATACGGAAGTTGCTAAGGTGTTAGGCCACGAGCAATGCAAGGTAATCACAACCATAAGTGGCCTACAATTGAAAAATAAAGAAGGGACATCAACTGAAAGAGTCCAACCAGAAAAGCAACATCATGAGGACTCAAAAGCTGAACAGGACCCTGCCAAAAGCTCTACCACGGCAACAAAACCAGCAATATCAGAACCACCTGCCGAGGCAGTTGCAGATAAATTCACCCCAGGTATTAAACTTAATATCCAAGGAATCCTAGAGGATATCAGACCACCACCTCCTTTCCCACAGAGGTTGAAGAAGCAGAAACAAGACCACCAATTTCAGAAATTCCTAGACGTTTTGAAGCAGGTCCATATCAACTTGCCACTAGTTGAGGCTATTGAACAAATGCCCAACTATGCCAAGTTTTTAAAGGACATAGTATCCAAACGACGAAGGCTAGGAGAATTTGAAACGATGGCAGCCATTGAAGGTTGCATGGCCATGCTACATAATCGCATGTCGCCCAAACTAAAAGATCCTGGATGCTTCACAATTCCTTGTGCAATTAGGGATGGTTATAAAGGAAAGGTCCTATGAGACTTGGGAGCGAGCATCAACTTAATGCCCAAATCAGTCTTTCAGAAACTTGGAATAGGACGGGCAAAACCAACAATAGTACTGCTCCAACTTACGGATCGGTCTTATGTACATCCTGAAGGTAAAATTGTGGACATTATGGTGAAGGTTGACAAGTTTATATTTCTTACCGACTTTCTTGTCCTTAATTGTGAAGTCGACGACAATGCACCGATCATACTGGGACGACCTTTCCTTGCTACTGGATGTACCATTACCGATGTAGAAAATGGTGAGCTCACAATGCGGATAAATGATCAACAAGTCAAGTTGAACGCTTTCCATAATCTTCCAAATTCAGACGCTGCAACAGAATGTAAGGCTATCCATACACCGAATAAGGGTACTAAAATATCCTGCCTGGGCAGCACACTCAGCAGACTGTTCAGTAAAAGAATAAAACCCAAAGGAGAAACCGAATGCAGTGAAGGGACGGGCCAACTCATTAAGACAGATACGGGCTAGAAAGAGATAGCGAAAGTGGGAGATGCATTCACATGCACTCCACAAGTAACATAATCTCTTCCCTTCAATTTTAATTATTATATTAGGATTAGTTTATATAATATTATTTTCAATATTCTTTATTTTTAGTATTTTGTGTTATTATGCTTTATCTTTAGTATTTTACGTATTTTATATTTTTGTTTTATAAATAAAGCTATTAATGCAGGAAAAATTATGCCACAGCAGGAAGTCTGCTGCCGCGGTAGTACACTATGCCAGAGCTGCAGAACTCCTAACGGGAAAAAATAGTGTAACGACTCTCTACCGAGAAATCTGCCGCGACAATAAATGTGCATCAAGGCAGTAAATGCCTAACGGCTAATAATTTTTAACAGTCATATTTTTACAGCCTATATAAGCAGACTCATTGCTGTGCATTATTTACTGTTGCATTCTTATTATTTTTACTTTTCTTGAACAATCTTGCTCTCACTATCTTTCAAATCTCACAAATACTCTCTACATTCTTAACCGCATTCTTGCATTCTACAACATATTTTCAAGAACATCTCATCAACATTCGAATCATCCATGACATCATACAGACGATTTGTCAACAACAACGTAGAAGAACGTTTCCAAAGATCTTTCGTTGCACGACAGTTATGGGAGGAACAAGGATTCTAGCACACCATTGAAGAAAACTATGGCATCGACCAATTCTTGTTCGACAGAATCAAAGACCAAGATTGGGAAAAATTCTGCCTCCAACCTCCCATAGCAAATGCCACAATTGTAAGAGAATTCTATGCGCACTGCACGAACAAGGACACGTTGTTCGTCTACTGCCGGGGTAAGCTTGTAAAGCTTGATGCCGAGGTAATCAACAATTACTACGGTGTTATCCCCATACGTGATGAACATGGTGAATTTGCAGCAAATATCGAGGAATACGAGGCTATCAAGGACGAACTTTGCTACGACAACACTCCATGGGAAATCGGTGCCCATAGGGGTTATGTAACAAGGCTTAGCCTTAAACCCGAAGCCAAACTTTGGTGCACGTTTGTCAAGCGACGCCTCATGCCCACCTCCCACAATAGCACAGTTGATAAAAAAAAGATTGTTGCTCATTCATTCAATCATCAACAAAAGGACCATCAATGTTGGAGAGATCATTCTTCAAGAAATCTATGATTGCGGTAAGAAAGAACGAGGTCCATTATATTTCCCTAGTTTAATCTCTGCCCTATGCATTGTTGCAGGCGTCCCTATAGAAGCAACCAATGAATACACAATACAAAGACAAGGATGGACAAAAGAATTCTGCCACAGAGTGATGCATATCACCCAAGCAGACCCAGTGTAGGAAATACCTCAGTAATTCACAACCGACTTTACAGCCGGAGGGCAGTATACGGTAGAAGCACCTGACCATGCCCAAGCCACTGCCACAGCAGATCCATATCAGGAGATTTGCATAGGATGTCAGACATGGACCTGCGCCAACAAAGATACATGGAATATCAGAGAGATTTCGACAACACTCTTACCAACATGCTGACCTAGAATTTCCCCATCCATGGGATGTAGTTTCCAAATTTCCCTCCCAACGTTTTTGTCACTGCCGCACCTTACACAGACACAACACCTGCTCTAGGGCCTAGACCATTCTTTACCGCTAGGCCGTAACAACAGTTTCATGTTGCTGGCCCATCTAGACCTGCGGGCACGGCTGCCACATCATCCAACAACAGGCGACTATCAAAGCGGAGAGTTGTCTTCAACTCTCCACCACAGAATCCTATCCCCATGGGAAGTTTTTCTGAAGATAGTCTCTCTAGACAGATTGATGAGTATGTCCATGAGAGCTCATCGTATACCCAAGAGAGAATACCAACTGCCGAGGCAGGGGAGAAACAGAAATGATGCATACAGACGAAGAAGAAGATGGAGATGAAGTTACAGCCCCACTGCAGAAACAAACACCCACCAGAGTACAGCCGTCCCGGCAGGCAAAAACACAGCAATCACCAGGACAAGGATCAAGAATGAAAGCATCGACAGGAATACCTAGGAAGGCAGCTATTTGCAGCAGCTCTTCTGAATCACAATAATGCTCGGTTTGAGTTTAGGGGAGATTATAGGTGCAGAAGCACTACCGAGGCTACCCACTACCGAGGCATTACCATAAAAGGGAGTAAATTTTTTTCCTAAATTTTTTTAATATTCTCTATTCTTGAATTTATGTTTGTAATCTTGTACTGCCCTACGTCAACTTTGCTTTAGTTTACTCCTTTAAGGCTATAGAAATTTTTCTCCTTACCATGGCCAAGTTCTGTTTTGAAGGGATAACCATAGGATACTCATGGAATAAAACTTAGAAGCTTGCTTTAGGGTTAGAAAGAAAATAAACACTTTTTGGACTTGTTTGATTTAGGAGTTCTTTTAATAAACTTAGGTGATAAAGACTTAGAACTTGTTAGAAAAATAACTAGAGGTGCCTATCACTGGCTCTAGTTTTGCTCTCCTTCATACTAGAGGTGCCTGAAATTGTCTCTAGTATGCTAAATAGGAGGTTAATAAGAAAAATAATAAATAAGAAAAAGAAGGAAATAGAAGATGCATATCTTGAGGTGTCCGAAATTGGCTCAAGACTTGTTGTTTTAAGGAGATAGCTTTAGTCCAAGATTCTACTTGTCTTGAACTTAGAGTTTATCTAAGAAAGCCTTGAATCAGCTTTATCCATAAAATGCACACACTCACCTAGCCTTATAGCTTGTTTCTTAGTAAAAGTCCTTGGGTAAACTAGTGGCTAAAACGGAGAGATAGACATGACCATGGTAGGGAGAATAGATGGAAGAGTAAGACCAAAGGGGAGTAAGGTTCGGCAATTTGATGTTTGGCATTACTTGAGGACAAAAAATAGTTCGAGTTTGGGGGTATTTGATGAGTGCCTAAAAGGCAGTTATTTACTACCTTTCTCATAGTATTTTAAGCATCTATTATACACCAACTTGAACTGAAATATAGACTCTTTGCTCAAATATTAGATATTCCGTTATCATCACTTACAAAGTCAATATTTATAGAGAATGTAGATATTATTACATATTCTGTACATGCAGGAATATCCAGAACTGAAGCGGCAGAGAAGTAGTGTTACGGCCGCGACAGAATCCAGTGTGGCAGCATCAACAATGGAGGCGCATGGAAAGATGAAATATAGAGAATATTCTGGAAGATGCAGCGCATAAATTGGACCAGGCTAGCGCGCTAAAAGCCCAAGTAAGAGACCAAGCGAGAAAACCCTTCTAAAAGGCGGCAAACTTGGAAATATCAGATTCCTTGAAGAAGACTTGTTCCCTACTCCAAGTTGAAGTCTATTTAGGAAAGGTTTGCCCTAGATTAAGACTATAAATACTCTAGCCGGCCACATTGTTAGAGGAGCCAATTTTTAGAGAAAACCTTTCTCCCTAAGGAGAGCCGATTTTTAGAGAAAACCCTTCCTCCCTAAGAATTCTACTTAACGATAATATGTTCTAAACTTCTTAGGGATAGGTGAAGGTCGTCGATATTAGTGAGAAGAGATTGATTCTTGTATCTTTGTTCTTATGCAATAATAAAATCAAAGTTTGCTTATCTTATTGCCATTCTTTGTTCTTGTATTCAAGCCCGAGACGGAAGTTTGCAAGTAATCTATTTATCTAGCATCGAGAGGTGTAGATTCAAGAAAGGGATAAGTACAGTGTTGTATACACTAACTCGGCCTAGACTCTTTTGGAAGCCCAGGATATAGGTTAAGAGTTTCAGCAGCTAAAAGAAGTGTTGGATTGGTTGGTGGTTATCGTTGATTTACGCCGGGAGGTATCGTCAAGGACTGGTCATCAATAGCACTTTGACTCAGAGATGAGCGGAGTCACTTACGGACACTTTGTTGAACTTTGATACCTCTTCCCAAGAGCAAGAGATTGCCGCGGCAGAGGAGCACCAATGTTGCCGAGGCAGTATCTGCAATACTATCGAAGCAGTATTGTGTGATTGTATTGGACAAGAAGAAGATCAATTAAATTCACTAATTGACACAACTGGATCCTACCCATTTTCTCTATAATCGTTCTCAACCTTTTATTTTATATTTTTTTATTTAATTATTTAGTTAGATAAAACAAATCAACTTATTTATGTTTTTACTTTCTTTTCAGGAGCAAGGAAACAAAGGAAGACATATTAAGTATACCAATCCCTGTGGAGACGATACACGATATACTCATCATTTTATTACTTGACGACGTGTACACTTGCACTCAAATTGCGCTTATACGACATACATCACCTATCATGGATCTATACAACTTAGAATTAACACACTTACCTCCTTTATCCTTGTCAATCTTTGTTGATGAGCTCATAGGAGTGGCTTGAGGTTTCACATTCTCCAAGCGAAACTTTTTGAGCATATCCTTGATGTATTTTGCTTGATAGATGAAGGTGTTATCATTACTTTGCTTGATTTGCAGTCCCAAAAAGAATGAGAGTTTCCTCATCATGCTCATTTCGAATTCACCTTTCATTATCTTAGCAAATTCTTGACAATAACATTCATCAGTAGAACCAAAAATAATATCATCAACATAAATTTGAACTATTAAAATATCATTTTGAAACATTTTTATAAAAATTGTTGTATTCACCTTTCCTTTTTCAAAACCCTTTTCAATCAAAAAGTTTGAAAGCCTTTTATACCAAGCTCTAGGAGCTTGTTTTAAACCATATAAGGCTTTAGTTAATTTAAAAACATGGTTTAGAAATTTTGAATCTTCAAAACTCGGTGGTTGTTCAACAAACACTTCTTCATTTATAAAACCATTTAGAAAAACGCTTTTGACATTCATTTGAAAAAGCTTGAAATCATGATAACATGCAAATGCAAGTAACATCCTAATAGCTTCAATCCTAGCTACGGGTGCATAAGTTTCTTCGAAATATATTCCCTCTTTTTGAGTATAACCTTAAGCAACTAATCTAGTTTTATTTCTCACAATATTACCACTCTCATCTAGTTTGTTTCTAAAAAGCCATTTAGTTCCTATAGTAGATTTATTACTAGGTCTCTCAACTAATATTCATACATTACTTCTTTTAAATTGATTTAATTCCTCTTACATAACTAAAATCCAAAAATCATTATCTAAAGCTTCATTGATTTTTTTAGGCTCTATGTATGAGATAAATGTAATATGATTCATTAATTTAAGAGAAGAACAAGGGGTTACCCCCTTGGATGGATCACCCAAGATTTCACCACTTTTGACATAGTTGAACTCTCTTGGGTATCTCACTCCTTTTCTTCAAGCTTTACATCTCATAAAGCTTCTATTGGAGGATCTTGTGTTTCCTCATTGGTTGGAACTTAATCCACCTTTGATGTTTGTCCTTCATCAATAGTTTCAATGATTCCTACATCATCATCATCACAAGAATCCTTCCTAGAAAGAAGGTTATCATCGAAAACCACATGTATAGACTTTTCTACAACTAAAGTTCTTTTGTTAAAAGCTCTATAAGCCTTTGAATGTTGAGAATATCCAAGAAAATAGTTTCATCACTTTTTGCATCAAATTTACCTAAATTGTTTTTTCATTGTTTAAAACAAAACACTTACACCCAAAAGGGTGAAAATAGATCATGTTAGGTTTTTCTAGATTTTAAAATCTCATAAGGAGTTTTCTTTAAAATTAGCCTAATCATTACACAATTAATAATATAACAAGAAGTGTTTGTGGCTTTCGCCCAAAAATACTTAGGCAAATTATTTTCACAAAGCATGGTCCTAATCATTTCTTCTAAAGTTTTATTTTTCCTTTCAACTATCCCATTTTGTTGAGGAGTGCGAGGAGCTGAAAAATTGTGGCGAATCCCATTTTCGTTACAAAAATTCTCAAAACCTAAATTTTGAAATTCGGTTCCATGATCACTCCTAATATGAGAAATTTTTTGATCAAGATTATTTTAAGAAATATTTGAAAATGTGATGAATTTTTCTAAGGCTTCATCTTTAGTACTTAAAAATAGAACTCAAGTGTATCTAGAGTAATCATCAACAATGACAAATGCATATGATTTCTCACCCAAACTAGTAGTTCTAATTGGCCTAAAAAGATCCATATGGATCAATTGTAATATTCTACTAGATGAAACATCATTAATGGACTTAAAAGAAACTCATTTTTGTTTACCCTTAGCACATGCATCACATATTTTATCTAAAGAGAACTTAAGCTTGGGTAAACCACCAACTAGATTTTTGGAAGCTAATTTCTCTAAAACACTTATGCTAGCATGTCCTAGTTTCCTATGCCATAATCATGCATCATTTTCATCACTAGCAACTAAGCATGCATAAGAAAGATTTATGTCATTTAGATACACCATATAGATATTTTTTATGTGATGACCTACGAGCATTATTTTATTAGATTCTATATCTATTATTTTGCAACCACATCTATCAAAAGAGAAATAGAAACCTTTATCACATAATTGACTAATGCTCAATAAATTATTCTTAAGACCATTAACAAGTAAGACATTTTCAATGAGAATAGAGGAGTGCTTACCAATCGAGTCAATACCCTCAATTTGGCCTTTAGAGTCGTCACCAAAAATTACTACTCCACCACTTTTGAGCTCTAACTCCTTAAACCGTCCCTTGTCTCCGGTAATATGCCTTGAGCATCCACTATCAAGGTACCACATGTTTTGACTTGAAGCTTTGGCCTTGAATCAATGCTCAACCTACAAACAAAGATTTAGTTTTTGATTTTTGATACACAAATCATTTTGGGTTCATGAGAGTTAGTTCCCAAAAGCTTGGTTCCCTTAGGAATCCAAGATGCAATGGCATGAATATTATTAAAAACAACAAGTTCCTTAGGAACCCATACACTCCTAATCCTCTTATGTCTAGCATACCTTTGGAAACTTCTTTGTTTGTGGTTTTGAAAATTCTTTTTCACATGGTTGAATTTTGAAGAACTTCATTTTTCAAAATTTGAACTGCCAACCACTTTGATTTGTTCTTTGAGTTCATTCACCACTTTATGGTGATCTTCACTCAAGCTAAAAACAAAGTTGTTTAAATTAACATTTTCTTTTTGAAAAATTTTAAATCATCCTTTAAACTAACAACCTTTTCTTCAAGATCCAAATTTATTTTTGTCAAAGAATCATTTTGTTCTTTTAAATCCAAAACGTTTTTTCTTGTTTTTCAAAATAGAATCTTTGAACTTTGAAACCAACTCATTATAAACATCTTGAAATTCATCATATGCATCATATAATTCATCGTAAGTAAGATCATTGCAAGATGGTTCAAGGGTTACCTTGGGCTCATCAAGAGCCATGAGGCAAAGATTGGCCACTTCATTGTCCTCATCGGATGAAGACTCCTCATCAGTCCAAGTGGAAACATGAGATTTTTGCTTCTTCTTTCTCTCAAAACCATTTTTCTTGTATTGTGGGCAATCGGTCCTTATGTGACCGGGCTTCTTGTACTCAAAACAAATAATTTAATCTTTTTCTTCCTCTTTGCCCTTTTTTTAAATTATTTCTTTCTTTAGAATTTTCTATTCTGATTTGCCCTCATGAGACTTGTGAATCATTTGGCTACCATAGTTAATTCTTCTAGCTCATCCTCTTCACTAGTGTCCAACTCCTCTTGAGATGTTAAAGCTTAAAGAACATCCCTTGCTTCTTTTTTTCACTTCTCTCCTATCAAGCTTCAAATCTTCTTTCTTCTTCTCTTTCTTTTTTCATGATCTCATGTGTGAGAAGATATCCCACAAGAGCATCAAGTTTTAGAGGCTTGAGGTCATTTTCTTCAATGATAATCGTTCTTTTGCATCCTAAAACTCAAGAAGAAAGTAGATGAGCTTCCGTACGAACTTTTCATCCAGTATGATTTCACCAAAACCCTTGAGACCATTTACAATCACCGAAAACTGATCAAACATCTTGGTAATGTCTTCAGTAGGAGAGAAGAAGATCGATCTTAGTCTTCTTGACATCATTGGTGCCCTCGTATGTTGTATCCAATGAGTCTCATACTTCTTTGGCACTTGTGTAAGATGACATCTTAGAGTAGTTGTCGGGACCAAGAGCACAAAAGAAAATGTGCAAAGCTTTATCATTTGTGGATATCCTTTTTCTCTCCTCATCGGTCATCTCGTTCCTCTTCTTTGGTACTTCTCTATCTCCTTCTTGCTTCATTGGGATTGAGGGGCCATCTTCGATTATATCCCATAGAATATAATCATTTGAGTTGATGAACAACCTCATCATATTCTTCCAATAGGGATAGTTATCATTATTGAAGAAAAGAGTCTTGGTGATGGAGTGAGACTCGTTCCAACTTTCGGAAGTAGAGGCCAACTTGTAGAGATGATCAATAATCTTTTAATGTTACTTGGTGGATGTTAATCCCTTCAAAGATCTAGCTCTGATACCAATTATTAAGTTGATCGATCGATGTATTTGGCCAAGAAGGGGTGAATTGGCTAATAAAAATTTAAATGGAAGATTTGGTAAAAATATGGTAAATAATGAACACAAGATTTATAGTGGTTCAAGCTTCAAAACAACCTCTACATCCACTATCTTAGCTCTCACTAAAGATTTTCAAACCAATTCAATAGAGAATTTGACCTTTTTTCTCAGTTCAAGGGATAACCGTTACAATTCGAATCAATCTTTCTACCCAAAGATTGATTCTATCTCACAAGGTTACAAGATGAAAGAAAGGAAAGTTTGGCATCACTCAAACAGATAAATATTGCCCAATTACAACTGAAAACACTCCCCAACCTTTAACAAAGAATTTCAATAAGAATTACAAGAGTTGAGTAAAAAAATATGCAATAAAGCACATGGAGTTGGATTCGAATGCTTGGATGTTGCTTGGTGTTCAATTGTTGTTAATTCAGCTTGAAATACTTCATTTCATACTAATTCATTGATTTTTAACCGTTAGGGTTGTTGGAAACGTAAATATGGACGTTGGAGCTTCATCTTTCCACTATAAATGCATCTCTACAGTCTATGGTATCGAAACTCGGGCTATCTGTTTCAAAACAACACTCAATAGAAAGAGACGTTGTGTATTTATTATAGGGGTTTTGAAACCACGGGTCATGGTATCTGAATGTTATGTTTTAAAAAGGGGTGTATCGATACAAGTTTCAAAACTCAAAGTAAACTGTGAATATTGGTATCGAAACTGGTACCGAAACTTCTTAACTACCATTTAATGCTTCAACTGTCATCAACTGTCAAAAGATTTGAAACTTTAAAAGAGCCGTTGGGATTTTCAGGATATCGATACTGGTATCGAAACACCTGATTATAAATTTAAAAAATTAAAATATTAAAGCATGGTTTTGATACTAGGTTTGAAACATTTATTGGCAGTATAGTTTCGGTATCGGAACGTATATCGAAACGTTCGTTAAAACTCAAGATCATTTTTCAAAGACAAGAGGTTAGTATCGCTACCAATGTAAATGGTATCGAAACGCCTGGACTAAAATACTTAGAAAATTATTTTTAGTGTTCTTGGTTTGACTTTAAGGGTAATCTTTGGCTTAGGGAATTAAAAATTTATTTCAAAGTAGTCATCTAAGATATTTGTTATATCAAAATCAAATTTAGCTTTACAGATTGACTATTGACTTTTCTTGAAAAAACTTATCCTAGGGTTTTTTGATAATTAGATCTATTGTTGTAGTTCGTTTTGTCAAATTCGAACCTGATAAGCTTTTTTATTTATTTGACCTTGTAAATAGTATAGAAGATGCATATAATTAATGTAAATCGTATTTATTGTTATAAGAGAATTATTCGAGTTTGGATAGTAGATCATGGGTTTAATTGTAAAGCTCAAAAGAGGATTTAACAATATCTACTTAAGGTTAATACACCATAAACTCTAAAATACTTCATGAGCATCATGAGTGTAATTGCTTTGCTTGTTAGTGGTTGGAAACTATGACATATATACTAAGCGTATATTGAGGTAAAGCATGACATGTTAAATAATGAATAGTCTAACGAACTGGCGAATATTCGAGTCTATTATGATCTTTAAAGGTTATGTAAGACTATTTGAATAATTGTGTAATTATTTGTGATTGATTAATTGATAAATGATGATGTCTTGCATACGAATTTGAATAAATGGATATGTTTAACTAAAATGGCAGGTAAGACATAATATCGTAAATGTAATTGCTTTAATGGATGAAAAGCCAATAATTAATCGAAATAAACTAAATATCCTAGCTACATATTTAAATGACTCCCATAAGATTTAGAGATGAATTATAGAATAGTAGATATTACGATTTGATGAATTGTTTTAAATCATGAATAGAGTATCGATACGATCATTAGTTGTATCGATATATTCTTGGGTACCATATTATTACTCGTATTTGAGTATCGATACCCATTGGATTGGATAATATATAACTGAAAATCAAGTATAAAAATTAGTGTATTAGCTAATAAATGAATTGTAATTTGATAAATTAGATTATATAGATTAATAGAGGTAATGAATAATATAATTATACACTTTTTCATAAAATGCTAACAACTAAGAAAAGATTGAGTGATTGTTTATATTAATACAAAAAGAATTTCTTCTGTTAGCAAAGTTTAGGTATCTTTTTATGTATCTTATGTAGTTGTTCTATATGTGGATACTTGTTTGGTTATGAGTCTTTGTTTAATGGGATTCAGGTACCTAATTAATTAGTGTCGCAGCATCTTGAAAACTTCTTAATGAAGGATCTTGATACTATGTGGATGTGGGCTTCATTTGAAGAAGCTTGATGGGATATTCCAAACATGGATTGAGGATCTTGATGTTGTATGGATGCGAGCATCAATCCTATGAAACCGAACCGATTTACCTAAACCGAGACTCGATTGAATCTGAATAAGATGATCCTAACATGATCCAAAACCTGAATCAAAACCAAAATCAATCTGAATTCTAGAAGAACCGATATAGAACCGTAACTGATTTGATCCGAATCGGTTTGACCCAAACCGATTTTAACCCTAATCAATTTTTACTCGAAGTGAAAGCAACCCGAAATTAACTTGGTCAAAACCGATCTAAACAAAATATCAATCTGATTTTAACCCGATAATTAAGTCAAAGTGAATAATAATTTATTTTTTAACAATATGATAAATAATAAAATTATATATATTTTATTATTTTTTATATTATAATAATACTAGTTAATCACTATATCTGATAATAATTTAATATTTAATATCACATTTTCTTATTTAAAAATCAATTTATTTTTTGTCAATCAGACTCTATCAAAGCTAGCGTGATTCGTGAAAGGTAGAAAGAAAATACCAGTAAAAGGGGGAAAGTCAATATATGTCTTAGGGATTTAAATCTAAAAATAAAAATGAGAGGAAAAAAGTAAAATATTATTATTATTATTATTATTATTATTATTATTATTATTATTATTATTATATTTAGTTTCAATCCAAGTGAGAGAGAAGGAAGAATCGAAAAGGGAGATCAACCGTCAAAAACTCAAAACCAATGGTGGTTGTCATTGTAAAGATAAAAGATTGATTAAATGTTAAAATAGAAATGACAGAGAGTTTTTCAATATTCTCATCATATATGCAATTATGTTTTAAGGTTGGCTTTATGCCCATAAAATTATATATCTTTTTTTATATGTATTTTAAAAATATAAATTTTTTATCGTACTAAAAACCATCATCGAATATGAAATTAAAAATATAGTTATAAGATTAGCTTGTAATTCGTTAAATTCAGGTTAAATAACTAATAATAATGATGGTTGATTTCGAAACATGGAACTATTGGAATTAAACTTAAATGATAATACTATCAAATAAAAAGAAATATTCGATGATGGTTTTTACAAATAAAGAAAATATGTTTTTACTAAAAAAACAAATAAAAAGATATATTTTTACAAGAATATATGATTAATTATATTTATAATATACACGATTAGATTTATACTCAAGTGCAACTCAAACCAAATTAACCCGAAAATTCAAAGATTAACCCAATCTGAATTGATCCGAACAACCTGATATTGACCCAACTCGAAAACATCCGATCCAATATTGACCCGACCCAAAAATAATCGATCCAATATTGACATGAATCACTGATCTGATATCCAAATTAACTCGGATTATCATATAACCGAATTAAAACTTGAACCGAATTATCATATATCTTGATGCTTTATGGACGCGAACCTCACTCAAAGCATACAATTTCGATGCTTTATGGACATGAACCTCACTCAAAGCATACAATTTCGATGCTTTATGGACGCGAGCGTCACTCTAGGTTTATGTTATGACTTTGTATACTTTGTTCGTATGATTCAATAGGATATCAAGTTTGATTCAGCCTTTTATAATATTTTTTATAATTTACAGAGCATGTGTTTAGGGAACTATGGGGTATCACTACATGTTTATTTATCTCTTCCTATTGCTCATACTAGCTTACTATTTATGTTTATTATTAACATGAAGTATAATAGAGTATATGTGTACCAATAAGCTTTGTAAGCTCAGCATTCAAAATTGTTGTTTTCGTGCGTAAGTGATCATTGGATCATGGATCAAGAAGCACTATTAATATGAAATTTCATCACGTAAAGGTTTCAAAGTATAATATTTGAGTTTAGAAGGTTATTTATTCATAGGAACTCATGTGGTAAAGTCTATAATTATTATTTTATAATTTTTTAATCAAACTTAATATTCAAAATTTATATTTTAAATAGAGCTCCTTTGTGACATTTTATCGATTTAATTATATTTAAATTGTTGGCTTTAAATTTTCTAAAAAATATTTTATTGGGCTAAATCCAGTTAAAATTTTAAGGTTTTGGTTTGGTTTTAAGGCCCAAATGTGATATCCGGGTCGAGGATGTTATAGTATTATTTAATGAAGTCCATAAAAAGAGTGGCCCACGTATCAATATATATATATAACATTAAGTGTAGGTGTAATCACTCATTTTTGGGGGGAAAAGGGAAAATACAAGATCTTACATTGCTTGGGGATCTCATTTCCCCTTCCTCAAGTGCCTATAAAAAGGGGGCATGGACCACATGGACGGGAGGAACCAATTGGGTAAGGATAGTATCCTATGATCCTAATTCGAGAGGCTAGCTCTCCTAAAATTTTTGGGTGGTTCGATCGGGGTCTTATTTTGGATACGATCTAGTTAAATATTTTGGAGGAATCGTAGTAGATCCCAGTAAGGATTACTCGGGGTTAGTTGTTCGAATCCTTAGGTATATTTTTCTCATTTTTATTTATGTTGTATTTTGTATAATTAAAAATTGTTATTTATGTTATGAATATTATCTATATGGATATTTATCATAATAAGAAATCTATCATTAGAAATATTATCTTTATTAATTAGAGTTTAATACATTATGTACTGCTTATGCCTATAAATAGATGAGTTTGTGAAGGCATTGTATACAAGTCAATATTGAGAATAATACAAATATCTCTCTTTATATCTTCTCTTTGTTCTTTCATTCTTGTTTTTTATTCTTGTTTTATTTCTTCATTATTTTATTTATAACACGTTATTAGCCCGAGACTCTAACCAACGGAGGCGTTTGTCGTTCGAATCTTGAAGGAGTTATTAAAAAGAATTTGTTACTAGAATAAATCAAAGATAAGTTCTTCTCCCTCAATTATATTTTAAATATCGGTTATTTTTCTCTCTTGATCTTTTATTTGATTTTTAATTTATTAAAAATCTTTGGTTGTTTGGTGTTTGTGTAGCGATAAAGTAGCTCAAATACCGTGGTTCTTATTGACAATTCCCGAAAAAGTTTTTAACAAGATATTGGTAACTAAATCTACCATATAGTGAAAAGTTCGGTATGTTTTACTTATTTAATTTAAGATTTTTGTCTTTATTATAACCAATATTTGTTTATTTTATTATTATGATAAAAGTTTATGTTTTAATCATGTTCTAAGTATTACATGATATTAGAACAAATATTAAACCTTTAATTAATATGTTCTTTGTTATGCTGGTTTAATCCGAGTATATTGGTTGAACATCCCGTTTTGCGAGGCTACTGGTCTCAAAGGAGGTTCTTTTTAAAGGATCTTGTGGACTGGTTTAACAACGCCGCGTATAAGGATTAAAATTTTGTTCCTTATTGTATATATATTGGTTGATCAATTACTATTTAATAGTATGAATATTACAAAGTTTATATTTGCTTGAAAGCAATATTATTTTATGTCGAAAAAACTCGACTATAAACTTCTCCCAAGTTCAAGTTACAAAAATCGTCTTGATCAAAAAAAATTATGGGAGGCATTCCCTAAAGTGAATGCAAGCATGATAATTATTTTATGCGATTATTTGATTTATGTCATTCCCTAAAGTGAATGCAAGAATGATGTTGATTCCATGCAATTATTGAATTTGTTTCATTCCTTGAAGTGAATGTAAACGTGATAATTAACTATATGGTTAGTGAATAAAACTCAATTATTTATAAGAGTATCACTGATGAGGATATGTTAGACCTTTCAAAAAAATGAGGATATGTTAGAAAAACATACTCCACTTTTTACACATTAATATTGTCTTACAGACACAATGTCATACAAGGGTTTTAATTACCTATCAGTCTTCACTCCATTCCCTGAAGTGAATATGATATTTTATAGCTTAAAGAATAAATGCCACATTAGTAATTATGGTCATGATCATAAAATAGACATGGATAAGATGATTATTTTGAGAATGCTTATATCCACAAGAAGTGGAACTCTAAAGATGACAAGAATGATAGAGATCATATCAAAATCTTTATGTTATCAATGCGATGGTACAAACCATTGATCTCGTACTTGTCAAACGCCGAAGTATTATGGACTTTATCCATAATCATGAATGATAAATTAAAGAAAATATAAACAGATTTTCTTTGTGGCGAAAATAATGGCGTTATTGATCCAACTCAATTGGATATTGATAATTTTTCTCATAACCCTTGAAGGGAATAATTCACCATTTATTTCCTTTGTAAATTCTAAAAGGAATAATTGATCTTTATTTTATTTTGTTTAATGTTAATTTATTTATTTATTTATGTTAATTTAATTTTATTTATTATTTATTTATGTTAACTTACTTTATATATTATTTATTTATCTTTTATGTTAATTTTTCCTTTAAAAGAATATGATTTTCGGAATAAAATATAAAATAATTTATGACGATTTATGCTTATCAGACAGTGCAAGTACTCATACAATATTTAAGCATAAGAAATATTTTTCCCATTTAAATACAAGGGAAATATGAGTACTATATCTCAAAGTACTGAAATATCAATGCTTCGGAAGATCTTTTGAAAGTTTATCTTTGATAGATAACTAATTTGATATAATATATTATATTTAATATTTTGTAATTTCCTGAAGTGAATGGTACAAAGCACATATTTTTCATTCCTCGAAGCGAATGAAATAAAGCACATATTAAAAGGTGCATGGTTATGCATATTTTCCCATTTTAAATTCAAGGGATAATGTGAGTACTATATCCGGAAGTACTAATATCACAGAAAGCTCCGACTAAGCAAATATATTATTGCCAAATGGAACTTTATTTCATATTTACAATGCATTATGCTCGTCAAAGTTCAAAGAGACTTATTGAATTTTAAAGATATTTGCAGAAATATATTGAGAATATCTATCAAAGGGATGTTGATTATCTCAATGTTACGAGTATAACTCAAGGCAATAAGAAAATTTTGACAAAATTACATGCATTGTCTCCATATTGTACTACATAAAAATTAGTACAAATTGAAGCTCATGCTATTATAAACTAGATGTTTACTGATAATTTTATTTGGCATGACCGGTTAGACCATCCCATTTCAATTATGATACGAAAATTTGCTGACACTTTTATGTGGTCATTTATTGAAGAACTAAGATTTTCTTCATGGTAATATTTCATGTGATACTTGCTATAGAAGCAATTTGATTATTCAATCATCAACAACTAAGATAGAGTGCTATTAATTTTCTAGAACAGATACAAGGTGATATATATGGGCCCATACACCTTTCTTAAAGATCATCTAGATATTTTATGATTTTTATCGATGCATCGACTAAATGGTTATGTGTATCCTTATTATTAACCCGCAACTTGGTGTTTGCAGGCTACTTGCTCAGTTGATAAAATTACGAGAATATTTTCCAGATTATTTTATAAAGACAATTAGTCTTGATAATATTGATGACATGTAATTCTACATGTAGTATCACAAATTCGCATCAAGCCAACAAATGATCATAAGTTCTCCCTATTACAAATGGTTTTTGGTCAGGAACCAAATATTTTTCATCTTAGATTTTTTGTGTGCGATATATGTTCTAATTGCTCCACCACAACGCACAAATATGAGTTTTCTTGGGAATATGTATCGGATTTAAATATCTTGAGCTTCTGATAGAGAATTTATTTACAACCCGATTTATTGACTATCATTTTAATGAGTCAATTTATCCAACATTAGGGGAAGAAAATAAATAGCTGGGGAAAGAAATAAGTTGGAATGAGTTATCATTTTCTCTTTTTGATCCACGTGTCACACAATGTGAACTATAAGTTCAATGGATAATTCATTTAGCAAATCAATTGCCAGATGATTTTGCTAACCCTAAAAGAGTGACTAAGTCACGTATATTAGCTATGAATGCTCCGATTAAATTTGATATCATGGAATGACAAACTCTAGTTGCTAATGAGTCTAACTTACACTTGAAGCGTAGTAGACAAGTAAGTTCCAAAGAAATCCTCAAAAAAGAAAAGGAGCTATATTTTTTGATGGTCTGATCGAGGAATCAATGATTATAAAAATCTCTAGAAGAGATTAAATGGTCTCCAACAAAGACATTGACATGACTCAGGTACCTGATAATAAAGAGATCTCAATATATTATGTCATGTTTGTTATAAGTGGAATTGAAATTAAATCGACGTCGTTTATATATTTGCATGCAATATAGCACTAGAGATTTTATTTGATGATGTGGATCATGAATTATTGTCAATTGGGCAATGTAAACAAAGAAATGATTGAGCAACATGAAAAAGGCAATTAAGGCGAAACTAAAATCTTTTTTGAAAAGAGAAGTATTGGGGCCTATAGCCCGTACATTGAAATTTGTAAAACTCGTGGATATAAAGGAGCCTTTGTGAGAAAGAGAAATCAAAAGGGGAAATCATGAGATATAAGCTCATTTGGCTGTGTAACACCTGAATTTCGTCCGGGTATACGTCCATAATAAGGCCACAAGTAAATATTATATATATAAATAAATAATATTATATAAACAAATAAATAAGTAAATAAATATATACATAACATTATATAAAATAAAAAAACAAAAAATAAAAGGATGGATAAAGATTGATTCGATTATGAGGAGGGTTTCGGTTATTGGTAGTTCATAAGGGGTTCGGTTTTCTTCTCAAGAAAAAAAATGGGGGCTCTACACAACAAAGGGGAGAGAAAAATTTGAAACATGTTTTTTTTGGCAGGGGCATTCAGCAAGGAGAAATGGAGGCCATAATGACGCAATGATTGAAAGATGATTACAATAATGATTAGAGCTATAAGACAACAATCATGGAGTAATGATTGGAGATGGAAACAATGATTAACAAGATGACATACAATGATGAGTGATGAAGAATTCATGATTAAGGGATAATTGAAAATTAAATCTCCATACAATTACAAAGATTAGAAAAATCCTTGGTTTAGGTGAACAACAAGTAAACTTTAGATGATGCAGTGGAGTTCGTAGACGATTGATAAAGCCGGAATCAACTGGTGTCATAATAGGATTCTTTGATTGTAGTCCAGGTATGCGATATTATTTCGGTAAAATATTTATTATTATTATTATTATTATTTTCGTGTAATTTTATTTTTATATATTATTATTCTATTTAATTATTATGAATTATGTTTGAGTCTTTGTATCTTTTAATTAATTTTTTATTTTATACGTTTAATTTATTCGCTTGTATATTTTAAATCATATAGTATATTTGTTTAGGAGAGTATTTAATTCATTTAGATAATGAAAATTAGAGCCTTTTTAGGGTTAGTCACTATAATTAAATAATTAATTAAATAGGGAGATAATTTAGTAACGATGACATTTTAATCATATATCTCGGATACACTAAGTGGTTAGTGTTTTGACGTATTATTATACTAGCCAATAGTGTACTTTGGTATCGTATTGGCGTGTCATCGAAACATAGAAAATGGTAAATAATTTAGGGTTAGAATTTAATAAAATTAATTAGGTAAAAACTAAAAACACCAATAGTATAATTGTAACCCCTAAAATTTACCTAATTTCTTAGAATAAAAGTTAGAGTTTTATAATACTGAAACTTGATTCGCAAGTTAAGTTTTATAATTTAAAATAACAATATTCTATTAAATTATTAAAATAATCAATAATTTAATATACTAAAAATACTTTGAAATAAAATAGTTTAAGGTTCAACCCAAATTTAAATAGACAACCAAAATAATTATTCAAAGTCCGAAATAGAAATTATTAACTGAAATTAAATACAAGTCTGAAACATTAAAACATACAAAATAAAAGAATTTTAGATTCAAAAATCCTCCAAGTACCGAGATCTACGGCCAGGTATCTAAAACAGAAACTGAAAGGGTATAAGCTAGGGAGCCTAGTGTGTCTCTAGTGTGTAAGTAAACAGAAACAGAGAACAGTAACAGATGATGATATGTATGCATGACATGCACCCATCTCCGAACACCGTCAGAAGAGTAATGTTCCCCTGAACCATTCTAACTCCATCACACCAGACAGAAGTGGAAACTCGAGCCGTAGGTGGAGTCACTAAATAGAAGTGGTATATTACAGAACTACTAAACAAAAGTGATAAATCACTAACTTCCCCGTACACATATAATCTAACCAGATATAATGATAAATACAGATACAGAATCAGAATGCATGCCTTATAATCTAACAGGAGGCAAGCGTGACAAATATCAGGATCAACAATGTAATGTCAGGATGATGCATGATCATACGGGTTTAACAGAAACTGAACATACTGAGTAACAGAATTAACAAAAGAGAACACACTTGAACAGAAGGCTCAACGACGATACTGACATCGATTGGACTCGACTCTACCACTAGAATGTGCAGGAGTAGAACCTACGAATAATAATTATCATTAGACACCCTACTATGCCACTCTACTGATAAGTTCACTAATCAGAAATTAACCGAAACTCACGTACGGGTCCCGACTGCTGATGAACAAAAGGTCGTCCAGGAGGAGGAGGAGGCAATTGCTCGGGGCCGGAATCCACGTCACTTGAAGCAAACAGAAATGATTTCAGAATCCGATAAAGACATCTACCAGATAAGACATTTAAACTTAAAAGCCCTAAAAATGATAATTCGGGTTCGAATTTCGAAAAACAGACAGCGTCATCGGACTCAGGACGTCGAAGAATTTAAAGTGGGTACGGATCGGAAAAAGTCAATTGCTGACGTTAGCACAGGTCAACGCTGATGTCAGTAGTGACGTCATCAAGTCAACGCTAACTTCAGCATAGGTGACATTAGTAGGGATAACATCATCAGTGACGTCATCCGGGTCGGAGATCATGTCGGTTCGAGTCTCGGGTTGGGTGGTCAACGGGTCAGGTTCGGTTCCTAGGATTTTCCCGAGAAAATCTAGGTTTTCCAGATTTTCCTAAAAAAATCCCAGAATTTTCTCGATTGCCAAACACACTATTCTTCATATAAAACCCCCTTTCAACTCGATTCAAACCCCTTTTAGAACCCATTCGATTCAAAACACATCCTAAAACTGATTCAAAAACTAACTCATCAAAACAAAAAATCCACTTCAAAAACGAACCAACTCCTTCCCTCACTCAAACAACATAAACCAGAACCCCCCTTCACTGAACTTAGAACTGAAACAAAACAAAAGTTTTCTTCCTACTCTCACAGAACCAAAAATCGAAACCTTTAACTTGAAGCAATAAACCGAAACAGAAAAGGGTTCGAAAGATTACCAAAAGCTTATCAACTCACACGGATCGTAGGTTTACAGAAAAGATGAAGGTTTCGACTCAGATTCGTAGCAACAAAGGGAGATGAGACTCGGTTTGATTCAAAAAAATAGATAGGTTAGAATTTCAGATTTTAATCTAAAAATTAAAGGAGAATTTAATCCCCGTTAAACTTTGAAACGAACAAGAAAAGAAGAAGTTAACCATTTTGAAAAATGGTATAATTCCCTACAAGGGCTCAGAGTTTCCAGAGTTTACAAATTGGTCCTAGAATTAGACTTAGAAATTCCCAAATTTTAGGGTTTTTAAATTAAGGAATCTGATTTTAATTTGGGGAAAAATTAGATTGTTACAACTCTCCCCCTCTTACAGAAATTTCGTCCTCAAAATTTACCTGGATCAAAGAGTTGCGGATACTAGGTTTTGATAACAGACTTGGGCTCCCACGTAGCCTCATCATGACCTCGATTACGCTAGAGAACCTTAACCATTTTAATGGTTTTCCTCCGAAGAACTCTTTGATCCTGAGCAATAATCTCAACGGGATCCTCCTCATAACACAAATCTAGATGGATCTCGAAATCCTCAACAGACAGAACATGAGACGGATCAGCTCGATAGCGTCTCAATACAGAAACATAGAACACATCATGGATACGCTTGAGCTAAGGTGGTAACTCAAGCTGATAAGCTACAGGTCCAACACGTTTGATAATCCGATAAGGTCCAATATAACGGGGACTGAGTTTGCCCTTACGGCCAAAACGGACTACCTTCCTCCACGGAGATACTTTCTGAAAAACCTCATCACCAACCTCAAACTCAAGATCCTTACGCCTCAAATCCGCGTAAGATTTTTGTCTATCAAAAGCGGCCTTAAGCCGATCCCGAATCAACTTGACTGTCTCCTCAGCCTCATGTACAAGATCTGGACCCAGTAAACGGTGCTCATTAAGCTCAGTCCAACCAATAGGAGTGCGACACTTATGTCCATACAGAGCCTCATAAGATTCCATCTTAATACTGGCCTGATAACTGTTATTATACGTGAAGTCTGCCAACGGTAAGAAATCCTCCCAACTACCTCTAAAATCTAGAATACATTATCTAAACATATCCTCAAGGATCTGAATCACACGCTCAAACTGACCATCGGTCTGAAGGTGATAAACAGTGATGAAGTTCAACCGAGTACCCAAAGCATTATGCAGAAATCCTCAGAACTTAGACGTAAACCTCGGATCTCGATCAGATATAATAGACAGAGGTACCCCATGTAACCGAACAATCTTAGAGATGTACAACTTGGCTAACTTACTCAGAGGGTAAGTGGTTTTAACTGGAATGAAGTGTGCAGACTTGGTCAACCGATCAACAATGACCCAAACAGAATCCTTCTTTGACGAAGTCAAAGGTAAACCACTGACAAAATCCATAGTCACTTGCTCCCATTTCCACTGAGGAATCTCAATGTGCTGAAGAAGTCTAGATGGACGTTGATGCTCTGCTTTGACTTTCTGGCAAGTCAAGCACTTGGACACAAAACTGATCACGTCTCGCTTGAGACCTTTCCCCCAGTACTTCTCCCGAAGATTCTTATACATCTTATCACCACAAGGATGCATAGAATACAAACTATCATGGGCCTCCCAAAGAATAAATTGTTTCAACTCAGAGTGCCTCGGAACACAATAACGACCCCGAAAACATAAAAAACCTTCCTAATTCAGAGAAAAGTCCTGAGAAGTTCCTTCATTAACTTCAGCAATACGATGAGCCAAGTACGGATCATTAGGCTGTTCAGCCTGAATACCAGATATCAAAGTGGGAACTACGCAGAGCTCAGCCAACAAACTATCATCCTTAAATAAACTCAACTGAGCGAATAGAGCTCTCAGATCTGAAATGGCGTTGTGACTCAAGGCATTCGCAACGATATTAGCTTTACTAGGATGCTAATCAATCTCACAGTCATAATCTTTTAAAAGCTCCAACCAATATCGTTGTCTCAGATTAAGCTCATTCTGAGTGAGAAAGTATTTCAGACTCTTGTGATCCGTGAAGATATAACACTTCTCTCCACAGAGATAATGTCTCCAGATTTTCAGAGCAAAGACCACTGCCGCTAAATCCAGATCATGGGTACGATAGTTACACTCATATGGTTTCAACTAACGGGATTCATAAGCCACTACCTTCTCATCTTGTATCAGAACACAACCCAAACCAGTGTATGAGGCATCACTATAATTAGTATAGGATTTCCCCGACTCTGGTTGTATCAAAACTGGTGCTTGTGTCAGAACTGATTTGAGTTTCTCAAAACTCTCCTGTTGAGCCTCAGACCAGGTAAACGGAATATCTTTTCTCAGAAGCTTAGTTAGCGGAGCGACTAAAGAAGAAAAGTCCTCTATGAATCTCCGATAATAACCATTTAGTCCTAGAAAACTACGAATCTCTGCTACATTCTTGGGTTGCTTCCACTCCATAATAGCCTCAATTTTCTTCGGGTCAACCAGAATACCCTTAACTAAAACAACATGCCTCAGAAAAACAACCTCTGAAAGACAGAACTCACACTTACTGAATTTTTCATAAAGTTGTTTCTCTCTCAAAGTCTGTAACACAATACGAAGATGCTGCTCATGTTTCTCCTCAGACTTGAAATAGACCAGAATATCATCTATGAAAACCACCACAAACTGATCAAGATAGGGTCGAAACACCCTATTCATCATGTCCATGAAAGCTGCAGGAGCATTCGTAAGACCGAAGGGCATTACTAGAAACTCGTAATGACCATAACGAGTACGGAAAGATGTTTTGAAAACATCAGGATCCTTAACCTTGAGTTGGTAATAACCAGATCTCAGGTCTATCTTAGAGAACACAGAAGCTCCTCAGAACTGGCCAAATAGATCATCGATGCGGGGAAAGGGGTACTTATTCTTGATTGTCAACTTGTTCAACTTCCGGTAGTCGATACACAGGCGCAGAGAACATCTTTCTTTTTAACAAACAGAACAAGGGCTCCCCACGGAGAAACACTTGGTCGAATGAAGCCTCTATCCAGGAGTTCCTGTAACTAGACCTTAAGCTCCTTGATCTCCTTCGGAGCCATCTGATATGGTGCCATAGACACTGGAATTGTCCCCTGATACAACTCAATACTAAACTCCACCTTTTTCCCGCTGAGAGGGCACCCCCGGTAACTCTTCTAGAAAAATATTAGGGAATTCATACACTACTCGGATCTTATCCATCCCAAAATCAGATTGCCTCGGGTCAAGAATGTAGGCAAGATAAGCCACAAATCCTTTCTTGATCATCTTTTTAACTTTCAGAGCGGAGATAATATTGGATAGAAACCTTTTATGCTCACCGATAAGGGTTACCTCACGGTTATCAGAAGTTCTCAGAATAGATCTCTTCCGCTCACAATCTAGAGTAACTCAGTGAGCTGACAGACAATCCATCCCCAAATTCAAGTCAAACTCCTTAAACGGAAACTCCATCAGATTAGCCGGAAAGATTTCCCCTTGGACCTCTAGAGGATATTCCCTAAAAACTTTGGTAACCTCCACAGGGTTACCTACAGGACTATAGACAGAAACAGAGCTTCTGGTATTTTCTACGGGAATTTCCAAATACCCAATCACAGAGCTAGAAACATAGGAGTGTGTAGACCCATTATCTAACAGTGCGAAGAAGGAAATAGCATGAACAGAAAAAGTACTAGCAATAACGTCTGGCTTATCCCGGTCTTTCTGTCTCCTCGTAGCATATACCAAGCCAGGCTGAGATCCTCCTGATCTGGCAGATCCCCTGAACTGATTGGGTCTACCTCTACTACCGGTACCAGATGCAGCAGGTCTACTCTATCCTCTTCCCCAGTTGGGGTCTGAACTAATGCCTGTGATTGCCCCTGAGTATAACCAGACTGTGGTGCCACTAGACAATCCCTGAGACGATGATCATCGGAACCACAATGAAAGCAGGCTCCACTCTTCATGCGACACTTTCCTGAATGCCATTTCTTACAGAAAGAACACTGAGACAAAGCTCGAGTACTAGTGGATCCAACTCCACTAGTAGAAGGAACAACAAAATTAACTGGTCTAGAACGTGTAGAACCCTGTGGCTCAAACTCATCACGACCGCTCTTCTAGGACTAAAAACCCTGACTGTGCTGAGCAGGTGCTGCAGGCTGTCATCTACCTCTATCCTGAACCTAAGACTCCAATTGAACCCTCAAACTCTCGTTACGCTCGGCTGTCCTGGCACACCGAGTGATCATCTTATATTTTGTATCATGATAAGTGGTAACTGCAATCTTCAACGGTACCCGAACTCCTTTCAGAAAAAGGTCACACTTTTGTTTCTTAGTGGAAACAATACTAGGAGCATACTGGAGTAGGCGGAGGAACTCAATCTTATAATCATTAACTGGCATGTCGTTCTGCTGTAGATTCAGAAGATCCTCACGGCACTTAGCTAGATACTCAGGTCTAACATACCGATCCTTAAAACTCTGTCTGAAAAACTCTCAATTGATCTTCTTCGAAGCAGTAACTCTCTCCTCTACCTCCCACCAGTTCAAGGCCTCTCCCTAAAGCAAAGATACAACGGCCCTCAGTTTCCTGTTAGAGGAGTATTCCATCTCGACAAACTGACGCTGAAGCTTCTTCAACCAGTACTCTCTATCGGCTGGGTCAGTACCGGTTTTACCATCAAACATCATCATATCGACAACTAGAGACTCTATAGATATGGGTTTCCTAGCACCTTCATTCTGCCGCAAATATCTGAGTAGCTCTCTATGCATGGTCATAGAATCCAAACCAACAATCTCGCTGTCCCTAAAAATATAAGGTCCCTCACTCTAGACAAGCTGATCAACCTTGGCCTGCTGAGCCTCGGTCTGAACCTCAGGTAAATCATCTCCTCCTATTTCTTGGGCTAAACTCTGATCTTGTGGCGGGTCTACAGAAGGCGGGACATCACTAGAAGAAGAAGCAGATCGACCTCGGCCACAGCCTCTCCCAGCAGTTAAACGTGTACTCCTACGAGGTGGCATAATAGAGTATCTACAGAAGGACAGAGAGAATCCTATATTAGAATCGATACTTGGAGTAATATTCAAAATATTTCAAAAAATTTCAAAACGGAGTCAAAATAGGAAATCCGAATTTATCGAATAGCTTTTTAAAGAAAATCATTTTCAGATCAAAATTATTTTGGACCTCACAATCCGAGGGTTAAACCTGGCTCTGATACCATTTAATGTAACCCCTAAAATTTATCTAATTTCTTAGAATAAAAGTTAGGGTTTTATAATACTGAAACTTGATTCGCAAGTTAGGTTTTATAATTTAAAATAACAATATTTGGTTAAATTATTAAAATAATCAATAATTTAATATACTGAAAATACTTTGAAATAAAATAGTTTAAGGTTCAACCCAAATAATTATTCAAAGTCCGAAACAGAAATTAAACTAAAATTAAATACAAGTCTAAAACATTAAAATGTACAGAATAACAAAATTTTAGATTCAATAGTCCTCCAAGTACCGAGGTCTACGACCGGGTATTTGAAATAGAAACTGAAAGGGTATAAGCTAGGGAGCCTAGTGTTTCTCTAGTGTGTAAGTAAACAAAAACAGAGAAAAGTAACAGATGATGATATGTATGCATGACATACACCCATCTCTGAACACCGTCAGAAGAGTAAGGTTCCCCTGAACCACTCTAACTCCATCACACTAGACAGAAGTGGAAACTCAATCCGTAGGTGGAGCCACTGAACAGAAGTGGTATATTACAGAACTATTAAACAAAAGTGATAAATCACTAACTTCCCCGTACACATATAATCTAACCAGATGTAATGATAAATATAGATACAGAATCAGAATGCATGCCTTATAATCTAACAGGAGACAAACGTGACAAATATCAGGATCAATAATGTAATATCAGAATGATACATGATCATACGGGTTTAACAGAAACTGAACATACTGAGTAACGGAATTAACAGAAGAGAAAAAACTTGAACAGAAGGCTCAATGATGATACTGACATCGACTGGAGTCGGCTCTACTACGAGAATGTGTAGGAGTTGAACCTACGAATAATAATTATCATTAGACACCCTACTATGCCACTCTACTGATAAGTTCACTAATCAGAAGTTAACCGAAACTCACGTGCGGGTCCCGACTGCTGATGAACAGGAGGTCGTCCAGGAGGAGGATGAGGCAATTACTCGGGGTCGGAATCCACGTCACCTGAAGCAAACAGAAATGATTTCAGAATCCGATAGAGACATCTACCAGATAAGACATTTAAACTTAAAAGCCCTAAAAACGATAATTCGGGTTCGAATTTCGAAAAACAGACAGCGTTATCAGACTCAAGACGTCGAAAAACATAAAGTGGGCTCGGGTCGGAAAAAGTCAACAGCTGACGTCAGCACTGGTTAACGTTGACGTCAGTAGTGACGTCATTAAGTCAACGCTGATGTCAGCATAAGTGACATCGGTAGGGATGAGGTCATAGTTGACGTTATCCGGATCAGAGATTATGTCAGTTTGGGTCTCGGGTCGGATGGTCAACACGTCGGGTTGGATTCCAAGGATTTTCCCAAAAAATTTGGAAAATCCCAGAATTTTCTTGGTTGCCAAACACACTATTATTCATATAAAACACCCCCTTTCAACTCGATTCAAACCCCTTTTAAAACCCATTCGATTCAAAACACATCCTAAAACCGATTCAAACACTAACTCATCAAAACAACAAATCCACTTCAAAATCGAACCAACTTCTTCACTCACTCAAACAACATAAACCAGAAACCCCCTTCCACTAAACTTAGAACCAAAACAAAACAAAAGTTTTCTTCCTACTCTCACATAACTGAAAAATCGAAACTTTTAACTTGAAGCAATAAACCGAAACAGAAAAGGGTTCGAAAGACTACCAAAAGCTTACCAACTTGAACAGATCGTAGGTTCACGGAAAAGATGAAGGTTTCGACTCAGATTCGTAGCAACAGAGGGAGATGAGACTCGGTTTGATTCAAAAAAATAGATAGGTTACAATTTTAGATTTTAATCTGAAAATTAAAGGAGAATTTAATCCTCATTAAACTCTGAAACGGACAAGAGAAGAAGAAGTTTACCATTTTGAAAAATCGTACAATTCCCTACAAGGGCTCAGAGTTTCCAGAGTTTACAAATTGGTCCTAGAATTAGACTTAGAAATTCCCAAATTCTAGGGTTTTTAAATTAGGGATTCTGATTTTTAATTTGGAGAAAAATTGGGTTGTTATAACTCTCCCACCCTTACAGAAATTTCGTCCTCGAAATTTACTTGGATCAAAGAGATACAGATACTAGGCTTTGATAACAGACTTGGGCTCCCACGTAGCCTCATCATGACCTCGATTACGCTAGAGAACCTTTTGGGCAGAATTTTTGGGGCAGAACTTATATTTCTTTAAATACGAGTTAAAGTTTCCTATCTAGAGGACATCTTATTCAAATTCGTATTTAAAAGAAATATATTTTCTTATCCAAAAAGGATATTCTCATCCGAACGATATTTATTTGTTAATGATGGATTAAATTAATATTATTACTCGACATACCGAAATGCCATGTGTAATTAATAAGGTATCGATTTCGGGTGCTCGTAAGGATCGTCCTTACGCGTAACCGACTCCCGAACCCAAATATTTTTAAATGAATCTCTGGTTTATTTTATGGTCTGGCCTACCAAAGTGGTCGGTGGTGACTCCAAGTCATTATTAAAATTCAAATAATATATGTTTTCAATAAAATTTGTTTTTTCATTATTAAAAGTAAATAAACTTGATTTTTTCTAAATCAACTCGCCAGACTATTTTTCACACTTTTCGATTTTAAAATGGTCGCGACAGGTTGCACAAGGATTCTCACAAAGACATGAAATTGATTATGAGGAAAATATATTCCTCGGTGGTGGATGCAACTACTTTTAGATTTTGATCAGTCTGACAATAAATAAAATTACTCGGTTTCTGCCTAATGGATGTTGTTACATCATATTTGAATGGGCCTCTTGACAGTAATATTTACATGAAACTTCCGGAAAGATTTAGACTGCCATAAGCAATTCATTCAAGTTCTCGAGAACATTATTCAACCATATTGAATATATCTTTTATGGATTGAAACAATTTAGGAATATTTGATATAATCACCTCATTAAATACTTATTTAGTATGATGCTATATGAAATATTTAATTTCTTCCGAGCATTTTTATTAAGAGATTTAGCTCTGAATTTTTTATTGTGGTGTATGTTGATGATTTGAATATCATTAAGACTCGTGAAGAGATCTCCTCAAATCCTTGTGCATCAATCTACATACAGAAAAGATATTTAAAGAGACTTCACATGCATAACGCATATAAATTGATCACCCTTATGGTTGCTAAGTCTCTTAATATAAATGATCTACCTCAATATTTGAGGATAGTATTTAATATTGAATTATGGAGATTCAAAGATATTATGTGATATTTTCATGAGGGGGAGTAAATACTCGTTGCACTCTTTTTCCCTTAACCAAGGTTTTGTCCCAATGGGTTTACCTAGTAAGGTTTTAATGAGGCAACATGTTATGTGTATCAAAGATGTGTGTACTCTTTTTCCTTCACTTAGATTTTTTTTCCACAGGGTTTTTATCTTAGTAAGGTTTTAACGAGGCACATTATCTTCATAGACATCCAAGGGGAGTGTTATGAATATTATCTATATGGATGTCTATCATAATAAGAACTCTATCATTAGAAATATTATCTTCATTAATTAGAGTTTAATACATTATGTACTGTTTATGCCTATAAATAGATGAGTTTGTGAAGGCATTGTATACAAGTCAATATTGAGAATAATACAAATATCTCTCTTTATATTTTCTCTTTGTTCTTTCATTCTTGTTCTTTATTCTTGTTTTATTTCTTCATTATTTTATTTATAACAGTTTATTAATTTAGTTATTTATTAGATTAATATTTTATGTTTTATATTTAGTTATGTTTGTTTAAATCTATATTTTAGATTAGTTCTAATTTATGTTAATAGTTGTATGTATGTATTTATTTATATTTTTAATTTTTATTGCATTGTATGTAGATAAATTAATTTTAATTAAGATTGCATAAATGACGTTTAATTAAATTGTCAACGTGGATCTTTAAATTCGGTCCTAAGCAAGGCCAACTCTAATACGATGGTGGTGGTTCGGACGCTTACCTTCGGGTTTAGGTGTTTTAAAATAAATCTGCACATTTAATTAAAAATAAATTTGATAATACTTTAGCCCGAAAGATTTAATATTAATAAATCGATAATTATAAAAGTACTAATTTTGGGTGGTGTAAGGGTGTTAATCCTTCCCCATACATAACCGACTCTTGGACCCTAAATTATTAAAATCTCTAGTTTTACGGTATCCGGTCTATCTAAACGGCCGGTGACGACTCTAATTTAAAAAAACATTAATAAAAACATTCGAAAGACATTATTTCTAAACACAACATAAAAAATGTTTTCCAAACACTGAAAATGAACTTTCAGCGATACTTCCGAATTTTTTTTAGATCGCTACAGTAGGTACTATTAACTCCATAACTGCAAGCAAATTACTCCTAAATGTCACTATTGTAACCCCTAAAATTTACATAATTTCTTGGAATAGAAGTTAGGGTTTTATTTTACTGAAACTTGATTTATAAGTTAGGATTTTATAAAATAAAAATATAATTCGGATAATTAATTAAATAAATAATAATTTAAAATGCTGAAAATTAAACATTTAAATAATAAGTTCAACCCACAAGTTATTAAATAAATTTAGAGTCCGAAGTTTATTACAAATAATAATAAAAATATCCGGAAAAAAACAAAGTTCAAAAATCACATTAATAATCCGAATGCTGAAACATACGTAGTAAAACTGAACACAAGATCCTCCAAGTACCGTACTGGGTCTAGAATAGGGATCTGAAACAGGAAACTGAGCGGGTGTAAGCTATGAAGCCTAGTGTGTTTCTAAAGTACAGATAAATAGGAAAACAGAAAAGTATAATGTAGATGATGTGAAGTATGCATGATATGCACACAACTCTGAACACCAACAAAAGAGTAAGTTCCCCTGAACCACTCTAACTCTATCACACCAACAGAAGTGGAAACTCGACCCGCAGGTGGAGCCACTGAACAGAAGTGATAAATCACTAACTTCCCCGTACACATATATTCTACCAAATGTAATGTTCTATGCATAAACAGAATCAGAATGCATGCCTTGATATCAACAAGAGACATACATGACAAATATCAGGATCAGAGATGTGATGGCAGGATAATGCATGAACATACGGTTTAACAGAAACTGAACATACTAAAAATAACAGAATTTACAGAAGAGAACACACCTGAACAGATGATCAATGCCTAGAATGATGCCTACTAGACTCGGCTCTACCACTAGATCGAGCAGGAGTAGAACCTACGAGTAACAGAATATTAGATATACTACTATGCCACTAATCAGACAAGTACACGTAACAGAAGTAACACGAAAACTCACGTGCAGATCCCGAAGACTGGTAAACAAGGTGTCGCCCAGGAGGAGGAGGAGGCAACTGCTCGGGGTCGGAATCCACATTACCTGAACCAAACAGAAACTGATTCAGAAACCTTTACAGATAACTTCCAGATAATTGATCGAACTTAAAAGCCATAAAAACGACACTTCGTGTTCGAATTTCGAAAAACGGACAGCACCATCGGACTCAGGATGTCGAAAAACATAAAGTAGGCCCGGGTCGAAAAAGTCAACTACTAACGTCAGCACTTGTCAATGCTGACATCAGTAGTGACGTCAGCGATGACGTCAGCAGTGACGTCAGCCGGGTCATGGGTCGGGTCGGTATTCAGGTCGGATAGGTCGGGTTTCGGGTCTAAGATTTTCTCGAGAAAATCTGAAAAATTTCCAAACTTTCTCGGTAGCCAAACACTTGAAACAGTCGAATAAACCCCCCCAAGTCTTGATTCGATTCAAAAACATCCCGAAAATAACCCCTAATCGATTCAGGCACGAAACATCAACCTTTACCGAATCAAAACCAACTTAAATCACTTCATCATCCCCCAAAACAGATTCAAACGAACCAAAACACTCTATCCCTTAGAACCGAACATAACAACCACACCAACACTTAAACAGAACGAAACCTCCCTTTAAACACAAGGAACCGATTCATAAACAAGTAAGAACAATTTACAAGAACGAATGCTTACCAACTTACCCCACAACGATCCAAGGAGGAAGACAAAACCCAAGGCAAAATCGGCAAAAAATAGAGAGAAGAGAAGTGATTCGAATGATTTGAAAACCCCCAACAAAAGCAATGATTCAGATTTTAATCCGAGAATTAAAAGAGAATTTAATTCTCTCATTAACACTGGATCGGTTATCAGATTTAGGGGAGGAAGAAAATGTTATCCAAGAAAAAAGGGAAAAAACACAAGATAAGGGTGTGGAGTTTTTGAATTCTCACACTCAGACCTTTAATTATTCAGAAATTCCAAAATAGCCATTGATTTCAGAAATTAAATCCCCAAAAATTAGGATTCCGATTTAGGGATTTTGACTTCAAAATTAGGGAAAAATTGGATTGTGACATCTCCCCCCTTACAGATATTTCGTCCTCGAAATTTACGTGGATCAAAAAGTTGTGGATACTGGGCTTTGATAACAAATTTGGGCTCCCACGTAGCCTCATCAAGATCTCGATTACGCCATAGAACCTTAACCATCTTAATGGTTTTCCTCCGAAGAACTCTCTAGTCCTGAGCAATAATCTCAACTGGTTCTACCTCAAAATACAGATCTGGACAAATCCCGAAATCCTCAACAGACAGAATATGAGACGGATCTGCTCGATAACGTCTCAGTACAGAAACATGGAACACATCTTGGACACGCTTGAGCTCAGGTGGTAACTCAAGCTGATAAGCTACAGGTCCAACACGTCTGATAATCCGGTAGGGTCTACTATATCTAGGACTGAGCTTGCCCTTACCGCCAAAACATAGTACCTTCCTCCACGGAGATACTTTCAGAAAAACCTCGTCACCAACCTCAAACTCAAGATCATTACGCCTCAAATCCGCGTAAGATTTCTGTCTGTCAAAAGCAGCCTTAAGCCGATCCCGAATCAACCTGACTGTCTTCTCAGCCTCATGTACAAGATCTGGACCCAGTAAACGGTGCTCATTAAGCTCAATCCAACCAATAGGAGTGCGACACTTACGTCCATACAAAGCCTCATACGGTGCCATCTTAATATTGGCCTGATAATTGTTATTATAAGCGAACTCCGTCAAAGGCAAGAAATCCTCCCAACTACCTCTGAAATCCAGAATACACCCCCTCAACATATCCTCAAGAATCTGAATCACACGCTCAGACTGACCATCGGTCTGTGAGTGATAAGTAGTGCTGAAGTTCAACCGAGTACCCAGAGCAGTATGCAGAGATCCCTAGAACTTTGACGTAAACCTCGAATCCCGATCAGATATAATGGACAGAGGCACTTCATACAGCCGAACAATCTCAGAGATGTATAACCGGGCCAACTTACTCAGAGGGTAAGTGGTCTTGACAGGAACGAAGTGTGTAGACTTGGTCAACCGATCCACAATGACCCAAACAGAATCCTTTTTAGACGGAGTCAAAGGCAACCTACTGACGAAATCCATAGTCACACGCTACCAGTTCCACTGAGGAATCTCAATGTGCTGAAGAAGTCCAGATGGACGATGATGCTCTGCTTTGACTTTCTGACAAGTCAAACACTTGGACATAAAACTAACAATATCTCTTTTGAGACCTTTTCACCAGTACTTCTCTCGGAGATTCTTATACATCTTATCACCACCAGGTTGCATAGAATATGGCTATCATGGGCTTCTCGAAGAATAACCTGTTTCAACTCAGAGTTCCTCGGAACATATTAACGACCCCGGAAACATAAAACACATCATGATCAATAGAGAAGTCCTGAGAAGTTCCCTCCTTAACTTCAGTGATACGATGTGCCAAGTACGGATCACTAGGCTGTTCAGCCTGAATCTCAGATATCAGAGTAGGAACCACCCGAAGCTCTGCTAACAAGCTACCTCTTCAAACAAACTCATCTGGGCAAACAGAGCCCTCAAATCTGAAATGGCATTACGACTCAAGGCATCCGCAACAGCATTAGCTTTACCCGGATGGTAATCAATCTCACAGTCATAATCTTTCAAAAGCTCCAACCAACGTCGCTGTCTCAGATTAAGTTCCTTCTGAGTGAGAAGGTACTTAAGACTCTTATGATCTGTGAAAATGTAACACTTCTCTCTATAAAGATAGTGTCTCCAGATTTTCAGAACAAAGATCACTACCGCTAACTCCAGATCGTGGGTAGGATAGTTACACTCATGCGGTTTCAACTGTCGAGATGCATAAGCCATTACCTTCCCATCCTACATCAGAACACATCCTAAACCAGTGTATAAAGCATCACTGTAAACTGTATAGGGTTTCCCCGACTCTGGCTGTATCAGAACTGGTTCTCATGTCAGAACGGATTTTAGTTTCTCAAAAACTCTCCTGCTGAACCTCAGACCAGGTAAACGGAACATCTTTCCTCAGAAGCTTAGTTAATGGAGCAGCTATAGAAGAAAAGCCCTCCACAAATCTTCGATAATAACCAGCTAGTCCCAGAAAACTACGAATCTCTGCTACATTCTTAGGTTGTTTTCAATCCATGATGGCCTCTATTTTCTTTGGGTCAATTTGAATACCTTTTACTGAAACAACATATCCCATAAAAACGACCTCCAAAAGCCAGAACTCACACTTACTGAACTTTGCATAAAGTTGTTTCTCTCTTAGAGTCTGTAACACAATACGGAGATACTGCTCATGTTCATCCTCAGACTTGGAGTAGACTAGAATACCATCTATGAAAACCACTACAAACTGATCTAAATAGGGTCGAAACACCCTATTCATCATGTCCATGAATGTTGCAGGGGGATTTGTAAGACCGAAGGGTATTACCAAAAACTTGTAGTGACCATAACGAGTTCGGAAAGCTATCTTGAACATATCAGAATCCTTAACCTTGAGTTGGTAATAACCAGACCTTAGGTTTATCTTAGAAAACACCGAAGCTCCTCGGAACTGGTCAAACAGATCATCGATGCGGGGAAGTGGGTACTTATTCTTGATTGTCAACTTGTTCAACTTCTGGTAGTCGATACACAGGCGCAAAGAACCATTTTTCTTTTTAACAAACAGAACAGGGGCTCCCCACGGAGAAACACTGGGTTGTATGAAACCTCTATCCAGAAGTTCCTGTAACTGAACCTTAAGCTCCTTGAGCTCTTTCGGAGCCATCCGATATGGTGCCATAGACACTAGATTTGTCCCCGGATACAACTCAATATTGAACTCCACCTCTTCCCGCTTAAGGGTACTCCCGGTAACTCTTTTGGAAAAACATCTGGGAATTCGCATACAACTCTGATCTTCTTCATTCCAGAATCAGATTCCCTCGGGTCAAGTATGTAGGTAAGGTAAGCTACAGATCCCTTCCTAATCATCTTTTCTGCTTTCAGAGCAGAGATAACATTGGACAAAAACCCCTTACGCTCACCGATAAGGGTTATCTCACGGTCCTCAGAAGTCCTCAAAGTAGCTCTCTTACGCTCACAATCCAAAGTAACTCGATGAATTGACAGCCAATCCATTCCAAGAATCAATTCAAACTCCTTAAACGGCAACTCCATCAGATTAGCTAGAAAGATTTCCCCTTGCACCTCAAGAGGACAATCCTTAAACACTTTAGTAACCACTACAGGATTACCTACTGGACTATAAACAGAAACAGAACTATTGGTATTCTCTACTGGGATTTCCAAGTATCCAAATACAAAACTAGAGAAATATGAGTGTGTAGACCCATTATTCAAAAGTGCGAACAAAGGAAAAGTATGAACAGAAAAAGTACCAACAATGACGTCTGGCTCATCTCGGTCCTCTTGTCTCCTTGTAGCATAAACCAAATCGGGCTAAGATCCTCCTGATCTGGCAGATCCTCTGAACTGACTGGGTCTGCCCCTACTACGAGTACCAAATGCTGCAGGTCTACCCTGTCCTCTTCCCCTAGCTGGGGTCTAAACTGATGCCTGTGACTGCCCCTGAGTATAACCAGACTGTGGTGCCACTAGATAGTCCCTGAGACGATGATCATAAGAACCAAATCGGAAACAGGCTCCACTCTTCATGCGACACTCTCCTATATGCCATTTCTTACAGAAAGTAAACTGGGGTAAAGCTCGGGTACTAGTGGATCCAGCTCCACTAGAAGCAGGCACAATAGAGGCAGCTGGTCTAGAATGTACAGAACTCTGAGGCTTAAACTCATCGCGGCCCCTCTTCCGGGACTAAAAACCCTGACTGTGCTGAGCAGGTACCGCAGGCTATCGTCTACCTCTATCCTGAACCTGAGACTCCAACTGAAGCCTCAAACTCTCGTTACGCTCGACTGTCCTGGCACGCCGAGTAATCATCTTGTATTTAGTATTGTGGTGAGTAGTAACGACAATCTTCAACTGCACCCGAAGTCCCTTTAGAAAGTGGTCAAACTTTTGTTTCTCAGTGGAAACAATACCAGGAGCATACTGGAGTAGACGGAGGAACTCAATCTCATAGTCATTAACGGTCATGTCGTTCTGCTGTAGATTCAGAAAATCCTCCCAGCACTTAGCCAGATACTTAGGTCCAACATATCGATCCTCAAAACTTTGTCTAAAAAACTCCCAAGAAATCTTCTCAGAAGCAGTGACTTTCTCCTCTGCCTCCCACCAATTCAGGGCCTCTCCTTGAAGTAAAGATACAGCAGCCCTCAGTTTCCTGTCAGAGGGGTATTCCATCTCGATGAACAGACGCTGAAGCTTCTTCAGCCAATGCTCTGCATCGGCTGGGTCAGTACCGGTTTTGCCATCAAACATGGTCATCCCAGCAGCTAGGAACTCAGTAGAGATGGGTTTCCTAACACCCTTATTCTGTCGCAAGTATCGAAGTAGCTCTCTCTGCATGGTTACCAAATCTAACCCAACGGTCTCGCTGTCCCCAGAAATATAAGGTCTCTCACTCTGGACCGGCTGATCAACCTCGGCCTGCTGAGCCTCGGTCTGAACCTCAGGTAATTCCTCTCCTCCTAAATCTTATGCCAAACTCTGATCCTGTGGCGGGTCCGCAGGAGGCGGGACATCACTAGATGAAGCAGCAGATCGACCTTGGCCACGGCCTCGGCTACGACCTCTCCCAGTAGCTAAACGCGTACTCCTACGAGGTGGCATAATAGAGTATCTAAAGATGAATAGACAGAATTCTATATTAGAATCGGTACTTGAAGTAAAATTCAAAATATTTCAGAAATTTTTAAAACAAGGTCAAAACAGGAAATTCAGATTTAAAAAACAGATTTACAAAATCATTTTTAGATAAAAAAAATCATTTTGGACCTTACAGTCCGAGGGTTAAACCGGGCTCTAGTATCATTAAATATAACCCCTAAAATTTACCTAATTTCTTGGAATAGAAGTTAGGGTTTTATTTTACTGAAACTTGATTTACAAGTTAGGGTTTTATAAAATAAAAATATAATTTGGATAATTAATTAAATAAATAATAATTTAAAATGCTGAAAATTAAACAATTAAATAATTGAGTTCAACCCATAAGTTATTAAATAAATTCAGAGTCTGAAGTTTATTACAAATAATAATAAAAATATCCAGAAATAAACAAAGTTCAAAAATTACATTAATAATCCGAATGTTGAAACATACGTAGTAAATCTGAACACAAGATCCTCCAAGTATCGTACTGGGTCTAGAATAGGGATCTAAAACAGGAAACTGAATGGGTGTAAGCTACGAAGCCTAGTGTGTCTCTAAAGTACAGATAAACAGGATAACAGAACAGTATAATGTAGATGATGTGAAGTATGCATGATATGCACACAACTCCAAACACCAACAGAAGAGTAAGTTCCCCTGAACCACTCTAACTCCATTACACCAATAGAAGTAGAAACTCGACCCGCAGGTGGAGCCACTAAACTGAAGTGATAAATCACTAACTTCCCCGTACACATATATTCTACCAAATGTAATGTTCTATGCATAAACAAAATTAGAATGCATGCCTTGATATCAACAGGAGACATACATGAAAAATATCAGGATCAGAGATGTGATGGCAGGATAATGCATGAACATACGGTTTAACAGAAACTGAACATACTAAAAATAACAGAATTTACAGAAGAGAACACACCTGAACAGATGATCAACGCCTAGAATGATGCCTACTAGACTCGGCTCTACCACTAGATCGAGCAAGAGTAGAACCTACGAGTTACAGAATATTAGATATACTACTATGTTATTAATCAGACAAGTACACGTAACAGAAGTAACACGAAAACTCACGTGTAGGTCCCGAAGACTGGTAAACAGGGGTTCGTCCAGGAGGAGGATGAGGCAACTACTCGGGGTCGGAATCTACGTCACCTGAATCAAAGAGAGACTGATTCAGAAACCTTTACAGATAACTTCCAAATAACTGATCGAACTTAAAAGCCTTAAAAATGACACTTCGGGTTTGAATTTCGAAAAACGGACAGCGCCATCGGACTCAGGACGTCGAAAAATATAAAGTGGACCCGAGTTAAAAAAGTCAACTGCTGACGTTAGCACTTGTCAACACTGACGTCAGTAGTGACGTCATTAATGACGTCAGCAGTGACGTCAGCCGGGTGGGTCGGGTCGGTATCCGGGTCGGATGGGTCGGGTTTCGAGTCTGAGATTTTCTCGAGAAAATCTGGAAAATTTCCAGACTTTCTCAGTAGCCAAACACTTGAAACAGTCGAATAAACCCCCTCTCAAGGCTTGATTCGATTCAAAAACATCCCGAAAATAACCCCTAATCGATTCAGGCACAAAACATCAACCTTTACTAAATCAAAACCAACGTAAATCACTTCCTCCTCCCCCAAAACAGATTCAAACGAACCAAAACACTCCACCCCTTAGAAACGAACATAACAACCACACCAACACCTAAACAGAACGAAACCTCCCTTTAAATACAAGGAACCGATTCAGAAACAAGTAAGAACAATTGACAAGAACGAATCCTTACCAACTTACCCACAATGATCCAAGGAGGAAGACAACACCCAAGGCAAAATCGACAGAAAATAGAGAGAAGAGAAGTGACTCGAATGATTTGAAACCCCCCAACAAAAGCAATGATTCAGATTTTAATCCGAGAATTAAAAGAGAATTTAATTCTCCCATTAACACTGGATCGGTTATCAGATTTAGGGGAAGAAGAAAACGTTATCCAAGAAAAAAGGGAAAAAACACAAGATAAGGGTTTGGAGTTTTTGAATTCTCACACTCAGACCTTTAATTATTCATAATTTCCAAAATAGCCACTGATTTTAGAAATTAAATCCCCAAAAATTAGGGTTTTGATTTAGGGATTTTGACTTTAAAATTGGGGAAAAATTGGATTGTGACAACTATATGAGCTTAAACACATGCGATATTCTAAGTAAAAGGATCTAAAATATAAGTTCTCTATGTAGTCTTCATTTATTTGTTATCTTACTAATCTTTTTTCTTTAGATTTTCGTATTAGATTTGGATACGCGATTTTATATTCATGGATAATTTACGCTTGACTTTGATTTACGGTGTTCCATAGTCATTTAGAAGTGTGATCCCTTTTGTAGTTTGATTTTCAATGCAATCAGATTTGTTGCATCTAAATTTTGTTTGATTCTATTGGTTGATTTTTTAACCCTTACATGATTCTTGTATGATCTCAAATATTTAGTTTATTATATTAATGGCTATAAAAAATTGTCTAAATTATATATTTAATTTACGATTATGAGCAGAAACACTCGTTATAATTTTAGGTATTTTTCTTTTGAATAAAACTAACATCTTCTATAGAAAAATAGAAATAATCTGATTTTAAGTATGAGTAGAATCTATATTTTAAATTGATTTAATTATATTCATATAAACCTAATTTTCATGTATATTTTATTCAAACCCTCTAATTTCAAGTAGACCTTCGAACTTAAATGAATGTCCAAAATACGTACATGTATTATAAACTTATATAATTATTGAGATGATAATGACGAATAAATAAACGATCACAAAATAGATAAGAAACGCAAACATCAAAATTTACGTGAAAAAAACCTAAAAAAACACGAGCATAAGAAAGATTTTTACTAAATCAAAAAGAAGAGAATACAACCAATATTTTTAACCCTAATCCTAAGTATCTATTAACCGGACATATTGTTTGATTTGGTAATAACTCTAACTAAATTTCTCGCCCTTTAAAATATACCCAAAGGGTGGAGAAAAGTTCCACCCACTTTTGCAACTGCTTCTTTATGAATATTGAAACTAGCCCAAAATGTAATTTGGTAATAACTCTAACATAAACGTTTGGCCGCGGAAGTTTTGGACAGGCACAATAGGAGCGATCGCACAAGGCCCCGAAAAAGAGGGATCCTAAATTTTGATAAAATATTTTCATTAGATGATGTTAATCTCGAAATTCGTTGAAAATTTTTAAAAACGCTATTAAGAAAGATGAGTTATAATTGTTAAAACGTTATAATTATTTTTTAAATGCGACAATTGATTATGGAAACTTATTGGTTATTACTATTACTATTACTTTAGTAGAACTAGTGATGTTTTGGACAGACGCAATAGAAATGATCGCACAGGGGCCCCTAGAAAAAGACATTTGCTTCTAAGGGCTATAATTTTATAACTAGTTGACAATTACTTTTAAGGACCATATTTTAATAAATTACATAAGACCACCAAATTCTTTGAACCACCCTTTACGTTATGCCTAGGTCCTAGAAATAAACTGTTTTAACTGATGTTGTGTATTTAGGTTATGTAAAGCAACCCGACGAAGTCATTAAAATTCTGTTAATGGAACATCAAATCAAGTGCATGTTAAATCCATTTGCAAGATCTTTGAAGTTTACAAATCTGGTATTGATTAGATCGAATGTGAGGTGGGAAATGCATGTAGGAGCATATGGAGATTCTCTTTGTGGAACACGTAATACAGAGATGGAACCATATGCACACGTTATTGCATCCAACTGTGTGTTTGCTCATTAATGAACCAAACGATTCGAACCACACAGCCTGCAACCTTTGCCTTGTTAGAGATGGAACCCTATTTAATACGATCCCGACCAATGTGAAAACCAAGTCAAACACTCTTTCCTCATCAACACGATACACCAGGAAATGTAAACAAATGTTAAAAACAAGTCATGGTTACTTGGTTGAATTCCAAACTAATAACTACGTACATGTCCAGGATCAATGACAGCAAAGATTATTGCAACAGGGAGGGGGGAACTGATAAATACAGCACAACTAACACATCGCTCTCGCTCTCGCCCTCTACTATATATATATATATGTAGGGTAGAGTACTGTGCTTGATCGATGTGTGTTTATTCAAACTGGACATTCATTTGATTCTGCAGTGGCTGTGGTGGCTGTGGTGGGCTCGTTGTTTATATTACTTTGCTTTGAATCTGTGGTGTGGTGACTGTCTACAGCCACGGGGTGGACTTCAGAGGCGCTTAATGTGCCGAGGACGACTATACTTTTCATTTGTTCTGTCGGCTTCTTCTCCTCCAGGATACCCTTCTCGCTGTGTCTGTAGATTGCGTATAGAATCATCTGGAGCATCCCTAGTATGAAGCCTAGTACGTTCGGGAGCTGTCCATTTCACAAGGCAAACAACGAAAACCAATCTATTAGTGGCTTCGAATGAAGGGGTGTCCGTGTCCCACATCGGAAAGGACAAAGGAGAGGATTAACTTACAGCTACACACATATCCTTGATAAATAGTCCGTAAGCGAACCACATCACAGCACTCAATGTGAGGAAGAATGATAAGTTGAAAGGCATGAACTCGACACTCTTTGTTCGAATAACTCTTGCCTGCAAGCCAACAAACATTCAAACATAAAATTAACAAACTTAATCTGCAATTAGGGAAAAAAAGCTGAAATGGATACGCACCATGATATTCAAGGGTGCTGCAAAGACAGATACGGAGATGGCAACACAAATCCAGCCGAGAACCGGGACTCGAACCGAACTCTTGAGCAGAAAGTGTGTGAGAATGAGAATGACAAAGAAGAGCCCCACGTTCATTGCTACAAAAAGTTTCATGGCAGACTTCTGCAAATTTCCATACGTAATTAGAAATGTTTTACTACAAAATATAAGAGAATATATCTAGGTTTACTCACCCTGCTGTCCTTTGAAGCATAAGCTATGAACATAGATATGTAAATAGTCTCGACAACGCATCCGAATGAGTTGATGGTGATGAGGAGGAAAGCACCCTTTTTAATCAACGCGTAGTACAGCCACAGCATGGAACTGAACAATGCGACCTGGTACGGCAGCGACTGGAAACTTTCTGTTGATTTCTTCTTGAAAATCCGGTAGAATGTTGGCCTGAAGTCATCCATTTTTTTTCACAACAGAGAAAGGGTTATCATTAATTCATTATTATTAAGAACTATTGATTTTGAGACATGAAAATGTGAAGATGGTCGATGCTTACAGTGGTGCCATAAATACAAGGACCGAGATGATGTTGCCTGCCATCAATTGCAAACAAAGAAATTCATTGGTTAGCTTATAGATTTCCATAAGAAAAAAGAGGATACTTTGCATGTTGATATGAAGTTATTGAAAAACTACATTGAATTGATGCATTTGTTAGGTAAAAATTGGAGCCAATTCTAAAAATAGGCACTTCCTTTTTTGCCCATTTGGTAACTAAATTGGACCAACTCCTGTGATACACCGCCTCGAACAAGAGATTTACTACTTACTATTTGGATCACCCCGTTTATCAAAAATAGACATTTGTTGAAACCAACTATAGTGAAACAAAATACGCTGACATATTATGTATTATTTTTCCTTTGTAACTAAAGTCGAAGGGGAAAAGAGAACGAAAGGGGAAGAAAAAAAGGCGGAAGCAAAGGTAGTGGATGCGGTTGTAGTGTCGTGGTTGGCTTCCTTACGACTGCATTTACATCACTTTGGACACAAGAAAAATGACTAAAAAGAAACTCCTGAAAATATTCACTATGAGTGTCAGATATAAATATGTATCTCGAAATTCTCGAAGGATATATTTTTGCATTCACGAGATGAACATGAGTGTCAAGCATAAATAATTTATGAAAAACGAAGAACCCGAACCCTGACCGACTCCGTTAATTTTACCTAAGATACCAAACACGACTGCCAATATATGGTGGTCACCCATTACGGCCATCTCTCTCTTCTCTAACAAAGAAAAAGCAAGTCTTGATTTTAAAAACGATATTGCTGAGGGAAGGGGAAGTAACCCTAGCACTCTTATGGAATTCCCACAGCTCTAAAACCTCCTGAGCTCAAAGGAGAGCATAGAGAGGGGGTTTTATACGAGAGAAAAGAGGGTGACCACAGAATTGTGTGCGCGCATTTAACTCCTTTTAGTGCATGACAAGTGCAAACGTTAGTAGTAGGTAGGTGAAGGTTAAATCATTTAAATATATCCCTAAAAATAATTAATTAGATAAATAATCTCCTTAAAAGATTATTTAGATACAGACTCTTTTCAGATCACAGTATGATAAAAAAATTCTATAATAGGCGTCGAATACCGCTAAACATCACTAATGTTAAATATCATTAAATTAATTAATAAAAATTTTAAGAACTCAACAAACAATTAATAAAAGAGTGATAGACTAACATATAAATATTAATAATAGTTTGAGTCTTTAAAATTTTAATTTTTATTAATTAATTTAATAATATTCAACGTTAATAGTGTTTATCTGTGTTTGACGTTCGTCGTAAACTCATCTTAAATTAAATTATTTTTCTTACCTATTCGGTCCTAACTCATTTTACTTGAAGGCGAGTTTGTCCTTAGTGAGTTAAAATGGGTAATTATCTAAATAATCTATAAAAGGATTATTATGTAATTAATTATTTTTAGGGAATATTTAACTGATTCAACTAAGTTAAATAGGTGTTTAAATTTTTTACTTTTACCAGGTATTCTACGTGCTTCTTTTTTGTCGCGTGTACAATTCGCCAACCTAATTTGTATCTACGTAATAATAAGTTCTTGTATCTTCTGAGGATTAAAAATCTCGTGATCGTATATTTTTTTATATTTTTATTAAAAATTTTAAAATACTAAAATTTAAGTCATAATTTTAATTTTTTATATCTAAAATTTAAATTTTAGACTCTAAAAAATATATCTTACCTTTAATTTGTTAAACTCTAACTATAATTCTTAATCTTAAACTTTAAACAAAAAACTCACTAATTTAAACTGGAAGCATTAATAAAATCACGATTAAGAAATAAACGATTTGCAATCATTCTAAGCATCAAATCTCAAAGATTTCTGGTTAAACTTCTAATTTTGAACAAAAATCCGATATCTCTTTTTAGTATATTTTTATAGTTATAATATTGAAAAAAATTAAATTTTAAATTTAAATTTTAACCCTTAAAAATATATTATACATATAATTCTTTTAACTTTAATTATAAACTATAAATTTATTTTTTAATGTAAACGTATAAAATATAAATACCAAAGAAATTACATTCTCTAGTTTCATGAAATTTCTCAATTTTTTTTAAAAAGCATCCTTTTTTGTCTGGCTTGCAATTAATTCTTCATTAGTATGAACATTTAACGAAAATTTACCAAGGAATTATTTAACGCAGTTTGATTGCTTAATCATTTTTATTTCTTAACACGCTGTTTGATTTACTTTTTTAAGTTAGTTTTCTTTAATAACCGTAGGACGAGAAAGGGTAATCGTTTTTTTTAAAGAATTTTGGATTTAAGAGTCTTAAAAGTTCATAAATTTCTGACAAAAAATAAATTAATCTTTCAAAAAAAATTTATTTAATTAAGTCATTGAATCAAAAGAAATAATCAATTAAGCTTTTAAACCAAGAAATTAAATCAATTAAGTCCTTTGATCAATTTTTATTATTAAATTTTAATAATTTTTTCTTCATATATTATCGACACATGATATGATACAATTCTATCATATTACAACATTTAAAAAATCTTAAAAAAGTATTTTTATAAATTTTACAAGTTTTTTCAGAATTTTTAGAATATTTAATTTTTTTAAAATAAAATAGAAATTCTGAAAAATATAAAGTCGAGACATTGTGACGCGTTTTACTGTAACAATATATAAAAAATTTAATGATCAAAATTGATTAAAGGGTTTAATTGATTTAATTTTTTAGTTTAAAAGCTTAATTGATTCAATTTCTTGGTTTAAAGGCTTATAATTGAGTACAAAAAATTTAAAGGGTTAATTGATTTTTTAAAAAAATCAAAACCATTTTTTTTTATCTTATCTTTTTATTTAAATTTTTAAAAATTAATTTATTTATAAATTTACTTCTCTTATATTTAAACATTTAATTTTTTACCTTAATTTCAAATTATAACTCAATCCCTGTTTTGGTAATAAAAATCATCATTTTATAAGTACAATCCATTAAAGCGAAAGACACGTGTTTCCACATCGAACTGAAATTTTAACAACTGAATAAATATGGGAAAGGGAGCTGCATGGGAATGAGTCCCACGCGCCATGAACAATGGGGCGCACGATATCAAAGACAGTGAAATCTTTTTACGTTACGCATACACACCGCAAAACTTGTCTCTCCAAAAGCCATAATTCAAGTGAAACGATGAAGAAAACGTTTTTCTCTTCTGAGACGGTGTTTTTTTAATTAATTCAATATTTTATTTTACTTAATATTTGATGAAAAAACAATATATAATTTAATATATATTTTATTAAAATATTAAAATTTAAATTTTATTTTAAATATATAAAATCATTTTATTCATTAATAATCCGTAAAAGTATTTTTTTTCTCTTCCTATTATTTGTTTTGTTTTATTGCAGGAAAGGGTTTCGTGTGACATACGAGACTCTTGACCTTTTTTCTCCTTCAAGTCTTGTTTCAGTTATATGTGGAAAAAGACAAAGAAAGGACATGGGATCTGCTAACAAATAATACCAAGATTAATGTATTATTAGGTGACTAATTATCTGTCACGGATGCGAGGCTGATATATCGATAATATTAATAACGTCCGTTATATAACGATAATAATATTGGTCCGAACTTATGGTTTTACCATTTATACAAGTGAAATTGGTATATATAGGTCATCCAAAAGAATTTTTGATGATATACGATGGTGTGTTAAAAAATATTTAATAAATTAAGTCAATCTTATGTGATTATAATGTTCTTAATGAAAACCCTAATCTACTTTGTTGATTAGGTTTAGACATTTTCACTTTAGATACATGATTGGTCTATCATATTCACCCACCAAATCATTTGGCTCCCTTACCCCAATTCATACTTAAAAATTTTGCAATTCCTAACTTGGCACTGAGTATTCGATCGAGTTAAATAGAGTAAAACAATTTTAAGTTAATCGGGTTGATGAGTCTTATTCTATATTCAAATTTTATTTGAAATTTTTAGTCAAATCAAGTTGTTCTACTTTCTGTTCGAATTTAATTGTTAATATTTATAATATTACGATACTAATTCGTTTCAGTTTAAACGAATTCTTTAACTATATAAAATACACATATTTTTTTCCGATTTTTTCATATATGACATATATAATATTGGACAAAATTGAGAAATTCGACTCAAACCTGAAAAATGATCTACTGATTACTGAAAATTTTGAATTATTTAAATTTCTACTTTATAACTCAAACTTTATTTAAATTTTTTTAAATAAATTAATTTTTAAAATTATATATCAAATCATGATAAATAGTTTTTTTTAATTTTTTTTTGTATCTAGTCGAGTTTTATACACTCCTACACGCAGTGCAATATTACCTGCTTTAATTATCATTAGGCCAATGATCGAGAACTGATGGTTAATGTGACTGATTGGAGAGTTGGGTAAGTTACTAAGTCATGAAAAACGGCTTGCCTCTCTCTAAATCTGAAGTCAGAGTTTAATTCCCGGCCATGACTGCCTACTTTAATTTTCCCAACCAAACTACAAATTCCCTACAGAAGTTGTGGCTTAAGTTTCTGATAAAACGATAAGATTCGAGTCTCATCATGTAGGAAGTATATATAATTTTATTTAGAAGTATTATGGTTTAGGTTTCGGGAAATTCTAAAAAAAGCCGACCTTAAAAAAAGCCTAAAAAAGGCCGTACCGTTTTTCTTACAAAAGTTGTAAGAAATTCGGTATACACTTTTCGATATATACCGAAATTCTTACAACTTTTGTAAGAAAAACGGTATATACCGAAATCTTTATACTTTTTGTAAGAAAATCGGTTTATAACCGAAATTCTTACAGTTTTTGTAAGAAATTCGGTATATACCGTTTTTCTTACAAAAGTTATAAGAATTTCGGTATATACCGAAAAGTGTGTACCGAATTTCTTATAATTTTTGTAAGAAAAACGGTACAACTATTTTTTAAGTTTTTTTTAAGGCCGACTTTTTTTAGAATCACCCGTAGGTTTCTTAGATTTATACTTTTTAAGTAATTATGTTTGCTGCAATTAGTATGTATTTTCTTTATATTTGTATCGACCGTACATATCCAACGTGGTGTTGTCATGTCTCATCCATATCATGATCCAAGTTGTTTCTCGATATCAGCTTAAAAGAAATTCCACACCATTTGCATTATTTTATTCCTTTTCCGATTTCGAGTGGAGGAGAAGACGGGAGATATTATATTATAAACCGTAGGATCCAAACCACCACTCTTTCAACGCCCCTCGGGCGAGGATGTTGGGGAATGGAACTTGTGGCTCAGACACGGCAGATTCATACATATTAGTAGGAGCAAGGGGGAGATTGGGACAGAAAATATAATTATTTTTTATTTTATCTTTAATATTCGATTCATAAATCGATTAAACTAACATAAATTTTATAAAATTTTAATGTAAGAACGATTCTTTTAATTTATTTTTTTATTATAATTTAATTTTTTAAAATAATTTATTGATTTAATATCATATTTTTTGACCAACTTGGGTGTAGCCTACCTCACGTCGGCGTCCGAGTTTGGTGTGCCCTTTCCTTTTAAATTTCTTCTTATCTTCTTTCCTTTCCCTTTCTTTTATGGATTTAAAAAACAAAACAAAACAAATTTTGTTACTCTTTTGATTTAAATGTGGCCACAAAATGTTTGGATTAGTATGTGAATTTTGAGTACAATGATGAGTAGATTTTACGTGGAGATTGTGACACTTTATATTCATTTTATTTATATTCGACGAATTTTGATTTGATTTAGTTTTATAATGTTATGGACTTCGTTAATTATTTTAAAGTTTTTTTTTTATTTAGCTACAGTGATTTACAATAGTATCTGTTTTATAGTATATACTCTCAACTATTTAACATTGATCGCTCAATCACTGTGTTGATAGTATTGGTGTTTGAACCCGTGACCTCCAGGAACAACAATTATTCCTTCGATCGATGAGGCTAGATGATTCGTGCAATTTTTTTTTAAAATTCAAAGACTTCAAACATCCTTAAATTATTTTTTGGTACATTGTTTATAATTTACCTCAAATTCTCAAATAATAGATAATGTGTTCTTAAGATTCTTCAAACATAAGTCTTTAATGTCCTAATAACAATTATGTTAGTCAAGTTAGAACTCAATCAATTAACTAATATATTAAATATTTGTATTTAAAAGTTAAACATTAATCATGTTAAAAGATAATTCAATTTTCAAATTTTATTAAATTAATAAGATTAATTAAATTTTAAAAAATATGTTTTTTAAAATCTAATTCATTTAAAATCACAAACAAGGTGAGAATTACATATAGATATACATATAGTTAATTAATAATTCATAATTTATAAACAGGGTTTAATCAAACATTAGATTAATCATGCAACCACCGATTCGTAACATGTCAAAATGTTTAACTTAGATATAAAGACAACATGCAATTCTAAATTTAATTACCAACAAACAATGGTAAAATAATATTACATTTTTTTTACCAATTTAAAATCGATGTATAAAAAAAAGACTGATGACTGAATTTCAAAATTCAAGTTGTTTATTATTTTAATTATTAATTTGAAAATTAAAGTTTTTAATTAAAATAAGTCTTTTTAATTTTAAAAACAATTTGGAGTCATCACCGGTCACTTTGGTAGTCCGGACACCATAAAACAAACAAGAGATTATGTTTTAAAACTTTTTGGGAGTTGATTATGCGTAAGGACGATCGTTACGAGCACTCGAGATCGCTATCTTATTAATTACAAGTGACATTTCGGCATTTCGAATAATAATGTTAATTTAGTCCATTGTCAGATGAATATTTTCTAATGATGATATCCTTTTGGCTAAGAAATACACTTCTTGTAAATACGAGCTTGATTAAGACGTCTTGTTACGTTAGGAAACCTTAACTCATATCTTGAAGAAATATAATTTTTGCTCCAAAAGGTTTAAATGTATGACATGTTATTATCTGGTCAATTTTAAGTTCTATCCTATTAGGCTCCATTAATTAAATAATTTAGGTCCTATTAAATTATTAATTTACCAAGTGTATTAGGGTAACACCCAAACAATTGCGTACTACTATCTAGATACTTAGAGAAATTAATAATGCTATATGTTCTTCTAGTTATTTACCTAATTAATTTTATTTTTATTCTGACCTTGCCTTATTTATTATTTTCTAAGTTAGAATGGCACATCGAATGTGATACAAAAGTACATCCTTGATCAACATTTTGGTACGTCAAAACACTGACCAATTTAATACATCTGAATCATATAATTAAATACACAATTTATTACTACAATTTTCTTTACATTTAAAGTTTTAATTATTTTAAGTGACTGAAGAAAAACTTACTAAAGAGAATGAAAAGAACTAAAAAGATCTTATATTTCATGTGATCTTATTATATGTTTATATAGGAGAAGAGTAGTTAGTTTATTTAAGCTAATATTTTAGAACCCTAACAAACTAACTTCCTTAGGTGAGCTAACTCACAACTCAGCTTAACTAACTATTGTTTAACATTCTCCATGCTTCTTCAACTTGTTGATCTTCTTGTGATTGAACATACATCTTCACACGATACATTTCAAACTAAAGTTTTGACAGAGGTTTTATAAGTCCATCAGCTGTTTGATGTCCAGCTTGAACATAATTCACTTGAATCTTTCCTGTTATAACCTTCTCTCGAATAAAGTGCACATCTAAGTTTGCATGCTTGAATTTTGAGTGATACACCGAATTTACACTCAAGGCTATTGCACTAGTATTATCACACCAGATAACATAAAGTTCTTGTTGTTTGATTCCCAAATCAGTAAGCAATGATGCATCCACCTACGTGACTTTTAAAGTTGCATCAGTAACACTTCTGTATTTTGCTTTCATGGTGGACCTTGACATAAATTTTTGTTTCTTGGACTGTCATGCTACAATATTACCACCAACATACACACGAGCCGCAGAAGCTACACAACAAGCCTTTAAGAGTGTTTAAAAGCTAAACATTAATCATGTTAAAAATAATTCAATTTCAAAATTTTATTAAATTAATAAGATTAATTAAATTTTAAAAAATATGTTCTTTAAAAAACTAATTCATTTAAAATCACAAACAAGGTGAGAATAGCATATAAGATATACAAATAGTTAATTAATAATTCATAATTTATAAACAGGGTTTAATCAAACATTAGATTAATCATGCAACCACCGATCGGTAACATGCGAAAATGTTTGACTTAGACGTAAAGACAACATAAAATTCTAAATTTACCAACAAACAACGGTAAAATAATATTACATTTTTGCGGCGATCATTTTAAAATAGATGCGTAAAATTAGTATAACGATTAAATTTTAAAAATCAAATTGTTTATCTTTTTAATTATTAATTAAAAATTAGAGTTTTTAATTAAAACGTATCTTTTTAATTTTAAAAACAATTTGAAATTACCACCGATCACTTTGATAGGTCGGACACCATAAATTAAACTAGAGATTCTGTTTTAAAATATTTGAGTTCGGGAGTCGATTACGGGTAAGGATGATCCTTACGAGCGCCCGAGAATGGTACCTTATTAATTACACGTTTTGGCATTTCGAATAATAATGTTAATTTAGTCCGTCATTGTAAGATGAATATCGTCCGAATGAGGATATCCTTTTGGCTAAGAAAATATATTTTTTTTTTGTAAATACGAGCTTGGTTAAGACATCTAGTTACGTTAGGAAACCTTAATTCGTATCTTGAAGAAATATAATTTCTGCTCTAAAAGGTTTAAATGCATGATAAGTTATTATCTAGTCAATTTTAAATTCTATCCTATTAGGCTCCAATAATTAAATAATTAAGGTCGTATTAAATTATTAGTTTACCAAGTGTATTATGGTAATACCCAAACAATTGGGTACTACCATCTAGACACTTAGATAAATTAATAATGCTATATATTCTAGTTGTTTATCTAATTAATTTTATTTTTATTCTAACCTTGCATTATTTATCATTTTCTAAGTTAGAATAGCACATCGAATGTGATACAAAAGTACACCCATGTTCAACATTTTGGTATGTCAAAATACCAACCAACTTAGTGTATTCGAGGTATATAATTAAATACACCATTCATTACTATAATTTTCTTCCAATTCCAAGTTTTAATTATTTTAAGTGACTGTTTCTAAAAAAGGCTCTAATTTAATTAGTTACGTGTGAATTAAATATTTAAAACATGTAAAAAAGCATATAAATAATATTTAAAACATGTGAATTAAATATTTCATAGCAAAATATACTACATGAATTTAAAACATGTAAGAAAGCATATAAATAATTTAATTAAATAAATAAAACTTGAATTAAAAGATAAAAGATCAAATTGAACTTTAATTAAAACATAAAAGCTCTATTACAAGTAAAATGGACTAAAATATTCTAACTACAAATTCGAATGCCTAAAATATTCTAACTACTAATTCTAAAGTCTAAAATATTCTAACTACAAATTCTAATGCCTAAAAGAAATAAAAAAACTAAATAAATATTAGAAGGAAAAAAAAAAGAAAATTATGGACTTATAAAACTTGGTATTGTATAGCGAAGTATAATCCGCTACAAGGCTCCCACCATTCCTTGTTTCTTCCTCCTCCTTTACTAAGCAAGCATCCCTCCCTTTTATAAGCATTTGAGGAAGAGAATATGAGGTTTGCTACTAATATGGGATTCATTTCCTATACTAAGATATGTGTTTATATGTAATGAATATTTTCTACACTAAAATGAATGATTGTATGTAATCATTCTTATAAATGAGGGGTTTCTTTTCTAAACTAATTATTTTTATCATCTATTTATTATGATCTTATTATACGTATGAATACTCAAAAAAATACAGGTATGACAACTACCCTCTTTGCTCGTTTTTGTGGAACAGGAAACAGACAAAGACTGAAAAGACATGGATTTTTTTTTTCTGAATCCGCTGGCCATTTGCTATGCTACTGAAGCTTGAATTTATTCTTCCCATTTGAAATTCTTCAAACTTTTATTGAACTAAGGAATCTAAAGTTGTTCTTCTTATTACTAAATTCTTCATCTTTCGTCAAACGATGGGGGTCTGAAGTTGTTCTTCTCATTATGAAATTCTTTAAACTCTCAGGCCTAGAACAATTCTTGAATTTTTTTCCTACATCTCTTTGCAAAGGCGTCGAACAAAAAAGCTCTTCTTCTTATGAACTTTCACATTCTTTGAGAAATGTCACCGATTCTCTATAAGATTATTGACGATTGAATTCCTCTCATCCGAAATCTTTCATTCTTTTTGATCCACTTCTCTGTAAAGGCACGAACAAGTGAGTTGTTCAACTCCTCATTCTTCAACCAGTTAACTCTTTTCATTTTGAGTCTTTCACTCTTTCTTTGGGAAGTTCTTCTTAGTAAGTTCTTCTCGCTAAAAACTTATCATTGTTGGGTTAACTCTTCCCATCCAGAATTTAGATTCATCTCTGAACCTTCAAAAAGATAAGTCATCAATTAATATAAATTCAACATGGATTATATTAAAAACTTCATCTTCTCATTTATCATTGAGAACTTCATCATTATCGCTTTTCTGTGCAAGGTATCTTCGTCCTTCTCTTAATCATTTTCTTGTTCAAACCTGATAAGTGCTCAACTAACTATCACTTTCTATACTTTTCATGGGCATTAATCATCAATTCTACACCTATTTGGACAAATACATATACTTAATGTGATATATTTAGGGATTTTTCTGTTAAAGATAATATTTATAGAAAAGGCAAACTTCACTGTATTTTTATGTCTGTGCAGGAAGAAGCATTGTTGCGGCAGCAAACTGTGGCCGAGCTAGGACCTGATGCCGAGGTAGCAAAGGATAAATAATAATATGGCAGGCAAGCTGAGGAGAAAAATGAGGAGAACGTTGCTGAACAAGAAGCCCAAGGATCATAGCTAGATAACACGAGGAAAGCCCAAAGACAAGGCCATACGGGAAAGCCTTCTAGAAGAAATAAACTTAGAAATATTTGATTTATGTACATGACTTATTCTCTAATCCAAGTTGTATTCTACTTAGGAAAGGTTTGCCCTATGCCAAGCCTATATAAGACCTAGCCATCCCAAGAAGAAGGAGAACTCGACTTGATAGACATTAGATTCGGCCAATTCATAGAATTAGAGAGTTTAGATTTTAGTTTTTCTTTTCTTCTACATTATGTTCTAATTTTGTTTAGGCTTAGGTGAAGGTTGTAAAGTATTAGTGTGAGGAAGTCAAACTTTGTTTCTTATTTCCAATGCAATAAAATATCAAGGTTTGCTTATTCTTTGCCATTCCTTGTTCTTACATTCAAACTCGGGAGAGAAATTTGTAAGTCATCCATTTATCTAATATCGGGAGAGTTAGATTTACGAAAGGAATAAGTATGGTGTTTTTGTCACAGAACACTAGCTCGGCCTAGGGATAGGTTTAGAGTTTCAATGGCTAATAGAAGTGTGAGATTGGTTGGTGATTATAATTGATTCACGCCGGGTGGTATCATCAAGGACTGATCATCAACGGTACTTCGACTTAGGGATAAGCGGAGTCATCTAAGAACACTTTGTTGAACTTTGATAAAATCTGCCCAAGAGCAAGGGATTCGCGGCAGACGATTATCTTCACTGTCAAGGCAGCAATTTACAGTCCTGCTGAGGCAGTGTTGTACAATTACATTGAACAAGAACAAGTTGATGAATTCCATTATACAACACAACTGGATCCTGGCCACCTTCTTTATCTAAATTTTCTATCTTTATTTAGTTTTTATTATTTAGTTCAATCACAACCCAATCAATTGTGTTTTTACTTTAATTCTTTTACAGAGCAAGAAAATCAAAGGAAGCATATTAAGTATACCAATCCCTGAGGAGACGATACTTGATACTCATCATTTTATTACTTGGCAACGTGTTCACTTGCACTAAATTGTACATATCTAACACGCATCAAGTTTTTGGCGTGGTTGCTGGAGATTGACAACTAAATTTTGTTTTCTTTATTTTCTTGCTTTTTAGTTATTTTGCTTTTATTTTTATTTTACTTTGGTTTATTTTTGGTGTATGACTAGGGTCGACCCTACCAATCCTTTGTACGCATTAGATCAAGAAATCGAACGTACCTATCAAGGGTTGAGGAGACAGATCCAAGGAGTCATGACAATAAATCAAGAAAATCAGAACTTACCTGCCGACAATGGAGGCCTTCCACAACCACCATTGCTGCGGCAGTTAACTGTTAGAGACTTCCTGGAAGAAGATTTAAATGGACTAAATCCTGGAGTAGTTACACCAGAAATAAAAGCGGCCCATTTTGAACTTAAACTAGTCATGTTCAATATGTTAAACATTATTGGACAATTTGGTGGGTCAATAACAGAAGATGCTAGACAACATCTTAAGTCATTCATAGAAATTTGCAATTCTTTCCAAATCCAAGGAATCCATGAGGATGTCTTAAGATTGAAGTTGTCCCCCTATTCATTGAGGGATAGGGCAAAAATCTGGCTAAATAGCCTTCCAGCAGGATCAATAGGATCTTGGAGTGAATTATGCCGAGATTTCATTACGCACTTTAATCCTACAAATTTATATGATAGAATTCGTAGTAAAATTACTTCTTTTCGATAGGCTGATGATGAACCTATGTACGAGGCATGGGAACGCTACAGAGAATTATTGCACAAGCGCCCATTGCATGGATTTCCACTATGAACGCAAGTGACAATGTTTTAAAATGCCGCCAATACCCCGAAAAGGATGATGTTAGATGCCTCGGCAAATGGAACACTCCTAGATAAAGCATCTGAGGAAGCTATTGAGATACTGAACAAACTCGCAAAGAACGATTTTCAATTTCCTACATCTAGGCGAGTAGGAATAAGACGCTAAGCCACAGTGAACGAATTAGAAACATCAAATTCAGTGGCAGCACAATTGGCCTCTCTTACCAAGATGGTACAAAACATTTAGCTACAACAAAATACTCATGAGGTTAAAGCCATTGATTCCTATTGCAATTTATATGGAGGTAATCACAATTCTTCTGTGTATATACAGAATCAAGAGGTTAGCATGTATGTTGGAAATTACAATAGAAATAATATGATGTCCAATACATACAACCCCTCATGGAAGAGGCATCCAAATTTTTCATGGAGCAACCCAAACAATAGCTTAAATCCAACCAATCAACCCCCAGGATTCCAGCAACAAATGTAACATTTGTTGCAACAGCAAGCTCAGCAACCTCTACCGCAGCAGCAGATGCATCAGCAACAGCCTGTAAGTTCTCTAGAAAGTTCTCTGAAAGCATTCATGATGAAAACCGAATTATACATGGTAGAGAACAGTAACTTCATAAAAAGAACAGATGCATTCATCAATAGGACTGAGATGATGTTACAAAACCAAGAGGCTGCTATCAAGGCACTGGAAACCCAGGTTGGGCAGTTTTCCCAAAACATCAATACTAGACCACAAGGAGGATACCTAACAATACTGAAGTTCCTAAGGTAATGGGCCATGAATAGTGCAAAGCAATCACTACCAAAAGTGGTCTACAACTGAAAGAAAAGGTAGAAAGCTCAACAACCAAAGTCCCAATAAAAGAACCAGAAAAAGAGGACTTGGAGGCTGAACAAACTGATCATGAGAACATTGCCCCAATAGAGAGCTTGGTAGTACCTGAACAAGCTGCCGAGACAGCGATGGACAAAGTGTTTCTAGGTATTAAATTCCAAACCAAATAAACCCTGGAAGAGATGAGACCACTACCACCTTTCCCACAAAGGTTGAAAAAGCAAAAACAGGACCATCAATTTAAGAAGTTTCTATATATTTTAAAGCAAGTCCACATTAACTTACCCTTTGTAGAGGCAATTGAACAAATGCCTAATTATGCTAAGTTCCTGAAAGACATTGTGTCTAAGAGAAAAAGGCTAGGTGAGTTTGAAACAGTGGCTGCTACAGAAGGATTCATGGTAATGCTACATAACCGAATGCCATCAAAATTGAAGGATCCTGGATGCTTTACAATACCTTGTGCAATTGGTAACCACTATGAAGGTAAGGCCCTATGCGACCTCGGAGCAAGCATGAATCTAATACCCAAATCTTTCTTTCAAAAGCTTGGAATTGGAAGGGCAAAACCCACTACTTTGATGCTCCAACTTGCGGATTGATCACATGCGCAACCTAAAGGAAAATTGAGGACATACTGGTAAGAGTAGACAAATTTATTTTTCCTGCTGACTTTCTTGTCCTTGATTGTGAAGTAGATGATAATGCACCGATCATCCTTGGGAGACCTTTCCTTGCTATTGGACGAACATTAATTGACATAGAAAAAGGAGAATTGACTATGAGAGTCAATAACCAACAAGTCAAACTCAATATCTTCCACAATCTGAAAAGGTATGATGATATAGAAGAATGCAAAGTCCTTCACACTACAGATGCAAGCACAAAGATATCTTGTTTCAACAGCCACTACCTGGGTAGAATACTCGGCAAAAAATTAGATATTTGCTATGGCAGGATTTTTGGCAGGAAAATTAAGGCAAATGTGAAGGAAACCACCAACAAAACAAACTGTCCAGATAAACAAGGTGCAGTGAAGATCAGAACAAAAAGGGATAAACCTAAAGCCAATGACCAACACTTGAAGAATAATTCTAGGCAACAAGAGACAATCACATTGGGAGATGCATTTACATGCACTCCACTAGTGACATAATCTCTTCCCTTCTATTTTTATTGTTATATTAGGATTAGTTTAGTTTAGATTTACTTACTATAATTATTATTTTTTTTAACTAAATTTCTTGTTTTGTTTAATAATTTTTTAGGACAGTAAGCAAGAAAAAAGGAGAAATAGTTCACAGCAGGAATCCTGTCGAGGAAAGAAACAGTGTCAGAGCCGTAGCAGTCCCAATAGGCAAAAACAGCGTAACGGCTAGTCTGCCGAGATTCCTACTGCGGCAATAAATGCAACGATAGTAAAAGTTAAACGACTATGAAATGGCTAGTGGTTAAAACAGCCACAAGGCCGAGGCCTATATAAGCAATCTCTCCCTCTTGAACTATTCACTCTTGTATTCTTGTTATCTTTAATTCTTTTGCTAATCTTGCTCTCACAATACTCTCTACCTACTCACAAGCCTTCTTGCAATTTTTAGGAACTCTTCAAGAAAATCTCCAAGATCCTCATCTCTCAAACACTCACTCATGGCCACCTACAGAGGCTTTGCCCCAGCAACTGTTGAAGATCGATTCAACAGGCTATTCATTGCTCGGTAATTATGGGAGGAACAAAGGTTCCAACATTCAGAGGAAGAAAATTTTGGCATCAAACACTACTTGTTCGATAAGATAAAATATCAAGAATGGGAGATTTTTTGCCTCCAGCCAATCCATGCCAATGCCACCATCGTGCGGGAATTCTATGCGCACAGGCCAAGCAAGGACTCTCTCTTTGTCCACTGTCGAGGTAGGCATGTCAAACTCGATGCCAATATAACCAACGATTTTTACAGCCTTATCCCTATACGTGATGACCATGCTGAATTCATGGAGGACATCACCTTTGAAGATTACGAACTGATAAAGGACGACCTCTGCTACTACAATACTCCTTGGGAATCCGGTACCCATAAAGGATCTGTAGCAAGGAAAAGTCTGAAACCCGAGGCCAAGCTTCGGAACACCTTTGTAAAGAGACGCCTCATCTCAACCTCCCATAACAGCACGATGGACCGAAGGAGATTGGTGCTCATCCAATCGATCATCAACAAAAAGAGCATCAACGTTGGAGAAATAATTTTACGAGAAATTTACAAATACGGTAAGAAGGATAAAGGCCCTTTATATTTCCCTTCTTTAATTATTGGTATTTGTAATGCTGCACTGCCGAGACAAATGAATTCATAGCCAGTAGAAAAGGATGGACTAGAGACTTCTACCACAAGATCATGAAGATCACGCAAGCAAAACCAGTCCAGGCAACTCCGTAGTAGTTCATTGCCGATACTGCTACTGAGGACCAATACACGACAAACATGTCTGACATTGCCCACACCACTGCCACAGTAGACTCATACCAGGAGATTCTAAAAAGGATGGTAGCCATGGACCTTAGACAGTAGAGATACATGGAGTATCAAAGAGACTTCAACAACACACTTACTCAGATGATGCTCCATAACTTTTTAGACCAAGGAATGCAGTTTCTAGAATTCCCCACTAACATGTTCGTGACGGCTGCACCCTACACAGAAACAACACCAGCTCTAGAAGGACCGATACCATTCTTCCCCATAGGCCCTCAGCAACAATTTCACGCTGTTGGCCCATCTAAGGCAGCAGATTCTGCCGCAGCATCATCTGCCAGCAGAAGACCTTCCAAGAGGAGGGCAGTCTTCAGCACTCCCCCAAGATCCCCCATCATCATGGGCAGGGCAGTCTATCAGAAGAGATAAATGCCTATGTACATCAAAGCTCAGACGTTGTCAGGATGACCATTCTCCATGCATGGGCAGATCCAGAAAATGAAGGAGTAATGGATATAATGGAGACTGAAGATGAAGGAGGAGAAGAGGTGAACACTCCCATGCAACGAAAAACACCCACAAGATTCCAGCCACCAAGACAAACAAAGACTCAGCCATCTCCATCACCAAGGACGCAACAATCAGTAGTAAGATCCAGAAAATTAATTGTGGAGGATAGCTTTTTGGAGTCCTTATAAATTTTTTATGTTGTTCTTTATAATTTCTTGTTTCCTTTTTATATTTTGTTGCCTATTGTTTACCCCTAATTAAAGCATTGAGAACAATGCTTGGTTCAAGTTTGGGGTGTAAAGCCACTACCGAGGCCTTGCCATGAAAAGAGAGTTTTTAAATGATAAAATTTTATTTTTATGTCCATCATTTTACTTGAAATTGTTACCCATACTCTTGCACTGCCCATCATCAATATTGTTTTAGTTTATTCTTTTAAGGCAATAGAAATCTTTCTTCTTACCATAGTTATGTTTTGTTTTGAAGGCTTAATTCTAGGATACTTAAGGAGAAAACTTAGAAGCTCACTATAAGGTTGATCTTAAAACACTTTTGGGACTTGTTTAGCTATAAGAATTCTTTTAATAAACTTATGTGATAAAAACTTAAATCTTTGGAAAGGTGACTAGAGGTGACTATAACCGGCTCTAGGAAATACTCTTCTTCATGCTAGAGATGCCCGAAATTGGCTCTACTGTGTTCAAAAGAATAGAAAAAGAAATAAGAAAATAAGAAGGAGAAAACACAATTCTTGAGGTGCCTGAAATTGGCTCAAGAAATTGTTGCTTTAAGAAGAGTACACTAAATCCAAGTCTATTTGTCTTGAACTTAAAGTTTATCTGAGAAGACCCTTAATCAAACTTGTCCACAAAAATACACACACTCACAAAACCTTATAGTTTGTCTTCTAGGTAAACCCTTAGGTAACCGAAAGGTTAAGTCTAAAGAATGGACATAGTTATGGTGGGGAGAATAGATGGAAACATAAGACCAAGAGGGAATAAAGTTTGACAAATTGATGGTTTGCATTGCTTCAGGATCGAGTTTAGGGGTTTTATAAGTGCTCAACTCACTATCACTTTCTACACTTTTCATGGGTATTAATCATCAATTCTACACCTACTTGGACTAATACATATACTTAATGTGATATATCTAGGGATTTTGCTGTTAAAGATAATATTTATAGAAAAGGCATACTTTACTGCATTTTTATGTCTGTGTAGGAAGAAATATTGTCTTGGCAGCAAACTATGGTCGAGGCAGGACCTGATGCTGAGGCAGCAAAGGACAAGTAGCGATGTGGCAGGCTAGCTGAGGAGAAAAATGAGGAGAACGTTGCTGAATAAGAAGCTCAAGGATCCGAGCTACATAACACAAGGAAACCCCATAGACAAGACCACGCGAGAAAGCCTTCTAGAAGAAATAAACTTGGAAATATTTGATTTATTTACATGATTTGTTCCCTACTCCAAGTTGTATTCTACTTAGGAAAGGTTTGCCCTAGGCCAAGCCTATATAAGACCTAGCCGTCCCAAGGAGAAGGAGAACTCGACTTGAGAGACATTAGATTCGGCCAATTCATAGAATTAGAGAGTTTAGATTTAGTTTTTCTTTTCTTCTACATTATGTTCTAATTTTGTTTAGGCTTAGGTGAAGGTTGTAAAGTGTTAGTGTGAGGAAGTCAAACTTTGTTTCTTGTTCTTACATTCAAGTTCGGGAGAGAAGTTTATAAGTTATCCATTTATCTGATATCGAGAGTGTTAGATTCATGAAAGGAATAAGTACGGTGTTTATGTCACGGAATACTAGCTCGGCCTAGGGATAGGTTTAGAGTTTCAGTGGCTAATAGAAGTGTGACATTGGTTGGTGATTATAATTGATTCAAGTCGGGAGGTATCATCAAGGATTGGTCATCAACGGTACTTCGAATTAGGGATAAGCAGAGTCATCTAAGGACACTTTGCCAAACTTTGGTAAAGTCTGCCCAAGAGCAAGGGATTGCCGCGGCAGACGAGTACCTTCACTGTCAAGGCAATAATCTGTAGTCCTGCCGAGGCAGTGTTGTACAATTGCATTGAACAAGAAAAAGTTGATGAATTCCACTATACAGCACAACTGGATCCTGGCCACCTTCTTTATCTAAATTTTCTATCTTTATTTAGTTTTATTGTTTAGTTCAATCACAAACTAATTAATTGTGTTTTTACTTTAATTCTTTTACAGAGCAAGAAGATCAAAGGAAGCATATTAAGTATACCAATCCCTGAGGAGACGATACTTGATTCTCATCACTTTATCACTTGGCAAAGTGTTCACTTGCACTAAATTGCGCATATCTATCACGCATCAAAAACCCCTGCTGGTTTAACTTGATCGATCTTGCTCAAGGTTGATTTTCCTACATTTAGAACACAAATCTTTCATTTCTTTTTTACTTTTCGTTCCTTTTTTTCTGTTTCTTTCTTTTTCTTTTTCCTTTTCCATTTTTTCTTTTCTTTTTCTAGCTTTTCTTTCTTTTCTTTTTTTTTAATTTCCAACATCTTATCATCTTATTTTGATAATCCCTGAAAAGTTCTCATCATTTTTAAAGATATTTGCCCGAAGAACTTAACATCATTTCTCGATGGTCTTAATGATGACCTGAAAGATTTAACATCATGCCCGAAGGACCCGAAGGATTTAACATCATTCCCGAAGGTTTTAATGAAAACCCAAAGGATTGAAGATTGAATTACTTCTTTGATTGTGTAAACGATATCATCACTCCCGAAAGTGATGGCCCGAAGGACTTAACATTATTCCTCAAAGACTTACTGATAAACCGAAGGATTTAACATCATAACCGAAGGACTTATTGATGACCGAAGAATTTAACATCATGCTCGGAGGACTTATTGATGATCCAAATGATTTAACAATGGAATTTGAAGTTATTCTTCTCATTTCAAAATTCTCCATCTCTCACTGAAGAGTCTGAAGCTGTTATTCTCATTTGAAATTCTTCATACCGGTATCAAATCATGAAATTTGAGGTTGTTTCTTCATATCGAATCTGGAGTTGTTGTTCTCATTTGAACTTCTCCAATATTTGAAGTTGTTCTTTTCGTTCGAATTTCTTCAAATAAATCATAAAATCTGAGGTTGTCCTTCTTATTTGAATTTCCTCGAACATTTAATAAACAAAGCTTTTTGTTGAAACCTGCAACTTCAAGCGGAAAATCTTACTTAACTTCATCTTCTTTGCTTAAATCTTTACTGACCTTCTCAAATCTTTGTTATTTTTTCATCAAATTTTCTTCCTCTAAGATCTTTGCTTATTCTGATCTAGATTATTTCTTTGTCGATCTTGTAAATTTTTGTTAGAATTAACTAAAAATACTTTGAATGCATGTGTTAGCATGTTTCTATCCTATGGATGCCTAACTATATGATGTATGAACCGTGATCATTGTGAAACACTTGGAGGTGCTCTAATCTTCTTTATTTTCTTCATTAAGACTTTTTCTATTGTGACGACATCACATCCATGTAACTTTGTGCTCTGTCTGATCTTCTCGAGCTTCATTTTTCAAACTATCACCTTCATCCTACAACAAATAATTTTTTTGAACTCTGCTTCTCCTTTGTTCATTTTGATCAGAAATCTCATGTACAACAATGCTCTGTTAATCTTTTATCATGCTAAGTTTACCCAACTTTTACTTTTTAGGGTGAGCAAAAGTTATATGTCCCTGAACTTTCTCGTTGTCCCTAACTTTTTCTAGTACCTAAACTTTCATTAAGCTAGACTAATATTCATCATTATCACCATGACCTTTGGTAAGGATTACAGTCTTTACATGATTGCCCAATTGTCCAACAATATCTCTACATGTTCGATTGTATATTTGTAACAATCTCATTCTCTTTTGATTTTTCCTAAGAAAATGTTAACCTATTGATCATCATTTTAACAAAAGGTGTTTCTTTAAAACTTTGAATATTTAGTACAAAAGAAAAAGAACAAAATAGGATACTTTGAATACCAATTACAATAGCTTTTCAAATTTAGTCCTATTATGTTTCTCTTTTCCCCTGAACGTTGTAGTAGGATGTGAAGTTTTACAATTTCTTTTAGAACAACCGGTTCACTCCCTTTTGATTACCACATTGCTTGGTCCAGTCGGAAACAATCCTTTTTCCGTCATCTTCATCCTTGTTTAAGCAATAGAGTATAAAAATATGATTTTAAGAATAGGATTCTATGTGCGTGTTATTTTTTCTTACACCATTATCATTACATTTCTTCAAAGATACATCTCTGACGTTAGGGTATTAGACAGGTGAAGCGTAGATCCTTATTAGATTTGTCGATATACCCTATGGCTCCATCAAGACGATCCAATACTTATTCAAAAGATTGTCAAACCGATAAAAAGATGGAAAAGAAATCCAACATAGCCTTGGAAGATGAAGCGAATGAAGGCGTTCTCTAGATGGTTAAAATTAAAGTCAATATAGACAATGATATATGGTACCTCGACTCGGGCGCAAGCAACCATGTGTGGTCACGAGTACTTTTTCAAAGAGATACAAAAGATTGAAGGTGGTCATGTGTCGTTTGGTGATGCATCAAAAGTAGAGGTCAAAGGACGAGATACAATTTGTTACTTACAAAAGAATGGCATGATAGGGTCAATCCAAGATGTTTATTACATTCCAGACTTTAAGACAAATATTTTAAGTATGTGGCAACTCATGGAGAAAGGTTATTCGGTGTTTTTGAAAGATCGGATACTACTCTTGAAGGATAAGCAAGGGCGCTTGATTACTAGAGTTGAAATAGGAAAAAATCAGATGTACAAATTGAACTTAAGAAGCATGCGAGAAAAATGTTTTGCGAGTCGATGTAGAAGACAAGTCATCGCTATGTCATCTTTGATTTGTTCACCTATATCATGGTGGTCTAAAAGAGTTAGCAAACAAGAACATGGTGCACAGATTGCCGAACATGGATTATGATGGAAAATTCTATGAAGAATGTGTGATTAGTAAGCAAGCGAGAACATTGTTTCAAAAGAAGGCAAAATATTGAGTTGAAAATTCTCTCGCGATGATTCATACCGACATATGTAGAAAAATCACCCCCGGATCTTTTAGTGGTAAAAGATATTTCATTTCCTTTATTGATGATTTCTCACGAAAAACTGTTGTTTATTTTTTGAAAGAAAAATCTGATACATTTGAGATGTTCAAAAAGTTCAAAGTGATGGTGGAGAAGGCAATGAGTAGACATATCAAAGCCATACGATCTGATAGAGGTGGGGAATATACTTCGAAGGCTTTCATGGAGTATTACGAGGAGCAAGGGATAAGGAGATTTTTAACCGCATCATACTCTTCTCAACAAAATGGTGTGGCTGAGAGGAAGAATCAGATCATTCAAGAGCAAGAAATTGTCGAGGCAATTATGGGCAGAAGCTGTGCAATGTGCTGTCTAAATACAAAATCAATGTCCTCATGTAAAGTTAGATGATCAAACACCACAAGAGGCATTAAGCGGAAAAAGCCAACAATTTTTCATCTCAAAGTGTTTGGTAGTGTTGCGTATACACATATACCGGATCAACAAAGAACGAAGCTTGAAGACAAAAGTAAAAAGTTTATTTTTATTGGATATGATGAGAAGAAAAAAGGGTACAAGTTACTCGATCTAATGAGCAAGAAGGTGATGGTAAGTTGCGATGTACGAGTAAATGAAGCAAGCGAGTGAGATTGGAATAATTCCACAGATATTGTCATAGAAGTTGGAGAATAATCAGTCACGGCACCAACAAGCATACCAACAAACTCTGAAATTATCAATGATGAAGATGAACCACGACAAATCAAAATACGAAGATTGCAAGATTTGTATAATTCGATAAGTGAGGTACATCTTGTATGTCTTTTTCTAGATGCTGAAAATATTAGCTTTGAAGAGACATCACAAGACAACAAATGAAAAATTGTCATGGATAAGGTATTAAGGCAATTGATGTGAAGCCATCCTATTATCGAAAGGAATTGCCAAAAGGAAGTCAGTCTATTGGTGTAAAGTGGTGTTCAAGAAAAACATGAATGTTAAAGGTGAAAAAGAATGATACAGGAAGCGACATGTTGTGAAGGGATAGAAGCGAGTCAGGATCAAGTTATGACAAATGCAAGAAGATGATTGACATGATGAATGACAAAAACATTTAAGTTTACGAGGGAGTTTTGTTAAAACAAACTTAAATGGAATATTTAGTGAGTCATAAAATTTAGTAGTTAATGAGGAGTTACAAATTTGAAATGTAAAAATTTAACTCAAATTTAAAATTTAATTCACTAATTATAAAATAAAAATAAGCTAATTGAATCTTATTGTATATCTTTAATTTTAATTTTAAAATATTTAAGTTAAAAATTTAATTTTTTGAGTCGAATTTTACTCTACACTAATAACATTAACCTAAAATAAGATTGTTAGATCCTATATGTTATAGGCATGAAAGGTCAAAACCAAATGAAGCTCGACCGATTTAGAAGAGTTGTCGATAATAATTTAGTCGTAACGAGATTTATGTTTAAATCATTTTATCTATAAAATATATTATAAATAAATATTACTACACCTTTTAATCACTGTTATTAGGCTTCTACATGCATGGTTTGACATCACTTTGTTTTTTTTTACTCATGAGTAGTTATCAAATGAAAAATTGAATTCTTTTTTAAGTGAATGTGAAAGATTTTTATTCGACTTGACTTAAATCTTAATTTTATAAACTCGAATAAAATAAATAAATAAAATTTAGAATATAAAATTTGACTTGAATAATTTAATTTTTAATAATTAATAGATAATTTTTAAGCTTGATTCGAGTCTCTCAACTTTGTTTGATATGTGTTTATTAAATATGAAAAAAATAAAGAAATATATATACGTACATCATATTTGATTATAAAAAATAGTTAAATTGTAATCAATTAGTACCATAAAATTATAAATATTTACAATTAAATTTTAATAGAAACTCAAATAATTCAATTCCAACTTCATAAACTTGAATCAACTCAAAAAAAAACTTTTTTCGTGACCATTTTTAATCAGGTATAAAATAATAGTGTGACTATTAATTCTTAAAATTTGGTATTTGCCATTTTTAATCAATAATCTTGAAATTAGAGGTTTTAGGGTTAAAACAGGTTTTTATATTAATTAATTTTAAAAATTAATATTTATTTCGAATCTGTATTAATTAATTAAGAAAAATCAGTTTTACCGCTTTTATTCGATTTGAAAATATTTGAAGTCGTCATCGGTCACTTTGGTAAGTTGAACACCATAAAATTAAATTGGAGACTTATTTTTTGAAAATTCAGGTTCGAGAGTCGATTACGCGTGGGAAAGAATTAACTCTCCATAAGCCTCCGATATTGGTATTTCATATTTCGTGTGGCATATCTGACAATTTTAATAATGACAATTCGAATATAATTTTATACTTAATTATTAATTTAACTTATAGTAAAAATGGAAATATTTTTTTGTATAAAAAAATATTCTTTCATTTTGAATTTAAATAAAGACACCTAATTTCATAATGGCATACATATTTATATTTCAAAATAATATCGTCTATACAAAAGGAATTATGCATGACTAATTATAGTCCTGTATATTTTAAGTCTCTAAAGTAATTGACTCTAATAATCTATTATCTGATATTATTTAATTTGAAATTCATGTAACTACACTCAGTTATATTGGGGTACCGTCCATATTTGAATCTCCAATATAAAATTCTATTTTTAATTAAATCTAATGCTTTAAGTTTCAGTCCTAATTTATTATCTAAATTATTTTATTAATTCTAATATGATAAATGTGTAACAAATATTCTTTTCAAAAAACCCTCGAATAAAGTTCAGTTACTTTAGGACACTACTGGAATATAGGATCTCAAATTTCTCATTCAACACTCACTAAATTACTACAATTGTTTAACCCTGATTAATTATTGATTCTAATTAAAGAACTAAACTAAAGGCTTAAATCTAATTAAAAATGGCGTTTCTCAATTATTTAGATGCAATCTAATATGGCAATAAATCAAACAATACATACAATAATTTAAATTACTAACTTAATTATAAACAATTGCAAACAAACAATTTATTTATTATATGTGGTGACCGAATTGGAACAATTAAAAGACTATAATGCTCAATTACAAATCCTAAGTGACCCAATTGAAAGAAATTTTTAGTTTGGTGGCCTAATTGAGAAGGGAAATAAAACTTGAGAAATTCGAGGACTGAATTGAATAAAAATCAAAGGTTTAGGTCTATTTAAAAAGAAATAAAGGCCTAATTACATTACACCTTGAAACTTGAGGACCAAACTTGATATTAGACCAAACTTGATATAAAGTTGGTTTATATAGTGACCGTAAAACGCTACGTTTTGGGTAATGAATTTGGATGGCCCGCATGTGTCATTCGGGTCGGGTAAGAAGGATTCGTTTCTTTGTTTTAATTTATTATGGTTTTGTCCTCTAGTTTATATGTTCTTTTAAATTAGTCCCCAGATTTTCCTTAATTGAGATAACATTTTGTTTCCAGTTCTTTTCAGTCACCAGTCCCTCTTAATTGAATCCCCAGATTTATAGTTCTGTTTCTTTATCAATATAGTCATTATACTTCTTAATTAGGCTTGTAGTTTTTTTAGTTCAATTAGGTCCCCTAGGTTTTATAATCGAGCTTCTAGTTTTTGTAATATTTTCAATCTAGTCACCAATGTAATAAAATTGGGGCTAATTGGCTTTTTGTTTTCAATTTAATTATTAATTTCATGTATGATTTAATTATTTTATGTTTGAATGTTAATTAATGCTAATTAGATGATTATTAGGTAATTAAATATACATACAAAGTAATTTAATTAGAGTATTTAAATTAGGTTTCCTAATTAGAAATAACAATTAGATTAGACTAAGATAATTGCAGTAATTTAATGAGTGTTGTAATTACTCTAAAAATAAAAATATAACTGTGGGGTTGGTAAGGATGAAGTCATTAAAAAAAACAGGATTAGAAAAATAGGGTTTGGAAAATTGAAAGAACTATGAAATTTGGAAAAAAAACTAAAAATTGTGGTGAAAATAAAAAATTGGGAATTAAATTATATAATAAAGGATTGGGAAATAAAAGTCAGACTAGTGAAAAATTGTTTTGAAAACTAAAAAGATTGGTAAACTTATGAATTGGGAGAGTTGGTTTGAAAATAAGATTTTGGAAATAAAAAGAAATATCGGAAATTATTTTTTAGAAGGATCAGAGTTATCATTGATCATTTTGGTAGGTTAAATAATTTTAGAATCATAGATTTTATTTAAAAAGAGGTTCGAGAGTTTGATATGGATAGGACATGATTAACATCCGCTCAAAAATTGATACCTAATCGAATACTATTTGCCTGAAATTAAAATTTTGTAAGTTTAATTTTTTATTAATTTAAGATGCATTTATTTTTGGATTTTTGGTTATTTATATATTTTTTTGGTTATTTATTTTTGGATTTTTGTCGATTATAAGTGTTGAATAGGAAAAATAGAAATTCATATTTGATTATTGTCTTAAAACAACCGAATATTTTGATAGATTTTTTAAAAGAATATTCGATACACATTTCTATACTAAAAATAATTAAATGACCTAGATAATTAATTACATCCTAATTAGGATTAATATTTAATTAATTAGAGTCTAATTATATTTAGGGTCTAATAAAGATAATGTTTCAACGTAACCGAGTATTGTCACATATGAGTTTTGGATTAAATAATATTCAAAGGATAATTATTAATTAATTAGAGTCAATTAATTTAGAGATTTAAAATGAATAAAGACCATAATTAAGTATGCATAATTATTTTTTATGGACGATATACTTTTAGAATTAACATTTTTATTTTTGATACAAGATCAATTAATAATTAAAGATTAAAAAAAATTTAAATTATAATTATTAAAATTATCAACATGGCACACAAATACAAGATAATAATAATGGATGCTCGTGACGGTGTTAATCTTTCCCGCGTGTAATTTACGTCTAGATCTAAATTTTAGAAAATAAATGTCTAGTTAGTTATAAAAGGGTCCGACCTACTAAAGTAATAGTCGCCGCTCAACATTTTCAAATCAAACAAAAGGTGAATTTGATTTTCTTATTAATTTTTAATTGATTAAAAGAAAACTCAATTTAACCCGAAAAATCTAATTTTTAAAATTAAACAAACTAAATAATAAAATCTTAATTTTCAAAAATCAATCATTTAGATATTTTTTACACTTAATTAAAAATAATCATGCATCTTACGATCACTAGTATCAGGCAATTTGCCAAATATAATGTTTACAATAACCTACATATAATTATCTTGAAATAAATGTACTTTATTTCTCATCTGATTGTTTTGATTTCTACCTATTAAATCACCTTTTGATTAAAAATCTTAGTCGTTGTTTATTTTTCTCTCAAAAATTTTTTTAGCCGTTTTTCGCTCTATTCAATCTCTTTGATCGGTGGTCGACAATTAATCTTAATATTATTTTTCGATCATCGAATCTATTACTATGTTTTTTGTTTTTATTTTTAATCTTAATAAGAATCTCTACTTCTATAGCACGTTTTTTTGTCCTTATGACACGTTCTTTTTCTGTCTTTATGACATTTTTTATTTTGTTTTGCATTTTGATTCATCTGTCTTTGTGACATGTTTCAGCATACCCTAGCGATCGTTTGTTGTTCACACAGAGATTCAATCAACGCTAGTTTCTGATTTCTGTTTTTATCAGTGGTCACTTAAAAAGATTTATCCCCACTCGTTTGATGGTTTGTTCGCCGATGAAATCAATCTTGGGTAGCGATACTTTTTGCATGACAGTTTGGATCGCGTACAACTCCTTCTTCCTTCTTTATGCGTCTTGTTTGGACGGAGACAAAGAGATTCAAGAAGTCTCTGAATTTTGTTGGTATGCTTATCTCTATAGAAAATTTTTTTTCATTGTTTTTGGGTTATAAGATTTTTTGGATTGTTTAATCCAATTATTTTATTTGTTAGATAATGATGATTTTTCTACAAATTTAATAAAAATTTTATGGTATTTATAAAAAAAAGTAAACGAGAACACCCGTAACTCAGTAAAAAAAATTGAATTTTACTTTTGAATGTTTACCAAAATTGATATATGCTCGCTTACGATGGTTGAAAATGAAACATATTTATTTTCGTTTGTAAAATCAAGATGCATTTAGATTTGATACTATTAGCTAACAAAAGAGTTTGATGGGATGATACAAACAAGATAAAGATGGTAAAGAGCATGGATGCGTGAATGTTGGTGGAAGGAAAAATGTTTAGATAGAGAAAAAAAATCGTTTAGATAAAACGTGACCCCTAGATATTGAGATCTAAAAACCAACGCTATAATTAGATGAAAAGGTAGATATGAAACGTGACACACAAATTATATACAACTAGCAACCAATGTTATAAAATGATGGAAGATAGAGGTTGACAGTCACAAAATCAAACTTAAAAGTCAAGAAATACAACAAATAACTATAAGAATAATCTCACAAGTATATTCAAATTTTAAATTGAGTTTACAAATGACCAGAAATCTTTTATATAGAGAGCATACAAAATATATGAAAGGCCAAAAGTCATTCATTCAAGATGATGCATAAAGGCTCTTCATTAGTGCTAAATATGAAATGATATGTTATTTGAAAGTGAATAGTTGCAAATCTCGTATGACTTTTCAGCCTGCGTTGCCTTCGGTACTCTTAACATTTTTAGCTCTCGATATCGGATTGATGCGATTCAAAATATGTTGGAAAGCTAAGAAATAAGAGATTAAGTTACATGAAGACTACACAACCCAATTATGCTTAGATCATGCTCAAAAATGATAAACAATCCGATTGATTTTTAGATGGAAATGAAACTATCCAATGGATATGAATGAATATCATATGAAAAGGTATTGAATCATGCCTTCCCACCATTGAAGAGTCAAATAAAAATATTGTTTGACTTTTTTCTTTTATCTCTTGATGTTTCAATCCTCTATAAAAAACTAGGATAATGCTTCCCCTCTATGCTACAAGTTATCATGTCACTTGTACACTTATTTGGTCAAATAAAACACATTAATGTGTGACATATAAGTGCTGAAATTAAATTATAAAATATGATTTTAAAAACATATGAAATAAGCCACTTAACTTACTAAATAAAATATAGAAAATTTAAAACAAAAACTTAGCATAAAATAACTAATAATATGTTCAGAATTAAATAAACAATTATATATAAAATTTAAAATAAATGCAATAATGTGTATGGCTTGCATGGCTCTTCACTCCCATTATCTTCAAGTCTAACATTCTTTTGAAATCCAACATCCCAAACTTGCACAATTAACATGGTAAGAGTATGCACAAATCATCTAGCCTCATCGGTTGAAGGAATAGTTGTTGTTTCTGGAGGTCACGAGTTCAAACACTAGTACTGTCAACACAGTGATTGAGCGATCAATGTTCAATGGTTGAGAGTATGACTCTAGAATATATAAATATTGTAATCACTGTAGCTAAATAAAAAAAAACATGATAAGAGCATCCTTGAATTGTTTATCCTTGGATTGAGTGATTAGACCATGAGAAACTTCACTTTTTTTAAATTTGGCGTGAAACATTTTCATTCAATTTGACTTAAATCTTAATTTTATAAAATTGACGTAATTTTTTAAAATAAAGTTTAAATTATAAAATAAAATTTGAATAACTCGTTTAATAATTAGTGGATCAATTTTTAAATTTAATCCGAGTCTTTTAAATTTGTATGATATATGTATATCAAATATAAAAAAATAAAGAAATATATATTTGTCTGATATCGAGTGATTAGATGTAAAACTAAAATTGATTTTGATATAACAATTATGTATAAGGATTATTTTGCAATAAATTTTTAAGTCCCTAAGTCAAAATTTTGTTTTCAAGTCAAACCAAGAACTTTGAAATAAATTTTTTAAGTGTTTTTACACGAGGGTATCGATACCCTAAGAACAGGTATCGATACCGACCTGGGGTTTTAAAACATTATTCTTGAAATCAAGAACAAGCATCGAAAAATGGTTCGGTACCTTTTCTTCACTGTCAACACCTGTTCCGAACCAAGTATCGAACCAGTTCGTGTATTTTAATTAACTTTAAAATTATTTAAAATTATGACTCCAGGTATCGATACTAGTATCGATACACCCTTTAATCCCCAATGACTATTTTAGCATTAAATGAGTCAACCGTTGGTGGCAGTTAAGACTTTAAATGGTGGTTAACTGTTTTGAAACATGGTTCAATACCGAACTTTACAGTTTCATAAAGGTAGCAAAGCATGGTTCGATACCCATTGTATTAAATGCACAACTACTTTTTCTACTTTGGTCCGTTTTGAAACAGGTTCTTCGTGTTTCGATACCGCCTATTGTAGAGTTTCATGGTTCGATACATGTTTCAAAACATGGTTCGATATCGAACTTTACAGTTTCATAAAGCTATCGAAGCATGGTTCGATACCCCTTTGTATTAAATGCATAATGGCTCTTTCTATTTTGGTCCATTTCAAAACAGGTTCTTCGTGTTTTGATACCGCCTGCTATAGAATGCATTTATGGTGGGAGGATGAAGTTCCAACGGCCTTATTTACATTCCAACAACCACAACGGTTAGAAATCAATGAGAGGGTATAAAATGAAGTATTTTCAACAGCATTAAAAATTATTGAACCTCAAGCAACATCCAAGCAATCAAATCCAACTTCCAAACACTTTCATTGAATATCTTGACTTTCATCTCTTGTACTTCAATTTTATTATTTATAATTGAGTTTGGGGAGAGTTTATTTTTAATTGGGGCATATTTATCTTGTGAGAGAATCAATTTAGCCCATCCTTATCTCTTGTATTTTTTTTGTGAGGTCGAAGTCAATTTTGGGTAGAAAATTGACTTGATTGTAAAGGTTATCCCTTGAACCTAGAAAAAGGTTGAATTCCTAGTGAATTGGTTTCAAAATCCTTAGTGGAAGCTAAGGTAGTGGATGTAGAGCTTGTTCCGAAGCTTGAACCACTATAATTCCTTGTGTCCTTAATTTTTATATTTTTACAAAAATTCCTCCACCGAAAATTTTTATTTTCAATTCACCCCTATCTTGGCCATCTTTTAAGATCGATCAACACAATAATTGGTATCAGAGCCTAATATTTGAAGGGATTCACATCCACCAAAGAAGATCCAAGGAGTATTGATCTTATCTGCAAGACAAATCAAATGGCCTCCACCTTCGGTACATGGAACGAGTCATACTCCATCACCAAGCCACCTTTCTTCAATGTAGATAAATACCCCTATTGGAAGAATATGATGAGGTTGTTCATCAAGTCCAATGACTATGTTTTATGGGACATAATAGAAGATGGCCCCTCAATTCCTATGAAGCAAGAAGGAGATAGGCAAGTGCCAAAGAAAAGGAACGAAATCACCGATGAAGAAAGAAGGAAGATGTCCACCAACGATAAAGCCTTGCACATTCTCTTTTGTTCTCTTGGTCCTGACATCTACTCCAAGATATCATCTTGCACTAGTACCAAAGAAGTTTGGGATTCATTGGAGACAACTTATGAAGGCACCAATGATTTAAAGGAAATGAAGATCGGTCTTCTTAATCTAAATTATGAGAACTTTAAGATGGAGCCGGATAAAGACATCACCAACATGTTTGATAGATTTTCGATGATCATAAATGGTCTCAAGGGTTTCGATGAGATCATTCTGGAAGAGAAGCTCGTACGAAAGCTCATCTATTCTCTTCTTGAGTCTTGGGATAGCAAAAAGACGACCATTATTGAAGCCAAGGACCTCAAGACTCTCAAACTTGATGCTCTTGTGGGATCTTTTCTCACCCATGAGATCATGAAGAAATAAAGAGAAGAAGAGAAAAATAAGAAAGATGTGAAGCTTCAAAAGAGAGAAGTTGCGAAGAAGAAGCAAGAGATTACTCTTAAAGCTTCAATGTCACACGAAGAAGTAGACACAAGTGAAGAAGAAGAGCTTGAAGAGTTGACCATGGTAGCCAAACAATTCACTAGGCTCATGAGGGAAAACTGGAATAGGAGATTCTAAAGAAAGAAGGATTTCAAATCAAAGGGCAAAGAAGATGACAAGGACAAAATTATTTGCTATGAGTGTAAGAAGCTCGATCATATTAGAACCGATTGTCCACTATTCAAAAGAAAGGGTTTTGAGAAGAAGAAGAAGCAAAAGGATCACGTTGCCACATGGAGTGATGAGGAGTCATCATCCGATGAGGACAATGAAGTAGCCAACCTTTGTCTCATGGATCTTGATGAGCCCAAGGTAACCCTTGAATCATCTTGTAATGATTTATCTTATGATGAACTATATGATAAATATGATGAGTTACAAGATGTTCAAGATGAGTTGGTTTTGAAGTTTAAATAATCGGTTTTGAAAAACAAGAAAATTATTTTTGATTTAAAAGAGAAAAACGATTCTTCGACTAAAACAATTTTGGATTTTGAAGAAAAGGTTGTCGATTTAAATGATGATTTAAATTCTTTTAAAAAGAAAATGTTGATTTAAAAAACCTTATTTCTAGCTTGAGTGAGAATCACCACAAAGTGATGAATGAGCTTAAGGAACAAATCAAAGTGGTTGATAGATCTACTTTTAAAAAATGAAGCTCTTCAAAACCCAACCATACCATGTGAAAAAGAATTTTCAAAACCACAAACAAAGAATTTTTCAAAGGCATGCTAGATATAAAAAAATTAGGAGTGTTTGGGTTCCTAAGGAACTCATTATTTCTAATAATATTAATTCTATTGCATCTTAGATTCCCAAGGGAACCAAGCTTTTAGGGACTAACTCTCATGGACCCAAAATAATTTGGGTACCAAAAATCAAAAACTAAATTTTTGTTTGTAGGTTGAGCATTGCTTCAAGGCCAAAGCTTCAAGTCAAAACATATGGTACCTTGATAGTAGATGCTCAAGGCATATGACCGGAGACAAGGGACGATTTAAGAAGTTAAAGCTCAAAAAGGGTGGAGTAGTAACTTTTGGTGACAACTCCAAAGGCCAAATTGAGGGTATTGACTCTATTGGTAATCACTCCTCTATTTTAATTGAAAATTTCTTGCTTGTTAATGGTCTTAAGCATAATTTCTTGAGCATTAGTCAATTGTGTGATAAAGGTTTCTATGTCTCTTTTGATAAATATGGTTGCAAAATAATAGAACATAGAATCAAATAGAACAATGCCCATAGGTCATCGCATAGGAAATATATATATATATATATATATATATATATATGGTGCATCTAGATGACATTACCCTTTCTCATGCTTGCTTAGTTTCTAGTGATGAAAATGATGCACAGTTATGGCATAGGAAACTAGAACATGCTAGCATAAGTATTTTAGAGAAACTAGCCTCCCAAAATTTAGTTAGAGGTTTACCTAAGCTCAAGTTTTTCTTAGATAAAATTTGTGATTCATGTGCTAAGGGTAAACAAAAGAGAGTTTCTTTTAAATCCATTAATGATGTTTCAACTAGTAGAGTATTACAATTGATTCATATGGATCCTTTTGGACCTATTAGGACAACTAGCTTGGGTGGAAAATCATATGCTTTTGTTATTATTGATGATTACTCTAGATACACTTGGGTACTATTTTTAAGTATAAAATATGAAGCCTTAGAAAAATTTATCACATTTTCTAATATTTCTCAAAATGATCTTGATCAAAGAAATTTTCATATTAGAAGTGATCATGGAACCAAATTTCAAAATTTAGGTTTTGAAAATTTTTATAATAAAAATGGGATTAACCATAATTTTTCGATTCCTCGCACTCCTCAACAAAATAGGGTAGTTAAGAGGAAAAATAGAACTTTAGAGGAAATGGCTAGAACCATACTTTGTGAAAACAATTTACTTAAGTATTTTTGGGCGGAAGCTACAAACACTTCATGTTATATTATAAAGAAAACTCCTTATGAGATTTTAAAATCCAAAAAGCCTAACATTAGCTATTTTCACCTTTTGGGGTGAAAGTGTTTTGTTTTAAACAAATGGAAAAGACAATTTAGGTAAATTTGATGCAAAAAGTGATGAAACAATTTTTCTTGGATATTCTTTAAATTCAAATGCTTATAGAGTTTTCAACAAAAGAACCTTAGTTGTAGAAGAGTCAATACATGTGATTTTCGATGATAACCTCCTTCCTAGGAAGGATTCTTGTGATGATGATGATGTAGGAATCATTGAAACCATTGATGATGGACAAGCATCAAAGGTGGATGGGGTTCCAACCAATGAGGAAACACAAGATCCTCCAATAGAAGCTTTAGGAGATGTAAAGCTTGAAGAAAGGGAAGTGAGTCACCCAAGGAAGTTCAACTATGTCAAAAGTGGTGAAATTTTGGGTGATCCATCCAAGTGGGTAACTACTCGTTGTTCTCTTAGATTAATGAACCATATTACATTTATCTCATGCATAGAGCCTAAGAATATCAATGAAGCCTTAGATGATGATTATTGATATTGGCTATGCAAGAAGAGTTAAATCAATTTGAGAGAAGTAATGTGTGAACATTAGTTAATAGGCCTAGTAATAAATCTACTATAGAAACTAAATGGGTTTTTAGAAATAAACTAGATGAGAGTGGTAACATTGTGAGAAATAAAGCTAGATTAGTTGCTCAAGGTTACACTCAAGAAGAGAAAATAGATTTCGATGAAACCTATGCACCCGTAGCTAGAATAGAAGCCATTAGGATGTTACTTATATTTGCATGTTATCATGATATCAAGCTTTTTCAAATGGACGTCAAAAGTACTTTCTTAAATGGTTTTATAAATGAAGAAGTGTATGTTGAACAACCACCGGGTTTTGAAAATTCAAAATTTCCAAACCATGTTTTTAAATTAACTAAATCTTTATATGGTTTGAAACAAGCCCCTAGATCTTGGTATGAAAGGCTTTCAAACTTTTTGATTGAAAAGGGCTTTGAAAAAGAGAAGGTGGATACTATAGTTTTTATAAAATGGTTTAAAAATAACATCTTGGTAGTTCAAATTTATGTTGATGATATTATTTTTGGATCTACTAATGAGTGTTATTGTCAAGAATTTTCTAAGCTAATGCAAGGTGAATTCGAGATGAGCATGATGGGGGAACACTCATTCTTTTTGAGACTCCAAATTAAGCAAAGGAAGGATGACACCTTCATCAATCAAGCAAACTACATCAAGGATATGCTCAAGAAGTTTGGCTTGGAGAATGTGAAACCTCAAGCTACTCCTATGAGCTCATCTACTAAGCTTGACAAGGAAGAAGGAGGTAAGTGTGTTGATTCTAAATTATATATATCCGTGATAGGTTCATTGCTTTACCTTACCGCAAGTAGTCCGAATATTATGTTTAGTGTTTGTTTGTGTGTTAGGTTCCAAGCTAGTCCTAGAGAATCACACTTAGTATCCATAAAGAGAATTTTTAGGTACCTTAGAGACACACTTTGTTTAGGTCTTTGGTATCTTAAAGACTCATCCTTTGGTTTACATGCTTATTCGGATGCAAATTATGGAGGTTGTAAGATAGATAGGAAAAATAATTCTGGAACATGTCAATTTCTAGGTAGTATGCTCATATCTTGGTTCTCTAAGAAACAAAATAGTGTTGCCTTATCTACCACTGAAGCGGAGTACATATCCTTAGGGAGTTGTTGTGCTCAAGTGTTATGGATGAAACAACAACTCTTAGATTATGGCATTAAGGTAGAAACCATACCTCTAAAATGTGACAATACTAATGTCATATGTCTTACCAAAAACCTCATTCAACACTCTAGAACCAAACACATAGAAATTAGACACCACTTTATTAGAGATCATGTGTCTAAAAATGATATTGTTTTAGATTTTGTTGACACCTTAAACCAATTAGCGGATATTTTTACAAAACCTTTAGACAAAGAATGCTTTTGGACCCTTAGGAAAGAGTTAGGTCTAACTAGCCTATCTTGACCTCTTAAGTGTTATTTTTTATGCAATATTTTTGCTTGAATCTTGATTAAAATCATGCCTATGTTGTTTTGCATCTTGTTGCTTTTATGCATGTTGCTAGGGGGAGTATGATCTTGTTCATGCATTTTAATCATGTCATAACATCATTTGCATAACTTTAGGGGCTTTAGAGACTCATTTCTAGTACTTTAGAAGCCTAAAATGCAAAGCACAACTAAGCGGTATCGAAACAGGTTGAACATGTTTCGATACCTGTTCATCGAGTTCATCTGGGAATTGTCTGGGAAGAACTGGTATTGAACCTAGTTTCGATACCACGGTATCAATACTAGTATCGAAACAGACTATTTTGATACCGGTATCGAACCATGCGGCGGCAGAATGCTTTAAAACACTATCAACCTAATTCTAAACATATTAAAACTCACCCAAACTAAAACTCTCTCAAACCCTAGCCGACCCTCTTATAAAATTCCTCTCAAATTCATCTGTTTTAATACAAAATCAAGTGATTTTCTTGAGGGTTTTACATCACTACATCAAAGCCTACACTATATCATCAATCGGTGCTTCAAAAACCTCAATTTCTTCCTAATCCATAATCAAAGTAATTTTCGAAAAAACTTATTTTCGTTTGATTTTAGGTTGTTAAAATTTAGATTTTGAACATATTTTGAATGCTTATTGTGTGGGTTTTCATAATTCTACAAAAAAAAATTCAAAATAATTTTTTTTCATTCTAATATAAATTGATTTTAACGTATTGGTTTTTCACTGAAATTTAATTTTTTTTAATTCTCAAATACCTTGAATTATTGATTAATAGGATTGAATTAAGTTAATAGAGCATACATATTTTTTTATAAAACTAATCCCAAATTGTTTCAATCTCTAGATCATTTCACCTAAGAAACGATCCCGTACCGAGACTAGTAGTTCTTCATCATCTCGTGCTAGAGTTGATATTCAAGAAGTTTTCTCCAAGAGTTTGGATACCCGTAGTAGGATTGACCACTTCAATCTCTACCGAAATTATACTCTCAAAAAGGAACGGTGGATGGATGTTCAATTCATGAACTCGCTCAAGTTCCAATTCTGCTACTATAACCATCTTCTCGATTGGAAGTTCTTGCATTTTCTCTCCTACACCGGTAAGTTCTTTCCAACTCTTGTCCTTATTTTTTATACTAATGCCAAGTGTATTATTTCTACGGACAAGAGCTGTAGCGACCCTTTTAAAAAATATTTTAAAATGAGAGGTGTGATAAAAAAGATAAAGTGTAAAAAGGGCCACTATTTTTGGAAAAAGATGTGATTAAAATGTCTCAGAAGAATATGGTTTAATTTTAGAAAAGGGAAATTGAGGGAAAATTGGAATTGGGAATTAGGGTTTACTTTCAAAGATTAAGGATTGGAATTGAGAATTAGGGTTTACTTTCAAAGATTAAGGATTAGAATTGGAAAATTGGGGATTTAAAAATTTAGGGATTTGAAAATCAGGTGAAAAATAATTTTAAAAACGGGTTGGAGTTGCCACCGGCCACTTTAGTAGGTCGGACACCGTAAAAACCAGAGATTCAAAATAAATGTAAAGCGTGATGAAACAAATAAATACCAACATGGCATGATATAGAAAAATGAATGCGAATAAAACAATAAAAGGTAAACATAAAATGTAAGCATGTACTACAAGTGAAATATATGTACATAACTAAAAACATAAACAAAATATATAACATAAATAAATACAAATACATGATAAATATGTCTAAATAATAAACATAAGTGAGAAAAACACATATGATATAGCATAAATACGTGACATAATACAACAAGTAAAAACATGATGGAAATGACAATAAGACGTATATAACAAGCATAGCAAAAATACCTAATGTAATAAGTGAACCCACATATAAATATATGAAATAAAAGCAAACAAATAAATATGTTCATGAATAAGCAAATGACGAAAAAAGGAATTAAAAAAAGGAAAGCATGCGAAAGGGCTTAAACAAAAGCAAACAAATAAATATGTTCATGAATAAGCAAATGACGAAACAAAGCAATTAAAAGAAAGAAAGCATGCAAAAGGGCTTAAACAGGGAACCAAATAATTATGATTAACGAATTAAAATTTAAATGACAAATAAATAAGTAAATAACATGTTTTATTACTGACTTCAGGACGAAAATGAAAAAGAAAACAAAATAACGAGGACCCGAGAAATTAATTAACCAAGGGGAAGGGTTCGAAACAAAAAAAAATGAAAGCACGGAGGGACTAACATTGGAATAAACCATTTGAAAATAATCAGATTCATCCAAACCGGGACCAAATCGTGAACTTTTGGAAATAACCGGGGACTGAGGAAATGAATATTTTGGAACGGAGGGTTTTAAGAGGTAATAAGACCGTTTTAAAAATAATTTTGAAGTATAAAGCACAAACAAAGAATTAAAAACAACTCCTTTATTTCATTTTTTTAACCGAAAATCCCTAACCCTTATCTTCTCTCTGAAATCTCAAAACAAAACCTAGGAAGTTGAAGAACGTTTGAATGTGCTTCAGCTCCGCGTTGATTTCCAGAAAACCACCACCTCGGCCCCCGCTAGCGGTGGCCGGCGGTGAGAAGAAAACTCTTTTATTTTCTTTTTAATTCGAAAGAAACCCTTCCTCTATTTTTTTAAGACCAAAAATAAAACTCTTTTCATTTTTGAAACCGAAATCAAAGTAAAAAGTGGGTCCTCTTTCGAAAGAAACAAGGAGAAGACGATGGAGGAGGAGGAAGGAGGAGCCGATTAGCGACCCACCCTTCGAAGGTGAAAATTGAGACTCTTCACTCCTATCTTTGTGTTCGTACGCAAAAAAAAGGGTTATCTCTACCTCTGAAAATGGTATCTTTTGTTGTATTGATGAAAAAAGGGTGGGATCGATCCCTTACAAATGTCTTTTAATTCGGTTTTTATAACCGATTACAAGGGGAGGAAAAAGCCTAACTTTCTAACTGGTTTCTCTATTGGTTTGCTAAAATTTAATTCTCATGTCCTCTCTGATTTTTAGCCGAAATGCTTCTGATATTTTGTGCATGTTGGCCTCTGAAACTTGTACGAATTTGGCTCTGGAAAACATTGTTATTGCCTCTGAAAATCTGGTGTATTGGTTGTAATCCTATGTACGAATTCTGACATCTTTTGTTCTCTTGTGCGAGGTGGATTAATCAGAGAAGAAACGGGGACCACCGGTGAACATCCGACAATCATTCGTCGAGGGGACTCGAACGGGCTCTAGGAAGCTGGAAGGTCTCGAGCATGGGTGCCACTCGTGCGTGGAAGGTGAAGTGTTGACGCGTGGCGCGTCAGGATTCCAGAAGCATCTCCTTGCTTCGATCGTGGCCGTTAGATCAGGGGCCGATCTAACAGCCCTCCTTTGGCTGCGCAAAAGATTAAAGAGGGGTTAGGGTTTTTTGTTATCCGGTTAAGGGATAGGGTTAATCTGTAATGGGCTGCCAGTTGGGCTAAGTTTTAATTAATTTATGGGCTTATGTAATTTAATTAAGACTTGGGTTTAATTTTTGTACATGGACTGAAATTAATAAACAAATTTGGGCTTATTTTGAAATTTTTTCTTGTTTGGGCTTTATTTATTTAATATATGATACAATAATAAATAAATAAATAAATAAATAATATATATATATATATAGTAAGTAAAAATTAATAAAGTAATCAAAATAAAATAAAATAAAGTATAATAATATAATAATAGACAAATATATATATATGTAGAATGTGATAAAGGGTAGAAATAAAAGAAAACAAAATAACAATATAATACTTTTGGGATTTTTTTACTTTAAGTGTAATAACTACAACGTATTCAGATATAAAAAATAGTCTAATATTTACTAATATATATATTTTAGACATAGATGATAAATAATTGTACATAATAATTTTTTTGAAAAAAATTATTTAATTTACAAGTTCGCTATTCGAGAAAAGCACTAAATAAAAAACATATATATGATATTTAAAATTTTCAAATTATCAAATAATAATATATTAATATTTTTTTATTTTTTAGTTTAATAACAAAATTTAAAAAGGAACTGAAGTCCAAAATAAAAATGGGAAACAAGTGTAATATATATATATATTATTTTTGTTTATTTTTGGATTAATTATTACAAGCCCACTATTCAAAAGGAATAACAAAAAATTTAGAATCCGGATAAAATTAGTGATTGCAGTTGCCCCTCTTTGCTTATCGTTGTAAAACAATAATGAAGCAAAGACAATAAGCACTAATTTTATCCGACTTCCTGGTTCGGAGATTCTGATTCGATAGCCCTTTCTCTACAATTTCGATAGCCCTTCTATCCCTTGAAACCCTGGTAAGCTTTGCCACGAGCAATATCTCGGCTTAAGATCACATGCACACATAAAAAGAGAAATTTTAGAAGCGAATTTTGATTCCTTTATTTAGACATTTTGAAAAAATTTAAAGATTTTGAGCTGTGGGTCCCCCCTCTATGAAACTTTAAGCTTTAAACTGTTTGAAATGTTGGTCCTTCCTATATAGAACCAGTCTTTAAAAATCTTTGAGCCTTTCCTATATAAAGCTCTTTGCAACATCTTCGACTTGAGTTTCTCCTAAATGAAACCCTAAATCTGAAATGTTGAAGATGCTGTGATTTCTGATCATTGAAACATCTGAAGGTCCCTCGCTTTGAACGTATACCGTGATGGGCTATCGCTCTCTTCGAGCGTATGTTGCAAAGCATGACCCCCCTCTTCGGGCGTTTGTCATAAAGAACGGTCCCTCTCTTCGAGCGTATACCGTGGTGGACGACCCCTCTCTTCGAGCGTATGCCGCATTGTATGACCCCCCTCTTTGGACGTATGTCATAGTGAACGGTCCCTCTCTTCGAGCGTATACCGTAGTGGGCGATCCGTCTCTTTGAGCGTATATCGCATTGTATGACCCCCCTCTTTGGACGTATGTCATAGTGAATGGTCCCTCTCTTCGAGCGTATACCGTGGTGGGCGACCCCTCTCTTCGAGCATATACCGTGGTTGGTGACCCATCTCTTCGAGCGTATGTCGCATTGTATGCCCCCCCTCTTTGGACGTAAGTCACAAAGAACGATCCATATCTTCAAGCATATATCGTGGTGGGCGACCCCTCTCTTCGAGCATATGTCGCAAAATATGATCCCCTCTTCGGGCGTAAGTCATAGTGAATTATCTTGGTGAAAAATGATATCTTGCCTAGAGGCTCTCCACAAAAACACTGGTTCTTTGAGGTTAGGGAACCTCAATATGGTATCCTAGTTTCTGATTCGAAGTGATCTCGTTTTGAGGTTGCTGGTTGCATTAATTTTTGGTCCTCTTATATAAGAAATCCTTGTTGGTCTTTGTACATTCTTGATTAGTCAACCTCGACTGTCTCTTGACTCTTTTCTTTTTTTTTTATGTTTTTCTTTTCTTCTTCTTCATCTTCTCATTCTTCTTTTTCTTCTTCTTTGTTTTCTTCTTCTCTTTTTTATTTTCTTTTCATTTCGTTTCTTTTTCTTCTTTTTCACTTTTGTATTCTTTTTCTTTTCTTTCTTTTTCTTTTCTTTCGTGTTTTTTTTCTTCTTCTTTTTTCTTTTTCTCTTTTCGCTCTTCTTCTTCTTCTCTTCCATTTCATTCTTCTTCTTTCTCTTTTTTCTTTTTCTCTAATACCCTAAATATCTTATAAAAGTATCGATTTTTGATAGTCTTTTCTCACATTTTTTCTTTCTTTTTCTCTTTTTTTTTTCTCTTTTCTCTTTTTTTTCATTACTTATTTTTCTCTCTCTTTCTTTTCTCTCATTTCTTTGTTCTTTCTTTTTTTGTCTTTCTTTTCTTTTCTTTTCTTTTTCAAACATCCTTGAGTTAAAAAAGAAATTCATCTTGAGAAAAATAAGTAAGGATTTAATCAAGAAATTTGTTTTGGGGAAAACATCCTTAAGAAAGGATCAAATTGATAATTTCGCTTTGAGAAAAGAATCCTTAAGGAAGGATTAAAAACTTGCTTTGAGAAAAGCATCCTTAAGAAAGGATCAACTCGAGAAATCTGCTTTGAAAAAAGCGTCCTTAAGAAAGGATCAAACTTGAAGTTCAAATATAAAGTGGTATATTGCTTTTAAGAATACATGAATATCTCATAAAAAGGGCTCACTTTAGAGAATACCTAATATTTAATCTAGATGTCTCGATATTTGATTGCCTTGACACACAAAAAGCTCATTGCTCCCCAAATGACCTGGGTTTTAAAGCATTGTTCTTGAAATCAAGAACAAGCATCGAAACATGGTTCAATACCTTTTCTTCACTGCCAACACCTGTTTCGAACCAATTATCGAACTAGTTCGTGTATTTTAATTAATTTTAAAATCATTTAAAATTATGACTTTAGGTATCGATACCAGTATCGATACACTCTTTAATCCCCAACGTTTATTTTAGCATTAAATGAGTCGACCGTCGGTGGCAGTTAAGACTTTAAATGGTGGTTAGCCTGTTCCGAAATATGGTTCGATATCGAACTTTACAGTTTCATAAAGGTATCGAAGCATAGTTCGATACCCCTTTGTATTAAATGCACAACGGCTCTTTCTACTTTGGTCTGTTTCGAAACAGGTTCTTCGTGTTTCAATACCGCTTGTTGCATAGTGCATTTATGGTGAGAAGATGAAGTTCCAACGGCTTTATTTACATTCCCAACAACCACAACGGCTAGAAATCAATGAGAGGATATAAGATGAAGCATTTTCAACAGAATTGAAAATTATTGAACCTCAAGCAACATCTAAGCAATCAAATCTAACTTCCATGCACTTTCATTGAATATCTTGACTTCCATCTCTTGTACTTCAATTTTATTCTTTATAATTGAGTTTGGGGAGAGTTTATTTGTAATTGGGGCATATTTATCTTGTGAGAGAATCAGTTTAGCCCATCCCTATCTCTTGTATTTCTTTGTGAGATCGAAGTCAATTTTGGGTAGAAAATTGACTTGATTGTAAAGGTTATCCCTTGAACTTAGGAAAAAGGTTAAATTCCTAGTGAATTGGTTTCAAAATCCTTAGTTAGAGATGAGGAAGTGGATGTAGAGTTTGTTCTGAAGCTTGAATCACTATAATTCCTTGTGTCCTTAATTTTCATATTTTTACCAAAATTCTTCCACCGAAATTTTTTATTGCCAATTCACCCTCTCTTGGCCATCTTTCAAGATCGATCAACTCAACATTAGATCATGAGAAACTTCACTTTTTTTTAATTTGGCGTGAAACATTTTCATTCAATTTGACTTAAATTTTAATTTTATAAAATTGACGTAAATTTTTAAATAAATTTTAAATTATAAAATAAAATTTGAATAGCTCGTTTAATAATTAGTGAATCAATTTTTAAATTTAATCCGAGTCTTTTAAATTTGTCTGATACATGTATATCAAATATAAAAAATAAAGAAATATATATATGTACATCATATATGGTTATAAAAAGTCAATTAAATTGTAATCGATTAGTATCATAAAATTAAAAGTATTTATAATTAAATTTAAATAAAGACTCGATTATTTGACTTAAATTTTATAAACTCGAATCTTCTCAAATTTTTACGACAAACTACAGTTTTGTGTGTTGATGACAGTGATGATGGAGGGTGACGAGATTTTAATCGGTTTGATTGCTTTAATATGACCACGAAGATTATCTAGTGGGCGTGAATCTCTCCACCCACTTGCTCTAAGGGGAACAATGCAGAATGCATAAAAAAGTTTACACTTTAATTCTAAATTATATTTCATAAATCTTAAACTTAATTGTTTTAATATTTAAGTATATATAAAATCGCACAAAAAATAAATAAATTCTATTCACAATAATTCGTCTCCGAAACTTTTAAGTAACTTATCGATTTTAAAATCTAATTTCACCTAAAAAATTTAAATGTTAAATTGATAAAATTTAAAAAGTTCATAAACTAATGGTTCTAATAAAATTAAACTTACCAAGTTAGGGGATATTTGAAATGCGTTATAAACGGGTGTAAATCGTCTACTTCTATTTCATGTCTTCATTCATGTCTTCGCTTTAAATTAGAGGGTTTAGGGGTTAGAGGTTATGGTTTAAGGTTAGGGGTTGTGGTTAGTGTTTAGAGAATTAGGAGGTGTATTTTTCAGGGTGTAGGGTTTAGGGTTTATGATATTAAAAATAAGAGTTAGGATTTAAAATTTAATTTCTTAAAAAATTTCAATATGAAATATAAAAGGATGTATAACAAAGAGGTAGAAGATTTTTACTCGTTATAAACTGTTTGTCATTCTAAAAACCCTGTAACTAACTGTTATAGTTAAGGACAAACATATAATTTTATATTAAAAATAAATTTATAAAATCTTTATAAAATTTTATGATATAAAAATAATTTTTCATTACAAGATATAATTAGGGTAAATAATTTTTGTTGATCAAAATAAACACACAACATGTCTCTTGTATGGTAATTTCACCAATTTATCTCTAAGCCGACACTTATGACTTCTCACCATTACATTTAAACCTTACAAGTTTACAGAATTTGCTGATTGACTCCTCCCTGAAAAGTCTCTTTCTTTCTTGTTTTCTCGAAGAGAGAGAGGTGGACTGTGCATGTTTGAAAAGCTGTAAAGAAAACCAAGCAGCTTTTAAGTAAAAGATGATGCAGGTAACAGAAGCCATGGCTTTGAAATGAAAGCCAAATACTAATTCACTTCTCCCAAGTTTAAACACAGAGAAAGAAGAAGATGACAGTACAGGGAGAGAGAGGGTGGGTGGCACATGCAAGCACAAAACGAATGTCACACCAAGCTAGCTAGCTCGAGTCATGGGGAAACACAATCATGCATATCAAAGTTTCCCTATTAAAATAATCTCATAATATCAGTATTGTTTAGACAGGTAATCTCATTATGCCTTGCCACTCCACTTGTCTCATTTCCATGGCACGCAAGTTCTTGAACTTGTCCTTTTGCTGTCAAGAATATACCACAATCAGATGACTCCCTGCACACAACTGACATCAGGCTCCCTGCATATATTTTTGGAGAATAAGTTGTTTATTAAATGAATTCATGATTACGATCCGCACCAACAAAAAGCATGAGACGCGTGGGATCTTTGGAACAAATCTGGGGCCATAGGGACGACGTGATTGTCTGTTTTAAAACATTCCCATAGCCTCCCGTTAGGGCTTAAAAAGGACCTTTTTGTGATATTCTAAAAAGAAAGCACCTTTATAGTCATTTTCTTCCTTGGAACATGCCCTAAAGGTGTTCTCCTACAGGACCCTGAGGGTACATATTTCGTCTTAATAAAGTCAAAAAACTATGATGGTGATATATATATATACAAATACATTCATTATTTAATCAATCTGCCTCTCCCCTCTCTTCTCTGCAACTATTTCATCTCCCCCACAAGCTTCCAAACCAGGATAATTCTAATTAGATACATGTTTATGGAAATCACCACGAATTCCTTGTGTTATAATCAAAACTTGCGGATATGATCATGGTTCCCACCGAAAACCTTTCGAAACGAAACCCTCTTCCTCGCCACCGCGGCGGCCTCGATGTTTACGGTTGTTGTGGTAGCAGTTGTGCACAGAATCTGCGTCTTATGAGGTATGAATATCATAGTGAAGCTAATCACATGGCAGACGATCCATCGAGAACTAATAGTCTTAATGAGGTAGGCTCCAGCTCCAAGGATTATAATCATCAAGAAGAAGAAGATGAAGGTTGGCTCCAGTTAAGTATAGGAGGTAATCATGCAAGAAGAAATCACCATGGCAAGCATGGCCACGGCGATCTAACGGCAACGAGAGGCCTAGGGTTGACCGAGCTCGATCTATTACCCGGCAGCGTCTCGCGTCTAGAAAGGCCATGTATGCCGGAGTTTCGACCTCCAATACATCCACTGGTCATGCAAGGTTTCGCCGCTCCTTTATTCTCACAACAACAGCAACAACAGGAAGGAAGTAGCTCCATGTTATTCCCTCATGGAGACATTAGCAGGGCAGTTAGAACTATAGCTCCATTCCAATTGCAACAAGGAATCAATGTCGCCGGGCCGAGCTCGGATGTTAGAATCATTGATCCTCCTAGAAGACCCCATTCTGGCATCTGGTTTATGTTACAAGCATCAGAAAATCAGTAAGAAAAGAAATGGACTTCATTTAAAAATGTTATAGTTTACTTTTGGACTAAATTAACTTCTTTTTTCTAACATTTCAGAGCAAAAGAACCGTTCTTGCCTCAAATACCCAAGAGATACCTGAGAATCAAGTAATGATATTTTAATTTTTAACCCTACTACTTCCTTTTACTGTCTTATTAACATTTGTCTCATGTTCTTGGCTTCATTTTTCAGGGACGGGAAGATGACAGTACGGTCGGTAATGAAGTATCTGGTTAACAAGCTGCGTCTGGACAACGAATCAGAGGTATTACATGCAACTCCTTTGATTGTCATTAAAATGGTGCATTTAAAGTTCAAAACTGAATGCAGTAAAATTAATATTCTCATGAATAATCGTATGATTACATGACTTGGTTGGTGTTATAGAGACATGACAGAAACCTCAGAACTAAACGCAACTGTCATACTGTTCTTGTTAGGTGGGAAGCACATTTCAGACAGTGTTAGTCTTTTAAGCCATAACCTATTGTCCTTAAGATTGTCCAAATCTTTTTTCTAATCAATTGTTTTAGTTAGCCATGGCTGTTGTTAGTGAAAGGATTAAGGATTTTAGGGATGAACTGTAGAAGATTAGAGATGATATAGAAACTTACCAACCACATGCTTTTTCTCAACTCCAAATAGATAATTACCGGGCTTTCTTTTACTGTCTATGGGGTTTAGTGTTGCACACCAGAAACTTATGTGAAAGTAACATCAATAATCAACACAAGCAATGTGTTGTGTAGGTTAGAAGTATAGAAATATATGTATTCAAAAAAAAAATAACGGGCTGATTCCAGTGGTAAAAAAATTGGTGTAGCTTATGCAAAGCCTCGAATTCGAGGGTTTGTATGTGCAGAAAATCTCCATTAATAGATTCACCCATCAAGATCAGATGTGTGTCACGAATGGTCCAGATTAATCGGGATAAAACCCTGAAACTAAGAAGATAACTAAAAAGAGAAAAAAAAAATATTCTATACAATATAAGACATCATAATATATAGCATATAATGATGATTTAAAAGCTTTCTTCCATACTAATTTAGCATCATAATATATGGCCTAAGGGTTTATATGCATATAATATAATACATTAGCATTTCATGACATTCATGCATGCTTTGCATATGAAAAATATAGCTAATTTCAAAAATAAAAAATGCAGAATTTGGAGAATATTGCAAGTAAGACTTGAATATTTACATGAAAAATGATGCAAATATACTTTTGTTTCTCCCCTTGCACTTCATGCCCATGAAGTAATCTTCAAGAATATGTTTAGATAATATAGGATTCTGTGTCATAAGCTGTTGACTTTACATAAACAAATAAAAAAACATGTAGATATTTATTAAGTCAACTCACATGGATATTCAGAAAGAACTCTCATGGCATGCACTAAAACTTCCAATGTTTTGGGTTGTAAATGGTTTTAGCATAGGTACCGGGGTAAATCGTTTATCTTTTAATCGTATTTTTATTGATGTTTTTATTTTGAGTTAGTGGGTTTAAAATTTAGGGTTTAAGATTAAAAGTTAAGGATTATAATTCGAGTTCAGGGAATTAAGGGTAGGATGTATTTTTAAGGGCATAACGTTTAAGGTTTATGTTATAAAAAATTAGGATTAAGGTAAAAAATTTAATCTTTTAAATATTTTTAACATGAGGCATCAAAGGAGGCACCATTAAAAGGTAGGAGATTTCTATCCATCATAGCACTAAATCTATTATGCATTGATTCGGGTGCAAATCATCTACCTCTTTCCTATGCCTCCTTTTATGCCTCCGTTTTAAATTAGAGGGTTTAAGGTTTAGGGTTCAAGGTTAGGGGTTGTGGTTAGGGTTTATAGAATTAGGAGTAGAGTGTATCTTTTAGGGTGTAGGAATTATGATTTAAGATATAAAAAATAAAGGTTAGGGTTAAAAATTGAATATTTTAGAAAATTTTCAAAGGAGACATAAAAGGAGGCATGAGAAAGAGGCAAATTATATTTACCCAATAATTCCCCCACCTCAAAAGAACCTCTATATTTTTAAAGGACAGTTGTAGTATCGTAGTGATCTTAAAAATTATTACGATATAACTGTCATATTATATTACATTACGAACTTAATTTAATATTATGATATGCATAGATTTATTAACCTTTTACATCACTTTGATCACATTATCATTCTCCATAGCCTATCACATGTAGCATAGCCAATTTGTTCCTTTTTGTATATACTCTAGGACTATGATAATCAATGCAAGGGAAAGCACTACAGCAAAACAGTTCTACAGTCGCCGTTACAGTACAAAATTAGTGTAGTGAAGCCAAAATATTCCCTTGAACATGATGATAATTGGATTAAACATAGTAAAGCACACGTGGAACCCTAGGCTAACCCTAGTTTAGTAACAAAAAGACTTGCATTCTTTTTAAGACTTATTGATACCATAATTACGGTTCAAACAAAATAACGCTTCCTCTATGATTACTATATTGTAGGTGATGAAAACCACACACAAGCGGAAATAGAAATTTATTATAGAAGAGATTAAAATATATATTTTAAAATTTTAATAGAATCAAAAAAACTTTTTTATATTGTGTATTTTAATTTTTTTTCTCTTTTTAATATATAAAAAATAACAATTAGTGAAGATCGAGTACCCCTAAACCTCTCTTAGTTCCGCCATAGAAAAACAAACGTGGAACCCTAGTTGAACTCAAGAATAGTTCAAGTAATAAAATAAATGTTATTCTTTTAAAAAAACTTAAGTTCGAATAATTTTATCTGTACAGTATATACAAATTTTATAACTTAAAAGAAAAGATTGTACTACCATAGGATAGAATGATAAAATTATAGTCATATAGAAACTTTGAGTGCACCCCATTGATTGAATTTAGCCATAGAGTAACTTCTATTTTTTTTAATTTGGTATATATTTTTTAATTTTAGATTTTAACCTATATTTAATATTTTTAATAATGTGACACTTTAAAAATATGATAAATGATAAAATATTAGAGTATAATATCATTAAAATATTTAAAAATCAAATTTTAAAAAATAAGCAATTTAAGAACTAAAAAATACTTTTTCAAAAACCAACGTATTTAGCGTTGGGAAAAAGGAATAAAATGGGAGATAATTCCACAACAGAATCATTCCTGGCTGATGAAAAAAAGACAAAAATAAAAACCTAAGGAAAAAGACAGATAAGAACACCAACCCCCATGAAAATGAGTGGCTTAATATTTATAAATAAATCTTTTATATTTCATCACCACATAATTGAACTTTAAATAATTACATAAAATTACGGATTAAATTTAGTTATAATTTAATTTGTTGTTGATATAATATATAGTGGATGTGAGATTAAAATTACATAAACTTCAATATCTTTTTTATTTAAGGGTGCAGTGAGATTGTATCATAATTATTAATTGAAATTAAAAAATACATAATTAATAAAAATATATACTAAAAATTAATATTGTTATCAATGCTTTTTTTAAAGTTTATATATTCCTATTTAATTTTTAATTTTTAATTTTTAATTTTTTTTATATTTTTAATTTGTATCTACACTAAAATTTAAATTATATATATATTCATCTTCAAATATTTTTTAAATCCGTCGATAATAATAACTCAATTTCAAACGAAAGATGAGAGAGCATCATTTGACCTTTTAATTACTTCTAAGATTAGGGTTTAATTTGATTCTTTGAAACGTGGAAATAGAAACCGACGTGAAGAAGACGTGCATGAGATGCTATTGTCATTGTCTGTATGTGACAGGTGTTAGAGAAAGTTAGGTTTTGTAAGAATGAATATATTATATTGTATATAATATACGATACTTGTTTGATAATAAAAAATAATTTTTTATAAACTTTTTATTTTTATTTAAAATTTAAGAATTTAGTTTAGAATATATGATTAAAGGAGAATTTTTTGTCGTAAGAATTTTTAATTTTAATATTATTGTTTGAATTATATTATTTTTTAATGTATTATAAATTACTGTTTAAAATTAAAGATAAGTTGTTTATAACCTGTTTTTAACAATAAACAAATAAAATATTGATTACTGTTAAAAGACAAGTTTAGGGTTATAACCCGTCTTTAAACAATAATCAATATTTGTTTACTGTTTAAAAATGGATTGCAAGCAATCAGCCTTCAATTTTGCATAATAATTTACAATATGTTAAAAAATAATGTGATGCAAACAATATTATTAGAATTAAAAGTTTCTACAATAATATTGCTGTAAAAATTCCGTAACGGAAAGGGATATAAAATTTAAATTTAGGGATTATGAAAGATTAAAATCTAAATTCTCGATACATTATTTTTAAAATTAAATTCTAAATTTTAAATTTTAATTATTAATTCTAAATTTTAAATTTTTACGTTCAAGCCTTTAAATCTAACGCTTTAAATTAAATATTTAAATCTAAAACTAAAATATTTATAATGTTTTATACTTAGCAGTATAAATTAAAAAAAACAACTTGAATAATAATATTAAAAATTAGGTTTTATAAAGAAGAATAGCCGTCTCTTGCCTGTTCTTCGCCGGGATTTCTGGATCCATTATAAATATTTTATTTATTATTTTATACCTAGAGGTATTGAATTACTATAAAAGTACCTTATTTTATGTCTTTAAATTCCACTAATTATAGTAACTTTCAATGGATTCATGATTTTGGCTTACGAGTAAAGTCTAGGTGGGTCACGTAATGATTCAGTTTGGGCAGTTTTTAGGATCGTGGATGGAACGGGCAGGCTTCTGACGGTCGATTTACCTACCTGACCGCTGACCTAAGTTGGATTTTTGAACTTTTTTGTCTTGGGAATTGAATATTTTAATTTTAAGGGTAAAGGAGAAAGTTCAAGAGAGAATATAGCATGGGAAAGACGTCAGCCCCTCATCAACCATGACTTCATGTAGACTTATAGGCTTATACTTTAAATTATTTTTTTTTAATTTAAGTAACTAAAATATTTATTTTTTTAGTTGAACCTAGAACATACATACAGATGACAGAACTTATAGAATGAATTAATGGTATTTATTTAATGGAGTGAAGGATTATAAATGAGACAAGATAAATCGTGAGTTATTTGAGTTTGATTTAGTTAAAGCTCGATTTGTTTGGGCTTGACTCGTAATCAAACTCGACTTGAATTTTTAATGAGACGGGAAGAGAGAATCTACTCAATATTTGATTTGAAAAGCTCATGGGCTACTCAAAATATAATAGATTATATTATATTGATGAATTAGGGTTTAATGTTGGGTTTGGGGTTAATTTAGGGTTTAGAACCTAATCTGAGATTTAGGGTTAGGTTAGGTTTACAATGGCTTATAGGTTTTTAAAAATAAGGGTAAGCAAATTAGTGTTTAGTTCGAACTCGACCTTTAAATTTTGGTTTTGAGTTCAATTTGGGCTTGATAACTTTGACCTCGTGAGTTTTTGAGTCAAGCTCAAGCTTCAATCGAACTTGAGTTTGAACTTGATAATGTTAAGCTCGCAAGCTTTCCAACTGAGAGGAGCTTAACCTTAGATATTTCAAGTTTGAGTTGAATTTAACGATATTCGAACTCGACTTAACTCGTTTATACCCTAATAGAGTGTACCTATATATGTGTTAGTATTTTTTGGGGTGGGTGGGTGGGGTTGAATATGTGAGGAAGCATACAAAAGGTGGCACATCATAAAGGAATAAAAATCTTTTCTCTTTTTAGTGGCCTTATGTATACTTGTATATTTAAAAATTGAGTTAATAAATTAAAATTAGAGTTTAAGGTTAAGACTTATAGTTTAAGATTTAATTTTAAAGTTTAAAGTATGATTTGAGATTAAAGCGTGTTTATTTTCTAGCATTGGACACTTGGCCGTACATAAAGACACTAAAAAGGGGCAGTTGATTTCTATTTCACCTCGAGAGTCACATGACTGTTACATTTGTGATATAATTGATTCGAATTATTCTAATTCAAATATTATGTTGATGATAAATATGAATTTGAAATGTTGAAAAAGCAGGTGGAGATAAGGTGCAAAGAGGAAGAGCTTCAACCTTGCTTGACGTTGCAGCATGTGAGAGATGAAATATGGAGTCCTATTACTTCAAGATACGGCGTCGCTTTGCTTCCACATACCTCAAGACCAACTCCTCACCTCAATCTCATGCTTCTGCACTATGGTAGGAAGGCTTGAATCTTGATTTCAAATACACCCAATTATTTATTTATTTCCTCATAATTAAATCCTCACCTTTCTAATGTATCATTCTTAAGTTATATTTGTTCATCAGGTTCTGCTTGGTATAAAGGATGAAAATTACAGATAGAAAAACTTTTATTTAATGGTTAAATTATGAAACAAGAAAATAATTATGAATCTTAACCGTTTGATTAACAAAATTTGTATGTTTATTGCTTTTCATCCTTCGTACCAAGCGAGATTATTTTTAATCCCGAACTTGTAATTATGTGTTCTTTTATTTAAAGTCCGTTACAAATTTTATCATTTTAATCATATTAAACCTCTACGTTATATTTTAAGAAGCTAAATTTGAATAAATTAAACTCTTCTCAATGTATTAATCCTAGTTATAAAGAAATTATACTTTTATACTATTAATTAAAGTTTTAATTAAGTTGCTGTTGCATGGGTTAATTCGATTAAAATTTAAAGTATTTGATACTTTTATCTACGTAATGGGCATAGGGACGAAGGCAATTTTTTATTAAAGTCGGAGATTGAATCGTAAAATTTTAATAAGTTAAAGTATAATTTTTTCATTTTATTAGCTAAAATGTGTTAGAAAATAATTAATAAAATATAAACATTTTATTATAATATTGAATACAAAAAAAAAACATAGATGCAATATAAAAACCGATTTAACTGTGTTGAGGATTGCACGAACATAATTTCTTTAAAATAATTTTTTGATCACTACAATAGTGCTAGAGTTCATTGGTCGTCTGTCTCCCAATATACAATAAATGATCAACCACAGTTACACTACCGTAATATTACAAACTAATTCTTGTCTTTTACTATCATCAAAAACTACTTTGTAAAATTCATAGAGTAAAACAATAAAAATATTTTTGTGACTGTTGTATGTTGAAACCAAAATAATAACATGCTATTTATCGAGATTCTATTGGAAATTTGACATAATAGAGAATTTAATACAGAGAATCGATTTATTCTTTTAGAGATAATTTTCAAAATTACTATATAAATTAAATATAACTTTTTAATATTTACCCTTTTAATTTTAAAATAAAATTTGATAAATATATGTTAATATTTGAGGAAAAATATTTCAAATTTGGTTTAAAATTTTCACAGGCCCACGGAGGATCAAACTGGTTTGAATATTTGTGTTACTCTCATTGTGCACGTCCGGATATTTATAAACCAATAAATGGTTCAATATTTTCCGTTACAATGTTTGATTCAATTTCTCATTCAAAGCTCCACAATTATCAATTTTTCAATAATCCCTCTCACGAGTGAAATTGATCATTTAATCAAAAATATTTTCACTCGATGTGGTGATAGAATCTATAATGATAGTTGCTTAGGATAGGCATGTTTTCTCCTATAAACCTTTGTGAAAATATATTTACTTTACTAGATAACTAGTAGACGCAATGTCTTTGAACTGTTCATTAGTTTGGATAAATGATGATATATTTCACAACTATCTCTATAAGAAGAATTTTAGCTCTTATGGTTATCTTAATATGACCATGGATATCACCTTATTCAATAAAAGTTTGAAAGAATTATGCTCAATAGTCTCCTTGAAGTGGTTTCATTTTACTCTTACATAAGAGACTTATGTTGCTTGGTACACTCAATCACACAATAATCATTAAAAGCTTTAGCTTAGCATATCTCACTTTGATCATTGTTTACATCATAGAAACGAACTTGAAAATAAGTACCCTTATAGTGACCGAACAAGTCTATACAATTAGGTTGTCCCTTTGAAGCTAGATCTTGAGATATCTAGTTAACTAGGTAGGATTTTCCTTCACATTACGCCTTTTCTAAGCTTCAGTCTAATTCCTTTCGATGTTTTCTCAACTTGATATTGATTTAACTTTTTGATTGACGGATCCGCAATGTTATCTTTTGATTTTATAAAATCAGTAGTGACAACTCTATTTGAGATCATCCGTCTAACGATATATTAACGACGCATATGCCTCCATTTATCGTTGCTCATAAAACTCTATCTATATCAATGAATATTGTCTGTACATGCTTAGGCCATTCATGAATATCATCTAAGACATTTTCAAGTCATTTGACTTTTCTTCCACACTTGTCTAGGGCTCAGCTTAGATTCCATTTTAAATCTGATCGTAAATGTTTGTCTTAAAAAATTCAATGACATAACTTATTTCTTCGGTGTAAAACATATTTATATGTGCCTTTTATATTTGACATCAAAGAATTCTTATAGAATAATATAATTCATAGTCTTGAATATATCTTAGCTATCTCAACACTCTCACAACTTTTATTCAAAGGTTTGATCCTAAATTATTTTGTGGCTTACAATGAAAGCAATATTTTATCTAATACAAATCACTAAGACTATTTATAATATTTGCATATTCTATTTAAACAAGTGTTAACTTGTATTTGTTTGAAGTTTTGACTATATCGAAAAATCCTTGCCAAATTTCTTTGTCCACATAGTGTGACTATGTTAATATGAGACCTTCAAGTGATCATTTGATTTGGATAATCAGAATCAAATCTGTCAATTTCATATTTTCTATGTCAATCTTGAATTTACAAATCTTTGATATATTTAACATTTCAATGTATGTCATCAATATTGGATTATATGTCCTACTTTTGATAGATTTTCCATGTTATCATTTGTCACACTTACTTGTTACCATGATAATATTTTGATTTCAAACTTTTGTTGAATATATTTTTCACTAATAATTTTCATAGTTCATTTTATGAAATTTGGATCATCTTTCCTATGAACTGCCCTTTTAAAGCATGAGTAATTTTTTGTTTTTATTATCATATTTTTTTGAATTTATATGTACATACAAAAAATTGATATGAGTTATTATGTTCAACATATCCAATAAAATTATAGTTCACTTACTTTCATTTACTTTGATAATAGAACATTATCTTAGCAAGACACCCCTATATTTTATGTAGTTGGAAGATCTTATTTTCTTTAATAACTCATATGATGTCTTGTAATTAATTAATAGAATAATTCTCTTACATGTCAGACACATTTTGAATATTCAATTCATTTTAGAAGTTATCTTTAAAATTATTGTACCCTTAGTTGTTTAACATTACTCACATAAAGTTTCTTTTCAAATTAATCAATTTATTAATTTTGAGTTTCAACATCCTACTTATAGGGAACAATTTTTCAATAGCATCTTTGCTTTTAAATAAAATATTAGTTTATTCTATCACGAAGATAATAAAATATTCCTTCAAACAATTATTCATCATATCAATTGTTATGACAAAATTTATCACACTATTGATCTCATTTGAAAGCATTTCCCTATAAAATTTAGCTTCTCGACTAGAGACACACAACCTTGTTTGTAGTTGAAGTCATTTTGACTTTCATTAAATTTGTTGTAGCAATATTTGAAAATGGTAACAAAATTTATTTTATCCTCTCTAATACTATTAGTGTAATATCACAAAGTTCAGCTTAGTAGAATATTTTTATATTGATTATTAAAAAAATTGTGTTAATTATTAATTGATAGATTAATCAATTGGACTACAATAAAATTAAATTTTTAATTAATTGAGAAACTAATTTCATAAGGATTAACTTATATTATAAGACAAGTTTGAAAATACAATTTTATTTTTTAGTTTATTCTTATTAAGACCTTTTTTTCGCAGAACTTTTATCAAGGTTTTTCTCGTTTTTAACGATTTGACTCTTTATGCTCTTTCTATCGCACTCCATTTTCAATCATCTAATTGCTATCGTCGTGGCAAGATCTATTGCTTTGCATCTTGTCTCAGTCTAATCCGATCTTCATCTTCCTCCATTCAACATCTCTCTGCAATATCTGGTATCTAGGTTGTAATCACTAATTTTATCCGGGTCTAAACCTGATTTTAATTTTCAGTTTATTCAAATAATGAGCTTGTAATTATTGAGTAAATAAATAAACAAATACAAAGTATTAATATATTAATATAATTATTATTACATATTATAACCTTTAAAGAACCGAAAATCAAAAAATTATATCTTTTTATGACTTTTTTCTTTTTGTTTCATTTTCACATATACATAACTCTATTTCTTTGCTGTTATTATTATAATTATTATTATATAATTAAATGAAAATAAAAAAAATATTATAACATTATCTTTTCATTCGATTTCTTTGTTATTATGTATATATTTACTTATTTCATCCTTTGTTATTATTTTATAATATATAAGTCTAACAAATTAAACCTAAACATTATAAAATAAAAACCCAAATGTTTTATTAAACCGATCCACTTCATAATTAACAGTCCATAATTAAATACAGAACCTAAATAATTTACAAGCCCAACATAATTTACAAAGCCCAATCCCTTTGAGCCCAAAACCGTACAATCACAATGAAAACCCTAATTCCTCTTCTTCACCATGCGCAACTGAAGGGGGGCCGTTGGATCTAGCCCCTGATCCAACGGCTGAGATCGAATAAGAGAAGCTTCGAGATTCCCGCACGCGCGCCACGTGCCAACTGTTGGACTTCTTACGCGCGCATCATACTCACGCACAAGATCGTTCGCATCCCAGACGCTCCATCTCCCCGCCGGTCACTCTTCCGATGGTCACGCTATCGCCGATGACAGATCCAACGATCCACGCTATCAGATTTCCTCCGATCGGATATCTCGCACAAAAAGCAAACCAAAAATATCAAAACAAGATCACTGCAATAATCAAAAGGAGCAAACCAAATATGGGAATTCTCAGCGACCCATAGCAGACCAGGGAACAACGTTAGAACCTTGTATGAATACAGCCAAAAGGATAAAAAAAAGACCGATCTTTTTACCCTTAATCCTTTTTCAAATGTAACAAAAAATATAGACAGAGCAGAAACATCCTGTAACCATTCGGCCATTAAAAAATAGAGAGAAATTTTTCAGAGAGAAAAAGGTATCCTTTTTCTTTTTCTCCTAGCATGCATTTCAGAGGGGAGGGTCGAGTCTTTTTCTTTTTTGCTTTACCTTCGTTTCGGGATGACGCTTCTCCTCCCGTCCTTCATCCCTCCGGCGATAAGTCAATGGTCTTCGGACCATGAATGGTGAGCCGAGCCGAAGAAAGGGAGGAACTCCTTTCGTCCCCGTTTGAATCGTAGGAAATCACATCTCCTTTAGTCTTTGGAAGTTTGTTTTTAAAGATAGTTGAGGGTTCTTTTTTTCAAGTTTTGGCTTTAGAGGGGAGAAAAAAGGTCGCTTTTTGTTTTAGTTTTCGAAGGGTGTTTCGTTTGTTTCACCGTCCACCGTGGACAGTGGCCGAAATCTGGTTTTCAAGGTCGATTTCTGGGTACGGTGGCATTTTGGGTTTTTTTGAAAAACACGATGATTGTTCATCGTGTTCTTATGGTTGTGGTTGAATATTTCAGAGAATCCTAGTTTTAGTCTTTGACTAAAAGGAGAGATTGAATAAAGGGGTTCGTTTTTAATGATTTGTTTGTGTTTTATGCCTAGGGACTATTTTAAAATGGATAAATCCTTTCATTAAACCCCTTCGTGTCTTGTTTCTTACACCCCAGGTTCCCAGAGCTTTAAAATCTCTTTTATTTTAGTCACATTTTCGGCCTGTAATCTCCATCTTCCTTTTGGTTTAATTAGTTTGTAGCCCTTCCGCATCTTGGAGCTCACACCCAGGGTCCTTCCCCGTTTCAAAATAATGGTGGGAGGGCCTAAATATTTTAAAATAATTACATTTTAGTCATGGATCATGATTAATTTCTTCTTATTCCCGATTTAACCCCTTTTTTTCTTTTTTTCTTGTTTTTGACCCTCTATCTTTTCTGTTTTTTTTTTATTTTAGTCCTTTTGCAGTCTTGTTTAGGTCTTTTTGCATGCATTTTATTTCATTTTGTTATGTAATGTACTTATGCTTTGCCTTGTGTTTTATTTGTTGTACTTTATATTATGCTGTATCTATTTTTATGCACTTTATTCGAATTGAATTTACAATCAACTCTTTAATTAATGAATTAGTTAACACTTTGCTCGGTTGTAGCGGGCCCGCCTTCAGCCGTAGTATTGGCGGTATATGCGTCACATTGAACTTGATGAAAAAGTTGACTTTTTTAAGAAATAATCTAGATGGCAAGTATATTCAACAACATGACTATCCATTTGAACGTTATAAAAAGGAAATAAAGTAATAATGTTATGATATAGTTTCTTTAGTTATTTTGGATTTTGTTGATGATCTTTTATCATAATCCTTGATGTAGTTAATCTATATCATTCATCGTAAGGGATTCAACTATAAATAAAGATTTTATCTCCTGTATCATGAGTCATTTAAAAATTAAAATATTTACTCTAAATTCTCTTGTTCTTACCGCTTCTTTCATTTCATCCAATTTTTTTACGATTAGTAACTTGATAATTATAATAAAGAAAATAAATTATGTACATTAACATTCACTAATTGATGTTTGATTAGAAATCATACCAATTCAAGTAAATTTGAATTATCGAGGAAAAAGAGTTAGTTTAGAGAAATTATTACTATTTAAGGAGTAAATAATAATTTCATTGAGATTTTTCTCAATTATAAAATTTTAAAATAACATTTTATAAAAAAAACTTGTTTTATTTTTAAAGTTTTAAAATTTTAAAAATTATTATTTTTAAATAATTATATTTTTATTTAAATAATATTTTAATAATATTCTCAAGATAAATATTAAGGTTTAAACCCACGTACAAAAATTAGATGAGTATTTATGATCTCTAAGATAATTATTATCTTAAAATAATATTTTTATTGAAGTTTTAAATACTTACAATTTTTAAATTTTTTATAATTTTCAAAGAGTAAAAACTAAATTCACCAAAGCTATAAGCGTGGAGTAGACTTGATTGAGGAGTCGAACCATTAAAAATTATTTTTTTTTATTTTTCAATTTTCATTCACTCAAAGGCCAATTCACCACAATCCGATTGATCGTTCGAACTCAATAATAAAACTTGAATGAATGATATTTTTCATGAATGAATGAACTACAAAGTTGGGCCATATGGTGTATTCTTGTATTGAATAAAGGAATTCTAGTAATATTAGTAACATGATAATGCAATGTTCAAATACGAACTAAATAGTAAACAATCTATAAAGTAAAGGGTTAAAACTCTAAGTTAATTTTTTTTTTATCTCCCTCAAGTTGTGGGTTCAAAACTCATTAGTAGCAAAATTCTTATTTTCTAGGTAAAAATTGTTCAAAAATATATATGACTTAAAAGAGTAATAAGCATTCTATGTAATTTGTTAGATTTTAATACATTATATTTTTTCTTTGAATCACATGCTTATGATATTGAATGATATTGATTGTTTGTTTTAATTCGATTTAATTTTTGTTTAGCCAGTATGATATTTTTTGTTAATTTCAATTAAGTTGAGATTGGGGTTCTATAAAATATGATCGAGAGTAAACTAAGGGATGTATATTTTTGACATGTTGATTGTGTACATCAATTTTATTTTTCAATTTTATTAGGTGTAGAGTGCAAAATACCTAACCCATTAGGTACTAGAGGTGACAAAAACAAGGTAAAGAGACAAAGATCTTTTAGAGTTAAAAATTATTTCATGTTCAGTGAGGTGACGCCTAAACCTTTGTTAAAATATCAAAGGGTCTAAACGAATACTAACTATAACCCTAAACCTTTGTTAAAATATTCAAGGGTCTAAACGAATACTAACTATAACCCAAACCTTTGTTAAAATATCAAAGGGTCTAAACGAATGCTAACTATGACTATAGAAGAGGACTCTTTCAACTGAGATGTACACAATGAATGAAAGATAGTGTTACGTACTGGTATAGGTCTAGACGAGTAGTTCTTATGGGACAACTCGACAGGATGATGTGTTGAGAGCAAGTTAAGGTTTTAAGGGAAAACTAAGACTAAACAACTCAAGTAATACAAGAAGGCCCAATCACGTTGAACTTGATGAAAGAGTAGATGAACTTTTTTTAAGAAATATTCTAGAGGACAAGTATACTCAACAACATATGTGAACATTATATAAAGGAAAGAAAGTAATAATGTTGTAATATAGTTTTATTGACTTGAAGCTTACCTGTAGAAATTTATTCACGGATAAAAAAATAATTCTAATTTTACATGTTAGAATTTAGAATGCATTACAGGATTAGATGAAACAACGACGACACTTATGTTATCATACAACAACACTAGAACCTCTTTCTAGTCAACACACAACTCACTTAATAGAAGACTAAAGCCATATTAACTCAGTTGTTGCACATGTTACATTCCGATACTCCGCCTCGATTGTTGATCGAGTCACCACTTATTTTTTATTGAAAATCTAAGAGACTGGATTGCCACAAAAGTAGATATAATAACCAAACGTTGAATACCTATCATTAGAATTATTACCCCAGTTAGCATCAACAAACCTTGTCAATGTCAAGCTAGAAATAGGAGGAAATTTAAGACCATAGTCAACAATTCCCTGTAAATAACGAAAGATACACTTCACAACTTGAAGATGTGAGTCACACGAATCTTGTATAAATTGGTAAACTTCGTTTATGACAAAAGTAATATCCAGACGAGTTATAATTATGTATTTTAAAGCTCCAAAAATGCGTCTAAACTCAGTCGCATCCTTAACGGGACTTCCATCACCTATAGACAGCTTGTAATTGTTATCACGAGAGTAGGCAAACTCTTCTCATTGTCAAACCCATACTTTGTTAACAAATCTAAAATGTACTTTTGTTAACTATGCAAAAGATCCCCATTTGCTCCATAGTGGACTTTAATTCCCAGAAAATACCTTAGTAAGCCAATGTATTTGAGAGAAAAAACAACATTCAATTTTGTCACAACATCTTGGATGATATTGATTTCATCACCGATAATGATGATATTGTCACTACCCGAGTTTCGAGACTCGAAATCGGGTTAACCTGTGGTGGTAGGCCTCGTGTTTGGGCCGTGAAGGTCTCGTTGGGCTTAAGGAGTTACAGTTGGGCTTGAGTTTGGATGGTGGCCCAAGGGTATTTTGAGAATTGAATAATGATAGGAAAAGAGGGGTAAAAGTTAATTCTCTGAATACTGCAGAGAATTGCTTTGGTCAACCATGTTTCTTCCTTTCTCTTTTTCTCAAACCATTTTTCTCTTTCAAACATCTTTCCCAAAGGTTAAATCTTGAGTGTTAAAGAGTGGAATCACGTTTTGTTGCTTGAGGGAAGTGTTCTTAATTTGGGAAGATCTATCCAACAAGGTAAGTTTGATTATAAGTGGTGAAAGTTGAGGTTTTATAGGGGTTTTGTGGGTTGAACGAAAATAGTTTTTTGGAGGGTTTTAATGTGTTTATAGGGTCATTTTAGCTTCCTTAGATCACCTAAATAGAATGATAATTTGTTGGTAGCTTATCCTGTAGTGAGGGAGCCATGAGAGACATCTTCAAGCTTGGGCAAGGAGAATGACACGCGTCGCATAGTGTCAAAAATAAATTACTTATTCTCAAATAATAAATAAAAAATTAAATGTAGTAAGTGAGAAGTAAGGGTCGATCTCAAAGGGACTAGAAACTTCCTGATTATGTTTGTTCGATTGATGATTCAGGAAGACGATTTAATTGTGTTTGAGTAAAAAGAGGGGTTTTGTCAATTTAAATAAACTAAGTAATTGAAGAAATTGAAATTAAGAAAGTAATTTAATAAAACGAAAACTAGCCTAAGGCTTTTGCTTTGACTCGATTTTAATTGATCATCGGAAAAAGATTTTCACTTCGGGATTTTACATTAGTACTTAGCATTCAAGGTTCAATCCTTAAAGCAAAACTTTCAAACCCAATACCCAAGGGCTATCTTTTATATTGGTTTCATGGATTAATCCACCAACTCAATACTTTTAGACAAAAACGTTTAAATCATTAAAACAAACTTGGATTATGTTATTTCAATAATAACTGATCAAATCTTAGTTTTCTTCTTAGCAATCAATTTGCTAAGTGTGTTCCTATGAAGTCGGATTGCTTCAATAGCCGATCTTTCCTCCCACACAACTACTCAAATCAACATCTTGAATAAAATCAATCTTTAGTTTTGAAATCAATTTAATTTGGAAATAAGACTAAAGAAATAAAAATCAAAGTTATATGTGTGCTTTTCAATCTTCACATTTGGATCGAGTCATCGATTAAGCCCTTGAATATAAAAAAATTATCCGAGCATAATTATAGAAAGAATTATGCTCGACATAATAAAATATAAAAAAGAAAAGTAAATAAAGAAAACTTTAAACAAGTGATGAAAGAAAACCCAATGATTTTGGAATTAAAAGATGAATGAGTTTTAGGCTTACCTATGATGGGCGTTTATAGCCTTCTACAAACCCTATAATAAAGAGATAAATCCTAGATAATTCTAAAAATATTTAAATTAAAATACAAAAAGGTAAATCCAAATTTAAAATTTAAATCTCGATTGATAAACTAGCTGAGACGCTGATAAGCTATCACGCGCTTGCTGACATCATCTTTTAGAAGCTACTGACCGAGTGCCATGTTAGATTTTCATTCCCAAAGTCATGCCCTCCAATCCAGACTCGATCTAGAAAATAAAAAAAACTTCAGAAAATCATCCATTTAAGTGCATTTTCCAAATTCACTGTCCTGCACAAAAACATACAAAAACACTAAGATTAGTAACATAATTTATCAAATCAAGGAGTAATTAAGCATAAAATATTAACAAAAGCACTTATTAAATTCCCCCTCACTTATTCAATGCTTGTCCTCAAGTATTTCTCAACTAACATACCAAAATTACAAATTGCCAACCATTAATTCACTACAAATCTCAATCTTCTCAATGAAAGAAAATCAAAGCAATTAATATAACTAAGAAACAATCAAGCAAGTGTCAAGACTAGGAACAATTTCAAATGAAACAAGACATTCAAATTCTTAGCTAATTTAATGATACAAAACTTGATACCCTCACAAGGATTCCCTCATCTCGCTCAAAATGTTTAAGGTCAAAAGAATCACTAACACTAATAGATCGATCCGTCAACTGAATGGTGACTTTCATTTCCTTCAAAGGCTCGTTAGTAATCATTTTATAAATAGAAAGAAACATAACACTAATTGAAGCTCCTAAATCGCACATGACACGATTAATTAAAACATTCCCTATTTTACAAGGTATAGCGAACATACCTTGATCTTTTATTTTTGGCGGAAGCTTTCGCTAAAATACAGTAGAAGCATTTTCTTCTAAATTCATTTTCTCGTGATCAGTTAATTTCCTCTTTGTCGTGCACAAATCCTTTAAAAATCGATCAGACCTCGACATTTTTCGGATCACTTCCAAAAGAGTTATGTTAACTTGCACTTTTTTAATACCTCTATAATCTCTTTTTTCTCAACTCTTTTATCATGTTTTGTCAATCTTGACGTAAATAGAGATGCGATCTCTTTAGGAATGGAAGGGGATATTGGCGAAGTAGAAGAAGTTGTACCTTGAGATTCAGAAGTTGGTGTTTCCTTCTCCTTTTCTGGTTGTGCAACGGCTTCTTTTGGAACTTTATGATTAATAATTGTCCCACTGCTAAGAGTGGTGACACTAACATTTTCTCTTGGGTTTATCTCGGTTTGGGAGGGAAGTTTTCCTTGCGATTCTATTCTTCTTACTGTTTGAGCTAATTGGAATATTTGCTTATCTAGTTCCTATAGATGTGCCTCAGTTTGGTTTTGTAACTTGTCTAGGGAAATCACTAATCTTTCAACAATAGATTTCAATGATGATTTTTGTTGTTGGTTTTGTTGCCCTTGCTTATAGGGTTGTCTAAAGTTTGTTCCATATCTCAGGTTTGGATGGTCCCTCCAATCAGGATTATAGGTATTGGCGTTGGGGTTATAAGGTTTCTAGGGAGGCCCAGGGAAATTTCCTAAGGCATTCACTTGGGCTTATATTCTTCTTGGATGATCGGAAAACAATGTGTCGGATGCTATGGTTTTGTACATATCCCGCAAAGTCTAGCTGTGTTCTTTTTATTTGCAACAAAGGATTGAACAATGTCAGCTAATTTGTCAATTTTATTTTCTAATGAAACGATACTTACCTCGTGAACCCGTTGAGATGGTTCACTTACAGAATAAAATCGCTGTGAGTTGGCGGCCATGGTAGATATTAATGTTCTAGCCTCATTTGGGTCATGTTGACAAGTTCTCCTCCACTCGCCGCATCAATTACCTTCATATCCATGGGCGTTAAACCTTCATATCCATCGGTGCCAATTTTGACACGCGGCGTGTAGTGTCAAAAATTTAATTCTTTATTCTCAAATAATAAATAGGAAATTAATTCGTGTAGTGCCAATTTCGATTAAGCCATGTTGTGGACAGTTCACACATAGCTTTTTAAAGCTCTCCCAGTGATCATATAAAGTTTTAGTAACCTTTTGTTGGATACTCAAGATACTTCGCCTTAGTTCGCTCGTCTTAGATGCTGGGAAAAACCTGTCAAGAAAAAGACGAGCCATATCAGTCCAAGTTGTAATGAAATTAGAAGGTAAATCAAATAACCAATTTTTTGCTATATCAGCTAAAGAAAAAGGAAAGATGCGAAATTTAATTTGGTCTTCAAAAACTCCTTGTGGTTTTGTACTTAAATAAACCATGTGAAATTCCTTAAGGTGTTTGTGAGGATTTTCGCTCGGCAAACCGTGATATGTTGGAAATAGGTGTATCAGGCATGTTTTAAGAGCGAATGGCGTCGCTACATTTGGAAACGTTATGCACATCGGTTGGTTATCATCCGGAGCCGTAGTCAATTGTCGGATAGTTTGGTCTTCCATCGGAACCGTCTCTTCAATTATGTGCTATAAATGTAATTATGCTTCGAATGTAAATTCTAGATTACGTTCTAATTGTTGTTGTCGCAATCTATGTTTTTTCCGAAGTGTTTGGGTGTGTAGTCTTCGGGCATATGCTTCAATTTCAAGGATGCAATCTCCTTGTTCTCCAAGATTTTCCGGGTCATAAATCAGACAAAACAATTCAGTAACTTTGCCATAGTCCCCAGCAACGGAGCCAATTTGACACGTATCGTGTAGTGAAAAAAATAAATTCCTTATTCTCAAATAATAAATAGGAAATTAAATATAGTAAGTGAGCAGTGAGGGTCGATTCCACACGGACTAAAAAACTTTTTGATTATGTTTGTTTGATTGATGATTCAAGAAGATGATTTAATTGTTTTTGAGTAAAAAAGGTGTTTTGTTGAATTAAATAAACTAAATAATTGACAAAATTGAAATTAAGAAAGTAATTTAATAAAATGAAAACTAGCCTTAGACTTTCGCTCTGACTCGATTTTAATTAATCATCAGAAAAAGATTTTCACTTCGAGATTTTACGTCGGTACTCAGTATTCTAGGTTCAATCCTTGAAGGAAAACTTTCAAACCGAATACCCAAGTGTTATATTTGATATTGGTTTCATGGATTAATCCACCAACTCAATGTTTGTAGACATAGACATTTTAATCATTAAAACCGACTTGAATTATGTTATTTCAATAATAACTGATCCAATCTTAGTTTTGTTCTTAGTAATCAATTTTCTAAGTGTGTTCTTAGGAAGTCAGATTGCTTTAATAGCCGATATTTTCTCCCACACAACTACTCAAATCAACATCTCGATTAAAGTCAATCTTTAATTTTGAAATCAATTTAATTTTGGAAATAAGTTCAAAGAAAACTGAAGAAATAAAATCGAATTTATTTGTGTGCTTTTCAATCCTCACATTTGGATCGAGTCATTGCTTAAGCCCTTGGCTATAGAGAAATTAACCGAGCATAATTATAGAAAGAATTATACTCAACATAAAAAATACAAACAAGAAAAGTAAATAAAGAAAACTTTAAACAAGAGATGAAAGAAAACCCAATGATTTTGGAATTAAAAGATGAATAAGTTTTAGGCTGACCTATGATGGGTATTTATAGCCTTCTACAAACTCTATAATAAAGAAATAAATCCTAGATAATTCTAAAAATATTTAAATTAAAATACGAAAAGGTAAATCCAAATTTAAAATTCAAATATCAATTGATAAACTATCTGGGACGCTGATAAGCTATATCACGTGCTTGCTTACGTCATCTTCTAGAAGTTGCTGACCGAGTATCATGTCAAATTTTCATGCCCAAGGTTATGTCCACCAAACAAAACTCGATCCAAAAAAATAAAAAAACTTCAGAAAATCATCAATTTAAGTGAATTTTCTTGATTCACAGTCCTGCACAAAAACATACGAAAACACTAAGATTAGTAACATAATTCATCAAATCAAGGAGTAATTAAATATAAAATATTAACTATTCTAAGCACTTATCAAAGAAGGCCTATATGGGTTTCTATGGAGTTTCTTTAGCTTGCTTGAGGTTGGTACACTCCTTAATCATGTAGTTTAATTGCATCATTACTATGGCATGCTTGTTTGATCAGTATGTGTTAAATTGTTCTAGCAATTTAGAGTTTGAGTCATTAATCGTGATTTATTATTTAGACGTTTATATGGAATAAAATTGATTAGAAACATACCTAAACACTCCCAATAACTTAGGGATGATTTTAGATTGATAAGATTTCATTTAGGGTTTAAACATAGGATTTTCGAGCTCTAGACTGAGTTTTATAGGCTTTGGTACCGGTACATGGGTTTGATTACTAGTATTCCCCTTTGGTAAGATAGGAAAATCCTCTTAGGGGTATCGGTACGACCAAGGGGCATACAAATATGATGTCAATATTTCAAATTAAATTGACCATTTTTGGCATCGGTAGGCCAAGAAGTAAGGATACGAGCTTGAGGATCGATACTCAACATATGAGTACCAATACTGGTATCGGTATGCTAAATAAGCATATCAGTATGCCATGTTAGGGAATTGCATCAAATGCAAATTTGGTATCGATACGCGAGGGAGGATCAAAAATTTTGAAAAAGGTATCGGTACGTAAGGGTCTGTACCAGTACCGATAGAGTAATTTGCCCAAATTTTAAGGTTTGAGTTTGAGGGTTCAATAATTTGTGTTATGATTTTCAAAGGGTTAATTAAGTTATAAAATAAATATTAAAACATGGATCTAGTGTCCATGATATTGATATGATGGTTTATGCCTTGTATGCTTGGTCTTTGATTTGGTTATGGTATATAGTGATAGAGATCCTCGGTGGATTGTCTTGTGTGGTTTGAGTCTTTGTTTGGTGGGATTCGGATACCTAGTGAGTGAGTGTTGTAACACAATGAAGGCAATCCGATTTGTGATTTCAAGTGATGTATTGAAGGTCATCCGATATGAGATTCTAGGTGATAACTTTACTCGATGTGAGATTCCAAGCCCCACTCGACGTGAGATTCTAAGTGAAGACTCAATGTAAGATTCTGAGTATATTAGCATAATGACAAATTTCAAGTAGCCCGATGAGAGATTCCAATTCGGTGAGTCTCCTAGTTTCGGATTGATATTGGGACTCATTTCTAAATTGGTTATTTTATGCTTTGATTATGTTTGTTATGTTGTGTGTTTAGGCAATTACGGTAGCGCCAATGCTTCATATCATGTCATCATATTCTCATCTAGCATGTGTATAGTTATGATTCACTTGAAGCATAGTCGATATGTTGTGTACCTACTGAGCTTTAGTAGCTCAGCATTTTGGAACGTGTTTCCAAACGTAGGTAAGTAGACGAATGGATGGACATGGCGGAGCACCATCATCGCTGGACTTCAACATTGACCGGTTGGTAGATTTCAATTGCTAGATTAGTGGGTTATGTATTCGTAGGATAATTTATTGTAATTCTAACTCTATTTTATTTAAATTGTCAAGGTCAAATGTTTTGGTTAAACTTGTATTTGGAGCTCCTTTACTATTTTTGGAATTATTTAACAACTTTCGATATTTATTATCGTTTTAATTTACTTTTTCATGGTTGACTATGGTTGGATTTTATGGAAAATATGAAAAAAATTATGGGAATGGGGCGGGCTTGAGGCCCAAATATGGTAACCAAATTTGGGGTGTTACATTTAGTGGTATTAGACCTTAGATATATTAGTTTCTAGGATGTCCCTAGGGAAAGGAGTCGGGTGTAGTGATAAGTGTCTAGCGAATACATGCCCATGAGTCTAAGTCATACTTGAAAAGCTGAATTTTGATGGTGTAATCTTTTTGGTTTGATTGTGCAGAAGTGAATCATGCCTAGAAGAGTAAGGGACGTTGAGGAAAGCTTGAGTTCAAATGAAATGAGCTTTGACGATGATAACATGCCCGATGTGGACGGGTCTAACGAAGGGTTAGGCAAGGGGCGAATTACTTCGCCCATCTACATCGTGCTTTGTATCGGAAAGTAAGGGCTATTATGATGCACGTACCTACCCCACGAGAGGCACCAATCAAGAGGGTTCATAGGCAAGGTGCTACGAATTTCTTGGGTTCTGGCCAAGAAAATCCGATAAACACTAAAAATAGTTAATATTTTGTCTTTAATTACTTCTTGATTCTGTTGCGACCATTTTAAAATCGTAAGTGTGAAAAATAGCCTGGCGAGTTAATTTTGGAAAATCGAGTTTATTTACTTTTAATCATGAAAAAACAAATTTTATTGAAAATGTACATTATTTGAATTTTAAATATGACTTGGAGTCGCCATCGGCCACTTTGGTAGGCCAGACACCATAAAATAAACCAAAGATTCATTTAAAAATATTTGGGTTCGGGAGTCGGTTACGCGTAATGACGATCCTTACGAGCGCCCGAAATCGGTACCTTATTAATTACATGTGACATTTTGACATTTCGAATAACAATATTAATTTAATCCGTCATTGGTAAATAAATATCATTCGAACAAGAATATCCTTTTGGATAAAAAGATACATTTCTTTTAAATACGAGCTTTGAATAAGATGTCCTATAATAGGAAACCTTAACTCGTATTTAAGAAAATATAATTTTTGACCCAAAAGGTTTTAATATGCATGACCAATTATTATCTTGTCGATTTTAAGTTCTAACCTAAAAAGGCTCCATTAATTAAATATTGAAACCCTATTAAATTATTAATTTCACCGGGTGTATTATTGTAACATCCGAATGCACGGAAAATACCATCTCGACACCAAACAAAATTAATAAAACTATTGGTGTTACTAATCTTTGCTTAATTAATTTTATTAAATTTTAACCCTAAATTCTTTACCATTTTCTATGTTTGGATGACACGCCGATTACGATACCAAAGAACACTATTGGCCAACATAATGTTATGTCAAAATACTGACCACTTAGTGTATCCGAGATATATGATTAGAATGCCATCGTTACTAAATTATCTCCCTATTTAATTTATTATTTTAATTAAAGTGACTAACCCTAAAAGGCTCTAATTTAATTATTTAAGTATAAATTAGGTGTTCACCTAAACAAAATATTTTATATGGTTTTAAAATATTCATACAAATAATTTAAATAATAATAAAAAAAAAACAGAAGAAGACTAACAAATATTCTTTCTCTCTTAGACTCTTACATTACAAGACACCGACAAGTTTCATGATTGCCATTGAATATAATAATGCAAACAAAACATGAGGCTATGTAAAAGGCTTACCAACAGTGCAACCAAAGCTTTGTTGCTATTAGTGCTGCAAAATATGAAGTCGTTGATAATGCATCCAAGCGAAAGTTTCACGATTCCTTTGATTTGAAGCTTTGTAGAGCATCTACATCTCACTTCTTCCTTTTGTTTTATTCGGTTTTGGTGATGGAGTTACTTCGGTAATATTTTGGTAATATTCTCCCCTTTCGCAACGTGAAGAGTTCCGAGTGTTAAAGGATTTGGATTTCCCCTGGAGCCCTCACTGTTGCAGTCGGTTTCCTCCCCAAAAAATCACAACAATTCCTTTTTCCCCTCCTAGTTTTCATTTTTTTTCTTCGGTTCCATCCCCTGTGCAAAGAACTGTCCCCCACAAAACCAAGCCTCCTATTGCTTTTGTAACCATCATTCCTTAACCTCCAGTAACCGATCACATTTTCTTTTTTTTATTATTATTTTATTTATTTTATTATAATTATATTTTTATTTTTTTTTTCATTTTTTTATTTATGTAATATTAAATATATATATTTGAGTTTTGGTTATTATCTACTTATTTATTCATTTAATTATATTTACGTAGACCTTATTTTATATTCTAAACCGGACGAAATATGGATATTACAGTTGTCGCTCTTTGCTCAATGTTGTGGAGCAGGAGACGAGCAAAGACTGAAAAGACACGAATTTCATCTAAGTTTCTTGGCCTCTGTTACGCTAACAAAGCTTGAAGTTGTTTCTCTTATTATGAATTTCTTCAAACTTAACATCATGTCCGGAGGACTTACTGATGACCCGGAGGACTTAACATCATGCTCGGAGGACTTATTGATGACCCGGAGGATTTAACATCATGCCCGGAGGACTTACTGATGACCTAGAGGATTTAACAATGGAATTTGGAGTTGTTCTTCTTATTATGAAATTCTCCACCTCCATTAAAGAGTCTGAAGCTGTTCTTTTTATTATGAAATTCTTCAGACATGTTCTACTCTCTTCGTGCTCGAGTAGATAAGCATCTTCAAAAAGGGTTCCATTGTCCTTGTACATGAATAAATATGCAGGTTCTATTCTCCAAGTGCTCGAATAGATAAGCAGGTTCAAAAAAGGGTTCTATTCTCCGTATGCACGGATGGATACGCAAATTCTATTCTCCAAGTGCTCGAATAGATAAGCAGGTTCTGATCTGGATTGCTTTGCCGATCTTGCAAATTCTTGTTATAATTAACTAAAAATGTTTTGAATATATGAGTTAGCATGTTTTACCATGTGGATGTCTAACCATATGATGCATGAATGTTAATTTAAGACCACTTTGGTAAACTTTCAGCTTCAGCGAAAGCTCATAATTTCTTCCTTTACCTCCCAACATATCTTCTTTGATTGATATGAGAATTCATTCCACACTCAGGTTCAATTTTTAAAGTCTTTGCTTTTTGCTCTAAAGTGCATTTTCAGGTTTTCACTTTAGATTTTATCTTTCTCTTCTTTTTCTGTCTTTTTTCCATATTTTCTTTTTTTCTCTCTTTTTTTTTCAACAAATGAGGTCTGTCACATTCTCATAATGCTTGTTCTTGTTTTCAACATATTCTTCTCTTGTGTTTTCAACCCTTGCACACCAAGGAAGATTTACTCTGGGGAAGATTTATTCTCTGCTCTAAAGGAACTCATCATTTCTATTACTTCAACTTGCAAGTTTCATTCTTTTTGCAGCATTGCCTCACTCAAATTTGAGCATAATTGTCTTGTTTTCTTGTTCTGATGTTCACCCCGTAAAACTTCTTTATCTTGTGATGCCTCGGTAGTAATAATTTCCACACTTGATGAATCGATCTGGTTATATTTTACCCCAAATAATGGCCATTGCTCTCTCTTTGCCCCAAGTTTACTTGCGCCATCTTCGTTGTTCGAATATTTTGACTTTAGAGCTTTATTTATTTCTCATTTGTATTTTCATCATTACCGAGGCCACCTCTTGTTCCGATTGCACTTAAAGGATTAGTATATCATAGTAATTCCCATGAAATCCTTTGCTTTTCTTGTATCTAATAAATTTATCTGCAAAATGCTTGTTAAAATGATAAGCAAAAAAGCTCAAAAAATAATTTTGAAATTATTGAAAATTTTGACTGTCATGGCAAACAAGAAAATAAAAATTAGGCCTTTGAATACTAAGTGCAGCAAATCCTTCAAAAAAATTTGCAAAAATCAACTCTGATGTGTCCATTTTCCAATTTATTAGACTTTCAGGAGAAACATTTGCATTTTCCTAATTCTACCCCGTTTGACACTCTTTGTCTCACTAACTCATTATGCCCAATCTTTCCCTCTTTTCTGATCTCGATCAAGCATTAGAAGACTGAAAATCTTTGAAGAAAGGTTAACCCTGATAGGCGAGATGTATTCTGAAGACTAACTCTCCTTGTTACAATATTCGCATATGGTCAAAATGGTCTTTTGTGGCTTGTAATATGTGTTATGGTTCATGACTACCAAAGAAAAGGATATATAGGCTCAAATATTATTTAAGGGTAATAAAACCAAGGATCATTGTTGCATTGATCTGAACATGCGCTGATGAAACATTTTTCCTTTTTCTTTCTTCTTGCGGATCACTCTAGACTGCCCTTTTTGGGTTTTCACCCTAGAGATCATTTCCTTTTGAACCACTTCTTTTTACAGTGGTTCATATCATCAAAATATCTCACAAAACTTTCTGTTCATTTTTTTGTTGATTGTTTCAACTTTCATGTCAATAATTTGAACTTCTTGTTTTTCTTGGTTTTGTATTTCACTTATATTTTTGCCCCTAATTCACAAGGCATCCCAGATGTATTTCACTCTTGAACACATTTTCATCTACTTTGCCCCTAGTATAGGGGTGATCCTTGATTTTGATTGAATCAAAAGAAAAACAATATTAAGCTCAAAATGGGACAACAAATAATATTTTTTTATTTTCTTTCTTTGAGAAGGGAGATCAAAGAATGCCAAATATCATCCCATACTTGGATATCTTTGAAGAAAAGCAGCCTTCAGTTGGATGATGTTTTGAGTTATCACTTCATTCAATGACCTTAGCCAACAATGCTTGAGAGGAAATTCACTCAAAATTTGTATCTAAGATTTTTCCGTGATACCTAAACACTCATTAATGTTTTCCTTTTGGCCTAAACAAAGTTGAAATGAGTCACATTAGCAAAGTTGATCTCCGAATTTGATTTAAGATCAATCCTAAAATTAGTATTCAAGACCTGAAAGAAAGAAGTCAATGATGATATACATATATGCATGGGTGATCAAAAATTAACCTATAACAAAGAATCAAAAGATTAAAGAATCAAAGAATTAAAAAAAATCAAAGAATTAAAGAATCAAAGCATATAAAATGCTTGCCATTCAAGAAAAAAAAAATATATATATATATATATATATATGAAACAAGCATCATGAACAAATAAATTAAAATAGTCTCCCTTACAAATGACCCTCAATGCTCGCTGGCAAAAGCAATTGGGATAATTCAGGGAGTTACTCCGCAATAGTCCCAAAAATACAATCAGATCCCCTATAATTCAACTATCTATCATCCATCAAAGGAAACTAGAGTGAATTTCATCCATCCATTTTTACCATTGACTTTTCTCTTTCTTGCTTCCATTTCCGAGTTGAATTCTCGACTTTCGAAGCATCAATATAACTTCTCCCTTGGTTGCCCCCTGTTGGTATTGTTTAGGGTGAATAAATGCCTGAAGTCTTCTCAAATTATCGATATCATGATCGAACACTTTATTACTGCTTTCATAGCTCAAACTTTAACCCTCTAGTTTTTCAACAGATGCATCAACTATTAAACTCAACCTTCATTTGTTTTTTCAACTTCTTTTTGCATTTTTATTTTTCTTTTCTTTCTTCTTTTTATTTTTCTTGTAAGAACCTTTCAAATTGAACCCTTGTGTGAGATGAATTTTTACTAAAATCTCTCGTATCTATAGTTCATCTGGATGACTTTTTTCCTCGATCTCTTTGACTCTAAGCAATGTGAAAACTGGTGTCTGATCTTGAGACCGACTGACCTTTTCCATGTTACCCAAGTGATCCTCAACGACTTTCTGATGTTTTTAATCTATTTATGCCTCTTAACATGCAATGCTGATAAATAATAATAATATGAAATGAAATATAAAATAAACATATGCATGACTGCAAAAATGTGAAAATGTCAACCTGTCAGAATAATAAAATGGTATTATGAGCAAAAATATATTAATAAAATTTTATAAAACAACTTAAATATAAATCTACTCTACAATGCATGAATGCAAGAAATATCGATTTCAAGAGCAAGTCATTAGGCAACACTCATCCAACTAAAAGATCGAATACAAGGAGAAACCAATTTGTTGATAGAGGATAGCTACTCAAGCTTCTTGTTTGATCACCTCACTCAATCTGGTTCGACATCTGTCCTGGTATGTCAATAAAAATTTGTTGACGAGTCTTCCACTTTATTGAGTAAAGTCTACAAATATCCGACATTTCCTGTACTTGATTCTGAAGTTTATCACTAATTCAGTCCTACATAATCTTGGTGACTGGCTCGGTCTAGCTATAAACATATTGTCCTTCACTTGAAACGCTGGTTCAAAACTCGCAAACTGATTTTCTGCATGTCGTGTAGTACTTCTGACTTCCTCTTGTATTTCTCAGTTTCATCTGTTAGTAACTCTCCTTATCCATGAAAGTTGAACATCGATCCTAGGCTCATAATTCTCTTAAATTCTTTGAGTCTTTATTCGTCAAAACTAACCTTGGGATGCTCCTAGTTTATCCGCCGAATATTCACTTTATGGTTATCTTCACCTTTAAACTATCGTGTCTCATTTATATCTGCACTTAACCTAGTACCCGTCTTAAAGCTCGAACAAGTGTTGAACCAAATATAGATCTAATTCTTTTCGCCTACTAGAACGGTGTAGCAAAACCTCGTAATTGTTGGTGTTGTAACCATCTTCTTGAAAACAACTAAGAATCCTTTATCGAAAATGGCTCTTCATGTTATCATCTAAGAATTCCCAAAGTTACCCTTAGTTTATAGACACATACTATTCTTGAGGTCTTCTGAAAACACCCTTGTATTACTGGTACTTGGTCTCCTCGAACATTAACTCTGATCTCGCACTGAATCTTCTCGAATATAGTTCATATTAACATATTATCTTTCACTTGTCTATCAAACCTTAGTTTATGACCATTGTCTATACAACTAGCTCTCTAATTGATACCTCTAATGCATGCTATATGAACTCACTCACACACCACCCAAAAGTGTTAGTATGGTGAATTAATAATCTGAAGAAAAATAAATTCTTGCGAAAAATAATCAAAGAACAATTTATGTTACATAAAAAAATAATCAGAGAGCATAATATGTTGCACAAAAATAACCAGAGAGCATATTATGTTGCACAAAAATAACCAGAGAGCAGTTAAATAAAGAAAGCCTAATTTTGGCGGTATTTCGGTAGCATACCGTCTTATCTTATGGTTCCTGTCTGACTTTAATAGGGGTAGGTTTCTACTCTATACATATGAGTTCAGGTCTAGACTCTGGGTTCCCAAATTGTCGCTACCGTCTACTGCGACATTAAGACATCGATTCGGTAGTATAGGTCCCTTACATCGGAGGTGAAGAGCTCACGACGCGAAAGGCCAGTATATCAGAAGTAGACATAAATCCGAAACTCGGAGCTGGATAGCATCACGTCGGACAATATCTAACTCACACTCAAGGGTAAAAGCTCGGATCGAGAGCTGATGTATGAATGACAGATATATCACACAAAATGAAAATACTATCCTTATCCGAACGATATTTATCTGACAATAATGAATTAAATTAATATCTATATTTAAAATACCGAAATGCCATGTGTAAGTAATTATTAGCGTGACTCTAAAAAATTTGTCCCCAGCTTAACCTTGTTCAAAGCCTTCAGCTTAACCTTCAACCTCTTCAGCTTGATGAAAAGTATTTGCATAGGTGTGCCTTCGAAAGTCTCCCCCTACGAGTTACTCAAAATACCCTGAAATTCAGGGTGAAGAGTCCAAAAACTAAAGAACTTTAATGGTTTAGGCTTGGAAGTTGATGCTCCGACACCCATCCAAACCAAAGCAAGACAGTGATCAAAATCACCAGCTGCAAGAAACTCCACCTTTGTGCATGAATCAAAACTGTACCATTCAGAATTAACCAATACACGATCTAATTTCCTAGCCAAAAAGTCTTCATCCTGCTTATTAGACCATGTAAAACAGGGACCAATAAAAGGGTGGTCATGTAGCCCAATCTCTATCAAACAATTCGTAAGTTCAAATATATCAGATGTAACATATGGTCCAAGTTTATCAATATCTGAACTCTCCATAGCATTCAACATGTTGAGTGAGCTGATGCAAAGTTGGTTATCATTTCTTATTGAGTCAGTTAGCCTGTTTGTTAGTAAAGTTTCTTGAAGTTTGTTGTTGTATAAATAAGGTTCATGTAAACATTTTTACATATTGGAATAAGAAGAATACTTGCATTTCTTTACATGGTACCAGTTTCAAGGTTTCTTCTTTCTGGTTGTTAAGATTTCTTCTTTTCCAATTCTTTAGTTTCTTCCGCGACTGTAGTCTCGTTTCTTCTGTTTTCATGGCGCCTTCAACCGAATTGGTGGTGGACTTCAATCACATCTTGTTCCTTCATCCGTCTGACACTCCAGGAACGCTTCTAATATCTCATCAACTCACAGGAATTGACACCTAAAATCTTTGGAGTCGTTCCATGCGAATTGCTCTTCTTGCGAAAATTAAGCTGGGATTCATTGATGGCGACTGTCGTTGAACAGATTTTGAGTTGCATCTCCGACCTCTCTGGGATCGATGCAATGCTTTGTTGTTATCTGGGTTGCTTAACACAATCAGCAAGGATCTTTCGGCTGGGATCGTCTTTGCTTCTAATACTACAGCAGTTTGGTAAGATCTCAAAGAAAGATTCAATAAAGTTGATGGCTCTCGGATTTTTTTCTTCATCGAGAAATCGCAACGTTAACACAAGGTGATTCATCTGTTTCTTCTTATCATAGGCAATTGAATTTACTTTGGGATGAGTTCAATGCCCTTATGCCATTTTCATCTTGTGAGTGTGACCTTGATCGAACGAGTCTACAACAGCATCTTCAACAACAACTCTTTCAGTTTCTTATGGGGCTCAATAAAACTTTCTCGGCTGTCTGGAGTCAGATACTTCTCATACAACCTTTCCCTTCAGTCAATAAGGCTTTTTCGATGATTCTACAAGAAGAGTCTCAAAGGGTTCATCTTACTTCTTTGGCACCTATTCCTAAGTCTACTGCTTTGTATGCTTCTGGTCCACCTCGAAGGAAAATCGTTGGTGTTTGTGATGATTGTCATCTCAAAGGACATAGAAGAGACCAGTGTTATCGACTGATTGGATTTCCTAATGACTTCAAATTCACCAAGTGTAAGGATTCTCACGCTGCCATAGTTATCCAACCTGTTTGTGAAAAGTCTACTGTGATGGATCCAGTTCCTCAAGCTCCTGTGTTTACTCAGTCACAATATCAACAGCTCTTGGATCTTTTACATAAGCCTTCATCTGCTAACGTTGTAGGTATTTCATGTTTGACTGCTGCCACACAAACTGGTTGGATTCTTGATACAAGTGCTACTGATCATATGTGTTCTGACTTCTCTAGCTTGATTAATCCTATTCTCACACACACTCGACTTGACATTATATTTGTTGTACATCATTTAAGTCAATTCATGCAGCAACTAAAGGAGTCACACCTGGAAGCAGTTGTTTGTGTGATCAGATACATAAAAAAATCCTGGTCAAGGTATCCTGCTGAAATCTTCAGGAGACTATAAACTCACAGGATACTGTGACTCAGATTGGGCAGCTTGTCCAGTGTCAAGAAGATCGGTCACAGGATTTTGCATCATGCTAGGAGATTCGTTGGTTTCTTGGAAGTCCAAAAAGCAACACACTGTTGCTAGTTCGTCTGTAGAAGCAGAATACAAAAGCATGGCCACGATCACAACAGAAATAGTATGGTTTACTGGACTACTAAAGGAGATTGGTCCTAAGATGGAGCTAGGTCCGGTTAAGGTGCTTAGTGACAGCAAAGCAGCCTTGCAAATAGCAACCAACCCAGTTTTTCATGAAAGAACGAAACACATAGAGGTTGATTGCCACTTCTTGAGAGATAAGATACAAGAAGGCTTAATACAAACTGAATTTTTTTCTAGTTCGGAACAATTGACAGACATATTAGCAAAATCTTTAGGCATTCAACAACATGAGTATTTGTTGGGCAAGTTGGAAGTAAAAGATGTATTTCAACTTCCAACTTAAGGGGGAGTGTTGAGTGAGCTGATGCAAAATTGGTTACCGTTTCTTGTTGAGTCAGTTAGCATGTTTGTAGTAAAGTTTCTTGAAGTTTGTTGTTGTATAAATAAGGTTCATGTAAACACTTTTACATATTGGAATAAGAAGAATACTTGTATTTCTTTATACAACACTTCATTGAAATCACCTCCCACCAATCAAGGAAGAGAGCCTATAACCCCCTCCAATTGCCCCAATTGTTGCCATAATTCTCTTCGATCAAACCTGTTGTTACTCCCATAAATTGTAGAAAGAACAATCTCTATCAAATGACTTGACTTGACTAAAAATAACAGAACAATGTACCTCTTTCCTCTAGGAAATACAAATTCTACCATTGCTAATGGAAAAAAAGTTAACATGACAATTCCAATCTCTATCAAACTTAGGAAAACTCTTAGAAAAATTTTGTTCACGAACCCTTGTTTCCATCAAACAAGCCACATCAACATGTAACCTATTCATACGTTGCATCACCTTTCTCTACTTATTGGGATGATTAAAACCCCTGACATTCCAAAGGGCAACTGATATTAAGAAGCAGAAAACCCCTTATTAGCTTTCCCAAGACTTTTAACTTTTTTAACCTTTTCACCCTTCTTAGCCTTAATTTCTTGCAACAAATTTGCAACCCCTAAAGATACAACTCTACGCTACCGACCCTCACCCCTATCCTGTGCATCATCACCGCTAGCCAGTATTTCAAATCTACTTTTTGAAGCAACAAAAGTTTTCTCCTTTACTCCTCGCCCTTTACCCCGTTCCTTGAGAACCAAGAATCTCAGTCGAAACCTCATGAATGACTCCAACATTATCATGACTAGGAGTAACCAAATTCTATCTACTAGAACCAGAATCAACTAGAGCCATATCCTCCTTAACCACGTCAACAACACTATCAACAGAGAGATCACCATTAACTCCCCCAACATCAACGATAGGTACATCACCAACAACAGATGCAGTACCAATATTGTCAACTATAGGAGATTGATGGTTTTCCTTATTTTCAGTATAAGACTTCCCCGAGTGCCCAAATAACTTACAATAACTGCAACTCACAAGCATCCAAGGAATGCGCACCTTGACTTGACCAACAGATTTGTCCCTCATTTGTACAGGAATCATACGAGGAATAGCCTTACCAGCACTCACCTCCACACATACTTTTGCAAATTCTAATCTCTCCCGTGAAGCAGTAATAGAGTCCATATATAAAGGGATTCCCACCCCACTAGCAATGTAACTCAAACCATTTTGATTATACAATTCTAAAGGGACATTATACAAATGAATCCAAATTGACATTTTAGCAAGATCAGACTCTAAACTAGATAGATTAGGTTCCCATTTTCGAAGAACAAGAGACTTATGTTGAATGTGTCAAGGGCCATTCTCTAATACCCAATCCCTCGTAGCTTCAGTAACAGACAAAAATACATAGCGGTTGGTACCGGCAATACTTACTCTTGAGATCGAATTTTTCCCCCAAAGCGACTCCACAATCTTTTTCAGAGTAACAAAATTCGGAGAGCCACCAATAAACTACCCCACTAGCGAATTCTTCCAATTTGATGCACCCTCATTGAATACCTCAGAAGGCGGAACGATCGTAACATCTTCTCCACTGTCAGGAGGATAGAAATCAAGAGAATGTTCTAGAGATCCCAAAAAAGAAGTTTCCTCCAATCCACAACAGCCATAGAAAACCAGAAACCCTTCGTAAACCACCCAAGATTATATCAGATCGATCAAGAAATAATGAAAGAAAAAGAAACAACAAAAGAGAAAGAAAACGAGAGAAATCTCAGAGCTCATCAGTCCTACTAACGTAGGCTCTAAGAGAAAACCGTTCCCCCATTTTTTAGTTAAGATCAAGAAGAACTATAGAGTCAATTTCCTAAAAATGGTTATAATTAGATGATTAGAATCATTTCCTAAAAATATGCATAATTAGAGTTGTTTCGAAATAAATAGATATTTGATACCCAAGTAAATATTCAAACAAAATCCAATTTCAATAAAAACTAAATAATTTCCTTAAAAACCAATTAAGCTAAATTGTACTCCCTAATAGGTTTCTTCTGGTGAATCATTTACAAGGGTTGCAAGACTAAAGAAATTGCTACCTTCACATGGATAAAGAAGAGCAAGAAGAAGATGAGTCTGCTTTTCTATCTCAGGTGGACAGCCAAGTTCTCCGTCAGCAGTCTCAGTGGCTTCAAACTAATCTTTCTGGTACCTATCTTTTACGTTTCCAACTCAGTAACCATGTTCCTTGTTATTATGAACGGATGCATAAATTTATATAGAAAATGCTAACCCCTAAAATATTATATTAGAAATTTAAGGGATACATGGGTGCGGAACGACTGTACTTTTGACACCGCTGGGTTCATCCCTAGCCAAATGGGGAATGTAATGATTCACAGATATGATAGAGATAGTGGGGATACGGCCATGTTAACTGGTATAGCGGCTGCCTGGTCTGGTCCCCTATGATCAGTATAGATGTTGCATTTGCTTTTGCTTCAATGAGACACAAGCCCCATCACATCCCTTCGCTCACACCGGAAGGGAAGGATTTTTTTTTACTACAGCCGCCAGCATCTCTAACCAATTTGTCTTTAGCTCTGTGGGGTTGTTTGTATAAGAGAGGTTTTCTGTTGTTTCAGTTCTCAGAGGAGACTGTTGATAGATATAGATTCAATGGAACACACTAATGTTACTGCCTGCAATGGTAAAAGTTATACTCTTCTGTTGAGACCCTTCAATTCATGGTTTATTTGTATACGAGTATTTATGTATGTTTGTATCAGATTTGGATACAAAGGTCGATGCGATTCTCGGCATTATCCTTCAAGACACCTGAACTGATCGAAATGGTTGAAGAGTTGCAGAATTCGTACCGCTTGTTAGCTGAGAAGTATGACCAGTTGAGATCCCAAATCAACAATGATTCCCAAACACTGCAAAGCTATGTTCAGGGTGTTGAGGAACTAAACAGAGTTCCATATTCTAATTTTGATACCAAATCCACTGCTCGAGACCCTGATCTCGAGATCGAATTTTATCAAGATATCTCGAATGGGAATGTAGACTGTACGTTCAATGCAACTGAGTCCACCGAGAGCTCAAAGGTGAAACGGGACGAGGAGGAAAAGTATAATGCCTAGAAGCAGTGGAATGATCTAAGGTTCAAGGTCTCGGAACAGGTAGAGGATAGGTTAAGCCAGCAGTCTGAGTTGGTAAAGAAAAATGACAATAGGCAGACATCAGAGTTAAGCCATCATGTTCCTAAGAAATCTCAGTCTAGATTATCATGGCCGAATGTCAAAAATAAATAACTTATTCTCAAGTAATAAATAGAAAAATAATATAGTAAAGGAAAAGTAAGGATCGATCCCACAGTGACTAGAAATTTCTTGATTATGTTTTGTTTGATTGGTGATCTAAGAATTTGATCAAATGATGTTTTAAGTAAAAATGGGGGTTTGTTTAATAAAGTAAAACTAAATAATTGAAGAAAATAAAATAAAGAAATTGATTTAATAATAATAAAAACTAGCTTTAGGCTTTCGCTTGGACTCGATTTTAATAGATCATTAGAAAAAGATTTTTACTCTAGGATTTTACATCGGTAATTAGCTTTCAAGGTTCAATCCTTTAAGCAAAACTTCTAAATCGAATACCCTAGTCTAGCTTTGATATTGGTTTCATGGATTAATCCACCAACTAAATGTTTGTAGAAAAATCATTTAAATCTCAAAAGCCGACTTGGATTATGTTATTTCAAGAATAACTGATACAATTTTTAGTTTTTACTTTAGCAATCAATTTGCTAAGTGTGTTCCCAGGAAGTTGGATTATAGCCGATCCTTCCTCCCACAGAAATGATCAAATCAAAATCTTGATCAAAATTAATCTTTAGTTTTGAAATCAATTTGAAAAAAATAAGTTATAAAAGAAAACTTTAAGAAATAAAAAGACGAAGTTATTTGTATGCTTTTTAAACCTCACGTTCGGATCGAGTCATCGCTTAAGCCCTTGACTAATAAAAATTTAGCCGAGCATAATTATGAAAGAAATTATGCTTAACATAAAAATAAAATTAAAAAATAAGAACAAGAAAAATAAAGAAATAAAGCTTTATAAGACTTGAAACCTAGAACAAAAGATGGAATATGAGAGATGAGTTCTAGGCTTAATAACCTTTTACAAACCCTAAAAATAAGAGATAAATATAAGATAATCCTAGAAATATTTAAATTCAAATTATAAAGAGATAAATCCTAATTTGAAGTTCAAAACGCGGCTGATAAGCTATCTGGAATGCTGATAAGCTATCACGCACCTGTTGACGTCATCTTCTAAAAGCTACTGACAAAAGGTCGCGTCTGATTTCAAGCCCAAAGTCGAGCCCACGAATCCAGACTTGATATAATAAATAAAAAAAAATCAAAAAATCGGTCATTTTAGTGTATTTTTCAGATTCAGAGTCCTGCACAAAGTCATACGATAAACAACAAGATCAAGAACATAATTTATCAAATCAAAAAGTAATTAAGCACAAAATATTAACTATTTTAAACACTTACCAAATTCTCGCTCACTTATTCAATACTTGTCCTCAAGTATTCCTCAACTAACATACCAAAATTACAAGTTGCCAAAATTTAATTCACTATAAGTCTCAATCTCCTTAATGAAAGAAAATCAAAGCAATCATTTTAATTAAGAAATAATCAAGCATGTGACAAACTAGAAACAATTTCGAATGAAACAAGATATTCTAATTCTTAGCTAAATTAATGATGCAAAAGTTGATACCCTCACAAGAATTCGCTCATTTTGCTCAAAGTATTTAGGTTCAAAAGAATCGCTCAAGCCGAAATTGATTAAAGCATTACCATAAGCCTGTAAATAAATCTAATTTCCACTACTAAAAATAGAACATGATGCAAAAGTCAAGAAGTCTTTAAGCAAGGTTGTAACGGGGTAGGGTGAAGGTAGGGAAAAGACCGAAAAAGAGGGCTAAGTGTCAGGACAAAAGACATTAATCATGAGAAACAAACAAAGATATAAATCAAACATAAATAGATGAAAAGAGTAAAACAACCATTATTTTTCTTTCCAAGATTTTCTATTTTTTTTTCATTTCGGCTTTCTTTTTTTTTCTTTCCAAAGGCACACATTGGTACCCTTATTCTTTTTTGAAAAATACCCATTGAAATTTTGACACGCGTCATAAAGTGTCAAAAATAAATTCCTTATTCTCAAGTAATAAATAGGAAAATAATATAGTAAAGAAGAAATAAGGGTCGATTCCACAAGGACTAGAAACTTTCTGATTTTGCTCTGTTTGATTGGTGATCCAGGAATGTGATCGAATGATATTTTAAGTAAAAATGGGAGTTTGTTGAATAAAGTAAAAATGTGATCGAATTGATTAAAGCATTACCATAAGCCTGTAAATAAATCTAATCTCCACTACTAAAAACAGAACATGATGCAAAAGTCAAGAGGTCTTTAAGTAAGGTTGTAACGGGGTAGGGTGAAGGTAGGAAATAGTCCAAAAAAGAGGGCTAAGTGTCAAGACAAAAGACATTAATCATGAGAAACAAACCACGATATAAATCAAACATAAATAGATGAAAAGAGTAAAACAACAATTTTTTTCCCAATAGTTTCTATTTTTTTTATTTCGCTTTTCTTTTTTTTTTCTTTTGGAAGGAACACATTGGTACCCTTATTCTTTTTTGGAAAATACATATTGATATTTTTTTCGAACTCTTTCATCATTTCAAATCCACTTTTTTATTTTTTCGTTGAACAAATATGATCTAATATCTTGACAATGGTAAAAAAATGGAAATATGGAAAAATAAAAGGTTTTAGTTGCATTAATAAGGTGTAAACAAAGAAATAGGTGAAGTCTCAAAGTGGTTCACTAAGGGGTAAAATTAAAGGGTAGGCTATTTAGGAAGTGAAGTGGTTAAACCTAAGTGCCTCTATCATTCTAAAGCATAATATTCATGAATGTAGTCTCAAAAAGTATTGCATCACAAGTTCTAGAATGCTAAAGATCATTTTGGTACACACAAATAAAGAAAAGAGCAAGAATGAAAAGATATGCTCATTAGGTTCAAAATCTCACATAAAAAAAGGTAATTGTATAAACAAGTATCATTTCAATTAACCGATAATGGAACATCTACGTATCTTAATAAAAAGTAACTAATCATGCCAACATACTATCGTGGATCCTAGGTTCTAATAAAAGCAAGATCAAATCCCATCAAAAAGATATAAGAGATGTAACAAATTAAATAATTGGCAACAAGAGATTTCAAGTATATTAATATCAAAATAACCCAATTTCAAACATAAAATACACAAAGTTAAATTGACATGCAATATTTCCCTCCCCCTTACTTAAACCGTTTTGTCCCAAAACAAGAATAAAAAAGAGAGGTGAAATGAATACTCTCCGATTTAATAACGACAGCGACCACGTATGAAAAAATTTGAGTATGGGTTTCAGATACGAAGTTCCTTTGATTCTGATCAAAGCTTTGCTCAGATTCGATATCCGACATTTATTGGTCTAAATCGACAACCGCATCGAACAATTAGACGATGAAAGGTCTATGAAGGGTGGATTCCATCATCTGCGCCACTGTTTTGGTGGCCAAAAAATCCTTTCGGTGGTGGTTCTGGCGCGACGAACGTGGAAGGTTCGGTTGTAACTGCCAGTAGCGCCATGGAATGGTGAACGGGAAATTTTGGTTGTTAGTTGCGCAGGTTCGGGTCCTTACCATGGTGTAAATTGGTAGGTGATGGAATGGTGGTGTTTGGTGGAGGGGAAAGAAAGGAGAAGTGGTGCGGCGTGGGTTGGTAATGGGGAAAAAAATAAAAGAGGGATTAGGTCTTATAGATTTGTAGTCAAAGGTGGGGCTATGGTTTGAATTTTAAAACCAAAATTTATCTCTTGAGTTTGAATTTAATTCAAATCTTAACCTGTAAAACAGATAAATAAAATAATTAGAATCAAGATAAAATTATTTAAAACATAAAATAAATGGATAAAACAAAACTTAATCCTAAATTATTATTATGGAAAAATAATTTTTCTGAACCTAAATAAACAAATAAAATAAAATAAAATATACTGAAAATAAATAAATATAGTAAAAATGGGTTGCCTCCCATTAAGCGCAATTTTTTAACGTTGTTAGCTTGACGACCTGATTCAGATTACAAGCATTTCCAATTCGAATTCTTCAATTAAACCGACAAAGACATTTTCATAATATGGCTTCAATCTTTGCCCATTTAATTTGAAAAGAACTCCTGAATCGTCTTGAATTTCGACTGCACCATGAGGAAATACATCAGTCACAATAAAAGTCCTGTCCACTTTGATCGCAATTTTTCTGAAAAAAATTTCAATTTGGAATTAAAAAGTAAAACTTTCTGACTAATGTTAAAAAAATTTAAAAGAAATACGATGATCATTGAATTATTTTGTTTTATCCTTGTATTGTCATAAGCGTTGCGCCTAATCTTTTCAAGTTCTTGAATGTGGAGTTTTCTGGCTTCGCCGACGAAATCCATTTGCATATTACATTCTTTTACCGCCCAGTAAGCTTTATGTTTCAATTCAACCTGTAAATGACACGGCTTACCAAAAACAAGGCGATATGGGATCATGTCGATAGGACCCTTGTAAGTAGTACGATATGTCCATAAGACATCGTTCAGCTTCAGACTCTAATCTTTTTTGTTCGACTTCACAATTTTATCCAAGATCGATTTTATCTCCCGATTCGAAACTTCGGCTTGTCTATTTGTTTGAGGAAGGTAAGCTGTGGCGATTCTTTGAGTGACATCATATTTTTTCATTAGTGCTTCAATGATTCGATTGACGAAATGAGTTCCTTGGTCACTAATAATCGCCTTTAGAGTGCCAAACCTGGAAAAATGCAAGACTTAGAAACTCGACAGTAGTTCTAGCATCATTATTATGAGTAGCCTTAGCTTCTACCCATTTTGAAATATAATCAACAGCTAGAATTATATAATAGTTACCAAAAGACGAAACAAAAGGACTCATGTAATCGATACCTCATACATCAAATATTTCACAAACATGAATGGGATTAAGAGACATCTCATTTCTACTACTTAAATTATCGACACGTTGGCATTTATCACAAGATTTACAAAATAAATATGCATCATGAAAAATATTAGGTCAATAAAATGCACATTCAAGTGTTATATACGCAGTTCGTTTGGGTCCAAAGTGACCTCCACAGGAATAAGAATGACAAAATTGAAGGATTGAATTTACCTCGCTTTCGGTAACACAATGTCGAATTACCTGATTTGAACAATGCTTCTATAGGTATGGATCATCCCAAATGTATAATCGAGATTCTCGTTTAATTCGGCTTACCATAGAGCGTGGTAGATCAGCCGATAGTACACCTGCGGTTAAATAATTAACCATGTCCGCATACCAAGGCAACATTGTTTGCGCATGAAATAAGTGTTCCTCGGGAAACTTTTCCTCGATCGGTTCACCATGTTGAGGAACGAAAAGTCGGCTTAAATGATCCGCGACTAAATTCTCACAACCCTTTTTATCCTTGATTTATAGATTAAACTCTTGTAAGAGCATAATCCATCGGATCAAGCGGGGTTTTTCCTCTTTCTTATTAAGCAAGTACTTCAACGCTGCATGATCAGAATAAAAAATAATATCAGTGCCTAAAAGATATGAACGGATTTTTCTAAAGCCAAGATAATAGCAAAAAGCTCTTTTTCAATAGTTGAGTAATTTCGCTGAGCGGCATCTAGTGTTTTGGATGCATAGGCTATCACATGGGGTTCCTTTCTGAACTTTTGTCCAAGTACGACCCCTACGCTTGCATCCGGTGCATCACACATGAGTTCAAATGGGTAGTTTTAGTTCGATAGCTGAACGATTGGGGCTGACACAAGTTTCTCCTTAAGTTCGTCAAAAGCACTCATGCATTTTTGATCAAAATCAAAAATTTGATCTTTTTGCAATAAATTGCACAAAGGTTGCGCCACTTTTGAGAAATTTTTGATGAACCAGCGATAGAATCCTGCATGGCCTAAAATGGAACGAATATCTTTCACAGTTTTGGGGTAAGAAAGAGAACAAATAATATCGATTTTAGCTTTATCTACGACAATCCTATTAGACGAAACAATATGTCCTAATATTAATTCTTTATCAACCATAAAATGACATTTTTCATAATTTAACACAAGGTTAAAATCAAGACATCTTTTTAAGACTTTTATTAAATTTAATAAAACATTCATCGAAAGAATTACCATAAACTATGAAATCATCCATGAACACCTCGATTCCTTTCTCGACGTAGTCGGAAAATATGCTTACCATACATCTCTAAAATGTAGCTATAGCGTTGCATAGTCCAAACGTCATTCGTTGATAGGTGAACGTGCCAAACGGGCAGGTAAAGGTAGTCTTTTCTTGATCTTCAAGCGCCACAGGAATTTGAAAGAAACCTGAAAAACCATGAAGACAACAATAATGAGATTTTCTGGCTAAATGTTCTATCATTTGATCAATAAACGGAAGTGAAAAATGATCTTTTCTAGTTAAATAATTCAACTTCCTGTAATCAATGCATACGCGCCATCCATTTTGCACACGTGTTGGAACTAACTCACCTTCCGAATTTTGAACTACCGTTACTCCGGTTTTCTTTGGAACCACATGGACCGAACTTACCCAATTATTGTCTAATATCAGATAGATGATGTCGGCATCAAGAAGCTTTTGTATCTCTTTTTTCACGACTTCCATCATTGGTGGATTCAAACGATGTTGTCCTTCCCGAGATGGTTTCGCTCCTTCCTCAATTTTTATCTTATGCATACAAGTTGAAGGACTAAGTTTACCTGAGATGGTCCATCCAATAGCTTGCTTGTATTTGCGCAATATACTAACCAAACTATTTTTCTCTTCTTCCAAAAGTTTACTTGAGATAATTACTGATAAAAAATTATCTTTTCCTAAAAACACATATTTTAGGTGATCCGGTAATTTCTTAAGTTCAACATCAGGTGCCTGCAAAATTGAAGGTAAGAGTTTAGTTTTAGAAGGAACTAGAGAAAAATTAGAATTAACAAAAGAAATAGTTTCTAACTCCCTTTTATCTTCTTCGTAGCGAATTTCTTGATCCCTAAAAATTGAAAAAAATTAGTTTCTAACAATATATCAATAAGTAGATCAATAATATCAATAGAATTAATCCTTTCAACTTGATCAGGATATTTCATTGCTTTGTAAACATCAAATTCTACTACCTCACCGTCGAATTTCATTGTTAAAATACCACTTCTTACATCGATCTTTGTATGAGCGGTACTAAAAAAGGGTCATCCCCAAAGAATTTCGAAACAAGTGTTGGTTCTATCGCTTTCCATGTCAATGACATAAAAATCAACAGGAAAAATGAGAACATCGACTTTTACCAGGACATTTTTGAGCACTTCCTCCGGATAGATGATGGAACGATCCGCCAACTGTATAGTGACTCTTGTTTCCTTCAAAGGCTTGTTAGTAATCATTTTATAAACAGAAAAAGACATAACATTAATTGAAGCTCCTAAATCGCACATAGCACGATTAATGAAAACATTTCCTATTTTACAAGAAATAGTGAACATACCTTGGTCTTTCATTTTTGGCGGAAGCTTTCGCTGAAAAACTGCGGAAACATTTTCTCCCAAATTTACCTTTTCATATCCGGTTAACTTCCTCTTCGTTGTGCACAATTCTTTCAAAAATATAGCATACCTTTTCACTTGTCGGATCACTTCCAAAAGAGGTATGTTAACTTGCACTTCTCGGAACACCTCGATAATTTCTTTTTCCTCACCCTGTTTGTAATGTTTCATCAATCTTGACGGAAACAGAGGTACGATTTCTTTATAAATGGTAGGAGTAGGAGGAGAAGGAGAAGAAGTTTTACCTTGAGATTCGGAAGTCGACGTTTCTTTCTCTTTTTCTGGTTGTTTAGTGATTTCCTTTGGAACTTCAGGATTAATAATTGTTCCACTTCTAAGGGTGATAGCACTAACGTTTTCCCTTGGGTTCAGTTCGGTTTTGGAAGGAAGCTTTCCTTGCGATTCCAATTTTCCTATGGTTTGAGCTATTTGGGACATTTTCTTATCTAGTTGCTATAGGTAGGTCTCAGTGCGATTTTGAAACTTTTTCTTGAAAGATTGCTAGTTGCTCAACAATGGAGTCCAAGGGTGACTTTGGACTTATACCTATCTGGTAAAGTTTATCTGCGCTCTTTTTATCTGTAACAAAGGATTGAACAATGCCAGCTAACTTATTGATTTTATTTTCTAAGGAAATGATACTTACCTCTTGAACCCGTTGAGATGGTTCACTTGCAGAGTGAAATCGCTGCGAGTTAGCGGCCATGGTAGATATTAACGTTCTAGTCGCAGTAGGAGTCATGTTGACAAGTGCGCCTCCACTTGCCGCATCAATTACCTTCATATCCATTGGCGTTAAACCTTCATAAAAATACTAGAGTAATGTTTGTTCAGACAAATCATGTTGCGGACAATTCGCACATAGTTCTTTAAATCGCTCCTAGTAATTATATAAGGTTTCAGTATCCTTTTGTCGGATACTCAGGATACTTCGCTTGAGTTCGCTTACCTTAGATGCTGGGGAAAACCTGTCAAAAAAAAAGACAAGTCATATCAGTCCAAGATGTAGCAGAATTAGAAGGTAAATCAAATACCCAATCTTTTGCAATATCAACAAAAAAAAAAGGAAAGGCGCGGAGTTTAATTTGGTCCTCAAAAACTCCCTGTGGTTTTGTACTTATACAAACCATGTGAAATTCCTTAAGATGTTTATGAGGATTTTCGCTCAGCAAACTGTGATAGGTCGGCAAGAGATGTATCAGGCCTGTTTTGAGAGTGAACGGTGTATCGCCATCTGGGAATATTATGCACATTGGCTGATAATCATTAGGTGTCGTAGTAAGTTGTTGGATGGTTCGAATGTCGTCTCGTATTGTGACTTGTTCTCTGGAATTTCCTGGTCAAAAATCAAACAAAAAAAATCAGTAACTTTGCCTTAGTCCTCGGCAACGGTGCCAATTTTGACACGCATCGTAAAGTATTCAAAATAAATTTCTTATTCTCAAGTAATAAATAGGAAAATAATATAGTAAAAGAGAAGTAAAGGTAGATCCCATAGGGACTAGAAACTTCCTGATTATGCTTTGTTTGATTGGTGATCCAAGAATATGATCGAATGATGTTTTAAGTAAAAATGAGGGTTTGTTAAATAAAACAAAACTAAATAATTGAAGAAAATAAATAAAGAAATTGATTTAATAATAATAAAAACTAGCCTTAGGCTTTCGCTTTGACTCGATTTTAATAGATCATCGGAAAAAGATTTTCACTTTGGGATTTTACGTCGGTAATTAGCTTTCAAAGTTCAATCCTTGAAGCAAAACTTCTAAACCGAATATCCAAGTCTATCTTTGATATTGGTTTCACAGATTAATCCACCAACAAAATGTTTGTAGAAAAATCATTTAAATTTCAAAACTCGACTTAGATTATGTTATTTCAATGATAACTAATCTAATCTTTAGTTTTCACTTTAGCAATCAATTTGCTAAGTGTGTTCCTAGGAAGTTGGATTACTTCAATAGCCGATCCTTCCTCCCACAGAAATGATCAAATCAAAATCTTGACCAAAGTCAATCTTTAGTTTTGAAATCAATTTGAAAAAAAATAAGTTCTAAAAGAAAACTTTAAGAAATAAAAAGACGAAGTTATTTGTGTGCTTTTCAATCCTCATGTTCGGATCGAGTCATCACTTAAGCCCTTGGCTAATAAAAACTTAGTCGAGCATAATTATGGAAGAAATTATGTTCGACATAAATATAAAATAAAGAAATATGAACATGAAAAATAAAGAAATAAAGCTTTATAAAATTTGAAACCTAGAACAAAAGATGGAATATGAGAGATGAGTTCTAGGCTTATCCAAGGTGGGTATTTATAGCCCTTTATAAACCCTAAAAATAAGAGATAAATTTAAGATAATTCTAAAAATATTTAAATTCAAATTACAAAGAGATAAATCCTAATTTAAAGTTTAAAACGCGGCTGATAAGCTATCTGGAATGCTGATAAGCTATCACGCGCATGCTGACGTCATCTTCTACAAGTTGCTGACAAAAGGGTGCGTCAGATTTCAAGCCCAAAGTCGAGCCCACGAATCCATACACAATCCAGTAAGTAAAAAAATTCAAAAATCGGTCATTTTAAGTGTATTTTCTAGATTCAGAATCCTGCACAAAAATCGGTCACTTTTAAAGGAAATTTTGAAATACGGGTTTTGGGCCGAAGGCCTAATGTAACATCCAGGTCGAGGTGTTACAATACATGCGAAATGGCAGAATTGGTCACCACTAGAATCGATGTTTTCGATTACATTATCGAATCAACGACTTCTGTTTTCGGTAATGCATCAATAAGTTGATCAACCGAGTCACGGTTTCACATGCCTCGGCTAGAAACACACTGCAACAAACCAACTCTCATGTGTTAGAGAGTTCTTTATTTTAAAGGACTTGTCAAAAAGGGAAGAGACAAGCTTTATAGTGACACCACCAGTCTTCAACGAATAAAATTATGGCATAAAGATAATTTTAACCCTTAACGTTTATAATTTTTGTCGTTTTGGCCTTTATTCTTTTTGGGATAAATTTAGTCCTTAACCTATATCTTTTTGACAAATAACTTATTTTCTAACACCATGGTAATTGAACCGTTAAAAATCTAACAATGATGACATTTTATATGCATATGATAATATATTTTAAATAACATGGTATCTAACCTATTAAATATATATCTATATATAATATATTTTTATTCTAATATAAAATATAAAACAATTAAAATTCAAATAAAATATTAAAAAATTAATTATTTCTAAATTTAAATAATATTAAACATTCTTAACCCTAACTACAATAGAATTAAAACCCTACCTAAAAAAATTAATTAATTTAGAACTGTGTTCATATTTTTTTAAGATAGAATTTTAATTCTATCATATTTAGGGTTGGAAATGTTTAATAGCCTTTTATTTTAGAATTAATTAACTTTTAAAATTTTATTTGAATTTTAATTATTTTATATTTTATATTAGAATAAAATTATATTTCATATATATATATATATATGTATTTGATAGGTTAGATTCCATGTCATTTAAAATATATTATCGTATCCATATGAAATGTCACCATTGTTAGAATTTTAACGGTCCACTTATCATAGTAGTTAAAAAATAAGCTATTTGTTAAAAAGATATAGGTTAAGGGCTAAATTTATCCCAAAGAAGAATAAGGATCAAAACGATAAAAATTATAAAAGTTAAGGGTTAACATTATCTTTATGCCTAAAATTATCAAACTAGATCTATTAAGATGAGTGTTCACATGCAAGATTTTGACGGGATGCAGTGTAAGAGGATTATAAAATTATTCCACTTCTGGCAAATCCAACGGTGGCTGAAATAAAGAATCACAGAGAGAAAAAAAAATAAAAAAGGTTAAAGCCAAGTCATGCATGTTTTCTATTGTTTCCGCATCAATTTTTATGAAAATAATAAACTTCGATTCTACTGCATAAATATGAGAGTAAGAATAACATGAAGGTAAAATAAATTTACTTCGTGAATTTAAAATAAAGAAAATAAAGGAGTCCAAGTTAGTAAAAGATTATATTGAAGAACTTGTCAAAATTGCAGACAATGTGAGAATGTTAGATAAAAATTTCTCTGAAATTTTTTTTTTGAAAAGACTTTGGTTATACTTTCTGAGAAGTTTGAACCTACAATATCTTTATTGGAGTACTAAAGATCTTTCAAGTATTACTTTGAAAAAAAAATTAACATCATTACAGGCTTCATAAATTAGAAGCATAAGGCTAAAGAATTTCATAGAATGAGCATTTTAAGCCCATAGATACAAAAAGATTTTAAAACAATAACAATCAAATAAACGAATAATATTTGTTATGTCCTCATTGCAAAAAAATAATCATCCTCAGCAAAAGTGGAGACCAAATGTAAAATGTAACAAATGTGGTAGGCAAGGATATATGGAAAAGATATGTAAAAGTTAGTTACAATAAGATTTGACCAATGTTGTAGTTGAACAATGCGAGGAAGATAATAAACTCTTTTTTGCAATTTATTTTAAAAATAAAAATACTCTTAAAAAGTGACTTGTCCATAGTGGTTGCACAAATCACATGACATATGATCTTAATCTCTTTGTGAAACTTGATAATACATTTATTTTTAAAGTTAAAATTAAAAATTGCCAGTTTATTCGGTAAGAGGCAAAGGAACAATAATTGTACAAAGTCAAATAGACTCAAAGATCATTTCTAATGTTTTATTTGTGTCTAACATTGATTAAAAAATTTTAAGTATAAAGGATAAGTAAGTTGAGGTTCTTCCGAAGACAATGATTAAATTTCGATGAAAAATATTAAAGGTTACATCTTCTAAGTTAAAGAGTGTTGGAAATATGACTTAGGCTGTGTTTTGGAAGGCTTTCTAAACCAGCTTTTGGGCCAAAAGCTGGTTTAGAACGCAGAAGCAATGTTAAACAGTTAACTTTGGGAAAAAACTACGTTTGAAAAGTGTTTTTCAACTCAAACGCAAAAGCTAAAATTTTTAGCTTTTGCGGTTGGAAAAATGCTTTTAGGAGTCAAATTACAATTTTAACCTTCATTTACTATGTTTTAATATAATTTATTTTTTATAAATACATAATTATATTTAACATAAATTATCTTTTATTTTAAAAATTATATATATTTATATATTTTCTCAAAAGCACTTTTAAATAATAATTTATGTATTATTTATTAATATTTTTATCTTTTTTGTCATAATTTAAGTTAATATTATAATATGAAAGAATTTGATTATAATTTAATATATACTTTTTAACTTATAACATCATGTCTAAAATAGTCATTTACTTTTAAAAACACTTTTTGACAGCAATACTAAACACATATATCTCAAACTAAAATTTCTAAAAGAACATTTCCAATACACTTTTCACTACACTTTTCAAAAGCAATGTAAATTGACCCTTAGAATCTATCAAAATTTCAATAAAAAATATGTAGTTGGAGCAAAATCATTTTTAAACTTTAAATTTTAAATTGTTAACATAAATTTTCAAATTTTAAATTATATTTTTTGTTATCTTTTTGTTTGAAATAACTTTATAAATTGAGAATTTCACATTAAATAAAATCATACTCCCACACAATTTTTCTTATTTTTCCTTTGTTATTTCTTTTAATACCTTAAAAAATCAATAGATTTAGATGATGGAGACAAAGTTTTGGTAGTTGTAATTATTGGGAGATGTAACCCCAAATTCAACATAATTTTATAGATTAAAACTTAAAACTTAATTTACAAAACTTTTCCCTAAAGTAAGATATATTAGGCTAAAATAATTCAAAATTTACATCATTTAGACAATTAGATAAAACATATTGAGTATTTCAATAATATAAACTAAATCCTTTAAACAATATCTCATATAATCAACTAAATATCCAAAAATAACTTTATAAAACCATGCATCCAATAAGTCTCAATTTAAATGTTTCAAATATCTTAATTACAAAATATTTCAAAGTAAATTAAATCAATAACCTAAAATTATTGAAGGAAGTTCATATTGAATACTAAAGTGTTCGAGTAAAGTGCGAGATGATCCAAATATCGAATCAACTAAACACGTTTAAGAATCTGTAAGAAGACTAAAATGGTGTAAGCTAAAGAGGTTAGTATGACTGTAAAGTGTAAAAATCACAAAAACAAAATATGTTTTTATTTTCTGATAAACTCTCATTTTCAAAAACATATTCAATATGACAAAGTCATTTCTGAAAACTCAATGAATCCAATAAAAATCAGAATCATGAATTATGATGTCTGATGCACATGATGACACAATATCAATCTCCAAACCACCAAATGAGTAAGGTTCCTGAAACCTACTCCCATCCAACATCACCATCCAAAGTGGAACTTAGCTCAAAGGGTGGAACCACTGATTCAAAGCAGGATTCAACTCAAAGGATGAAACCACTAAATAATCTGAAGTGGAGTTCAATTAGAAGATTTAACCCACTAAACTTCATTCGATCTAATATCCCAACCCATGATCATGTTATGTTATGATATTGATTCAAAATCTGAATCTTATCCGAAACTGAATCGTTAAAATTCAAGTTTACTTTTCATATTATGACAAATATAATATTTCATACTCTAATCAATCTGATTTAAAACACTATTGGAATGTTATGCATGATGTTTGAAATTTTTTACAAATTACATACAAAATAAATCAAATAAGATTTATAAATCACATCTCAAGCAATCATAAAGAATAAACAAAACACACAAGTTTATAACACACAAAGAGGGGCACCTTAATAAGTAATATCACTAATGCCGAGAAGAGCGGGTCCTATTAAAGGTGTTCAAAAATATACGATCCGGTCAATCCGATTTGATTATCTATTGATCCGATCCAAAAATTAGGATATTCAATCCAGTTTTTATTTCAGGACCAGATATTTGATCTGATTTTAAGTTTACCGGATCAGATACGGATCACAATATTTTAAATTTTGGATTATCCAAAAACTCAAAAATCCAAAAATTCAAATTTTTATTAATATTAATTTTGTTATATTTAACAATTTAGTGCTTTTTATATTCAAAATTTTAAAAAATTTAAAATTTTATAAATGTGAATCTTGTTATATTTAATAATTGGTTGTTTATTATATTCGAAATTCCAAATTTTTCATAAATACAATCTTCAAATTTGAAAAATTAGTTTATTTAAATTATATTTTTGGATAATCAGATATCCGATTATTCGATCTGAATATCCAATATTTGAATATCCAAATCAGATATGGATCATTATATCATCAATCTGAAAACCCGAATATCCAAAAAATCGGATCCAATAACCGATAATGAACACCCCTATGTCCCATGCTCGTGTCTATCTGAATTAGAACCTATGTGATAAGATTTGTACATCAGATTTAATTCTAACACTAAGCCACCAATTTATAACACAATATTGAAATAAAAGCTTACTCACGCGATGATCTCAAAGAACATACTTGAACGATCTAAACAACATGAGGTAACTTAACGACCACAGAAAAGATTCAAAGGAATAAAAGAAAAGTATTTTATAATAGTATTTTGTTTATCAATTTTCTGAGCAATTTCATTTTTTGGGCAATTTTATTTTGTGAGAAGTTTTTATTCCTGGACAATTTTATTCGAATTCTATTTGATCTAGAGTCTTCAAATTGGTATCAGAGCTAATGGCTAATGTGATGCGTCAAATATCGCTACCTCATCTAAAAAAGGCGAATTACGAAAGCTAGAACATTCAAATGAAAGCTCTTATTAGAAGAATCAAGCTTTGAGAAGATTGTTGGGGCAACTGATTCAAAAGAAGCGTGGTATACTTCAAAAAAGGTGTTCAAAGGAGTCGACCGAGTCAAGCAAGTACGTCTCTAAACTCTTCATGGCGAGTTGGAAAACATGAAGATGAAGGAGTCAAAAAATGTATCCGACTTTATTGCCCGTGTACAAGCCGTGGCAAACCAACTCATTCATAATGGTGAAACGTTAACCAATGCGTGAATTGTGGAAAAGATCTTGAGATCATTAATCGATAATTTTGAGAATGTTGTGTGCACGATAGATGAGTCAAAGGACCTTGGGACTCTCACAGTTGATGAATTCACCGGTTCTCTTGAGGCACGTGAACAACGTAAGAAGAAAAAAGAAAAGGAGACACTCGAGCAAGCACTTCAAACTAAGACATTAATCAGAGACGAAAATATGTTTTATTCTCAAAATTTTCGAGTAGAGGGAATGATCGTGGAGGTCTTGGAAATGGTTGTGGTGGTCAAAGCGACGTGAAAGATATTATAAGGAGAAGGGACAGTCGAGCCGACCAAATTGACGTGGAAGAGGATGTAATCGAGAAAGTGGCAACCGGTCAAATTATTCCAACATCGAGTGCTACAAGTGTTACAAGTATGGTCATTACGCGAAAGATTGTAACTTTGACAAACGTTATAATTATAGAAAAATGGGGCATTATGCAAAAGATTATCGAGCCGATAAAATGGTGGAAGAAACAACCAATCTATCCTTGGAAGATGAAGCGAATAAAGGCGTTCCCTTGATGGCTAAAAATAAAGTCAACATGGACAATAGTATATGGTACCCCGATTTAGGCGCAAGCAATCATATGTGTGGTCACGAGTACTTATTCAAAGAGATGAAAAAGATTAAAGGTGGTAATGTGTCGTTTGGCGCTGCATCAAAAGTAGAGGTCAAAGGCCGAGGTACAGTTTTCTATTTACAAAAGGATGGCTTGATAGGGTCAATCCAAGGTGTGATTACATTCCAGACCTTAAGACAAAGATTTTGAGTATGATATAACTCACGGAGAAAGGTTACTCAATATTTTTGAAAGATCGGGTACTACTCTTGGAGGATAAGAAAGAGCGTCTAATTGCTATAGTTGAAATGGGCAAAAAATTAGATGTACAATTTAAATTTGAGAAGCGTACAAGAAAAATGTTTAAGAGTCAATGTAGAAGACAAGACATCATTATGGCATCTTTGTTTTTTTCACCTATATCATGGTGGTCGAAAAGAGTTAGCAAAGAAGAATATGGTACACGAATTACCGAACATGGATTATGATGGAAAATTTTGTGAAGAATGTATGATTAGCAAGCAAGAGAGAACATCGTTTCAAAAGAAGGCAGAATATCGAGCTAAACATCCTCTCGAGATGATTCATACCAATATATATGGACCAATCACCCCTGAATCTTTTAGCGGTAAAAGATATTTCATTTCATTTATTGATGATTTCTCACGAAAAGCTTGGGTGTATTTTTTGAAAGAAAAATATGATGCATTTGAGGTGTTCAAAAAGTTCAAAGTGATGGTGGAGAAGGCAACCGGTAGATATATCAAAGTCGTACGATTAGATAGAGGTTGCGAGTATACTTTGAAGGCTTTCATGGAGAATTGCGAGGAGAAAGGAATAAGGAGATTTCTAACCGCACCATACTCTCCTCGACAAAATTGTGTGGTAGAGAGGAAGAACCGAACTATTCTTGACATGGTTCGATCAATGCTCAAGATTAAGAAATTGCCGAAGTAATTCTGGGCAAAAGCTTTGCAATGTGCTGCCTATATACAAAATTGATGTCCACGTGTAAAGTTAGATGATCAAACACTACAACAAGCATGGAGCAGACAAAAGCCAACGGTTTCTCATCTTAAAATGTTTAGTAGTGTGGCATATGAACATGTACCGGATCAACAAAGAATGAAGCAAGAAGACAAAAGTAAAAAATATATTTTTATTAGATATGATGATAAAACAAAAGGGTGAAAGTTACTCGATTCGATAAGCAAGAAGGTGATGGTTAGTCATGATGTATGAGTAAATGAAGCAAGAGAGTGAGATTGGAATAATTCAACAAAGATTGTCATGGAAGTTGGAGAATCATCAGTCGTGGCACCAACAAGCATACCAACAAACTCTGAAATTATCGTTGATAAAGACGAACCACAAAAACCCAAAATGTGAAGCTTTCAAGATTTTTATGATTCTAAAGGTGAGATACATCTTGTATGTCTTTTGGCAGATGATGAAAATATTAGCTTTAGAGAGGCATCACGAGACAAGAATTGAAAATTTGTCATGGATAAAGAGATTAAGGTGATGTTGATGGAGGCTATGGAGTCCTATTAATTCCACCTTTGTCAGACTGTAGTATTTAAGATGTCGGTCCCACGAGGACTGAGTCAACCTTGCTACTTTTTATGACTGCAATAAGGAAACTAAAACCGCAAGTAAATGAATTGGTTGAATTATGGCTAAGAGAATTATAAAAGTATATAATTAATTGACGAAATAATAAGATAAAGGCGATGTTAGATTGAGTGCTTTGTAGAGGAAAATCCAGTTATGTTAAGTATCCATTTATTAATGCAATGGGTTGAACTGCCGCCTTGGCGGATAGCACAAAGGGTCGCCGCAGTTGCCTAGGCGGGGTTATGCCTTGTCGATAATTCAACATTCCATAGTTCGATAGAGTATCCTTGTATCTCTTTTTTCTTATCCCTTAGCGAAGAGAACTGTTGAAACCCACGTCTTGATGATACCTCCCAACGTGAATCAAGGGCGGACAACAATCAAACACATACATCCTATTAGTCGCTGAAATCGTTAACGGATTAGTCAATGCCCATGAACAAAGACCGTATTCTCTCGTTTCGTGAACCTATATCTCCCGATGCTATACAAATAAGTTTTTCTCACATACTTATCTTTCGAGCTCATATGCAAGAAGAGTAATTACCAAAAGAGAATAAAATATGAAGTAGGTTTTGCATTAATAAATATCAAACATAACATAACCTTCATCTCCGACTACTCCACAAACAATCTAAACCTCCGAAAGACTTAGAACATGATGGATGCGGAGGCTAAAGATATAATAATACGAGAATCCATCTCGACTCCATGCTAAACCTAAACCTAAGAAGTGCCTTATATAGGCCAAGCCCTAAGTTGATCTTTCCATTCAAGGAAAGAGTTCTAAACGGGAAAGAAATCTAATTCCTAATTAAACTATATTAATTTAATCTTATTTCCTAAAATATCTCTCTTCTTTTCCCGCGGTTGGCTTTGACCTGGGCTTGATCTCCTAACTGAGTTTTCCTCTTTCTCTTGCTCTTTGTTCGTTGAGTTCGGTATCTTTTCCTCTTTCTGTTGAGCACCAATTATTGTTTTTACGCTGCTGCGGCGGCCTTCAGAATGTTGCCGTGGCGGGTGCTTCGTCTGCAAATCAGCGTTTATTTTCTTCCTTGGCCCTTTTCGTGATCTAGTTTCATGTCTAAGAAAGAAAACTATCAAACGTATATGTTTTATGCCAGAAAGTAGATAATTTCATATAGTTAGTGTTCGTATGCTGAGATATGGAAAATAACCAGAAATATCCTATTATCGCCTTTAATTTTGTCTTTATTGGCAATAAACGAGTGGGGAAATGATATGAAAAATGATGAATTTTGAGTGCTCGTCAGATGTGAAGTCAGCTTATTACCGAAATGAATTGCCGAAAGGAAGTCATTCTATTGGTGTAAAGTGGGTGTTCAAGAAAAAGATGAATGGTCAAGACGAGTTAGAACGGTACAAGGTAAGACTTGTTGTGAAGGGATACAAGCGAGTCAGGATCAAGTTTCGAGAAATGCAAGAAGATGATTGGCATGATGGATGGTAGAAACATTTAAGTTTAAGGGGGAGTTTTGTTGAAATAAACTTAAATAATTTATTTAGTGAGTCATAAAATTTTGGAGTTAATATGGAGTTATAAAGTTAAAATGCCAACAGTTAATATGAGAGTTATGGAGTTTAATATAGAGTTATATGAATTATGTTTTTGATTAGATTTTATTATGTAATATTGCCTAGTATTTATATAAAGGCATTGTCTATCCCTTTTGTAATGTGTGGTTGAGTGTGGTTGTAAGTGAGAGTTGTGGTTGTGAATAAGTTAGTTGTGAGTGTGAAAGCCAAGAGTGGTTGTGGCAGTGAGAGTTAGAAAATGTGGGTGTGGTGAGTGTGAGAGAGACAAAAGACATAAAAGATTCAAATGAATAAAATGAAAGTATTTTGAAATAGTATTGTGTTTGTCAATTGCCCGAGCAATTTTATTTTTTGGGCAATTTTATTTGAAGCAATTTCATTCGAATTCTATTTGATTTAGAGTCTTCAATATGGTCGTTCTTGGGCGAACACCGTTTAGCGATCACAGTTGCCACCATTCAACAACTACTACAATTTTAGGGGCAACCTCCTCCGTGGTTTATGGTGGCAGGAGCAAGCACACATCAAGCTAGGGGGCATCACTATTGGAGGAAAACAATCAACAATATTTCTTGGACATGCAAGAGAGATTGAAGAGCATGGAAGAGTCCTTATTACATTCAAGAAAATAGTGTGAGCAACACTAGAAATTCATGCAAGATCAGGCTGAGCAACATAGGCTGGCTGAAGAGAAAAACGAGAAACTAATCAAGGAGTTATATACAAAAACAAAGGCCACAACAGTAGCATAAAAGACGACAATTAATACTCAACAAAAAGAGGAAAAGATACCGAAATCAACAAAAAAAGAGCAAAAGAAAGAAGAAAACTCTATTAGGAGGTCAATCCCATTTCAAAGCTAACCGCAGGAAAAGAATAGAGATATTTTAGGAAATAAGATTAAATTAATATAATTTAATTAGGAATTAGATTTCTTTCCCGTTTAGAACTCTTTCCTTGCATGGAAAGATCAAATTAAGGCTTGGCCTATATAAGGCACTTATTAGGTTTAGGTTTACTGTGGAGTGAAGACGGATTCTCACGTTATTATACCTTTAGCCGTCGCCTCCATCATGTTCTAAGTCTTTCGGAGGTTTAGATTGTTGCGGAGTAGTCGGAGATGAAGGTTATGTTATATTTGATATTTATTAATGCCCAATTATTTCATAGTTTATTCTCTCTTGGTAGTTACTCTTCTTGCATATGAGCTCGAAAGATAAGTATGTGAGAAAAACTCATTTGCCTAGCATCGGGAGATGTAGATTCATGAAATAAGAGAATACGGTCTTTGCTCATGGGCATTGACTAATCCATTAAGGATTTCAGCGACTAATAGGACGCATGTGTTCAGTTGTTGTCCACCTTTGATTCAAGCCGGAAGGTATCATCAAGATGTGGGTTTTAATAGTTCTCTAGCTTAGGGATAAGGAAGAAGACATTTAAGGATGCTCTGTCGAACTATGGAATGTTGGATTATCGACAAGGTATAACCCCGCCTAGGCATCTACGTCGACCCTTAGTGTGATCCGCCGAGGTGTTAGTTCAACCCATTATATTAATAAGTGGATGCTTAACATAACTGGATTCTTCTCTACAAAGCACTCAATCTAGCCTCGCTTTTATCCTATTATTTCATTATTTAATTTTATGCTTTTATAGTTATCTTAGTTATCATTCAATCTTTCAAATTACTTGTGTTTTTAGTTTTCTTAGTGTAATCATAAGAAGTAGTAAAATCGACTCAGTCTTCGTGGGATCGATATCTTAAATATTACAGTCTGATAAAGATAGAATTAACAGGACTCTATAGCCTCCATCACTACTCATTTTTTAAAATATACAAGAAAGAATATATGTATAAAAGTATTTTAGAACACCATGTTTCCACATCTTTCAAGTTTCCAAATTTTTTATATAATCGAAAGAGAGAACCCTATCATCACCTATCACATTTTTTGAACTATTATAATTTATTTGGAGCTTTAGATCATGTTAAGTGTATAGCATTTTTGATGACCTTGAAAGATTAGTGCCACCCGCTCTCAGCACATTTCATATCTAATTTTGATCAACTTGTGGACCTATTCATGAGCCAATGCGAAAGTTGATAAGCCATCGTGAGATTTTGTCCAGAGGTTTCATGTTATGACCATGCAAACAAAGGAAGGTCAAAATGAATTTGTCATGGGAGCTTTTATGAATGGTACTTCACAAAAACCTTTCAAGTATACTTTGTTAAATAGACTACCATCAACATTTGTCAGAATTATATGAGAAGGCACAACCTTACACTGAGAACGAAGAGGTGGACAATTTGAGATTCTATGTGCAGGGTTTGCAACTTGTGGATAATAGGCAAGGTGTGTCGGTAGGTGTAATCAGCAATATCGATGTAGACAATATTACACTCAGTACAATAATCAGTCTCAGCGTTTTCAGTAAGATGGCAACAACGGGAGAAGACAACACACTTAATCTCCATCAGAACACACACTCAAGCAGCACGACTCCAGCAAAAAATTAATGACGAAAATGATTAAAAATGTGTAAAGAGATTATTAGGTGAACTCTGTTCACCACGTCATCCATGGTCCAAGTAATCAGGACTGTTGATCTTTAAATAATTACCTAATAACTACCCATCCACTAAGTCCATGTAGGAAATAAGTGATGATTCACTTGGAAAAAAATTAAAATCAACGATCCTGATTAATTGAGACTATGGATGACGTGGTGAACAGGGTTCACCTAATAATCATCGTATCATGTACTACATTAGTACTCTTCATTAACCACAACAAAAACAATAGAGCTACTAGGTTTCACAAACTCAAATTCAACAATGTAAACATAGGACATCACCATAGACACATATCATAAGCGAAGGATAAAAACAACAATCTACTCATGCAAATCATCCACAAAGGCAAAAGAAGAGTGACTTATGGGAGTACATGGGTGAACATTGGCTAACGACCATGTATCAGCGCATGTGACCGTGACCTCTTCTGATAACAAAACAAACCGAGAATATCACCTCATAAATAATCTTTTCACATTTTCTTGACAATCCTATGATGACACTTGTTTGAGTAAAATAAAAGGGAACATCCAACCTGAAGAAGACATGGTCTTCCACCTTCAGATTAACCATAGACCATAAATAGGATCTTCGACCAAGAACTATTGTCTTCAACTCTTATTTATTTTACTAGTCAAAAATTTAATATTATTTTATAAGATGCATTGAGATTAACGTAGTTATTTTTTGCGAACAAATATATGTATAAATAATTTAATAACCGTTATCATATAAGTGAACCATTAATTATTTTTTTAGCGGTTGTTGAACAAGATAAGGAGGAATAAGGATGAACCCAAATTTTTTTGTAAGGGTATAAATTATCATAAAATTATATTAATATATAAGGGTGTAAAATTACAAGAGTTTAAGGATGCAAAATTAGATCGATAAACAAATACAAAAGTAATACACAAAATATAAAAGAACTTGAAATTTTTAAGGGGTGCAGTCGCACCCTAGGTCCATCATGTGGAAGAGCCCATCAAGTGACAATCTCAATATGAGTTATCATATGATACACTGTTTTTTTATGGGTAAACTATTGCATTAGTCACTTTCGTTTACCCCAATTTCACTTTAAGTCACTTATTTAGAAAAACGACCAGTAAGGTCACTATCGTTTTCAAGATGTAAAGTTTTAATCACTCTAACGTTAAGTAATATTAAATATTGACTAAAAGATGATCTAGCACAATAAAAATGATATATTATTTAAATAGTCCTTAAACTATTATTATAATTTTGTTTCATCTTTAATTTGATTCTAAAAATTTTAAATTTTAAATTTTTATCATCTTTCCTAAAACCCTAACCCTAACCCTTATTCCAAACTCGATTTTAAATTGTATCCATGAAGATGAAGTGAAGGTGACATGTTATTGTTAAGATGGTTAACCATATTTCCAATAATGTCATCATTCAATAGTATGAATCTTTAATTCAAATGCTAATGCATGTTAAACTTGTTTAAGTGTTTTATTGATATAGTGGTTTAAGAGGTTGTTTTGTTTCGGGAACACACGTTGAAGACTTTAAAGCAATTAGCAATCGAATGGAATTGCCCAGCAATAAAAATTTCCCACAAAATAAAATTACCCACAGAATGAAAATTGCCTGCAAATTGAAATTGCTTAGGCCATTGGCAAATACTCTATTATTTCAAAATACTTTTCTTTTAGTCATTTGAATTTTTTCTGACTTCTTTCTTTCACACTCACCACAACCGCACTCATTCTTCTCACTACCACACTTGGCTTTCACACATACAACTCTTGGCTCTCTCTCTTTTCTCACACACTCTTGCACACCAAGCGTTGGATATCGATAGTGTAATCACCGGAATTCGTCCAGGGAGTCACCACCAATCATTTTTTTATTCAGTGTGATTGGAACACCAAAATCGAGTCTGCACACCAGAGTGGATCCGGGAGTTTGTTACGCGTGAGGAAGGGTGAGCACCCCCACAACGCCCGAAATCAGCACCTGTCGGTTACATAATATTTCATATGATCGAAAATACAATTTTGTTATCAAAATTTGTAATAAAAAAATTGTAAACATTTAATAATAATGTTAATAATATGAAAACAATAATAATTAAATTTTCAGGGACTAATCTATAGAAAACAGAAACAGTAGGGTTAAAATGTAATAAAATAGGGACAAAATTGAGAGAAATGAAAGTAATAGGCTTAATCTTGATAAAATCATGACTAAAATCGAACCGGAGGAAAGCTGAGAGGTCGAACTGAGACACGCTTGGAAAATGGAGGACCCTATACATAATTTTTCCATTTATGCAGGTACAGATTCGGATCCGGGTCGGCTTAGCGGGTCGGTCTTGGGGCTCCGGTGTGAAACGACACCGTTTTGGGCCTGATGAATCGGCACCAAAACGGTGCCGTTTTACTCATACTATAAACCCTTTTTTTTACTTATTTTTTTCATTATGCTTGTCCTTCATGAAGTTGATGGATAAGCTTCCTCTGAAGCTCTCAACTCTTGGGAGAACTCCGATGCTGGGCCAACCATCATCATCGTCGGCCATCGCATCAGCCGTCGTGCCGGTGGCCGGGAATGAGAAAGTTTGCACTTTTCCGTAAGATCTCAGTGCTCCAAATCCAAATATCGCCTCGGATTTTCGAGATAAGGAGCAGATTTGAGCAGATCTAAAAAAGATAAGTCAAATACACTTCTTTTTTTACCTTTTCTCGTTTTTGTTGGCTTCTGAGTAGTGCTTTGATCTCTATATGTTTCTGTTCGAATGTTTGAAGTATTGTTTGCTTTGGACTGAAATTTTTTTATGTTCGAAAATGCCTTGTTTCATTGATTTCTTCGACCGGTTTCTAGTAACCGATAACACACAATTCGAATGGGTTTTTATACACAAAATTCATACATATTTTAATGTTAAGAATAGGAGTTTTATCCTACTGAGATCTATAAAATTATATCTAATTATTCTTTGTCTTCTTTTTGCAGGTTGAGAAGACCTTGTGGCGGTGGCCGCAGATCCTTCACGTGATCGGGTGGTGGCCGTCCTCCTCGACGAATAGGGGAATGTGTAACCATCACGTGCTATTTGAATAGTCGTGCGTGGTGACAGCTGGCAGGATGTGGGCATCAAGGGGCGGCGGACGATTTAATTATTGGAGAAGAGGGTTTGTTATCTGATTAGGGTTAGATGTTTTGTTTTGGTGCGGGCTTAGCAGGTTATGGGCTGGTGGGTATGTAATTAGGCTATGTTGGGTTTGTATTGGGTTTTGTATTTAATAATAAAATGGATCTGGGTTTTATGTATTTAATGGGTTATTACAACTGCCCCTCTTTGGTCATTGTTGTGTAATGACAATAGAGCAAAGATAAGGAATAACCCATTTCATTTGGTTTGGCTTCAAGGTTCTTCTTTGGTAAGGTAAGGGTTCTTTTGGTGAAGTTTGGGTTCTTTTGGCCACTGCTTCTTCTTATGGAGCTTTGACTTGATGTACTCCATCGCCTTTGCCCACAAAATTTGAATGCTGTGATGTTTTTGTTTTTGCTGAAGACTGGACCTAGCTACAACACTACCGGAGAAGCAAGGTCTGATGCTAGCATTGATGTCTGATCTAGCTACACTATCAAGGAAACGAGACCCAACAAGGAGTTCTGATGCTCGATGAGGTTGCAACACTGATGAAGCATGATCTATCTGGTCCATCTGTAACATTGACGCCGAGATAGGGAACAATATTCGACCTGATTGCAACACTGTCGGAGAAGCGAGATCTGATGACAAGTTCTGTCACTCTGAAGCTGCAACACTGAAGAAGCATGATTTGTCTAATCCATCTACAACACTGCCGCGAGATGGGAAAGCCATTTGATCTTCTTACAACACTGTCGGAGAAGCAAGACCTGATGACGAGTTCTGTCACTCTGAAGCTGCAACACTGACGAAGAGCATAATTTGTCTAATCCATCTAAAACACTGTCGCGAGATGGGAAGGCCATTTGATATGCTTACAACACTATGGAAGAAACGAGATCTGACGTCGAGTTTTGTCACTCTAAAGCTGCAACACTGACGAAGAGATATGATTTGTCTGATCCATCTACAACACTGCCGCGAGATGGGGAATGATATTTGATCTACTTAAAATACTGTCAGAGAAGCGAGATCTGACGATGAGTTATGTCACTCTGAAGATACAACACTGACGAAGAAGCATGATTTGACAATGTTCTGATGCTGCTACACTAACAATGGATCATAATTGATAGTCATTTACTCTAGGCTGGTTGTACTATCTCTTTGAGTACAGTCGTTTGGTATTGAACATGAGACTGGAGTTCTTTAAAGGATTTGATTTCCTTTGAACATTCGTGAAAATGGATTTTATAGGATATTTGAATAATCCTCTTTTATGTATTTTTCCTAAATGCACAAGGATTAACGGATTTGACTTGCCTTTATCGATGACCGTTTGCCCCAGACTAGTTGTACCATTCCCTGGGTACAATCAGTTGGTACCAATCCTGAGATTGGATTTATTCAAAGGGATTGATTTCCTTTGACCATTCGTGAAAATGGATTTTAATAGATATTCGAATAGTCCCTTTTTATGCATGTTTTCCAAATGCATAGGGATCAACGGACTTGACTTGCCTTTACCAGTGGCCGTTTGCCCCGGACTAGTTGTATCATTCTCTTGGATACAATCAGTTGGTACCAATCCTGAGATTGGATTTATTCAAAGGGATTGATTTCCTTTGACCATTTGTAAAAATGGATTTTAAAGGAAATTCGAATAGTCCTGTTCACTTATTGGTTTTACTTTTTCCAAATGACATATCTTATTAAACAAAGATAGTAAGTTTAAAGGGTGAGAATTCATACTTGTACTCCTTGATGAACGGTCGTGGTTTGGAGTAGAGCTATACTACTTTGTTGGGTCCTTGAAAATGACATTACGCTCACCTGTTCCGTCGTTTTCTGAAAGGACGAGATCTGTAATACTTTCGTAAACAGATTCAAAATATTAGGGTTAGCATGCACTGCGTGTATGATGCATGTATGCATGCATGATCCTAGCATGAAATGCAGCATGCATATGGCGATGATTTTCCACAGAATTTGCTTAATCAGCTGGTTGTTGTTGCTTTGATAGTTGTCTCTTTCATCAGATAGAAATATCTGATCCCAATCTGTCTGGGGAATGCTTATTTTGTTTCAAAGTGTTTTCTAACAACATATCTTTCCTTGAGTGAGACTGCTTCCAATCCCTATACCTTTTTAAGAAATTTCAGAAGCAATGTAGAGAACTTGCTAACTTTTATTAACAAAAGGATTTTATTGACAATAAAACTCAAGGTAAGTATTAACAACAAAAAAAAAGATATAAAAGTGACAAGATTTGATGTCTCAGATATCTGACTATCAAGTTTTACAAAGCTAGCTCGTCAGAGTGTCTTCATGTGTCTAGGAGTCTTCAAGCGAAATACGTCTTGACTGCGTCTGAGTTCACTAGATTAGTTAGATCCTTGCCGTCCATTTCAGACAGAATTAACGCTCCTCCTAAGAAGGCTTTTTTCACGACGTATGACCCTTCCCAATTCGGCCTCCATTTGCCCCGGAAGTCTTTCTGTATAGGGAGAATCTTTTTCAAAACCAGATCTCCTTCTCGAAACTCTCTTGGGTGAACCCTTTTGTTAAAGGCTCTCATCATTTGTTTCTGATACATTTGACCATGTCGAATAGCTTTTAACCTTTCCTCTTCGATCAAGGCAAGCTGGTCGTGTCTTGCTTGAGCCCATTCTGCTTCGTCTAGCTTTAACTCTGACAAAACTCTCAAGGAAGGGAATTCAATTTCTATGGGTAACACTGCCTCCATCCCATAGACTAGGGAAAAAGGAGTTGTCCCAGTAGAAGTTCTAACTGATGTTCTCTGTATGCAAATAAGGCAAATGGTAGCTTCTCGTCCCAGTCTCGGTAAGTCTCTACCATTTTTCCAACAATCTTCTTGATTTTCTTATTGGCTGCCTCGACTGCCTCGTTCATCTGCGGACGGTATGGAGAGGAATTGTGGTGCCTTATATTGTATTGTTTGCAGACTTCTATTATGGTCCTATTATTCATGTTCAACGTATTATCAGATATAATGCTCTTTGGTATTCCGTATCTGCATTTGATTTCCTTCTTGAGGAAACGACTCACTACCACTTTGGTCACATTAGCATAAGTGGCTGATTCTACCCACTTAGTGAAGTAGTCGATGAAAACGAAGATGAAACGGTGACCATTGGAAACCTTAGGTGAGATAGGCCCAATAACATCCATGCCCCACATTAGGAAAGGCCACGGGGATGTCATCACATGCAGAGGTGATGAAGGAACATGAATCTTGTTAGCATATATTTGACATTTGTGGCACTTCTTAGCATATTCAATGCTATCACTTTCCATTATGGGCCAATAATACCTAAATCTCATGATTTGTCTCGTTATTATGAATCCGTTGGCATGGGTTCCGTAGATACCCTCATGTACCTCTTCGAGGATCATCTTGGCTTTGGCGGCATTTACGCATCGTAGCAGTATCTGGTCTTTTCGTTTTTTGTGTAGGATCTCGCTGTCTAGGACATAATCAATTGTCAATCTTCGTAGCGTCCTTTTATCGTTCTCCAAAGCTCATTCTGGATACTTACGATTCTTTATGTACTGCAAGACATCGTAGTACCAAGGACATTCATTGTTTCCATCTTCTTCAATGTTATAACAATAGGATGAAGAATCGTATATGCTCATTCGTATTGGTCTCATATCTAATGGTTTATTTACTTGGATCAGTGACGACAAAATAGCCAAAGCATCTTCCATTTGGTTATCTTCTCACGATAGATAATGAAAGGATATTTCGTAGAATGACTTGATCAAGTCCAGGACCAAGTTCCGATATTCGCCAAAGCATCTTCCATTTGGTTATCTTCTCGCGATAGATAATGAAAGGATATTTCGTAGAATGACTTGATCAAGTCCAAGACCAAGTTCCGATATTCCATCAACTTAGAATCATGGTACCCCATTCTCCACGAAGCTGATAGATCACGAGCATTGAGTCTTCGTATACCTTCAACTATTTAATCTTTCGATCAATAGCCGCTCAGATTCCCATGATACATGCTTCATATTCTGCTACATTGTTGGTGCAATCAAAGTCAAGCTTGCTGACGAAGGGATAACAGTCACCTTGTGGAGATACTAGCACTGCCCTAATTCCCTTACCGGTGGCATTGGAAGCATCGTCGAAATTCAATTTCCAATGGTCATCATTTGCAACATTTTCCTCAACGCACATCAAGTCTTCGTTGGGGAAATCAGAGTTTAGAGGTTCATAGTCCTCTAGAGCTCCGCTGGCCAGAAAATCGGCTATAGCACTACCTTTAATGGCCTTCTGATTGACATATACTATATCAAATTCAGACAAAAGAATCTACCATCTGGCCATTCTGCCAGTCAATGCAGTTGACTCCATCAGGTATTTGAAGGGATCAAGTTTTGAGATCAGCCACATTGTATGATATAGCATATATTGTCTTAGTCTTTTAGTAGTCCAGACTAGAGCGCAACAGGCTTTTTCAACTGGTGAGTATCTTATTTCACAATTTGTGAACTTTTTGCTAAGGTAGTAAATTGCTTTTTTCTTTCTACCCGAGTCATCATATTGACCCAATACGCATCCCATGGATTTCTCGAAGACCATTAAATATAGGATTAACAGTCTATTCGGAACTGGCTGTACCAAAACTAGAGGGATTGTCAGATAGAACTTAATTTTGTCGAAGGATTCCTGACATTCTTCGTCCCATTCTCTAGGGTCACGTTTCTTCAAGAGTCGAAAGATAGAATCGTATTTCTCGGTTAATTGTGAAATAAACCGAGCTATATAGTTCAGTATTCCCAGAAATCCTCTCACTTGCTTCTGAGTGCGTGGAGGTGACAGCTCCTGAATAGCTTTAACTTTGTCGGGATCAACTTTAATGCCCCTTTCGCTGACTATGAAGCCCAACAATTTCTCAGATGCTACTCCGAAAGTGCATTTGGCAGGATTTAGCTTCAGTTGAAACTTCCTTAGCCTCAAGAAGAGCTTCCTCAGGACTCTTATATGCTCATCCTCGGTCTATGACTTAGCAATCATATCGTCTACATAAACTTCAATCTCTTTATGCATCATATCATGGAATAAGGTCATCATAGCTCGCAGGTATGTTGCCCCGGCATTCTTAAGTCCAAAAGGCATTACATTGTAGCAAAAGGTTCCCCATTGTGTCACAAATATTGTTTTATGCATATCTTCAGAATACATTTTTATTTGATTGTACCCTGAAAATCCATCCATGAAGGAGAACAAAGAATGTTTTGTTGTATTATCAACTAAAGTGTCGATGTGAGGCAATGAAAAGTTATCTTTTGGACTAGCTTTATTCAAATTCCGGTAGTCAACGCACATACGTACTTTGCCGTCCTTTTTAGGCACAAGGACTATATTGGCTACCCATTCCGTGTATTTGACTCCTTGAAGAAAGCCAGCATTGTACTGTTTTTTCACTTCTTCTTTTATTTTCAGTAAGACATCCGGCCTCATTCTTCGCAGTTTCTGTTGAACGAGTTTGCAGTCCTCCTTTATGGGAAGCTTATACACCACAATATCTGTGTTTAATCCGGGCATGTCTTGGTAAGACCAAGCGAAGACATCTTTAAACTCTCTGAGCAGATTAATCAGATTCGTTCTAGTTTCGGCCGTTATACATGTGCCTATCCTCACTTCTTTATTTTCCTCTTTATCTCCTAGACTCACAGTCTCAACGGATTCCTTGTGGGGTTGGATTTGCTTCTCCTCCTGCTCTACCATCCTTAGCAAATCAGAAGGCAACTCGTAGTCTTGATCATCCTCAGATTCTGAAAAATATCCCGAAAGCAATTCACCATCCTACACGGAGGCATAACCTCAGGAAGGAGTGGTTTCATGCTTCCACTTAATTTGGAAAAGCCCAGGTTGAGGGCTTATGAGATGAAGGGTCCTGAAAAAACATTTAAAAACATATTAGAAAAATATTTAAAATAATAAATTGAATAATAATAATAATAATAATAATAAATAAAAAAATAATAGAATTTATATTTCCGATCGTTAAATAAATGTAACCGAATTGAGGCTTGACTCTCGAAAATTAGTCCCCAGCGGAGTCGCCATCTGTAATCACCGGAATTTGTCCGGGGAGTCGGCACCAATCATTTTTTATTCGGTGTGATTGGAACACCAAAATCGAGTCTGCGCACCAAAGTTGGATCCGAGAGTCTGTTACGCGTGTGGAAGGGTGAGCACCCCCACAGCGCCCGAAATCGACACTTGTCGGTTACATAATATTTCATACGATCAAAAATACAATTTCGTTATCAAAACCTGTAATAAAAAAATTGTAAACATTTAATAATAATGATAAATATAATAAAAATGTTAATAATATGAAAATAATAATAATTAAATTTCCAAGGACTAATCTGTAGAAAACAGAAACATTAGGGTTAAAATGTAATAAAATAGGGACAAAATTGAGAGAAATGAAAGTAATAGGCTTAATCCTGATAAAGTCATGACTGAAATTGAACCAGAGGAAAGCTGGGTGGTCGAACTAAGACACGCTGGGAAAATGGAGGACCCTATGCGTAATTTTTCAATTTATGCGGATACAGGTTCGAATCTGGGTCGGCTTAGCAGGTCGGTCTCGGGGCTCCAGTCTGAAACGATACCGTTTTGGACCTGATGAACCGGCACCAAAACGGTGCCGTTATACTCATACTATAAAGCCCTTTTTTTTACTTATTTTTTCATTATGCTTCTCCTTCATGAAGCTGATGATGGATAAGTTTCCTCTGAAGCTCTCAACTCTTGGGAGAACTCAGGTGTCGGACCAACCATCATCATCATCGGCCACCGCGTCGGCCGCCGCATCGGTGGCCAGGAATTTAAAAGTTCACACTTTTCCGTAAGATCTCAGAACTCCGAATCCAAATATTGCCTCGGATTTTCGAGATAAGGATCAGATTTGAGCAGATCTAAAAAAAGACAAGTCGAATACACTTCTTTTTTTACCTTTTCTAATTTTTGTTGGCTTCTGAGTACTGCTTTGATCTCTATATGTTTCTGTTCGAATGTTTGAAGTATTGTTTGCTTTGGACTGAAATTTTTTTGTGTTCGAAAATGCCTTGTTTCATTGATTTCTTCGATCGGTTTCTAGTAACCGATTACACACGATTCGAATGGGTTTTTATACCCAAATTTCATACATATTTTAATGTTAAAAATAAGAGATTTATCCTACTGAGACCTATAAAATTAGATCTAATTATTCTTTTTCTTCTTTTTGCAGGTTGAAAAGACCCTAGGGCGGTGGCCGCAGATCCTTCACGTGATCGGTGCGGTGGTCGTCCTCCTCGACGAATAGTGGAGCGCGTGACCAGCACGCACTATTCGAATAGCCGCGTGTGGTGGCCACGCGCGGACAATTGGCAGGACGTGGGCATTAAGGGGCGACAGTCGGTTTAATTGCTAGAGAAGAGGATTTGTTATTTGATTAGGGTTAGATGTTTTGTTTGGGTATGAGCTTAGCAGGTTATGGGTTGGTGGGTATGTAATTGGGCTCTGTTGGGTTTGTATTGGGTTTTGTATTTAATAATAAAATGGATCTGGGTTTTATGTGTTTAATGGTTATTACAGATAACATTTAATTAAAAAATTTGTAGTTTAACGTTGAAGTCGAACGAAGGTGGAGACTCTAAAAAATAGGATCAAATGGTTTAAAAATGTATATTTTGAGATTAAAATTATTATTTTACAATACAATGTTATCTTATTCATTAAAACTTATAGAAAACTTAACGATTAGAGGTTAAAATAGAAAAAAAATATGTAATGTTAGCGATGATTTTATAAAAAAAATAGTTCGATGATCAAAAAAGAAAGAATTAATAGTTTAGTGACTACTGGAGTAATTTACCCATATATACATACCTTTTACAACTAATTTATTGGAAATGATTAAAAGAATGAATAGTTTCGCCAAAAATCGTAATTGTTTAATATTAATTGTAATAGTACAATTACCGTACCATTTTGGCCAAATTTTCTTGGACCAATTACCTACCGTGTAGTTTGATATTTGAGATTTTTGGACCAATTACCGTATTCATTAATGTTGAGTTTCATAACAAGATCAACCAAATTAAAGAAAAAGAACAAAGCTGCAGGACATTGAGCCCAAAATATCAGTCTAATTATAATGTATAAACGCAGGGAATCAGTACATGGAACTAGAGATGAGCATGGGTTGAGTGATTTTCGGTCTATCTAAATTTAATTCGAACACAAATATTCTTAATTTTATTTTGTTTCTATCTCGAAAGTAAATATCTTAACTCTGACTCTAACTCGGACCAATAAAAAATAATTTTAATGATTAAATAAAAAATCATTTTAAGTGATTTAATTATAAAAATTTATAATTTTAAGGATTATATTATAAATAAATAATAATTTTAAAGAAATAATTATAAAAAAATATATAGATAGAAGACTACTATTATGAATATCCCTAAAAATTTATAAAAAAAAATTAAATATTTAGTTTCGGGGTCAGGTAGGGTATAATATTTTACATCCTAAACCCAAACATGACCCACTCTAAAAAGACATCCAACCTAACCCAAACTCGATTTTTTTCTTAAAAAAACTTACCCGATCAGACTGGGTTGGGTTGATACCTGATCGAGCCGAGCAAAATACCCATCCCTACATAGATCCTATCTAAGGGTATTTTAAGACAGGTTTAAACTTTTACACAGAGAATTAATTCTCCGCAAATAATAAAAATCTATTTACATTGTAACATCATCAAAGCTGAATCCTCAAAAATATTAAAAAAATAATATATGACATATGAACATATACGTTATTATTTATTTAACAAAAAAATATTTAAAATAATAAATGATGATCGATAATAACAACTTTATTAATTAACATCAGTCAAATATTGAAATTAATGCAATTCGAAAAGCTTAAAAATTAAATTAATGAAATGGTAACTAAATGGTAACTAAATATCACATGTTAATCATGTTTACAAGATTGTTTAGTGAATGAAAATAGTGATACTCAAATTAGGGAGCTTTTGAATGGAAGATATGTATAAATGATATGATTTTGTTTGATATATATATATATATATTTATATGATAAAATTTTGATTGATTAGTTCATGTGTTAGTATGAATTGTTTTGATTATATGTTTATATGACATGCTTTTACCTGATAGTTAAGTAACAATACTAAATTAATATGGATTGTATTGTATAATTCTAATGGTATGCTTATCATATTTTTATGATTTTGCTTGAGTGATTTATATAAATAAATGGTTTATATGTTAATATAATACGGTTAAGTAATAAGACTAGTTTAAAGACTTAAAAGTAAAAAAAGTTTTAAATTGTTCTGAAATTTACATGTCTTACGTATTGCGATAATGCTTCCGAACTGATTTACTCCTAAACTAGGTAAGGGATGTTACAATGTCTTAGTTTGAAATACATTATACTAAAGTTAAGATCCATGTCATTACTTATTAAACAATCAAATAGTGTGTCTTATCAAACTTGAGACCCAAACTTGTTACAAGAACTTAGTCTTGAAATAAAAAGTAAGACTAGACAAAGATGTACTTGAATAATAAGCTACTTAAGTTAAACTCCCACTTGAATAAACTACATAATATGAAAATCGGTTAGTTTTGGTTGTTGTCTCACTAAGTTCTTTATAGTACTTATTACTCTTGTTTCATTTTTTTCACCTTTCGGGTACTCTTTAAGATTTTGTTGATCTTTGGAGTTGTCCCTTGATAATAGAAGAGAGACCAAACATATCAAGAATATGATTCTTTATTATGTTTTGCATAGTCTCCTAATTGGTAAAACTAGTTGTAGATATATAAGTGTGAGCATGCATTTTGAGTTTGTTTATATGGTTTGTATATATGTCTTTCTGTGTGTGTTTTTAGCTAAGTTGTGGTTTGTAAACACACGATTATAGGGGTTTTATGGATGGTGTTAGATGCCAGGTAGATAATTTTGATGTTATGAGATGATAGCGATTTTGTAACACTCCCTACTCAGTTTAGAAGAACACCGGTTCGAGAGCGTTACCAGAACAAGCATGATAAGGTTCAAGTTCATTAAAGCATAATCATTCATGTAATTCATATATCAATATGTATTCAATTCAAGCTAATTTGATTAAAACAAGATGTATTCAATTCATATATCAAGATGTTGATGTATTCAATTCATGTAATTCATAATATCCATGTAATTCATAATATCCATGTTCCATGTGCTTAAAACAAGGAAAAGTAGATATATGTATCCCATTATAAAAGGTAAAAGACCATTTAAGATCAATTTGAGTCATGTTATTCTTTTAAGACTAGACTTAATTGTATATTGTCACGGACCGTCAGTTTAGTCCAAGTCATGTGTGCATATTGTTGTCCAATAGATTGTTAGAGAGATTTTGGGCTTAAAGGCACCATCAGACCAAGCTCGATCCATGAAGAATTCTAGAAAATAGCTACTTTGATTATACAAAATTTTTTACGTATACTAGGATTTGTTTCCTTAGTTAACAGGGAATATTCTTAGAATTATACCATTATGGTTGGTAGGAATTAATCCAAGATATCGATATAAATCAGTGAGAATCGTTGGATGTAAGGGGAATCAACTATAAATAGAGGCTTCCGCAGCCTCATTTGTATCATCTTATCTTGAGTAATCAAGACATTCACTCTAAAAATCCTCTCATTTGTTCTTTGTGTTCTTCGCGTTCTTATTTTCGTTCTTGATTTGTTATACTCATAGTTCGCTTTTCGCTAAAACGATTAAATATTCTTAGTGGCTTTAGAAGTTTGATCTTCATGAGCGAGTTTTCAGGCTTAGTCGTTTGTCTAAGAACATCGACAAAGGCCGTGTGGTTCAACTAGGTTAAGAGTCTAGCCCGTGACAATGTGCTCTTTTGTCTATCTTAATCCCTACATCATTAGTCTTTGTGATCCTATAGTGTTCTATTATAAGAGAAGTCATATTATTAGGTTCATACTTATGCAATCAAGTCATAAAATCATAATATTCATCTATTTCATTCTTATTTACAATGAAATTAAAATAGACATAAATGATTTATTAGTTCTTTCTTAATTCTTAAGTAAACTAACTGTTTTTACTTAAACATAAGTAGCTTAACAAATTTATTAATAAAACACTTGACAATAACCAAGCCTAATCCAATCATACATGATAAAACACTTAACCATTAAAACATTTCAATAATAAAAAAATTTACTTTTCAAGTATAGACAAGTCCTTGGTTTTAAAGGGGTGAGGCGTTTTAAGGCGCAAAAGATCCTAAAAGTCGAGGCACAAAAAGCAAGGCGTAAGACGAAGGTGCTCGCCTTAGGTGAAGCACTATTTTATCTCAAAATTTATAAATAAATTATATAATTAATTTGTATTTAAATATATAATAATTATATTATAAATATTTAAAAATTAAAATATTTTAGTTATATATAAATTGAAAAACTAGAAGCAGTGCAGAAACAGAGTATAGAGCCATGGCCCGTGGTATGTGAAGGAATATGGATTATAAAACTCATTACTGAACTGGGATTAAATGAAAATGCAAAGTTTTAAGTTTACAGTGACAGTCAATCAGCAATGAGCATAGCAAGGAATCCAGTTTAACATGACAAAACTAAGCACATTGAAATAGATAGACACTTTATCTATGAAAAGGTCAACAATAGGACTGTGAAGCTTAACTACATTCCTACCACGAATCAAGTTGCATATGTTCTTACTAAGGCACTTCCTAGAGTAACCTTTGATGATTTTTTATCCAAAATGGGTGTATACAACATATACATACCAGTTTGATGGGGAGTGTAAGTTAATACATATATTTATGGTATGGAAAGATATTATTCTAGGGAATACATTTTATATCTTAGTTATGAAAAGTCAACTTTAAGAAAATATCTTTAGTTACCTAGAATACTAAGATTTGTATCTTTAGTTACCTAGAATACTAAGTCAATTTTTGTATGTAAATATGTACTCTACCTATGAATAAAATTATGAGTGTATTTCTTACAATTCTACATTTACTTTGAAATCGGTAAGAACTTAGTTGATTATTTACGTGAATCAAATTAAACAATTTGATTATTCTTATTTGTATCAATTTAAGTTTTAGTTCTTGTAACATTAACTCTTATTTTAAACAATCTAAAACAACACATTTAATCATGTACCTACCTATACATGTCAAAACAATCATCTAATTCTTATACTTTTATCAAAACAGTACAATATTTCATGTACTTTAAGGAACATCTCAAATCAGACCACTAAATCTCATTTTATCACAAAATAGTCCAATTAATCATGCATAAGACTAAGCTTTTCAAATCAGTCCATTAATCTTTATCTATCACCAAAACGGTCCAATTATACTTATAATTTCACATTTCAATTCAATATAGCATATACATATAAGGATAAGAAAACTATAAATTCATATAATTTCATATTTCAATCTAATGTAACATATACATACAAGGACAAGACAAAGAGCTTACAATATCATGTAATTTCACATTTTCATTTTCATTTCAAACATATAAACATATTAAGGAAACCAATAATTTCCAGCAAGTTATTTATGTAATTACATTTGATTTTAATCACTTATATCACATGGTTTATCAAACCAAACCATAACACATATAAGATAACATGTAATACAATTCAATCATATAACTTTCATTTCATTTTAAACTTAATAGTATCATTCAATGTACTACAAATATTTTATAATTCATGTCTTTTTTTAATTCTTTCTAATCATGTTATGCCTTGGTATTAATAGGACAAGGTAATCGAGTCACGTGTTAAGGATTTAATCACCAAATTATGTTAAGATAATAAGTACCAAATCGTGTTAAGGTGTCAAGCATCGCTACACCGAACTGTAAGGTACATTAAATACCAATCATGTAACCATATCAAGCTTGAGCTCTAGACTATAGGTATGCCTTATTACCTAACATCAACTAACAATCAAGGACTTATAAAGTCTTTTAATTTCTATTATTATTATCATATCAATTCTTTATAAACATACTTATAAAAATCAGTATCGTGGCAATCAATATACCGTCATACAAATTCAAGCTTATAAGTATCATATCATTCTCAAATATATCATATTACCAAGCAAGCAAATCAATTTTCAAGCTTTTAAGTGATTAAGGGAAATCATGTATACAAATTCATTCTCAAATATATATATATATATATACAAGTTCATATAATCAAACCTTTTAGTCCATTTTGCAAGTTCAAGCTTTCAAAGTTTATTTATCAAACAAGAAAACATTATTTCATGAGTACAAGATTTATGCATATTTTATGTACCTTGAATCCTAGAAAGCAACGTGACATATACATCCCTTGGCATTTTCAAGCAATAAAAATATGAATATGCATTCATTCATAACATACTATCAAACATAAACAAATATATAACATATTATCAACTATTCAAGTAGTCATGACATCAAAAAAGCTATCAAATATTATTCAGTTCCTATAATTAAACATTTATAAGCATGCTTATAAAAATAAGCTTCATGGAAATCAACGTACCAACATATGAATTCAAACTCATACTTATTATATCAATCTCAAACATGTCATATTTTCAAGTAAGAAAATCAATTTCAACTATTCTAAACAACTTTACAAAAAAACAATTTCATTCTTTCCCCTTATTACCTCAATTACCAATAGGAATTAAGTCTATTTCATGCATAATTTACCAAACAATCGAGTGAAGATGCTATTTGGTTATGAGCTAAGTCCTAATACTAAATAAAAATTACACTCACAATACTTCAAGCTGGGTAGTCTTGAATGTTCATCCTTTACTCATTTTTCTTGCTTGTTATATGTTCCTTTCTTCCTCAATTTCTTCCATCCTTAGATCCATCTATATATGCATATATATATATATTATTAGAATCATTCTAAACCAAATAGTCCGTGTTTCTAAATTTATATAATACAAATAATGAAACTGTCCCTACCATATACTTTGGATAGTGATTAATAAACTAATCACATCTTTTAATTCGTAAATCAGAATTTTAATTACATTATTCTTTTTAAAACTAATGAAATCCTCTTTGAATTAATATAGGCCTTGTAATTTATTTATTATCCATTTAATACACTTTTTAACTTTTTTATAAGGCATTTAAAATTTCAAGACAACTTACACTACTTAACTTCAATTATTTTCAGATTCCAGCTCTTAACTACAATTTATGTTTTCTCTAAATGAAAATAGACATATTAAATATCATTAGATGTAAATTTTAGTTTTTAATTTCACCTACGGTGAATTTTTAAAGTTATTACCAAGAATAGCACATTCTAGGGAGATTTTATAAATCATGTTCCTAGGCTCATTTAAACCAAATTTAACCTAAATTCGATTTAATAAAACTTACAATTTGTTCAAGCATGAATTTGTTCAAGCTAAATGCTAAATTTTCTAACAATTCTCCTAAAATTTTTCAGTAAATTATCATCTGTTAACACCGTGTGTTCATGAATTTAGCATGCAATTCCAACAACCTAAATCTTTTCAACTATTCCTGCATTTCTAGCAAGCTTCTCATGGAACCTATCATGAATTCATACATCTAAAAATTTTCTAGCAAACAATTGTATTTTCAACAAACATTCAAGCATGTAATTTCATCTTTAAACTAAAATTAAGAGAGGAAGAATGAGATTACATGAATCTTCAAGCTAGAATCATTCATCCCAATTAGAAACCCTAATTTTTTTTAAATCCCTAATTCAAAAGCCCTAGAATTTGGGATTTTTTTTTCAAACCTAAATTGAATTTGTTAAAGGTTCTTATTTTGAAAGCTAAGTTCAAGTTAAAATTTCAAGACAACTTACACTACTTAACTTCAATTATTTTCAGATTCCAGCTCTTAACTACAATTTATGTTTTCTCTAAATGAAAATAGACATATTAAATATTATTAGATGTAAATTCATTCTCAAATATATATATATACAAGTTCATATAATTTCACCTAAATTCCATTAAATATTCTTTTTTCCCTATTCGACACTTTCTTGCTATTCATTTTTTTCGTTTCCTATCAACATCTTAAGGTTTCTTGTTTTTGTTTCAGTTTGGTGTGGTTTGAAGGTAAGTTTGTATCACTTTTTTTTCCATGGTTTCTTCTTGTTTCAGTGTGTTAGAAGAGGGGGTTTTGTTTTGGGATTATTCAGATTAAAGAAAGGATAGGTGTTGTTTAAAGGTTTTTATTAAGGATTTTGGGTGTTTGAATCGTGTTTGAATTGGAATAAGGGGGTAATCAAAATTTTGGAAAATATTTGAATCTGGAAAACCCAAAATATTCTGAGGAAATATGGGTTACCCAGATATTCTTGGGAAAGCTGGAAATCAACCCAGTTGACCCGTTGAACGATTGGCATACGCGTACCAATACGCCTATAGCGGTATCAGTATGTCCTTCACCAGTATCGGTACTCCTCTATCGAGTATCGATACCCAAAACACATTCGAACGAATTAAATTATTTTACCTACCCATGCTAATACGTATGTTTAGCATACCAGTACCCAATATCGGTACGAGGATCACCCGTATCAATCCAAGACTAATCGAACAGTGGTACCGATAAGCACAATTATACCTATACCAAAAAAAGATTCTCTAATTGCTTAAAATACAGGGGTATCGATACATGAGGAGCCGTATCGGTACGCGCTCCTTTAAATTCTAATTTTCCCTCTCAGGGTATTAATACGGGTACCTCTCGTACCGATATGCGAGCCCATATTTCTAGGTCTAAAGCTTGAAGAACACACTTTCACCTACCTAGATCAACCATAAACCTTCCAAAACTTACCTACAAGCTCTCTAAGGTATAACTAACATGTTACAATTACTTTCATCAAGTTAAAGATCAATTTCATATTTCACAATGGTTATGCTCAAACTACAAACCTAGCTCAATTAGACACAATCCATGTCACAACGTATTACTATAAATTCCATAAATTTACAGAAGTTAGAAGTATACTAACATCGAATATGTAGGTTTCACAACCTTGAAAACCCCTTCAAGCTTGGTCTTATTCTTCCCTTACCCTTTAGATGGCTTTCCAAGCTCTCTCACTACAAACAAAGGTTGAAAGATTACTACAACGTTGCAGGAAGTAGGAAAGTTTTTAAATAGATTAAAACACTAAGATTTGAGCCTCTCAAACCAAATTTTCTTTTTTTCTCCTCCAACCTCTACTAGAACATATTCTTCTACCATTTAAATTCATCCTTACCTCAAAATAAAGATCTCCTCCATCCTTGCAACTTCTCTTTCATTAACCAAACGAGATTCTTTGTCAAAAACATAAAGTTTTCATCTTTGTTCCACAAACTTGAGGAGAGAGCTAATGGTTGGAGAAAAAAGTATGAAAGTGGGTGATATCACACCTCATAGATTTTTCTATAGAGATTTCATCTCTTTCCCTCTTCTCATTAGCCCCTAAAAGACTTGGTTTTCCTTCATTAAAACCTTTAGCTCAAACCCAAACACATATCAAGTTCAACTAGTTTTTAAGGACCGAACATGAGATCCATGACCTAGTTTAGACCCGACCTTCAGAACTATGTAAAAATTCGGGTTGTTACATAGAGAACAACTTAAAACATCCAACATATAACATCGAGAAAAGCCATCCAAATTACCTCAATTATTAGCTCAGTCCCAATTTTAAGTTTTTAATGATCCAAACTACATTATAAATGTTCAAAGCATCTTACTCATTTGTAGAAATTGAAGCACCAAACTTGTTCATCAATTACCAAACACCAAATATGGGAGAAAAGAATATGTTGATACTTTAGTAAGTACCAAATATTCCCAAACTTTATCAATCTCAGCAAAAATAATTGAGAAATAATATCTCACACAAGTTGATTAAACAAAAACAACCTTTTCAAGTTTTAGTACAAACTATCAAAATCCAAGAACACTAACTAGCTTGTTTAAATTAGATTGCACAAACCAAATATGATAAATCTCACTGTAGAATCAAAAAATGTCAACTCTAATGAACTTTGACTCCTAATCTGTCAACGAAAAATTTAGTAATACAAGTACAAGAAGAAAAACGAATCAAGGAACAACACCAATTATCGTAAGAACATTAATCGAAGGAAACCTTATCAGATGAGAATTCGACAATCGAAATAGAGAGTCTAAAGCATGCAAGAGTAAAAATGAATCTAATTCTAAATATTAGCTAAAAATGGGAACCGAACTTTGATTTGATTGGGGATGAGTGCGACAAAAATGCAGCAATTATATGAACAACATTTTCACTAAATGGATCGAAAAGCATCAAGATCTTCAGAGGTAGATCAAATCTCACCGTAGAATCAAATCAACCAAGAAAGGATAACGAATGAGATCTTCAAATTAGTAGTGAAATAAAATGGCATCATAATCTTCGAATGATAATGATACTATGTGAGAACGGATGCATTGATGCCAAAGATGTGATGAAAGATGAAGGAAAGAAAGTAAGCGGTGGTTTATGTTTTGTAAAGTTATCAAGAGAATGAAGGAATATGAAAATTACTATTTTTATTAAAATAAATTAAAAGGTCTTCAAAACCTTTTGACCTATTACAATCGTACGCTTATATATATAATAACCCAAAATAACCTACTAACAATTTTAATAAACTGAGGAAACTAACAATAATTAATCATCAAACTAATCTAACAATTTTAACTAACGAAGAGAAGGTAAAATTGCTTACTTTATTTAACAATGAAGAAGAAAGACTCTGGAGGCCTCGTTTGGAAGAGAAATAAGCTCACTTCTACCCGTAAATCCAATGCTAGGAAGCGTTTCCATCGCGTTTGGCATGTCTTTCTTCTCTCTTTTCCTTTGTGGGATTTTACCTCTTATGCTGATAAGTGCTTAAAATAGTTCACATTTTGTGTTTAAATACTCCTTGGTTTGATGAATATGTTACTGGTCTTGCTGTTTTTCATGTGTTTTTGTGCAGGATTTTGAATCTGGAAAATGCACCTAAATGGCTGGTTTCTGAAGTTTTTCTGGATCGAGTCTAGATTTGTTGGTACGACTTCGGGCATGAAAATATGACGTAATATTTGGTCAGCAATTTCTAGAAGATGACGTCAGAGAAGCGCGTGATAGCTTATCAGTGTTCCAGATAGCTTATCAGCTGCGTTTTGAAATTTTAAATTAGGATTTATCTTTGGTAATTTGAATTTAAATATTTTTATGATTATCTTATATTTATCTATTTATTTTAGGGTTCGTAGAAGGCTATAAATACTCACTTTGAGTAAGCCTAGAACTCATCTCTTAATTCCTCTTTAATTCCAAATCCTAGAGTTTTCTTTCATCTCTTATTTTCTTTATTTATTTTTCTTCTTTTCATTTTTTACTTTATTTTATTTTTATGTTGAGCATAATTCTTCCCATAATTATGCTCGACTAAACTTTCATTAGCCAAGGGCTTAAGCGATGACTCGATCAAAACGTGAGGATTGAAAAGCACACAAATAACTTTGTTTTTTTATTTCTTTAAGTTTTCCTTTGAATTTATTTTTAAATCAAATTAATTTCAAAAACTAAAGATTGACTTTGGTCAAGATTTTGATTTGATCATATATGTGGAGGAAAGATCGGCTATTGAAGTAATCCGACTTCTTGGGAACACACTTAGCAAATTGATTGCTAAGAAGAAAACTAAGATAGAATTGGGTATTCGGTTTAGAAGTTTCGCTTCAAGGATTGAACCTTGAAAGCTAATTACTGACGTAAAATCCCGAAGTGAAAATATTTTTTCGATGATCTATTAAAGTCAAGTCAAAGAGAAAGCCTAAGACTAGTTTTTATTTTATTAAATTACTTTATTTGTTTCAGTCTCTTCAATTACTTAGTTTGTTCAATTCGACAAAACCCTCTTTTACTCAAACACAGTTAAACCATCTTCTTGAATCATCAATCGAACGAACATAATTAGGAAGTTTCTAGTCCCTGTGGAATCGATCCTTACTTCTCATTTACTATATTTAATCTCCTATTATTTGTTTGAGAATAAGGAATTTATTTTTGACATTATACGATGCGTGTCAAAATTGTCGTCGTTGCTGGGGACTACGACAAATTTATTGACTTATTTTGTTTGATTTATGACCAGGAACAACCCGGAAGAAAAAGGAGATTACATTCCGGAAATTGAAGCATACGCCCGAAGACTACACGCCCAAACACTTCGGGAAAAATGTAGATTGCGACAACAACAGTTAGAACATGATCTAGAATCTGCATCTGAAGTAGAATCACATTTCGATCACATAACTGAAGAGTCAATTCTGATGGATGACCATACTATCTGATAATTGAATACGGCTCCTGACAATAACCAGTCGATGTGCATAACGTTTCCAAATAGAGAGACGTCATTCGCTCTTAAAACTAGCCTGATACATCTACTACCAACCTACCCAGGTTTGCCGAGCAAAAATCTGCATAAACATCTGAAGGAATTTCACATGGTTTGTTTGAGTACAAAACAACAGGGAGTTTCTGAAGACCAAATTAAACTTCGCGTTGTTCCTTTTTCTTTAGCTGATATAGCAAAAGATTGGTTATTTGATTTGTCTTTTAATTCTGTTACAACATGAACTGATATGATTTGTCTTTTTCTTGACAGATTTTTCCTAGCAGCTAAGGCGAGTGAATTAAGGCGAAATATCCTTAGTATCCGATAAAAGGATACCGAAATCTTATATAATTACTGAGAATGATTTAAAAAGCTATGTGCGAACTATCCACAATATGGCTTATCCGAACAAACACTCCTCCAATATTTTTATGAAGGTTTAATGCCTATGGATATGAAGGTAATTGATGCGGCAAGTGAAGGAACACTTGTCAACATGACTCCAACAGCAACTAGAATGTTAATATCTACCATGGCCACCAACTCGCAGCAATTTCATTCTGCAAGTGAACCATTTCGATGGGTTCAGGAGGTAAGTACAATTTCATTGGAAAATAAAATTAATAAATTAGCTGACATTATTCAATCCTTTGTTGCAGATAAAAAGGGTGTAGCTAGACATTGTGAGATAGGTACAAGTCCAAAGTCATCATTGGAGTCCATTGTTGAGCGACTAGCAACTTTTCAAGAAAAGTTCCAGAACCGAACTGAGGCACATCTAAAGGAACTAGATAAGTAAATGTCCTAATTAGTTCAAACCGTAGGAAGAATAGAATCGCAAGGAATTCCATCTCAAACCGAGCTAAAACTAAGAGAAAATGTAAGTGCCATCACCCTTAGAAGTGGGACAATTATTAATCTTGTTGTTCCAAAAGATATCAATAAACAACCAAAAAAGGAGAAAGAAACGCCAACTTATGAATCTCAAGGTAAAACTTCTCTTCCTTTACTCCCAGCTCCTACCCCTACCATTCCTCAAATGATTGCACCTCTATTTCTATCAAGATTGACAAAACGTGACAAAAGAGTTGATGAAAAAGAAATTATAGAGGTGTTAAAAAAAGTGCAAGTTAACATATCTCTATTAGAAGTGATTCGACAAATGCCAAGATATGCTAGAATTTTAAAAGAATTATACACTACAAAGAGGAAATTAATTGGCCATGAGAAAGTGAATTTGAGAGAACATTTCTGCAGTATTTCAGCGAAAGCTTCCACCAAAAATAAAAGATCAAGGTATGTTTGTTACACTCTGCAAAATAGGAAATATTTTAATTAATCGTGCAATGTGCGATTTAGGAGCTTCGATTAATGTTATGCCTCTTTCTATTTATAAAACGATTACTAACGAGCCTTTGAAGGAAACAATAGTGACTATACAGCTAGCAGATCGTTCTATCATCTATCCAGAAGGGGTACTCGAAAATGTTTTAGTGAAAGTTGATTTTCCTGCCGATTTCTATGTCATTGACATGGAAATCGATAGAACAAACACTTGTTCTGAAATTCTTTTGGAACGACCATTCCTAAGCACCACACCTACAAAGATTGATGTAAGAAGCGATATTTTAACACTAAAATTTAACGGTGAGATAGTAGAATTTGATGTTTACAAAGCAATGAAATATCCTGATCAAGTTGAAGGAATAAATTCTATTGACATTATTGATCCACTTGTTGATTGATGGAGGCTATGGAGTTCTTATTAAATTCCACCTTTGTCAGATTGTAATATTTAAGATATCAATCCTACGAAGACTGAGTCGATTCTACTACTTCTTATAGTTGTACTTAAGAAAACTAAAAGCACAAGTAATTAGATTGGATTGATTGCATTAACTAAACTAAACTAAATTATAGAAAGATAATAATGAGAAGAATGAGGTTAGATTGAATGCTTTGTAGAGAAGAATCAAGTTATATTGCTAATCCACTTATTAATATAATGGGTTAAATTGTCGCCTCGACGGATCGCACAAAGGGTTGCCGCAGCTGCCTAGGTGGGGTTATTCCTTATTGACAATTCAAATTTTCATAGTTCGACAGAGAAACCTTATATGTTTCTTCCTTATCCCTAAGTGAAGAAAACTGTTGATATCCCCGCGTCATGATGATACCTCCAGGCATTAATCAAAGGTAGATAACAACCTCACATGCGTCTTGTTAGTCGCTAAAATTCGATCCAGATTAGTTGATGCCCTTGAGCACAGATCGTATTCTCTCGTTTCATAAGCCCAACTCTCCCGATATTAGACAAATGAATATTTCTTCACGTACTTCTCATCTCGAGCTCATATACGAAGAAAGTTAAGTACCCAGAAAGAATAAACCATGAAATAAGTTTTGCATTAATAAATATCAATAACAATGTAACCTTCCTCTCCATCTACTCCACAACAATCTAAACCTCCAATGGAGTTTAGAACATATTATGGTCGACGGCTAAGGATATATTATGTGTGTAAACCGACTTCTTCTCTTTTTCTAAATCTAAACCTAATAAGTGCCTTATATAGGTCAAGTCCTAAGTTGATCTTTCCATGCAAGGAAAGAGTTCTAAACATAAAAGAAATCTAATTCCCAATTAAATTATATTAAATAAATCTTATTTCCTAAAATGTCTCTTACTGCGGTTTGGCTTAGGTTCGACCTCCTAACTAAGTTTGTCTTCTCTTTATCTTTCGATATCTTTTCCTCTTCCTGTTGAGCATCACTTGTCGTCTTCTGTGTTGCCGGGACAGTCTTCAGAACGATGTCGTGGCGGATGCTTCATCTTCTTTTTAACATCTATTTTCTTCTTTGGCTCTTTCCGTGATCTAGTTTCCTGTCTAAGAAAGAAAACTATCAAACGTATCTGTTTTATGCTGATGCGTGTCAAATATGCACAATTAGTACAAGTGAACACGTCGCAAGTAATAAGTGATAAGTATTATCGAGTTGTCGTCTCCTCAGGGATTGGTATACTTAATATGCTTCCTTTGGTCTTCTTGCTCTCTAAAAAAAGTAAAAACACAAGTAAAAATGGATGTTGATTAAACTAATTAAAATAATTAAATAGGATGAGATCAAATTTGAGAAAGAGGGTAGGATCCAGTTGTGTTGTATAGTGGATTTAATTGATCTGTTTTTGTCCAATGCAATTGCACTGTACTGCCTCGGTAGTACTGCAGATTACTGTCTTCGGTAGCGACAGTGTTCTCTACCGCGACAATCCCTTGCTATTGGGTAGATTTACTAAAGTTCAGAAAAGTTTCCTTTGATGGCTCCGTTTATCCTTAAGTCGAAACACTATTGATGATCAGTCCTTGATGATACGTCCCGGCGTTAATCAATTATAACCAACAACCAATCTCACATTTCTTTTAGCCGCTGAAACTCCAACCTATCCCTAGACCGAGTTAGTATCCTCCAATCAAGATGAATACCATACTTACTCCTTTCATGTGTCTAACTCTCCCGAGTCTAGACAAATAGATTACTTACAAACTTCCCTCCCGGGCTTGGATACAAGAACAAAGAATGTCAAAGAGTAAACAAACTTTGATATTTTATTGCATTGAAACAAGAAACAAGATACAATCTCCTCTCACTAATACTCCACAACTTTCACCTAAACCCTAAGAAAGCTTAGAACATAATGGGAAGAATTGTTCCTAGGGTAAACTCTCTTAAATTCGGCTCTCCCTAATCGCACCCCCAAACTCGAAATGTTGCTTGTCCTCAAGCAATGCAAACCATCAATTTGTCAAACTATATTCTCTTTTGGTCTTATGTTTCCATCTATTCTCCCCACCATAACTATGCCTATTCTTTAGACTTAACCTCTAGCATGAAGAAGAATATTTCCTAGAGCCGGTTACAGGCACCTCTAGTCACCTTTCCAAAGATCTAAGTCTTTATAACCTAAGTTTATTAAAAGAATTCCTGTAGCCAAACAAGTCCAGAAAGTGTTTTAAAGTTCAACCTTATAGTAAGCTTCTAAGTTTTTCTCCTTAAGCATCCTAGAATTAAGCCTTCAAAATAGAACCTAACTATGGTAAGGAGAAAGATTTCCATTGCCTTGAAGAATAAACTAAGACAATACTGATGATGGGCAGTGCAAGAGTATGGCAACAATTTCAAGTAAAATGGTGGACATAAAACAAAAATTTTTTCACTAAAAACTTTCTTTTCATGACAAGGACGCGGTAGTAGATTGCTTCGGCAGTGGCTCTATACCCCCAAACTCAAACCAAGTATTGTCCTTAATGCTTAATTTAGGGGCAAGAAGTAGGTAACAAAATATAAGCAGTAAAAAAACAATGATATGAGCGATAAGTAAAAGGAAGAGAAATTATAATGATTCGGAAGAGCTTTCTTCCACAATTTGTTTTCTTAATCTTGTTGCTGATTGTTGTGCCCTTGGTGATGGCGATGACTTTGTTCGTCTTGGTGGCTGAATTCTCGTTGGTGTTGCTCGTTGCATTGGAGCATTAACCTCTTCTCCTCCTTCATCTTCAGTGTCCATTATCTTTGTTCCTCCTTTATTCTCTGGATCTACATCGGTATGCTGGATGCTTGGCTCGACGGTATCTGATCTCTGATTGACATAGACATCTATCTCAGCTGATAGACCGCCCATTGGGGTTGAGGATCTTGGAGGAGTGTTGAAGACTGCCCTTCGCTTGGAAGGTCTTCTGCTGGCAGATGATGTCGCGACAGGGCCTGCTACTCTAGATGGGGCAGCTGCGTCGCACTGTTGTTGTTGTTTGGAGGGGAAGAATTCCCTCGGCTCTAGTGTTGGAGTAGTTTCTGTGTAGGGCACTGTTGTGACGAATATGTTTGTAGGGAATTCTGGAAATTGCGCACCTTGGTTGGGAAAGTTCTACATCATCATTTGGGCAAGAGTAATGTTGAAGCCTCTCTGATATTCCATATATCTTTGCTGGCGAAGGTCCATAGCTGTCATCCTCTGAAGAATCTCTTGGTAGGGGTCTGCTACGGCAGTGGCTTGGGCATTGCCAGGCATCTCGACCGTGTACTGGTGTCGATAGTGAAGTCAGCTGTGAACTGCTGAGGGGTTTCCTGGATAGGTTTTGTTTGTGTGATCTGCATAACTCTGTGGCAGAATTCTTTTATCCATACTTGCCGATTTGGTGTGTATTCATCCGTATCTTCAACTGGTACTCCTACAACAATACACAAACCAGAGATTAAACAAGGGAAATATAAAGGTCCACGTTCCTTCTTACCGCAATCGTGTATTTCTCGTAAAATAATCTCTCTAACATTTATGCTCCTCTTGTTGATGATGGATTGGATGAGCACCAATCTCTTGCGGTCCACTGTGCTGTTGTGGGAGGTGGGGATGAGGCGTCTCTTGAGAAAGGTACACCATAGCTTAGCCTCAGGCTTTAGACTTTGCCTTGTTACAGAATCCTAATGGGTACCGGTTTCCCAAGGAGTGTTGTTGTAACAAAGGTCATCTTTTATCAACTCGTAGTCCTGGGTGGTGATATCTTCCATGAATTCGGCATGAACATCACGGATGGGGATGAGGCCTTAGAAATCGTTAATTGCCTCGGCATCAAGACGGACAGGCTTGCCTCGGCAGTGGACATAGAGATTGTCCTTGCTCGACCCATGTGCATAAAATTTTCGCACTATGGTGGCATTTTCCTGGGGAGGTTGTAGGTAGAAAATCTCCCATTTTTGATATTGAATCTTGTTGAATAAGTAATGTTCAATGCGGAAGTTTTCCTCCTCAGATTGTTGAAACCCTTGCTCCTCCCACAATTGCCGAGCAACGAAAGATCTGTTGGATCGGTCTACAATAGTGGCGGGGATAAATCGATTATATGCTGCCATGAATGAGTTGTAAAGATTGAGAGTTTTGGAAAGATTCTAAAAATTTCAAGAAGACTTGTGAGTAAGCAGAAAGTATTGTGAGAGCAAGATTTAGTAGAATTCTAAAGAAATCAAGAATGCAAGAGTGAATAGTTCAAAAGAATGATGTTGTTTATATAGGCCTCGGCCTTATAGCTGTTTAAACTACTAGCCATTTTGTAGCCATTTTGAATTTACTGCCCGTTAGCATTTACTATCGCAGCGTACGACTCAGTAGATAGTTGTTATACTTTTTTTACCCGTTGGGACTACTGCGGCTTTTGACACTATTTACTGCCTCAGCAGAATTCCTGCTGTGAACTATTTCTTCCTTATTCTTGCTTTTATTGTCCTAAAAAAACTTAAAATAAAAACATCAATAAAAATTAAAAACATAGATCCTAAACTAATCTTAATCCTAATATAATAGATAGAGTAGAAGGGAAGAGATTATGTTACTGGTGGAGTGCATGTAAACGCACCTCCCAATTTGCTTATCTCTTGTTGGCCTAGATTTTTCTTCAAGTGTTGGCCTTTCTCTTCTGTTTTGTTTCCATCCGTATTTTCTACTTCCACCTTGGGTTTAATTTTCTTACCAAATAATCTACTGAGCGTGATGCCTAGGCAGGATACCTTGGTGTCTGCATCTGTTTTGTGGATGATTTTGCATTCTTCTGGATCATCAAATTTTTTTAAATTGTGGAATACATTGAGTTTGACTTGTTGGTCATTGACCCTCATTGTCAATTCTCCATTCTCCACGTCAATTAAGGTTCGTCCAGTAGCAAGGAAAGGTCTTCTCGGGATGATCGGTGCATTATCATCTGCTTCACAGTCAAGGACAAGGAAGTCAGCAAGAAAAATAAACTTGTCTACCCTTACCAATATGTCCTCTATTTTTCCTTCAGGATGCACATAGGATCTATCTACAAGTTGGAGCAACACAATCGCAGGCTTTGCCCTTCTTATTCCAAGCTTTTAAAAGACTGATTTGGTCATGAGATTGATGCTTGATCCTAGGTCACATAATGTCTTTCCTTAATAATTATTATCAATCACACAAGGTATGGTAAAGCATCCAGGATCCTTCAGTTTGGGCGGCATGCGATTATGCAGCATTTCCATGTATCCTTCAGTTGCTGCCACTGTCTCAAACTCACCTAGCTTCTTTCTTTTAGACACAATGTCTTTCAAGAATTTAGCATAGTTGGGCATCTATTCAATTGGCTCAACAAATGACAAGTTGATGTGGACTTGCTTTAGAATATCCAAGAACTTTTTAAACTGATAGTACTGCTTTTGCTTTTTCAACCTTTGTGGAAAAGGTGGTGGTGGTCTCATCTCTTCCAGGGTCTCATTGGTTTGGAATTTAATACCTGGAACCACTGTATTTCTTACTGTCTCGACAGCTTATTCAGGTGCTACCGAGCTCTTTTTTGGGTAGTGTTCTCATGATCAACATTTAAGTCCTCCTTGTCTGATTCCTCATGTGTTGCTGGTGGAACTTTGGTTGTTGGCTTTCTCATTGTTTCTTTAAGTTGTATGCCACTTCTTGTAGTGATTGCTTTACATTGTTCATGGCCCATTTTCTTAGCAACTTCAGTATTGCTAGGGAGTCCCCCCTGTGGTCTAGTATTCTGTCTTTGAGCCAATTGACCAACTTGGGTTTCTAGTGATTTAATAGCACCTTCTTGGTTTTGCAACCTCATCTCTGTTTCATTCATGAAGTCATCAGTTCTCTTCATGAAACTGTTGTTCTCGACCATATATGATTCTGTTTTCATTATGAAGGCCTTGAGAGTATTTTCTAATGAGTTAATAGGTTGCTGCTGATGCATCTGCTGCTACGGTAGTGACTGCTGAATATGTTACTGCGACAGTGTTTGCTGATATCTTGAAGCTTGGTTAGTGGGGTTCAAGGCATTATTAGGATTGCTCCATGAAAAATTTGGGTGCCTTCTCCATGCTGGATTGTATATGTTTGACATCATATTGTTGTTCCATTTGTAATTTCCCATATAGAAACCAGATTCCTCATCTTGCATATACTCAGAAGAATTGATCGTTTTTACCTCATGAGTATTTTGCTATGCTTGCATGTTCTGAACCATCTTGGTTAAAGATGTCAATTGTGCTTCCACTGAATTAGTAGTTTCTAGTTCATTGACTGTGGCTTGGCGTCTTAATCCTCCTCTCCTAGAAGTAGAGAATTGAAAATCGTTCTGTGCGAGTTTGTTCAGAATTTCAATAGCTTCTTCCGGAGCTTTGTCAAGGAGTGTACCATTTGTCGAGGCATCTAACATCATCCTTTTCGGGGCATTGGTAGCATTATAGAACATTGTTACTTGTGTCCATAGTGGAAATCCATGCAGTGGAAATTTGTTTAGTAACTCTCTCTAGTGTTCCCAAGCCTCGTACATGGGTTCGTCATCAACTTGTCTAAAAGAAGTAATCTCACTACGGATTCGATCATATAAGTTGGTAGGGTTAAATCGCGTAATGAATTCTCGGCAGAGTTCACTCTAAGATCCAATAGATCCTACCGGAATGTTATTTAACTAGGTCTTAGCCCTATCCCTCAGTGAATAAAGGGAAAGTTTTAATCTCAAAATGTCTTCATGGACTCCTTGAATTTTGAATGAGTTGCAGACTTCCATGAAGGGTTGAGATGTTTCCTGGCATCTTCAGTTGCAGACCCACTAAATTGTCCAATAGTATTAAGCATATTGAACATCACTGGTTTGAGTTCAAAGTGGGTTGCTTCAATCTTTGGTGTAACAACTCCAGGGTTCAATCCATTCAGATCTTCCAGCAGAAAATCTCTAACAGTTAACTGCCTCGGTAGTGGTTGCGACAGTGGTTGTTGTTGAAGACCTCCATTGCCAGGGGTAGGTTCTGGTTCCCTTGATTTACTGCCATGGCTCCTTGGATCTGTCTTCTCAACCCTTGGTAGGTTCTCTCGATTTCTGGGTCAATCTCGTACAGTGGATTGCTAGGGTTGGCCCTGGTCATACACCAAAAATAAATCAAATAAAAAAAATAAGAAAAACTAAAATAACTAAAATAAAAGCAAGAAAATATAGAAAACAAAATTTAGTTGCTAATCCCCGGCAAGTTTTTCTTATTTTTGGCTCTGTAAAACAAAAGTAAAAACACAAGTAAAATTGGGTGTTGATTAAACTAATTAAAATAATTAAATAGGATGAGATCAAATTTGAGAAAGAGGGTAGGATCCAGTTGTGTTGTATAGTGGATTTGAGTGAATTGATTCTGTCCAATGCAATTGCACTGCACTGCCTCAGTAGTACTGCAGATTACTATCTTCGGCAGCGACAGTGTTCTCTGCCGTGACAATCCCTTGCTCTTGGACAGATTTACCAAAGTTCGGCAAAGTGTCCTTTGATGGCTCCGCTTATCTCTAAGTCGAAACACTGTTGATGATCAGTCCTTGATGATACCTCCCGGCGTTAACCAATTATAACCAACAACCAATCCCGCACTTCTTTTAGCCGCTGAAACTCCAACCTATCCTTAGGCCGAGTTAGTATCCTCCAATCAAGTTGAATACCGCACTTACTCCTTTCGTGAGTCTAACTCTCCCGAGTCTAGACAAATAGATTACTTACAAACTTCCTTCCCGGGCTTGGATGCAAGAACAAAGAATGTCAAAGAGTAAGCAAACTTTGATATTTTATTATATTGAAACAAGAAACAAGATACAATCTCCTCTCACTAATACTCCACAACTTTCACCTAAACCTTAAGAAAGCTTAGAACATGATGGGAAGAATTGTTCCTAGGGTAAACTCTTGCAAATTCGGCTCTCCCTAATCCCTTAGAAGGCTATGCCTTTTATAGGCTTGGCCTAGGGCAAAACTTTCCCAAAAAGAGTACAACTTGGAGTAGGGAACAAGTTATGTGCATAGGTTACATATTTTCAAGTTTGGTTCTTCTAGAAGGTTTCTTTCCCGTGTGGCCTTGTCCTTAGGCTTTTGATGTGTTTTCAGCTCCGATCCTTGGGCTTCTTGTCCAGCAACGTTCTCCTCAATTTACCTACCATATTACTTTTATCCTCTGCTGCCTCAGCATCAGGTCCTGCCTCGGCCTCATTTTGTTGCCTCGACAATACTTATTCCTGCACAAATATGAAAATACAGTAAAGTACGTCTTTTATACAAATATCATCTTTAATAGCATCATCCCTAAATATATTACAATAAGTACATGCATTGGTTCAAGTAGGTGTAGATTTGATGATAAGTGCCCATGAAAAGTGTAGAAAGTGATAGTGAGTTGAGCACTTATCATATGTCAATTAATGGATAAATTCTTAAAAATAGTATTCGGATGCTGAGATATTGAAAATAATCAGAAATATCTATTATTGCAATTAATTTTGTCTTTATTAACAATAAATGAGTGCAAAATTGATGTGAAAATTGAGGACTTTTAGGCACTCATCATTGATACATTTTTAGAAACTTAGTTAGGATGAAAGGGATTTGGAAAATATTTTCTTGGTCAATTGTAATTTGTCTCTAGCTCTTCTAAATCTAAACTTTTACCTTCGATTTTGCAGGCACCTGAAGTAGAACTTAACGAATTATCGGATCACCTAAAATATTTGTTTTTAGGAAAAGATAATTATTTACCATTAATTATCTCAAGTAAGCTTTTAAGAGAGGAGGAAAAAAGTTTGGTAAGTGTATTGTGCGAACACAAGCAAGCTATTGGATGGACCATCACAGACATCAAAGGACTTAGTTCTTCGACTTGTATGCATAAGGTAAAAATCGAAGAATGAGCGAAACCGTCTCGAGAAGGACAACATCAATTAAACCCACCATGATGGAAGTTATGGAAAAGGAGAGTTTGTAACGGTAATTGGTTAAGTCCGACATCATCTATCCGATATCAGACAATAATTGGTTAAGTCCGGAGTAATGGTAATTAAAAATTCAGAAGGTGAGTTTGTAACCCCCTTAGCCCAGCCTAGACAAAACTGGCACTAACGGGTTACTCGGGGAATATCGAACCAAACCCGTAAGGGACCGATGCGATAAACAACCCTAAAACGATATATATATTTTATTTCTTATCTAGATGCACAATTAAATTCCTACATGTCAAGGTCTCATACAAAAGCATTAACAGAAACAATCCGATCACAAACAACCATTCGATTAAACACTTAAGTAAATTAAGGACTAAAACGTAAAACTCTTAAATTCTAAAGACAAAGTAGAAACTCGTTCCATCAAAGTTCAATTAAACATAAAAATATCCCTCACAATAAATTTCAATTCAAACGGAGCATTCTAACATCATCAATTGTATGTTTCACCAATTTAGGGACCAAAATGTAAATTTTTTAAATTATAAGGACTTCATCCAAATTAAGTTAACCATATTGAAATTAAATCAACTTTATGCATCCATGTTAAATTTCAGATCAAAATAACATTTGTAGATACCTTAATTGAACAAAGAAAGATATCCGGGACTAAAATGCAATTTTCAACAACTATCAATTTCTAGCAACCAAAGGTTTCGAAACTTTATGTAAAAGGTTTCGAAACTTTATTGAAGGTTTCGAAACTTTTCGTGTCCAGTAAGGTTCCAGAATCGAAATTGCCCACAAGGTTTCAAAAACTTCCTGAAGGTTTCGAAACTTTGGGTCTGGAACCTAAAAATTCCGTCACACTAAGTGAACATCGTCGACTCAATACACAACCGTTAATCACCACCAACTATATGTATAAATCCTAAGCATAAAGAACAACATATAACACATGATTATCAATGTCAAGGATCCCAAACAACCTATAGGCATGCTACCTATAACATGATTAAAATCAAAACGTCCATGCAAGTACATGCTTCAACAATTCAAGCAATACCATAGTCCATCAATTAACAATCAAAGCAACATAGGTCTTATTTCAACATAAACCAAAGCCAAAATTCATACTTCTCACATAGGTTGGGTTTACATATTGACAAGCCCCAACTTATTTTCCAAAATATATCAAAATTTGAGATAACCTTTCTCCTTAGTTTCCTTGCTTCGAATGTAGTCCCGAGTGCCTTTATTTTTCTACAAAGATGAAAAGAGAGCTTAAGCAAACATGCTTAGTGAGGAAGCTCTACACAAGGTCATCAATGCATAAAACAAAATCATTTTTAATGTCATGTTTGCATCCTTCATGCTTATTTAAAATGAGTAAAATCAAATCATGATCATCAACATTGTCAAATCATTTTATGTGTTATGAACAAGAATACCATTTCACTTCATGTATGCATATTGGCTTTCTAGTGACCACTAAATGTGAACTTTTAGTTCACCGAATACACGGATCCCTTTTTCCATAATTGGAGACTTTTGGTCTCAACATGCATCGATCAGACACATAGTTACCCTTGTATACATGTTACCCCCACTACGTACTGTCGGATACAAAGTCACCCTTGTTTACGTGCGGGTCAACTATATGCACGGTCGGACACAAAGTCACCCTTGTTTACATATAGGCAAGCTCTACACGCACGGTTGGACATAAAGTCACCCTTGTTTACGTGTAGGCATCATCATTATTTTCTTTATTTTTATAGTACACTCAATCCTAATGACATGTCATTTGTATTCGAATCTAAAGTTAGTGTCACTAAGTCAATATCATTTCCAATCATGCATGTTAACTTGCTGCTCACAATGCATTCATATCATGTTCATCATGTGAACCATAAATCATGCTCAATGGCTTATCAACATAGGGCAAATAAACTCATCATATTCCAATTCTTTTTCATGCTTACATAAGCTATGAATGCCTTTATATGCCATGTATTTTCAACAATAAACATATGCATGCATCATTAAAAAATTCAAGATATGCTATTTCAAAATCATATTGCAACATTGTTCACACGTATGCCATTACCAAATAGTCGAAACTTGAAGTAATGCATCAATACCATTAAAGTCACTTACTCTTGAACTATGGAAAGTTTTCACACTATCCCATATCCCCCAAAATAGAACCGAACCAATTCGATTCACTTATAGTCCAAAATCACTCACCGACAAGCGAAACGAGCCTTCGTTGACGCTCCGATGACAACCCCAATGCACCAACCACTTAAACTCCTTCTTGTACCTCTTCTTAGAGATTTGCTCCACCAAAATGATAAGAAATCCTCCCTTGACTTCCTGAAAATAGATGTTGATTTTACAAAAATTGATGAGTAGGTTTTGTATAGAATGAAAAGATGAGTAAAATGAAATAAATCTTATTGAAAATGATAAAAAAATCAGCAAGTAATTGATGAAATTTGGAGAAGAAGATGGAGAGAAATATGGGAGAAAAGATGAGAAAATAAGTGGTTAAGAGAGAAAATGAAATTATCATCTTAAATAAAACTATTTAAAAATAATTTTGGTGGATAAATCATTAATTAAAATAAATTGGGTTCATGGCCCTCTAAGGATTCTAAGTATAGCATACTTTCTAATTTAGTCACTAAAAATGCCCATTTTCAAAAATCACAAATTAAATCCTATAAATCTTTCCAAAATTTACAATATAGTCACTAGTGTAAAATTAGGCTCAATTAAAAATTAAATTAAAGTTCAAATAACATTCCTTTAATTTTAAAACATTATTTTAATATTTCTAAATCATTTCACAAAATTATTACTTGTCCGATTAAAATATTATTATTTTAATTTTTCCTGGAATAACGAACCCTAGGAATCCGATTCGACCCGAATTGAACTTCTCGAACTAACTCTCAAACTACTAACCCTAAAACCGAGATATTACAACTCTCCCCCTTTTAAGAAAATTTCATCCTCGAAATTCTTACCTAAAGCAAACTAGTGAGGAAACTGCTCCTCCATACTTTTCCTTGACTCCCAAGTTGCCTCTTCAACACTTTGTTGTCTCTAAAACACTTTAACCAAATCTATGGTATTTCCTCAAAGAACCTTTGTATCAATATCCATAATCCTCACCGGTTTTTCCTCATAACTCATATATGCTCTTAACTCAATCTTCTCAACGGGGACAACATGAGAGGATCTGATCTATACCTACGAAGCATCGATACATGAAAATATCATGCATCCTACTAAACTCCTCTAGCAATCTTAACTGATAAACAACAACGCCAACACGCTCTAGTACCTCATACGATCCACTAAAACGAGGACTCAACTTACCCTTACGTCCAAACCTCATTACTTTCTTCCATGTTGAAACCTATAGAAACACTTTATCTCCGACATCATACTCCACCTCTCTACGCTTCAAATCGATATAGGACTTCTGCCTATCTGAGCCTCCTTAAACTCAGCACAAATAAGCTTAACTTTCTCATCCGTATCTTCCAACACTTAAGGCAAAGAAACATACTTTTGTCCAACTTTCTTCCAACAAAAAGGTGTACGGCACTTACGCCCATATAAAGCCTCAAACGGTACCATCTGTATACTAGCCTGAAAGCTATTATTATAAGAAAACTCCACCAAAGGCAACTGTCTCTCCCAAGAACCTTGAAACTCAATGATGCAACATCTCAACGTATCCTCCAAAGTCTAAATAACACGTTCAGACTGACCATCTGTCTTTGGATGATAAGTTGTACTAAAACTAAGCCTTGTACCCAAAGCAACCTGCAAACTCCTTCATAACTTAGAGGTAAAACGCGGATCTTTATCTGATATGATCGACTTAGGCACACCATGCAACTTAACCATCTCCAAAACATACAACTCCGCTAGCATATCCATAGAATACGTTGTATGCACGGCAAGAAAATGTGCACACTTTGTAAACCTATCAACAATCACCCATATCGAATTCTTTTTTGGACGGCGTTAGCGGTAACCTCGTCACAAAAACCATGGTAACTCTCTCCCACTTCCATTCCAGAACTTGAACCGATTGCAACAAACCTGCAGGAAACTGATGTTCAGCTTTCACCCGCTGACACACCATACACCGAGACACAAACTCCATCACATCCTTCTTCAAACCAACCAAAAAATACACACATTTGTTTTGAGATCCATATACATCTTCACACTACCTGGATGCATAGCAAACGGACTAGTGTAAGCCTCTGTCAAGATAGCTTGGCTTAACTCAACATCATCTGGTACCACAATCTGACCTCTAAAATACAAAACCTCATCATCATCAAAATGTTACTCGGTCTGTCTACCTTCAGCAATGTCTTCTACAAAAGGTATCAACGCCTTATCCTTTAATTGTTTCACCTTTATTGTCTCAACCAAAAGCGATTTTACTTGCAACTCTGCTACTAAACCACCTTCTTTAGAAATACTCAACTTAGCAAACATCACTCTCAAATCAACTGCTGCCTTACGGCTCAAGGCATTAGCCACTACATAAGCTTTCCTCGGATGATACGCAACAGTCAATTCACACTTACCCTCTTCGACAACCAGCAGATTCATCCCTCACACCAAAGCAACAATGCACAAACCACCATACTATCTCAACTCTTACAGAAAACATAACTTAAAAGAAAACCCTCTTTTTCTTACGTAAGATTGATAACCAACTCTTGATAACCGCAACGATTTCTATACCACCACCGTCGAACAAATCTCTTTCTCTGACATCCCCCTACATACCAGGTAACCACCTAAACCTTTCACCAACCTCCACTCCACACAACGATACTCCACTAACAAGCCTCAAACTAACTTTACACAAAACTGTCAACACTGTTTTAAGCAAAACCCCATCAACAACAACTTCAGAAGAGTCACATTAACCATACCACAACATCTCAACATACCATCCATCCACCTATGGATGATAAACCCAACACTCAAACGGAAGCCAATGTTGTTCATAAAAATCCTGAATCTAAACATACTAGGATATACCACATATCCAACCTAACCAATGGAACTTAGGACTCCAAGACAGCCGTACTCAAATAAACGATTGTTCCACCCAGACATCTAGAAAACTTCATCTCACCCTCGAAACTTTACTATCAGACTCATGATGATTCATTCCAAATTCAACCTTGGCACCTTTACTACTAATAATAACCCAAAGAAAATTGATTCTCAAGCTTACCTCATCAGCATGATAATCATCTACACATGACTCAAACATAATCCAAACAAGCTTACTCAAAAACACCCGTTTTCCCCAACTTCTACCACAACACCTTACCTCTAATCACACAGAAAAGATTACCATAAGCCTTGATCAGGATACCATTACAACTTGACACTCCTCGAAATAACCGTGCGACTCACATAATACAAAAAGATTCTCAACACAAAACTAAACCTTGCCAAGCACATCCTTAACTAGACCCTCAATAACATCTAGCCACGACTTATCCTTGATCAACTTAACCAAAGTAAAGTCCCGCTCATAGCTCCACATTTACTGGGTCTCCAAATAGACTAACCAAACGTCCTTCCTTGTAACTCCACAAAAACCCTGGCTTACCCCACAAAACAAACTCCCATCGCAAGCATCCTTATGTAAGCCAAGTCATCCTCGATAGCTAACATTCCACAGAACATACCATACAAGAAACTTACCAACTTTATGTCAATACTCAATGTCATACTCATCTCAATAATAATACCTCCAACTTAAGGTTTAGCCACATCAACCAACTCAACACCATGTTTCAAACTTTAAGATCCACACATCGTTAAGTGCCCTGAAACTTAATTCAAAACTCCTTCCCAATATCAACTCATCGACAAACCAACTCTTACCTCAACTATACCACAAAAAAATTCAAGCTTGTAGAACTATTCCTTCCACCCGCTCTAACATCTCCTATTTACAACCAAACCTCTCAAGGTCACAATAATCCATGATTCACACCCATGATACCACAACTCCCATACCAATATATATCTCATATTTTTCTTTCCATCTTGACCCAATACTCTTCACAGAAAAACACCAGATCGGTCACAACCCTTGATCTAACCGCACACTAACCATACTACAAAGAATTCTATGTAGTAGTTTTTTTCACCAAACATGACAATAAAACAACACTTTTTTCCACAAAACAAATTTACATTACCAACCTGCCTTACACTACAAAACATGTTGCAACTTTCTTACAACCTCCAAACCCTAACTAAAAAGAATCCATAAAACTCAGCCTTACCTTTATTAATGACCGACTCAAACTAACTATAACTCAGCGTATTCCCCTCGGTTTCAAACATTCACAACTCTGAGCCCAATAACTCATTCCTCATCCAAGACTATTCCCTAACCAAAAGGGTAGCTTGCCCACAAGACACCAAGCTCAAGACCAAAGGAAAGCCCTTCCCACTTTTTTCTCAAACCTTCACCCCAAAAGAACCAACCACGCACCGCTTCCATCTCAAGGAGCTACGCTATGTATATAGGTGCACTCGTCATATCCCGAAAGAACGGTTAACTACTCTTTAAGATGACACTCGTCATATGTATGCACTCGTCACCGCTTCCAACAACTTCAATTACCAACTTGTTAACTACTCCTAAGTTAGATTAGCAACAGCCGCACCAGCTTCAGCAGTCTAAAATGCACTCGTCATAGCCCGAAAGAACGGTGCAAAAACCCTAAACTGAACTCCTTACATAACCGGAGGCACACCCACGGTGGAGGAGGAAGAAATCGCTCTTCCCTAGCATTCGTTTCATCATCACTCAGACCATCAAAGATCATACCAGCACTAGCTCAAGACTTACGTCTCGTAAGCATATTCCAGAAACTTTAAACATATAATCTAAAACATAATATCAAAACACATTAGACTTATATTCGGGCAAGATCCAAGAGAAAACTGAAGAGCATCTGAAAATGTGTTGGCATTGACAATGTGTAACCGACAAACCTTTTTGTATCCATTATTCATAACATTTTAACCGAAAATAATTATCAAACATATTAACAATAAGTCATATACAATCACACAGCACCACACAAACCAAGACAACTTGCCAAACCTAGCTCTGTTACCACCAAAAGTAACCCCCTTAGCCTAGCCTAGACGAAACCAACACTAACGAGTTACACGGAGAATATCAAACCAAATCCGCAAGGGTCTAATATGATAAACAACCCTAAAACCGATATATATATATTTCTTATCTATATGCACAACTAAATTCCTACATGTCAATGTCTCATACAAAGCATTAACGGAAACAATCCTGATCACAAACAAGCATTCGATTAAACACTTAAGTAAATTAAGGACTAAAACGTAAAACTTTTAAATTCTAAAGACAAAGTAGAAACTCGTTCCATCAAAGTTCAATTAAACATACAAATATCCCTAATGGTAAATTTCAATTCAAACGGAGCATTCTAACATCATCAATTTTAAGTTTCACCAATTTAGGGACCAAAATGTAAATCTTTAAAATTATAAGGACTTTATCCAAATTAAGTTATCCATCTTGAAATTAAATCAACTTTATGCATCTATGTTAAATTTCAGCTCAAAATAACATTTGTAGATACCCTAATTGAACAAAGAAAGTAATCCGGAACTAAAATGCAATTTCTAGCAACAATCAATTTCTAGCAACCAAAGGTTTCGAAACCTTCCATAAAGGTTTCAAAACTTTATGTAAAAGGTTTCGAAACTTCCCTGAAGGTTTCAAAACTTTTCGCGTCTAGTAAGTTTCCAGAATCGAAATTGCCCGCAAGGTTTCGAAACCTTCCTGAAGGTTTCGAAACTATTTGCCAAAGGTTTCGAAACCTTCCCTAAGGTTTCGAAACTTTGGGTCTGGAACCTAAAAATTCTGTCACACTAAGTGAATATCATCGACTCAATACACAACTGTTAATCACCACCAACTATATGCATAAATCCTAAGCATAAAGAACAACATATAACACATGATTATCAATGTCAAGGACCCAAACAACCTATAGGCATGCTACCTATAACATGATTAAAATCATAACATCCATGCAAGTACATGTTTCAACAATCCAAACAATACCATAGTCCATCAAATAGCAATCAAAGCAACATAGGTCTTATTTCAACAGAAACCAAAGCCAAAATTCATACTCCTGACATAGGTTGGGTTTACATATTGCCAAGCCCCAACTTATTTGCCAAAACATACCAAAATTTGAGATAACCTTTCCCCTTGGTTTCCTTGCTCCGAATGTAGTCCTGAGTGCCTTTATTTTTCTACAAAGATGAAAAGAGAACTTAAGCAAACATGCTTAGTGAGGAAGCTCTATATAAGGTCATCAATGCATAAAACAAAATCATTTTTTAATGTCATGTTTGCATCCTTCATGCTTATTTGAAATGAGTAAAACCAAATCATGCTCATCAACATTGTCAAATTATTTCATGTGTCATGCACAAGAATACCATTTCACTTCATGTATGCATATTGGCTTTTTAGTGACCACTTAATGTGAACTTTTAGTTCACCGAATACACGGATCCCTTTTTCCATAATTGGAGACTTTTGATCTCAACATGCATCGATCGGACACATAGTCACCCTTGTATACATGTTACCCCCACTACATACGGTCGGACATAAAGTCACCCTTATTTACGTATGAGTCAACTATATGCACGGTTGGACACAAAGTCACCCTTGTTTACGTATGGGTCAACTATATGCACGGTCGGACACATAGTCACCCTTGTTTACATATAGGCAAGCTCTACACACACGATCGGACACAAAGTCACTCTTGTTTACGTATAGGCATGTCATTTGTATTTGAATCTAAAGTTAGTGTATTCAATCCTAATGACATGTCATTTGTATTCGAATCTAAAGTTAGTGTCACTAAGCCAATATCATTTCCAATCAGCATGTTACCTTGCTGCTCATAATGCATTCATATCATGTTCATCATGTGAACCATAAATCATGCTCAACGGTTTATCAACATAGGGCAAATAACCTCATCATATTCTAATTCTTTTTCATGCTTACATAAGCCATGAATGCCTTTTATATACCATGCATTTTCAACAATATACATATGCATGCATCATTAAAAAATTCAAGATATGCTATTTCAAAATCATATTGCAACATTGTTCACACGTATGCCATTACCAAAATAGCCGAAACTTGAAGTAATGCATCAACACCATTAAAGTCACTTACAGTTGAACTATGGAAAGTTTTCACACTATCCCGTAATCCCCAAAACAGAACCGAACCAATGTGATTCACTTATAGTTTGAAATCACTTATCGATAAGCGAAACGAGTCTTCGCTGACGCTCCGATGACAACGCCAATGCACCAGCCACTTAAGGTCCTTCTTGTACCTCTTCTTAGAGATTTGCTCCACCAAAAAGATGAGAAATCCTCCCTTGATTTTTTTTAAAATAGATGTTGATTTTGCAAAAATTGATGAGTAGGTTTTGTAGAGAATAAAAAGATGAATAAAATGAAATAAATCTTGTTGAAAATGATGAAGAAATTAGCAAGTAATTGAAGAAATTTGGAGAAGAAGATGGAGAGAAAATATGGGAGGAAAGATAAGAAAATAAGTGGTTAAGAAAGAAAATGAAATTACCATCTTAACTAAAACTATTTAAAAAAATTTTTGTGGATAAATCATTAATTAAAATAAATTGGGTTTATGACCCTCTAAGGATTCTAAGTATATCATGCTTTTCAATTTAGTCACTAAAAATGCCCATTTTCGAAAATCATAAATTAAATCCTATAAATCTTTCTAAAATTTATAATGTAGTCACTAGTGTAAAATTGGGCTCAATTAAAAATCAAAATAATGTTCAAATAATATTCCTTTAATTTTAAAACATTATTTTAATATTTTTAAATCATTTCTCAAAATTATTACTTGTCCCATTAAAATATTATTATTATAATTTTTCCCAGAATAACGAACCCTAGGAATCTAATTCGACCCAAATTGAACTTCTCGAACTAACGTAGAGTTTGTTCCGACATGTGTACAAAATGGATGGCGTGTATGCATCGATTATAGGAAGTTGAATTAATTAACTAGAAAAAATCATTTTCCACTTCCATTTATTGATCAAATGATGGAACGTTTAGCCGGAAAATCTCATTATTGTTGTCTTGACGGTTTTTCAGGTTTCTTTTAAATATATGTGGGGTTTGAAGATTAAGAAAAGACTACCTTTACTTGTCCATTTGGCAAATTTGCCTATCGATGAATGCCATTTGGACTATGTAACGCCCTAGCTACATTTCAAAGATGTATGGTAAGCGATAAGTGCTCAATTCACTATCATTTTTTACACCTTTCATTGACAATAATCACGTAATCAACACCTAATTGAACTAATACATGTACTTAATGTGAGATATTTAGATATTTTGCTTTTGTGACTTATAAAGATGATATTTATAGAAAATGCAAGCTTTATGGCACATTTGTGCATTTGCAGGTAGATTAGATGCCGCGATAGAGATTATGGCCGAGGCAGGACCTGAGGTTGCGACAGCACCTAAAGAACAAATGTTGATATTGTAGGCGACCTGAAGAGAAAAATAAGATGGACGTTTCTGGACAAGCAGCACAAAGATCGGAGCTGGGAAGTGCATGGAAAGTCAAAATCAAAGGCCACACAAGAAAAGAATCCTTGTGGGAATAAACTTGAAAATAAAATAAATATTTTATTTATGTACTTAACTTGTGTTTTACTCCAAGTTGTATTCCTACTTAGGAAAGGTTTGCCCTCGGCCAAACCTATATAAACCATAGCTGCCCAAGGAAGAGAGAGGATACGGGAGACATCATACTAGAGAGACGAATTACAGAGTTCATCTTAGAATCTAGAGTTTTCTTTGTTTTCTATTATGTTCTAATTTCTTTAGGCTTAGGTGAAAGTTGTAGAGTATTTGTAAGAAGAGATTGAACTTTGTTTACTTGTTTCAATGCAATAAAATATCAAGGTTTGCTTATTCTTTGTCATTCATTGTTCTTGCATTCAAGCTCGGGAGAACAGTTTGTAAGAGATCTATTTATCTAATATCGGGAGAGTTAAATTCACGAAAGAAATAAGTACAATATTTTTCTAGCCGGAAAATACTAACTCGGCCTAGGGATATGTTAGATTTCAGCAGCTAAAAGAAGTGTAGGATTGGTTGGTGATTATAATTTATTCACGCCGGGAGGTATCATCAAGGACTAGTAATCAACAGTACTTCGACTTAGGGATAAGCGAAGTCATCAAGGACACTTTGCGGAATCTTGGTAAAGTCCACCCAAGAGCAAGGGATTGTTGCGGCGGACGTAGCTCATTATTGTCGAGGCAGTAAAACTGCAGTATTGCTGAGGCAGTGTTGTGTGGTTACATTGGACAGAAACAAGTCAATTGAATCCACTATACAACACAACTGAATCCTGGCCACTTTCTTAAGTTGATTATTTTCTCATTATTTAGTTTCCTTTATTATTCAAGTTATTTAGTTTATTCCAACTCAAATCATCTGTGTTTTTATTTTATTTCTTTTATAGAGCAAGAAGACGAAAGAAGGCATATTGATTAGACCAATCTCTGTGGAGACATTATTCGATAATACTTATCACTTTATTACTTGCGACGTGTACACTTGCATTAATTGCGCACTCTTTACACGCAACAGTAAGCATATTTTCCCACTACGTCGAAAAAGAAATCGAGGTATTTATAGATGATTTCATGGTTTATGGTAATTCTTTTGATGAATGTTTATCGAATTTAACAAAAGTCTTAAAAAGATGTCTTGATTTTAACCTTGTATTAAATTATGAAAAATGTCATTTTATGGTTGATAAAGGGTTATGATGAGTACTCAAAAGTCCTTATTTTTATATCATTTTCAGCAATCTACTAGATTCCAACAATCAACAGATTTGCTCAGCAGATGCCACAGCAGGCCCCGTCGCCACGGCAGACAACAAATGTTCAGACTTTGGAGAACACACTACAAACCTTTATGGCTTAGACTAGTGCATACATTGCAAACACCAATAATTTCATTCAAAGAGCCGACACCTTTATGGATAGAACAAAAATGAGAATGCAGAATAAGAAGCTGCTCTCAAAACGCTAGAAAATGTAGTAAGACAGATGGCACAACAAATAAAAAGCATACCCATAGGAGGTCTCCCTAGCGATATTAAAGTTTCTAGAACCGGTCCTCATGAACAATGCAATGCGACATTTACCAGGAGTGGATTACAACTAAAGGACCCTGAAATGCCTGGTCAAATAGTAGGTAAGACCCTTGAAACAGTAGCTCCTAAAGAAGCTACTGATAAAACATCTAAGGCAAAGGAACCAAAGACACTGCCGATAATATTGCCGCAGTAGATGATTTCGTTACCGCCCCGTAGATAAGATTTCAATGCATTGAAAAAACTAAAGATCTGAGACTACTATCACCTTTTCCACAAAGGTTAAAACAGCAAAAGTAAGAGTACCAGTTCAAGAAATTTTTAGATATTCTTAAACAGTTACATATCAATATACCTTTAGTGGAGACAATCAAACAAATGCCCAACTATGCCAAGTTTCTTATGGATATTATATCCAAAAAGAAAAAAAATGGGGAATTTGAAATGGTTGCCGTAACTGAAGGATGCATGGTAATGCTGCACAACAAGGCCACGACTAAAAGAAAAGATCCTGGTAGTTTCACAATACCATGTATTATCGGTGATCAATACGTGGGCAAGGCACTATGTGACTTAGGCGCTAGCATAAATCTCATGCCTAAGTCAGTATTTCAAAAGCTAGGCATCGGAAAAGCAAAACCAACAACAGTGATGCTGCAACTAGCAGGCCACTTTTCCGTGCAATCGGAAGGAAAAATTGAAGACATCTTGGTAAGAGTGGATAAATTTATTTTTCCTGTTAACTTCTTAATTGTTGATTGTGAACCAGATGAACATGCTCCAATCATATTGGGAAGGTCATTCCTAGCCACAGGCAGAACATTAATCGATTGTGAGAAAGGCGAACTGGTCATAAGTGTCAATGAACAACAAGTAAAGATCAATTTGTTTAAAACTCTAAGGAATCAGGACGAACCAGATGAATGCCAAATAATTGAAGCTAAAATTGAGTTTAACTTCAATATAGAAAAAGACTGTCTGAACAAACCCTGCCGAGGAAACCTTTACTGAGGCAGAACTCCCTTTGAGCAGCAATACATTCGAAAGAAACCATCTGATGAGGAGACAACAATTGGGACATCAACTTCTCCTCCATTCAAAAAGGGGAAGATGGTTGCTGCCAGAGATGCATTCTATTGCACTTCTGTAGTAACCTAAATTTTTATCTCTTAGTCCCTATTTACTTTTATGTTTTAGGAATTAGAATATCGTTTTCAGTTTTAGAATTCAGATTTTAATTTTCGAAAATTAGTTTTAGACTTTTAAATTTTCCCACAGTTTTAATATTATTTTTAGTTTTTAGGTTCAATAAAGAAAATGAAATGGATATAATCAAGCCCCAAACGCGGCCCACACTAAGAAGAAATCCTGGGCGGGAATTATGCCGCCAAATTTCAAGAATCGCGTCGTTCCCTCTGCCAACGGATAACAACTATAATTGCGTTGCGTGTACGCCTAAGGTCATTAATCACGTCGCTCCCTCAAAAGCCGTGTCGCTCCATCAATTTAAATACAAGGGCAAGGGTAACCATTTTTCTCATCCTTCAATATAATTTCTCTCTTAATAAACATCCTTCTTCATATTCTACTCCACAACATCCAATGGCCAACCAACAACAAAATCCTCCTACAAGAGCAATGATATGCAGAAGGTTCTCTAAAAGAGACGTCGAGGATAAATATCAACAAGCATTCTAGAATCGGCAAATCTGGGAAAAACAAGGGTTTTACTACACAAGTAAAGAAGATTTGGGGCTAGACAACTTCATCTTATCAAAAATTACTTTTCAAAATTGGCAAATGTTCACCAAACAACCTTCAATGGTAAACATTGAATGGGAACGAGAATTCTACGCACACAGACCAGTGGCGAAAAACCCATACTCCTACCTCCGAGGAAGAGCAATTCCCATTGTTGATGTGGTCATCAATGCCCATTTTGGCCTCCACATCATAACTGACGAACATGCTGCGTTCGTAGTCGCCCTGACAGCCAATGACTACGAAATGATGAAAATAGAAATCTGTATGCCGGGAGAAGAATGGAACACTGAAAAACACCGCAGCTCTATAAAGATCGACTATTGAAGTAATCCGACTTCCTGAGAACACACTTAGCAAATTGATTGCTAAGAAGAAAACTAAGATAGATTGGGTATTCGGTTTAGAATTTTCGCTTCAAGGATTGAACCTTGAAAGCTAATTACCGACGTAAAATCCCAAAGTGAAAATTTTTTTCCGGTGATCTATTAAAGTCGAGTCAAAGCGAAGCCTAAGGCTAGTTTTTATTTTATTAAATTACTTTATTTGTTTCAATCTCTTCAATTACTTAGTTTATTCAACTCAACAAACCCCCTTTTACTCAAACACAATCATGTTCTCGAATCATCAATCGAATAAACATAATCAAGAAGTTTCTAGTCCCTGTGGGATGACCCTTACTTCTCCTTACTATATTTAATCTCCTATTATTTATTTGAGAATAAGGAATTTATTTTTGACACTATACGACGTGTTTCATATACCTTTTTATATAAGTTCTTATTATTTTAGTTGATTTTTGTGGTGCGTAGGATGCCTTACACTTATTCTAGTGTAAGTGTACACCATATTTAATAATTAAATAAAAAAGATTTCTTTTATTTTTTAAATTATTCATATGGGACTCTTAATCTCGTAGATTTGACCATGTTTTGCCTTACTTTCCTTTTCTCTGTTTTTTCTCTTGCTTGTCTCAACAACTCAATCTCTTTATTCTCTTTCTATCACACTCCATACATGTTCATTCTAGTTCTATCATGGCGATTAGATCTGCCGCCATGGCGGGTGCTGATTGTCCTTGTTTGGTTTGATTTGCATCTTCCTTTATTCAACATCTTTCAGTTATATAGAAAATATGTTGATCTATATCTTATCTAGTTTCAAGGAGACATAATTCTTGTCTAAGAATAAAGCCTATAATCATACCTATTTTTTACCAAGTATTGTATAAAATCAACAAATAATTGTAGGGATGCTAAAATATAAAAAATATGTAGATTTGTCTATTACTATCATCTAATTTTGTTAGATACAAGTAATAACTGAGTTGAATAGGATATAAAAAATAGAATTATTGTGCACTTATCAATTTTATTGTCTGCATCGATTCAATTAGTTGTTGGAAAGTATTTGGAATTCATGGAAAATATCAATTGTAGGAGAAGGTTGTACTAACAATTTCAAGTGTAACATTTCATGGTTCATAAGATTTATAGCTTTGTATACCTGAATTAAGACTTCAAAATTTAGTTTCAAATTTTGTATTCACGATTAATGTGAGGAAGGGGTTACGATAGTTGGAGATGAAATGAATGATGGTGGATTTTGTGTGATTAGTGATTAGGAATTTATTGTTTAAAGGTGAAAAAGATATTTTTTAGAGAGAATAAATTATTTTTCCGTATTTTTTTATTATTTTTAATTATATACGAAAAGTGTTAGTTAATATTGAATCTTAAAAGAATAGTACATGGTTCAGTCATGATGAGACATCTTTTTTGGAAGTCAGGTTTCGAATGAATTAATGAAGGGTGCAACCAGGGGCGTCTCTACCATAGGTCATGGTAGGTGACTTACCTACCATAAAAAATTGAATAAATTACTTTAAAGGTTACTCTATTGTTAATAAAATTATAATGAAATCATTCAATTATTAAAAGTTAAGATTAGATCATTTAATTAAAATTTTAGTAATTATCGGCTCACTCCTGTTGAAATACAAATAAACAAGATTTGGTATAATGATAAATTTAGTCCTCCAAACTTATTTATAGTATCAGTTTTGTCCTTAATTGTAAAGTGATGTTTTAAAATGGTTTGATTAGGGAGAAATTTGTAAAGATTAACGTTGATTCTTCTATAAACGTGCTCTATTAAAGAGATTTAGTAACTAAATCATAGTGAATCTCTTACGTATATAATTAGGTGTGATTGAAGAGTTTTTTATCACGTCACTTATGAACATATTAATTTTTTTACTATTTATTCAATTTATTCTAATCTTATATATGATTGAATTTATTATCAATGAATAAACTACAAAGTTTAAATTTTTAAATCCGCCCCTAGATGTAACCTTTTAAGTTTAGAGGATCGGTGGGAAAATAATGACATTTCCCATAGGAATGGTGGTGGTCCATTTTAGTAGTTGTGGATTCAAGAAACCCACCTGCTTGTCTGATTTTGACATTGAAATCGACAATTAGACTTTGTAAATCTTGCTTTCCATACGTCTCTCTTTACACTTTAGCCACTTAAAGAGAAGAGATAATTAAGAGTAGCACGTAAAAAATTGATTTGACTTGAAAACTCGAATGAAATCTGTTTTAGGCCGTCTCTAGGAGTGGGTTATAAGGGCGACGGTCCAGAGCTCACCCCTATAAGGGCTGTAATTTTAATTTTTTATTAAATATATTTAATTTTAATTATAATTTAATTTTTAATATTTTTTATTAGAAATTAATTTTTAATATTTATTATTATAGGTTAGTTATTAATTTTTTTAATACATATTATTATAGAAATTTATTTTTTAGTACTTGTTATTATGATTTTAATTTTTTTAATATTTGTATTAAGTCTACACTTAAAATTCACTTTTCCTATATTTTTTATTATGATTCTTAAATCATAATTTTTGTAATATTTATTGTTAGGGGCCTATCTTTTACTAAATTTATTATTAAGGATTCTACTATAAAGAAACATTTTTTAATATCTATTAATATATATTATTAAAATTTATTTATTTTTGTTATTTGTTATTAGATTCATATTTTTTATAATATTTTTTATTAGGATTCTAATTTAAAATTTATATTTTGTTATTTATTATTAGAGACCTATTTTTTTAATATATTTATTATAATTATCTAATTTTTCTTAATACTTACATAAGAGGTTGATTTTTTGTAATAATTATTATTAAGACCATAGTTTTTCAATATTTTTTATTAGAAGTTAGATTTTTAACAATATTTGTTGTTAGAGGTTTACTCTTAAAATTCATTTTTCCCAATATTTATTGTTAATGATTCATTTTTTATTAATACTTGTTATTAGGGCCTAATTTTTCTAATATATATTTATTAGTAAGCATATACTTAATTTAATTTTTTAATATTTATTATTAAAAACTAATTTTTTTAATATTAATTATTAAAGAACTTTATTTTTATTTTTCCCTAGGGCCACTAAAATCTCAGGAACGACTCTGACTTGTTCTGACTTGAGGATGTAATGACCCGAACCCGAGTTGGACCTGTTACTGTAGTAACCGAACTCGAACTGTATCCGACCGAGAATGACACGAACCCGATTTTAACCTGTTACTATGGACTCGAAACCCGTCCTGCATCCCACAGAAACAAACCCGAACCTAAGTCTGACCTAGTAGATAACCGATATTACCCGACTGAATCGGCCTAAGACATGATTTCACCCGACCTATTTTGAACCCGACTTGATAAATGACCCGACTTGTTTTGAACCCAACCTGTTATTGACCTGAACTAATATTTAACAAGACTTAATATTTACTTTGACATATAATTAAGTATATCTATAATTTGAGGAATTTAAATTATTGGTAAATATAATTAGTCTTAAAAAATAAAATTAAACATGAGAATTAATTTAGGAATTAATATTTAAATTTAGTATTACATATTTAATTAAATTAATTTATTTAATATTTTATTTAATTTTAATGTACTTAATTTTAATTATAACTTTAAAATAATATTTGATTAAAAATTATAATTCTAAATTAATATTTCATTAAAAATATAGTTTTAAATTAATATTTAATTAAGTTAAATTAACTTATTAAAATTAAAATTAATTAAGTTAAATTAAAATATAAAAACATAAATTATAATCATAATTAAAAGAATTATAAAATCAAATGTAATTTTTTATTAAATTAATCTAAACTAGTTAAATTAAATTAAAATAATTGATAAAAAAAGACAATTGATAAAAAAATGAAAAGACCAAATTTTAAAGGAAAAATAAGCCACTCGTTTTTTAAGTTTAAGATTAATTTACTTTTACTGTAAAAATTTTGGAGGGATATAAGTTACCCAAAATTTTGGAATAAATTAAAAATAAATTTTGATTATTATATAAAAAAGAGGGTATATATAATATATGTATGTATGTAAGTATATGTATAATAATCTTATTAATTTATAACTTTTGTAATTTAGTTCTTATAACTTTATTTTTATTTCAAATTGACAGCTATTTATTAATTATATTTCATTTGTTTTTCAATTTCCCTCCTCTAATCTCCTTTGATTTCCTTCCTCTCAAGACTTCATTATATTTATATATAGTATTTAATATTTTATATAATATATTATATGCTTTATAATATATATACATATATACATATATTATACTATGTACTATCATATACAAATAATATAATACATATATTGTAATATATAAATATATAAATACATAATACTATGATACATATACATATATTATAATATATATATTATAATATATACTATAATAGATATATACTAGATGTATAATATATATTATAATACATATATAATATACATAATTATATATACATATATTAAATTATTAATATATTAATTTATATTATATAAATATAATATACATATATAATACATATACATATATTAATATACTAATGTATATAATAATGTAGTCTACTATCCTAAATTACTAATGTATATTAAATACATATACATAACATAATACATATATACATGTAGACATATAGTATATAATACATTATACATCTTGTTACATACATTTAAATACATATTTGTTAAGTCTACTACATAATATTTATTTTTAATAGAATTCATGCTAGTGAAAAACGTTAGATATTAAACAATTAATTCAACCTTAATAATCAAACTTATTTACTTATTTTTACAAAATCAAACTTAATAATTTTAATTATTATGAATTTAAAACCAAAATTAATTCGATCTGAAACAAAACCGACTTGAAATGAACCCGACCTGAAATGCAACCAAACCGAAATAGACCCGACCTGAAATAAAACTGTTAATTATCTGATTTGGGCCCGAATCGTTTGAACCCGACCTGAAATAGAACTGACCTGAAATGGACCCGACCTGAAATAGACCTGCACCGACCTGAATCGAGTCAAAATATCAAATCAACCTGAAATGACATGTATCCGATTTTACTCGACCTGAAAGTACCTGATCTAAAACTCATCCGAATAATTGTTTTTGCATCCCTACTTAAGAGGTAGCATCTTATTTTTACACGCAAAAAATCACATGATATTCTAAATCTTAGCACATGTTCATGTTTATTACATTACTTTCCTCATCATCGTACATCTTCTACCATGTTATTTGTGTGTGTTAACATAGAATATTGGAGATACTAGTTAACCAACACTTAACTTGAATCAATATTGTAATTCTCGAATTTCATCCGAGTTAGTACAAATATAAATAAGACAAGAATAAATATATAATAAATAAATAAGTAAAAATAATATATAGAGGATAATGTTCACAATCAGTTACCAATGGGGAGTTGGAGGCAGATGCCAAGAGAAAAAGATTTATGGGAATCATCGGCGGGGTTGATGATACGCTCCAACTCTCCAATTATTGTTGTAGAGAGAAGATTTGATTCTCCTGACCATGATTACAAGCAAACCTTTAGCCTCGTATACTTTTCTTGTTGCTTGATGAAGAAAAGATGGTGAAGTGATGTAAAGAGGGCTACGAAAGTGTAGGTTATATGTGTAATTGTTAAGGGAATGCAAGGTGATGTTTTGGTTAGGAAAATAAATGGAAAAGGTGATAGTGAAGGCTAGGGTAGTCGACTATGATGATGGACGAAATGGATAGGATGAAATGTGTGTAAGGTGGTAAAGAAATGGTATTCAAAGGTAACAAAAGTACAACTTATGCTATGAAAGCATAAACTCAACTTATAATATGCTTTGAGGGTGGTATAGGACTTAGACCCTTAGAAAATAAGTTCCTAGAATCTTAAGTATGGATGGAAAAGATAGGAGACACCACAAACCTATATAATAGATTTGAGAAGTTGATATAGTTCTAAAAAGAACAAGTTTGAGAGTAACCTCACAAAAGAATTTTTATATTGATCAAAGGTGTATTTTACAAATGAATTTAAGTCCTATTTATATTTTTCTAAGAGGTTTGGCCGAAATAGATTTTAACTATTCGGATAACCAATCATTTGAATGGTGTCTCCCTCCAAATCTATTAGCAAAGATGTAACTTCTCGGTCCAACCTGTACTATCTTCAGTAATTTGGTCATATCTCGAACTCCCGATATCGGATTGATGCGATTCAACATGAGTTGGAAACATAAGAGATAGGGGAACAACTTTCATGAAGACACCGAAACCCAGTTCTGCTTTTATCTTGCTCGAAAATGAGAAACAAGTGAACCATCATGAATCTATCCAATGAAAAGTGCTATCTCTTTGTTTTGACGCCCACTTCCTTTCCCTCCATGATCTTCGCCCCCTTATCCCACATTGGTAGGATAAATGGAGTGGGAGGTGTTTATATACATCTACCCACATAGAACTCATTGAATGACTTTAGATGACTTTGTGCCTCGCACGCAGGAGGGTACGAATTCAATTCCATTCGGGTTGGGGTGCACCCACATGACGTGGACGACGCGAATGTCCAGACTGGTCGAGCCTTTCCAAGACATGCGAATATTTTACCCGTTGTGAATATTTTTTCCTAAAAGAGTATGTTACAACTGCTCTAGATTTTAAAGTTGATAATGGGAAGATAATGTCTATTTTTAGTATTTAAATTGAATTTAATTTAGTTTTAAACACTAAATAATATCATTATCTCTAATTTAATGTCTATTTCTGAAAAACTGAACATTGTTGCCCTAACTCTTCACTATAAATATGAGATTAATTCCTCACTTTCAGTTCATCCCTCAAATTGTTTTCTCTCTCGATTTTTCTCTTCGGTGATCGGCAAAGGCAAGAATAGTTCGGAAACTCAGCATAAGTATTAGTGTTGGAGTTCCTCTTGTTGTTGCATCTTGGGAGACAGACTACCAATAAACTCAGCACCATCAGAGTGGCAGAAAATTTGTCTTAAGGAAACTGCAATTTGGCAGGTCTCAACACGTTTCCAACTTATCATTTTCAAACTCGGTTTGACCTAAGCTAATTTCTTTTTGTTCTATTTTACTGTTCGTTTAAATAATAATAATTTAGAATATTTTATTTTATTATTATTTTTCTTGAATTAACCACTTATTTTCTAACAATTTTAAGACATATTTTCTTCATTTTAATCCGATACGAACAAATCAGTGTGATCGAAATACCACTAGACATGTATATTGTCGATCGAAAGGCTTGTGATGCGGCAATCTCAAAGTCGTACAAGGTTTCTCTGTTCGATGGAAATTTTGAGTGGATGAAACAGGAGTGTTTCAACCGAATTCATCATCCATGGCTGCATGCTTCTAAAGCCTCAAAAGCCATAACCTGTGCGTGCCAACTTCCAATATTGGAAGGTTATTCAAAAACGTGGAGAACAAAGTGGTGGCATCAAAGTGGTGTACCGGCATAAATTTGTGTCAACCAAAAATTGGTTCTGAAAAATGAGAAGATCAAGGTGGTATATTACCATGAATCTCGATCATACTGTTTTGAAAGGTTATGGGGCCCGCAAATGGAAAGTTATTTATCAATTGAAATTGATCACGATTATTTTGGGTGGTTTAAATATTTTTCAAACCGATGAATTTATTCTTCGGAATAAAATGAGAAAGCAAAAATTTTATTTCAAGAATTATCCTGTCGTTTCTAAACGGGTTTGTTAATAAAAATCTCAAATTGGGATAAAACTGTTCAACATAAATTGTTGTAGAAAGTAACCGAGGTTGCGGATTTTGTGAAATACCAAAATCAAATAAATGAAAATTTAATTTTCGATTTATTGAAATTATTATTAGTTCTAGGTTTGTTTCCTCTATTTAAAGAGAAACAATGAATATGGTAAATTTAATTTTTACCTTATGTGAATACATGTTATATGTATCGGTAAAACCTTATTTATGGAAATAAGGTTTGGCTTTAGACAATATTGTCTACTGATCAAATAAAACATTTAATTAATATATGATTAAATTGCTTATTTGATATGAAATATGATGATAGTAAAACCATATATATAAATTTAAGGTAATCATGGATTCCTTAAATAAAGTTTTATGGTATCTTTTTGACAATACCATATATGCGAATATTTCATTAAGGTAATAATAAATACATGTGTGCATGTATTATGGTAATTTTAATATCATAAAGTATGATATTAATTTGATAATAATATTTTGATATTATTATGTTTAAGGTAATTTATTTATTTCAAAAATAATATTAACCATAATGTTGAATATGGCATTAAAAAGAATATCCTTTTATGTGAAATAATAATTATTAAGATAATTATTATTTATGTTTAGAAATACTTTGGATTATCATTTTAATTAATAATTTTCCTTGAGAAAGTCTAAACACAAAGAAAATCTTGATTGTTTTGGAAACAAAGATTCCGTAAATAATTCGTTTTGGAAATTATTTCCTACCGTTTTAATGGATTTACTTGATCTTCCAAACAACATTCAAATAATTTTAAATCAAAGGATTAATTCATTTAGAAGAATTAAGTTCCTTTGATATATATTTTTGGGTTTTAGTACCACTAATCCCAATATTTAAGAGAAATAAATTAGATAGTTTATTTCTTTGATAGAATCTTGCATCGAATCTATTTTTGTAAGGAAAATAAATCACAAATTTATTTTCAAAGAATCTTATTATTAGATTTATTTGGGAATCTTTCATGATTATAACTAGAAATAAATCAGTTAATTTATTTCATGTGAATGTTGAAAATTGAGATACAATAAATAAATTTGTTTTCAAAAATTTAATTCCTGTCGTTATAACGGATTTACTTGATTTCAATTTTAAACAAAGTGAACAAATCTGTTTTAACAGAATTTGTTAGTAGAAGTAACATTGGTTACTAATTCTATAATGTTTGATTCGACCAAGGTCTTGAATCAAAGCATAGAAGAATGTTGTTCTCTATGTTAAAATTCTTAAAGTTTATTCTGATGTACGTTATGAGGGTCATTGGACCGTAAATGGAAGATGTTGGTGCTAAGAAATTCTTAGTGATTGATTCCAAATTATACTGAATCAAAGGTAGTGACTTAATTGATCACTCAAACTTGAATGTTTTCAACAACTTTCATAAACGGGTGATTGAAAAAAAAATTTAAAGTGCATGTCTAGGATTGGTTCTTTGAAAAGACTTGGTTCTTAAGTGTGTTTAGTGCACCACCTCTCTTATCAAAAGTCACCTACCTGGTGCATTGTTTATTATTATTCTTTCAACTAAAAACTTGTAAACTTTTGTTTTAGGGTTCTAGTTTACTAAAATCCTACCGTTGAACAAAAGTTAGAAATTATAATTTTGTTTCTGATTTTTAGTCTTTGACTAAATTTATGATATTTAACAAATTTATAATATTTTGATTGTGACTATGTGACACAATCAATGAAATTCAAATGGAAAAATTTCAAAATGTGACAACAAAGATGTATATTTGATCATGATGAACTTGGTCAAAAGAAGATCCTCCTAATGCTAGAGAGGATAAGGTAAATATTGTTACCATCTTTAAATATTATTAAGCAAATATTACTAAGGAAAATATTGCTAGAGCAAACATATTGAAAGTCAAAATGACTTCAAACCGCAAATTAGGCGATGTATCTCAAGAAGCTAATTTTCATTAGGAAATGCTTCAAATTGTGGAATAAGTCTTTGGACTATATACTTCCAAATGAGATCAATATTATGATAATATTTTTATCATAATAATTGATATGACAAACGATTGTTTGAAGGAAATTTATTACCTTCGTGATAGAACAATTTAGTTTTGCTTAAAAGCAAAGTTGATATAAGGAAATTATTCCTTATAAGAAGGATGTTAAAACTCAAATTGTTTAATTTGAAAAGAAACTCTATGTGATAATGTTGCAACATCTAAAGGTATAATAATTTTGAAGATAACTTATAAAAGAATTAAAACTTCAGAATGTGTCTAACATGTGCGAGACACCATATGAGTTAGGAAGGAAATAAAGCCTTCCTACAACTACATAAAAATATGGGGTGTCACGCCAATGTAATATTACATTATCAAAGAAAATGAAAATAAGTGGGTTGTATTCTCATTGGCTATGTGAAATATAGCAGTGAATATCAATTTTTGTAGAAAAATATGATAATGAAATAGAATGACTCATTCTTTAAATACACTTCCTAGAGAAGTTGATCCAAGTTTCGTAAAACAAACTACGAATATGAGAAAGAGTCCACATGTTCAACAAACCGTTGAAACAAAGATATTGTCATGATGACAAGTAAGTGTGACAAATAATGGTATGTCAAACCGAATAAGATATATGATCCTATGTTGATGACGTATAATGAAATGGTAAATATACCAAAGACCTATCAATTCAAGATTGATATGGAAAATATGAGATTGATAGATTTGATTCTCGATATCCAAATCAAACAGTCACTTGAAGGTCTCATATTGACAAAGTCACACTATATAGAAAAAGAAGATTTTCCAGGATGTCTCCGGCATAGTTAGAACTCCAAATACGAGTAAATACTTGTTGAAATGGAATATGTAAATGTCATATACAATATATTTGTATTGTATTAGACAAAGTAGTGCTTTTGCTGTGAGCAATTTAAGCAGATTCACAAAATAATCCAAGTTCAAACCCTAGATAATAATTGTGAGAGTTTTAAGATATCTTAGAGATACTCAAGAATGTAAAGCATTATTCCATAAAGATTCTTTGATATTTTCAAATCGAATGAATAAGCTATTTCATGTGTTTTCTCAAGACAAAAGTTTACAACCAGATTCAAAATAGAATCTAAGTTTGAGATCCAGACAATTCTGGAAAAAGTCAAATGACTTTAAAATGTCTTGTAGGATACTATTAAATGACTTGAACATATGCCAACAATGATTATTGGTTGAGCACATAGTTTTATGAGCAACGGTAATTTGAGACGTATGTATCAATCAATTTAATACCGTTAAACAACTGATCTCAAATAGAGTTATCACTTTTGATCAAAGGATAACATTATGGATCCAATAACCTAAGGGTTAAATTAAGATCAAGTTGAGAAAACATCTAAAGGGATGCGACTAAAGCCCATGAAAAATAAATGCACTATGTGAAAGAAAAACCCTACCTAGTTGACTGGAGATCCCAAGATGTAGGTTCAAAGAGATAACCTAATTGCATAGACTTGTGCGGTCACTGTGGGGTTCCTTCCCCAAGTCCATTCCTATGATGTGAATAGTGATAAGAATTTGGTAAAGGTTAAGCAAAAGCTTTTAATGACCATTGTTTGCTTCGGTGAGCCGAGCAACTTGAGTCACCTATGTGAGAGTAAAGTGGAGCCGCTTCAAGGAGGCTATTGGGCATAGTTCTTTCATACTCTTGCAGAACCAAGAGATGTTCACGGCCTTAAGGGCATAACCATAAGAGTTGAAACACTTGTCAGAGAGATAGGTGTGTAAAGTATGTCATCGTTTACACCAATGACTGACAGTTCAAGGACATTGCGTCTACTGATTAGCTAATAAAATAAATATACTTTCACAAGGGAAGGTTCAAAGGAGGAAACCTACTTATCTTATGCATCTATCGATCGTAGAGCCCATCACAACAATATGCTAAAATGTTTTTGATAAAATCATCAATTTCATTCATATGGGGGATTGTTGGAAAAAAAGTGATTTATGACCATCTTTAGAGCATATTTTGAAAGAGAAAAATGAGTTTTCAAATAAGGAAATGGTTGATTCCTATTCTACTCCGTGAGATATTTACAACTGTAGCTCATATGCTCAAAATTATGGAGTGGTGCATGAGAAATTGATGCTCAAAGTAGGAAGGTCAAGAATAAATAAGGAATGTAGAACCTCTTTATCTCACATTGGTAAGATAAATAGAGTGGGAGGTGTTTATATACACCTTCCCACATAAAGGTCATTGAATGACTTTAGATGACTCTGTGCCTCGTGCGCAGGGGGTGCGAATCCAATCCTATTCGGGTTGGGGTGCACCCGTACGACGTGGGTGATGCGAATGTCTGGATCGGTCGGGGCTTTTCGAGGCCTGTGGATATTTTATCCGTTGTGAATATTTTTTTCTTAATTTATTTTTTAAAAAAATATCCAGAAAAGAGTCTGTTACAACTGCTCCTGATATCAAAGAGGATAATGGGAAGATAATGTCTACTTTTAGTATTTAAATTGAATTTAATTTAGTTTTAAACCCTAAATAATATCATTACCTCTAATTTTTCGGATTTTAAATCTAAAAAACTGATCACTGTTGCCCTAACTCTCCACTATAAATATGAGTTTAATTTCTCACTTTCAACTCATCCCTCAAATCGTTTTCTCTCTTAATTTTTTTCTTCGGTGATCAGCAAAGGCAAGAACAGTTCGGGAACTCAGCATAAGTGCTAGTGTTGGAGTTCCTCTTGTTGTTGTATCTTGGGAGACAGAGTACCAATAAACTCAGCACCATCGAAGTGGCAGAAAATCTGTCTTAAGGAAACTACAATTGGGCAGGCCTCAATACGTTCTCAACTTATCATTTTCAAACTCGGTTTGATCTAAGCTAATTTCTTTTTGTTCTATTTTACTTTTCGTTTAAATAATAATAATTTAAATTATTTTATTTTATTATTATTTTTCTTGGATTAACCACTTATTTTCTAACAAAAGTCAGAAACTAAAACATATTGTTCGTACTTGTGGATATGTTTTAAGTACATATATGAGTTCACTTAATCACTTCGGTGCCGGAGAAGAACTAGAGTTTACATGCCGATAGTAAAGTATATAAGGTCACTTATAATTGGACTTTAGGCTTTATAGTTGTTACATTTTTGTCACTTTTGTGTTGTAATTTGACCTTTATGCTTTGAAATGAATTTAATTTGGGCTTTTATCATTTTTAATTAAGGTTATTTATTTGTTTAATTTATTTGAATACATGTTTTAAATTCATGAAGCATATTTTTTAGGAAACATCTAATCCACACCTAGTTAAACGCTTAGAGTATTTTAGGAGTAGTCTCTTAATTAATTAAATAATATTAAATATGAAGATAATTATAGTAAAGATGATGTATTTAATTATATACCTCGGATACATTAAGTGGTCAGTGTTTTGAGTATCATGATATTGACAAGTGGATGTTATTGTTTCATGGATTTGGATGAATAAAATTTTCATTTATCAAAAAAATTAAATAAAATTAATTAAGTAAATAACTAGAAACACCAATAATATTATTAATTTCATTAAGTGTCGAGATGGTAGTGTTCAATTGTGTGAATGTTATCATAAAACACTTGGTCAATTAATAATTTAATAGGACCCTTAATTATTAAATTAAATGTGATAAATAGATTAGAACTTAAAATTGACAAGATAATAACCTCTCATACATTTAAACCTTTTGAATCAGAATTTATATTTCTACAAAATACGAGCTAAAATTTTTTATTATAGGACGTCTTATTCAAGTTCGTATTTAAAAGAAATTTTTACTAACAGACAAACAACAACAGCAACCATAGGACTTGCCACAGTACTGATACTAGTGCCAGATAAATGTTTACAACCGGTATTGATATTGGATCCCATAATTTCCTTCTCGAACCACAACATCTGGTTTCATACAATCGAAACTGTAAATGGCATGATGGTGGAATTAGGGATCTAGAAAATAGGCGCGACCGTTACAACAGCCGTTATTTAACGGTAACGTCGTCATCTGAAACTTTTAATAGAATAAATAATGGTAAGATTTGAAATCATATTAATATCGGTCGATAGTGGTCGTTATTTAATGATTAATAGTCGATAACTGTAATAATAGTTCGTTATTGTTCCATTATTTCAAAAATACCTAAAAATAAGAATCATCTATCAAATTTTATCTCCAAAAGTTAAAATTTTAATAGAAAATCATAAATAAATTTATTATATTTATATTTATAACTAATATGATTTATAATATGTTGTGCGAGTTTAAAAAATTCACGATTGCGACACTCACAGTGACAATATTAATAATTATATTATCCGTAATAACGATAAACACGACGTGACCAAAAACACGATCGAAATTTTTTAAAAATTTCATGGGTGTCGCGGATGTCGGGTGATTGTGACCTGTAAAAGTGAAGGAAAAAATAGCTTTGAAGTTTGTGGATTCAGAGAGATTATATCATAGGCCCGACCTATCACGTCAGTTTTAGTCCCTAACCAATAAAAATCACCCATTCCGTCACTAATTAACAATGTAATTAATATAATTTTCAGAAATTATATTGGTCGGAAAAAAATAAATTAGAGATTAATGATGAAGTGGGTGGTTATAATTGGATGGGACCGTGGCTGACGTGGTAAATCAAACCTATTATATAATTTCTCGTGGAATGGAGATTGGGTATGCTCTGGGGTTTTATTTTTCTTATTTTTTATTTTAAATTTCTTTTGTACTAAATAATAATAAAATATAATTTAATTCAATTTTAAATTAATTTTTATATTTCATAATGATAATCTGTATCAAATTATACTAAAATATTAAAAAAATAATATTAAATGATCAAAATTGATAATATATAAAGTTGAATAAGTAAATTAATAATAATAATCAAAATAAGTAAGAGAATAAAATATAATAATAATTTTTATAATTTACCCTTAAAAGAAACAAATTTTGTTACGAATACACATAAATTTTTATATAGAATTTTATCACGTCTTCAATTATAATTTAATTTTTTTTATAAAAGCATTTCTTTTTATTAAAAAGTCCAAAAATACAGCCAAAGTTTACGATCATAAAATAAAATTGATACATAATTTAAATATTTTTATAGTCATTTAAACAAAAAATTAGTGAATTAAAATTATAAAAAGATCATATATAAAAATTAAAAATTCAACCAAAAATCTCAAATAAAAAATAGATATATTAATCTAATTAATCTAGAAAAAGGATAAATAATTACCAACAAAATAATAAAATAAGTGTTATCTTGATCAGTCGAACAAAATAATGTGTCACAAAGAAAGAATGATTTTTATTAAAAATTAAAAAAAAAATAAAAAACAAAGAATATAATGAAATAAAATAGTAGAAAGATTACTTACGGTTGACAATAAGAATCAAGACCAATGTAGCCACTGGTGAAATAAAAATATTTTTTGGCAAATTTATATTGAAAAAACTTGAAATAAGAATTTTTAATTATAATTTGTAACTAAACTTTTAATAAATATATGTTGTATATAAGATAATTTCTTTTAAAACGTTAAGGTTTAAAATATTTTAAAAAATAATAACCAGAATAATTATATAATCTAATATTAAGAATATTTTTTTTACAATATATAATCTATCTCGATCTCAGCCTGAATGGCATCCACATGGCAATCACAAAAATTACAAATAGACAGCTCTTTCAAGCTTAAGTTCATGATATATATACTTGTTTAAGTTGTACATTAGATTAAGTAAAGTTTAAAATATTTAAATTAATTAAAAAAAGAATTTTATTTTATATTTTAAATTTTTTGTATTGAGTTACTCAAGTTCTGTTTATATTTAATTATAAATATTTATAATATTATAATTTTAATTAGTTTTAATTTAAACGTTTTTATAGTCATATACAATACACATTTTTTCATAATTTTTCATATGATATATATGGATAGTATCTATTTACATAAAATGCAAAACTTACACATTTTTTATTATAATAATTTTCATATATTTTTTATTATTTTTAACGTTAAATTCTAAACTTTAACTTATAAATTATAAATAATTTTTATTTTTTAAAATTTTAATTTTAAAACTTAATTTTTAAGCGACAAATTATTTATATTCTAGTGAAGTGTGTGCACCCCAAGGGCAGACATTTTGTGTTATTTTTCAATGTAAACACTGAAGGGTTGGTGCACAATAGTTGGAGGATCTTACTGTTAAAGGTCCATTTGCTATTTGAAAGAGGGGTCTACTTTTCTTTATGTACAAGGAAGACTTAATAAATCTTTTGATATGATTTTTAGGGTAAAATACATCATTCATAATTTAATTTTTTTATTTTTATTTTTATCACTCAATTTTTAATTTTTTTATTTAATAATTGAATTTTATACATTAAACGTTTATGGTCACTCTTGAATAGTTTATTATTATTTTTTATTTTTTAATATTATTAAATAGAAAATTAATTTAAAATAATCGTTGTTGTTTTTCATAACTGTCGACCTTCAAAATCAATAATCGTTCAACTCCTAATTGTATTGGATGACTTATTTTAACGCACTGAGTCCGAATCTGGTACTTGTTTCATCAAAAAATATCTTTAAACTCCCAGAGATTTCGGAGTATTTTCCGATAAAATAAAGGTCGGGTTCAAACTTAGGAAAGTGAGACAAAGTGAAAAATACAATATGAGACTGAACGGACACCACCTACGAAGGTCGATGGTGGCGGTGAATGGTAGACGGAGGACGGTTTGATTTTTATTTGTATTTTTTATTTTATGTTATTTTGATATTAAATAATAATAAAAAATATCATATCATACTAAAATAATAATAAAATAATTATGAGTAATAAAAAACGTTTAATGTCTAAAGTTCAGTTATTGAATAAAAATTTTAAAAATTGAGTGATTAAAATATGAATGAGAAGATTGTTGAGTGATGAATGATGTATTTTTATTTTTATATTGAGAAAAATAGATTTGAGAGTTGTTATAAATGTTATATGAATATCAAAGTATAGTTCTCAAGAAATCGTATCTTTGAAAATTTAAGAAAATAAAAACTCAAATGATTAAGTGTAGCAATTTAGTATTAATATATTTTACAAAATAATAAGAACATTTAAATTCAAGATCTTCCTTAAAAGATTATCACATTCGAGAAATTATATCACAGATTATTTCTATCACGTTATTTATAGGATCAATCAAATACATCAAGTTTATTATTTTTTTATCTCATTTTTACAATGTGAATTTTTAATTGGTAAAAGTTATTATCAAATTTAATTTACAATAAATACTAATGAAAATTCACTTAATAGAAAAATGAAATGAAAACAAAAAATCAAGATCTCTCTTAAAAGAGTATCAAATTCCCATTAAAGGTAAATTTATATTTTGACATCTAAACTTGACTTCAGAGTTTAATTTGTTATTTAATTTTTTTTGTCTAATTATATATTTGAATTTGACTTCAATATTTGTATACCTAATAAAATAAAAGAATTTGGTACCAAATTAACATTTCTTAAACTATTTCGGCTTAATATAAAAATAAATCTTTAAATTATACCTCTTTTTAGTTTTAGGGGCCTATTGTTCTTGTTAAAAAAAATGTGTGTAACCATTTTATTTTGTTAATTTTAGGTGTTTAATCATTAATGGTAGTTTAAAAAAATTCCTTTAACCAATCAAAACATGAGATGTGACATGTTTTATTTTAATATAAAAAATTAAATTTCTCAAAAAAAAAATCTTAAAATTTTCAAAAGTTTCTAAAATTATCCTCGTATTCAAATCTTGGTTCCAATCTTTGTCACATGAAATCTCTGCTCACATGTCCACTATTTCTTTTGTTGGACCCGATGGGCAACAAGTGACGATTGAACGGGAAAATATCGTGTGGATCAGAGACAAAATAGGATTTTAATTCAAGGGGCAAAATAAAATATAAATCATTATTAAAACAATTTTAAAACAGATGCATTTCAAGTCTAACAAAATAGAACGACTCGCTCTTTCATATTACAAAAGTCATTTACAACTGAATCGACATCAAATGTTTCATATAAGTAGTCTCGAAAAGCATTACATCACATGTTTTAGAATGCTAAAAATCAGTTTAGTACGCACAAATAAAACGAAGAGCAAGAACGAGAAGATTATGCTCACTAGGCTCAGAACACACATGAAAGAGGTAAATGTATCAAGCTAGTAACACTTCAATTAACCAATCATGGAACATCAAAAGATTTTAATCAAAAGTCACTAATCATTCCAACAAACTATCATGCATCCTAAGTTCCAACCAAAGTAATATAAAAATTCTTCAAAAAATTCAAAAGATATAAAAAATTAAATAAAAAGTCAACCAATAATTTCATGTATATTAATATTGATGGAGGCTCGAAAGTCCTGTCTATTTCCATCTTTGTCAGATTGTAATAATTTAAGTTGTCGAACCTACAGGGATTGTGTCGACTTCACTAATTCTTAAGACTGCACTAAGAAAAAGTAGACACAAGTAATTTGTTGGATTAGATTAACTAAATTAACTAAGATAAATTAATTAACGGAAAGATAATTATAAGAAGGATGAGGTTAGGTTGAGTGCTTTGTAGAGGACAATCCAGTTGTATCATTTATCCACTTATCAATGCAATGGGTTGAACTGCCGTCTCGGTGGATTGCACAAAGGGTCGCCGCAGCTGCCTAGGCGGGGTTAGCCTTGTCAACAATTCAACTTTCCATAGTTCTACAGAGCATCCTTGTATATCTTTCTTCCTTATCCCTAAGCGAAGAGAACTGTTGAAATCCATGTCTTGATGATACCTCTCGGTGTGAATCAAGGGCGAACAACAACCAAACGCATGTGTCTTGTTAGTCGCTGAAATCCTGTGCGGTTAATCTCTTAATCGGATTAATCGATGCCCTTGAGCAAAGACCGTATTCTCTCGTTTCGTGAGTCTAACTCTCCCAATATTAGACAAATAGATTTTCCTTCACATACTTATCATATCGAGCTCATATGCAAAGAAAGTTAAATGCCAAGAGAGAATAAATTATGAAATAAGTTTTGCATTAATAAATATTAAGAACAATACAATCTTCTTCTCCAACTACTCCAAAATCTACCTAAACCTCCGAAGAAGTTAGAACATAATATGGTCGGCGGCTAAAGGTATGATATGTGTGTAAACCGACTCTCCCTAAATCTAGACCTAAAGGGGGTTTATATAGTCTATGCCCTAGGTCAAAGTTTTCCATGCAAGGAAAGAGTTCTTAAAGGAAAGGAATTACAACTCTTAATTAACTAATAAACTTTACTCTTATTTCCTAAAATAACTCTTCTTTCCCGTGTTTGACTTTGACCAGGGCTTTGACTCTTTAAACTATTTCTTCTTTCTCTCACTCTGTATCCGTTACTTTCGAAAACTTTTTCTCTCTGTCAAGCACCAATTGTTGTCTTTATGCTGTTGCCGCGACCTCCAAAAGCGCTACCGTGGTGGGTGCTATTCTGCAGTTCAACATCCATCTTTTGGCTTATCATATGATATAATTCATGTCTAAGAAAGAAATTCATCATATGCATTTGTTTTATGTCAAATAATAAATAAATTCATTAAATCAATGTATGGATGCTAAAATATGAAAAATAAACAGAAATATTCATTATTGTCTTTAAATTTGTCTTTATTAACAATAGTTGAGAGGGAAAATAATGTAAAAATGAGGACTTTGGGGCACTCATCATACCTCCAAACTCGAACTATTTCTTGTCCTCGAGCAATGCAAAAGATAGGTTTTTAAGTAGGGAATTTTAAAGTAATATATCGTCCTGCCTGCCGCGGCAGAATTCCTTTCTTAACTCGGCCTCTTCTAGGTTTTAGGAATTCCTCGAAACTGAACTATGAGTCTTAGTAGGTGTGTGCGTAGCTGTGTCAAAGTTGATTCTCTAAGTTCTAATCTTTTTCTTAGCTTAAGACTTCCGACGAAGATCTTGATTCCTTTCTTTTTCTTCTCCCAATCCTTGGTATATAAATCTATATTGCTATAAACTTATATTGCTTAAGCCGGTTTTGGGAACCTCAAATGTTTAGCTATTCTTACTAGAGCCGGTGATAGGCACCTCTAGTAAGTGGGAGAAATCTAAGTCCTAGAGTGTAACCCCTAAAATTTACCTAATTTCTTAGATTAAAAGTTAGGATATACGTTACTAAAACTTGATTTACAAGTTAGGGTTTCTATAATATTAATATAATTTTCGGATAAATTATTAAATAAATAATAATTTTAGATACTGAAAATTAAATATTTAAATAATTGAGTTCAACCCACAAGTTATCAAATAAATCTCGAGTCTAAAGTTTATTACAAAATAATAATAAAATATCTGTAATTAAACATAGTTTTTTGAAATAACATTAATAATCAGAATACTAAAAGACATACGTAATAAATCTGAAAACAAGATCCTCCAAATATCGTATGAAGCCTAGGTTTGAGATCTGTAACAGGAAACTAAGAGGGTGTAAGCTAGGGAGCCTAGTGTGTCTCTAGGGTGCAGATAAACAGGATCAGATAACAGACCAGAGCATATGATATAATGTATGCCTGAATGCACTCATCACCGAACACCATCAGAAGAGTAGGTTCCCCTGAACCACTCTAACTCCATCACACCAACAGAAGTGGAAACTCGACCTGTAGGTGGAGCCACTAATCAGAAGTGGTATCTCAACCCGTAGGTGGAGCCACTGAATAGAAGTGAATATATCACTAACTTCCCCGTACATAAAATACAACCATATGCAATGTTATATGCAAATACAAGATCAGAATGTATGCTTTATAGTCTAACAGGAGGCATGCATGATAAATTTCAGAATCAGAAATATAATGACAGGATGATGCATGTTCATACAGAATTTAACAGAACCGCACACACAGAATAATAGAATTTAAAAGAAGAGAACATACCTAAAGCGGAAGACTCAACGTCGAGAGTGACATCTACTGGACTCGACTCTACCACTAGATCGAGCGGGTATAGAGTTTAAGAATAAAAAAAAGTTAGACACACTACTATGCCACTAACAGATAAGTACAAGTAACAAAAATAGTACGAAACTCACGTGCGGGTCCCGAAGACTGATAAACAGGATGTTGTCCAGGAGGAAGAGGAGGCAGATGCTCGGGGTCATAATCCACGTCACCTGAAGCAAACAGAAACTATTTTAGAAACCGATAAAGGTAACTTCCAAACAAGGAATTCGAACTTAAAAGCCCTAAATATGATACTTCGGGTTCGAATTTCAAAAAACGGATAACGTTATCAGACTCAGGATGTCAAAAAACATAGAGTAAGACTGAATCAAAAAAAGTCAACGCTGACGTCAACATTAGGAAAAAAAACTCTTACCCGAACACCAGGACTTGGAAGTAAGAGAGAAACAAGATGAACAAAGGTGATTACACAATCGAATGGAAGGATAATTTCAAAATTTTACCAGAAATTAAAGAGAGAATTAATTCCCAAATCGAAACTGAAACGTGAAAAAGGGATGGATTGATATCATAAATAAAATTGTATAATTACATAAGAAGGTTATAAATTGTTGGTATCATTTCAAAAACTCCCTTAAACTTTCAAAAATTACAAAATTGCCACTAAAAATCCCCAAATGTTAGGATTTTCAATTAGGAATTTGGAATCTAATTTGGGAATAAATTTGGGGTGTTGCATAGAGCCAGTGATGGGCACCTCTATGGACTAAACTAGAGCCGGTGATAGGCACCTCTAGTTAAAATCTAAGCCTAAGTCCTTATTGCTTGTCAAAGAGAATTTTTAAAATCAACTAAGACTAGCAGTGTTTAGGATGTTTTCAGGCTCATAGTCTAATCCTAAGTACTAATCCTAGCAAACCTTTCGGAATTCAAGTCTAGTGAATGATACAGACTACTACGGCGGTTGGAGAATATATTACTGTCGAGGTAGTCTCAATAAAATTTGGTAGACTTAAAAAAATATTTGCAGTAATTGATTAAACAATTATGTCAAGATCTAAGGCAGTAATGAGATACTTTGATTACTTCCATACATTGCATTTACATATTACAAAATTAGGCAAATGCTCCCCCAAACTTAAGGGATGCATTGTCCTCAATGCATGGATATCCTAGTAGAGAAAGGAAAAATATAACGAAAATAAAAGAAAGAAAAGAAAAAAAGAACAGAAAAGTCTACCGCCCTTTAAAATTTTTCGGACCCAAATGAATCTTGGAAGTCACTATCGATGAGGAGCTTGCGGCGGTTTTTGGGTGGCTGCTTTGTCCTTGCCCTTGTATTTAAAGGATTATAACGCCGCGACATTTGAGGGACCGGGCATAATTAATTCCTGTTATCGTGCATGCGATGCTTCTACAGCTGGTGTTCATTGGTAGTGGGAACGACATAATTTTTGAAATGGGAGGTAGAATTTTCGTCCGATAATTATTATCCGTTTCATTGGATTGTGCTGTTAATTTATTGGGCTGATAATCATTTGTTAGCCTTCATTATTTTTTTCCTAAATGCAAAAATAAAATATGTGTAAATGAATTATTCTTAATACTAAATTACTGAAATTTTAAATCTAAATCCTAAATCTGAAAAAAAAAATCTAATTCCTAAAGCATAAAAGTAAATAGGGACAAATAGAGAAATTTAGGTTACTGCAGGAGCGTAATGTGATACATCTCCAGCAGCAACCATCTTTCCCTTTTTAGATGGAGGAGAAGCTGATGTCCCAGTTGTTGTCTCCTCATCAGGTGGCTTCTTTCTGATGTATTTTTGCTCAAAGGGAGTGTTGCCACGGCAGAAGTTGCTTTGGCAGGGTTTGTTCATGCAGTTTGTTTCTGTATTGAAGTTAAACTCAGTTTTAGCTTCAGTTCTTTGGTATTCATCTGGTTCGTCATGATGCTTTAGAGTTTTAAATTGTAACACCCCCAAAACCGGGCTAACAAAATGACTCGAATAAATTTTAGATTAAATCGAATCATGTGTATTTGGATTAAAAATAAGGGATCAAATTGAATTAAATAATAAAGAGGATGGTTGCATGGCAAATGATAAATTTCCTAGACTACCCTTTTGTAATAATCCAAGTCTAAGCATTAAAAGAGGGGCAAAATAGACATTATATATGATTAATGAAGATGAGAGTTATCATCTTCTTTCCCTCCTCCCCAAATTCACGTTAGAAACAAATTAGAAGGGAAAAAAGAGTTTTTGTGAGAGAGTTGAGGAAAAGCTAATGGAAAAGACTAAGAGCTTTGCATGAGAGGGAAAATCGACTAAGGAATCACACCCGATTAACTTGGTAAGCTTTTTTTTTTCCTTAAGCTGAAAATTTTAGGGTTTTGAAGTTTTGAGATTTTGATTATTCCATGATGTTTACGAGTTAATTAGGTTGATGGAAACCCAAATTAAAGATTATGATGCTTGGATTTAGTTATTGAAGCATGAATATTGAATTAAGAAGCTTGAATTTGGGGATTTTGTAAATGCATTATGTGGGTTAATTGATTTGGAATTATGGTGAAATTAGGGATTAGTTGAGGTTAATTCTATGTTTAAATGTACTGGAAATTGAAAGAGCAAGAAGGAATTTGGAATTTAAGCAATGGATTGAAAGTTAGCCGAAATTACCTAGAAAATGCTATTTCAAGTAGCCATCTTCGAGAAATTCCCTAGGTCGGGATTTAAGGAGTTAGAAGCTTAAATTTTAAATCATGATACTCCTATATACCTAGTTTAACTGAAAATTTACCGAACCCCAATCCAAGTTTGGTAGAAAAAGTTATAAGCCTATCCTTAGGGGTTGTCCGAGCAGTCCCGATTTTGGACGCATTTGATTCGGATGAAATCTGATATTGATTGACCATGAATTAAATAGTGAAGTTAATTTATCCTTGTAGAGAGTACTCTTAGCTTTCCAAAGAGATATAATGGGTTGAAATCGGATGTGGGAGCTAGGAGATATAACCGATTCTTTAAAGGATAGCGGAGCTGTCCCGAATAAGCAAATGAGCAAGTTTACATTTGTTAAAATATGTAATCCTTAGAATTAAATGGTTTAGATATGCCCTAATGAATGTATATTTGTATATGGAATACTAGATAATCAAAGAGACGAGGATATCGGAGAAGATCAAAGGCTCGATCAAGCTCGAAAGAAGGGCAAGGGGATCGCGATCTACAATCACTAAATTGCTTGGAATTAATTGTGAGTGTGGCAAACCTTAGGGTTAGGACCTAGGGTCCTAACCATCTTTGATTATTTGATTTGATCTGTAATGTAACCGGACTAATAAAACATTTGGTAATACTGGAAGAAGGATTAAACGTTAATGATTTGTTTGATACTATGTTTTAGTGCTAGATGTTAAACTAGATTAGAACATTTGCATAGCTCGGAAATACCGAGGTAAGTAATGGAACACGCCTACGGATGCCAGGTATGTAATTCATGCATGAGGTATGTTCATGATAGATTAATATATATATGCTTTTGATATGTTAGCATGGCCTATGCTTTTGGATTTGGTAGTATGATATATATATGCTTTGATATGTTAGCATGGCCTAAGCTTTTGGATTTGGTAGCATGATATATATATGCTTTGATATGTTAGCATGGCATATGCTTTTGAATTTGGAAGCATGATATATATTTCTTTGGATGGGTAGCATGACATAATGCTCTTGATATTAGCATGTTATGGACATCGTTTGTGATAAAGAACTGTTTAACACGAAACGGAAAGATTAAATGAAATTGTAACTCTGATTGAACCTTGGTCAATAGTTGGTCATAGATAGTATGGCATGCCTAGGGTCTAAGCTCATTTGTTAGTACTTCGGTACTTCTGTTGGTTCTATGGGTACCTTTGTTTGGTGGTTGGTCACTATTTGTAGATACCGTGGGTATCTTTTGTTAGTGCCTTCGTGGCACTTCTGTTGGTACCTTTTTGGCATTTCTGTTGACTTGCTTACCTAGTCTAACTATACCAAGGCATCATTTGAACTAATCCGAAAGAATAAAATTTAAGATATTGCTAATTGAACATTTGACATGATATTTTCATAGAGCATTTGATACAATACTGCTAATTGAGCATTTAACATGATATTTCCATAGAGCATTTGATACAATATTGCTAATTGAGCATTCGATTATAAGTTGTCTTTGAGCATTTGAATATGAATTTGTAAATGAGCATATAGTTGCGAATTTGGTTTGCTTGCTATTGGCATGAGGAATATGATATCTGAAAAGCATGTTAAATAAGACACAAGTTAAGCATGTTACACACTGTTGAGTTTTTATGTAAAACCGATTGATTGCTTATTTGAAGCATGTTATTTTATTTTGATTAATGTCTAATTGGTTAGACTTAGGGCTGCCTCACTAAGTACTTCGTAAGTACTTACCATTGTTTGTTTTCTCCTTCCCAAAACAACAGGTTAACGAGCCAAGGAGCTAGACTGAAATCGATCGAGGGAAAGGGTCAAGCAAGCTAAAGTATGGTATTTTACATTTTCGTAACTCCTTAGACTATGGTGGCATAGTGTCCATATCATGCATTTTGAGATTCGCTATATGGTTTGTATACATGGCTATTTAAGCTTTGGTTTGTAAGCCTTAAGGCAAGGTAATTACTTTAGGTTAGCCTTATAATCTTTGGAGTTTGGCTTATAGTATGTTTATGTTGGTCTTGTATTATGCATGTAATATGTAAGTAATAGAGTTGGCATGTAAACATAGAATTAAGTAGGATAACATGTGAATCCTTAGAATCACACGATGAATATGTTAGTGGCATAGAAAAAGGGGCATGTCATAAAGGTTAGTTAGTTGTTGGATGACATATGATAGAATGAATGACCATTTGATTAGAAATGTTAGATTTGGTATGTTGGAAGTGCATAAGCATCAATTTAGTGATGAATTGCTCAAATGGTAGAATTGATAATGGATATTGATGCTTAGACATTTGAAATGTTCCCTTAAGGGATAGGGATGGTTAGAGGTTATATAGTTGACCTTTGGTTAGTGTCTAAGTATTTTATAAAGTTAGAAATTTGCCCTTTGGAGTGAGGGTATCGATACCATCCTTGACAGTAACATTTTGTATCAAAGCTTGGTTCGATACCAAGCTTCCTTGTGTCTCCCTGGTTCGATACCGGTATCGAACCAGGCTACCTAGCCTTAGTCAACGAGTCAACGAGGAAGACCAGTATCGATACCTGGTTCGATACTGGGGCTTCCAGTAACAAAATTGCATCGATACCTATTTCGAACTAGGTCTTCAGCTTTGGTCAACGAGTCAACATAATTGACCTGTATTGAATTGGGGTTTGATACCCCTGTTCCGATACACCACAAGGGTGTTTTGATACTCCTTGACATTTTGAGCTCATCCATTCGTATTTAGTTAGAATTTGAAGAATGAAATACATTTAGGATTGAACAAAGAGTACCTTGAATTTGGACAAGCTCTAAACTATACCCGAATTTAATATGAATGGTATGGTTTAGGAAATTGTGAAACTTATGATATAATTGAATCATCATTCGAATAATTGGAAAATTTTTAAATTGGCCCAAAATCTAATAAAGGGAACTACTTGCATTTGTCTTAAAATGTCATACAATAAACAAAATCATCTTAGCTTTGAATACAAGTTCGATTTGTAAGCCCAATAGACGCCCCCGTCTCCTAACCTGGGGCGAGGGTATCATATTTAGTTGCATCAGAGCTTTCGGTTACCTGATTCTCGGACCGAATGAAATATGCATTCATCATATAGGATTGAACTATGCCACCTAGGAGTTTTATACCGTACTCGCTTGTGTTCTTGATTATTTGAATAATATTTGTTTACCTATTTGTAGCATGGTTGATACAAACTGGCCCTAGGAGATGAAAGTCTTAAGGGCTCATCTAACGAAAATGATAGCGTGGGGATGGAACCAAATCCTTTGTTAGAACAAGAACAACCTCCGATAAGGGTTGCCCCTGAGCTGGTAGCCCCGGTTATACAAGATGTTTAGAGGAAATGCCTCCAAAGTATGAAAGGAATGTTTGACCAACTAGTGTTCGACTTGAGGCAAGATCGTTCCGCTCTTGTTAATGTTGTACCGAGTAGGGCACCTATTGAGAAGCTTGCCCGATATCGAGCCTTTACTTTTGCAGGTTGTAGTGAGATAAACCTGAATAACCCGAGCAGTGGTTAGAAAGGACCACTCAAATTCTGACTAAGAAACTGCAATACTCCGATGAGCACAAGCTCGAATGTGCTATCTCGCTTCTAGCTGATGAAGCCTTAAGTTGGTGGGAAACTACAACCTTGACTATTCCTACCGATTCTGTTACATGGGACTTCTTTGTAGAGGAGTTCAAAAAGAAGTATATTAGTGAGCAGTATCTGGCTAAAAGAAGAGGGAGATTCTTGTATTTGAAGCAGGCTAATAGGCCTATTGAGCAATATGTAGCAGACTTCTGTAAGTACTGCAAATATGGTGCGAAGTACATCAAGACCGAGAAATAGAAATGTCAGATGTTCATTGATGGGCTAAATGATGAGATGAGCCCTATGTTTATAGCTTTGGGGATCCCTGATTTTCAGATTCTAGTTAATCGGTCTATTGCTACCTGTAATCACCCATTTTTAACCAAAAATTTAAAATCTTTAATTTTTCATATTTTGATTAAGGGCTTGCTATTAATATATATTATATATGTTGTTATATTGCACATGTATGTGTCTATTTAATATATGTAGTGTATTTATTGTTATGAATGTTATGATGTTGTGTGTTGTTGTATGTACCAATCAATGTATGTTTACTGTGTGGATTATTTTATTATGTTACATATATCCTAATTATGTATTGCATGTTGTGTATGTAATATTATTATATTGCATGATATTCTATATTATATTATTAGATGAAGTTAATTATTTTATTATTATGTGTATATATAGTGTGTATACTTATTATTAATATTATTAGTGTTACTATAATTTAAATATGACCCAAATAAATAAAACAGAAAACCATAAAAATTAAATAATTATCAGTCCAAGTCCATATTATAAAATCCAAACTTAAAAATTATAAAGCCCAAATTTAGGCCTGATGCAATGAAACCCTAAAGCTAACATATTTCCCCATCAACTTTTCAGCCGCCACCAAGATCCCACCGTTGGATCAATCAAGAAGATGGACGGCCATGATGAACCTGAGAGAAGATTCCAGATCTACACGCATTCACGCGCCGATCTCCCGCTCCCCTACGCGCGCGTGGACGGCACGCGCACGAGCCATCTATCAATCCGTGACTCCTCGGCTGCACCGTTCTGTCTGACTTTTCCACTGCACCGCCGGTTAACTCCGCCGCATGCTATCATCTGAAAATCCTGCAAGAGAAAGGAGATATTAAATCCATAATCCCAAATGGGAAATGTATCAGATCTGAAGAAACCAAATGATAGAGACCAAAACGAGAAATCTGAAAAGCATTGATAAATCTCTATAGTAGATAAAAGAGGAGGAGAGTAAAAAATACACAAAGAGAACCCAACCAGGTTGGAACCAAAATTTGTAACCAAAATCTTGAGAGAAATCAATTGAAAGTAAAAAGAATCCATAAATTCTTCTGGTAAAAATCCTCTCTTTTTTCTTTTGTTCATGCATGGATTCGAATAGTTAAACAAAACAAAAAAACAAAAAAGAAAGAAATAGAGAGAATCGAATACTTCCCTTTGTCGCTTCTTTTCGCCGACGATGAACCCCTCCGTAGGTGAGTCACTTCCAGATTCGAGTCAGATGACAGAATCAAAAGGGTTTTGTTTTATCTCTCCGACGCCGGTAGGAGTGCCGATGATGGCAGGAGTGGCCATGGCCATAACTCCGCCGAGGCTGGAGTCTCCGACCACCGTCAGATTTCTTGTTCTGGGATATTTTTTTCTTTTGTTTTGTTGTCTCAGTTCATAGAAGATGAACAAGGAAAGTTTAAAGGTCGATTGTTTTCTAAAAACAGAGAACGTGAATTGTTCCTAGAATTAAATTTTTTAAAATGGAAAGAAAATGAATCCTATTGTATTTTGATTCTAGAGATTAAATTAATTTATTTTTCTTTTATTTCTTTTCCCATAATTTAAGTAGAATAAAAGTTAATGCCTTTTTTAACATATTAAATTCCTTTTATTTCTTTTTATATTTCCGAAACTGACTCCCATGTTATTGTTTAATTTCAAAAAATGCATTCAATTCTTGTTTTAACGTTTTGTTTTTATATGTTCTTATTTCCTTTTTTATTATTTAGTTAATGTTCATTATTTTATTTCTTTTTAATTTGAATCCCTTTTTAGAAATTCTATTCATTTATTTGCCTTTTCTTTATGCATTTCACTTATTATTAACGTATTTCACTTATTATTTAACGTATTTTATGTATTTATTCTATTCCTTTTTTCTATAGTTTTTTTGAAATGTTAGCATCATAATCTAGGCATTATTCATTGGTTTTCGTTCTGTATTTTCATGGTTCATTCTTGATGTTGAACCTTATGAATGCACAAGTTATTTATTATCATATATCGTATCATTTTAATTTGGTTTTTCTAGAAGTACATTTTAGATTTCATAAATACAAGAAAATTAAATACATTAACAATAACAATGAAATGAATATTAAATGTCCCTTTCTTGTCATTTTACTCGTGCTTTAGTAACATAATATGTATAGATGTGATATGTTTCCCTTATACATGCATTATGTTTTAGATAGTGTTGTTTGTAAATACATCATCATCATATCTAATACTTGTTATTTCATTGTTTTGTTTTAATTTTTAAGAATTGCATAATGACTTTAATTATTGTTAATGCGGCCCCTAAATTCGGTCGTAAGCGAGGCCAACTCCAGTGTTGTGGTGGTGGTTCGGACGTTTACCTTCGAATTTAGGTGCTTTAAAATAAATGCGCAAATCTAATCAAAAATTAATTTGATCGTTAAATTAGCCCGGAAAATTTAATATTAGTAAAGCGGTAATTAAACAAAGTACCAATTTTTGGGCGGTGTGGGGTGCTAATCCTTCCCCATCCGTAACCGACTCTCAAACCCTAATTTTTAAAATCTCTATTTTTACGGTGTCCGGTCTACCGAAATGGCCGGTGGCGACTCCAATTTTCCAAAAATCATTTTTAAATCGAAAACCCCACGCGGAAGACATTATTTTCAAATCGAACCCGAAAATATTTTTCAATCATAAAAAATGAGTTTTCTAGCGATACACTTATTCGTGGATTTTTTTCATATCGCTACACTACCGAAGCTAAGATGAAAGCCTCGGAAAAGAGAAAGGGTGGAAAGAAGAATGACAAGAAGCAGAAATGGAAAGATAAACCGGAATAGAATGTTAGGAAAGCCAAGCATCAGAAAGAAGGCTCCTCGACTTACCACCAAGAGTCTAAGAGCCATTATGTGCCGAGACCTCAGTCGGTAAATAGACCTTCGGCCCCAATTGCATCTGTTCATAGCACATGGAATTCTGGAAAAGCTCAGGCATGTCAGTTCTGTAAGAAGTTTCATGCTGGGCCTTGCCGGCTTCAGATGAAACTATGTTATGCTTGTGGTGGATCAAATCACTTTATCAGGGATTTTCCTCAGAATCCTAATAGAGGTACTCTTCATCTCGTGCCTATCAGAGTCCTCAACCTCATAATAGAAACAAGGGTCCAAGACAGACTCATTCTGGGAATCAGAGTAGAGGAAAGGACCCTAAGTTAACCCCTCCTCGTTAGGAATCTCGAGCTCCTACTAGAATGTACAACATCCGCGGTAGAGGACAGGAAGAGTCTCCCAATGTGATTGCAGGTACCGTTGAAATAAATTTAAATCCTGCATATGCTTTGATAGATTGAGGGTCCACTCATTCCTTTGTATGTTCTAAAATGCTTGTAAAGATTAAGTTAGAACTTGAAAATATTAATAGGGGTCTTGTAGTGTCAAACCCTATAGGAGGTGTAATGAATGTTAATCTCGTTTGTAAAGACTATTCGATTTCAATTCAAAATATTCCTTTTCTAATTGATCTGTTTTTCGAATTGATCTGTTTGTACTACTAGTATGTGAGTTTGACCTAATATTAGGATTAGACTGGTTGACCAAACATGAAGCTTGGATCGACTGTTAGAATAGAAGATTGTACCTTCGTGGTTTGGGGAAGGAGTCAATCCTCCTTATTGATAAGAAGCCGACTTCGATTTTTGCTGCTATGGTTTTACAAGATGAATATGATTTCGGTTTGCCGAAAATTCATGTAGTATCTAAATTTGTTGATGTCTTTCCCGAGGAACTCCTTGGTCTACCTCCGACCAGAGAAGTAGAGTTCAGGATTGAAGTCTAGCTTGGGACTAATCCGGTGTCAATTGCTCCTTATAGAATGACACCTGTTGAATTGAAAAAACTTAAGAAGCAACTCCAAGAGCTACAAGATAAAGGATTTATTTGTCCTAGCTCCTCTCCGTGTGGTGCACCCGTTTTGTTTGTAAAGAAAAAGGATGGTACGATGAGGCTTTGTATCGACTATCGGTAATTGAATCAGGTAACCATCAAGAACAAGTACCCTCTGCCAAGAATTAAAGATTTATTTGATCAACTTAAGAATGCTACGATATTCTCTCGGATTGACCTTCAGTCGGGGTATTATCAAATGAGAGTGAAAGAAGAAGATATCCCTAAAACTGCTTTCAGAACTCGATATGGACACTTTGAATTCTTAGTGATGCCATTTGGGCTAACCAATGTCCCAGCGGCATTCATGGATCTTATGAATCGGATGTTCAAACCTTATCTTGATAATTTTGTAGTCGTCTTCATTGATGACATTTTGGTATATTCTCGGAATAAGGAGGAACATTCAGAACACCTTCAAATTGTCTTAAGGACTCTTCGGGAACGTCAATTGTTTGCTAAGTTCTCAGAGTGTGAATTCTAGCAATCAGAAGTGTCATTCCTTGGCCATGTTATCTCGGCAGAAGGAATCAAAGTTGATGCCAAGAAAGTGCAAACTATTTCTGATTGGAGACCTCCGAGGAATGTTACCTAGTTCAGAACTTTCCTTGGTTTAGCCGAGTATTATAGGAGATATGTTAAGGGATTCTCGACTACTGCTTTTCCCTTAACTAAGCTTCTCCGAAAGGATCAATTGTTTGAATGATCCGAGGACCAACAAAGAAGCTTTGATCAGCTTAAGCAAGCTTTGACTCATGCTCCTGTCCTTATTCAACCGGAATCCGGTACGGAATTCACCATGTATAGTGATGCCTTGCATTCGGGACTGGGTTGTGTCCTAATGCAAGGAAATAATATGGTTGCTTATGCATCAAGGCAGTTGAAGCCTCATGAATTGAATTATCCTACTCATGATCTCGAGTTAGCGGCTATTGTGTTTGCCATAAAGAAATGGAGGCACTACTTATATGGTGAGAAGTGTTACCTATACACCGATCATAAGAGTCTCAAATTTCTCCTAACTTAGAAGGATTTAAATTTGAGAAAAAGAAGATGGATGAAATTACTAAAAGACTACGACTTGGTCATTGATGACCATCCCGGAAAGGCTAATGTGGTGGATGATGCTCTAAGTTGTAAACTGACATTGGCCCCAAATTCGATTAATGCTCACCTTCAAGTATATTGAAAGCAAGGATATTTGTCTGGACTTCAGGTTCAATTTGATTTGATTATGAGAATCAAAGATCTTTAACAGTCTGATTCTGAACTACAAGCTATTGCATCAAAGCTTGATTCAAAAGCTAATGTCAAATTCTCCTTTATTTCAAATGGATTGCTCTACTTTAGAGATAGAGTGTGTGTTCCGAGCAATTAAGAATTGAAAAGAGATATCTTACACGAAGCACACCAAATTCCATTCTCGATCCATCTTGTTTCTGTTAAGATGTATAAGGATTTGAAATCTTTGTATTGGTGGCCTGGCATGAAAGCCGCCATCACAGACTTTGTATCTTGATGTTTGACTTGTCAGAAAGTCAAGGCTGAGCATCAAGCTCCTACGAGATTGCTTTAGCCTATTGAGTTGCCCGAATAGAAATGGGATCGAGTGAAGATGGATTTTATTACCAGTTTTCCTGTTAAACAGAGAAAGAATGATGTTATTTGGGTGATTGTTGATAGACTCACCAAGTCTACATATTTTATTCCAGTTCGAAAGAACATGAATTCGGAAACCTTAGCCGAGTTGTATATCCGTGAGGTGATTCGATTACATGGTGCGCCGACATCCATCATTTCTGATAAGGATCTGAACTTTACCTCCCGATTTTGGAAGTATTTGCAGAAGACTCTCAGAACTAAAGTACATCTTAGCACTGTCTTCCATCCGCAGTCTGATGGCCAATCTGAAAGAGTGATACAAGTGTTGAAAGATATGCTATGCACTTGTGCCATAGACTTTGGAAAGAATTGGGAAAAGTCCCTACCCTTGGTGGAATTTGCATACAACAATAGCTATCAAGCATCCGTTCAGATGGCTCTTTTTGAAGCTCTATACGAGAGGAGATGTAGGACTCCTTTTTGTTGGTCTGAATTGGGAGAGAATAAGGTTTTGGGACCTCAGATGATCCGGGAAACTGAAGAACAAGTCTGAATTATTCATGATCGTTTGAAACAAGCCTTTGCTAGACAAAAGCTTATGCAGACTTGAAACGAAGAGACATTCAGAATAAGATGGGAGACAAGGTCTTCCTAAAAGTTTCTCCTTGGAGAAAGGTCTTCAGATTTGGAAAGATGGGAAAGCTTAGCCCTTGATTCATTGGACCTTTTAAGGTTATTGAAAGGATCGGCCCAGTGGCTTATCGTCTTGCTCTCCCTGATGAATTTAATAAGATACATAATGTGTTCCATGTATCGATATTGAGAAAGTACAAATCTGATCCTTCTCATGTTTTGGAACCTGAAGAATTGGAATTGAATCCTGATTTGTCTAATGAAGAGGAACCGATTCAGATTCTTGATCGAGAAACTAAGAGGATTCGGAACAAGAATGTTCCTCTGGTAAAAGTTCTTGGGAGAAATCACAAGAAAGAATAAGCTACATGGGAGCACGAAGATACAATGAGAGCTCAATATCCGCAATTGTTTCCTTCAGGTAAATTCGAGGGTGAATTTCTTTTAAGGAGGGGAGAATTGTAACACCCTAAAAACCGGGCTAATAAAATGACTCAAATAAATTTTAGATTAAATCGAATCATGTGTATTTGGATTAAAAATAAGGGATCAAATTGAATTAAATAATAAAGAGGATGATTGCATGGAAAATGTTAAAATTTCCTAGACTACCCTTTTGTAATAATCTAAGTGTAAGCATTTAAACCTTCAAAAAAATAAGTGTAAGCATTTAAAAAGGGGCAAAATGGACGTTACATATGATTAATGAAGATGAGAGTTATCATCTTCTTTCCCTCCTCCCCAAATTCACATTAGGAACAAATTAGAAGGAGAAAAGAGTTTTTGTGAGAGAGTTGGGGAAAAGCTAATGGAAAAATCTAAGAGCTTTGCATGAGAGGGAAAATCGACTAAGGAATCACACCCGATTAACTTGGTAAGCTTCTTTTTCCTTAAATCGAAAATTTTAGGGTTTTGAAGTTTTGAAATTTTGATTATTCCATAATGTTTATGAGTTAATTAGGTTTATGGAAACCCAAATTAAAGATTATGATGCTTGGGTTTAGTTATTGTAGCATGAATATTGAATTAAAAAGCTTGAATTTGTGGGTTTTGTAAATGCATTATGTGGGTTAATTGATTTGGTATTATGGTGAAATTAGGTATTAGTTGAGGTTAATTCTATGTTTAAAGGTGCTGGAAATTGAAAGAGCAAGAAGGAATTTGGAATTTAAGCAATGGATTTAAAGTTAGCCGAAATTACCTAGAAAATGCTATTTCAAGTAGCCATCTTCGAAAAATTTCCTAGGTCGGTATTTAAGGATTTAGAAGCTGAAATTTTAAAGCATGATACTACTATATACCTAGTTTAAGTGAAAATTTACAGAACCTCAATCCGAGTTTTTTAGAAAAATTTATAAGCCTATCCGTAGGGGTTGTTCGAGCAGTCCCGATTCTGGACGCGTCTGATTCAGAGGAAATCTGGTATTGATTGACCATGAATTAAATAGTGAAGTTAATTTATCCTTGTAGAGGGTTCTCTTAGCTTTCCAAAGAGGTATAATGGGCTGAAATCGGATGTGGAAGCTAGGAGATATAACCGATTCTTTAAAGGATAGCGGAGCTGTCCCGAATAAGCAAATGAGCAAGTTTACATTTGTTAAAATATGTAATCTTTAGAATTAAATGGTTTAGATATGCCCTAATGAATGTATATTTGTATATGGAATACTAGATAATCAAAGAGACAAGGATATCGGAGAAGATCAAAGGCTCGATCAAGCTTAGAAGAAGGGCAAGGGGATCGCGATCTATAATCCCTAAATTGCTTGGAATTAATTGTGAGTGTGGCAAACCTTAGGGTTAGGAACTAGGTTCCTAACCATATTTGATTATTTGATTTGATTTGTAATATAACTGGACTAATAAAACATTTGGTAATACGGGAAGGAGGATTAAATGTTAATGATTTGTTTGATACTATGTTTGAGTGCTAGATGTTAAACTAGCTTAGAACATTTGCATATCTCAGAAATGCCGAAGTAAGTAATGGCACGCGGCTACGGATGCCAGGTATGTGAGTCATGCATGAGGTATATTCATGATAGCATGATATATATATGCTTTTGATATGTTAGCATGGCCTATGTTTTTGGATTTGGTAGTATGATATATATATGCTTTGATATGTTAGCATCGCCTATACTTTTGGATTTGGTAGCATGATATATATATATATATGCTTTGATATGTTAGCATGGCATGTGCTTTTGAATTTGGTAGCATGATATATATGTCTTTGGATGGGTAGCATGACATATTGCTCTTGATATTAGCATGTTATGGACATCGTTTGTGATAAGGAACTATTTAACATGAAACGAAAAGATTAAATGAAATTAAAACTCTGGTTGAGCCTTGGTCAATAGTTGGTCATAGGTAGTATGGCATGCCTAGGGTCTAAGCTCATTTGTTAGTACTTTGGTACTTCTGTTGGTACTATGGGTACCTTTGTTTGGTGGTTAGTCACCATTTGTAGATACCGTGGGTATCTTTTGTTAGTGCCTTCGTGCCAATTCTGTCAGTATATTTTTGGTACTGATGTTGACTCGCTTACCTAATCTAACTATACCAAGGTGTCATTTGAACTAATCCGAAAGAATAAAATTTAAGATATTTCTAATTAAACATTTGACATGATATTGCCATAGAGCATTTGATATAATACTGCTAATTGAGCATTTGACATGATATTGACATAGAGCATTTGATACAATATTACTAATTGAGCATTCGATTATAAGTTGTCTTAGAGCATTTGAATATGAATTTGCAAATGAGCATATAGTTGCGAATTTGATTTGCTTGCTATTGGTATGAGGAATATGATATCTGAAAAGCATGTTAAATAAGACACAAGTTAAGCATGTTACACAATGTTGAGTTGTTATGTAAAATCGATTGATTGCTTATCTGAAGTATGTTATTTTATTTTGATTAATGTCTAATTTGTTAGACTTAAGGTTGCATCACTAAGTACTTCGTAAGTACTTACCACCGTTTCTTTCCTTATTCCCAAAACAATAGGTTAACGAGACAAAGAGCTAGACTGAAATCGATCGAGGGAAAGGATCAAGCAAGCTAAAGTATGGTATTTTGCACTTTCATAACTCCTAGACTATGGTGGCAGAGTGTTCATATCATGCATTTTGAGATTCGCTATATGGTTTGTATACATGGCTATTTAAGCTTTGGTTTGTAAGCCTTAAGGCAAGGTAATTACTTTAGGTTAGCCTTATAATCTTTGGAGTTTGGCTTATGGTATGTTTATGTTGGTCTTGTGTTATGCATGTAATATGTAAGTAATGGACTTGGCATGTGAACATAGAATTAAGTAGGATAACATGTGAATCCTTAGAATCACACCATGAATATGTTAGTGGCATAGAAAAGGGGCATTTCATAAAGGTTAGTTAGTTGTTGAATGGCATATGATAGAATGAATGCCCATTTGATTAGAAATGTTAGATTTGGTATGTTGGAAGTACATAAGCATTAATTTAGTGATGAATTGCTCAAATGGTAGAATTGATAATGAATATTGATGCTTAGACATTTGGAATGTTCCCTTAAGGGATAGGGATGGTTAGAGGCTATATAGTTGACCTTTTGTTAGTGTCTAAGTGTTTTAAAAAGTTAGAAATTTGCCCTTTGGAGCGAGGGTATCGATACCAATTACATGGGTATCGATACCACCCTTGGCAGTAACATTTTGTATCGAAGCTTGGTTCGATACCAAGCTTCCTTGTGTCTCCCTTGATCGATACTGGTATTGAACCAGGCTACCTAGCCTTAGTCAACGAGTCAACAAGGAAGACCAGTATCGATACCTGGTTCGATACTAGGGCTTCTAGTAACAAAATTGCATCGATACCTGTTTCGAACTAGGTCTTCAGCTTTGGTCAATGAGTCAACATAATTGACCTATATCGAATTAGGGTTCAATACCCCTGTTTCGATACACCACAAGGTGTTTCGATACTCCTTGACATTTTGAGCTCATCCATTCGTATTTAGTTAGAATTTGAAGAATGAAATACATTTAGGATTAAACAATGAGTACCTTGAATTTTGACAAGCTCTAAATTATACTCGAATTTAATATGAATGATATGATTTAGGAAATTGTGAAACTTATGATATAATTGAATCACCATTCGAATAATTGGAAAAAAATTTTAATTGGCCCAAAATCTAATAAAGGGAACTACTTGCATTTGGCTTAAAATGTCATACAATAAACAAAATCATCTTAGCTTTTAATACAAGTTCTGTTTGTAAGCCTGGTCGATGCCTCCGTCTCTTAACCCAGGGCGAGGGTGTCACATAAATACATTGATCTTCACGTGTTGGTCATTGACCCTTATGATCAATTCATCTTTTTCACAGTCGATCAATGTTCTTCTTGCGGCTAGGAACGACCTTCCCAATATGATTGGTGCATGTTCATCTGCTTTACAATCAAGAATTAAGAAGTCGGCAGGAAAAATAAATTTATCCACCCTTACTAGAATATCTTCAATTTTTCCTTTTGGTTGCACGTAAGAGCGGTCTGCCAATTGCAGTATCATTATTATTTGTTTTGCTTGCCCGATGCCTAGCTTCTGAAATACTTAGGCATGAGATTTATGCTAGCGCTTAAGTCACATAGTGCCTTGCCCACGTATTGATCACTGATAGAACATGGTATTGTGAAACTATCAGGATTTTTTCTTTTAGTTGTGACATTATTATGCAGCATTGCCACACACCCTTCTGTCGTAGCAACAGTTTCAAATTCCCTAATTTTTGTCCTTTTGGATATAATATCCTGGAGGAACTTAGCATAGTTGGGCATTTGCTTTATTGCCTCCATCAAAGGTATGTTTATATGTACCTGTTTAAGTATGTCCAGAAATTTCTTAAACTGGTACTCCTATTTTTGCTTTTTCAATATTTGTGGAAAAGGTGGTGGTAAACGCAGATCCTCAATCTTTTCATTGCACTGGAACCTTATCTGCGGTGCGACTATGGCATCATCTGCTGCGACGGCATCGCCGACAGTATCTGTTGGTTCTTTTGCCTCAAGTTTTTCTTCAATAGCTGCTTTTGGAGCTATTATTTCAGGGGTCTTAACTACTGTCTGAATAGGTATCTCAGGATCCTTCATTTGTAAACCACTTCTGATAGATATAGCTTTGCATTGTTCATGAGGACCAATTCTAGCAACTTCAGTATCACTAGTGAAACCTCTTATGGGTCTGCTTTTTATTTGTTGTGTCATTTGTCCTACTGTGATTTCTAGCGATTTGAGAGCAGCTTCGTTATTCTACATTCTCATTTTTGTTATGTCCATGAAGGTGTCGGCTCTTTGAATGAACTTATTAGTGTTTGCAATGTATGCAGCAGTTTGATCCATAAAGGCTTGCAGTGTGTTCTCCAGAGTCTGGAAATCTATTGTCTGTTGTGGCGGCAGGGCCTGCTGCGGCATCTGCTGCTGAGCAAATCTATTGTTTTGCTAAAATCTCGTAGATTGTACTGGTTGATGTTGTGTGTTAAGCGCATTATTGGGGTTACTCCATGAGAAGTTAGGGTGCTTCCCCCATGATGGGTTATAATTGTTGGACATATTGTTTCTGTTAAAGTTTCCAACATAGAAGGAAGATTCTGAATCGTGCGGGCATGCGTTCGAGTTATGGTTGTCACCACATGTTTCACAGAAAATTGTGACTATTTTAACTTCTCAAACTTGACTCGGCTTTTGTAGATCTTTCACCATGTTTGTCAATTCAGATAATTGGGCTAGAATAGAATCTGAAGATTCAGGATTTGTCATACCTTGCCTATTTATGCCTCTTCGGGTGGTTGGGTGTTGATAGTTATTCTTTGTCAACTTATCCAAAATTTCTAAACTCTCATGGGGTGGGCGGTCTAAGAGGGTGACATTGGCGGAAGCATCAAGCATCATCCTCGTAGGGCTGATAACTGCATTGTAGAAGATGGATACTTAGGTCCACTCAGGCAGACCATGCATGGGGTATTTTATGTATAATTCTTTGTATCTTTCCCCAAGCCTCATACATTGATTCGTCTTCATCTTGCCTAAATGATGTTATATCGTTTCTCAACTTATCAGTCATATTGTTGTAACTGAATCTGGTAAGGAAGCTTTAGCATAGTTTTGTCCATAAGTTCAACGATCCCGGCTGGAGGTTGTTTAACCATGATTTTGCCCTATCCCTCAGTGAATAGGGGAATAATTTCATCTTAAGGATGTCGACTGAGACTCTCAGTATCTTAAACGAGTTACAAATTTTCAAAAAGGATTTAAGATGTTACCGAGCATCTTTATTGGACGAACCCCTAATCTGGCCTAGGGTGTTGATCATGTTGAACATGAATGGTTTTAATTCGAAGTGCTCTATCTCTATGTTAGGCATCAAAATGGTAGGAGTTAACCCATCTAAATCTTCCTCTAATTAATCTCGAATAGTTTGTGCGCGTTCCCGTCTTGGGATGTTTACTGGGTCAACAACTACGAAAGCACCGTGGTTGTCTACCGTGACGGCATTCATACCAGCATTGTTTTGTTGTCCAGGTTCTGCGTTCATTCTTTGGTGTGCCCTACGTTTCAGATTTCGTGCTTTCTTTTCGTTTTTTGTATCGTAAGGGTATTGATCAATGGTCGGACTAGACCTGGTCATACACAAAACAACCCTTGTAAGTAAACTAAAACTAAAAATAAAATAAAATAAACGAAAAAGTGCAGAAATAATTAGTAGTAAAATAGAGCGTCAGTCCCCAACAATGGCGCCAAATCTGATAGAGGCTCGGAAGTCCTGTCTATTTCCACCTTTGTCAGATTGTAATACTTTAGGTTGTCAAACCCACAAGGATTGTTTCGACTTCACTACTTGCTAAGACTTAAAGTAGAAACACAAGTAATTTGTTGGATTGGATTAACTAAATTAACTAAGATAAACTAATTGGCGGAAAGATAATTATAAGAAGGATGAGGTTAGGTTGAGTGTTTTGTAGAGGAGAATCCAGTTGTATTATTTATCCACTTATTAATGTAATGGGTTGAACTGCCGCTTCGGCGGATCACACAAAGGGTCGCCGCAACTCCCTAGGCGGGGTTATGCCTTGTCGACAATTCAAATTTCCATAGTTCGATAAAGCATCCTTGTCTTTTTTTCTTCCTTATCCCTAAGGGAAGAGAACTATTGAAATCCACGTCTTAAAGATACCTCCCGGCGTGAATCAAGGGCGAACAACAACCAAACACATACATCTTGTTAGTCCCTGAAATCTTGGGCGGTTAATCTCTTAACCGGATTAGTTGATGCCCTTGAGCAAAGACCGTATTCTCTCGTTTCGTGAGCCTAACTCTCCCGATATTAAACAAATAGATTTTTCTTCACATACTTATCATCTCGAACTCATATACAAAAAAAGTTAAATGCCGAGAGAGAATAAACTATGAAATAAGTTTTATATTAATAAATATCAAGAACAATACAACCTTGTTCTCCAACTACTCCAAAATCAACTTAAACTTCCGAAGAAGTTAGAACATAATGTGGTCGGCGGCTAAAGGATGATGTGTGTATAAACCGGCTCTCCCTAAACCTAGACCTAAGGGGGTTTATATAGTCTAAGCCCTAGGTTAAAGTTTTCCATGCAAGGAAAGAGTTCTTAAAATAAAGTAATTACAACTCTTAATTAACTAATAAACTTAATCTTATTTCCTAAAAAACTCTTCTTTCCCGCGTTTGACTTTGACCAGGGCTTTGACTCCTTAAATTGCTTCTTCTTTCTTTCGCTCTGTATCCGTTACTTTTGGCAACTTTTTCTCTCTATCAAGGACCAATTGTTGTCTTTATGCTGCTGTTGCGGCCTCCAAAAACGTTGCCATGGCGGGTGCTATTCTTCAATTCAGCATCCATCTTTTGGCTTGTCATATGACATAATTCCTATCTAAGAAAGAAATTCATCATATGCATTTGTTTTATACTAAATAATAAATAAAATCATTAAATCAATGTATGAATGCTAAAATATGTAAATTAAACAGAAATATCCATTATCGCCTTTAAATTTGTCTTTATTAACAATAGTTGAGTGGGAAAATGATGTAAAAAATAAGGACTTTTGGGCACTCATCAAATCAAAATAACTCAACATCAAACATTAAATAAGCAAGGTAAAATTTGACATGCAATCCTCCACCTCACTTAAATTATTTTGCCTCAAAACATAAATGAAAATTAAAAGAGATGGAAAAGGAATACTCTCCGATCTAATGACGACTGCATCTGATCAAGTCCCATAGCCTTGTTCAATTCATCTGAAAAATATTATGGCTTACTCAGATATTAAAAAAATTGGGTACCTAAAAAATAAAGAAAAGAAAATTAAATTGAAAGAATTATTAAAAGTAAAAAAGAAAAGAAAAGAAAAGAAAATGAAATGAAATGAAATGAAATGAAATGAAATGAAATAAAATGGGTTATCTCTCATTAAGTGCTTTATCTAACGTTGTTAGTTTGACGATCTGGTTCAAATTTCATACGTTTCTAGTTCGATTTATTTTATTAAACCAACAGAGACATTTTCATAATACGGATTCAACCGTTGTCCATTCACTTTGAAAAGAACCCCTAAATTGTATTGTATTTCGATTCTATCGTGAGGAAATACATGAGTCACGATGAAGGGTTCTGCCCACTTTGATCGTAATTTGCTTGCAAAAATTTTTAATTTTTAATTAAAAAGTAGAACTTTTTAGCCAAAACTAATAGATTTAAATGAAAAATGGCAATCATGAAATTCTTTAGTTTTATCCTGATATATTTTATCACTGTCGTAGGCATTGCATCGAATTTCTTCAAAATCTTGAATATTGAAGTTTCCAAGCTTCGTCGATGGCATACATTTCCATATTACATTTTTTTACCTCTTAATAGGTTTTATGTTCCAACTCGATCGGTAAATGACATGGTTTATCAAAGATTAGGCGATACGGGGACATGGCAATAGGACCTTTGTAAGCAGTTCGATATGTCCATAAGGCATAATGTAATTTCAAACTCCAATCTTTCATGTTTGGCTTCACAATCTTATCTAAAATTGATTTAATTTTCCGATTTGAAACTTTTTCTTGCTCGTTCATTTGTGGGTGGTAAGCTTTAGCGATTCGTTGAGTGATAACATATTTCTTCATTAATGTCTCTACGATGCGGTTAACAAAATGAGTTCCTTGGTCTCTAATTATCACACTTAGAGTACCAAACCTGGAAAAATACATGGTTTCAGAAATTCGGTAGTACTGCTAGCATCATTATTATGAGTGGCCTTAGCTTCTACCCACTTTGATACATAATCTACATCTATAATTATGTAACAGTTACCAAAGGATGAAAACAATGGAACCATATAATTGATACCCCATACATCAAATATTTCGTAAACATGAATTGGATTAAGAGGCATCTCATTTCTACGTTAAATTATCGACACGTTTGCATTTATCACATGATTTACAGAATAAATATGCATCATGAAAAATGTTAGGCCAATAAAATCTGCATTCAAGTATTTTGTGTGTAGTTCGTTTAGGTCCAAAATGACCTCCGCAAGAATAAGAATGACAAAACTGAAGGATTAAATTTACCTCGCTTTCGACAACGCAACATCGAATTACCTGATCTGAGAAATGTTTCCAAAGGTATGGGTCATCCCAAATGTACAATCGGGATTCTCTCTTAATTCGGCTAACCTAAGAATGTGTTAGATCAGGCGAAAGTACCACGTGACTAAATAATTAACCATGTCGGCGTACCATGGAACCATCGTTTGCGCAAGAAGTAAATGTTTTTCTTGGAATTTTCATCAACCAGTTCACCATTTTGAGAAACTGGAAGTTGGCTTAAGTGGTCTGCCATTAGATTTTCACATCCCTTCTTATCTTTGATTTGAAGATTAAACTCTTGTAAGAGTAAAATCCACTAGATCAAGCATGGTTTTGCCTTCTTTTTGTTCAAAACATATTTTACTGTGTATGATAAGAAAAAACCACAATATTAGTATCAAGAAGATAAAAACAAAATTTATCTAAGACAAAAATAATAGCAAAAAGCTCATTTTTAGTAGTTGAATAATTTCTTTAAGTCGCATCTAGTGTCCTAGGTGTATATGCTATCACATGAGGTTATATTCCAATTTTTTGTCCAAGTACGGCTTCCAAGCTTGTATCTGATGCATCACAGCTCGAATTGGAATTTTCAATTTGGCGGTTGGACGATTGGAGCCGATACAAGTTTTTCCTTTAGCTCATCGAAAGCTATTATGCATTTTTTTATCAAAATCGAATGTTTGATCCTTTTGCAACAATTGCGCCACTTTTAAGAAATCATTAATGAATCTACGATAGCCTAAAAAGGAATGAACATCCTTCACAAATTTGTGGTAAGAAAGTGAACGAACAATATCAGTTTTAGCTTTATCTACAACAACCCATCAGATAAAACAATATGTCCTAATATTAACCATTTATCAATTACAAAATGACATTTTTCATAATTTAACACAAGATTAAAATCAAGACTTCATTCTAAAACATTTTTCAACGTAGTTGGGGGCATTACATAGCCCAAACGGCATCCTTCTATAAGCAAATGTGTCGAATGGACAAGTAAATATAGTTTTATCTTGATCTTCAGGCACCACATGAATTTGAAAAAGACCTGAATCAAGGCAACAATAGTGAGATTTTCCAACTAAACATTCTATCATTTGATCTATAAATGGAAGTGGAAAATGATCTTTTCTAGTTAACGAATTCAACTTCCTGTAATTGATGCATACTCGTTTATACTCGTGTATGAACCGACTCGCCTTCCAAAATTTTTATTATCTTCAGTACGATTTTGTTTGGGAAACATAGACCGGACGTAACCAATTACTGTCTGATATCGATTTTATTTGGGATCACATGCATCAAGAAGTTTTTGTATCTCTTTCTTCACAACTTTCATCATTGGTAAATTTAACCAGCGTTGGCCTTCCCGAGATGGTTTTGCTTCTTCTTCTTCAATTTTTATCTTGTGCATGCAAGTCGAAGGACTAAGTCCTTTAATATCTACGATAGTCCATCCAATTGCTTTTTTATGTTTGCGTAACACCTTTTCCAAATTGTTTTCTTGATCCTTTGAAAGTCCCTAAAAGCATATTTCAAATAATCTGACAACTCTTTAAGTTCAACTTTAGGTGTCTGCAAAATTGAAGGTAAAACCGTAGATTTATACGGAGCTAAAGATAAATTAGAATTGATAAAGAGAATATTTTCTAACTCTCTTTTTTGCTATTCACGGCTAAGTTTTTTATCCCTCTAAAAATTTAAAAAAATAGTTTCAATAAATGTATCAATAAGTGGATCAATAATATAAATAGAATTTATTCTTTCAATTTGATATAGATATTTCATTGCTTTATAAACGTCAAATTTTACAATCTCACCATCAAATTTCATTGTTAAAATATTGCTTCTTATATCAATCTTTGTATATGCGGTGCTTAGGAAGGGTCGGCCTACAAGAACCTCAGAACAAGTGTTTGTTCTATTGTTTTCCATGTCAATGAAATAGAAGTCGACAGGAAAAATAGGAACGTCAACCTTTACCAGAACATTTTCAAGTATTCCTTTCAGATAAATGATAGAGCGATCTGCCAACTGGATAGTCACTCTTGTTTTCTTTAAGACTTGTTAGTAATCATTTTATAAACAGAGAGTGGCATTACATTTATCGAAGATCCTAAATCGCATATTTCACGTTTAATTAAAATATTACATATTTTTCAGGGAATAACGAACAAAATTTGGTCCTTTTTTGGTGGAAGTTTTCACTGAAATATTGCAGACACATTTTCTCCCAAATTTACTTTCTCGTGACCAGTTAGTTTCCTCTCTGTGGTGCACAGTTCCTTTAAAAATCGAGAATACCTCAACACTTGTCGAATCACTTTGAAGAAAGGTATGTTGACTTGCACTTTTGGAAACACCTCTATTATTTCCCTATCATCAGCTATTTTGTCATGCTTAAATAGTCTTGACGGAAATGGTGGTCCGATCTCTTGAGGAATGGAAGGAGGAGGTGGTGGTTCGAGAGAGATATACCCTAAGATTTGAAAGTTGGAGTTTCCTTCTCCTTTTCTGTCTGTGCAGTAGTCTCTTTTGGAACTTCAGAATTAACAATTGTCCCACTTCGAAGGGTGATAACACTAATATTTTCTCTTGGGTTTAGCTCTGTTTGAGAGGGAAGTTTTCCTTGCGATTCTCGTCTTCCTACGATTTTAGATAACTGTGAGAAATGTGGATCTATTTCTTGTAGGTGGGTCTCAATTCGGTTTTGAAACTTCTCTTGGGAAATTTTTAATCGGTCAATAATGGATTCTAACGATGACTTTGGTTGTTGATTTTGTTGTCTTTGTTGATATGATTGATTTTGTCTAAATTTTGATCCGTAGCTTAGGTTTGAATGGTCCATCAACCTAGGATTATAGGTATTGACTTTAGGGTTATAAGATCTCTGAGAAGGTCTAGGAAAATTTCCTAAGGTATTTACTTGGGCATCGTCATTTTCTTGTATAATAGGACAATAGTTTGTCGGATGCTCTAGACTTATACATATTTCGCAAAGTCTAAATGTCTTCCTTTTATCTACAATAAGGGATTGAACAATGTCAAATAATTTACCAATTTTATTTTCCAATGAAATTATGCTTACCTCATGAATCTGCCGAGATAGTTTACTTGTAGAGTGAAATCGCTGGGAGTTGGTGGCCATAGTAGATATTAATGTTCTATCCATTGTTAGAGTCATGTTGAAAAGTATTCCTTCATTTCCCGCATCGATTACCTTTATGTCCATAGGCGTTAACCCTTCATAAAAAATATTGAAGGAGCGTTTGTTCGGTCAAACCATGTTGTGGATAGTTTGTGCATAGCTTCTTGAAACGTTCTCAGTAATCATATAAAGTTTCAATATCCTTTTTTCAGATACTCAAAATACTTTCGCCTTAGCTGTTGGAAAAAAATGTAAAAAAATACGAGTCATGTGAGTCCAAGTTATAAACGAATTTGATGGTAAATCAAATAACTAGTCTTTTACTATATCAGTTAGAGAAAAAGGAAATGCATAAAGTTTTATTTAGTCTTCAGAAACTCTTTGAGGTTTTATACTCAAATAAACCATGTGGAATTCCTTAATATGTCTGTGGATTTTTGCTTGGCAAACTGTGATAGGTTGGAAGAGGCCTGTCTTGAGTGTGAATGGTGTTTATCCATTTTGGAATGTTATGCATATCGACTGATAATCATTAGTTGTCACATTGAATTGTTGGATGGATTGTTTTTTGTCTCCCATCGGAATTGGCTCTTCAGTTATATGGTCAAAATGTGATTTTATTTTAAATGTTAATTCTAAGTCACGTTCTAACTGTTGTTTTCGTAGTCTCCATTTATTTTCAAGAAGTGTTTGGGTGTACAATATTTGGGCATATGCTTTAATCTCTGGGATGTAGTCTATTTGTTCTCTCGGATTCTTCCTGGTCATAAAGCAAACAAAATTAATTTAGTAACTTTGTCGTAGTCTCCGACAACAACATCAATTTGACACGCGTCTTATAGTGTCAAAATAAAAATGTGTTATTCTCAAATAATAAAGGAAATTAAACGTAGTAAAAGAGAATTAAGGGTCGATCCCGCAGGGACTAAGAAACTTCTTAATTATGCTTGTTCGATTGGTGACCCAAGAAGAAAGTTGAATGGTATTTAAGTAAAAGGGGGATTTAACGAATAAAACTAAATAATCGTAGAAAGTAAAGAGAGTGATTAAATATGATGAAAATTAGCCTTATGCTCTTACTTTAACTCTATTTTCTCGGATCATCGAAAAAAAGGATTTTTTATTTCGGGACTTTACGTTGATACTATCCTTCAAGGTTCAACCCTTGTAGCAAAACTTGTAAACCGAATACCTAAGTAATATCCAATGTGGGTATTTATAGCTTCCTAAAAAACTAAAAATAATAAGAGATAAAACTTATGTAGAGCACAGCTAATTTAAATACAATAGATAATTCCCGAATTTGAAATCTAAATCCTGAATGATAAGTTATCTAGAACACAGCTAATAAGCTTTCAAGCGCTATTGACATCATCTTCTATAAGTTGATGTTAATGTCACGTCAGCAATTTCATTGTTCATCTCTTTTAGATCTAATGTTGAACTAAGAGTAAACAATTTCGTTGTATGATCATTGAACTTATCATTCAATTCTTACAATTGATTATCAGTCACAATATTGAAGATATCTATTTTGTAATGATACTCCAATGTAATATCATCTTGTTGATGATGAGCTTTTTTTTCTACAATATGAAGAGCATTTAAATTCGGATTAGGTATGTTAATTGAGTCACAAAATGATCTCATATTAACAATTAGATCATCTCATCCTTTATCTCTTAATTTTTAAAGTAGTAACTTGGTAGATTAAACAAGATGCATTGCATTCAAAATGTTTTGAGATTATTGTTTCAAAGTCTAACATAGTATACAAGAAATTTCCAAAACTTTCTTCATTGAATGTAAGATAAAAACAAACTCAAAAAAGTTATAGTCACGTATACAACATTTGTTTTTGCAGGCTGAGCTGAAGTAACACTATCATCAATAATGTTCAACAAAACTTCGCATGTTGCACTAAACATTTTGATTAAGCTGAAAATATATTTCAAATGTGAACTCCATCAAGTATCTCTTGATCTTTGTAAAGTGCCAATTTGATTAATTTTTTTTTATTTTATGTCTTCTTTAGAAGTATAAACTAATATCAATTATAAACAATGTGCCATACAATGAATATAATAAGCATACGAGCATACATCTAAAATCAAAACCTTTAAGCCATTTCATTCACCTCTCATATTATTTGCACCATCATAATCTTGTCCTCGAATGTTATGAACATCGAAATTAAATTAGAAAAGGGTAAAAAATATTTCATCTTATAATGTAGATGCAGTTCTATCTATAACATGAACAAGCCAAAAAAAAGTTCTTTAACATATTCGTTCTTGTCAATATATCTCAATACAATAGACATTTGCTCTCTTTTAGCCTGATCTTGAGGTTCATCAACTATTATACAAAATTTTACATCACTAATTTTTTTTATGAATGATATTTTTTATTTTATTTAAAAAGACATGCAAGATTTTCTTATGTATTTGTGATAAAATGTATGTAGTATTTTTTGGAGCTTTCTCTGTGAACTTTGTTACCTCATCACTGTAGGATGATATTAAACGAAGTAATTGAAGAAAATTTTTAGGCCTTTGTGATGTTTTACTCTCATCATTACTTATAAAAGCACATCCTTAAAATGCAAGTCACATAACTGTATCAATTGAAGCTTTTAATCGAATTTTATTCTCCACATCTTCTTTAGATAAAAAATTTTTAATTTATTTTTGAATATGTAAAAATTGATTAATTAGGTTTGCACATGCACTTTTAGCATTTCAATGAATAAAATTGTGATCTTTCTCAATATGTGCTAAAAATAACAATTCTTACCATCCTTTACCTTCTTTCAAGTTTGAAATTCATTCATAGTGAAAGCATTTGAACTAAAAGGGCCATTTTTCTTGTGAAAAATGAAACATAAGAGGCAAAATGTTTCTTCTTTACTTGGAGAATATTTTAACCTTTATGAAAATTGCTTAAATCATGATGCCTGAAAGCTTCTTCAAGAAACTTTATCAGATTTTGAATACTCTACAAGAATAGCTTAATATGGATTATCTTTAATATAAGCTTGTCGAATCTCATCTTGTATATTAACGAGATATTGTCATATTTATTTTTACAATCTCGGATCACGTACTAATAAATTGATATCAAAATATTCACTAACCTTGATCCTCTGAGCTTTAGTAAGATTGTCAACCGAAATTATAGGGACGAGATTTATACATGAATTTGATTACAAAGTTAAACATGATGTTTTAACTAGGGGTGATCATAATCGGGTTTCTGGGATTTCGAGTATCCGAAATTTTGGGTACCCGGATTTTTCGGGTAGCAAAATACCGGCCTATGATTCGGCCCATAAAAATCGGATACCCGTAAATCGAGTACCCATAAAATCGGGTACCGGGTATCTGATTTAATTTTTTATATATTTTTTAAAAATTTATTTTTTAAAAAAATATAAGAAATACTTAAAATTTCATGATATATATTTCAAATACAAAATTATTGATTTGAGATAGGTTTTAACGATAAATATTTGGATATATGCATATATTAAAGTTTATCGATAAAAGAATGTATTATTCTCGATCATAATTTTTCTTTCAAATCTTATATCGACGAATTAATATAAATATTTATAAAAAATTCAAAACTTAAAAGTATATAATACAAGTATAAAAAGAAGTTAAGAATTTAAAATTAATTTTAGAAAAAAAATAATAAAAATACATAATAAAAATATAATTTAAAATTTAAAAATGTATATTTATTAAAATTATCGGGTCGGGTCGGGTACCCAGTTGTTAAAAAATTCTGGCCCTGACCTGGCCCAACTACTCGGAAAAAAATACAGGTCGAGTACCCGACCCGAAAAATTTGGTATTTCATTTTAAATACCCGGTAATTTTTAATCGGGTAAGCGGGTCAACGGATCAAGTAGTTCGGGTCGGATATTTTTTTTTTTGAACACCCCTAGTTTTAACAGTTTTCTTCTTGAAAAACCATCAATTGTAGATGACTTTTTCATCTATAAAAATACACATATATTTATATATTAAATATCAGAAAAATATATAAAAAACTAAAAAAATTTACATAAATATATAAACCACCCTCCAGGTCTCTTGGGAGCCACCACCGGGACTCACTGGTTTTTCACAAATCACACGTTAGTATACAAAACTAACTATAAATATATATCACTAACTAAAAATTATCGATCTACAATATATATTAATAAAAAAATATCAGTCATTCTAATATATATATATAATATATTAATCATAATTATAAAATATTAGAATTTAAAAATCATATCTTTTGTGAACGGAAATTTTTTGGCGTGAGATTATACTAACAGCTCCGATTGTTTCCATATTTTGATAAACTACAATAATCTTCAATGTTAGGTAAAAAAAAACATTTGGTAAAATTATAATAAAAAATAATTAAAAAACTGAAATATTAAAAAAATAATTTATTACGATTCGTTTGATACATATAATTACTATTTTAGTACAATAGAGAAAAATTAAAATAAAGAAATCAATTAAAAATATTTATTGTTTTGAATCTTGTTTTTATTAAAATAAAAAAATTATTTGTAATATAAAAAAAAAACTGAAACGTTGGTTAAGGAAAGGGTAATAGAAAAGGACTTTTTATATTTTAATTTATTAAAATAAAATATTATATTATTTTTAATATTGTAAATATAAATTTTTACTTTATTATTTAATTTATTATTATTACCTTATATATTTTTCATCACATGGCGTAAGGGAGGAGGGCAATAAATGATAACCAGAAAGTTAGGGGCAATCTGTTATATTAATTATATTTCTTATATTATATAAAAGGCTTAAGGGTTGAAAAAGCCCCTAAACTTTTAATGAAAAATCAATTGAATTTTTAAACTATTTTTATATTCAATTAAGTCTTTAAACTAAAATAATTAATCAATATAGCCCTTCGACTAACGGAATCCATCATTGACTAACGGTTTCGTTAAATCATGCTTAATTAGATTATTGTCCTGTTTAATTGGACTGTTATCCATGCCATGTCATTTGTTAATGTGAAAACCTTCAAAATTGATTGGTTGACGTGAAAAATTAAAATTTTATTTATTAATTATCATACCAATTAAAATCTTCTTTTAATATCATTTTGACGGCTCATATTAAAAAACCTTAATATTTTATTTAATAATAAAAATCCCAAATTGAAATTGACATTTTACTTTTAAATATGCATTTTCATTTGTTCATTAACATTAACAAAAGAAAAGCAAACGATCTCTTTTTTTTTCATTAGTAAAATCAATAAGTATGATTATAAATATTTTAAATTGTCCTATGTAAAAAAGATTTTGGGATTTTAAATGTTCAAAGAAAAGATTACAATGACATTGTTTTTAAATTTTTTATTTTAGGGTTTAAATTATTACGGTAATTAATAAATGAGTTTTTATATTTATCATGTCAGCATTAAAATCCATGTTGACTAAGTGATTATAAATATTTTCATATTAACATATGACATGACATTGATAATGGGTCATTTAAGTATGATTTAACGGAACCGTCAGTCAATGATAGATTCCGTTAGTCAAAAGGTTACATTAGCTTTTTTTTTAGTTTAAGGGCTTAATTGGATGTAAAAATAGTTTGAGGGTCTAATTGGTTTTTCATTAAAATTTCAGGGGCTTTTTGAACCCTTAAGCCTATATAAAATAAAAAAGTGGAATTCTAAGTTGGGGCTTCCATCGATCTAATACCTTCGTCCCTGCTGTAGATATTATTAGGGGCGAACAAAATTTGATTTGATTCGAAAAAATCGAATAATTTGAGTTGATGTAGAAGAAATATTAGATTCGTTTTGACTCGATTCAAAATTTTATAAATTTGAATCGACTCGAAAAAATTTCAAATAAAGTTTGAATTGTAAAATAAAAATTCGAATAACTCAAAAATTTTTGTAATTAAAGGATTAATTTTTATGTTTAGGACGAATCTTTCAATTTTTTATGATATATACATTGATATATAAAAATATAAAGAAATATTGCTACATAAGCAAATATATATATGTATATCTTGTATGATTATAGAAAGTCGTTTAAATTAGAATCAAATCATACTATAACATGATAAATAATTATAATTAAATATTTTTAGAAATACAAAAATTTGACTCAATTTGACTCGAATCAAATTTCTTAAACTCGACTCGAATCTAATTTTTTAAACTCGACACGAACCAAAAAAAATCAAATAAAGTTTAAGTTGTAAAAAATATCTTATCAACTCAAATAACTCAAAATTTTTTAACTCGACTCGATCGAATACTTACCCCTAAATCTTAGGGTAAGAGGAGGAGACTTCATTTTATCTTCAACAATATAATGAACGAACAATATAATTGCTGGATCTAAAGATAAAATTATTTTGTAAATTATAAATTTTATAATATAATCTTTCACTCTTTCCTGTTACATGTAATCAATGTCGCTCATTTTCCAATGTGTTATACTTGGAATGGATTGTACATGAAGGAAGAAAAGGTAAGAAGACGGTGCAGAATTGACTGAAGATTCCTTCTATCGTCAAACACTGGATTAGATATGTGCACGGGTCGGGTCGGATCGGATTTTCGGTCCACTTATATCTGACACGAAAAACATATACTCCAATTGTCATCAGACTCGACCTGAATTTAAGATGAAAAAATTTGACCCGATTCAATCCGATTTTTAAGTTTTAAAATTCGATTCGATCCGACCCGAATCATTAAAAAAAATAAATTTTAGGGACTTAATTATAAAAAAATCAAATTTAGGGATCTAATTGTAAATAAAATAAAATTTCAGTGACCTATTTATAAAAAATATAATTCTAATGACCTAATTATATAAAATATATTTAAAGAGTGATCATAATTACAAATATCCCTAAAATATATATGAAAAAATTACACTATTAATCTCGAGTAGGTTGGATTTTTCCATCCTAAACTCGAACCCAACCTAAAATTACCCTTAAAAACCCGATCCTATCTAAACCCGAATCCGAATTTTCTTAAAAAAAATCCAATCCATTTAAACCAGATCAGAACCAATCGAATTTGGGTTTCGTACCATCCCTATGCTGGATATATGTCAATGGGAGTGGGATTAATTTTTTATGCAAAAGCCTGATTTTAATAGATATTATGCTTATTCTTCTACTCCCTTGAAAAAGATTCCAGTTTTTGCTAAATCTAATCATATATAATATACACGATAAATTTATTTTAATTTTATTATTAAATTTATTTTAATTATAAAATTTTTAATTTATTCATTAAAAAATATTTTTATCATTATTTTATTAATTTTTAACGATAATTATTTATCAGTGAATGAAAAAAAATAAATAGTAAAATAAATCGATTATATTCCACCTTTTTCTGCTCCCCTTGCATTCTTAAAAGTAAAACTTTTTTTTTTCTTAAAGAACTTGTTCTGCAGTGTTCATGTGCAAAGCAATGTGAAGTTGACCATATAAACAACAATACTAAAAATACCAAAACGAGGAAAAATTATTAGGTAAATCTTATTTATCACATCATTTATAATCTAAGTAATTAAGATCATTGATTTTTAAATAATAACTTAATAATTATTTACCCATTAAGTATATGTAAAAAAGAAATGATAATTTATTTTAAAAAATTAAAATCAACTGTCCTAATTAGTTGAGATTATAAATAACATAATAAACAAATTCACGTAATAATTTTTTCGAATCGAGGGTAATATCACTAACTTTAAGAACATTTGGAGATTAAATTACAATGGGGTCCAATGTTTTTCCCCAACATGGTTTGCTCTTCTTTCAATAGTTTGATGCCGACCAAAGAGAGAAATCACAGAACACGAGACTGCTGACTGCTTTTCTTGTTCTTTGAACAAGTTAATCTGATTGGCTAATCAGAATCCCAGATTTTCTTTTTCAAGGTTTTCTTCTGAAATAAGGAAAACTAATACCACAGCTGCTTTCTTCATGCTCATCTGTGTCGGTACTCGAAACTTGAGTGATCCCACTAGAGACAGAGGACGAGGAAGAAGGGACATGGTTCAAGTCGGTTCGGTCCTTGGTCAGGAAATCATAGAAAGCAGGCCTGCTCGTTGTCCTTACTTTACCAACTTTCTGGTCTTCTTCATCGGTTTTAGCACTTCTTTTCTTCAAGAATATGCGGCACAACACCCAGTTTTCCATAGGAACTGCATTGGTCTGCACAAGTTTATTAAAAACAGAAACCATTGATTTCCTAGACAAATGAAACATGCCAAGTTTTATGACAGAAACGAGCAAAGGACCCCAAGAGTTTACCTGGGTTTGGTTCTTCTTGGCGCTGACAACGCGGTACTCGTGCATGATCCAATCGGTCCGACATCCATTCGGGGCTTTTCCCCTGTAAAAAACCAAGGTTTTCTTCATACCGACAGCTTGGTTTCCCCTGGATGTTACGATTTGTTTGTCGAGTCCGGTTGCTTTCCAATAACCAGAAACCGTAGCTCTGTTGGATCGATTGGTGTTCGGATATTTGGCTTCCCTTGTGCTGAAAAAGTACCTCTCCTGCTTCAAATCACCTGAACAAAAGACCCCAAATGCATCAAAAACCATTTAATTTAGTTCTAAAATGTGAAAAAAATTGTTGGGTCAGTTCCTGTTCTTTCAAACAACCTGGTAAATCCCAAGGGTCGGCTTTCCAAACATCTCCCTCGGGGATGATCGAGGCCGGCAAGGGCCAAGCTAGCACCTTTCGTCTCAAGTATTGAACCACTAACTCTTCATCCGTCGGGTGGAAACGGAATCCCGGCGGCAATCTCAGTACACCATTCTTCCCAAAATTAAGCTTCTCCATCTTCAAAAACAAGCACCCAAATTTTTTTAATGAAAAACCCAGAAAGGATGAGCCTCGAAAACACCCAATTGAGCCCAGAAATCAAGCATCCCACTTAGCCAAAGGGCCACAAGAAAGAGAGAGAGGGGTGTGGCTATGAAAGAGGGAAAAGTGTGGGGTTCTTTATAGTAATGGACGACTGGTAAGTGAATCAGGACGATGCAATTGGCGTGAACAAGACTCAATCTTTTTCTTTTTTCCTTAACGACGGAGTTGTTACCAAGTAAAATTTGAATTGGAATTCAATTTTGGTGTGTCTTGGGAAAGGGATTAAGGTGTTTTTTGGGGGGTGAAACAACCGAATGCGTCTAAACTGGGAAGCCTAGTTGTGTTCGACTTCTTCGTCTCGATGGCCAATGCGTATGGGAAATAACCGTAGCTGATTCACTTCATTCTCGACACTTTTCCTTCCTTACATAATATCCTAATCTTGTTTATTTTCTAATTAATTTGTCTGCACTCTCAGACTCATTATATTCTATTAATTCTGATCGAATATTATATAAAATTATTATAAAAATTATCCTTCCAACATAATTTATTCTATTTGTAAAGTCAAATTCAAATTAAATACTCCATCTGTCTCATATATGGTGGATTGATTCAATAGACTTTGGGGTATAAGTCTATTGAATTGTGTAAGGTTACTCCTTATCCTTAAAGAAAAGACAAATTAGTGAATTTGTGGAAAATCCTTAGTGTGGTCACTAAGGTAGTGGATGTAGACTTCGTTGAGGAAGTTGAACCACTCTAAATCTCCTTGCAATTTCCTTCCTTTGCAATTAGTGTCCACCAATTTTTAAAAATCCAATTCACCCCCCCTTTTGGCATTTTTCGATCGATTGCAATACTCAACACGATCACTATGGTAAAAGCCAATTATATTCTAATTAATTAATATATTTTTTGTTTTGTTGGTTTAATCCGAGTATATTGGCTGGACATCCTGTTCTGTGAGGTTACTGGTCTCAAAGGAGGTTCTTTTTAAAGGACCTTGTGGACTGGTTTAACAACGATGCGTATGAGAATTATTTTTTTTGTTCTTTATATGTATTGTATACATATTGGTTGATCAATTACTATTTAATAGTATGAATATTATAAAATCTATGTTTGCTTGAAAGTAATATTTTTGTGTCGAAAAACTCGACTATAAACTTCTCCCAAGTTCAAGTTACGAAAATCGTCTTGATCAAAGAATTTTTATAGAAGGCATTCCCTGAAGTGAATGCAGGCATGATTTTTATTCCATGCAATTATTGAATTTGTTTCAGTCCTTGAAGTGAATGTAAACGTGATAATTCACTATATGGTTAGTGAATAAAACTCAATTATGTACAAGAGTATCACTAATGAGGATATGTTAGAAAAAACATACTCCACTTTTCACACATTAATGTTGTCTTACAAACATAATATCATACAAGGGTTTTAAATACCTATCAGTCTCCGCTCCATTCCCTGAAGTGAATATGATATTTTATAGCAGAATGAATAAAAGCCACACTAGTAATTGTGGTTGCGATTGAGGTCATAAAATAAACATGGATAAGATGATTCTTTTGAGAATGCTTATATCCACCAGAAGTGAAATTATAAAGATGACAAGAATAATAGAGATCATATCAAAATCTTTATACTAACAATGCAATGGTACAAACCATCGATCTTGTAATTGTCAAACACTGAAATATTATGGACTTTATCCATAATCATGAATGATAAATAAAAGAAAATATAAACAAATTTTCTTGATGGCGTAAATAATTATGGTATTGTTGGTCCAACTCAATTGGATATTGTTAATTTTCTCATAATCCTTTAAGAGAATAAATTTGTCATTTATTTTATTTTGATTTATGTTAATTTATTTTTTTACTACTTATTTATTATTAATTTATTTTATATATTATTTATTTATGTTTTATATTATGTTATCCTTTGAAGAATATTATAACTTCCGGAATAAAATCTATAATGAATTGCGACTATTTATGCCAAGCAGACAATGCAAGTACTCATACAATATTTAAGCATAAGAAATATTTTCCTATTTAAATACAAGGGAAATATGAGTACTATATCTCAAAGTACTGAAATATCAATGTTTCGGAAGATCTTTTGAGAGTTTATCTTTGATAGATAACTGATTTGATATAATGTGTTATATTTAATATTTTACCATTTCTTGAAGTGAATGGTACAAAACACATATTTTTCATTCTCCAAAGTGAATGAAATAAAGCACATATTAAAAGGTGCATGGTACTGCATATTTTCCAATTTTAAATTCAAGGGAATAATGTGAGTACTATATCCGGAAGTACTAATATCACAGAAGGCTTCGATTGAGCAAATATATTATTGTCAAACGGAACTTTATTCCATATTTATAGTGCATTATACTCGTCAAAGTCACAAAGAGACTTATTGAGTTTTAAAGATATTTAAAGAAATATATTGAGAATATCTATCAAAGAGATGTTGATTATTTCAATGTTACGAGTATAACTCAAGGCAATAAGAAAATTTTGACAAAATTACACGCACTATTATCCATATTGTACTACATAAGAGTTAGTACAAATTGAAGCTCATGTTATTATAAACTAGATGTTTACTAATAATTTTATTTGGCATGACCGGTTAGACCATCCAGGTTCAATTATGATGCGAAAATTTATTGACACTTTTTTGTGGTCACTTATTGAAGAACTAAGATTTTCTTCAAGGTAATTTTCATGTGATACTTGCTATGAAAGCAATTTGATTATTAATAATCAACAGTTAATATAGAGTGTAAATCTATTAATTTTCTGGAATGTATACAAGGTGATATATATGGGCCCATACACCTTTCTTAAAAACTATTTAGATATTTTATAATTTTTATCGATGCATCGACTAGATGGTTATGTGTATCCTTGTTATTAACCTGCAACTTGGTGTTTGCGAGGCTACTTGCTCAATTAATAAAATTATGAGCACATTTTCCAGATTATTTTCTAAAGACAATCAATCTTGATAATGTTGATGACATGTAATTTTACATATAGTATCACAAATTCGCATCAAGCCAACAAATGATCATAAGTTCACCCCATTACAGGTGATTAATTTATATTTTATTGAAAATAATTAAATAGATATTTTTTTTATTTTACATGTCTAAAAATTTTATATTTAAAGTTTTGTATATCTTTCTAATATTATTATTGTTCGATATTAGATCGGATTATCTTTTTAAAAATATAATATAACTTTTTTAATTTTAGGATTTATGATTTAAAGATTTTTCTGTAAGGGTTAAAATTTTAGGGTTTCTAGATAAAATTTAGGCTTTAAGGTTACTGTTTATTATTTTTTTGATTTAGCTACAGTGATTACTCAATAGTATATGTTCTAAAGTATATACTCTCAACCATTAGACATTGATCGTTCAATCACTGTGCTGACAATACTGGTGCTCGAACCCATGACCTCCAAGAACAACAATTGTTCCTTCAACTGATGAGGCTAGATGGTTCGTGCTTTAGGGTTACTGTTTAAGTTTTAGAGTAGTATGGTTAGAGATTTCGATTTTAACAAATAAATCCTAATTTTAAACCCTAAACCCAAAATGATATCATTTTGAATTAACGATCCTGAGTTCAAATCCCCTCAAATGTATCAATTTTATTATTTTTCTCACAACAAAATGACATCATTTTGAATAACGGTTTCGTTAAGAGTTAACAATGGAAATATAAAAACGAGTCAGAAAGTAAAGTTTAATGCTATATTTGAACAATCTTGAAGTTCAATAATATTTTCGAGTTAATGATAATAATTTAGTGATATGTTATATAATTTATCTTATTTTTTATTTTTAACTCACTATTTATGCATAAAATCCTGGATAAATTTCATCCACTTGATTTTTTCATCTCCATTAACCATGTGTAAATTCTTTTAAATATTTATAATATATTTTACATTAATGATAGCAAATATATTCATCCACCAACAAATATCACTTAATATATATTATAAATAAAATATAATTTTATCTTTTATTTAAAATTAACTTATTCATATAATGGATGTAAGACGAATAAATACAAAATATACGGATATAAAATATATAAGATTTCAAATTCTTTACTTAATTGTTATTTATAACGGATATAATATTTAACATTCACAGCTTTATTTTTATCCACTAAATCTACCTATACAGCAACAACACACTGTTAAATCAGTAAATGAATGTAACATATTGAATCATTCAGACGGGAAATTTGTTTTTATTTATTTATTAATTAAATAAATAAATATAAAAAAATTTATTCATATAATTAAATGATTGAATTACGAATAAAAGGTTTATTCGTTCGTTTATGTTCGTGAATGTTCAATAATTTGTTCGTTTATATTCATTTATGTTCGTTCGTTTATGTTCCTTTAAATTTATTCTCACATTTTAGAAGTATTCATTAATCGGCTAAACCGAATAAATCAACTGAACCAAAACAAAATTAATTAATCTATCAGATAATTTTAGGTTTTAGCTAATGATTAAGAGTTTTTTCAAATTTCAATTATCGATTAATTTGATTTAAAATTAATTAATTAACTGAATGAATCAAACTAACCTAAAATATTAAATATTTAACGCATTATATATGTTATTTTATATTGATTTATGTTCATTTGTTCTCATTTATGTTTATTTGTGTTCCTTTATGTCCGTTTATCTTTTTAACGAGCGAACATAAACAAATACGAGCAAGCTATATTCCTTAATGAAAGAACATGAACAAGAAATTTTGTATTCGTTTGTATTTATGTTTTTTCATTTGATCAATTAAAGTTAAACAATCGGACATGAACAGACTCTCATTCGGGCCTACACAGTGTATCTTTTAGCTTTTGGCTTCTTTGTTTATATATCGATTTTAGAGATGATCACTCGATCAAGTCAAGTTAAAAGAATTTTAGTTAATTGAGTTAATGTGTCATATTTTACAATTCAAATTTTATTTGAATTTTTTTATTCCAATTGAGTTTATAAAATTCGTGTCATGTTGAGATTCTAAGTTCCTAGAGAAATTTAATTGTATAATTTTATTCTAATTTAAAATATTTTCTCTAATATTATAAGATATGCATATATATTTTTCATAGTTTTTCGTATGTGACATATATTTCTTTATATCAGAAAAAATTGATTCTTCTTGCACTTAAAATTGATCTACTAATTATTAAAAATTTTGATTTATTCAAATTTCATTTTATAAATCAAACTTTATTTTAATTTTTGAGTCAAGTTGAGTTTTTCTCACCCTATTGTATTTGTTGGAAGAATGGTATGGTAATGAACATTTTGGAGATTAAATTTATGTGGGTTCCATTAGTCAAATTAATTGGAACTAAGTGGATGATTAATCTACTATAAGAGTAGATGGAATTAGATATTTACAAGGTCAAAAATGTTCAATGGGTGAATGAGAAATTGTTGCTCAATATGACACCCATGATGTTGGAAAAATAAAATGGAAAATATGAAAAGTAGAATGTCCCACATTTGTTGGGAATATTGATTTGGAAAGCTTTATATATAAAAGCTCTTCATGCTATCATTGGAAATAAGCTTGGGTGTGCCTAGCCTATCTTTGGGCTAGTATTGATTGCTTATTATGAAAGTCAAAAGATGGGCTTTGGGCCTTGGGGCCGTTGGGGTTCTAAAATGAGAGATTTTTTTTCTACTTTTATGACTTTATTTTTTTTCCAACAGATATTATAGAATTAAACCACCTTTTATGGAATTGCAGACCCTTCAGCTGGTTGTAACCTCCAATTTATTTGGATTAATTCTCTGTTAAATGCCATTTTGATTTCAGGGAGTTATAACTCTCCAAGGAATTGTAATTACAGATTAATTTTGTAATTAAACTTGTCCCCTGCATGAACACTATAAAAGGAACTCTCTTGCTCCTATCTCAACACACTGAAAAACAAAAACATCTTCTAGCCAAAAATTCTTGATAGTGTTCTACTTCTGTGAAGTTCGCCGGTGCAGTTAAGTTGCGTTGCTCTCTTTGCTGTTGTCTACCGTTGTATCCTGGGAGACAGACGTTCCATAGAAACTCCAGCTCCGGGAGGGAACGAATCTATTTTAAGGACACTATGTTAGTACAGGCCTCGGTTTACATTTTTCTAAAAACGTTTTATTGGTTTTTTCTTTGTTTTTGTAACCTTTTATTTTTCATTTTATATGGTTTACTCTTGTTACAGTATTCTGTGATTTACATCTTTTAACTTGATTTGTTTGTTTTGCGTTACAATATTTACTTTTAAAAAGTAAATTAAAAATATATTTTAAAAAAATATTATGAAAAGTATTTATAATTAATACAACTAAGGGGCAAACTTATAATTTAGCACTCAAACGAAATTTCAAAAAAGATATTGTGAATGATCGAGATGCAGTGACAGATCTAAAAAAATATTTGAGGAGGGTGAGCACATATAAAATTTTTAAATTTCAAGACGGACACAACTTATAAATATTTTAAAAAAAAACTAACTCATTAAATTTAAAAAAAAAATTTAAGACAAATATGTAAACTTTAAAAGTTTAGGGTGGAAATACACACATACGGCACTGCCAAAAACAATTTTAAATTTTTATTTACTTATGTTCGTTTAGCAAATTAAATAAATGAACATGAACTTAAATTTCAACTTATTTATTAAACAAAGTGATCATAAATATATCAATATTCGTTCATTTATGTTTACGGGTAAATTTGTGTAGAAATTACAAAGTATTATGTAGTTTCAGCATAACGTGTGTTGTTTATCTATTTTTTTATAAATGTCATTGAATTTTTATTAAATTTATATAAAAATTATAATTATATAAAGCAAAATAATTGGATTAAACAATTCAAAGATTCTTACAATCCAAAAATAAAGAAAAATAAAAATTTCTATGAAGATAAGCATACCAATAAAATTCAGAAGATTCATGAATCTCATTTTCTCTATCCAAATGAGACGCATAACGAAGAAATGAGTTGTAGGCAATCCAATTTGTCATGCAAAAAGTACCGCTACCTAAGATTGATTTCATTGACAAACAACAATAAACCGAGTGGTGATAAATCTTTTCAAGAGTGACCACCGAAAAAACATAAATCAGAAACTAGCATCGATTAATCTCTGTGCGAACAACAATCGGTCGCTAGGGTACGTTGAAACATACCACAAAGACAAATGAATCAAATCATAAAACGAAAACAAAAACATGTTACAAAGACAAAAGAAAAACATGCCACAAGGATAGAAAGCACGTGCTATAGAAGCGGAGATTCTTATTAAAATGAAAAACAAAAATAAAATACTAAGATTAATTATCGATCACCAATTAAAAGAATTGATCAAAGTGAAGAGCGGCTACTAAACCTTTTTTTTTAACGTGTGTTGGTTATTTATAATATAACTATTGATATTTATAATGTAAAAGAACTATTCATATTTATGCTTAATTATTTTATAGGGTAAATTACACTAATGGTTATTAACGTATTTTTTAAAATATAAATAACTATTAAACTGTTAAGAGTTACATAATTAATATTAAACTCTAATTTTTAGTATAAAATAGTCATTGAATCGTTAATTGGGAGACGTCACAGTTACAGAAATATAATAACATTTAATTTATAATATTTGTATATTCAATTAATTTAGACATAAATAATAAAAGTTATGTTAGAAATAAATTTATTGATGTTGACTAGAGTAAATACAACTAATGATTTCATGAGAATGAATGAGTATTGATTTCAGTGTATCTTTCTTCATTAACAAGGGTACATTTATAGCAAAGATAAACCCTAATTGAGAAACCCTCAGCTGAGCTAACAAATTCTACCAGCTGTCATTGTACAGCTGTGACGAATTCATACCAAAATGCATTTCTGTTATAACCGACTATTACTCCTCTAATATTCCCCCCGTTTCTTCAAGTTCTGTGAGTGATCGAACACACAGCTGAGTGCGAAACTTTTCGAATGCTTGAATTGAAATCGGCTTGGTGAATAAATCAGCAACTTGAGAGGAGGCAGGGACATAGTTGACTTGTAATGCACGTGCAGCAACCTTCTCGCGAACAAAGAAGAGATCAAGATCAACGTGTTTGGTCTTAGCATGCAGAACTGGATTTGCGGCCATCGCAACCGCACTTGTATTGTCGCTCCAAAGCGTTGGAATCTCAGAAACATCTATTCTTAGTTCACGAAGTGCAGCATTGATCCATAACACATCTGCTACAGCATCGGCTAAGCTGCGAAATTCTGCTTCTACAGTAGAACGTGAGACAGCTTTTTGTTTACGTGAGCTCCATGATATCAGATGAAGACCAAGGTATGTGCAGTGTCCTGAGATTGAGCGTCGATCATCAGGGTCACTGCCCCAATCTGCGTCTGAAAAAGAGTGGATACCAATGGTAGATGAATTTTCAGCAGAAAACCAAAGCCCAAAGTCTAAAGTGCCTTTGAGATAGCGTAGAATCCGTTTCACTGCGATCCAGTGAACCTCTGTAGGCGTCTGCATGAATTGAGCAACTTTGTTAACAGCATAGGAGAGGTCAGGTCTTGTGTGGCTGAGATACTGTAATGAGCCAACAACGCTTCTGTATTGTGTGGCATCAGGAAGAAGAGTGCCACTGTTCTTACTTAACTTTTGTCCAGCTAACATAGGTGTAGGAACTGGTGAGGCATCCTGAAGTCCAACCTTCACTAACAAATCAAGTATATACTTGGTTTGAGTGAGAAAAAGACCTCCTTGGAGTTGTTTTACTTCAATGCCGAGAAAATAGCTCAAAGGACCAAGGTCTTTGACAGAAAACTGTTGATGAAGCTGAAGTATAACTGTATGAATATGATCTTGTGATGATCTAGTAACAAGGATATCATCGACATAAACAACAACTAACATTGTAACCTGATCCTGATAATACAGGAAGAGTGATACATCACAACTGCAAGACTGAAAACCAAGTGAGAGTAAAAAATTCTTCAGCTTTGTGAACCAGTTTCTAGGGGCCTGTCGAAGGCCATATAAAGCCTTCTTGAGTTTGCAAACCAGTGGCACACCTGAAGAGGACACAACTTGAAACCCCTCAGGCTGACTCATGTAAACATCTTCTGCAAGATCTCCCTTCAAAAAAGCATTATTCACATCGATTTGCTGAATAACCCATGCATGTGTAACTGCCAGTGAAACAATCAAGTTGATCGTAGCAGACTTCACTACTGGACTGTATGTCTCGTTGAAATCAGGACCAGCAACTTGAGCAAAGCCCTTAGCTACCAAACGTGCTTTATAGCGATCAATAGAGCCGTCAGCTTTCTTTTTAACTTTAAAAAGCCATTTGCACCCAATGGCTTGTCGATCAGCAGGTAACTCTACTAGCTCCCAAGTGTGATTGTCTACCAAAGCAGTGTACTCAGCAAGAACGACATCTTTCCAAGCTGGATTTTGCAAAGCAATATAGACATTTGCTGGGATTTCTTCAAGTTGAAGGTGATAAACCTTAGGCTTGAAGATACCAGCTTTACTTCTGGTAACCATAGGATGAAGATTTGGTGCTGTGTGATCATTTGTTTGCTGCTCCATAGAGGAAGAAATTTCATTCTGTGAAGAAGACACTAGAGGAGATCGACTTGTAGGAGATGCAGGTGCTGGAGATTCTTCATTAGCAGGCCCATTCTCGGTGCCAAAACGTGCCGATGATGTGGCATCTGACTCAGGAACCGTCTGTTCAGCAACTGGTTCAGGTGTAGCAGTGGCTGAGGTAGGTTCCTCAGGTACAGAAAGAGGTGCAGACAATCCACTGGAATCCAATCGAGATGAGGATGGACAAAGATCCTTGCCTGGAAAGACTGTTTCATGGAAGATCACATTTCGAGAAGTGAAAATCCTGCCACTGGGAACATCAAGACACAAATATCCATGATGAAAAGATGAGTATCCAAGAAATAAACAAGGCTTGGATCGAAACTCAAGTTTATGTCTGTTGTAAGGTCTTAAATAGGGATAACACATACATCCAAACACCTTCAAAAATTTGTAGTTTGGCACCCTATTGTAAAGACATTGAAATGGTGATACATTCCCTAGAGTCTTGGAGGGTAGTCGATTAATCAAATATACTGCACAAAGGACTGCATAAGACCAGTAGTGGATTGACAAACCAGCATGAGCAAGCAAGGTCAAGGCAGTTTCAACTATATGCCTGTGCTTGCGCTCAACAACCCCGTTCTGCTGAGAAGAATGTGGACAAGTAATCCGTAGTTAAATGCCAAGCTCAGCTAGATATTTATGCAAAAAACGAAACTCACCCCCTCCATCCACTTGAATCGCAAGTAATTTGGCATCAAACTGAGTCTTTATTAAATTGTAAAACAACTGAAAAGCATTACATGCATCGGACTTTCTTTTAAGTAAGTAAACCCAGGTATTCCTGGTGTATAGATCAACACATGATAGGTAGTATAGAAAACCATCTGAAGATGTGGATGCAGGACCCCAAATATCAAGCTCAACCAGTTGGAATGAAGCAGTATAGACAGTAGTGGAGGAGGTAAAAGGTAGAGTATGGCTTTTTCCAAGCTGACAAGCTGGACATGGAGCAGTATGATCTACTCGATAGCTTTTATTCATTACTAAACTTACGATATCTGTAGAAGGGTGACCCAATCGTGAATGCCACAGCCAGTAATCTGATGCTGAAGAGGAGCAAAGACAGGTAAAAGCTGAAGGAGATGATGACTGAGGAGAGACAGCAAACATATAGAGGCCATTAGCTTGCTTGCCTCGAAGCAACTCTTCTCCTGATCTTTCATCCTTAAGAGAACAATAAGTTGAATGAAATTCAAAATAAACGTCATTATCATTGGTAAATTTTGAAACAGATAATAAATTCCTGGTAATGTCAGGAACATGCATCAATTGAGTAAGAGAAAGTTGTTTAGACTTAGTAGCAAAACCAGACGAGCCAATATTATGAATGGCCAAAGTCGAGCCATCCCCAATGTGCACTTGACCCTGACCTTTGTAAGGGCGACCAGAATGAAGTATGGACAGATCATTGGTCACGTAGTGCGTAGCTCCTGAATCTGGAAACCAGGTATTTGGAGCTGCAACAAGAGTGTTAACCTGTGGAGGAGCAGCTGGAGTAGCTTCAGCAGCAGGTGATTCAGAGGGAACGAATGGGTTGTAAGATGGCTCAGGTGAATCCCAACTGCAAGTATGAGCTTCTGTGGTGGATTTAACTGGAGGTTGATAGGCATGATCAAAACGATGCCAGCAACGATCGGCAAGATGGCCAAGCTTGCCGCAGATCTGACATTGATAGCGAGGTCGTCCTCTAAACCGGCCTCCTGGACCAGAACGTCCACCACGAGCTCCACCTCTCCCTCTATAAGTATAGCCAGATCGAGGATTTGAAGGAGCCTGCTGCGAGTCAATAGTCGTATTATGAACTCCCACAGAAAAATAAAGTGGATCTTCAAGCCTGGTTTCCGCATCAATAAGTAGAGAAACTGCACCATCGAAGGTGTAAGGTTCTTTATTGGCAGAAATAACAGCTACAACGGATTCAAACTCAGTAGGCAGGCCATTCAATACTGTAGCAACCTGTTCAAGTTCTGATATCGGATTTCCACAAATGGCAAGCAAATCACACACTTCTTTAACCTGAGTAGTAAAAGCACTGATCGAGAGAGATCCCTTTTTGAGAGATCGCAGGCGACAATGGAGATGCATAATTTTTGTAGTTGAAAGTTTAGAGTAACGCTGAGCAAGCGTTTGCAAAATGGAAGAAGACGACTCAGCCCCAACTAAATGAGGTAGGATGGTGGTACTAATAGTAGAAAGTAACCACGAGGCGAGAGAACTATCCTGCTTGAGGAAGCGTTGATAGGCCGGATTCACAGAGGGAGTGCCATCAGTGTTAGTAACAATCGGAGTTGGAGAAGGAGATGAGTCATCAAGGAAATGCTCAAGACCCTGACCACGAACCAGTAGTAAGACTTGTTGACGCCATAGGAGGTAGTTGGTGTCGTCGAGTTTGACACTGATTTGTTTATTGAAGAAGCCTGGAGTAGCAGCCATATCTCCGGCCGGCATAAGAGCAGTATCGCCAGGAACAAACATGGAGTAAAGACGGATCAAGATGAAGCAGAAATGGCAACTGATACCATGTTGACTAGAGTAAATACAACTAATGATTTCATGAGAATGAATGAGTATTGATTTCAGTGTATCTTTCTTCATTAACAAGGGTACATTTATAGCAAAGATAAACCCTAATTGAGAAACCCTCAGCTAAGCTAACAAATTCTACCAGCTGTCATTGTACAGCTGTGATGAATTCATACCAAAATGCATTTCTGTTATAATCGACTATTACTCCTCTAATAATTGAATATGATAATATGAAAGATTAAATATTCTATTATTTAAATTTGTATAATTGTCATGTCACTTACTTAATGACAACTGATGGCTCAGTGACTATTTTATAGAAACTTTTAAATTCAAGAGATGAGAGTAGGCAGGCAACTTTGACCAACCCGACCATCAATACTTGCTTTAAATAAGAAAATTTTAATTATTTATGAATGTGTTCAATTATAACTTTTATGAATATATTAGTGAATATATTCATCGAATATTAAAAAAGACACAAATAAATTAAAAATAAATAAACAAAAATAAACATTCATTCATTCAATTTTGGTTCATTTACGCCTCTACTATTTACATTAAAAAATATATTTAAAAATAATTTAATGAACAAATATATATTATATTTATCATCCATGAACAACTTATTTATGTGAGGATGCATTGATTTTTTATATATTATATTAATTAAGAAATTTGGCAGCTTATATTATGCACGAAAAATTTCATAAAAATATTAATTATATAAAAAAACAATGCATCCATGAACAACTTAATTATACGGCAACAACACCATTCATGTAATTATAATATTAATTATATGCTTTTTATATAATCAGAGGAGGTAAACAGGTTGTTCGGTTCGGTTTTAGTTCAGATTATTTTAGTTTGGTTTGTTTTAGATTTTTTTGCATTTGTTTTAGATTCGGTTCAGGTTGGTTCGGGTCTAGTTCGGGTTTAATTCGGCTATATGATAATTCGGGTCAATTCGAATATCGGATCGATGATTCGGGTCAATATCAGATCGATTGTTTTTGGGTTGGATCAATATCAAATCGGATATTTTCGAGTCGGGTTTTATCGGGTCGTTTGGATCAGTTCGGATTGGGTCAATCTTTGAATTTTCGAGTTAATTCGGTTTGAGTTAGACATGAGTATAAATCTAATTTTGTATATTATATACAAAATTAATCATATATTCTTGAAAAATATGTCTTTTATTTGTTTTTTAGTAAAAAATATTTTTTATTTGTAAAAACCATCATTGAACATGTCTTTTTATTTGATAATATTATTATTTAAGTTTAATTTCAATAGTTCAATGTTTTAAAATCAACCATCATTGGTGTTAATTATTTAACCTGAATTTAACGAATTATGAGTCAATCTTATAACTATATTTTTAATTTTATATTCGATGATGGTTGTTAGTACAATAGAATTTTATAGTTTTAAAATACGCGTAAAAAAAGTTATAATTTTATGGGCTTAAAGACAAACCTTGAACCATAATTGCATATATGATGAGCATATTGAAAAACTCCTTGTCATTTCTATTTTAACTTTTAATTCATCTTTTATCTTTACAACGGCAACTACCGTTAATTTTGAGTTTTTGACAGTTGATCTTCCTTTTCGATTTGTCTTTCCATCTCACTTGGATTAAAATAATAATAATAATATTTTATTTTTTCTCTCCTACTTTTCCCTTTCATTTTTCCTTTATTTTTTTATAAATTAGAATACTTTTATTTTTATACTTAAATTCCTATGACTTATATTAATTTTTCCTCTTTTACTAGTATTTTCTTTCTCTCTTTCACGAATCACGCTAGCTTTGATGGAGACTGATTGACAAAAAATAAATAAATTTTTAAAGAAAGAAATATGATATTAAACAATAAATTATTATCAGATATAGTGATTAACTAGTATTATTATAATATAAAAAGATAATAAAACATATATATTTTATTATTTATCATATTTTAAAAAATAAACAATAGTAAAAATAAATTATTCATTTACTTTGACTCAATTATCAGGTTAAAATCGGATTGATGTTCGGTTTAGATTAGTTTTGAACAAGTTAATTTCGGGTTGCTTTCGGTTCGGGTCAAATCAGTTACGGGTCTATATCAATTCTTCTAGAATTTGGATCGGTTTTGGTTTCTAATCACATTAGGATCATCTTGTTCAGATTCAATGGGGTCTCGGTTCGATTTTTGGTTCTCGGATCAAGTTTGTCAGGTCTAATCATAACTCTATGTATGGGTGAATATTCGATCGAATTAAAAAAAAATTAAGTTATTTAAATTAAAGCATTATATTTTACAACTCAAATTTTATTTTAAAAAATTTCAATCCGATTCGAGTTTATAAAATTCGAGCTTCGTTTTGAGTCGAGTTGAATTTTTAAGTTCTTATATAAATTTAATTATAATTATCTCCCCTGCTGGATTTTAGACAGACGTAATAGGAAATTAGGATTGATCATATAGACCCCAAAATTTTGATAAACTACATTAATTGGATGATGTTAGTCTCAAACTCATTACAAAATCTTTAAAAATACTTTTACGAAAGATGAGTTATAATTATTGAAATATTATAGTTGTTTCTCAAATGTGACAATTGCTTATAGAATTTTATTGGTTATTTTTATTAATGTGGCTTTTGCAGAAGAAGCTTTTCAAAATTGAACTTGTTGAAATCATAATTACGAACAATTATGTCACAAGAAAGATTAAATGGACGTGTTTTGCTGACAATCGAAAGTTATTTTTAGAAGAAATTGATATTGAAAGTGTGTAGATGATTTTGCTTAACAAAACATACAAAAAGAATAACGTTTTTTAAGTGAAAATATTTGATTTCTACGCGTTTATAAAGTATTTTTTTATTGTTGTTCAAGAGGATAAATCTAACAATATCTTTTGTAATATAATATTTTTTTTAAAAAACATTATATCTCTTGTCGATTATAAATCAAGAGCAGCATTTTAATAAATTACACAGAATTTTTAAAATCTTTAACCGTCCCTGATTATTTATCATGTTATAATATAGTTTGATTATAGTTTAAATAACTTTATTTGATCATATAAGATGTGTATATATATATTCCATCATATTTTTTATATGTGACATATATTTTTTATATTTATATATTGATATATATCAAGAAAATTAAGGGATTCAGCTCAAACTTAAAAATTAATCTACAAATCACTAAAAATTTGGAGTTACTTGAGTTATGCAAAATTTTATTTTACAACTCAAACTTTGTTTAAAATTTTTCAAATCAAGTCAAGTTTATATAATTTCCAAACGAGTAAGAACGAGTCAAGTTTCTTTACTTTTTGAGTTAATTTTTTTTATTTTTTTGAATCAAATTTTACTCACCCGACACTATGCCCCCAAGATTAATTGGGCCAATGGGATCAATCCTTCGATACATATTCTACTATAAACAAGAACTCGATACATTGATCATTTGGTATATATTTTTATTTGATCTCATTGATTTGTTTTGGTCAGGGACAATTTGAGGAAGATAAAACATAATTTTTAAAATTTTAGGAACGACGATGTATTATTATCTTACAAAATTTTAAAATTTATTACATATAGAAAATATTTTGAAGGGTGGGCTAGTTCTTGTTACGTAAGTCAAGTTCGAACAATGTAATGTATATCACGGATCAGTGATCAGTGATCGTCCCAACCATGAGGCCCTTTACACCATTATGGGTCTATCCAAATTAGCATGAGATGGCCTAGAATGAAATTGAATAAGTCTAGAAGGATTTTTAGTCATGTAATATTAATTTTCTTCCTTTAATTAATATTTTTTTTTGGCTCTCCTTGATTTTAAGAATTTTTAGAGATTTAGGCCAATCAGAGTCGTTGATGTAATTTAATTTTCACAGTTAGATGTAGGGTGTTTCCCTTATAAATAGAGGCTTACTCGCATCTCACTTACTCATTTCTTGAGAATACAACTTGAATTCTCTCAACACTTGTCTCACTTCTTTCAAGCCATTTCTTTCCATTGTTCTTTTTTGCTTTCGGAGAGATCTAAGCATCTTTGCTTGATCATTTTCATGCTTACTTAGTCGGACAAGTATTTAGAAGTTGACTAAAATCGCATGTTCTAGTAAAGTTATACCGACATAACAAGTGGTATCCGGACTAGTTGATCGGGAGAAATGATGTAACAAAACTACATCAAAGTTCAAGTAACTGAAGAAGTTACAACCCGCAATGGCGAGAAGAAACGAGGATGTTCCAAGGACATTATGTCAGCCTTGGACAAAAGAGTCATTAGATTTGAGAATTCCATGAAGTCATGGAAGCCCAAGAAGATGATGAGTCACGCTATGATCTGATCAAGTCCATCTAAGGAAAAATCAGAGAGGAGGATGGAAAACTTCTTGGCGAGTTGTACGAGAGGCTAGATGGTGAGACAACTTCTTAGATGTAACACCCCGACCCGGATGTCACATTGGGCCTCCGGCCCAAAACCTATATTTCAAAATTTCGGCTTCAAGCCCAATAATAAAATCAAAACGAGTCCAAAACCGATCCATAAAATCAACTTAAATTAAAACAAGCCCAAAATAGTTTAAAGTAATTCGGAGCTCCAAAATATTACAGACTCATTTAAAACATTCGACCCAAATTAAAATAGACAGAGTTACAAAATACATATAGGGTCCAACGTAGTACTAGCCCACTATCTAATAAATATACTCTGACAACACGGTCGATATTGAGATCCGAACCTCGATGGTGCTCCACGGGACCTACTTCACCTAACCTACGCATGAAAACACATTTCGAACGTTGAGCCATACAAGCTCAGTGGATACGCCGAACTCGACCAACATCATGCATATTAAAAGCAGTAAAACATGGCATATAAATCTCGTGCATGGTATGATGGTCTAGCATGATTGCCTAACACATGGCATAATGAAATGTATATTATCGCACACAGTATATACAAATCAAACAGACAACACAAGGTAGTGAGGCCCGCGTCCACACAGCATCAGGATCCTACACTACGAGTAGAGCCCGCGTCCATACAACATCAGGATCCTATACTCAAGGATGAGGCCCGCGTCCACACAGCATCGGGATCCTATATCTGGGATTGAGGCACGCGTCCACACAACATCGGGATCTTATATCCGGGATAGTCGTCAAATCATCACCCAGTATGTTACATCGGATGGCCTTCGACGTGTTGCAACACTTATAGATATCCAAATTTCCAACACACAATGACTCGAACCACATAAGTGTTCCACCTAGGATCTTACCACAACAAGATATATTAAGTCTTATCATTCTTAAGCCTTTCGGGGTTATAATTATCAATCTTAGTTTGATAATTAGTTTCACACCTTATAGATTAGAGGAACCCTTTATTAACATCACCGAGACCCAAAACACTACTCAAACTTAGCCAAAAATACACAGGGTTATTGATACCCTTATATAGGGTATCGAAACACCCAATATCGATGCCCATCCAAAAAGAGTATCGAAACAAGGGTATCGATACCCTTTGACCAATTCAAAAGTCAACAAAAGGGGAAGGGCCGTTTTGATACAGGCATCGATGCAAAAAGCCACTGGAGGGCACGACAAGCCAAAATTTTACTCAGGGGTATCGATACCGGTAGCCCGTGTATTGATACCCACTGCACGAAATGCAGGTCTACACTTAAAAATTCTAGAGTTTCAGCCCCAAACTTAATCTAATCGATCCTAAAGTCTTCCTACTCATTTTTAAGAGTGTTTAGGATATTTTAACACCAATTTCTAGGCCTTAATCACATTAATATGGATTTCACCATTAACAACCTCTATCAAGCAAACCAAGAAAACAAACACACATACATGATTTCTCTATATGTTATGCATTCTACCATGAATGGATGATGAAAGAGAGAGTTGGGAGTACCAACTTTGAGCTACAACAGCAACAAACTCGAACTCCTCTTCCACACAAGCCTTCACCTTCCCAAGCTTGAAGATGGGTCCTCCACTTGTTTCTCTACAAGGGGAAGATGAACAACGATTAAGGACGGTTGGTGGATGGTGTTTAAAGCTTAAAAGCAGCAAGAAACTTAGAATTTTAAGCTTCCAAAACCCAAACTCGGATTACACCCTAAACCCCCACTAAACCTTCATCTACACCAAACCAACTCATCTTTACCTCTTTTTATAGATCTTCACAAGACATAGAACTTACCCTTCAACTTAACAACGAGATTCTCACTTGAAAATCAAAAGATAGCTCCTTTTTCTTGATGGTTGCTAGGTGCAAAATGGGTGAGGACAAGAGGAAGAAGTGGTGACCTCACTTCTCTGTTTTGTAGAGAAAGTTTAAACCCCCCTCCCCTCATTGTCATCCACACGAGAAAGGACCAAAAAGCCCCTAAACCAACACTTGGGCTCAAGGCAACCCAAAACAAAGGCCCAAAGCCACACAAACCCGAGCCTAAAATCGAAGTCCAAAACCCTCGAGTTAACCCAAAACTTGGATCCGAATCTGGGTCGTTATATTAGAGGCCGAGATAGACTCTATGAAGGAAGGGATGAAAAAGCTTAAGAGTAAGCTTCACATTTATCAAGTAGTGATGAAGAGTAGGATGCTTGCCAATGTCGCAACACCCAAGCATAGGTTTGATGCCCTGAGGCCTAACAAGTTTAGTGGGTCCATGATAGCCCAAGAACATTAGTTTCATGATATGTACGAATCTATGGGAGTTAGTGGTGTATTAACCTTGTACAAAACAAGTTAAAAAGAAGATTTTTCAAAACTCAAACTTTCTCCTTCCCAAGAACCTTTGATGATCCTCGAACCTCTTTCTCTATAAAGAAGAGTTTAAACCAACAATTAGACATTGCTAGGAAAGATTCTAAGAACTAAAAACACTAACAAAACTAGGAATGGAGCTCAACATCACCATTTTCGTTCTTGAACCTTCAACTTTCTAAAATTCATCTTCCTCACCAAACTCAACCTTCCTTACCTTGATTTATAGATCTCCCAAAGCTCTACACTACAATAAATTTGCTTATTATTGACATTTAAAATATTGTCACTAAAATTTACATTTATGTCACAATTTCTATTTTGTGACATAAAATTTGGTGTCACAACGTTTGTCACGCTAGGTGTGTCACTAAATGCCAAATATGACAATGTATTTTTTTCGTCACTTATTGTAGAATATATCGTGACGCTAATGTAAAACATCACCTTATATTTTTTATTTAGTGACATTAAATTACGTCACCCAATGATAAAAAATTTGGTCAATGATAATTCATATCGTCACCAAAAATATAATAATTTTATTGTATAAGTGACGAAAGAAAAGCGTCACATTGTTAGTGACATAATATATCGTCACTTAATAATAGTATGAATGACGATAATATCAAATGTCACCTCATAATTTATATTCAATGACAACTAATAACGTCATCAAATTATATAAGAATTCGTTATTAATAAATCTCAACGTCACGGATAATGCTTTGATTTCTAATTCTTGGTGACACCAAAAATACTATCACGTATTTAATAACATAATTGTCACCTAATGATAATTTGTATGACAATAAAATATAACGTTACCTTTTGATTTATAATTAATGACAATTATTTACGTCATAAAAGTATATAAAATTTCATTACCGATAACGATTTACCTGGTGTCATCCTGAAATTCAAATAAAATCTTTATAAATACTAATATATACAATGAAAATCAAATTTAGTATTATTAATAATTACCCACAATGTAAATAATATATTTTATACAAATCCATAATACAAACATATAAAATTTCTACACTAAATCAGCGAACTAGGATATAAAAAGATAAAGATATGAATTACTGGAAAAAATTAATCAAATAAGAACATGATGAAAAAAGTAAAAAATAAAATTAAATACTTTAGAACAATCAAATTATTAATCATATATACGATATATAATTAAACAACTTAATAATATATCTAAATAAAATTTACAGATCTAAAATAAAACTTAATAAATCAAAAATTAATTAAATTTTTAGAGCAAAATAAATTATCACAAACATAACACAAGTTTTTTGAAATTGAACTAACTTTCTCAAACAAAAACAAAGAATAATCGAAGTTAGACATAATAAAAATAAAATATACTAACTTCAAATAAAATAAATGAAACAAAAACATTTATCATAAAACATATGAATGCTAAACAAATCTGCAGATTCTCTTAAACAATACCTTAGTTCTGAATAGAACATATAACCCTAATTTGAGTATAATCATCTATTAAAACAAAACATAGAAAAAATATAAGAAAAATACCTTTATGCTACTCTCAATATCCCTAGCAGTGACAAAGAAAATTAAAGAAATAGTGAAAAAATATAAACATAGACGTCTATAAATATGGAAGTCTTGCCATGAATAAAGGATATAATATTAGTTGGAGGGAAAAACTGGAGAGAAAAAAGTTGACTTTTGTGAATTATAATTGTCTATAATTATAAAAGAATGTTTATATTTTTATCTAAAATTATACAAATTATATTTATGTACTATAATTGATATATAATTTATAAAATTTAAAGAGACAAAGTTATCGTTTCATATTAAAATATTATATTAAAATATTTTATTGTATTAAAATATTTAGTTAAGGGTATATAATTTAAAGAATATTATAATTAAAAAATCAAAGTTACCGTTTCGTAAATATTTAGTCAAGGGTATTAAAATATTTTACCGTTTCATAAATATTTTATTGTATTAAAATATATAATTTATATTTGTATTAAAATTTAAAGAAACAAAGTTACCGTTTCACAATTTAAAGAATACTAAATTATTTTATTGTATTAAAATATTTAGTCAAAGGTATATAATTTTATAATTAAAATATTGAGATACTGATATATAACCTACATTATTTTTTAATATGATTTTTTCTCATTTTTATTAAATGAATATTTCTATATTTTAAAATTGTTGATGTTTTATATATTTAACTATATTGATGCTTTATGAATATTTATATGATCAATTATAAATATCTATTTTTTAATTATATCGAGATAAATCCATGAAATTTATTAAAGTGTATTAGTAAAACAAAAATTACATGATCAGTTTTAAAAGTATATTATTTAATTTTTTTATTATTTTTTAATAATTATTAGTGTCAAGCATTAAATTACAATTTCATGTGACATTTAAAATTAATATAAAATATAAGACATATAAGAATTGATATCAAAATATACTTTTTGTCATAATTAAATATTTTTATGATATAAATAAAACATCACCCTTTCATCTTTTAAATTATGACGAATAAAAATGTCGTAAATTAATATTTTTATGATGAATTTATAACGTTAATAATTAATATTAAATTTTTAGAATAATAATTTGTCACTATTTTTTTATTTTATTTATGACGATGTCATAACGTCACTAATTTCTTTAAATGTTATTAAAAAAATTTCCACCAAAATTTATTTAAGGCGCCAAACATATAGTGACGAAAATAAATTACGTTTTAAAAAAATGTCAATAAAATATATCGTTAATAAACTGGGACAAAATAAAAAAATCGTCATGTATATAGTATGTTTTGTGACGTTATACACACCGTCATACAAAAATTACGTCATTGATTGATCATTTTGTCGTAGTGCTATAACCTTCAGCTTAACTCTATAAGTTTACTCTTTGATTAATAGGTTTTGGGACGAAAGAATAAAGAGGAAGAACAAACAAGAAGGACAAAGGGGTGAAATCATCGTTGGAAGAATAAACTCCCCTCCTCTCCTTAAATGACGAAGTCCAAACACTTTGGATTAATCAGATCCTTGGATCCCTAAATCTAGATCGTTATAATTTAAAGTTAGTTTACCATTGTTTTTTAAAAGTACCAAAAAAGTGTTTGAATTTTTTAATTTGAGATTTAAGTGTTTAGTGTTATCAAAAAGTACTTTTAAGATGATAAATGATATTTTAGACATGATATTGTTATATAATTTAAATAATATCTAAAATTTTAATATTATAATATATGAAATATATGTATTTAAATTATCATAAAAACATAAAAATATTAATAAATATATATTAACAATTCTATACGTTCTTTGAAAATATAAAAAATTTAAAATATTTTATTTGAAAATATTAGTAAATATATAAAATTTTTAAACTAAAAATTATTTTTAATTATATAATTATATAACCGTACAAAATTATAAGTTTATAAATTATAAATAAAAACAATAAAAATTTTAAAAATTATAATTTAACTCTAAAAATATATTTCCAACTTTAAAAACTAAAAATTTTGGCTTCATTCGTCGTCATCGTTTATATCATATTTTTTTATATTTTTTAAAATAATATCTACTACAAACATATTATATTTAAAAATACTTTTTAATAATAATACCATATAATTTTATATAATTAAAAATATTTTCTCACGTTACTTCTCAAAAGAAACATCAAATTTAAATTCATAATAACTCTAAATAAGACCTATAATACAAATAAGAATCAATATAGAGAAAACAAACAATTACAAAACATTATTAAATAATTTATATATCGTAAAACTTAAACTTAGAGACAGAGACGGAACTGTGTGGAGGTGAGGAGGGGCAATCGCCCCCCACTCTAAATAATTTTTTTTTTATTTTTGTTTCTCTATTTAAATTTTTTAAAAAATTATATTTTTATAAATTTGCCCCCCTGTTTCTAAACATTTATATTTTGTCCCCTAAACTTCAAATCCTGACTCCGCCCCTACTTAAAGATAAAGGTTCAAGTTGTAACATCGACTTTATTTAAAAGAGACGATGTCATTCGACACCGACATTGAAGGTAACCTAGAAGAATGATCGCACTTCATCTTCAAGTGATAGATGAAATGACCCATTTTCCATGATAAACAAATGGTTCTGGCTTAGTGGTTTGTGTGTTATTCTTTCACCTAAAGGTCATGGGTTTAATTCTCAGCCTTCCCAAAACTTTCAAATTTTATTTCTTCCCTTCATCTCTCTCACTAACTAAGTGATGACAATAAATATTTAATAAAAATAATTAATCTAAAATAAACTTTAAACATCCTATTTAGCTAAATAAAAAATTTAAATGGCCTAAAATTCAAAGCTTCCTCAAGAGAAAGTCCTTTTTCATAATTTATGAATTTGGGTTTTGGGGACTCAATTTCCAAAATTCAAATATGTAGTATTGAACTTTAAAGATATATCAATTCTCTCACTGAAGTTTAAAACGATTCTAATTTTCGCTGAACATTTATACCGTTGTTGTCAGACACTTGTTGGTCATTGATCGTCATTTGTGGCAATATAAGTACCAAAAAATTCACATTTTACTCTTTGTATCGTCCAATGAGGCTAGTTTCAAGGTATATTGTTCATTTTTTAAAAGAATATTTCTCATCTTTTAGATTTTCAAATACACCCAAATCTCTCAAATTCGAAAACCTCAAACTGATAGAAGTATTTTGTTTAATTTTATTGATTTTGAGTGAATTTTGTGAAAAATCAATCAATTGAGAAGAAAGATGAGTGAAATAAAAATGTTTTAACACTAATGTTATTGTGAATAACAATCAACGACGGACAATTATCATGTGACGATGATAATCAAAATGATCATAGACTAAAATATAACTATTTTAAAATTCAGTGATAAAATCAATGCACTCTAATTTTAGTACTTAAACAACGAGCATCAATATCTAAATCAATACATTTTAAAATTTAGCACCTAAAATAGAATTATTTTAAATTTTTGTTGATAAAATAGATTAAATAAGACTTATTTTTAAAATTGTGTAGGGTAGGAAATAAAATTACAATTAAAACGATAGAATATAGAAAGATTAACTTTTAAATTTTCATATAATAGAGGTTGAATTAGAATCAGACTACTAGAAACTAAAATAAGAACCCACGAAAGAATATTATAAATATATATTATTTTATGATAGAGTAAATTATTTAAAATATTCACAAGAGAATGCTAATATCATACCCCACTTATGTATTATGATTTGTTGGTTTAAGAGTTGAATAAGCTTGCGTATGTGCATGGGTGTTTAAGGAGGTTTTGAGTAAAAATCATTTGTCTCTTTATGGTGTATATTTTTATATTTTCTTTTAATTTTTTTAAAAAATTCAATTTTTAACTATAACTCTTATTTTCTATGTCCTAAATCCTAAACCCTACACTCTAAAAAATATATTATACCCCTGATTCCCTAAACTTTAACCATAACTTCTAACCTTGAACCATAGACTTTAAACTTAAACCCTTTGTTACTCCGTCACGTACATACAAAAAAAACAAAACAAGAAGTCAGATCCAAGACAAATTTCAGAGAATTACAACCACATTACAACAAATTTCAGGGGACTATTCGGCAAGCCAACAAAATCAGATCCGTGTATCAAATTATAGAGGCAAAAAATCAGAAATACCAGACGAATACAACAAATTTCACACAACCAATAGCATTTTTTATGATTTTCATTTGTAATTTCTATGGCTATAAGAAGAGAAGGCCTAAACCATTGTAAGGGGTTCCTCCAACACCAAAAATCAATACAAAACAGATATTTTAGAGGTAAATCCTTTCGAGTTTTTGCATGCACAAAATACCAAAGAAAAGTTAGGTTAGATTTCTTTATACCTTTGTCGTTCGATATTCCTGAACCCTCTTTTTCTTCGGTGATAAGTAACGACCTTCAAGCCACCGGTGAACCGAGATTCGAGAAGGGGGAAAGGGTTTTCCTTTCGGATCGAACAATGAGAGTTTTTGTGGGTGTTTTGTTTCGTTTTTGAAGAACGAAGAGGTTTTCGATCTATTTTGAAGGGGAAGAAGATATTCAATTTGTTTTTTTTTGCGAAACAAGGGTTTTAATCGCATTTTCAAACTCACCAGCCTCCGTGACCGGCGTGGTGGTTTTCTGGGAATAAAGGAGGTTTCTGGGTTTTGCTTATGGACAAGAAGAACATTCAAGTTCTTTTCTTTGGTTTAAAAGTTTCAGAAAAATCTGGGGTTTCAGAGTATTTCGAAAGAAAGAAATGAGGAAAGGGAGCTGATTTAATTTTATTTTATGTTTTATACCCTGTTTTTTAAGAAAATGGTCCAACCTCCTCATTAAAACCCTCCGTGTGAGGGTATTTACGCACGTAGTCCCTCGATATTTGTTTAGTTTTTCAATCGGGTCACCGGAATCAATCTATTTTTAGCCTTTTCGGTTTGGCCTTTTTGTTTTATTTTAATCATTAATTTGGTGGTTAAAACCTTCTTTTGTTCTTAGATTTTGCTTTAAAATTTTTATTTTATTTCGATTTAGTCCATTTTCCAAAAACCTTTCTCTCCTTAACCTTTATACATATTTATTTCTTTACTTTAATGCTTTTGTGTGTTTCTTTTATTTTTATCTCATGTGACATATATTATATTTGTGTTATTAAATAATAAGTTACATTATATACATGATATTATATTATTGTATTTTTACTTTATGCGTTTTATTATGCCCTTGTGCATATGTCTTATTGCTTTTTATCATGTATTTTATTATTGTACATATTTTATTTTACCATGATTTTTTAATTATGTATTTTATTTTATTCATGTATTTATTTTTGTAAATATTGTTTATATTATTTTGTTTAAATCACACCTTGCTAATTAATGAACTTAATGTCAAACTTCTTTATTCGGTCATAACGGGCCCGACATCAGGCGTAGTGGTGTCGAAGTATGCCTTTACCTTCGGATAAAGATACGATTAAAATAAAATTGAATTCGAATCTTTAAACAAACTTTAATTTAAATGTCACTTTAAATCAAAAATTCCAAAAATTAATTAAGCGATATTTTGTAAAGGTGCCAATTTTGAGCGGTTTTAAACGTTAATCCCGTTTTTAATCGTAACCGACTCTCGAACCCGTTTTCTTTCGAATCTCTAGTTTCCCGGTGTCTGACCTACCTAAATGACTGGTGGCAAATCCAATCCTTTTTTTAAATCTTTTTTTCCAATAATTTCCCTCATAATTTTAGGTCTAATTTCCCAATTCCAATTTTCAAGACCTAATTTCTTATTTTTTCCAAAAATTTATACTAGCGACTTTTTATTTTCAAACTCGATTTTAAAAGAGTCGCTACATATCGTAAAACTTATATTTAGAGACAGGGACAGAGCTGTGTAGGGGTGGGGAGGGTAATCTCCCCCGCCCCTGAAGAATTTTTTTCATTTTTGTTTCTCTATTAATTTTTTTAAATTATTTTTTTATGAATGTTCCCCTGTTTCTAAACATTTATATTTTATCCTCTAAACCCTAAATCTTGACTTCGTTTCTACTTAAAGATAAAGTTTCAAATTGTAACATCAACTTTATTTAAAAGAGTCGTTGTCATTCGACACCGACATCAAAGGTAACCTAGAAGAATGGTCGCACTTCATCTTCAAGTGATAAATGAAAAGACCCATTTTCCAGATTTCCTAAATCTTTCTTCCTTGTCTCACTATTTTGGATGAGATGTACGATTACAGAAAAGATATATCTTCTCTTCTTAATACTGCTTATGTAATATCATGAAATTACAAGCCTACCCTCGCAAAGTGGTTTGCTGTTTGCTTGTTACCTCACAATTTCGTTTCCTATATTCTAATGGCAGCACTGAAGTTATGACGAAATGTCAGGGGTAGTTGAGGGAAGAAACGATTGAGGGTACCGTGAGACAGTTGAGATTTAGTTAAACCGGAGCCTCTAATATTGACAGAAAGTCCTTTTCCATAATTTATGAATTTGGGGTTGTGGGGACTCAATTGGAATGGAAATTAAAATCCATTTTAAAATTGTTATTTATTTAATAAAAAATAAAAGGTTATTATAAATTTCATCCCTAGACTTCAAACAAATTAAATATTTTTAATTGTTTATTTTATGCCACCGAAATTTGTATCGTTTATATCATTAAATCCTTTATTGTTTTAATTACAGTATTGAATTTTTATTTTGTTTAATTATACCAACATAACCGTTAAAATTCAAATGGTATCCGGTATGACCATCGATGTCTAAAATCACATCGTTTTAAGTATTCAACTTTAAAGATATATCAATTTTTCCACTAAACTTTAAAAAGATTCTATTTTTCACTAAATATTTTACCGTTGTTGTCGAACACTTGTTGGTCATTGGTTGCCATTTGTGGTAATGTATGTACCAAAAAGTTCACATTTCACTCTTTGTATCGTCTAATGAGACTAGTTTCGAGATATATTATTTATTTATTAATTTTTTTTATTATTTAGATTTTCAAATACACTCAAATCTCTCAAATTCGAAAACCTCAAACTGATAGAATATTTTTGTTTAATTTTATTGATTTTGAGTGAATTTTGTAGAAAATCAATCAATTGAGAAGAAAGATGAGAGAAATAAAAATGTTTTAACATTAATGTTGTTGTGAATAACAATCAACGACGGACAATTATCATGTGACGATGATAATCAAAATGATCGTCGACTAAAATATAATTATTTTAAAATTCAGTGATAAAATCATTGCACTCTAAATTTTAGTACCTAAACAACGAGCATCAATATCTAAATCAATACATTTTAAAATTTAGCACCTAAAATAGAATTATTTTAAATTTTTGTTGATAAAATTGATTAAATAAGACTTATTTTTAAAATTGTGTAGAGTAGGGAATAAAATTACAATTAAAACTATTGAATATTGAAGGATTAACTTTTAAATTTTCATAGAATAGAGGTTTAAATATAGAATCAGACTACTAGAAAATAAAATAAGAACCAACCAAAGAATATTATAAACGTATATTATTTTATAATCGCTTAAATTATTAAAACAGGAGAATGCTAATATCATACCCCACTTTTGTATTATGATTTGTTGGAGAAAATATATCATGGGTAAATTTTATCATGTTATTCATGTGATCAACACTAAAAATAATTAATCTCATTTTTTTCAATGTCATATTTTCTCAAGTGAACCTTCACTCATATCTATTGTTAATTTATTTTAAAAATAATTTTCAAGTAAAGATTTACCACGTCATTTATTGTTTAAAAAATCAGGATTGTTTATCTTTATATAACTACCTAATAACTATCTACTCACGTAGGAAAGAGGTAATAATTCACCTTAAAAAATTGAGATAAAAAAATCTGATTGATTGAGATCACAATGACGTGGTGAACAGGGTTCAGCTAATAATTTTTCTTCTAGTTTAATACTTTGGATTACTTTTTTTTCATTCTTTGCCTTCTTATATGTATTCGAATATTTTTTTAATGTCTGAATTGTGATTATATATGATGTCGACTTAGATTAAAAAATTAAATCTTCAAATGAACGATAATATCGACTTAAATCTATGATCTTATTTAAGAATTATCGAACTCTTTACTACTCAAATTATTCGTGTTGATCGATAATTACACGTGAACCTAACCTTCTTCCATGTTTGTTCACATCTCAAAGAAAGAAGAGTCTTAAAGAAATTGCTTCTCGGCTCACATGGGCTTCCCTTGTTTTTTTTTTAGAAATATACTTAAAAAGCTATACGTGGAAGGAAGTTATAATATTTACATCTGATTTTAAATCTGAGTGAACTAACGTACACTTATAAATTAAATTATTAAAATTTATGTCACTTAATATAACACATCATCATTTTCTTTGAAATCATTCTTTAAATTCATTGTATATTATTTTTAATCTTGTAACATGTGTAAAAATTTTCTGTCAATTGACAAGGACGGTTCAAAGATTTTGAGAATTTTGTGCAATTTATTTAAATTTGGTTCTTAAAAATAATTGTTCATACCCATTATTAGTTTTAAAAATGTGGCCTTTAGAAGTAATTGCCCATTTTAGGGGCCCTTGTGCGGTCATTTCTATTGCGATTGTCTAAAACCTCACTAATTCTACGAAAGCAATAATAATAGAAATAATCAATAAGATTCTATAATCAATTATCATATTTAGGAAATAATTATAACGTTTTAACAATTATCTTATATTTTTTAAGAGTATTTTCAAAACTTCTATAATGAATTTCGAGATTAACATCATCTAATGAATGTAGCTTATCAAAATTTTGAGCCCTGTTTTTTAGAGGCCCTGTGCGGTCGCTCTTATTGCGCTTGTCCAGAACCCCTACTGTCTAGGGACAAATGTAAAATTTTATGTTAGAGGACGAAGTTATAAAATTTTAAGATTAAAAATATATTTTTCATAAAAATACATAAAAATTTAAAATACTAAAGTTTCCTTAAAGCCATACCATCAAATATTGAACAAAATTCCTTAATGTCTTTGTGTAATTATTATATGAGAAATATGAAGTAACAAGAGTTTCAAGCAAGCAAATTAAGTAACAAATGATGTGTTAGCCTTGGTGCTTAAATACCCTTATGTCAATCATTTAGCCATAATGCTCTTTCTTTTTTTTTTCATTGGGTTAAATTCTATTATTAGTTCTTGTACTATATAAATTTTAGATTTAATTCATATATTGTAATTTGGTAAACTTTAGTGTTTATACTCTTGAGTTCTGAAATTTCAGTATTCACCCGAAACATACAAGGACAATATGACTAAATTATACGAATTAAAACTTAAGTATAACATATGAAATAATAACAAAATTTGATTTAACAAATTTAGCGATCACTAAAATTTAGGGTGGACAAAAAATCCGATTATCCAGTTTCGGTTTTAGACCCGATAAATTTTTATCCGGTATTAGTTCTGGTGGGACCAGGATTGGATCCAAAATTTATGTCCCAGTCATAACCGGGACCAGGACTAAATCTTGATTTTTTGAACCTGGTACCTGGTAGGTACCAATAGGATCGAGACCAATATCAAATATTATGTATTGTTTTTTTGTTTGTTTGTTTTCTTATCAAACTTTCTCTTTATGTATAAATAATTGAATATTATGACTATGATTAGCTTTAAAACTTTAATTTTCAACCCTACAATATTCTAATTTTATTATTTAATATTATTATTGGTGGTTGAAAATTTTTTCTCCAAATTAATTAATTTTTTTAAGAATAAAATAATTAATCGGATACTCGGTATTAGAACCGATTCTCACCAGTGACGAGACAGATTCTTAAAATTTAGGACACGGTGTGACAGAGACCAAGACTGATTTTAATTTTCAAGAACATGTGACTACCGAGACCAAGACCAATTTTATTTAAATTAGCCGAGTACCCGATATTACCCACCCCTAGTAAATTTCCAAATCACAAATTTTGAACTACAACTGGTCATTGCCTTTAAAGAAAGAGTGAAGTTTAAAAATGATCTTTAAACTAATAAAAAAGATCTTGTTGGCCACTAGAGTTTCAGAAAATATAAAATGGTCATTAGACATATTGAATTGTTATAAAATGGTCATTGAAAATTTAAAATTGATAAATAAAGAAACAAAAGTAAATTTTGAAATTGAAAACAAAATATAAATGTTTGAAAGTGATAAAAAAATCATAAATAAACTAGTTTAAATCATAAATAGTGGAATAAAGGTTTTTTTTTCTAAGATGGGTATAGTTTCGTCACTGGTCACATATTTTCTTTTATTGGGTGAATCTTTCAGTCAAGAGCGGACGTAAGATTTTATATTAGGAGATGAACCTATAAAATTTTAAGAAAGGTGAATTTATAAAATTTTAGGGGACAAAAATAGATTTATTATGATTTTCAATAAAAATTATATAAATATTTTTTAAAAATAAATCATATGAATTTTAAAATTTTAAGGGAAGACAAGTTTTTTTAATGAAGAAATATTTAAAAAAATTAAATCTTAGCGAGAAATTTTTATATATAAAAAGTCTCAAATACAAAACCTACTTCAACAACGTCAAGCTACTTAACACTTAGATCAATTCAATTAATAATTTTTTTAAAAAAGAAATATTTAATTTTCTAGAAACAAAGTTAAGTCAGAAAATTCAAAAGTGACCAGTGTCTAAAGATTTCAAATTTGACTTAAGCTGTATTCTTTCATGTCAGAGTTAATATCAGCACAATTCCTTGTGTTCAAAGCCTAAATTGTCAAAGTAATTGCTGCTTGAAGCAACACATGAGAGAATGTCATGAGATCATGTAACAGCTGAAACACATGTCTCGTCGTTGAAAAATAACATATAAACGAGAAATGTCTTGTTTTCTGTCTGATTTCTTTTGATATTCGATAATTATGTTGGATCGAACCGAATCGAACATAAAATATGTTAACCTTTCCTAGTTTACTACGTAACCCTTGAAATGGACGAGGCGTGACAGCAAGGTTTGTGGCTTAGACCTAGGGACGTAAAAACAGTTACTTGGATGGGTTTCAAGTCGGGTATTCTCAAATCGAGTAAAATCAGATACATATGATTTCAGGTCAAGTGCGGGTTCATTTCAGGTCGGGTTTATTTATGGTCGGGTTCATTTCAGTTCGGTTGCATTTCAGGTCATGTTCATTTCAAGTCGGTTTTATTTCAGGTCCAATTAATTCGGGTTTTAAATTCATCTTAATTAAAATTATTAAGTTTGAGTTTTTATACAAATAAATAATTAAGTAAATAACCGATAAATTTTGAGTTGAATAGTTGATAATTCATTTCAAATTAATTATTTAATATCTGACGTCTTTAATTAGCATGAATCCATTAAAAATAAATATTACGCACTAGACTAAACAAAAATATCATCAAATGATTCATATCTTAAAAGTTGGGTTAAATTACAAAAATTAAAAATTAATAAGGAATAAACATTGAACTAAAAGAGTAGAGTTTTAAATTAAAAAGGATAAACATTAATAAAATAAAATATTATCTTATTAAAAACACTAAACTAAATTAAAAAAAAAATAGTAGTCAATTTGAAATAAAAATAAAATTGTGAAGATAAAATTAAAAAAATTATAAATTAATAATAGTTAAATTCGGTAAAAAAAATAATTTTAATGTATTTTAATACATTATAATTTATACCTATAAAATATAATTTAATACATTACAAAAATAAAAATATGAAATATATACTATATATAGGAATATAGAATGTATAATATTATATATATAATATGTATGTATATATATAATTTATAAGTATGTATGTAATCTATATTGTAAGCATACTTATGTGTATATAATATATATTAATATATACTATGTATATAATATAGTTTAATACGTATATAATATACTTTACTATATATAATATATTTATATATTATACTTTATGTATTATATATAATATATAATATATAATATATAATATATAATATACTTTAATATATAATATATACATAGACTTAAATGTATACTAATATATGTATTTAATTAATGTATGTATGTTATTAATTCTTTAAGCCCAACACTAATCTAATTCTTTATGATCAAATTGAAACAATTTTAAAATATATAATCTTATTTTAATTTAATGAGGATTAAATAATATAAAAATAAAATTTAAATATTCTTTTTCGAGTGAAAATAACCAAATTAAAATAATTATAAAATAAGGCCTATAGCGGCACAAGATTCAATTTTTTAGGCGCGACTTATATAAAAATATGCGGAATTTTTTATCCGACATAGAGTAGTGTCAAATGAATATCTAAATCTAATAAAATTTTTAATATATTTTAATCGATTATATTTAATCAAAATTTATTATTTGATTATATATTGTAATAATAATAACAATCTACCAAAACTTACTATATATATTAATTCCCCGTAAAATTTTGTTTTCCCCTCTTTTTAATATAATAATCAAAATTTATTTTAATTCCCTCCAAAATTTTAAATAACTTATATCCCTCCAAAATTTTTACACTAAAAGTAAATTAATCTCAAACTTAAAAAATAAGTAGCTTATTTCCTTAAAATTTTTTGACTTTTCACTCTCTCTTTTTTTATCAATTGTCTTTTTCATTTTTCATTAATTATTTTAATTTAATTTAATTGAGTCATAATTTAGATTAATTTAATAAAAAATTATATTTTAGTTTAGAATCTTTTAATTATGTTTATAATTTATGTTTTTATATTTTAATTTAGCTTAATTAATCTTAAGTTTAATAAGTTAATTTAACTTAATTAAATATTAATTTAAAAATTAAAATTTTTGATAAAATATTAATTTAAAATTATAATTAAAATTAAATACATTAAAACTTAATAAAATAGTAAATAAATTAATTTAATTAAATATGTAATACTAAATTTAAATATTAATTGTTAAATTAATTTTCATGTATAATTCTATTTTTTAAGCCTAATTTTATCTACCGGTATTTTAAATTAATCAAATTATAGATATACTCATTTAAATATTAAGTCTTGTTAACATTAGCTCATGTCAATAATATATCGGGATCAAAACAAGTCGATTCATTTATCAGTTCGGGTTCAAAACAAGTCTTGGGTTGATTCAGTTGGGTAATATTGGTTATCTGCAGGTCTAAAAATAATTAAACAATCAAAGTCTAATAATTGAGATTGTAGCGACCATTTTTAAATAATTAAAAATTAAAAGTTTAATAAAGAAAAAGTGTAATGAAAGAAGTGTGGTAAAAGGTCACTAATGGAGATGAAAATTAGGGTTTCAATTAAAAGAGGGAAATTGGGGAAAATTTTGAAAGCTAGGATTTAAAATGAATTTTAGGGATTTAAAATTTAGAGATTAAAATATTTGAAAGGGATTTAAAAAGGTTTTAAAAAAGAGTTGGAAAATGATTTAAAAAAACGGTTGGAGTCGCTACCGGCCACTTTGGTATGCCGGACACCGTAAAAACCAGAAATTCGAAAAAGACGGGTCCGAGAATCGGTTACAGTTTAAAAATGGGTTTAGGGTTTAAAAACCGCCTAAAATTGACACCTTTAAAATAACTGCTTAATTAATTTTGGAAATTTATTTTAAAGTGACATTTAAATTAAAGTTTATTTAATGTTCGAATTGAGTTTTATTGTTATTGTGTCTTTATTCGAAGGCAACGCATACACCGTGACCAATACGTCGGAACGCGGGCCCGTTACAATCGAATAAAGACGTATTTAATAAATTCATTAATTAGTGGTGTGACATGAGTTTGAGCAAAATAATATAACAATATATATAAAAGAAGAACATTAAAGTAAAATGCATAAATAAAATATAAATGAATATACATGACAAAATAAATACAAGTGTATGACAAGAATACAACAAAATGCAACAAAACATATATACACAAATAAATAACATGCAGGAAACCATAGGGGAAATAAGAACAAATGCATGTATAAAAATATATACAAAATTAAATACATGTATAACATAAAGTGCATATAAATAAATAAATACAAGAATGAATAAATAAATAACCAAATGAATAAATTAATTAAAAAGACACTGGAAAGAACCAAAATAAAATAAAAGCAGAATCTTGAGCCAAAATTGGGTGGAAAACAAGTTTTATTTACAAACAGTGACTAGATTATAAAGATTTAAAAACATTTAGGCTCTCCGAACGCTATTTTTAAGCAGGGAAGGGCCTGAAAGTTTGTTCCTAAACACGGAAGGACTTGTCTGAAATAAAACCATTATGAAAAGAAAGATTATGGTCTGAATCAGGGCCAAATTGAAAGGATTTGAAATCGTAGGAGGACCCAAGAGTGAAATAATTTGGGACGGAAGGTTTTATGTTGAAAAAGCCTACTTTTAAAACGTTTTGGGAGTATAAAACATAACTTAAATTCAAAAAAAACCTTTTATTATTTGTTGAAACTGAACCTAAAGAGAAATTAGAGTTTCTCTCCCTCGTTCATGCTTCAACCCAGGAAATGGATGAACATTCATCCATTTTCCAGAAGCCGGCCACAATACCCAGAAAACCACCTCGCGGTGGCCGGCGAGTTTGAAAACCCTAAAAAAAACTCCTTTCGAAAACAAAACCCCAAAACGAATCTCTCCTTTATTTTTCCATTGTTCCCTTCCTTAAAAAACAAAACCTTTCTTCTGTTTTAACGATTTAAACGAAAAGGGTGAAGGAGAATGGTTTTCCCCTTTCACCGGCTCACTACCATAACCCGAGGACTACAAGGCTTATTGCCGAGTGAAGAGCAGAATCTCAAGCACCACTGCTCGATCGAGGTAAAAAGAAAACTCTAAAACTCTCTCTTTTTTTATTCGATGTTATGCATGCAAAAGAAAAGCTCGAGGATTTATCTCTGAATGTTTTTTTCTGATTGATAAGAAAGGGGAAAAAGATCCCGATTACATCTGATCTTTCGGTTTATATAACCGATTTACAAGAAAATGAAAATGAAAAGGCCTTAAAATTTCAATTGGTTGATCTGTTGATTCTTATTTGTATGCGCACATCTGTGGTTTCTGATATTGTTGGCCAAATTCGTACTGCTCTGAATTTGGTGTATTGCTCTGGAATTTCTCTGATTTGGTCGATTATGTGCCCAACATTTTCTGAAAATTCTGGATATTTTGGTTGTAATATTCCGTTTATTTCGTATGATACTGACATTTGGGTTTGTTTTCTTGCATGAGTCATTGTCATCGGAGGAACGAGGATCACCAGAGATGTCGCGGTCGTCAGACGGTGGAGGAAGACGAGCGGCCAGAAGAGGCGAAAGGACGATTCGAATAATGAAGGGTCGGGCGTGTGAGCGCTACGCGCGCGTAAAGGGCACCCAGCAGGCGCGCGTGAGCGCATGGCAGATCCAACCGGCTCTCTTCCTTTAATTTCGACCATTGGATCACAAATTGGATCCAACAGTCCACGATCAGCTGCGCATAAGAGATAGAGGCCGTTAGGATTTTTTGTGTTATCCGGTTCTGGGCTAGGGAAATGAGCTTTGTAACGGGCTTGTAATTAATTATTTTATTATTGGATTCATAATTGTGGACTGTTTATTAAAATTCAAAGTTTTGGGCTATTATTTATATCATATTTGTTTTTGGGTTTAATTATTTAAGTTTTATTTATTTATAATAATAATAATAATAATAGTAATAATAACAAATAATAATAGCAAATAATATAAAATAATAGAAAGAAAGTAAAACTTTAGATAAAATAAAATAAAAGTGACGAAAATTATATAATATCATATAATATTTTTTAAGTTTTGAAAATGGTTAATAAAGAGAATAACGATATTTACATAAAGAAAATATTCGCATGCACGTACTGTTTTTTGATGATTTTTTTAAATTTATGATGAAATTTAAAAAAGTACGATATTAGTATATTTTGTAATATTTTGTGATTTTTGAATAAAACAACATATATACAATAATGAAGTTTTTTTTTGATTTTTTGATTTAATAATTACAAGCCCTTTATTGAAATGAAAATTAAAATTCAGGTTTAAAATCCCAGATAAAATTAGTGACTACAGAGATTATACTGTAAAACAGATGCTACTATAACCACTGTAAATATATCGAAAAAACAACAGTTTTATGCGTATAGGTAGGGAATTTAGATAGATTCTTGAAGAATGGTTTAGAGGAATTGAATTTACCATAATTGAGATTATAAATGTAGCTGTGGAACTCTCTTAATTGTTGTTAATGGTAGGAGTCTATAATCTATGAATCACTTCACCAATAATGATAATAAAATTCCCTTACTCGATCCATTGAATCCAAAAATATTTTTGAAGGTGAGTACATATAAATTTTAAAAATTTAAAGTGAGCACAGATCATAAAAATTAAAAATATTTGATTAATGCACGAACCCTCTAGCCCAAGTAGTTAAAAGAATGATTGTTGTTCCAAGAGATCACAGGTTCAAGCATCAGCGATGCCAGCAGAGTGATTGAGCGATCAATGTCAAATAGTGAAGATTATATTCTAGAACAGATATTACTGTAATCACTATAGTCTGTTCAAAAAAATATTTGATTAATTTATAAAAAAAAATTAAAACTAAAACCAACATATAAGCATTAAAAATTTGAGGGTGTACACAGGTAGGGATAAGACTAATTGGGGTTGGGGAGGGATAATTGGCTCCTATCTCGAAGATTTTTTATTTTTATCTTTTTTTTAATTTTTTTTAAAATGATTATTTATGAATGTTTTTCCCTTTAAACGTTTATGTTTTGCCCTTTAATCTCAAATCTTGATTCCGTCTCTGTGCACAGTCTCACCAAACCATAAAATATTGTTATTCATGAGAGATTATTTTATGGAACGGTTCCACCACGTCATCTATGGTTCCTAATTATTAAAAAGTTGCCAAATAATTTTTATTTTCCATATCATTTTTTTCATAGTTAATCTCTATTTAAGCCACTCACTACCTATTTATATGGCAAGAAAAAATTGAAGATTCACTTTTGAAAAATGATATGAAAAATATAAAAATTGTTTGATAATTTTTTAGTAGCTAAGAATCATGAATGGCGTGATAGAGCTAATCCATAAAATAATTTCCGGTTATTCATGGTTAAGATTGGTTAAATATAGAACCCCATCAAATATTTGGTTAAATATACTTTTCCCTTTATATTATATAGAACTAAGCCCAAATCGATCCACAAAACCATTCCACCCAACCCAACATATAACTTGATTAACTAAAATAACCAATTAAAGTTATGTTACCCCGATTAGATTGCTTTTGGTTATAAAATGCCAATATGATTTTTTTATGATTAAGATTTTAGTTTACCGTTTAAATAGACAAAGTTATCTGAAAGTTATTTTACTCATGTAAAAAATAATTACCAGTATTTTTTATTAAATACCGAATTTTTATAGCAGGATTTAAAACTAGGGATGGGCACGGAACTCGAACTCGATGGATTTCGACCCGACCCGGTCTGAACGAGTCGAATTTTTTAATTGAAAATTTAGGTTCGGGTCGTGTCGGGTCGGGTTTTTTCAAGGATAATTTTGGGTCGGGTCGGGTTTATGATGGAAAAAATTCGACCTCATTTGATCCGGGACTAAAATTATTTTTTTACAATTAAGTCATTGAAAATTTATTTTATTTACAATTAGATCTTTAATTTTTTTTACAATTAAGTTTCTAAAATTTAAATTTTTTAATGATTCGGGTCGGGTCAGATCGGGTCAGATTTTAAAGTTTAAAAATCAGATCGGGTCGGGTCGAAATTTTCACCCTAAATTCTGGTCGGATCGGGTGACAGGTAGAGGATAAATTTTTTTGGGTCTAGTACGGGTGGACTAAAAATCTGACTCGACCCGACCCGTGCTCATCTCTATTTAAAACCGTACAAAATAAAATAATATGAGTATTTTTAGTTGATATGCTAATCGGTGAGTCTAATTACCCTTATCTTTGAATTAATATCACACATTTTTAAAAATTATTTTAATTTAAAAAATATTTAAAATAATTAAATTTCGATATAGATACGGTTGGATATGATTACGCAATATAAAAATTTAATAATTTTATATATTTTCTAGATTAATTGATTTTAATGGATGATACTAAAGTTTTAATTTAAAGACAATTCATTCATTTTTTTCTCATAAAATTTTTATCCGTTAATTTTAATTATCTAATTTTGTTAATCTAAAGATTATATATTTATAATGTGAAATATTGGAGTTTTGAATGAAATTTAGGAGAATAAGGGAGGGTTAAAATTACTTTGGTGTCTACGGGAATTTTTACAGTAAATTGATAAAATTTATTATGCAAGAGTTATTGTATATATTTTAATATTTTTTTATTTGACATTATAATAATATTTAATTTTTGTTTTAATTTATTCTCCTATAAAATGACTCTTATAAGAGAAGTTTTCGTCATGTATCATGTTTATACTTGTGTCACAACCCGCGAACCCAATATTAGGGTTGGGACAATCAAATCTGTCCAAACCTATCTCACTAAGGTTTTGGGCCTAACAAATCCACCAAAATTATTCACTTACTTGGAGAATGCTAATGAATAAATATTGAGCACTTGTGAAAATTTGGGATGCTTATCCAAATCTCACATTTCATGTTTTGTGTTCCCTCCAACATGGAAACTTTGTAATATAGGATAAACTTGCCTTAGTTAGTTTGATTGTATTGAATCGTAGTTATCGATGTAATTTAATCTTAGTTGTTGAATGTAAAGGGACTCAACTATAAATAAAGGTCTTCTCACCTTACTTTGTATCATCCATCTCAATTCTATTCATTTAGTAATAGAAAATATTTACTCTAAATCCTCTCAAGTGTTTTTGTTTTGTTCTTCGCGTTCTTTTAGAGTTTTTGTAGCCATTCTCATAGTTAACTTTCGCTTGAAACGATCTTCCGTTATAAAGTGCATTGGACGTTTGATTTTCTAGAGTAGGATTTCAGACTTACTTAGTCGTTTATCTTCAGGACTCGACTAAGATTGCATCGTTTAGCTGGTTCAAAAGTCTAGCTTCGTGACAAGTGGTATCAAAGCAAGGCTCGTGAAGCACGACTTGAGATGACATGTTCGTGAACCAGGTGTTCGAGGAAAGCACTGTTGGAGATGACATACAAGAAAGAAGGAATCTCTATAGCGCAGAGGGGGTGATGATGCTTAAGTTATCGATGAAAGAACCCAATTTCGCATAGATGTTGCAACATCATGTGAGAACATATATGCCAAGCTGAGAGTCAACCAGCCCAAGAGGAAAAACATCGTGAATGCAAGAAAGAGCCTCGAGGTGAAGGAAAAGAAGGGGGAGCATAAGGCATATCGAATCCGATAGACAAAATGGAGGAACCAGGTGATATAGTCGAAGCCAAGGTACATGCTTTGACAAAAATGGACGAGACTTCGAATGGCATGAATAAGTCATCAAAAGGATTGATGTGGATAGGCTAACTAGATGGTCGTCGTAGTGTTTTTGGTGTACTGGTCAACACCCTAGTTTTGATTATCTAGTGATGTCTACAAACATTTGTCCCTTCTATTTATGGCCCCTCTTGACTTGAACATACCTAATAATCGAGTTGAACTTGACTGCCATATTCTCGTTCTCCACATATTCTTTGATGGCATAGATCTTTGCCTTTTGGATTAGTTCCTTTGTATGTAGGTGTGGTCCTTTACAGAACAAGCGTGATGGCTTTCTTTGGATGTGTATCAATTATCGAGCGAAGAACAAACTCATAGAGAAAAACAAGTATTTGATCCATTCATTACGGACCTGTTTGATCAACTTGGGAGTACAAGGAGGTTCACCAAGTTACATCTATGATAGGGATACTACCAAATGAGGATAGCCGAAGGTGATGAGTCAATGACTACATGTGTGATCCAGTATGGCTCGTATGAGTTTCTTGTGATGCTTTTTGTCCTCACTAATGCTCCAATAATATTTTGTACCCTCATGAACAAGGTATTATATCCATTTTTGGATCATTTTGTTATTGTTTACCTTGATTACATTGTGGTGTATAGTGAGACTTTGGAAGAGCACATAGAACACTTGAGACAAGTGCTCTAGGTATTTCGAAAGAATAGCTATTTGTCAATACGGAGAAGTTTTTATTTGACCAAAAAGAGGTACCGTTCTTAGGTCATATCATTGGAGGTGGCGTGATCTGTATGGACAAGAACAAGGTTTGGGCCATTGAAGAATAGGAGCTGCCAACCAAGGTGACAGAGCTGAGATCATTCCTTAGATTGGTTAACTAATATCGATGTTTCATCAAAAGCTATTCTTAGATCACCACACCTTTGATCGATTTGCCTAAAAAGGACAAGACATGAGACTGGAGTAAAGAGTGTCAAAGGGTCTTTGAGAAACTAAAAGAAGCCATGGTGAGTGAGCCTGTGTTAGCATTATCGAACCATGCCAAGCTGTTTGAAGTTTATACTAATGCGTTCGATGAAGACATTTAGGGTGTTCTTATGCAATAAAGATAATTGGTTGCTTTCGAAAGTCGAAATCTTAATAAGATAGAGAGACGATACAACTATTTGAGGACTTGGAGACATTACTTATTGGAATAAGAATTTCAGGTTTTTACCTACACTGTTACCAAGAATTACTTTCTAACCAAAAAGAAACTATCTCCCAAATAGGCACGTTGGCAAATGTTCTTAGCGAAATTTAACTTTGTCATGGAATACAAGCCAGAAAAGGCCAATTGTGTGGCTGATGCACTAAGCCAAAGGTACAACATAGAGTTCATCATCAAACCCGAAAGACCATTATTATCATGCATCAAGGAGGGCTTAACTCATGACCCAATAACTCAATCTTTGATCAATCATGCAAAAGAGGGCAAGACTAGATGATTTTGGCTTGAAAAAAATCTTTTGTACACCAAGGGGCATCGCTTCTATGTCTCGTAATACATGAAGTCGTAGAAAGAGCTCATGTGGGAATGCCATGATTTCAAGTGGGTTGTCCATCCAAGAGTGCACCGTATGATGACATTGTTAGCGGATTGATATTATTGGCCACACATAGACGATGATGTTAAGGTCAATGTGAAGACTTGTCTTATTTTCCAGCAGAACAAGATCAAGGCCAAGAAACCAGTAGGATTATTTCAACTATTTCCGGTTATAGAGCGATCATGGGGGAATATTTTCATGGATTTTAGAGTCGGTTTATCAAATACTGATAGGATTGCTAGTATTATTGTTGGTGATAAGTTTTTAAAGTATGTCAACTTCATTTCTGCCAGCAAAAAATGCTAACTTGAGGAAGTGGCTCGCCTTTTTCTCAAGAATGTTGTAAAGTATTAGGGGTTCTAAGGATGATCGTGAGTGACTGAGACCTTCGCTTAGGCAAATTTTGGACTCAATTGTTCAAGCTGATAGGGAAAGATTTGAACATGTCCATAAGTGTTCATCCAAAAACTAATGGGCAAACTGAACGAGTGAATGCATTGTTGGAGACTTATCTCAGGCACTGTACAAGTGCGACTCAGCGTGACTGGCTAAAGCTGTTATACGTGTCTCAGTTTTTTTACAACCTATACCAGACGGAGGCCACAAACTGAAGTCCTTTTAAGATCGTGAAAGGACAACCACCGCTCACTCTCAATGTTGTTTTTCTTGGTTACGAGAGGCCTAATCCAGTAGCTTACCACGTTGCCAAGGCATGGCAAGAGCATCTTGACTTAGCCTGTTCTAGATCAAATCAGGTCATCATGTTCAGGTTAATTTTGTGTATCGATTAAATAAATCATTTCGATTTTTAAATTTCGGATCAAATTTACCGGATCTAAATGTAATACTCATCTAAACTCTTTTTTATTTTTTATCATTCTTTTGAAATATGTGAACATTGTTGTAAAAATGCTTTAATTAAAAAAACAATGAATATCACATCTTTTATAATTTTTTTTACTTTAGATCTTTCTATTAAATAGAAAGAGAAATATATTTTTAAATCGTCAGCAAATCTCATTTATAACCTCTCTATTCAACCAAATACTTTTACAACAAAATCTACTTTGCCTAGACCTAAAAATTTAACTAAAAATGTTCTATTTACTCCTTTATTTTTTTCTTGTTAATTTTATTAAATTTTATAGAAAATTTAATTAATTGTTTTTAATTTAATTTCATTAATTTATTTTGTAACAAAAAGACAATAAATCAATTGTTTTATAATTATTCAACACATTCATTACTTGTACCCTAGAATATTGCAAGATTGTCCAACCCTATATAAACCCTTTTTTCCTCCTCTCATTTCACAACCTTATTTCCTCCCCATCTCTACAGTTTATCCTAGCAGAAACCTTCCAAGTTCCAACCCGAAGCCTTCTTGATCCGACATCTCCCGGACCCCGTTCATATGTTTCTGCTAACTACTTAGCATCATCAACACTTTCGAGGAAAATAAGGTGGATAGAAGGCATGGAAAATGACTGTCACTTCCACCCGAAGCATCGGAGGAGAAGAAGAGAGGACGCGACGACTACATGGGCACTAACGAGCAGTTGCCGATCGGTTTCCCACAATCGTCGGTGCCTTCATCAGTACAGACTGCCATGAAAAAAGACCCAGGCCCTCCTCCTCAACCCACAGTTCAAGATCAAGGTGCATAATATTTGTTCATATATTTGACCTTCACAACATTTTTTTCATATCAATTTTTTTGCTCCATAAATGTAAGACTGTGTAGCTAATCTGAGGAAAATAGTAGAACACAACCGGAAACAAACCAATAATGTTTCAAATTGAATCTTGATTAGTGAAGAAGTTTTCTAGGGTTGTTTGTTGATTTCAACCGGCAACTAAACTTTACATGTTGGATGTTCCTGTCTTTGTTTTAGGTTTTCACCCATTTTACCTTTCCCTTTTTAGTGTGCAAAATGTCTCTTCAAGAGACAGAAATAGCACTACACGAAAGTCTCTCCCTAGGGTTGGTCAAAGTTCAATGTATCCATCCCAGGGCTTAGCTAGACTTTACTATAAAATAAATAATTATTTATTGTCAACTGGGTTGACATAAGAGACGTTTTTCATGCTTCCTTCTAAATTTTGTCACTTCCCCAACAAAAGATAATGTTCTCATTTTAAGATATTCGAGTTCAACCAGTTTTGTTTATAAATTGTATATCCCGTTAAAATATTAAACAATATAATCATATAAACTTGTTAAGATACCGTTATTTTTTTAGACTCGAGTAAGACATATTTTTAAGGTTCGTTAAAGCTTGTTGATTGGAACAAGTGAGGAGATAAAATACATTGGATCCTCATGATTGCATGCATCTTTCTTTTTCCATGCCTTTGCTAAACATATATATATATATATATGAGATAAAAGATCAAGTGACATGACTTCAAATTTTTTAAGTTTTCCCACATCTTTCTTTTTGGATTGTTGGATGACTGAAATGGGTGGTTCAAATTAACTCATTTTTCCCACATGATAATTGTCACGACCATTTTAAAACCGAATGTGTAAAAGTAGCCTAGCGAGTGGATTTTGAAAAATCGAATTTTTACCCTTTTAATCATTAACTATGGAAATCAAGATTTTATTAAAAACATGCATTATTTGAATTTTTTTAAAAAAATTGGAGTCGCCACCATCCACTTTGGTAGGCCAGACACCATAAAATAAACCATAGATTCTATTTTAAAACATTTTGGTTCGGGAGTCAGTTACCCGTAAGGACGATCCTTACGAGCGCCTGAGATCGGTACCTTATTAATTACATGTGACACTTTGGTATTTCGAATAATAATATAAATTTAATTCATCATTGTCAGATGAATATCATTCGAATGAGAATATCCTTTTGGATAAGAAAAAATATATTTCTTTTTAAATATGAGCTTTGAATAAGAGGTCCTATAATAGGAAATCTTAACTCGTATTTAAAAAAATATAAATTCTGCCCAAAAGGTTTTAAATGCATGACCGGTTATTATCTTGTCAATTTTAAGTTCTAACCTATAAGGCTCCATTAATTAAATATTTAAGACCCTATTAAATTATTAATTTACCAAGTGTATTATGATAACATCCAAACGATTGGACACTACCATCTCTACACCGAATAAATTAATAATTACTATTGGTGCTTCTAGTTATTTACCTAATTGATTTTATTTAACTCTAACCCTGAATTATTTTTCATTTTCTATGTTTCGATGGCACGTCGAATGCGATACCAAAGTACACTCTTGGCCAACATAATGTTACGTCAAAATACTGACCACTTAGTGTATCTGAGGTATACGATTAAAATGTTATTGTTACTATAATTATCTCCCTATTTAAAATTAATTACATAATTAAAGTTACTAATCCTAAAAGGCTCTAATTTAATTATCTAGGTATGAATTAAGTGATCTCCTAAGCAAAATAAATTATATGCTCTCAAAATATGCATACAAATAAATAAAAATAAATTAAAGCATAAAATAAAAAGATAAGACCCAAAATATTTCTCATTCAAAGCATGAAGTCCAAATTACACCTTATGAGTAATCTAAATGAAAGGATTTGAACTATAAGGTCTAATTAAAAAGGATTTAGGACTAAATTGTGATGTACCTAATCCTATGGGTCAAATTGAGTCTAATTAGTGAGCAAATTTAAAGAATCTTTAACTTTAGAATTTTAATTAATTTTAATTAAGGACCTAATTAAAGAAATCCTAAGCTGAGAGATTAAACTGAATTCAATCGATGACTAAATTGAAAAGAATTTTGGACTTAAGGTTCAATTTGGGGTAATTTATTGACTAAATTGGGGGAATTTTGAAGTTTTAGGCTATAATTGAAAGAAATAGGGACCAAAATGAATTACGGTTCACAGTTTGGAGGATTGCGAAGACAATTTTCCTTTAATCACCAAAACACGCAGATCTCGGGTCGATCCTGATTAAACTCGCGGACTCTAGGGGTGCAAAACGACGACATTTTGCTATCTAGCAAAACTCACACACAAGAGTTGACTCTGTCATAACAAACCCTCTCCCGACTCAGTTGACATACTTCCCTCTCAAACTCTCTACACAAACACTTTTAAAACCATAAAACAACCCCAATTCGGATCAAACATCCCATTTTTGTATGGTGTTCTTCATGTTCTTCGATGAACATGAAGAATACGAAGAACACCAACCTAGAACCACCATGGCTTCCACCACTTGATCCGATGCTGCCATCCTCCAATAATCTTCATGTATTCGCTGGCTATCGCTATGAGATTCTAACCACCGTCAGCTCCGACACAAGCCACCGTTAAACAATTTTCGGCCATCATCAGATCATCGAAAAATTCTAAAATCAATCAGAAAACTCCAAAAAAAACCCAAATTCAACACCTAAACCACCTAAATCTACCCCGATTCATCAAAATTGAACCCTTCTTCCCCGAAATCTAATCTAGATTTAATTCTAAACCCGGATTCAAATGAATCCTCCCAACTTCCCCAGATTTTAATCCACCGGAAACCAAACCTAAACTAAGATCCAATCAAATCCTCTTAAAACGTCTCCTAATTTGATTCTAAACATCTGAAACCAATAACATTATCAACTTTGAACCTTATCAAGTAATAAACATTACTAGAAACCACAAAATAGCTATCCAAGAATCGTTTAAAGAAATTTATCTAAGTTACATCACTATTTTTCCTAAGAATTCGAACCTATATCAATTGTGATAAAAAGAAGATAGAAAAACAAAACTTACCTTTTGGGTGCTTCGATGATTCCCAACAATGTTTTCGGCGTTTGTTGAAACTCCAGTGACGTTCCTGACCTTTGTTGTCGTTTCCTGTGCTCCTCTTTCAATCTTTTGTTTTCCGTAAAACCATCCCCCCTTTTCTCTTGTATTTTCTTTCCCTTAAAAACCATCCATGATCTCCATAACTTGTACATAACTCCTTTCTTTCCAACCGAATAAAGCCTCCACTCCCATATTATTTATTTATTTTATCTATATTTTTTATGTTTTATTTTAAAATTATTATTCACTTATTTATTTGTTTAATTATATATACTTAGGCCTTCAGATGAAAATCGGGTATAACAGCTACCCCTCTTTGCTCAATGTTGTGGAACAGGAGATGAGCAAAGACTGAAAAGATACGAGTTTCTTCTGTGCTTCTTGGCCTCTTTTACGCTAACAAAGCTTGAAGTTGTTCTTCTCATTAGAAATTCTTCAAACTTATACTGAATTGCTGAACCACAAAATTTGAAGTTGTTCTTCTCATTAGAAATTCTTCATCTTTCGCTGAAAACTGGAGTTGTTCTTCTCGTTATGAATTCTTCAGAAAAAAGTACTGAAACCCGAGGTTGTTCTTCTTATTATGAAATTCCTCGTATCCCATGAAATTTGGAGTTGTTCTTCTTATTATGAAATTCTCTAAAGTTTGAAGTTGTTCCTCTCATTATGAATTTCTTCAAACTTATCAAGTGATGGAACCCGAGGTTGTTTTTCTTATTGTGAAATTCCTCGTCTTTGAGAAATCTGGAGTTGTTCTTCTTATTATGAAATTCTCCAAAGTTTGAAGTTGTTCTTCTCATTATGAATTTTTTCAAACTTATCAAGTAACAGAACCCAAGGTTGTTCTTCTTATTATAAAATTCCTCGTCTCCGGGAAATCTGGAATTTTTCTTCTCATTATGAAATTCTCCAAAGTTTGAAGTTGTTCTTCTCATTATGAATTTCTTCAAACTTATCAAGTGATGGAACCCGAGGCTGTTCTTCTATTATGAAATTCTTCGTCTCTGAAAATCTGAAGTTGTTCTTCTTATTATGAAATTCTCCAGGGCCTGAAGTTGTTCTTCTCATTATGAATTTCTTTAGACAAAAAGGTGATGGAACCTGAGGTTGTTCTTCTTATTATGAGATTCCTCATATTCCTTGAAAGCTTGAATTGTTATTGTTGTTGATTTGATTTTCTTTGAATTGTTTCTCATAGATTTCTAAATCCTGTTTAACATAAATATGATGCATTATTAGTATGATCCTAATGCAGATATTTCTATTATGATGCATGAGTATTGCCCAAAAAGGCACATAATATCAGCCAATTGTCATTTTGATGAGCCCATTTAGCTCTTTCATTCTCTTTCGTATTCTTGGTCATGTCTTGACTCTTCATCTCACATTAAAAGACTATCTTTAGTGACCGCCTTCTTCACAAATTTGCTTTGAAATGCCCTTTCAAGTTTTACTTTGAATCTTTGTAGGTTTTCAAATTGACTTTTTGTTTTTCTTTTCCTTCTTTTTCTTCATTTTCCCCCTTTCATTTTTTGAACTAATCTTGACACTAATCTTAGCCAATATTTAGAAACTTTCCTCAAAACGTATCCACTATTTTAAGGTTTCAACTGATCGCCTAAACATATTTACTTCTATCCCATTATCATGATCAAGAAAAGCAAATATTACCGGTAACTTTTAAAACAAAACAATAACAAAAGACTTTCTGCATTTATTAATTTACACAAATTCACTAGCATGATGCTTTGGATAAAAAAGAAACCTCTGAAGAGAAAATGAATGTTTTACTGGAACTTTGTAAGTTTGTAACAAGTATAGAATTTAAAATAGTCATGGCAAATTGATTGAAAAAGAAAAATAAGAAACAAAGACAAATTCTCAAGCCATTATCACATGCGATCATCTGAACCTTTTCCCGAAATATAGATTTAAAATGGATATGTTTGTCTAACAGTTCTTCAAGTGAGGATCTAACTTTGCAAACATAAAGCCCCTTCTGAAATACTAGATAACCGAGAGGTATAAATTGACGGATGCTTACTATCATGCATTTAAGCCGCTATTTCTGGTTTTGGACTCAAATACTCCTTTGGTATCTAGACGCCCTTTGCGGGTTTTCATCTCGACCTCTCATTTTTTTTATTTTTATCATTTTTTATGAAACACCTTTTCAGGTTTTCGTTTCATTCTCTTTTTTCTCTTTTCTTATTTTTATTCTCTTTTTTTATATTCTTCAGGCGTAATACTTCTTAACTGAATCGGAATTCACAGGCTTGTATAATTCTTTTTGGTCCATTTCAGTTAAGATGAAATTTCAACTTCAAGTGGTAACACTGCTTCAGTCTCACACACCAAAGAATAAGGTGTTGCCCTAGTAGAAGTTCTAATTGAGGTACGATACGCAAACAAAGCAAAAGGAAGTCTTTCATGTCAGTCCTTCTATGTTTCTGTCATTTTTGATATGATCTTCTTAATGTTTTTGTTAGCTACCTCGATTGCTCCATTCATCTTCGGTCGATATGCCACAGAGTTATGATGAATTATCTTGAACTGCTCAAAGGTTTCTACAATCACTCTGTTGTTTAAATTAGTAGCATTATCTGTAATAATTCGTTCTAGTAGACCATATCGGCAAATGATCTCTTTCTTCAAAAATTTGCACACAGTTGTCCTCATGATATTGGCATAAGAAGCAGCTTCTATCCACTTGGTGAAATAATCGATAGCTACTAAGATAAAATGATGCCCATTTGAAGATTTAGGATGAATTTCTCTGAATACATCTAGACCCCATACAGCAAAAGGCCAAGGCGAATTCATTGTATGCAACGGTACTGACGGAGAATTGATCTTATCTACATAAATCTGGTATTTGTGACACTTCTTAGCGTACTCTATGCAATCTCCTTCCATGGTGGACCAGTAGTACTCGTATCTCATTATTTTCCATGCCATCGAGAAACCATTAGCATGCATACCACAGATCCCATCGTGCACCTCTTCAAGAATATTTTTAGCCTCACGAGCATTGATACATTTGAATAACACTTGATCTCTACTCTTCCTGTATAAGATATCACCATCCAACACATATCCGACAATCATATTCTAATTTTTCTTTTATCATTATCATTTGCTTTGAACGGATAAACCTGGAACTTGATGTATTGCAGGATATCAAAATACCAAGGATTACCATCTTCCTCTTCCATGTTGCAACAATGAGCGTATGTTTCATAACTTTGTATTTGGATCAACATCATATCTTCTAGTCTATTTGCTTGAAATATCGAAGCTAATATAGCTAAGACATCCGCCATTTGATTATCTTTTCTAGGGAGGTATGCAAAAATTATCTCCTCAAACTCTTCCATCAGCTCCAATACCAACTTCCTTTATTATATCAACTTTGTGTCTTTAATCTCCCATTCTCCACGCAGTTGATAAATAACTAAGGCTAAGTCTCTATACACCTTTAGAGCTTTTATTTTCCTTTTTATTGTATCCATCAATCCCATAACACACGCTTCATACTCCGCCATATTGTTAGTGCACAAAAACTCCAACTTGCTTGTGAGAGGATAATGTATACCATCCGGAGAAATCAACACAGCTCCAATTCCACGTCAAAGGGCATTAACTGCTCCATCGAAATACAACCTCCACTTTTTCATCTCCTCATCGTCTTCTACATAAATGGTCATCACATCTTCATCAGGAAAATCAAAGTTTAAAGGCTCATAATCTTCCAAAGCTCTACTTGTAAGAAAATCGGCTTTGGCACTTCCTTTAACTGCTTTCTGACTTACGTACAATATATCAAATTTAGACAACAACATTTGCCAGCATGCTAATCTCCTAGTCAAAGTTGGTGCTTCCATCAGGAACTTTAACGGATCAAGCTTTGATATCAACCAAGTGTTGTGGTATAACATGTATTGCCTGAGCCGGTGGGTAACCCAAATAAGTGCACAACACATCTTCTGGATAAACGGGTACCGTACCTCCCACTCGGTAAACTTTTTGCTCAAGTAATAAATTGCTCTTTCTTTCTTTTTAGTATCATCGTGTTGCCCAATACACAACACATGGAATTCTCGTACACCGTCAAGTAGAGGATCAATGGTCTTTCAGGAACAGGTGCCACCAATACCGGTGCATTTGACAAGTATTCTTTGACCTTGTCTAACGTTTCTTAGCATTCATCATCCTATTTGCCTGGACTATTCTTTTGAAGCAGTTTAAAGATTGGGTCACATCTATCGGTTAACTGAGAAATAAATTGAGAGATATAATTCAATCTTCTAAGGAAACCCCGAACTTCTTTCTTTTTTTTAGAGGTGGTAAATTTTGAATCAACTTGACCTTATTTGGATCAATTTCAATGTCCCGTCTGCTAACCACGAAACCAAGCAACTTGTCGGATGTAATCCCGAAGGTACACTTGTTAGGGTTAAGCTTCAACTGATACTTTCGTAGTCTCTAAAACAACTTTTTCAAATTCTGAACATGCTCATCTTCTGTTTGAGACTTAGCTATCATATCATCCACGTAAACTTCAATTTCCTTATGCATCATATCATGAAACAGTGTCAACATAGCTATCTAATACGTTGTCCCAACATTCTTCAATCCGAAAGGCATGACTTTGTAGCAAAACATACCCCATAGTATATTAAAAGTTGTCTTCTCCATATCCTTCGGATTCATTTTGATTTGATTGTAACCCGAGAAACCATCCATAAAAGAAAATAAGGAATGTCCCAAAGTATTATCAACCAGAACATCTATATGAGGCAAAGGGAAATTATCTTTCGGACTTGCTCTGTTCAAATCTCTGTAATCCATGCACATTCGCACTTTTCTATCTTTCTTCGGTACCGGAACTATGTTTACTACCCACTCTGGATATGCTGCCACTTGAAAAAATCCCACATCAATTTGTTACTACACCTCTTCTTTGATTTTCAAAAGCATTTCCGGTCTCAACATTCTGAGCTTCTATTGCATCGGCTTACATTCTGGTCTAATAGGCAATTTGTGCACCATGATGTTAGTGTTCAAACCTGACATATATTGATAAGACCATGCAAAAACATCTTTGAAGTCTCGTAATAGATCAATTAGGTTTGGTTTTGCCCCTGGCGGAAAGACTGCCCAATCTTGACTTCCCTTTTCAATTCTTTAGTACCCAGATTCAAAATCTCCAACTCTTCTTTGTGGGGCATGATCTGTTTATCTTCTTTTTCAACCAATCTCAATAATTCTTCAAGAACCTCATAATTCGCATTATCTTCACACTCATTAATTTCTATTAGACAAGAAATCTCTTTCAAATCTATTTCAAGATTAGGCATATAATTTCTCACACAATCATTGATTAGGAACCTGCAAAGAAAATTCATATATTTGGATTAGAATAAACAAAAAAAAGGAGATGAAAAAGAACGTTTGTCATTTGAGAACAAAAGAAACATCCTTATTTGCAAAATAAAAATATGTAAAAGCCCTTTACATAAAATCCCTTATACTCACAGACAAAAGTATAAAATGTTTCTTGGCATTACTCTGTTTTAAACACTATAGGTAAATCCTCTATGGTCCAGTTCTTCAGAGTCTCTCCAGGGAGGTATGGACGAACTCCCTCTAGAAAGTCCATCCTTGGTCCTTCAGAAATTCCTCCCACAAACAAACCATCGAAAGCATCCCCGAAGATTTCTTCTTCCTACAGCTTAATAATCTCTAGACGACCCTTTTCAGCTTGCTTTTTGACATTCATAAATCTCTGAGATATAAAGTCGATCTTGGAACTCAATGAGATCCAGCCCGTAGCCATAGCTTTTTCGTATTTCTTCTAAAATGCCTCCATCGAAAAACCTAAGCCAATTCGACCCTTCTTCATAAACACGAGTCGTGGGTGAAAACTTCCTTGCAAGTTCCTCCCTAATAACTTTCCAGTCTTGGCTCCTTTATCGAGAGTTTTCTGAATAGTCATTTCTGTGTAGTTTGACAATCTAGGGCACGGAAATTTCGTACCTTCAGCAATGAACGCGGCACTAATAAACTCCAATGCCCTGAAAGAACACTCCAAAGCATCCTCATTCGCCTCGATATATGGCGTGCCAGTAGAAACTAAAGCGATAATGTCTTCCTCTGCCCCGACACACACTAGCTTTCCATCGATCACAAACTTTAATTTTTGATGCAAAGATGACGACACTGCCCCAGCTGAATAAATCCAGGGTCTTCCATGTAGACAATTATTAGTGGGCTTGATGTCCATAACAACAAAATCTACGGTGTACACAGATGGCCCAATCAACAACGATACTTCTACTTTACCCAACACGTCCCTCGTAGTCCCATCAAACACTCTAAATACATTCTGATAACTTTTTGTATGAGCACTGTCAATAGACAACCTTCGCAGAGTTACCAAAGGTAATACATTCAGTATTGAACCATTATCAATTAGTACCCCTGGCAAAACATGACCCTTACAATGGGTCGTGATATTTAGAGCCTTGATAGATCCCATTCTTCCATCCGATATCTTATCGTCGGTAAAGGTTATATAATTTTTTGCAGTTAAATGATAAACAATTCGATCCAACTTGTTCACCGGTATACCACACAGAATAAATATTTGGTTTAACACCTTTAGTAAAGCATTACGGTGCCCCCCAAAACTCAATAACAGATCAAGGATGGAAATCCTGGCTTGTTGTTCCTTCAATTGCTCAACGACTTTATACTCACTATGCTTCAAGAACCTTAGGAACTCATGTACTTGTTCCTCGAGAACAGACTCGTTTACTTTCAGTATTGGATCTTCAAAAATTTTTCTCTTCTCAACTTTCTTTGCTTTCTCTTCTTTCTTATCTTGAACTGGTGAACAACACTTTCTATTTCTCGTGAAATACCCTACCTTATTCACTGGTTCTTCAGTCTCAACCTAGTTCTCTATCTTGGGCTTCTCTGGCTGCATCTCTTAGGCAGACTTTGAACTTCCTGATGCTGTCACACTTGCAGTGTAATTCCATGGAAACCTCCGTGTATCTTTGAATGAAAAAGGTATTGGAGGAGTAATCACAATACGAGGGGTGATTACCGGTCTCACTTCCCCTGATGAACTCCCATTCTTTGGTTGAGCTGAAATAACTGATGGCCTGTCCATACTGTATTTTGGCACGATTTTCTCAGACGTACACACATTCATCATTCTTCGCTCTCCCATCTTGGCGAAAAATTCAACCTCTTTGTTTTCCATCATTCGTTGCAGCAAGCTTCTAAACTCGAGACAATACTGAATCTCATGTCCTTGCTCCTTGTGATACTCACAATATAACTTTGATTCAATTGGTTCTACTATCATCTTTCGTTGGCATATGAGCCCATCATCAAATAGCTGCTTGAACACCCATTTTAATGGTGATTTGATCTCAGATACAGTCATCTTTATTTGTCTCATTTATCCTTCTTCCTCGATCATATTCAAACCCCTTCCACCGTTATTTGGCAACGGGTTTTTGGATATATTGGGTTCATCAAATTTCAACACCCCAGTATTGATCAAATTTTGAACTACCCTTTTAAATCCAGTACAATTTTCAATGCTATGCCCTTGAACCTTGGCATGAAATTCGCAATAAGCCTTCTGATCATACTACGACGGGTATGGAGGTTAAAGTGGTATAATGAAATATGGACGCACCATATCCACATCATATAACTGTGTGTACAACTTAACATACGTTATCAGAATAGGCGTAAAACCTTCCTTTTCCCAATTAGAATCTTTCTTGTTTGAATTATGTAAACTACTTGACCCCACTCCTAGCTTAGATATGGTCACATTTCTCGGCGCTTCGTATACACCGGTACTATTCACTTCATTATCCTTCTTTCTGTGACTTTTCTTAGAGTGATCAGATCCTTCTATTCTCCCACTTTTGATGACTGCTTCAACAAGCTCCTCCGTAATAACAATCTGAGAAAAACTTTACATCAAAGTAGTGAACAAACGGTCATACATCAAGCCCTTCAATGTTTCCACAAACATGTGTGTCATTTCTCTCTCAATCAACGGGGGTTGTACTTGGGAAGCTAAATCCCTTCATCGGTGAGCATACTGTCGGAATGTTTCATTCAGTTTCTGCTCCATCTACTGCAACATTACTCTAGTAGGTCCTATTTCCGATATATGCTTGTAATTCTCCATAAAGGCACGATGCAAGTCTTTCCTTGTTTTTATGTTTTCCCTACTCAGTTGTGTGTACCATCAGACCACAGAACATGTCAAACTATCTTGGAAATAGTGAATTAATAACTTCTCGTCTTTATTGAAGGCGTCCATCTTTCGGAAATACAAATTCATGTGAGCAATTGGGCATGTAGTTCCATCAAACTTCTCGAAATCAGGCATTCTGAACTTCAGCAGTAAGATTAAATCGGATACCAAATCCAAATCAGATGCTTCGGTACCTTGATTAGTAGTCCCTTGTATCTCTAATATCTTTGCCTACAGTGCTTTGAAATGATCAACATACTTCTTATCCATGTCCTAACGCATCTTTTCTACCTCATTCATGAAGTTGAGATCTGGGACTTCATCCGCATTTGGAGTAATAAACTCGACAACTTTTATTGGATGACTTGTAGATGCTTCCGCTAAATTGATTTACACTTTTGTAGGTACAGACTACACTTCAGGTTGATCCCTTATGTGAGATGTAGTATCCGTCTCACCCCCAATCTCATTTGCTCCTCCTGCTTGCGCTTTATCTTTCTCTGATTCCTTTGGTCCCAACAAAGCTGTCAATTGACTGATAATTTCTACCTGAGCCTTGGTAATATTGTCCTTCATACTATTTTCTATTTCATCCAATCGATTCTGAAACTCTATGCAATCATCCTGTAATTTTTTTAATCTTTCTTCCATTGTCATCTTTTTAGCAGACGAACGAGTCGAGTATGAGTGCGGTATGATTGCAACTTAAGTGTTCACTGCCATAAAACCTTTTTATTAAAATTTTAATTTTAAAATTAATGATGCACATGATGCATGAATGTATGAATGCATGTATGCAATAAGGCATTGAATTCGAAAAACAACGTCTTAAAAGTATCCATTTGTCTAAAAGGTTCATATAAAGTAAAGACAATCAATCATCTACTAAAGAAAATTGTTGGCTCTAATCCCAAAATTGGTCAACTCATGTAGCAATCGTACGATGAATTCTCCGTGCTCTAACTCAACATTCGGCTGCTTCAAAAGGGTTGTAGCTTCCTTCGAAAACATTTGCACATAGGAGACGATACTTCTAACCTGTTCCTTGAAGTTGACTAACTCATTGTTCTGACTCTGAATGGTGCACTGCGATGCTTCATATTTTACTTTCCACGCTCTAGTGTCTTGGCACAAGGATCCTTCGTAACTTGTTAGCTTCTCACTTAACTCATGTACCTTGTGTTCAAGTGAGACAACCTTCTGTTGTAGACTCTTTTTCTTTTCCATTTGAGCCTTATCTTTATTGTGTTATCTGGTAATCAGCTCTTCTAACTGTGGTACTTGGTTTGTCAACTCAAAATTCCTCGCTTGTTCTTCTCAAAATTTCTTCTTTGCTTTACTGCTCGCTTCCCTTCCTTCATGTGTAACCCCCTTAGCCCGGCCTAGACAGAACTGACTCTAATGGGTTACACGGAAAATATTGAACCAAACCCGCGAAGGTCCGATTTGATAAATAACCCTGAAACCCGATATATTTTTTCTTTTCTAGATGCATAATTAGATTCCTACAAGTGTCGGTTTTATACAAAGCAAGAACGGAAACATTTCAATCACAATCGAGCATTCAATTAAACGCATAAGCATATTAAGGACTAAAACATAAAATTTTTAAATTCTATCGACTAGGTAGAAATTCGTTCCATCAAAGTTCAATTAAGCATGCAAGTATCACTCACGATAAATTTCAAACCAAATGGAGTATTCTAACATCATCAATTACATGCTTCACTAGTTAGGAACCAAAATGTAAATATTCCAAATTATAAGGACTTGTCCTAACTAAGTTAGCCAACTTGAAATTAATTCAAGCATCTATGTGAAATTTTAGCTCAAAATAATATCTATAGCTACCATAGTTGAACAAAGCAAGATAACAGGGATAACATGTAATTTCAACACCTAAAACTCATTGTTCAGTCAGGGGTATCGATACAGCCAAGCCCTGTATCGATATCGTGACGTGACTGTAACCATATTACCTACCAAAGCTCAGGGGTATCGATACTGCCTTGGGCAGTATCGATACTCAAATGACCAATGAGGTAATTGCATCACACCATGCTTCGATGCCACCAAAATTTGCCTTGGGGTATCGATACCAACACAGGGTGTTTCGATACCCCCCGTGTCCAGAACATAATTCGGACAATTTAAGTTGGTTTGCACCCAACCAAATCATAATCGATAATCATTATCAGCTAAATGCATAACCCCTAATAATAATGTGCTATTTAAACACCCAATTACATCTATAGGCATGCACCCTAACTTTGACTCAAAACCATAAACCATACAAAACCAAACACGCTTCAAGGAAAATTCAACAACATATTATTCAACCAAACCAATAAGCAAACATGTTTATAGGTGGTTTATACAATTCATTTGCTAACTCAAGACACACTCAAAAGTAAAGGGTTTACACATTGCCATGTACTACTTATTTTTGCTAAATCATACCAAAACGTGAAAAGTCTTCCCCTTGGACCTCTTGCTCCAAATGTCGCCTCTAATGCCTTTATTTTTTTTACAAAGATTAAAAGAGAGCTTAAACAAAACACGCTTAGTAAGGTAGCTCCAAACACAAGTTCATCAGTACAACATTAAAACTAATTTAGAACATCACTTGCATTTTTCATGCTAAACCAAGGTATGCTTGATCAAATCATGCTCGTCTATATAACCAAATCATTTCATGTATCATGCATATTGACATTCTAGTGACAACATATTGTAAACCTTTAGCTCACCAAATACTTAGATTCCTTATCATAATTGGAGACACTTGGTCTCAACATGCATCAGTCGGACACATAATCACCCTTGTATACATGTTACCCCCACTACGCACGGTCGGACACAAAGTCACCCTTGTTTACGTATGGGTCAACTATATGCATGGTTGGACACAAAGTCACCCTTGTTTACATATAGGCAAGCTCTACACTCACGGTCGGACACAAAGTCACCCTTGTTTACGTGTAGGCAACATCATTATTCTCATAATCTTTATAGTGCATTTAATCCTAATGACATGTCATTTGTATTCGTAACTATTGTTAATGTCACTAAGCCAATATCAATCTCAATCATGCATGTCAATTTGCTGCTCATAATGCACTCATAATATGTTCATCAAGTGAACTAAAATCATGCTCAACGGCTTAATCAAATATAAGGCAAATAACCATATATTGTTCCAATTCATTTTCATGCTTTCAAAAGCCATGAATGTACTTATAAACCTTGCACTTTTAGCAATTAACACATACATGCATCATTTCAAAATCCAAGTTATACATTTTCAATAAAATCTCTATAAAAACATCTTTCAAAAAGTCATTACCAAATAGACGAACTTAGGAAAAATGCATCAAAACCTTTGTACACTTACTCTTGAACTAAGGAAAGTTTTTTACACTATTCCATAGTCCATAAAACAAAACCGTTTGATTGCGAAATGCTTTTAACCGAAATCACTCACCGATAAGCGAAACGAGCCTTTGCTGACGCTCCAACGACAATGCCAACTCACCAGCCACTTAAGAGACTTCTTACACTTCCTATACAATATTAAAAACAGAGCATATACACATCAAAATATGCTCAACACAGCAGCCACACTAAACCTCTAGAAAACTAACAAAAACTAAGCTGAAAAGACCGAAAACTAAGCTGAAACGCATCCGAAACAACAACAGCCCCTAACCTAATGAATCTAACATATAAAAATCCTCAATTATGAACTAAAAAAACCTTTAAACCATCTTTATACCTCCAAAAAAAAGCAGAGCACCTAAAACAACCCATAAAACAACCGAAAACCACCTCTAAACAACACCGATTCAATTATTCCAGGATTAAAATTATGTGTCATCAATTCACGATTCAATTAATCATCAAAGTAAGTTTAATTTTATGATAAATCATTCTAATTATAGTCTTAAATGAGATCTAACCTAATTTCTTGAAAATTCCTTAAAAACATCAAAATCTTGAATTAAAACATGAAATCAAGTTTAGATTATTGATTTGTAAACCAAATGCTTGTGAATATCAAATAAAGAACCTTAGAAATAAAGAGAAATCAGAAATTTACCTTGAGATCAAACCATCAAAAGATATGAATTCTTCTCTTGATTTTTCCTTGAAAATGAATGATGATTTTGTAAAATAAATAGGTAGGTTTTGTAGAGAATGAAATGATGAGTAAAATGAGATAAATATTGATGAAAATGGGGAAGAATTCAGCAAGTAATTGAAAAAATCATAGAGAGAAAATGGAGAGAAAATTTGGGAGAAAGGATGAAAAAAAAGATGAGAAAACATGATTGAAAAAGAAAATGAAATAAACTAATAATTAAAAACATATGTTTGGTGGATAATCTTTAATTAAAATAATTTGGGTTAACGTACCTCTAAGGATTCTAAGCTTTATCTTACTTTCCAATTTAATCACTAAAAATCTTAAATTTTCAAAAATTACAATTTAACCCCTAAACTTTCCAAAATTTACAATTTAGTCACTAATATGATAATTAGGCTTAATAAAATCCAATTAAAACTCAAATAACATTCCTTTAACTTAAAAATACCATTTTAACATTTTTAAAACCTTTCTACATATTTATTATTTATCCGATTAAAATATTATTATTTTAAATTTCCCAAAATTAATGAATCGAAGAATCCAATTTGATCCGAATCAAATCCTCCCTAACCAATACTCAAACTACTAGCCCCAAAACCAGGATGTTACATCATGAGACTTCCGTTCATAGAGCTTCTTGTAGTCTTCCTTTTCTTTTGCCATCCTGTCTAAGTGGTCCGACAAATCTTGGATCGTCTTGCTTCCACTTCCTTTCTGATAGTTCTTCTTGTGCCCCTCATTTATCTCTTGCAGTTCCTTCAAATCCCGAATTAGCTTCTCATTTTGAACTGTCAACTCCTTCTCCTTTCTTTCGTGTGTTAATACCTGATACTTTGCCCATGTTAAATTCTTGTGTAAGGTCATAAATCCCTTTCTTATACCTTTTCAAGTCTAGCTCTCGATCCTGCTTTAATTTTTCCAACGCAGATGGCGCTTTTTGGGCCACTCTACTCGACGATCTAACACTCATCGGTATCTCCTAAAAAGTCCTATCATTCATTCTTTACGTCCTCCACTCATCATATATGTCCATAACTTCTAAATCTCGGTAAGGTTGAACTTTCCTGAGTGTTGTAATCATTATTTGGTGTTTTAAACCCGAGTTCAATTTTAATTTCATTTGAGTAACGGGCTTAATTATTAAAAAAAAAGAAAAAGAAAAAATTAATAAATCAAAAATAATGTTATAAATATATATGAATTTTATTCTTTTAATTATATTTGTGTATATATTTTTCTCTTTGAAAAATTCAAAAATATTTTTATGCGTATGTACATTTATTATTATTATCTTTTAAGCTTAATTATTTTATCATAAATTAAAAAATCAAAAATATTATACATATGTTTTCCCCTTTGTTCTCTTTTAATAGTTTTGTTTTGTTTTATTATTTTCGTTTTTATACTATTATTATTATTATTATTTTCCTTTATTATTATTATTATATATAAATATTTAAACATATCTTATTATAAAATCCAAAAATATTTGTAAATAAATAATCCATATTCATTTATTAATTATTAGTCTATTTACAACCCAAATAAATAATAAATACAAGTCTAATATAATAATTCAGGCCTGGTTATAAATTAATTACAAAGCCCAGATTTAAACAATGTAAAGCCCGTTTCTAGCCCAAGTCTTTAACCCTAATCTGATTATAATAAAAAAAACTAATAACCCTTCTTATCTCCTACGCAGACCCATTTCAACCGTTGGATCGAATCTTGATCCAACGATCACAATCAGAGGAGAAGAAGCCTCCAGAACCGCACGCTCTACACGTGCGCGTGCAGCCCACGCGCGCGACCTTTCGATGTCAGTCGTCTATGCGCATGCCTGACGATCCTTCAACTTCTCCGACGCCGGACGTTTTACCGGTGGTCCCCTCCTCTCCAACGATCACCACATGCACAAAAAACAACCAATGCATCAAAACTGGTACAAGCTTCAGTACGAATTTCGCAAAAGATATTCAACACAAATATGAGATCCATGCATCAATTTCGGCCAAAAATACAGAAATCCTAGAGCATATCAACACCAATATCAGAAGATTTTTCAGAGTATTAACCAATAGAAAAAATAGTTTTTCTTTTCTTTTGAAATTATCCGGTTATAAAGAACCGAATCAAACACTTGTAAGAGACTTTTTTCCCACAACCATTATTAATAGAAAAAATCTTATTCTAGAGTTAAATCTTCTGTTCTTATTTCGCATGCACCGAAAACTAAAGATAATAGGAGTTTCTTTTTTCATTTTGTGTTTCCTACCTGAGAAGAAAGCTTTGGTCGAAGGCTCTGCCTTTGGTTTCAACTCGGCAATAATCCACAATGGCCTCCGGGTCTCTGGTAGTGAGCCAATATCGAAGAGAGTATCCTTCCTTCTTTGGATCTTCGAAGTCTAGGTTTTCAAAAATAACTCGATTTTACTGATTTTTTGGTTTTAGAATCGAAAAGGGAAAGTTTTGGTTTGTCTAGGTTTCGAAAAGGAGAAAAAAAGGGTTTTTCAACGGTTTTTTAAACTCGTCGGCCACCTTTGGGAATATAGGTGGCCGGAGTTCATGTTCTTGGAAAACCCAGAAGAACATTCAAGTGTTCTTAATATTCTGGGTTTCCATAAGAACAAATGAGAGATTCTCTCTTTTTCTTTGGCTTTCGATTTTAAGCAAATGAATCAAAGAGTCTTTTTTAATTTTTGTTTAAGTTATATACTAAGTCCTCGGGTCAAATGGGTTTATTTGTTTTTTAAATCCCTCCACCCCTAATTTTTCACTCCCGCAGTCCTCGTTTCTTTTATTTTCTTTTCAATTTGGTCACCATTTCGATTATAATCTTGTTTTTAGGGTTTATTCTTTTTTGGTCCCTCCGTGCCTATTAAATCATTCCCCTCAGACCTTCCTCGCTTGAAAATAACGTGGTAAGGGCTCGATAGTTTTTAAACATTTTCAATCTGGTCACTGTTTAAAAAATAAAAATGGGTTTTTCTTTCATTTTGGTCCTCTAAAGTTCGTTTTTATTCTATTTTGGCCATTTACAGTGTTGTTTTTGATTTATTTTGTTTTATTTTACTTTGCTTTGTTTTATTGTACATATATTTAATTTTTTATTGTATTGATTTATTTATTCTTTTTTTACAAGTATTTATTTGTTCAATCATGCTTTGCATTTATTTTTGTAGCATGCTTTTTTATTTATGCATTTTAATTATATTTTGTGTGTCATTATACTTGCTCATGTGTATATTTACTTTGTTATGCTTTTAATTTGTTTTATCATGCCTTTTTAGATTCATGTTTACTTATTTGTATATATTTTTTCATGCATGCTTCATGTTTTTTTATTTATGCATTTATTTGCCTATTTGAATTCATGTCTTTTTATTGTGGTTGTAATCATTTTTGTACACATATTGTTATTTTATATTTTGCCTAATTCACATTCAACTTTAATTAACGAACCTAATTAATTATGTCTTTATTCGGTCGTAACGAGCCCGCCCTCAGACGCAATGTTGGCGGTGTATACGTTGCCTTCGAATAAAGACACGGTAAAATTAAAATAAATTCGAACCTTAAACAAACTTTAATTCAATACCACTTTAAAAATAGATATTCTAAAATTAATTAAGTGGTAATTTGATAAAGGTGCCAATTTTGGGCGATTTTTAAACACTAAACCAGTTTTTTAACCATAACCGACTCTCGAATCCAATTTTAAAGAATCTCTGGTTTTCGGTATCCGATCTACCAAAAGTGACCGGTGGAGACTTCAATATTTTTTAAATCATTTTTAAACCTTTTTTTAACTCTTTTTAATTTTAAATGTCCTATTTTTAAATTAAAATTCCTAATTTTTCAAAATACTAATTTTTAAACCCTGATTCGGTTCCTTTAAAACCTAATTCCCAAATTTCAAAATACCTAATCTTTAGGTCCAAATTTCCCTTTCTAATTTAAACCTAATTTTCAAATTTTCAAGATCTAATTCCCCCAATTTTTCAACATTCCAATAGTGACCTCTCTTTTTATCCAGAGAAAATATTTATTAATTTTTAATTTTTTTAATTAGCGAAAGGGTCGCTACAAGTGTATTCCATACTTTCGCAATCTGTGTATTTCTTGATTTATAACCATCGGTTTTGTGTGTATACTCGAAACCCACCATCCCTACCGTAGCTGGTATGAACTGTCTGGACCCGAACTGCCTAGAAACTAGAAGCGGGCAGTAAGTTGTTCTATCTCATACTCCTGAAAATGGAACCCAATCTATTTCTCCACATCTATATAGAAATACAGTTCCTCTACTCAACCAACAGGCTTTCCAAACGTATCTGTCAAGTTCTGAAAGAATTCCTCCCATTGTCTCTCATCCTTCCTCTCTATAACGCAATTCTTCAAATGTTGCGCAATAGGCGAATATGAAGTAGTATGCCTTAGCGCTTGATACGGTGCGCTCGAACGATGACCTTTGGACCAGACCTCTAGTAACTGTGCACAATCCCAAAATCTTCCTTCAGCAGACTTCTTACATGTTGTCAATGATCTGTATGTCTCTACCAAGATAGTAGGGGTTGGATTCACACCTTTAAATAATCTTTCAAACAATCCAACAGTAGATGGGTCTATATGTTTCGGGGTCCTCAGGAATAGTACTAACCCGTAAATACACAAAGCATATATCCTTCTTACCTTGGAGGGCTCTTCACGACTGTCCACTATTAACTCTTTCAAAACTTTCCAACTAACCCGTTGTTTATCCTTACTCATATTTGTACTATCGTGAGTGGTGATTTTCTGATCCCAAAACTCTTTCACCTTTCTTGTGATCTGTGTTAACTTCTTCTTGAAGCCTGAAATGTTATTCGATTTGATATATACCTTGTCTCTCTTGACTACGGGACTATTGATCAGGACCTCATATTCCTCCAATATAGGTGTTATGTCGATTCATCTGAAAGTGAAACAATTGTATGCTGGATTCCAGAATTGCGTCATTGCTCTGAGTAATTTTCTATCAATGGGTATTTTCAAAACCAACGTTATGTCGCCAAACTCCTTCCTAAACTGTTCTTTCATATCACTAGTCCATTGATCCAATATTTCACGGACTTTCTAAAGACATAGATTCTAAGCCAGGTTGATCTTCACATAACCTTTCATTGTCGATACACTTCTTGGCATTAAGCTATCTCTTTTCTCATATTGAACTGTCTCTGACATTTGTATTATCATCATCTACAATAATCCTTTCGAACATTTTTGGATACTTTTAACTTTACTGTTTCTCAAATTAATGTTAATACAAATGATATGACAGATAATAAAATAAGAATTTCTTAAATTAGAAGTGATCATGGAACCGAATTTCAAAATTTAGGTTTTGAGAATTTTTTAATGAAAATGGGATTAGCCACAATTTTTCGGCTCCTCATACTCTTCAATAAAATAGGGTAGTTGAGAGAAAAAATAGAAATTTAGAGGAAATGGCTAGAACCATGCTTTGTGAAAACAATTTACCTAAGTATTTTTGAGCGGAAGCGACAAACACTTCATGTTATATTATTAATAGAGTAATGGTTAGGTCAATTTTAAAGAAAACTCCTTATGAGATTTTAAAATCCAAAAAGCCTAACATTAGCTATTTTCACCCTTTTGGGTGCAAGTGTTTTGTTTTAAACAATAGAAAAGATAATTTGGGTAAATTTGATACAAAAAGTGATGAAGCCATTTTTCTTGGATATTCCTTAAATTCAAAGGCTTATCGAGTTTTTAACAAAAGAACCTTAGTTGTAGAAGAGCCAATTCATGTGGTTTTCGATGATAACCTCCTTCTTAGGAAGGATTCTTATGATGATGATGATGTAGGAATCATTGAAACCATTGATGATGGACAAGCATCAAAGGTGGATGGGACTCCAACAAATGAGGAAACACAAGATCCTCCAAAAGAGGCTTTAGGAAATATAAAGCTTGAAGAAAAGGAAGTGAGCTACCCAAGAGAGTTTAACTATGTCAAGAGTGGTGAAATCTTGGGTGATCCATCCAAGGGGGTAACTGCTCGTTCTTCTCTTAGATTAATGACCATATTGCTTTTATCTCATGCATAGAGCCTAAGAATATCAATGAAGCTTTAGATTATGATTATTGGCTTTTGGATATGCAAGAAGAGTTAAATCAATTTGAGAGAAGTAATGTATGGACATTAGTTGATAGGCCTAGTGATAAATCTACTATAGGAACTAAATGAGTTTTTAGAAACAAACTAGATGAGAGTGGTAACATTATTAAAAATAAATCTAGATTAGTTGCTCAAGGTTACACTCAAGAAGAGGGGATAGATTTCGATGAAATCTATGCACCTGTAGATAGAATGGAAGCCATTAGGATGCTAATTGCATTTGCATGTTATCATGATTTCAAGCTTTTTCAAATGGATGTCAAAAGTCCTTTCTTAAATGGTTTTATAAATGAAGAAGTGTATGTTGAACAACCATCGGGTTTTGAGGATCCAAAATTTCCAAACCATGTTTTCAAATTAACTAAAGCTTTATAGGGTTTGAAACAAGCCCCTAGAGCTTGGTATGAAAGGCATTCAAATTTTTTGATTCAAAAGGGTTTTGAAAAAGGAAAGGTGGATACTACACTTTTATAAAAAGGTTTAAAAATGACATCTTAGTATTTCAAATTTATATTGATGATATTATTTTTAGATATACTAATGAGTGTTATTGCCAAGAATTTTCTAAGCTAATGCAAGGTGAATTCGAGATGGGCATGATAGGGGAGCTCTCATTCTTTTTGGGACTCCAAATTAAGCAAAGGAAGGATGACACCTTCATCAATCAAGCTAAGTATATCAAGGACATGCTCAAGAAGTTTGACTTGGAGAATGTAAAGCCTCAAGCCACTCCAATGAGCACATCAACTAAGCTTGACAAAGATGAAGGAGGTAAGTGTATTGATTCTAAATTATATAGATCTATGATAGGATCTTTGCTTTACCTTACCGCAAGTAGACCGGATATTACGTTTAGTGTTTGCTTGTGTGCTAGGTTTCAAGCTAGTCCTAGGGAATCATACTTAGTAGCCATAAAGAGAATTTTTAAGTACCTTAGAGACACACCTTGTTTAGGTCTTTGGTATCCTAAAGACTCATCCCTTGATTTATATGCTTTTTTGGATGCGGATTATGAGGTTGTAAGATAGATAGGAAAAGTACTTCCCGGAATTGTCAATTTCTGGGTAGTATGCTCATATCTTGGTTCTCTAAGAAACAAAATAGTGTAGCTCTTTCTACCACTAAAGCGGAGTACATATCCTTAGGGAGTTATTGTGCTCAGGTGTTATGGATGAAACAACAACTCTTAGATTATGGCATTAAGGTAGAAATCATACCTCTAAAATGTGATAATACTAGTGCCATATGTCTTACCAAGAACCCCATTCAACACTCTAGAACCAAACACATAGAAATTAGACATCACTTTATTAGAGATCATGTGTCTAAAAATGATGTTGTTTTAGAGTTTGTTGAGACCTTAAACCAATTAATGGATATTTTTACTAACCCTTTAGACAAAGAGCGCTTTTGGACTTTTAGGAGAGAGTTAGGTCTAACTAGCCTATTTTGACCTCTTAAGTGTTGTTTTATGCAAAAGTTTTTGCTTGAATCTTGATTGAAATCATGCCTATGTTGTTTTGCATCTTGATCCTTCTATGCAAGTTGCTATGGGGAGCATGATCTTGTTCATGCATTTTAATCATGTCTTAACATCATTTGCATGACTTTAGGGGATTTAGAGACTCATCTCTATTACTTTAGAAGACTAAAATGCAAAGGAAAGCTAAGTGTTGTCGATACAGCTAGCACCTGTTTCGATACCTGTTCATCTTATTCATCTGGGAATTTTCTGGGAAGAACTGGTATCGAACCTAGTTTCGATACCAAGGTATCGATACTAGCATCGAAAGAGGCTGTTTCGATACCGGTATCGAACCACACGACGAAAAAATACTTTAAAACACTCCAAACCTTATTTAACTCTAATTAAAACACTTCCAAATATTCTCTCATAAACCCTAGCCGTCTTCCACTTTAAATTCCTCTCAAATCCATCAGTTTTAACATCGAAATCAACAATTTCTTTAAGGTATTTTCATATACTCATCAAAGCCTACACCATATCATCAATAGCTGCTTCACAAATCATAATTTTTTCCTAATCCATAATCAAGGTAATTTTCGAAAAAACTTATTTTTGTTTGATTTTAGGTTGTTAAAATTTAGATTTTGAATAAATTTTGAATGCTTATTGTATGGATTTTCATAATCCTACAAAAAAAATTCAAAATAAAAAAATTTTTCATTCAAATATAAATCAATTTTATCGTATTGGTTTTTCACTGAATCTTTTAAAATTTATTTAAAAATTCTCAAATACCTTGAATTATTGATTAATAGGATTGAAATAAGTTGTTCGAGCATACATGTTTTTATGAAACTAATCCTATATTTGTTTCAATTTCTAGATCATGGAACCTAAGAAACGATCCCGTACTGAAGCCGGTAGCTCCTCATCTTCTCGTGTTTCACGAGTTGATTTTCAAGAAGTTTTTGCAAAGAGTTTGGATACATTTCGTAGGATTGACAACTCCAATCTCTACCGCAACCATCCTCTCAAAAAGGAGCGGTGTGTCGATGTTCAATTCATGAATTCACACAAGTTCTCATTCAAATACTATAACCGTATCATCGATTGGAAGTTCTTGAGTTTTCTCACTCATTCAGGCAAGTTTTTTCTAACTTTTGTCCTTATCTTTTATTCTAATGTCAAATGTATTCTTTCTTCGAACAAGAGCAAAGTGGTGGCAATTGAGTCTTTCCTTATGGGCAAATCTTTTACTATTAATGTCGCTACATTTGTCGATGTTTTTGGTCTAGAGGACGAGGGTGTTGAGGATGAATATTCTCTTGGTTATTTCACCGGATCGGTCACCTCACTTGACGTGCACGACCGCTTTCTCCATCTTATCATCTCTTGGTGGATTCGTCCATCAAATGGTAAGTATTCTCGCATCCGTCAAGTTGATAGCTTTTGGATTAAGTGCTTTCGTGAGGGTTTTCAATCAAACCTTGCTTAAATTGTTTTCTCGGACATCGTTTGGCATATCCAAAATCGTGCCACTCCACTTGTCCAATCCTTTCCTTATGCTTGTATTTTAAGCTCTATATTCTTGCATTTAGAAATCGATTGCTCTTTTGACAAAGCGAAATCCCTAAAAGAACTCATTGGTGAGACATCTCTTAACCGTACCCTTTTCCAATATGTCTCCAATAAGGAATGGGTTCGTGGTGCTCCTCCTCCTTCTCCTCCTCGTGCTCTCGTTGATCCGGAACCTCTTCGCCAAGTTGCTCCACATGTTGACATGATGACGTTTCTCACTACGAGGTTTGACTCATTGAATGCTCAATTTGGTACTTTGAATGCTCGTTTGGATTTCATGGATGGAAGGATTGACACTATGTCAACTCAATTCCAATCAAGTTTGGATGCTATCAGTACGAGGTTAACGGGCTTAGAGACTCAAGGACATTCCTTGCGAGTGTCCCTTGAAGCTCTTTGTCATAGCCAACGACTCAACTCCAATGCCGATGGTGATGACAATGAGGAAGAAGAAGAAGACAAGGATGATGATGATGGACTTGATGGGGATGACATGGCCGATGATTGATCTTAGCTTTATCTTATGCTTTGCATTGGCTTTAGGACTAGTTATGTTTCTTTTTAGCATTATGTTGTATTTTCATTCATATTAGAACTTATGCACCTTTGTTATTTCTTTATGCTTTGAACTTATTTTGTTGGATTTTGAATATTTTATGCTATGAATATTTTATATTATAAAATTATATTCTCTTTAATGCTATGATTGCTTTGATTATTGCCTTATATTTCATTGATTTTGATCTAACAAAAAGAGGGAGAAATATCTTATTTTCAAGTTAGGAAACCACCCACTTTTAAAATTTAAAGTTATCCATATATTAAGGGAGAGTCTCTTTAAAAGTCTTTAAAGTTTTTGGAATCTAAAATCTTGATTTAAACTTAAAAATTTTTCAATGGTTTTGTTATATAAAAAAAGGGAAGATTGTAAAATTAAAATTGATTTTGATATAACAATTAAGTTTAAGGACTATTTTGCAATAAATTTTTAAATCTCTAAGTCAAATTTTTGTTTTCAAGTCAAACCAAGAATTTTGAAATTATTTTTCTGAGTGTTTTTGCACGAGGGTATCGATACCCTAAGAACAAGTATCGATACTGACCTGAGTTTTGAAGCCTTGTTCTTGAAACCAAGAACAAGTATCGAAACATGGTTCAATATCTTTTCATCACTACCAACACCTGTTTCGAACCACGTATCAAAACCATTTCTTGTATTTTAATTAATTTTAAAATATTTAAAATTATGACTCTAGGTATCGATACCAGTATCGATACACCCCTTAATCCCAACGGCCATTTTAGTATTAAATGAGTTGACCATTGGTGGCAGTTAAGACTTTGAATGGTGGTTAACCTGTTCCGAAACATGGTTCGATACCCGACCTTACAGTTTCAAAAAGGTATTGAAGCATATATCGTTACCCCCTCTATTAAATGCACAACGACTCTTTCTACTTTGGTCTGTTTCAAAATAGGTTCTTCGTGTTTCGATACCGCCTGCTGCATAGTGCATTTCTGATTGGAAGATGAAGTCTCAACGGCCTTATTTACATTCCCAATAACCACAACGGTTAGAAATCAATGAGAAGGTATATAATGAAGCATTTTCAACAGTATTAAGTACATTTTGAAACTCAAGCAACATCCAAGCAATCAAGTCTAACTCCCAAGCACTTATTGTATACTTTTTCCTCCTAACTCTTATAATTTAATTTTGATCCTTTGTAATTGAGTTTGGGGAGAGTTTAATTGTATTTGGGGCTTATCAATCTTGTGAGAGAAATCTATTTGCCCATCTTTCTTCAATTTTACTCTTGTGAGGTTGAATCAATTCTTGGGTAGAAGAATTGATTCGAATTGTAACGGTTATCCCTTGAACCGAGAAAAATTTCAAATTCTTTAGTGAATTGGTTTCAAAATCCTTAATGGGAGCTAAGGTAGTAGATGTAGAGCTTGTTCCGAAGTTTGAACCACTATAAATCTTGTGTTCTTCAATTTTTCATTTTTATTGAAAAATCTTCCACCAAAATTTTTAATTGTCAATTCACCCTCTCTTGGCCATTCCATAGATTGATCAACTCATCAATTGGTACCAGAGCCTAATATTTGAAGAGATTCACATCTACCAAAGAAGATCTAAGGTGTATTGATCATATATACAAGAAAAATCAAATGGTCTCCACCTCCGGCACATGGAACGAGTCATACTCCATCACCAAGTCACCCTTCTATAATGGGGATAACTACCCCTATTGGAAGAATAGGATGAGGTTGTTCATCAACTCCAATGACTATGTCCTATAGGACATAATTAAAGATGACCCCTCAATTCCTATGAAGTAAAAAGGAGACCGGTAAGTGTCAAAGAAAAGAAACGAGATGACCAACAAAGAGAGAAGAAGGATGTCCACTAACGATAAAGCCTTGCACATCCTCTTTTGTGCTCTTGGGCTCGACATCTACTCCAAGATGTCATCTTGCACTGGTACCAAAGAAGTTTGGGATTCATTGAAGACAACTTATGTTGGCACTAATGACGTCAAGGAGACAAAGATAGGTCTTCTCAATCTCAACTACGAGAATTTCAAGATGGAGCCGGATAAAGACATCACCAAGATGTTCGATAGATTCTCAGTGATTGTTAATGTTCTCAAGGATTTCGGCGAGATCATTCCTGAAGAGAAGCTCGCAAGAAAGCTTATCTACTCTCTTCCCAAGTCTTGGGATAGCAAAAGGACCACTATTATTGAAGCCAAAGGTTTGAAGACTCTAAAACTTGATGCTCTTGTGAGATCACTTCTCACACATGAGATCATGAAGAAATGAAGAGAAGAAGAGAAAAAGAAGGATGAGGTGAAGCTTGAAAAGAGAGAGATTGAGAAGAAGAAGCAAGGGATTGCTCTTAAAGCTTCAATATCACAAGAAGAAGTAGACACTAGTAAAGAAGAAGAACTTGAAGAGTTGGGTATGGTAGCCAAAAGATTCACTAGACTAATAAGGGCTAATAAAAATAGAAGATTCCAAAGAAGGAAGGAATTTAAAGGAAAGAGTAAGAAAGATGAGAAGGACCAAATTATTTGCTACGAATGCAAGAAGCTCGATCATATTAGGACCGATTGTTCTCAATACAAAAAGAAGGGTTTTGAAAAGAAAAAGAAGCTTAAGGCTCACATTGCCACATAGAGTGATGAGGAGTCATCATCCGATGAGGATAATAAAGTGGCCAACTTGTGTCTTATGGCTCTTGATGAGCCCAAGGTAACCCTTGAACCATCTTGTAATGATTTATCTTATGATGAATTCTATGATGCATATGATGAGTTACAAGATGTTTATGATGGGTTGGTTTTTAAGTTTAAAGAATCAATTTCGAAAAGTAAGAAAACTATTTCCGATTTAGAAACAAAAAATGATTCTTTAACAAAAACGATTTTGGATTTTGAAGAAAAGATTGTTGTTTTAAATGATGATTTAAAATTCTTTCAAAAAGAAAATATGGATTTAAACAACATCATTTCTAGCTTGAGTGAAAATCACCACAAAGTGCTGAATAGCTTAAGGAACAAATCAAAGTGGTTGGTAGTTCTACTTTTGAAAAGGGAAGCTCTTCAAAACCCAACCATGTGAAAAAGAATTTTCAAAACCACAAACAAAGAAGTTTTCAAAGGCATGCTAGATATAGAAAAATTAGGAGTGTGTGTGTTCCTAAGGAACTCATTGTTTCTAATAATAAGAATGTCATTGCATCTTGTATTCCCAAGGGAACCAAGCTTTTAGGGACTAACTCTCATGGACCCAAAATGGTTTGGGTACCAAAAATAAAAAACTAAATCTTTGTTTGTAGGTTGAGCATTGCTTCAAGGCTAAAGCTTCAAGTCAAAATATGTGGTACCTTGATAGTGGATGCTCAAGGCATATGACTGGAGACAAGGGACGATTTAAGGAGTTAGAGCTCAAAAAGGGTGGAGTGGTAACTTTTGGTGACAACTCCAAAGGCCAAATTGAGGGTATTGGCTCTATTGGTAATCACTCCTCTATTTTAATTAAAAATGTCTTACTTGTTAATAGTCTTAAGCATAGCTTGTTGAGCATTAGTCAATTGTGTGATAAAGGTTTCTACCTCTTTTGATAAACATGGTTGTAAAATAATAGACATAGAATCAAATAAAACAATGCTCATAGGTCATCACATAGGAAATATTTATATGGTGCATATAGATGACATTAACCTTTCTCATGCATGCTTAGTTGCTAGTGATGAAAATGATGCATGGTTATGGCATAGAAAACTAGGACATGCTAGCATAAGTGTTTTAGATAAACTAGCCTCCCAAAATCTAGTTTGAGGTTTACCTAAGCTCAAGTTCTCCTTAGATAAAATTTGTAATACATGTGCTAAGGGTAAACAAAAGAGAGTTTCTTTTAAATCCATTAATGATGTTTTAACTAGTAGATTATTACAATTGATCCATATGGATCTTTTTTGACCTATTAGGACAACTAGCTTGGGTGGAAATTCATATGCTTTTGTTATTGTTGATGATTACTCTAGATACACTTGGGTTCTATTTTTAAGTACAAAAGATGAAGCCTTAGAAAAATTCATCACATTTTCAAATATTTCTCAAAATGACCTTGAACAAAGAATTTCTCATATTATAAGTGATCATGGAACCAAATTTCAAAATTTAGGTTTTGTGAATTTTTGTAATGAAAATGGGATTAGCCACAATTTTTGGCTCTTCGCACTCCTCAATAAAATAGGATAGTTGAGAGGAAAAATAGAAATTTAGAGGAAATGGCTAGAACCATGCTCTTTGAAAACAATTTACCTAAGTATTTTTGGACAGAACCGACAAACACTTCATTTTATATTATTAATAGAGTAATGATTAGGTCAATTTTAAAGAAAACTCCTTATGAGATTTTAAAATCCAAAAAGCCTAACATTAGCTATTTTCACCCTTTTGGGTGCAAGTGTTTTGTTTTAAACAATGGAAAGATTATTTAGGTAAATTTGATACAAAAAGTGATGAAGTCATTTTTCTTGGATATTCCTTAAATTCAAAGGCTTATCGAGTTTTTAACAAAAGAACCTTAGTTGTAGAAGAGTCAATTCATGTGGTTTTCGATGATAACCGCCTTCCTAGGAAGGATTCTTGTGATTATGATGATGTAAGAATCATTAAAACCTTTGATGATGGACAAGAATCAAAGGTGGATGGGACTCCAACAATTGAGGAAACACAAGATCCTCCAATAGAGGCTTTAGGAAATGTAAAGCTTGAAGAAAAGGAAGTGAGCTACCCAAGAGAGTTCAGCTATGTCAAGAGTGGTGAAATCTTGGGTGATCCATCCAAGGGGGTAACTGCTCGTTCTTCTCTTAGATTAATGAATCATATTGCTTTTATCTCATGCATAGAGCCTTAGAATATCAATAAAGCTTTAGATGATGATTATTGGATATTGACTATGCAAGAAGAGTTAAATCAATTTGAGATAAGTAATGTATGGACATTAGTTGATAGGCCTAGTGATAAATCTACTATAGGAACTAAATGGGATTTTAGAAACAAACTAGATAAGAGTGGTAACATTGTGAGAAATAAATCTAGATTAGTTGCTCAAGGTTACACTCAAGAAGAGGGGATAGATTTCGATGAAATCTATGCACCTGTAGATAGAATGGAAGCCATTAGGATGCTAATTGCATTTGCATGTTATCATGATTTCAAGCTTTTTCAAATGGATGTCAAAAGTCCTTTCTTAAATGGTTTTATAAATGAAGAAGTGTATGTTGAACAACCACCGGGTTTTGAAGATCCAAAATTTCCAAACCATGTTTTTAAATTAACTAAAGCTTTATAGGGTTTGAAACAAGCCCCTAGAGCTTGGTATGAAAGGTTTTCAAAGTTTTTGATTGAAAAGGATTTTGAAAAAAGCAAGATGGATACTACACTTTTTAACAAAAGTTTTAAAAAAGACATCTTAGTATTTCAAATTTATGTTGATGATATTATTTTTGGATCTACTAATAAGTGTTATTGTCAAGAATTTTCTAAGCTAATGGAAGGTGAATTCGAGATGAGCATGATGGGGGAGCTCTCTTTCTTTTTGGGACTCCAAATTAAGCAAAAAAGGATGGCACCTTCATCAATCAAGCTAAGTATATCAAGGACATGCTCAAGAAGTTTGGCTTGGAGAATGTAAAGCCTCAAGCCTCTCCAATGAGCACATCAACTAAGCTTGACAAAGATGAAGGAGGTAAGTGTGTTGATTCTAAATTATATAGATCTATGATAGGATCTTTGCTTTACCTTACTGCAAGTAGACCGGATATTACGTTTAGTGTTTGCTTGTGTGCTAGGTTTCAAGCTAGTCCTAGAGAATCACACTTAGTAGCCATAAAGAGAATTTTTAGGTACCTTATAGACACACCTTGGTTAGGTCTTTGGTATCCTAAAAACTTATCCTTTGATTTACATGCTTTTTCGGATGCGGATTATGGAGGTTGTAAGATAGATAGTAAAAGTACTTCTGGGAATTGTCAATTTCTAGGTAGTATGCTCATATCTTGGTTCTTTAAGAAACAAAATAGTGTAGCTCTTTCTACCACCGAAGCGAAGTACATATCCTTAGGGAGTTGTTGTGCTCAAGTGTTATGGATGAAACAACAACTCTTAGATTATGGCATTAAGGTAGAAACCATACCTCTAAAGTGTGATAATATTAGTGCCATGTCTTACCAAGAACCTCATTCAACACTCTAGAACCAAACACATAAATTAGACACCACTTTATTAGAGATCATGTGTCGAAAAATGATGTTGTTTTAGAGTTTGTTGACACCTTAAATCAATTAGCGGATATTTTTACTAAACCTTTAGACAAAGAACGCTTTTGGACCCTTAGGAGAGAGTTGGATCTAACTAGCCTATTTTAACCTCTTAAGTGTTGTTTTAAGCAAAAGTTTTTTCTTGAATCCTGATTGAAATCATGCCTATGTTGTTTTGCATCTTGTTGCTTCTATGCATGTTGCTAGGGGGAGTATGATCTTGTTCATGCATTTTAATCATGTCTTAACATCATTTGCATGACTTTAGGGGCTTTAGAGACTCATCTCTATTACTTTAGAAGCCTAAAATGCAAAGCACAGCTAAGTGGTATCGATACAGCTAACACTTGTTTCGATACCTGTTCATCTAGGAATTTTCTGGGAAGAATTGGTATCAAACCTAGTTTCTTTACCAGGGTATTGATACTAGCATCGAAACAGGATTTTTCGATACCGGTATCGAATCACGCATTGGCAGAATGCTTTAAAACACTCCAAACCTAATTTAACTCTAATTAAAACACTTCCAAATATTCTCTCTTAAACCCTAGCCGTTTTCCCATTTAAATTCCTCTTAAATCTATCAGTTTTAACATCGAAACCAACAATTTCTTTGAGGGATTTTCTTAATCCATAATTTTTTCTTAATCCATAATCAAGGTAATTTTCGGAAAACTTTATTTTCGTTTGATTTTAGGTTGTTAAAATTTAGATTTTGAACATATTTCGAATGCTTATTGTATGGGTTTTCATAATCCTACAAAAAAATTTTGAAATCAAATTTTTTTCGTTCGAATATAAATCAATTTTATCATATTCGTTTTTCATTGAATTTTTTAAAATTTGTTTTTAAATCCTCAAATACCTTGAATTATTGTTTAATAGGATTGAAATAGGTTGTTAGAGCATACATGTTTTTATGAAACTAACCCTAAAATTGTTTCAATTTCTAGATCATGGAACCCAAGAAACAATCTCGTACCGAAGCCGGTAGCTCCTCATCTTCTCGTGTTTCACGAGTTGATTTTCAAGAAGTTTTTGCAAAGAGTTTGGATACATTTCGTAGAATTGACAACTCTAATCTCTACCGCAACCATCCTCTCAAAAAGGAGCGGTGTGTGGATGTTCAATTCATGAATTCACACAAGTTCTCATTCAAATACTATAACCGTATCATCGATTGGAAGTTCTTGAGTTTTCTCACTCATTCCGGCAAGTTCTTTCTAACTCTTGTCCTTATCTTTTATTCTAATTTCAAATTTATTCTTTCTTCGAACAAGAGAAAATTGGTGGCAATTGAGTCTTTCCTTATGGGCAAATCTTTTACTATTAATGTCGCTCCCTTTGTCGATGTTTTTGGTCCTGAGGACGAGGGTGTTGAGGATGAAAACTCTCTTGGTTATTTCACCGGATCGGTCACCTCACTTGACGTGCATGACCGCTTTCTCCATCTTATCATCTCTTGGTAGTTTCATCCATCAAATGGTAAGTATGCTCGCATCCGTCAAGTTGTTAGCTTTGGGATTAAGTGCTTTCGTGAGGGTTTTCAACCAAACCTTGCTCAAATTGTTTTCTCGGATATCGTTTTGCATATCCAAAATCGTGCCACTCCACTTGTCTAATCCTTTCCTTATGCTTGTATTTTAAGCTCTATATCCTTGCATTTGGAAATCAATTGCTCTTTTGACAAAGCGGAATCCCGAAAAGAACTCATTGGTGAGACATCTCTTAACCGTAACCATTTCCAATATATCTCCAATGGGGAATGGGGAATGGTGCTCCTCCTCCTTCTCCTCCTCGTGCTCTCGTTGATCCGGAACCTCTTCGCCAAGTTGTTCCACATGTTGACATGATGGCGTTTCTCACTACGAGGTTTGACTCATTGAATGCTCAATTTGGTACTTTGAATGCTCGTTTGGATTCCATGGATGGAAGGATTGACACTATGTCAACTCAATTCCAATCAAGTTTGGATGCTATCAGTACGAGGTTAACGGGCTTAGAGACTCAAGGACATTCCTTGAAGCTCTTTGTCATAGCCAACGACTCAACTTCAATGCCGATGGTGATGACAATGAGGAAGAAGAAGAAGACGAGGATGATGATGATGGACTTCATGGGGATGACATGGCCGATGATTGATCTTAGCTTTATCTTATGCTTTGCATTGGCTTTAGGACTAGTTATGTTTCTTTTTAGCATTATGTTGCATTTTCATTCATATTAGAACTTATGCACCTTTGTTATTTCTTTATGCTTTGAACTTATTTTGTTGGATTTTGAATATTTTATGCTATGGATATTTTATGTTATGAAATTATATTCTCTTTAATGCTATGATTGCTTTGATTATTGTCTTATATTTCATTAATTTTGATTTAACAAAAAGGGGGAGAAATATCTTGTTTTTAAGTTAGGAAACCACCCACTTTTAAAATTTAAAGTTATGCATATATTAAGGGGGAGTCTCTTTAAAAGTCTTCAAAGTTTTTGGAATCTAAAATCTTGATTTAAACTTAAAAATTTTTCAATGGTTTTGTTATATAAAAAAGGGGAGATTGTAAAACTACAATTGATTTTGATATAACAATTAAGTTTAAGGGCTATTTTACAATAATTTTTTAAGTCCCTAAGTCAAATTTTTGTTTTCAAGTCAAAACAAGAACTTTAAAATTAATTTTCTGAGTGTTTTTGAACGAGGGTATCGATACCCTAAGAACAGGTATCGATACCGACCTGGGTTTTAAAGCCTTGTTCTTGAAACCAAGAACAAGTATCGAAACATGGTTCAATACCTTTTCATCACTGTCAACACCTGTTTCGAAGCACGTATCGAAACCATTTCGTGTATTTTAATTAATTTTAAAATATTTAAAATTGTGACTCCAGGTATCGATACCAGTATCGATACACCCCTTAATCCCAACGGTTATTTTAGCATTAAATGAGTTGACCGTTGGTGGCAGTTAAGACTTTGAATGGTGGTTAACCTGTTTTGAAACATGGTTCGATACCCGACCTTACAGTTTCAAAAAGGTATCGAAGCATGTATCGATACCCCCTCTATTAAATGCATAACGATTCTTTCTACTTTGGTCTATTTCGAAACAGGTTCTTCGTGTTTCGATACCGTTTATTGCAAAGTGCATTTATGATTGGAAGATGAAGTCTCAACGGTCTTATTTACATTCCCAACAACCACAACGGTTAAAAATCAATGAGAAGGTATAAAATGAAGCATTTTCAACAGCATTAAGTACATTTTGAACCTCAAGCAACATCCAAGCAATCAAATCCAACTCCCAAGCACTTATTGCATACTTTTTCCTCCCAACTCTTTTAATTTTATTTTGATCCTTTGTAATTGAGTTTGGGGAGAGTTTAATTGTATTTGGGGCTTATCAATCTTGTGAGAGAAATCTATTTGCCCATCTTTCTTCAATTTTATTCTTGTGAGGTTGAATCAATTCTTGAGTAAAAGAATTGATTCGAATTGTAACGGTTATCCCTTGAACCGAGAAAAAGGTCGAATTCTTTAGTGAATTGGTTTCAAAATCCTTAGTGGGAGCTAAGGTAGTGGATGTAGAGCTTGTTCCGAAGCTTGAACCACTATAAATCTTGTGTTCTTCAATTTTTCATTTTTATCGAAAAATCTTCCACCAAAATTTTTAATTGTCAATTCACCCCCTCTTGGTCATTCCATAGATCGATCAACTCAACAGGTCTAGACTTTGGGTTCTCGAACTGTCATTACCGCTTACTGCGATGATAAGACATCGATTCAGTAGTATAGGTCCCTTACAATGGAGGTGAAGACCTCACGATGCTTAAGGTTAGTATACCGGAAGTAGACATAAATCCGAAACTTGGAGTTGGATAGAATCACGTCGGATTATATCTAACTCTCACTCAAGGGTAAAAAGCTCGGGTCGAGAGCTTATACGTGAATGACAAATATATAACACAAAAGAAAAAAAAACTACCCTCATTCTTCGGAAAATTCATTTGACAATCTATTAAAGAAAATTATATTATTTTTAGCATTTCACGTGTAATTAATTATTAAGGCTTGAGTCACAAAAATTTATCTCCAGCAGAGTCGACAAGATGTCACGACCATTTTAAAACTTAATATGTAAAAATAGCCTGACAAGTGAATTTTGAAAAATCGAATTTTTACCCTTTTAGTCATTAATTATGGAAATCAAGATTTTATTAAAAACATGTATTATTTGAATTTTTTTAAAAAAACTTAGAGTCGCCACCGGCCACTTTGGTAGGTCAGACACCATAAAACAAACCAGAGATTCTGTTTTAAAACATTTGGGTTCGGGAGTCGGTTACGCGTAAGGACGAACCTTACGAGCGCCCGAGATGGGTACCTTATTAATTACAAGTGACATTTTGGCATTTCGAATAATAATATAAACTTAATTTTTCATTTTTAGATGAATATCGTTCGAATGAGAATATTCTTTTGGATAAGAAAAAATATATTTCTTTTAAATACGAGCTTTGAATAAGACGTCTTATAATAGGAAACCTTAATTCGTATTTAAAAAAGTATAAATTCTTCTCCAAAAGGTTTTTAAATGCATGATCGGTTATTATCTTGTCGATTTTAAGTTCTAATCTATAAGGCTCCATTAATTAAATATTTAAGGCCCAATTAAATTATTAATTTACCAAGTGTATTATGATAACATCCAAATGATTAGACACTATCATCTCGACACCAAATAAATTAATAATTACTATTGGTGCTTCTAGTTATTTACCTAATTAATTTTATTTAACTCTAACCCTGAATTATTTGTCATTTTCTATGTTTTGACGGCAAGTCGAATGCGATACCAAAGTACACTCTTGGCCAACATAATATTACGTCAAAACACTGACTAGTTAGACTTGAACTGGTTCACTTTTTCAATCTTGCTCCGCCAGACTTAGACTTGTTGACGCATTATGCCACTATCATTGAGTCAAAATCTTTTCAATTCGTCCCCTCCTTCTCGTCAAATGACTACACCAGAATCTCAATTTCTTTAAACTCAAATTGGCTCATCTTTCAAACTTCTTAAGAAATAAACTCGTCTATTTGACCCGCTACACCACTGACGGAGAGTCAAGGTTCGGTTGATTTGTTCATCTCTTCGTTTTATTGAAAGATAAAACCTGCACGAATAAAAAGAAAAGTGTTTTAGAACACGTTATCCGTATATTTATTTAAAGCTGTAAAAACTAAAAGATAAGGATGAAGAGAAAAGTTTAGAGATGCTCTGATTTCTGATCATTGTAGTATCTGACGGTCCCTCGCTTTGAGCGTTCACCGTAATGGGCGACCCATCTCTTCGAGCGTATGTCGCGTTATATGACCCCCCTCTTCGGGCGTATGTCATAGTGAACGGTCCCTCTCTTCGAGCATATACCGTGGTGGGCGACTCCTCTCTTCGAGTGTATGTTGCAAAACATGACCCCCTTCTTCAGGCGTATGTCATAGTGAACGATCCCTCTCTTCGAGCATATACCGTGGTGGGCGATCCCTCTCTTCGTGCGTATGTTGCAAAACATGACCCCTTCTTCAGGCGTATGTCATAGTGAATGGTCCCTCTCTTCGAGCGTATACCGTGGTGGGCGACCCCTCTCTTCGAGCGTATGTTGCAAAACATGACCCCTTCTTCAAGCGTATGTCATAGAGAACGATCTTGGTGAAAAGTGATGTCTTTCCTAGAGGCTCTCCATAAAAACGTTGGTTCTTTAAGGTTGAGAAACCCCAATATGATATCCTGGTTTCTGATTTAAAGTGATCTCGTTTTGAGTTTGCTGGTTGCATTAATTTTTGGTCCTCTTATATATAAAATCCTTGTTGGTCTTTGTACATTCTCTATTAGTCGACATCGACTGTCTCTTGACTTTTCTTCTTTTTTTTCTTTTTCTTCTTCTTCATCTTCTCATTCTTCTTCTCTTTTTCTTCTCTTCCATTTCATTATTCTTCTCTCTCTTTTATTTTTTTTTCTAATACCCTTAATATCTTATAAAGCATCTATTTCTGATAGTCTTTTCTTCTATTTTTTTTCTCTTTCTTTTTCTCTCTTTTTTCTTTTTCTTTTCTTCTTTTTTTTTCTTTTTTCCTTTTTTTTCATTACTTATTATTCTCTCTCTTTCTTTTTCTCATTTCTTTGTTCTTTCTTTCTTGTCTTTTTCTTTTTCTTTTTTCAACTATCTTCAAGGAATGATCGAATTAAAAAGAAATTTATCTTGAGAAAAACATCATTAAGAAAAGATTTAATTGAGAAATTTGTTTTGAGAAAAATATCCTTAAGAAAGGATTTGGTATAGAAAAGTCTTATTTTAAGAAAAACATCCTTAAGGAAGGATCACACTATGAAGTTTGTTTCGAGGAAAACATCCTTAAAAAAGGATCAAATTTGCTCTGAGAAAAGCATCCTCAAGGAAGGATTTAAGTTAGGAAACTCGCTTTGAGAAAAGCGTCCTTAAGAAAGGATCAACTCGAGAAATCTGCTTTGAGAAAAGCATCCTTAAGGAAGGATTAAGTTAAGAAACTTGCTTTCAGAAAAGCATCCTTAAAGAAGGATCAAACTTAAGAAAGGATCAAACTAAGAAGTTTGTTTTGAGGAAAACATCCTTAAGAAAGGATCAAATTGATACATTTGCTTTTAGAAAAATATCCTTAAGGAAGGATCAAACTAAGAAAATACATCTATAAGAAATGATCAAATTGAGAAATTTGTTTTAAGAAAAGCATCCTTAAAAAAGGATTGAGTTAAGTAACTTGCTTTGAGAAGAGCATCCTTAAGAAAGGATCAACTCGAGAAATCTGCTTTGAGAAAAGCATCTTTAAAAAAGGATCAAATTTAAAAATTTGCTTTGAGAAAAGTAGAGGAATGATCAAATTTGCTTTGAGAAAAAGCATCCTTAAGGAAGGATAAAATTTAAAAATTTGCTTTAAGAAAAGCATCCTTAAGGAAGGATCAAACTAAGTAGTTTTTTCTTAAGGAAAACATCCTTTAGCAAAGATCAAATTGATAAATTTGAGTTTTAAGAAAAATATCCTTAAGAAAGGATTAAGTTTGAAGTTCAAAAATGAAGTGGTATCTTACTTAAAGAATACCTGAATATCTCATAAAAAGGTGGTATCTCACTATAGAGAATACCTAACATCTCATCTGGATGTCTCGATATTTGATCGCTTTAACACAAAAAGCTCGTTGCCCCCCAAATAATCAAAGTTTGGAAGGCCTTCCATGATTTTGGATTCTTTGTTTAGATCCATCTCTTTTCTCATGGAATTGTATATCAAATCTTTGATCAATCTTCAAAATTTCTGCTTAAAAGAGTAAAATGCGATGATGACACGAATTAGAATGTTCATGGATATCTAACATAGATGCATGAATATTTAATCTAAATGATGCATGAATATCTAATCTGAATGATGCATGAATGTTCTTTTTCTTTTTCTTTCTTCTTGGAGGATAGGCTCTCACTTTCTATTTACTAAACTCATCGGGCTTTCATCCTTCACCTTGTCTTGAAACGAGATCATCATCTTGTGCCGATCAGAACAAAATCTTTCGTCTTCTGTAATTCAACAGCTAATACTTGGTTGACAATGACACATTTGAACCATTTGTCTCCGAATTCAGTTGCATTCAGTTTATGATAGTAGCTCTCAATCTCATATTCAGGCTTATGTCACTTAAGGTCTATCTTCAACATGTTCATTATAGACTATTTTTCTTGAATTATGCTTAATTTCTATCCCTAAAATATTTGATTGACCATCTATATGCCCCAACATAACCTTTGCCCCCAAAAGGTTTGTTGCTTACTCGAGCAATCCTTGATTGACCTGAACCCTTAGAAGGTATTATCTTACAGACAAAGTTGTCTCTTTGACAGCTATCTCATATTGTATATTACTTCTTCTTCTTGGGCCATCAGAGATGATCATTTACATCAACAACCTTGCATTTTGTAAATCTTTTAAAAAATCATCTTTTATTTTTAAAAACAATTTGCTAATTGTGAGTAAAACGATATATACATGTTTTGGAAAATCTAAAAATTAGAAAAGAAAAGAAGAAAAAACATGGGTTCCTTGGATATCAAATGAAAGAGTGCCTTAGACTCAACTCTCCATGTTTGTTTTTCAAGCTTTGAACGTTGTGGTGATATTTGAAGTTTTGGAATTCCCTTCAGATTACTCGGTTCATACAAATGATTATCGTATTTGCTCGATCTATTCGAAGACTAATCCTTCTAGTTCTCAATATATTTTCCTCTTATATTCAAACTTTTGGTACTTGCCCCGCTAGTTTAATACAAGAGTATCCCCTTGAGAATTCAACGTGTGCTCCAGATTGCATCTAGCTATAAGAGCATTTTTTCTCTCTATCGTTTTTTCATTTTTTCCCTCTCTTTTCTTTCCTTTTTTCCTTTTCTCTCACATCTACTATTGTTCTTTTTCTTTATTTTTTCTTTTAAAAAAAAATTGGGGAAATCAACTCATCATAATCCTCTGTCTCGAAGATAATGATGGAGCATACAACAAAACTCCGAGTTACTTGGCATAGTCATGAATTTGAAAATATTACCATCACTCATGAAGCAAAGACTTTGGATGGTGCATTGCTACCTTATTAGATCTATCACTTCAACGGAGTGCCCCGAATACTTCCACACTCTTGTTCGAATATATCTATTATCAGGTTTCGAATATTGGAGTGCTTTTGTTTAATCTTTGTTCTCTCCTTTCTTTTTCTCTTTTCTCTCTTTTTTTCCTTTTCTCTTTTTTTCCTTCTTTCTCTTTTTCTTCCTTTCTTTCTTTTTCTTTCTTTTTTTTCTCTGGATGCAATCCTTTTATTTAGAGGAATTCTTGAGATCAACCAATTTCACCGGACCTTTTCTAAGAGATTTTCTTATCATCGAACGTCACCGAAGGAGTAGTAATCTCATTTCTCGTGCATTTCTGACCAAAGCTACTGATTAAGAAACCATACTTCATCGTAATCACAACGTTCCAATCATTTTTGAACCCACGTCACAACAAGCATGTGACATCCAAGGAACTCCGAGAGAAAAAGGAAAACACATATGTTTTAAAAATATGCATTCTTTCATTGAAACGATAAAAGAGCAAACATAACACAAGCCCTTACAAAAAAGTATTTGTTACTTTCAGGCAAACAGTAACAAAGTTAATTGATGCATTACTTTAAAAGAAAAACTTAAAATGCAAGGAGACAAAAAATAAACATCCAAACTCGAAGATTAGAATCTTCCCAAAGATCATGTCCTCTACTCTTTCTTAAAACTTCAGAATACTGGCCTCAATCAGTCCTTGAACCTTATTCCTCAAAGCTCCACAATTCTTTGTTGTATGGCCTGTGCTCCCTATATGATAGTCACATGTGGCATTGACATTATATCCTTCAGGGTAAGGAGGATCCTTTGGCTTAGACTGTACCAAAGTCAAAAGTTTCTTCTCAACGAGAATTGGGAGTAACTTGGTGTAGGTCATAGGAATTGGATGAAACACCTTTATAGGTCTTGTATGAGTATGGGGACGGCCTTGAGTTTGATTGGTTGAGTGAGAACTCACCACATAGACATGAGAATCTTCCTCTTTATGAGAAATTGTGCTATAAGGGTCCTCCATCTTTCCCTTCTTAATAGCATACTCGATGCGTTTTCCGGTCATAACCAACTCCGCAAAACTACTGATAGGGTGGCTTATCAAGTGATCGTACAACACTCCATCTAGTGTATCCACAAACATTTCAGAAAGTTCACTTTCGTCGAGCGGAGGTTGTACTTGTGTTGTAGCATCACGCCAACGTCGAGCATACTCTCGAAGGCTTTCGTTATGCCCTTGTTCCATCCCTTGTAGCATGAACCGATTTGGAATCATATTGGTTACATCCTTCCACGACTTAATTTGACCACGAGTTAACTGATTATACCACCTTGTGGCAGATCCTACCAGACTATCCTGGAAAGAGTGGATTAACAATTTCTCATCGTTAGTAAAACCCTCCATTTTTCGACAAAACATAGTTATATGTGCGATAGGGCAAGTCGTTCCATCAAACTTCTCAAAATCTGGGGTCTTGAACTTATAAGGGATCTCTAGACCTGAAACCAAGCTAAGCTCACTGGCATTCAACCCATACCATTCTTCTTTATCCTCTTTTATCTGAAGCTTCTTTTCAAACTCGTTCTTGGTTTCCTCTAATTGCTTTGAAAATTCAACCTTTAATTTTTCTAGCTCATCGAAGTCTGGAATATCATCCCCAAAACCTTCCATATTAATGAAAGTCACACCTGGTGGGGCTTGGTTAGAGGCAGAAGCTTGAAGAGATGATGTCACTACTCCTTGTAGAGGTCTAGAAGTGTTAGCAACAAAAACGGGAGGGCCCGATGGGTCTTCAAGAGAACATTTCCTTTGTTGGTCTTTCACTTTCCTTAGTCCCATCAAGCGAGCAATTTGTTTCTTCATGTCTTGTTGAGACTTAATCATGGAATCTTCTAATTCTTTTTGAGTACGCTCTAATTGTCCCATAAGATTGGCTTCTAACTTGGCAAAATCTTCTTCCATTAGCCCTTCTTGGTGTTGGTAAAATGCAAGCGAGAAACCTTCAATTATGGACACGAGATCCCATAATTAACCTCCTTGTTTAATTAATGCCTGATATATGCTATGAGATGCATGAGATGTATGCATGAATGCAAGTAAAGGTGTTGATCTCGCTAGTGATCGCCCTTTGAGCAACTTTCACCGGTTAAGATCTTAATGCCCCTTTTATTTTTTCTATTTTTTTCTTTTTCATTTTTTCTTTTTATTTATTTTTCTCTCTATTTTTTGCTTTTTTCTCTATTCTCTTGATTTTTTTCTCTTTTTTTCTTTCCTTTTTTTCATTTTCATTTTCATTGTTTTTTCTCTCTCTTTTTCTTATATTCTAAATTTCCTTTTCTTCTTTTTTTTATTTTCTCTTTCTCTTTTCAATTTTTTTCTCTCAACCTTTCCTTTTTCTTAGTTTTATTTTCTCATTATTTTTTCTTCCTCCCTTTTTTTATTTCTCTCCTTTTTTCTCTCTTTCTTTTTCTTGTTTTGACTCTCTAACTATAGTGAAACCCTCTGATTGAGCAAACCACTTAGTTCAACACCTTCATGAAATGTCAATACAAAAATGATAAAGCAAAAATGCAAGCAAGATAGGAGACAAAACAATCCTATTTATCCCATCTAAAAGAACCTAGGTTAACCGCATGGTTCTAATCGGGTAGGTTCACTAGATTCTCTAAATGCAATTTTGGTTCTACGAGGTACCCAAATTGTCCTCGCTGTCCTCTTCTAAGAGTAGCAAGGCCCCCGATCATCACCCATTATAGGCTCATCTCAATCGAATTCAATCTGGGAGGACCCTTTCGCTATGCCCTTACGAAGGAACAATATCCTCATGAAAGCATAGGGTAGTCGAGCCCCGAAGGTACTTGGCTAGGCCCATACGAATGAACAATATCCTTACGAAAGCACTAGCATTTTCCCCCACTTAAAGACGGGTTGGAATGTGTTGAAAGCTCGAATTAATAAACAAATAATAATTTAATTGCCACTTTATTCCACAACTATAAAAATTATTTAAGCGGTAGTTTGAAAATAAGGCTTGACTCATTAGTTAAAAAAAACTCCCCAGCGGAGTCGCCAACTGTAGCGACCCTAAAATTCTTAAAAATAATATGTGTGTAGTTAAAAAGGGAAAAGGGTCGCTGGTGGAAATTAGGGTTTGAAAATTAAAGATTAGGTTCTTAAATTAGGTATAAAAAATTGGGAATTTTGAAATGTTAAAAGAAACTTGAAATCTAGGGTTCTTTAAAAAATAGAAATTGGAAGGTTAAAATTAGGGATTTGAGAAAAGAAATTTTAGATTGAAAAGGGAAATTTTAAAATTAGGGACCTTTTAAAAAAAGGTGAAGTCGCCACCGGTCACTTTTGGTAGACCGGACACCGTAAAAATCAGAGATTCGAAATGATTTAGGTTCGAGAGTCGATTACAGTTAAAACGGGTTTAGGGTTTAAAACTGCCCAAAATTGGCACCTTTACAAATTACTACTTAATTAATTTTAGATTTTTCGGATTAAAGTGGCATTTAAATTAATTTTTGTTTAAAGATTCGAATCAATTTTACTTTTACCGTGTCTTTATTCGGAGGCAACGCATACACCGCGACCACTACGTTGGAACACGGGCCCGTTACGACCGAATAAAGACGTATTTAATTAAGATTCATTAATTAATGTGGTGTGACGAATAATGAATAAATGAATCGAATATACAAATAAGTAAATAAAATAAAAGCGAGAAATTAAAAGCTTAAAGTAAATTACAACAAATATATGTGCAAGAAATTAAGTACGAGAAATTAAATTACGGAAAAGTAAATACAAAAAATTAAATTGCATAAATTAAATACGAGAAAAATAAATATGAGAAAGTAAATGCGATAAAATAAAGTACAATAAATTAAATTACAAGAAAATAAATGGTAGTTGTTAGATGTTAGAACAAACGGGATATAAATAATACGGATCATTCCCCGTTGCGGGTCACCGTAAAACCGATCGAACAAACGAACAAATAAAATAAGAATCAATAATAAATAAATGTACAAATAAAGAAATAAATAAATAAAACACGTATGATACATATATGTTGGAAATATATAATATAATACAAAAGTATAAATTACATAGGTCTACTACAAAATATAATAATATGATAGATAAGAAACGAAATATAATAAATATATAATATAACAAATAAATAATTATAAATATAAAATATGCAGAAAGTATTTTGTATATATAAAAATATGGATAATACATTAGTTAGGAAATGTATACTACATGAATAAAAAAAAATTTTAAAAAGTAAAATAATTATGATATATAATGATCTAACATGATAGCAAAATATGAAAGCAAATAAAGGAAATGAAACGGTCAATAACTAAGTAAACAAAAATTTAAATATACACAGTAAAAGATGGAGAAAAAATAGAAATTATAAAAGGAGAAATGAGTTTTGATTTTCAAAAAACTGACATAACTTATGCACGGTATTTAAGGAAAATAATAAATATTTTAATAAAATAGGTAATTAATATTAAAAAGAAATGAAGAGTCAAAGAGAATGCGTTTATCCTTCTTTCTCGCTTATCCGAAACCAGAAAAACAAAAGAGCTTAAGTGCTCTGGAATTTTGAAGAACCTTAGCCTTGAAACCCAGAAATCGATAAAGCTTGGCTAGAGGTGGCCGTCGACGACGGTTAGAAACCTTCGAAATCCTTATCTCTTTTTTCTAAATAATACCCCAACCGAAAACAAAACCTTTTTATTTTAAAATCTTTCTGGAATCTACGCTTTTGGAAACCGAGATGAAAATCGTTTGTCAAAAACTGGTTTTGACAACCGATTTGAGAATCAAACGAAAGAAACAAGCGACTAGAGACTTAAGGAAGAAAGCCGACAACGGGAACCAGACTCGATTCTAAAGGTAAAAACAAAACCCTAAACTATTTGATACACTTAGAAAGAAAAATTGCTCTGAAATTTGTTTTACCTTCTATTGATTTTTCTCTGAAATCTCGTCTCCCCCCCCCAAATTACATTGTTGAGATTGTGGGCTTTATAGCCGATTCCATTGATTTTGATTTAAGAAGTAAAATGAAATACAAAAACATGATTGGCTTTGGCTCTGTCATTCTTCTGATATCCCCCTGTTTTTTTGTTTGTATGTTGGTGATGCTTGGAGGAAATGTACGAGCAAAGGAGAAGGGGACCACTACTCTGTTTTGTCCGATTTGCAGAAAGGAGAATGCTGGTGGTGTGGCTGAATTCACAGAGAAGGATCGCTGATGTGGCGATATTTGCCAGCGTGGCTGAGAAGTCTCCGGTGAGTTGGTGTTTGACCGGCGAAGGTGGACGGTCGATGGGGCATTTGAATGGTCATAATTCTGGAAAATTCCAGAAGTCGTAGAGGCAGTTGGAAGAGGGAGGGTCGGGGGTTCAAACGGGTTGGGGAACCGGGTATACGAGTTAATCGGGTTACCAGTTTGGTAATCCGGGTATGAGAAGTGATAAGTTTTGTAATTGGGTTGGATGGTAATTGGATTTGGCAAATTAGACCAATAGATTGGGTTGTGTAATGGGTATTTAATTATTTGAGTTTGGGTAGTAGATATGGGTTGTGTTGTAACTGAGCTTAAGGTTTAGATTGTAATGTTGGGTTAATGTGTATGTATAATGGTATGGACAGATTTGAATAATTATATATATATATATTTGGATTTTTTGGAATAACATATATATATATATTTTAAATATGGTTTATTTATTATATTAGAATATGTATTATGGATCATGGATTCGGTTTAGGGTTTTGGTTTAGGGGTAGGTTTCAGTTTAGGGTTTAGTTCAAACTCGGACAAAAATGGTTATTACAATGTGTATGATGAGTTGGTTTTAAAGTTCAAAGAATCAATTTTGAAAAGCAAGAAAACCATTTCCGATTTAGAATTGAAAAATGATTCTTTGACAAAAATAATTTTGGATTTGGAAGAAAAGGTTGTTGGTTTAAATGGTGATTTAAGATTTTTTCAAAAGGAAAATGCTGATTTGAACAACCTTATTTCTAGCTTGAGTGAAAATCACCACAAGATGGTGAATGAGCTTAAGGAACAAATTAAAGTGGTTGGGAGTTCAACTTTTGAAAAAGGAAGCTCTTCAAAACTCAACCATATGAAAAAGAATTTTCATGGCCACAAACAAAGAAACTTTCAAAGGCATTCTAGGAATAAAAAGATTAAAAGTGTTTGGATTCCTAAGGAACTCATTGTCTCAAATAATGTAAATGTCATTGCTTCTTGGATTCCCAAGGGAACCGAGGTTTTAGGAACTAACACTCATGGACCCAAAATGTTTTGGGTACCAAAAATCAAACACTAAATCTTTGTTTGTAGGTTGATCATTGCTTCAAGGCCAAAGCTTCAAGTTAAAACATGTGGTACCTTGATAGTAGAGGCTCAAGGCATATGACCGGAGACAAGGGACGATTTAAGGAGTTAGAGCTCAAAAAGGGTGGAGTAGTGACTTTTGGTGACAACTCCAAAGGCCAAATTAAGGGTATTGGCTCTATTGGTAATCACTCCTCTATTTTCATAGAAAATGTCTTGCTTGTTGAAGGTATTAAGCATAATTTGTTGAGCATTAGTCAATTGTGTGATAAGGGTTTCTATGTCTCTTTTGATAAAAGTGGTTGTAAAATAATTGACATAGAATCAAATAGAATAATGCTCATAGGTCATCGCATAGGAAATATTTACATGGTGCATCTATATGACATTAACTTTTCTCATGCATGCTTAGTTGCTAATGATGAAAATGATGCATGGTTATGGCATAGAAAATTAGGGCATGCTAGCATAAGTGTTCTGGAGAAACTAGCCTCCCAAAATCTAGTTAGAGGTTTACCTAAGCTCAAGTTTTTCTTAGATAAATTTTGTGATGTATGTGCTAAGGGTAAACAAAAGAGAGTTTCTTTTAAATCCATTAATGATGTTTCAACTAGTATGGCATTACAATTGATCCATATGGATCTCTTTGGACCTATTAGGACTACTAGCTTGGGTGGAAAATCGTATGCTTTTGTTATTGTTGATGATTACTCTAGATACACTTGGGTTCTATTTTTGAGTACTAAAGATGAAGCCTTAGAAAAATTCATCACATTTTCAAACATTTCTCAAAATGATCTTGATCAAAGAATTTCTCATATTAGAAGTAATCGTTGAACGGAATTTCAAAATCTTGGTTTTGAGAATTTTTGTAATGAAAATGGGATTAGCCATAATTTTTCGACTCCTCGCACTCCTCAACAAAATGGGGTAGTTGAGAGGAAGAATAGAACTTTAGAAGAAATGGCTAGAACCATGCTTTGTGAAAACAATTTACCTAAGTATTTTTGGGCGGAAGCCACAAACACTTCTTGTTACATTATAAATCGAGTAATGATTAGGCCTATTTTAAAGAAAACTCCTTATAAGATTTTAAAATATAAAAAGCCTAACATTAGCTATTTTCATCCTTTTGGATGCAATTGTTTTGTTTTAAATAATGAAAAAGACAATTTAGGTAAATTTGATGCAAAAAGTGATGAAGCTATTTTTCTTGGTTATTCTTCAAATTCTAAGGCTTATAGAGTTTTCAACAAAAGAACCTTAGTTGTAGAAGAATCAATACATGTGGTTTTCGATGATAACCTCCTTCCTAGGAAGGATTCTTGTGATGAAGATGATGATGTAGGAATCATTAAAACCATTGATGATGGACAAGCATCAAAGGTGGATGAGGTTCCAAGCAATGAGGAAGCACAAGATCCTCCAATAGAAGCTTTAGGAAATGTAAAGCTTGAAGAAAAGGAAGTGAGCTACCCAAAGGAGTTTAGCTATGTCAAAAGTGGTGAAATCTTGGGTGATCTATCCAAGGGGGTAACTACTCGTTCTTCTCTTAGATTAATGAATCATTTTGTATTTATCTCATGCATAGAGCCTAAAAATATTAATGAAACCTTAGATGATGATTATTGGATTTTGGCTATGCAAGAGGAGTTAAATCAATTTGAGAGAAGTAATGTATGGACATTAGTTGATAGACCTAATAATAAATCTACTATAGGGACTAAATGAGTTTTTAGAAACAAACTAGATGAGAGTGGTAACATAGTGACAAACAAAGCTAGATTAGTTGCTCAAGGTTACACTCAAGAGGAAGGAATAGATTTCGATGAAACTTATACACCCGTAGCTAGAATGGAAGCCATCAGGATGCTACTTGCATTTGCATGTTATCATGACTTCAAGCTTTTTCAAATGGATGTCAAAAGCGCTTTCTTAAATGGTTTTATAAATGAAGAAGTGTATGTTGAACAACCACCGGGTTTTGAAAATCCAAAGCTTCTAAACCATGTTTTTAAACTAACAAAAGCTTTATATGGATTAAAACAAGCTCCTAGAGCTTGGTATGAAAGGTTTTCAAACTTTTTGATAGAAAAGAGTTTTGAAAAGGGAAAGGTGGACACTACACTTTTTATAAAAAGATTTAAAAATGACATCTTAGTAGTTCAAATTTATGTTGATGATATAATTTTTGGATCTACTAATGAATGTCATTGTCAAGAATTTTCTAAGCTTATGCAAGGTGAATTCGAGATGAGCATGATAGGAGAACTCTCATTCTTTTTGGGACTCCAAATCAAGCAAAAGAAGGATGACACCTTCATCAATCAAGCCAAGTACATCAAAGATATGCTCAAGAAGTTTGGCTTGGAGCATGTCAAACCTCAAGCCACTCCTATGGCTCTTCTACTAAGCTTGACAAGGATGAAGGAGGTAAGTGTGTTGATTCTAAATTATATAGATCCATGATAGGTTCTTTGTTTTAACTTGTGTGTTTGCTTGTGTTTAGTGTTTAGTGTTTGCTTGTGTGCTAGGTTCCAAGCTAGTCCTAGAGAATCATACCTTGTAGCCATTAAGAGAATTTTTAGGTACCTTAGAGATACACCTTGTTTAGGTCTTTGGGATCCTAAAGCTTCTTCTTTTGATCTTCATGCCTATTCGGATGCGGATTATGGAGGTTGTAAGATAGATAGGAAAAGTACTTCTAGAACTTGTCAATTCCTAGGTAGTATGCTCATATCTTGGTTCTCTAAGAAACAAAATAGTGTAGCTCTATCTACCACCGAGGCGGAGTACATATCCTTAGGGAGTTATTGTGCACAAGTGTTATGGATGAAATAACAACTTTTAGATTATGGCATTAAAGTTAAAACCATACCTCTCAAGTGTGATAATACTAGTGTCATATGTCTTACCAAAAGCCCCATTCAACACTCTAGAACCAAACACATAGAAATTAGACACCACTTTATTAGAGATCATGTATCTAAAAATGATGTTGTCTTAGAGTTCGTTGACACCTTGAATCAATTAGCGGATATCTTTACTAAACCTTTGGATAAGGAGCGTTTTTGGACCCTTAGAAGAGAGTTAGGTCTAACTAGCCTATCTTGACTTCCTAAGTGTCATCTTTTTGCTTATCTTGCTTGAATCTTGATTTAAATCATGCTTATGTTGTTTTTGTATCTTGATGATTCTATGCATGTTGCTAGAGGGAGTATGAACTTGTTCATGCATAATAAACATGTCATTATATCATATGCATGCTTCTATGAGCTTTAGAGACTCTTTTCTAGTACTTTTAGTAGCCTAAATGCAAAGCAAAGGTCAAAGGTATCGATACAGCTAACCCTTGTTTCGATACCTGTTCATCAGCCCATCTGGGTTTTTGACTGGGAAGAACAGGCATCGATGCTTGTTTTGATACCTCTGTTTCGATACTAGCATCAAAACAGGGTGTTTCGATATTAGTATCAATACTCAAGGACGGAAGTTGTTTTAAAACACTTTAAACATAATTTCAATTTCATTAAAACACTTCCAAATTTATTCCTAAAACCCTAGTCGGCCACTCCTATAAAATCCTCTCTATTTCGTCGTTCTTAACTCAAAATCTCAACGATTTCTTTGAGGGTTTTGATTCCAATCATCAACTCCAACACTATATCACTCAACCGTGCTTCACAATCAATCAATTCATCCTAATCTACACTCAAGGTATATTTTCGAAAAACCTTAATTTCGTTTGGATTTAGTTTGTTAAAATTTAGATTTTGAATATATTTTAAATGTGTATTGTATGGGTTTTGATAATCCTACAAAATTATTTCAAAATCCTATTTTTTTTAAATCGAATATAAATTCTTGTTCGTATAAGTTTTTCAATGGTTTTTTCAAATTTTTTATAAAATTCTTAAATACCTTGAATTGTTACATTACCATATAGGATTGAATTGGCTTATATAAGCATACATATTTTTTTAAACTAATCCAAATCTTTATATCCATCCTAGATCATGGCACCAAAGAAGCGATCTCGTACCGAAGCCGGATATTCATCATCATCTCGTGTTGCACGAGTTGATTTTGAGAAAGTCTTTGCCAAGAGTTTGGACAACAATCGTAGATTGGACAATTACAATCTTTTCCAAAGTTATCCTCTCAAAAAAGAAAGATGTGTGGACGTTCAATTCATCACCTCATACAAGTTTCCTTTTAAATACTATGACCGACTCATCGAGTGGAAGTTTTTGAGGTTTCTCACCCATACCGGCAAGTTCTTTCCAACTCTTGTCCTTATCTTTTACACCAATGCCAAATGTATTTTATCTCCGGACAAGAGCAAAGTAGTGGCTATTGAATCCTATCTCATGGGTAAGTCCTTCACTATTAATGTCTTTACTTTTCTTGATGTTTTTGGTCTTGAGGATAAGGGTGTTGAGGATGAAGATTCTCTTGCTCCTTTCACCGGATCGGTTACTTCTCTTGATGCACACGACCTCTTTCTCCATCTTATCATCTCTTGGTGGATTCGTCCATCAAATGGTAGATATTCTCGGATTCGTCAAGTTGATAGTTTTTGGATCACATGTTTTCGTGATGGTATTCAACCAAATCTTGCTCGGATTGTCTTCTTGGACATTGTGTGGCATATCCAAAACCGTGGTACCCCTCTTGTTCAATCTTTTCCCTATGCTTGCATTCTAAGCACCATCATTTTGCATTTGGAAATAGATTGCTCTTTTGACAAGGTGGGATCCTTGAAAGAGCTCATTGGAGAAACTTCACTCAACCGTGCTCACTTTGTCTATGTCTCTAATGGTGAATGGACTCGAGGTGCTCCTCCTTATCCTCCTCATGCTCCTATTGATCCGGAACCTCTTCATTAATTTGACATGTTGACTTTTCTCACGACGAGGTTCGACTCTCTAAATTCCCATTTGGATTCCATGGATGGAAAACTTGACGCTCTTTTCACTCAATTCAATTCGGGTTTCGATACCATCAACACTAGGATGACGAGCTTAGACACTCAAGGACACTCCTTGAGAGTATCTCTTGAAGCTCTTCGTCAAAGCCAAAGACTCAATAATGATGGTAATCAAGATCAAGAGGAAGAAGATGATGATGATGATGATGGACTCGATGGTAATGACATGGCCGATGATTGATCTTTGATCTTTCTTATGCTTTGCTTTTAGCTTTTAGGACTATTTATGATGCATTCATATTAGAACTTATGCACTTATTTCCCTATGTTTTTTTTTTTATTGTTGGATTATTTCTGTTGGAATACTTTGCTTGCTATGGATTATGTATGCTATGAATTCTTATCCTTAATGTTATGTTTGCTTTATTTATTATCTTGGTTATCATTGATTTTGATTTAACAAAAAGGGAGAAAAAGTTTTATGTCTTTAAGTTTCGCGAAAACCATCCATCACTTGTTAAAATTGTTTTTAAAAGTGACACATATTAAGGAGAGTCTTTCAACCAAATCTTATTTCAAAACTTAAAATTTTTAAATGGTTTTGTTATATCAACAAGGGGGAGATTGTAAAACTAAAATTGATTTTGATATAACAAATAAGTATAAGGACCATTTTTGAAATAACTTTTTGGTCCTTAAGTCAAAGGTTGATCTCTAAGTTAAAACCAAGAACTTTGAAATAATCTTACAAGCCATTTTTACACGAGGGTATCGATACCATGAGGACAGGTATCGATACACCTGGAATTTTTCAAGGCTTGTTCTTGACATCAAGAACAGGTATCGAAACAAGGTTCGATACCAAAACTTTCTGCCAACCCATGTTTCAATACTTGTATCGAAACAACTTGGGTAAAATTCAAATTATTTTTAAATTTTAAATATAAGACTCCTGGTATCGATATAGGTATCGATACACCCTTAATCCTCAATGGCTATTTTCAAGCATTAAATGAGTCGACCGTTGGTGTCAGTTAAATTTTGATTGATGGTTAGCTTGTATCGAAACAAGGTTCGATACCGAGCATCATAGAAACTTTTTATATTGGAACAGGTATTGATACACCCCTTATTAAATGCACAACGACTCTTTCTTTTCTTAGCATGTTTCGAAACAGGTACCCCGTGTTTCGATACCACCTGCTACAGAGTGCATTTATGATGGAAAGATGAAGCTCCAACGTCTATATTTACTTTCCCAACAACTTCAACGGTTAGAAATCAATGAGAAGGTATAAAAAGAAGCATTTTCAAAAGCATTAAGCAAGAATTGATCCTCAAGCAACATCCAAGCACATCAATCCAACTCAAGCACTTCATTGCATATTCTTGCTCTCAACTCTTGTAATTTCACTTTGATCTTTTGTAATCTGAGTTTGGGGAGAGTTTATTTGTAATTGGGGTAATATATTTCTTGTGAGAGAATTTTTATTTGCCTATTTATCCCTTGTATTATCTTGTGAGGATTGAATCAATTCTTAAGAATTGATTCGAATTGTAACGGTTATCCCTTGAACTGAGAAAAAGGTTGAATTCATTAGTGAATTGGTTTCAAAATCCTTAGTGGGAGCTAAGGTAGTGGATGTAGAGCTTGTTCGAAGCTTGAACCACTATAAATCTCGTGTCCTTTAAATTCTAGCATTTTACCGAAAATTTTTAACTCAAAATTTTAATTGCCAATTCACCCCCCCTCTTGGACATACTTCAAGATCGATCAACTCAACAAATACATACAAGGATACTTTGTCGAACTATAAAATATTGAATTGTCGACAAGGCATAACCTCGCCTAGGCAACTGCAGCGACCCTTTGTGCGATCCGCCGATGCGACAATTCAACCCATTGCATTAATAAATGGATACTTAGCATAACTGGATTCTCCTCTACAAAGAACTCAATTTAGCCTCACTTTTATTATCTCATTAGTTCGTTATTTAATTTTATGTTTTTATAGTTATCTAGTTATAATCCAACTATTCAATTTACTTGTGTCTTTGGTTTTCTTAGTGTAGTCATAAGAAGTAGTAAAGTTGACTCAATCCTCGTGGGACCGGCATCTTAAATACTACAATCTGACAAAAGTAGAATTAACAGGACTCCATAGCCTCCATCAATATTCAAGTTCTAACTCAAAAGAATTGATGAAGCACTTTGTTTGTTGGTATCTCACATCTTAAGATTGTTGGCATCCCAAAATATTAAATTTTAAAATTTATCAAATAAAAAAATCTTAGTTGTTATAAAAATATAATATTTACGTTATTTGAACGAATTTAGTTTTAATCGAATTAATCAGTCAAATTAAATTTTTTGATTAATTTATTTTGTTAATTTTAAGAAAGATCAATTATTGGTTAATCGGATTTTTAAAATATTATTAGTTAATTTAGTTCAAAACTGATTAATTATTTAAATTGATTAAAATTATTAGATATAGTGATCAATCATATAATAATAGTAATAATTAGTAGTATTAAGGATTTTATAATTCAAATTCTATATAGTGATCAAGTTAAACACGAGGAGAAGTTTAAAGGACTCTTGATGCAATTCTCCTTTTTCGCATGATACAAAGATAAACATAATTGATCCTAATCCCATATTGCACAAATATGAAAGAAGAGGAGATATTTTTTTGAACAAGCTAACAGTGATTACAATAATATCTGTTCTAGAATATAATCAACACCATTTGACATTGGTCGCTCAATCACTCTACCAGCATCGCTAATGCTCGAACCTGTGACCTCTAGAAACAACAACCATTCCTTTAACCACTTGGACTAGAGAGCTTGTGCAAGAGGAGCTAATTTGACTATAAATAGAATAAGGTTTTACCTTATAAAACAATTTTTTCCTTGAGCTTTAATTAGGTTTGAGCTATAATTAAGTTTAATAATTTAAAGCTTAAATCAAGTTTAATGATATTCGAGTTTTGAAGTATTCATAGATTATAGCAAATAATAAAAAGCTCATCTTAAAAATTGATGTATTGATTTTTGGTGGATAAATTTAAGTTTTATTGAAGTATTATTTCTTATTGTTAGATTATTTTAAATTTAATTGTAATTGATTGTAAGAATCCTTCACATAATAGGTAAAATATATGTTTAATCTAGATTAGTCGATTAATAAGTAAATATGGATAGTTTTATATAAAAAACTTTTAATTTTTTTTATTTTAAAAAGTATTTTTAACATTTTTAATTCTCACTAAATTCACAGAAACATTACAGATATAACTATTCAAATTTGAATCTCTCGAGTATAACAACATTCTCTTTTTTTCTAAGATTATTCATTAAGTTTTTTATTTTTATTTTTATATTTTATTTTTTATTTTTTTTACTAAGTAATACATATTTCAACATTTGACTAAACTAATAATGTATTAAAAGGATTTTAACAATTCTATTATTATTTACTTGAAGTCTTCTCAAAGTTAATAGAGTTAAATATAAATTTAAAATATTTGATTTACTTGAATTGAAATATATTTTAACTAAAATTTGATTTTATAATATTTCAATATAATTTTAAAGTATTCATTATTTTAACTAAAAAGAAAAATTAAATAAAAGATAAATAATAATATGGTGTAATTATCATTTTAATTTAAACTCCACAAATGATCTTAATGGGAAAGAGGATGATATAGATCCTAAAAGACTCTAGTTCAAATGATCTTAATGTATTAATCTAGATCATAATTTTTTTTTTGAATCTCATATTAACAAATTAATATAAATATTTATAAAAAATTCAAAACTTAAAAGTATATAATACAAGTATAAAAAGAAGTTAGGAATTTAAAATTAATTTTAGGGAAAAATAATAAGAAACATAATATATATAATTTAAAATTTAAAATATATAATACATAATTATTAATATTATCGGGTTGGTTCGAGTCGGATACTCGGTTCTAAAAAGAATTTGATCCTGACCCGATCTGACTACTCGGGAAAAAATACGAGTCGGGTACCTAACTCAAAAAATTTCGATATTTCATTATAAATACCCAGTAATTTTCAATCGGGTAGGTGGATTAACGAGTCGAGTAGTTTGGGCCAAGTATTTTTGAACACCCCTATATATACGTGAGATAAGATCATGTAACAGGGTGTAAAATTCTTCAAGTTTTACACCTTTTCTGGATCGTTAGATGACTTAAACGGATGGTTTAGATTAACTCATTTTTCTCGAGCGATAATCTTTACATAATCGACTATTAATCTGAGTCATCCATATCACTCATTTAACAATTCAAAAAACGTGTAAAACTTAAAAAATTTTACACCATATTATTGGATCTTATCCTAGACATATAACCTTTTCTCTCACTATTCTGGTAACTACTTTTTGATAACTTTAGTCCAAAGTAGGGAATAAGAAGAATAAACGTTGGTCCCAAATATATGTTGTAAAATTTAGATCGAATCGATGGATCGAATAAGGTTCGACCAATTTAATTGACCCTATATAATTCATAACGAAGGAAATCAATTGTACTAGTTTAAGTGAAATTTTGATTCCTTCTGTTTTGTGCATTAAATCATATATAATTGACATTTATAATTTGGTGGTTTGCATATACAAGTCATACCATTCCCTCAAGCATAGCTTTTCTCTATGTTTAGAAAACCCAAGGAAACGACATTACAGAGGAGTAAGGCAAAGGCCATGGGGTAAATGGGCGGCTGAGATTCGTGATCCGAAGAAAGCAGCTCGAGTCTGGCTCGGAACTTTGACACGGCCGTAGATGCAGCCCTGGCATATGATAAAGCTGCCGTCAAGTTCAAAGGTAACAAGGCAAAACTAAATTTCCCCGAACGAGTTCAAGGGGGCGTGGAGCTGAGTCATGGAGATTCGAGCGCCGTGCAACTCGAACAAAACCCTACACCGGTAGCTCCGCCGCCATCGTGGTCTCAGGGTTTGTATCCCCACTTGTTTCAATACGCACAACTTCTTTCAAGTAGCAACGAAGCGGATATCTCGTCTTTCGCATTGAATCTCTTCAATGAGCAACAAGCTATGTCTCCACATTTTCCTTCAATGTCAGCATCATCATCGGAATACCACCGGGACCTCACGAGGTTTTCGGACAAGTCCGAGAGCTCTCGGGGTTCCATTATCCAGAGACGTATGGGAATGACTTTTAGCCAAGTAATAGAAACTAGTAAGACAATATATTCAAGTTCTAACTCAACAGAATTGATGAAGCTACTTTGTTTGTTGGCATCTCACATCTTAAGATTTTGTTGGCAACCCAAAATACTAAATTTTAAAATTTATCAAATAAAAGAATCTTAATTGTTATAAAAATATAATATTTACGTTATTTGAACGAATTTAGTTTTAATCGAATAATTGGTCAAATTAAATTTTTTAATTAATTCATTTTGTTAATTTTAAGTAAGATCAATTAATGGTTAATAGGATTTTTAAAATATTATTGGTTAATTTAATTCAAAACTGATTAATTATTTAAATTAATTAAAATTATTACATATTACATATTATATATATTATATGTATTTATTTTCTATCTTTAAATATTATTGGTTAATTTAATTCAAAACTGATGAATTGCAAGTCAATTTCTACCTTGATGGAATCGAATGTCAAAATTTGATCTAATAAAGGAAAAGATTTAAAAAATGATAGGATGTATCGATAACTAATTGATAATCGGGTAAACTACACGGATAGTCACCATACTATGGGGTTAGTATCGATCTGACCACAATGCTTTAAAAAGAATCAAATACACCGGTGAACTATTGATTTGGTATTAAAATAGCCATGTGCCGTTAAGGATGTAATGGACTGATGACGTGACAGTTAAATATAAAATAAAATAATTACATATTTAGTCCCTGTTATTCATACATTTTTATAATTTAGTCATAATTTTATTATAATAAAATAATATAATTATTTAATTAGGTGGTGACACGTGTCACCACCTGATTAAGAGGAAAAACAAAATAGAATGCCTTGCATCTATGGCAGGAAAGTAATGAGTTTGCAAACCACTAAGCCAAATGGTTTTTAGTGATACTTGGCACCAATATTAATATTTATCCACTATTATTGTTTATATTTTTTTCTTTCCATCTTACGTATAAACATATATTTATTTTTTTATTTTATTAAAATATTAATTGAATTATTTTATATATATTAAACTAAAATATTAAAATCCATAAAACAAAAACCCTAAAATATAAACTCTAAACACTAAATCTTAAATAATTTTTTATTATGATTGAAAATTTATAATTTATAATTTATATAGAGAATCATAAACCCTAAAATTCAAACACTAAATACTAAAATATTTAGTGAATCTTAAATCCCAAACCCTAAATATTAAACCTCTAAATCCTATCTAAAAATATGTTTAATAAATCGTAAAAATATATTTTTATGTATAAACATATATTTATTTTATAATTTCATTAAAATATTAATTAAATTATTTTATATAAAATAAATTAAAATACTAAAATTTTAAATAATATTATTTATTAATTTAATTAAAATATTAATTTAATTATTTTATATATAATAAATTAAAATACTAAAATTCTAAATAATAAATATAAAATAAATTATAGATTAGGGTTTATGGTTTGATGTTTAGAGTTTATGGTTTATTAAAAGGATTTAGGGTTTATAATTTAGGGTTTGGGTTTGATATTTAGGATTTTTGTTTTATGTATTTTAATATTTTAATTTAGTATATATAAAGTAATTCAATTAATATTTTAATAAAATTAAAAATAAATATACATTTATACGTAAGGTGGAAAGTAAAAAATATAAGCAATAATAGTGGATAAATATTAATATTGGTGCCAAGTATTACTAAGAGCCATTTGGCTCAGTGGTTTGCATACTCGTTGCTTTTCCTAGAGACACGTGTCACCACCTTATTGGAGGATAAAAATAAAATTTAATAAATTAAATATATTTAAATATAACCCTCCAATAAGGTGGTGACACGTGTCACCACCTAATTAAATAACTATATTATTTTATTATAATAAAATTATGACTAAATTATAAAAATGTATGAATATCAGGGACTAAATGTGTAATTATTCAATTTTATATTTAACTGTCACGTTATCGGTCCGTTACATCCTTAACGGCAGATGGTTATTTTAATATCAAATCAATAGTTTACCGGTGTATTTGATTCTTTTTAAAGCATTGTGGTCAGATCGATACTAATCTCATAGTATGGTGACTATCCGTGTAGTTTACCCTTGATAATCTTACCTACATAATTTTAATAAGATTATATATTTCTTTTGTAATTAGTTTTGTGAGTTGTTACATGTAAAATCGAAAATATTCTCACTTAAAAGTATTTTAATGAATTTTAAGATATATAAAAGTATCAGTGATCATGGTATTATGTAAAGAAATAAAGATCGTAAAATATTTGGGTATGAGATATTGACTATGTAAAGAAATAAAAGTATCAGTGATCATGATACTCGATGCTCAACTATGGAGTCTGTTTTTTTATTTAGATATGGAGTATTTTTTTTGTTTTGATAAACAACAACCCACAATGTTTTTGTCAACTGTCAAAGCAGAATACCGTGCAGCAGCAATAGCAGTTCAAGAGGACATATGCTCTTTACAATTGTTGGAGAATTTGTATCGGAAAGTAAAATTTTTAGTTACTGTATATTGAGATAACTTGTCAACCATAAACCTAATCAAGAATTCAGTTTTTCAAGCAAGAACTAAACGTATTTTATTTTGTTAGAAAAAATCTTAAAGATAAAAAATCAAATGATTGATCCGTTCATGAAAAATTTGAGTGATAATAAGTTTAAAGTTTTTTATCATCATATTGACATAGAAAATAAAATCGGTATTGAAGAACAATATTAAAATATAACACCAATAACATTAATGGCTAATTAAATTCCATTAATATTTATTTAAGGATATATTTAATAAATAATTAATTAAAGTTATGATATACTTTAAAAGTTAATTAAAGAGAATGTGGTTCTCCGCTTATATAAGGAAGTTTAAGTTTATTTGTATACACATAAAATAAGTTTATTTGTATACACATAAAATGAAATGAATGCTCATTTTATTTAATTAACTAGTAATGATTACAGTAGTATCTATTTTAGAATATAATCTCCATTACTACTATTTGATATGGATCGCTCAATCACTCTGCTGGTATCACTGGTGCTCGAATTTGTGACCTTTAAAAACAATAATCGTTCTTTATAACTGTGAGAATGGTGCCATGGCTAAGAAGAACGATAGAGAATATAGGAAAGATCTGGATTTAGAAATTTAGTAAAAGAATACAACAAAGTAGGATAAAATGAAAATGTATTCTATGAATCATATAAGATACAAGGGTAAGTCTACAAGCAAAGGAATGCATCTTATTTATAGACGAGCTAGAGAAAGATAGTTGTTGAGCTGATCAAATAACTGCTGCTAACAGTAACTCTTCTGCAACAGAATTATTTGAAACTTTCTTCAGGTTGGTTGAGCATGCTTAACATTCATCGGACTTCTTAATCTTCTTCTTTCCTTTGAACAAACGTTTTACAACTATTGATCTAGTGTCGTAAGAATCTGTGCAGAAATGAGACCGAGTTGTTGAACTAAACAATGGTTGCATCTGTCGTTTCTTCTCGGTGATATGATTAATGAAGTTGATGATGATGGAAATGAAACAATTGATTTTTCCGAATTCCTTAACCTGATGGCTTGGAAGATGAAACTAATTCAGAGGAGGAGCTTAAAGAGGCTTTCAAGGTGTTTGACAAGGACCAGAATGGCTTCATCTCTGTTGTTGAGCTTCGTCATGTCATGATAAATCTCGATGAAAAGCTTACAGACAAGGAAGTTGATGAGATGCATTTATTTCATCTGGAATTCCTTAAAAACAAAACTTGTATGTTTTACTTGGTGGTTTGTTGAGAATTGATGGTGTTCTTCATCCTATCGTTCTTCTTTACTCACCTTTAAATCATACAATTTTTTCATCTGAAATTCCTTCAAAAATCTCTTGTTTCTTCATCTCTTCCCAGATATTTTTTGCCGTATACATTTCTTGGTGCATCTTGAAGAAAAAGCAGAGCAGTAAATGTAGAAACATGATATCATATCAATCTTGAACAAGAGTTCAGTATGCACTAACTTAAAAAACCAACCAGCAACGAGAATAGTAGCAATTAGCTCATAATATAGTTGTAAAACACTTCACCTTTCAGAAAATTATCCAACCTGTTCAGTTGATCGGTATTGGTTAATGGCCAAGAGGGGGGGTGAATTGGATATTAAAAATTTTGTAGGAGAAATTTCGGTAAAAATCGAAAAATGAAGAACACAAAGATTTATAGTGGTTCAAGCTTCGAACAAGCTCTACATCCACTACCTTAGCTCCCACTAAGGATTTTGAAAACAATTCACTATTGAATTCAGCCTTTTTCTAGGTTCAAGGGATAACCTTTACAAACAAATCAATTTTCTACCCAAAATTGATTTAACCCTCACAAGGTTTTACAAGAAGTTTGAATTGGCTAAAAGGATTCTCTCACAAGAAATAATAGCCACTAATACAAACAAACTCTCCCCAAACTTAGTTTACAACAGATCAAAGTGAAAAATACAAGTTGGGAGGACAAAGTATTCAATGAAGTGCTTTGAGTTGGATTTGTGAGCTTGGATGTTGCTTGATGTTCAATTATCTTGATATGCTTTTGAAAATGTTTCTTTTTATACCTTTTCATTGATTTCTAACCGTTGAAGTTGTTGGGAAAGTAAATATGGACGTTGGAGCTTCATCTTTCCATCATAAATGCACTCTGCAGCAGGTGGTATCGAAACACGGGTACCTATTTCGAAACAAGCCAAGAAAAGAAAGAGTTGTTGTGCATTTAATAGGGGGTGTATCGATACCTGTTTTGATACAAAAACTTTATGTGATGCCTGGTATCGAACCTTGTTTCGATACAAAAACTTTATGTGATGCCTGGTATCGAACCTTGTTTCGATACAGGCTAACCATCATTCAAAAATTAACTAACACCAACGGTCGACTTATTTAAATCTTGAAAATAGCCGTTGGAGATTAAGGGTGTATCGATACTTGTATCGATACCAGAGTCATATTTTTAAAATTAAAAAATAATTTGAAAATTAACCAAGATGTTTTGATACCAGTATCGAAACATGGGTTGGCAGAAAGTTTTGGTATCAAACCTTGTTTCGATACCTGTTCTTGATCTCAAGAACAAGCCTTGAAAAATCCCAGGTGTATCGATACCTATCCTCATGGTATCGATACCCTCGTGTAAAAAAGACTTGTAAGAGTATTTCAAAGTTCTTGGTTTTGACTTAGAGATCAAGCTTTGACTTAAGGACCAAAAAATTCTTTCAAAATTAGTCCTTACATTTATTTGTTATATCAAAATCAATTTTAGTTTTACAATCTCCCCCTTTTTAATATAACAAAACCAAAAGGAATTTTAAGTTTTGAAATAATTTGGTTGAAAGACTCCCCCTTAATATGTGCCCCAAAAAATTAAAAATTGTTGATGGTTTTCGAAAACTTAAAACTTAGAACTTTCTCCCCCTTTTTGTTAGATCAAAATCAATGAAGCATAAATATGCAAGGTAATAGAATAAAGCATAATCCATAGCATTTAAATATAAAAGTTCATATGAAGCATAAACCATAACAAGCAAAGTATCCAAAACATAATCCAACAATAATAAAGACCAAAACATAGGGAAATAAAAATAGGTGCATAAGTTCTAATATGAATGCATCATAACTAGTCTTAATAGATCGATACGATCAATCATCGGCCATGTCATCACCTTCATCCTCCTCCTCCTCCTCCTCATCTTCATCTTCCTCTTGATCTTCATTAAGCTTTTGGCTTTGACGGAGAGCTTCAAGAGATACTCTCAAGGAGTGTCCTTGAGTCTCTAGGCTTGTCATCCTAGTGTTGATGGCATCAAAACCCGAAGTGAATTGAGTGGAAAGTGTGTCAAGCTTGCCATCCATGGAATCCAAGCGGGTGTTGAGAGAATCAAACTTAGATGTGAGGAAGGTCAACATATCAAACTGATGAATAGGTTCCGGATCAACCGGAGCATGAGGAGGAGAAGGAGGATCACCTCGAGTCCACACACCATTGGAAGTATAGACAAAGTGAGCACGGTTGAGTGAAGTTTCTCCAATAAGCTCTTTCAAAGATCCCACCTTGTCATAAGAGCAATCGATGTCCAAATGCAAAAAAGATGGTGCTTAGAATGCACGCATAAGGAAAAGATTGAACAAGGGGGGTAACACGGTTTTGGATGTGCCACACAATATCCGAGAAGACAATCCGAGCAAAGTTTGGTTGGATGTTATCACGGAAACATGTGATCCAAAAACTATCAACTTGACGGATCCTAGAGTATCTCCCATTAGAAGGAAGAATCCACCAAGAGATGATAAGGTGGAGAAAACGGTCGTGTGCGTCAAGAGATGTAACCGACCCGATGAAAGGAGCAAGAGAGTCTTCATCATCATTACCCTTATCCTCAAGACCAAAAACATCAAGGAAAGTAGAGACATTAATCTTGAAAGATTTTCCCATAAGATACGATTCAATGGCTACTACTTTACTCTTATCCGGGGATAGGATGCATTTAGCATTAGTGTAAAAGATAAGGACGAGAGATGGAATGAACTTGACGGTATGGGTGAGAAAACGCAAGAACTTCCACTCGACGAGTTGGTCATAGTAACGAAAAGGAAATCTATAGGACGTGATGAATTGAATGTCCACATATCTTTCCTTTTTGAGAGGATAGCTCCAGAAAAGATTGTAGTTGTCCAATCTACGATCATTGTCTAGACTCTTATCATAGACCTTATCAAAATCAACTCGTACAACACGAGATGATGAAGAGGATCCGGCTTCGGTACGAGATTGCTTCTTTGGTGCCATGATCTAGGATTGGATAAAAAAAATTTGGATTAGTTAAGAATAATATGTATGCTTGTATATATAATCCAATTCAATCCTATGAGATAATCTAACAATTCAAGGTATTTAAGGATTAAAAATTTTGAAAAACCATCGAAAAACTTATTCGAACAAAAATTTATATTCGATTAAAACAAGTTGGAATTTTGAGACAAAAACATAGGTTTATTGAAACCCATAAGATAGACATTTAAACCATTCTCAGAAACTGAATTTTAACAAACTAAAAACAAACGAAATTAAGATTTTTCGAAAGTATACCTTGAGTGTAGATTAGGATGAATTTCGTGATTATGAAGCACCGTTTGTTGATATGATGAAGTCTTTGATGCGTATCAAAGAAATCGTGAAGAAATTGTGTTAAGAGAGGCGAATTTGAAGGGATTTTAAAGAGAGGCCGGCTAGGGTTTTTGGGTTTTAAATATGGAAGTGTTTTAATAAGATTAAAATTAGGTTTAGAGTGTTTTAAACAACTTTCGTCCTCGTGAATCGATACTGGTATCGAAACACCCTGTTTCGATGCTGGTATCGAAACAGAGGTATCGATGCAAGCATCGATGCCTGTTCTTCTTGACAAAAATCCAGATGGGCTGATGAACAAGTATCGAAACAGGGGTTAGCTGTATCGATACCTTCGACCTTTGCTTTGCATTTTGGCTACTAAAAGTACTAGAAATGAGTCTCTAAAGCCCCTAGAAGTATGCATATGATATAATGACATGTTTATTATGCATGAAAAAGTTCATACTCCCCCTAACAACATGCATGGAGTCATCAAGATACAAGATCAACATAAGCATGATTTAATTCAAGATTCAAGCAAGATAAGCAAAAAAAAATGACACTTAGCAAGTCAAGATAGGCTAGTTAGAACTAACTCTCTCCTAAGGGTCCAAAAACGCTCCTTATCCAAAGGTTTAGTAAAGATGTCCGCTAATTGATTTAAGGTGTCAACAAACTCTAAAACAACATCATTTTTATACACATGATCTCTAATGAAATGGTGTCTAATTTCTATGTGTTTGGTTCTAGAGTGTTGAATGGGGTTTTTGGTAAGACATATGGCACTTGTATTATCACACTTAAGAGGTATGGTGTCTACCTTAATGCCATAATCTAAGAGTTGTTGCTTCATCCATAACACTTGAGCACAACTCCCTAGGGATATGTACTCCGCCTCGGTGGTAGATAGAGCTACACTATTTTGTTTCTTAGAGAACCAAGATATGAACATACTACCTAGGAATTGACAAGTTCCGGAAGTACTTTTCCTTTCTATCTTACAACCTCCATAATCCGCATCCGAATAGGCATGAAGATCAAAAGAAGAAGCTTTAGGATACCAAAGACCTAAATAAGGTGTATCTCTAAGGTACCTAAAAATTCTCTTAATGGCTATAAGGTGTGATTCTCTAGGACTAACTTGGAACCTAGCACACAAGCAAACACTAAACATAATATCCGGTCTACTTGCGGTAAGGTAAAGCAAAGAACCTATCATTGATCTATATAATTTAGAATCAACACACTTACCTCCTTTATCCTTGTCAAGCTTAGTAGATGAGCTCATTGGTGTGACTTGAGGTTTCACATTTTCCAAGTCAAACTTTTTGAGCATATCCTTGATGTATTTTGCTTGATTGATGAAGGTGTCATCCTTCCTTTGCTTGATTTGGAATCCCAAGAAGAATGAGAGCTCCCCCATCATGCTCATCTCGAATTCACCTTGCATTAGCTTAGAAAATTCTTGACAATAACATTCATTAGTAGATCCAAAAATAATATCATCAACATAAATTTGAACTACTAAGATATCATTTTTAAACCTTTTTATAAAAAGTGTAGTGTCCACCTTCCCTTTTTCAAAACTTTTTTCAATTAGAAAGGTTGAAAGCCTTTCATACCAAGCTCTAAGAGCTTGTTTCAAACCGTATAAAGCTTTTGTTAATTTAAAAACGTGGTTTGGAAATTTTGAATCTTCAAAACCCGATGGTTGTTCAACATATACTTCTTCATTTATAAAACCATTTAAGAAAGCACTTTTGACATCCATTTGAAAAAGCTTGAAATCATGATAAAATGCAAATGCAAGTAGCATCCTAATGGCTTCCATTCTAGCTACGGGTGCATAGGTTTCATCGAAATCTATTTCCTCCTCTTGAGTGTAACCTTGAGCTACTAATCTAGCTTTATTTCTTACAATGTTACCACTCTCATCTAGTTTGTTTCTAAAGACCCATTTAGTTCCTATAGTAGACATATTACTAGGCCTATCAACTAATGTCCATACATTACTTCTCTCAAATTGATTTAATTCCTCTTGCATAGCCAGAATCCAATAATCATCACTTAATGATTCTTTGATATTTTTAGGCTCTATGCATGAGATAAAAGCAATATGATTCATTAATCTAAAAGAAGAACGAGTAGTTACCCCCTTGGATGGATCACCCAAGATTTCACCACTTTTGACATAGTTGAACTCCCTTGGGTAGCTCACTTCCCTTTCTTCAAGCTTTACATTTCCCAAAGCTTCTATTGGAGGATCTTGTGCTTCCTCATTGCTTGGAATCTCATCCACCTTTGATGTGTGCCCATCATCAATGGTTTCAATGATTCCTACATCATCATCATCACAAGAATCCTTCCTAGGAAGGAGGTTATCATCGAAAACCACATGTATAAATTCCTCTACAACTAAGGTTCTTTTGTTAAAAACTCTATAAGCCTTAGAATTTAAAGACTAACCAAGGAAAATAGCTTCATCACTTTTTGCATCAAATTTACCTAAATTGTTTTTTCCATTGTTCAAAACAAAACACTTGCACCCAAAAGGGTGAAAATAGCTAATGTTAGGCTTTTTAGACTTTAGAATCTCATAAGGAGTTTTCTTTAAAATAGGCCTAATCATTACTCGATTTATGATGTAACAAGAAGTGTTTGTGGCTTCCGCCCAAAAATACTTAGGTAAATTGTTTTCACAAAGCATGGTTCTAGCCATTTCCTCTAAAGTTCTATTTTTCCTCTCAACAACCCCATTTTGTTGAGGAGTGCGAGGAGCCGAAAAATTGTGGCTAATACCATTTTCATTATAAAAATTTTCAAAACCTAAATTTTGAAATTCGGTTCCATGATCACTTCTAATATGAGAAATTTTTTGATCAAGATCATTTTGAGGAATTTTTGAAAATATGATGAAATTTTCTAAGGCCTCATCTTTAGAACTTAAAAATAGAACCCAAGTATATCTAGAGTAATCATTAACAATAACAAAAGCATATGATTTTTCACCCAAGCTAGTAGTCCTAATAGGTCCAAAAAGATCCATATTGATCAATTGTAATACTCTACTAGTTGAAACATCATTAATGGACTTAAAAGAAACTCTCTTTTGTTTACCCTTAGCACATGCATCACAAATTTTATCCAAAGAAAATTTGAGCTTAGGTAAACCTCTAACTAGATTTTGGGAGGCAAGTTTCTCTAAAACACTTATGCTAGCATGACCAAGTTTCCTATGCCATAACCATTCATCATTTTCATCACTAGCAACTAAGCATGCATGAGAAATGTTTATGTCATCTAGATGCACCATGTAAATATTTCCTATGCGATGACCTATGAGCATTGTTCTATTGGATTCTATGTCAATAATTTTACAACCATTTTTATCAAAAGAAACATAGAAACCTTTATCACATAATTGACTAATGCTCAACAAGTTATGCTTAAGACCATTAACAAGTAAGACATTTTCAATAAGAATAGAGGAGTGATTACCAATAGAGCCTATACCCTCAATTTGGCCTTTGGAGTTGTCACCAAAAGTCACTACTTCACCCTTTTTGAGCTCTAACTCCTTAAATCGTCCCTTGTCTCCGGTCATATGCCTTGAGCATCCACTATCAAGGTACCACATATTTTGACTTGAAGCTTTGGCCTTGAAGCAATGCTCAACCTACAAACAAAAATTAGTTTTTCACTTTTGGTACCCAAATCATTTTGGGTCCATGAGAGTTAGTCCCTAAAAGCTTGGTTCCCTTAGGAATCCAAGAGGCAATGACATTCATATTATTAGAAACAATGAGTTCCTTAGGAACCCAAACACTCCTAATTTTTCTATGTCTAAAATGCCTTTGAAAACCTTTTTGTTTGTGATTTTGAAAATTTCTTTTGACATAGTTGGGTTTTGAAGAGCTTCTTTTTTCAAAAGTTGAACTCCCAACCACTTTAATTTGTTCTTTAAGCTCATTCACCACCTTGTGGTGATTTTCACTCAAGCTTGAAACAAGGTTGTTTAAATCAACATTTTCTTTTTGAAAAAATTTCAAATCATCATTTAAATCAACAACCTTTTCTTCCAAATCCAAAATTGTTTTTGTCAAAGAATCATTTTTCATTTCTAAATCGGAAATAGTTTTCTTGCTTTTCAAAACTGATTCTTTGAACTTCAAAACCAACTCATCATACACATCTTGTAATTCATCATAAGCATCATAAAGTTCATCATAAGATAAATCATTACAAGATGGTTCAAGGGTTACCTTGGGCTCATCAAGAGCCATGAGACACAAGTTGGCCACTTCATTGTCCTCATCGGATGATGACTCCTCATCACTCCAAGTGGCAACATGAGCTTTATGTTTCTTCTTATTCTCAAAACCCTTCTTTTTGTATAATGGGCAATCGGTCCTAATGTGACCGGGTTTCTTGCATTCATAGCAAATGATTTGATCTTTCTCCTCTTCTTTGCTCTTTGCTTTAAAGTCCCTCTTTCGTTGGAATCTTCGATTCCTATTTGCCCTCATAAGCCTTGTGAATCTTTTGGCCACCATGGCCAATTCCTCTAGCTCTTCTTCTTCACTAGTGTCCACTTCTTCTTGTGACAATGAAGCTTTAAGAGCAATCCCTTGCTTCTTTTTCTCTACTTCCCTCTTTTCTATCTTTACCTCTTCTTTCTTTTTCTCTTATTCTCTTTCTTTCTTCATGATTTCATGGGTAAGAAGGGATCCCACAAGAGCATCTAGCTTTAGAGTCTTCAAGTCCTTGGCTTCAATGATAGCCGTCCTTTTGCTATCCCAAGACTCGGGAAAAGAGTAGATAAGTTTCCTCACGAGCTTCTCTTCTGGAATGATCTCACCAAAACCTTTGAGACCATTGACAATCACGGAAAATCTATCGAACATTTTGGTGATGTCTTCATCCAGCTCTATCTTGAAATTTTCATAGTTTCGATTGAGAAGACCAATCTTTGTTTCCTTCACATCATTGGTGCCCTCATAAGTTGTCTCCAAGGAGTCCCAAACTTCTTTGGCACTTGTGCATGAAGACATCTTGGAGTAGATGTCGGGGCCTAAAGCACAAAAGAGAATGTGAAGAGCTTTATCATTTGTGGACATTCTCCTTCTTTCTTCATCGGTCATCTTGTTCCTCTTCTTAGGCACTTGCCGATCTCCTTCTTGCGTCATAGAGATAGAGGGTCCATCTTCGATTATATCCCAAAGGACATAGTCATTGGAGTTGATGAATAACCTCATCCTATTCTTCCAATAAGGATAGTTGTGCCCATTGAAGAAGGGTGGCTTGGTGATGAAGTGAGACTCATTCCACGAATCGGAGGTGGAGACCATTTGATTTTTGTTGTGGAGATGATCAACAACCCTTGGATCTTCTTTGGTGGAGGTGAATCCCTTCAAAGATCTCGCTCTGATACCAATTGTTGAGTTGATCGGTATTGGATAATGGCCAAGAGGGGGTGAATTGGATATTAAAAATTTTGTAGGAGAAATTTCGGTAAAAATCGAAAAATGAAGAACACAAAGATTTATAGTGGTTCAAGCTTCGAACAAGCTCTACATCCACTACCTTAGCTCCCACTAAGGATTTTGAAAACAATTGAATTCAGCCTTTTTCTAGGTTCAAGGGATAACCTTTACAAACAAATCAATTTTCTACCCAAAATTGATTTAACCCTCACAAGGTTTTACAAGAAGTTTGAATTGGCTAAAAGGATTCTCTCACAAGAAATAATAGCCACTAATACAAACAAACTCTCCCCAAACTTAGTTTACAACAGATCAAAGTGAAAAATACAAGTTGGGAGGACAAAGTATTCAATGAAATGCTTTGAGTTGGATTTGTGAGCTTGGATGTTGCTTGATGTTCAATTGTCTTGATATGCTTTTGAAAATGCTTCTTTTTATACCTTCTCATTGATTTCTAACCGTTGAAGTTGTTGGGAAAGTAAATATGGACGTTGGAGCTTCATCTTTCCATCATAAATGCACTCTGCAGCAGGTGGTATCGAAACACGGGGTACCTGTTTCGAAACAAGCCAAGAAAAGAAAGAGTCATTGTGCATTTAATAGGGGGTGTATCGATACCTGTTTTGATACAAAAACTTTCTGTGATGCCTGGTATCGAACCTTGTTTCGATACAGGCTAACCATCATTCAAAAATTAACTAACACCAACGGTCGACTTATTTAAATCTTGAAAATAGCCGTTGGAGATTAAGGGTGTATCGATACTTGTATCGATACCAGAGTCATATTTTTAAAATTAAAAAATAATTTGAAAATTAACCAAGATGTTTCGATACCAGTATCGAAACATGGGTTGGCAGAAAGTTTTGGTATCAAACCTTGTTTCGATACCTGTTCTTGATCTCAAGAACAAGCCTTGAAAAATCCCAGGTGTATCGATACCTATCCTCATGGTATCGATACCCTCGTGTAAAAAAGACTTGTAAGAGTATTTCAAAGTTCTTGGTTTTGACTTAGAGATCAAGCTTTGACTTAAGGACCAAAAAATTATTTCAAAATTAGTCCTTACATTTATTTGTTATATCAAAATCAATTTTAGTTTTACATAACCATTACCAGAAATTGAAGTTACGGATAACATTCAGGCAACAGAATAAACTCAGTGAAGGAACAACAATGCAGGCTTCAACAATCTCGATCATGTAACATATGCGCAACTCAAATGAAACAAAATTGATGGGAGATGATGGGGAAAAAATCTTAAAACGATAAAAAACCAACAATGGAAGTAACACGAGAAGAAAAAGAATATGAGATTGTCAGCGGAGTCGAAGGTGCACCAGGATCGTCGGCGAATGATACCATGTGAGAATGGTGCCATGGCTAAGAAAAACGATAGAGAATATAAGAAAGATCTGGATTTAGAGATTTAGTAAAAGAATACAACAAAGTAGAAGAAAATGAAAATGTATTCTATGAATCATATGAGATACAATGGTAAGTCTACATGCAAAGGAATGCATCTTATTTATAGATGAGCTAGAGAAAGATAGTTGCTGAGCTGATCAAATAATTGTTGCTAACAGTAACTCTTCTGCAACAGAATTAGTTGTAACTTTCTTTAGGTTGGTTGAGCATTCTTAACAATAACCACTTAGGTTAGAGGATTCGAGCAATGAATGCTCATTTTTTAATATCATAGATTATAAAAAAATTGTTATACGAATTTTTTCTGGCCATTAGGAAATGGACCCATCCAATAAAATTAGAATTTGTCATCATTTTTTTAAATCATCTATACGCGTGGAAGTAAAATCTTTAACTTCTTCAATATTTTCCATGTCAGCTAAAACCTTTCTCCTTCAACACATTATCGCAACCCCTTTCTTAAGCGGTTCGACGATTTTTTCTTTAAAAATAAAAAACGACGGAGTAGCCACCAATCTTTTTTTAAAAAAAAAGGTGTGATTGGTTCACCTAAAAAATAGGTCATTTTAATAAAATCATTTTGTTTTTATTAAAACAACAATTTTTGGTCCGTAAAAAAAAGGGTTCGTGAGTCGGTTACGTGTGGGGAAGGGTTAACACCCCCACAACACCCTAAAATTAGGACCCAGCCGATTACAAGACGTTTTAAAGTTGAAATTTACAAGTTTATATAAAATTTAAAATATTTTCCATTTATGAATTTGATTCTATTTTAACGGTCCTACCGCTTGGAGAGTAAACGTTAATCACCGTCAACATTTTTGGCACTAACTCATTACCTCCCTTTGGTAAGACACCGCATTAATTAAGTTCCACTTTTTAATCAAAAAAAAAAACAAAGAAAATTAGATATGTTAAAGATTTTATTCTAAGTTAGTGATTATTAACCTAAAAAATATCTAAATAAATTTTACCTATTATGCATAAAGTATGATTAGGTGTGTTTTAAGAATTTGGTGTGAGGAGAGTTTTATTAAACTTTAAGGCTCTAAATTTACTAAGGCTCTAACAATAAAGAATTAAACCTAGTGGTTTATCTAAACTAATATAATAAAGACATAAAATATTTTAACAATTAAAATTAAAATTAAAAAGGGTAAGATAATGATAACTAGATTAAAAACATATTAAACTTATATACCAAGTTTAAAGATTGTTAAAAATAGTCTCATAAAATAAATAAAAAAATATAGGAATTTAATAAAATTAAATGATCAATTTTTGTTTATAATATGTGTAAAGCTCAAAAACACAATTCACTTACATTTATTTTAAAACAAAGATCAAAACATCATATTTTAAATTTATCTTAATTGTTCATCCATGTTCTTCATGAATCGAAGAATTATAAACCTTTCACCCTTTTTTACAAAAAAAATATAACAGTATATAAAATAAGATAAATTACTAAGTAGATCGAATACCTCAAACAAATGCTTCAAGCTTCTTATTCCAACACAAATACAAGTACAAATCGGAGTATTCTCTAGAGAATTTTCGTGTGAAATCTCGTGTAAGTGTTGTGTCTAAGTTGTGGTTTTGGTTGTGTTGTGTGTTTTACAAGTGAAGGAGGATGGAGTTTATATAAGATTTTTAACCCACAAATACATGGAAAATAATCAAATTTAATATCAAAAATCACTAATTTTTGGATAAAAAATAACCCAAAAAGTCTTGATTTGATTTCCATGGCCATTTCTTTAATTTGACCAAATTTGATAATATTCTGTCCTCTTTTTTTTGAGTCAAATATCCCCTAATTGCTTTCATTCCCTTTTCTCCTCAAATCAACTCAAATTGTTGTCCTTCTTCGGTTTGATTTTGATCAACTTTCCAGTTTTTATTTTTCTGATTTGAACCAAAAATCAGTGACAACAGCTATCCCTTATTTTGTTATTACAGTGAAACAGTTATAAAGCAAAGAACAAAAGACAGTGATTTTTATCAGTCGCAAACTCTTTGGAAGGTTTCATTCTCCTTATGCCTGAACGGATAGGCGAGTTCTACTCTTCTTGTACCCGAATAGATAGGCATGTGTTAAAGATAAATGTTCCATCCTCTTCATGCTTAGATGGATAAGCAGGTTCTACTCTCCTTATGCTCGAGTAGATAAGCAAGTTCAAAAAAGGGGTTCCATTCTCGTCATGCACGAATGGACATACATGTTCTATTCTTCTCATGCTCGAATAGATAAGCAGGTTCTACTCTCCTCATGCTTGAGTAAATAAGCAAAAAAAAAGTTCCATTCTCCTCATGCACGAATGGATATGCAGGTTCTATTCTCTTCATGCTCGGATAGATAAGCAGGTTCTACTATTCTCATGCTCGAGTAGATAAGCAAAAAAAAGGTTTCATTATCCTCATTCACGAATGGATATGCAGGTTCTATTCTCCTCATGCTCGAGTAGATAAGCAAAAAAATAATTCTATTCTCCTCATGCACGAATAGATATGCAGGTTTTATTCTCCTCATACTCGAATAGATAATCTGGTTTCTACTCTCCTCATGCTCGAGTAGATAAGCAAAAAAATGGTTTCATTCTCCTCATGCATGAATGGATATATAGGTTCTATTTGCTGATAGCATTTCATATACCTGTCAAATTGAACAAAAGACACAATTACGATGAACATGCCCCTAGGGATGCCTAGTATGCATTTTTCAAATTTCTTATTCTTTTCTTTGGGATGTGTAGTATGAATGGATATGTAGGTTCTATTTCCTTTTCAAGATTTTTCTTCTTCATTTCCAAGTGTATTTGCTTGTTCCACCCAGATAGACAGTCATGCTTTGTTATTTATCTTTTTTTGATTTGCTCATTTTGCTTACTTAATCCAGTCATTTTGAATGATCAACTTTTAGCATCATATTTTTAACATTCTTTTTGTCTTCCTCTTTTCTATGGTAAGAAAATTTGCTAATCGGATAAAAACTCTCACATCATAAGACATCTTCTCCAATAAAGATAACTTTCATGTTGTGTTTGCAAATTAATGTGTTTGCATGCAAATATTTATGTTTTGATCTCTTTCTTCTATACCCAATATCATCAGAGACCTTAAGTCGATATAGACTCAAAACATTAGCAAATATCTTGAATGTTGCTTTTGCTGTTTAGATTTTGGAATTGACAAAGATGTACAACTAAACAAAATTCCTTCCAAGCTATCAAGCCTTTTACGTATGCATAATCCATGAATTATCTAAGCCGCCCTTTACGGATTTTCAACTTAGATCCTCATTTGATTTCAAGACAACCTTTACGGATTTTCATCTTGAATCCCCCTTGTTTTTTTCTTTTTTGCTTTTTTTCTTCCTTCTTTTTTCTTTTTTTTTCTTTCTTTTTTCATCTAAGGCTCCCTTTACGGGTTCTCACCTTTAGATATTTTTTCTTCCTTTTCTAGGCATATTTCTTTTGGTTGGGCTTGAATTCAACAAATTCACATCCTCATCCATCTCAACCAAAAATTAAAGTTTCTCCTGAAAAAGACTTCGACACAAATTAAGATTTTTCCCAATTAAGCGTATACATTTCTTGGGTATCTATTAGATTGGCAACATTTTCTTCAGCATCAAATCTCATTCTTGAAATTTTCTCGGTCGAATCTTCTTATCATAGACTTGTATCATCCTCTTTTGATACATCTGATCATGACGAACGACATTCAACCTTTTTCAATAAGGTTCAACTGGTCATACCTATCCTTGGACCTATTTTGCTTCTTCTAACTCTGCTTCCATGAAAACCTGGGGAGTGAGATTTCAACCTGGATCGGCACTTCAGCTTCTTTCCTGTAAACTGATTGAAAACGATGTTGCCCTCATTCCACTTGAGACACTTATGCTATGCTGAACAATTGCCCTTAGACTCAAAATCAATATCAAAAAACCTTTTTTTCATGAATTTATGTTGCTTTACTCGTAAGATGCAAAAAAGGCTAGAAATGAGTTTTTGAAGAAAAAAGGCTAGAAATGAGAATTTAAACTCGAAAGTCATGGCAAACACAAAAAAGAACAAAGTCAGATGCCCCAAAATTCATAGTATGAATGATTCATGAATCCATCAACCAGATAATGTCCCATTTTAGTGGCTCTCTTTAACTCACGAACTCACCAACTTTCAATATTCTCACTTTTCTAATCTCGACCAGACATTAGAAGTTCAGTAGTCGTTGAAGAAAGGTTAACTCAATTAGGCGGAATGTATTCTAAAAACAAACTTCTTTTTCTTAAATATTAATGTGTGATCCAAATGGTCTTTTAAGGCTTGTAATGTAGGCTAGGTTTGGTTGAAAAAGAAAGGATATAGAGGCTCAAATATATATTTGAGGGTGATTAAACCAAGGATCATTTTTTCTTAAAGGAACATTTTGTTTGTTCTCAAGATCACTCTAGACTGCCAATTTTGGGTTTTCACCCTAGAGTTCATTTCTTTTCTTGCACATGCCTCATTTGAAGGATTTCACGCATGTTTCACGCTTTCAGCTTCTTTCTTGATTTAACTTTTAACTTTTCTTCCTTTTTCTTTCTTTTTTCTTTTTCCATTTTCATTTTCTTCGCTTTTCCCTTAAACTTTTTTCCTTTTTTGTTTTTTTCTTCTTGTCTTTTTTCATATAACAAATTTTTCTCACATAAAGATAATATTTCATCCTCTTTGCCCCCCTATCTGAGGAGTGATCCTTGGTTATGGTTTAAATACAAGAAAAATGTCAGGCTCAAAGGGGATAACAAGTGATTTTTTTATTTTCTTATTCGAGAAGGGAAATTAAGGAATGCCAAATATCATTTCACACACAAATATCATCAAAGAGAAGTAGTCTTCAGTTGGTAGATGTTTTAGAGTTATCACTTTATTCAAAAACCCTAAACAACAATATTTGAGAGGAAAATTTACTCAAAATGGGATTTTTCTCATTAATCCTGAACACACATTTTGCCCCCTATCTCGGGATTAGATTCAAGAATCATTCATACAATCAATAATAGAGGCTTTGTCAAAAGGGTGTGTTTTGGAAGAGAAATGGATCAAATGAATGAAAAAAGTTTGCCACTTGTGAAAATAAAGGAAATGCATCTTAAACCAACTAAAATAACATAAAGCCCCTTAAAAAGATCTTTGATGTTTGAAAGCAAAAGGGTTCTAGGCATGACATCATCGTTGACTAAAAAGATCTTCTATTGTACAATTGTTAAGCATTAACATGAGTGAATTTCATTCAAGCTCAAATTATCTATGATGCAACAAGATTCAATTGTTGAAGTCATTCATGTCATAGGACACTCTTTGTATTCTTCTTCCTCAAGTTTCTCATATTTGATAGCTCATTATCCAACAATAAAGGATGAACTTGGGTTATTGTATCTCTCCCCCACTGTGCATATTGACGAAAGCTTCCATTGTGTTTCTGCTTTATTTCTTATAGAAGGAGCCAATTCAAGATCATATCAGTGACATGTTTATACCGTTTGTTGAAAGCCCATGATAAATATCCTCATGTTCGTATAATTGCCCAGCTTAACTGAATGTACTAAGATATAGACCCGAACAAACAAATCAGTTACCAAGCTTAGGTCTCTAACATCTATGTCCCTCTAAATGTTTTCCTCCAAAAATGTATTGAGGATAAAAATCTCTCCACTTCTTCTTATTTATGGCCTTATGAACAGCTTCATCGAGGTCAAACACCTTGTAATCTTGAGTTTCTTCATGATTAGCAATCCTTTGGTTTAGGGCACTAGATAAAGCTCTATCAAGGTAAAGTTAAAACTTTACTTTAGGTAGGACAGGTTCCTTTGGATCTCCTAGGAAAGTTTAAGCAATCTCTAGCAAATTAATAATTTCATTAGTTGTTTTCTCTTTGTTTAAGTCTTGAAACCTCAACATGACTGCTATCTGGGCAACAACATCCAATAAGCTCGTGTATTCTTGAAGTTGTCAACATGACTGCTTTGGTATTATGCTTCTGTGAAACTTTGCTCTCTTTTTAGATTAATTCTTTATTGTGTTTGAATGTATGTAATGATGTAAAACACAAAAAAAATGCAAATGCATGAATTCAAATGCGTGAATACATAAGAAGGGACATCGATCCATTAAGTTATTACTCTTAGAAATAACTTTTCATTGGATATCAAAGATCCTTAATATGAAAGATTTAGAATTATATCACGAATATGTCTTATCCTGAGTGCTCAACTATTTCCTTGATCAACCATAAGAGTCTTAGTCTTACTTCTTATATTGGCACAAAGCTTCAACTTTCTTGGTTAACATTTCATATCTGACTACATCTTAGATTTGGGTCATGACACTCTTATCGAACAAGTCTTGTTCTTGGAATCTCATAGCGTTTTCCTTAAGATAAATGAACTATTGGTTATTACCCCTTTATTGATGTCCATCAAAATCATTGTCCGGAATATTTGAATGATACTCTTCACAGTCTCTACTTGCTCTATAAGTGCTTCATTCTCACTCCAACTGACCTAAATATGCACAATGACTCGAGTCTTCCACTTGAACTTGCAACTTAACAATAAAAGTTTGGCTCTACTTTAGCTTTCTTTGTTGATAGTGTCACATATGCCCTATAATATAAAAATAGACCTTATTGTCATGGGACTTCTTTTTCTATGCAACCATTCTCTTTTCCTTTTCCAATAACTTATTTATTCTTTAAATCCTCAATCGTTTACTTGTTCTTCACTCGTAGGTGCCCATTGGTTAATCTCAAATTATAGATGTATTCTCGTATGATCTTCCTCTTTCTAAGGAATCCTTTATCCATTATGAAATTTTTTGTTTTTTTTTCTCTCAAATAGATCTTGTTGTCATGGGTCCTCATTTTTCACACAACTACTCTCTTTTTCTTTTCCAATAATTCATTTGTTCTTCAAATTCTTAGTTGCTTACTTGTTCTTCTTTTTCTCACTTGTAGGTGTTCGCTGGTTGACTTCAGAGCGAAGGTTTATTCTCGCATGATCTTCCTCTTTCAAAGTAATCTTCTATCCATTACGAAAAATCGTATTCTATTTTGAGTAATATTCTTTAGACTCGATCCCTTTTATATATGAGATGCATGGTGCAAGAAATAAAAATGTAAAACAATAAAAGAATAGCATAAAAAATGAAACTTAAGAAGTCCAAAATAATTTCATTGTATGAATAATAACTGGGCAGCGTATTACAACATGTCTGGAACTGTCTCCACGGATTATTCTTATGAAATCATTTTGACCAAATTCTAACTCTAAGGTTTTTCACATGGCTTTAATGGGGTAGGCTTCTAGATTCACACACATAGTTTGGTTCTAGAAAGTTCCCCAAGCTGTCCTTGTTGTCCCCTACTAAGGGTAGCAAGGCCCTTGATCTCACCCATTATAGGTTTCTAACGAATCAAGTTCAACTTACGAGGACTCATTTTCTTAGGTCTATGCGAAGGATTATATCCTTACAAAGACTTAGGCCATATGAGCCCCAAAGGTACTTACTAGGCCTATGCGGAGAATTAGATTCTCACGAGAGCAATAGCGTGTTCCCTTTACATAAACGATCGGGACAAAGCTCGGGTATAGAGCTTGAAAATAAATCTTAAATGCGTAAAATAGAATCAAATTCATAAATGGACAATTAACTTAAATTTTATATAAACTTGCAAATTCTAAAAATTAAAACATGTCGTAATCGGCTTGTGGCTTGACTATCTTTTTTAAGAACTAAAAATAAAAGTCCCCAGCGGAGTCGTCAAGCTGTCACAACCCCTTTTTCAAGTGGTTCAATGATTTTTTCTTTAAAAATAAAAAACAACGGAGTTGACACCAATTTTTTTAAAAAAGGTATGATTGGATCACCTAAAAAATGGGTCATTTTAATAAAATCATTTTGTTTTTATTAAAACAACAATTTTTGGTCTACGAAAACAAAAAAACAGGTTCTGGAGTCGATTATGTGTGGGGAAGGGTTAGCACCCCACAACGCTCAAAATTGGTACCTAGTCGATTACAAGACGTTTTAAAATTTGAATTTGTAAGTTTATATAAAATTTAAAATATTGTCCATTTATGAATTTGATTCTATTTTAACGGTCCCACCGCCAGGAGAGTAAACTTTAATCACCGCCAACATTTCTATCGTTAATTCGTTACCTCTCTTTGGTAAGACACCGTATAAATTAAGTTCCACTTTTTAATCACAAAAAGCAAAGAAAATTAGATATGTTTAAGATTTTATTCTAAGTTAGTGATTATTAACCTAACAAAATATGTAAGTGAATTTTACCTATTATGGTTAAAGTATTATTAGGTGTGTTTTATGAATTTGGTGTGAGGAGAGTTTTATTAAACTTTAAGGCTCTAAATTTACTAAGGCTCTAACAATAAAGAACATAAACCTAGTGGTTTATCTAAACTAATATAACAAAGACATAAAATAGGTTTAACAATTAAAATTAAAATTTAAAAGGGTAAGATAATGATAACTAGATTAAAAACATATTAAAATTATATACCAAATTTAAAGATTGTTAAAAAAGCCTCATAAAATAAATAAAAAATGTAGAGATTTAATAAAATTAAATGACCCACTTTTGTTTATAATATGTGTAAAGCCCAAAAACACAATCCACTTACATTTATTTTAAAACAAATATCAAAACACCATATTTTAAAATTATCTTAATTATTCATCCATGATCTTCATGAATCAAAGAATTATAAAAACTTTTCACCCTTTTTTACAAAAAATTATAACAATATATAAAATAAGAAATAAAACAAAATAAATTACTAAGTAGATCGAATACCTCAAACAAATGCTTCAAGCTTCTTATTCCAACACAAAAGCAAGTACAAATTGGAGTATTCTCTAGAGAATTTCCATGTGAAATCTCGTGTAAGTGTTGTGTCTAAGTTATGTTTTTGGTTGTGTTGTGTGTGTTGTAGTCTTGCAGCACTGAGAGATGATTAAAATATGTGATTGATTTGCGAGCAAGAATGTGCAAGTATACGCCATCGAACAAGTATTAAAGTGTGTGAGTGAGATCGTTCCCACGAAGATTGGGTAGGTTAATTCAAAAATAGTTAACATACACAAAAGATAAAGTAATCCTTTGTATGGACATATGCTAAACCAATTCTGTAAGTGTCACCAAAAATGCTTTAGTAAAATAAAAATATCACCAATAATGTTGGAGCAAAATAAAGATTGTCACGAAAATATAGTACAATATAAACAGATATTAGAGAAATAAATAAAGCTACACAAACACAATACTGAAAAGATATTCAAGCTTAAGACAGACTAGGCTTACTATGGTATGACTTCACTACTCTCTTGGATACTATTGTTCCCCTGGTTTACTAGTGCTCGATAGAGTTTACTGAAAATGCCTCCAATATCCCAAGTTAGAAGGTCTAACACTCGAAAATGCTAAGGCATTATCTCCCGGTCTCAACCCTAACACTCCTTAATGTTGATAAAGTGCTACTCCTTTAGTCGTTGAAACTCTACCTTATCCCTAAGGCAAGTTAGGATTCTGCTCCCGCAGCAATCCCATTGTTCAAGTTGGTCTAGCTTTGCCTATCCCTAGATCTAAGCTTCCCAAACCTCTTGAGCTATGGCTACCTCTCGGTGCTCTTACAAACCAAGGTTTAGAGTAAAAATTGTGTTAGCATTCTTGATCAAAGCACAAAGTAAACACTGGAAACAATGAACATCCATTAAAACAAGATAAAGATCATCCAAAACAAGCCTTAGCCATACTAGTTTAGTTCATGGCTAGGTATGAAAAACTATTCAACTTTCGTCCTTTGAAATACATATTCAACAACTTAGAAAAGAGGTAAACAAAGTGAAGAGGAAGGAAGTCTCAAACGCTTGTGCCGTGACACTTTTCCTAGCTTGCCGCTCCTCCTGAAGTCACGCAAATCCTTGCTTGAAGCTCTCCAACAATGGTGGCTTGGCTAGACGTTGAAGATGACCGAAAGTGGCCTCCTTTCTTCTTTCTTCTCCCTTGTGATTCCTTAAAGCTCGCTCCTTTTTTTGTACTCTTTAGCTACTGATTTTTCTTTCCTTTGCTACGCATCCTTGTTGAAGGAGGCTTGGTCTTGTATTTATAGGAGGCTTCTAGGGTTTGATACCCTAAAGATGCCAAGAGAATATCCCTTGACATTTGTTGCAGTAGGTGGCAGAAATGTAGGGTCTGCAGGGGACTGTTGCAGGTCTGCAGAGGTGGTGCAACGTCTGTAGAAAATTATGGCAGGGTGCAGGGGCGGTGCGATATCTGTAGAATTTGCAGAGGTGTAGCTGGCCTGGAAAACGCGTGAAGACAGTGGGCTATAGGTGTGTCCTTTCTTCCGTTCTGTTTTGTCCGTATACAATGATGTAGCATCCTTGAAGTCCGATCCAACACTTGAGAAATATGCTACAGCATCTCTTTCGTTCTTTCAACTTTGCTCCAGCATCTACACAAAATCACCAACAAAATATCCTTCAAAGCAGCATCTTTTAGAAATAAAAAGAAAATAAAATAAAAACCTAAACTAAATGCAAATGCACATGAAATGCAGCTAAATGCAATAAAATGCAATGCAAATGAACTTGAAACCAAACAAAACCTTAAGTAAAAGGGTATAAAATATACGCTTTTTAGAGCGTTAATATACCCCCAAACTTAAGATATTGCTTGTCCTCAAGCAATGACATATAAATATGCTATGACATTGCTTTTAGTCTTTGATAGCAGTTCAGGCAAAACATCAATCCTCAGAATATAAATGCTATAAAAATCTACACAATATTGAGAATTCCAAGAACTTGAACTAAGACAAGATACTTTACTTGTGTGTGCTGGATTGTATCTAACATATGCTTAAGTGTTAAAAAAATTCTAGTTTTCCTTATTCACTATACCCTAGTTCCTAAAAACCTACTCTCTTGCTTAGTTTTTTGTAACTTCTTCAAAGGGTGTCAGCTCATCACACCTACCATCCTTAACTCTAGATGAGTATGGAGCAAACATCTCATCCCCGAGCCAGTAGGTAGAGTCATCCTGTGACAACTTTCATTCGCTCATATACTGTAGCATTATTTATGTTCAGAGCATAAGCTAACTTTTTCATAGAGGAGCGTCCTTCTACAGTTTTATGCTAAAGTATTTTTTTAAGTTTTATTTATAAACTCTAGCAAAAAGGAGTTTTTCTTTCTTTCCAAACTAACTAAGGCATAGATTCTAAGTTTTCTAAAAAGTTTCTACCACTCAAGAATAAAAACATACAATCGTATCAAATAAAATTCCAAAGCATCAAGTCCTAATTTAGTTCAATTTATTCTCAATATGTTCACTAATTCAGTTTAAAAGCATCAAAACTCTCATCATCGGATATCATCTATTCTAACCTAAAATCTGTCTTCAATTGAATCTAATGCTATAGCAAATTCATATGTATACAGAATGAAGTGAAAATGCTAAGGCGAAGACTTTGATACCCCCAAACTTGAGGTTAGCATTATCCTCAATGCTATGAAAAATAAATCTATATATAAAAAAGAAAAAGAAAAAGAAACAAAGATGCTTACTTTGCAGCGTGTCTTGTTTTGTGGTTGGCCATCTTGATACGCTTCCATGGCCTATCTAGTGGTGATGGTTGCTCTTGGTCTGTATTGCTATGTTTCTGCTACTACAATGGGAATCAGGTCTTCCTCCATCCTAAAGGAAGCGTGTCTACCAGTAGTACGCTTTACCTTATGCAGACTGTTGCAAGCACACACAGTGGTCTGAGCTTGCATCTTCAAAAATTAAAAGCTAAATAGAGACAAAAAGGAAATAAAAGCATCTAAAAAAAACTAAATAAAAACCTCTACTTTTTATTCAAACTGAAATTTAAATGCTAAAGCAAAATAAAAGAGAGGGATAGAAATGCTCAGGCATTTTGTAGATTGAGGTCGTCTTTGTCACGCACAATGGGAGCTCCATTATAGATCTTCAGCCTTTGACCATTGACCTTGAATATTCGATCTCCATCAAGTTTTTTGATCTCCACAACTCCATAAGGATAAAACCTATGTATCAGGAATGGTCCTGACCATCGAGACTTCAATTTTACAGGAAAAAGTTTGAATCTTGAGTTGTAGAGTAACACTTGTTGGCCCTCTAAGAAATGTCGTGGCAAGAGATGTTTATCATGCCACCTCTTTGTCTTTTCTTTGTAAATCCTAGCATTCTCATAGGTATGGGATCGAAATTCGTCATTTCATTTAGCTCCAAAAGCATGTTCTCTCCAGTTGCCTTGAAATCCATATTGAGCTTTTTGATGGCCTAATAAGCTTTGTGTTCGAGCTCCACGAGAAAATGACATGCTTTCCCATAAAGCAGCTTGAATGAGGACATCCCTAAAGGAGTCTTGTAAGCTGTCCTATATGCCCACAAAGTTTCATCCAGCTTTGGAGACCAGTCTTTTCTCTTTGTGTTGACTGTCTTCTCTAGGATTTGCTTGATTTCTCTATTGGAGATTTCAGCTTGGCCATTTGTCTACGGGTGGTATGTTGTAGCAATTTTGTGTCTGACTCCATAGCGTTGTAATGCCTTAGAAATGAGCTTGTTGTCAAAGTGGGTTCCTTCATCACTGATTATGGCTCTAGGGACTTCAAACCTTGTGAAAATATTCTTGTGTAGGAACTTCAGGACTGTCTTGGAATCATTGCGAGGTGTTACCACCACTTCTACCCATTTGCTCACGTAGTCCACTGCTAGCAAGATATACAAATCACCATAGGAGGATGGAAATGGTCCCATAAAATCAATTCCCCAAACATCGAAAAGCTCGATTTCCAGAATATTTTGCAATGACATTTCATTCTTCCTCGAGATGTTACCGGTTCTTTGACATCTATCGCATCCCTTGTAAAATGCTTGAGAATCCTTGAAGAGTGAGGGCCAGTAGAATCCAGATTGAAGGACCTCTACAGCAGTACTTGATCCAGCAAAGTGCCCACCACACGATGCTGCATGGTAATGGAATAAGATATCTTTTTGTTCTTCTTCTGGTACACATCTTCGAAGCAATTGATCAGCACATTACTTAAACAAATATGGCTCATCCCAATAGAAAAAATTTGCATCATGTTTGAACTTCTTGCGACCCTGGCTAAATAAATCAGGAGGCAAATTACCACTAACAAGAAAATTAACAACGTCGACATACCACGGTAATGCTGTAGCATATAAAATTTTCTCATCAGGGAAATTTTCCTTGATCTCAAAATTTCCTCCTAAATTATTAGGATTTTCTAGCCTAGATAGGTGATCTATAACTTGATTTTCAGTGTCTTTCCTATCCTTTACTTCAATATCAAATTCCTGAAGCAAAAGTATCCACCTAATAAGTCTCGGCTTAACATCTTTCTTAGTCACTAGGTATTTGATGTCAGAATGATCAGTGTGTACTATCACCCTAGTTCCTATAAGATACGCCCTAAACTTATCAAATGCAAATACTATAGCAAGTAACTCTTTCTCAGTAGTGGTATAGTTAATTTGAGCATCATTAAGAGTTCTACTTGCATAATAAATAACATGGAAGAGTTTACCTCGCCTTTGACCTAGTGTTGAGCCAACTACGTAGTCGCTTACGTCGCACATCAACTCGAATGGCTCAGTCCAATTGGGTGGTATTACTATTGGAGTTGAGGTAAGCTTCTTCTTCAATTCATTAAAAGCGTTGTGGCATTTTTCATCGAAGACAAAGGGTTGATTTTGCTGTAACAAATTACAGAGTGGCTTAGAGATTTTCGAGAAGTCCTTGATGAACCTCCTACATAAGTTAGCATGTTCTAGGAAGCTTCTAATTCCCTTCACAGTGGTGGGAGATGGTAGCTTCTCTATCAACTCTACTTTTGCTTTGTCAACTTTAATTCCCTTGCTTGAAATTTTGTGCCCCAAAACTGTACCTTCGGTCACCATGAAATTGCATTTTTCCCAATTGAGTACAAGGTCGGCTTCTTCACAGCGTTTCATTACCTTGGCCAGGTTGCTTAGGCATTTTTTAAAAGTTTCTCCGGACACAGAAAAATCATCCATAAATACCTCCAAAAATTCTTCAACCATGTCTGAAAAAATTACCAACATGCAACTTTAAAAAGTTGTTGGAGCATTACATAACCCAAATGACATTCTTCGAAAAGCATAAGTCCCATAAGGGCAGGTGAAGGTTGTTTTCTCCTGGTCCTCTGGTGCTATAGCAATTTGGTTGTACCCAGAATAGCCATCGAGGAAGCAATAGTAAGCCTTTCCCTCCAATCGATCCAGCATTTAATCGATAAAAGGAAAGAGGAAATGATCCTTCTTAGTTGCCTTATTTAGCTTCCTATAGTCCACACAAATGCGCCAGCCTGTGACTATCCTTGTTGGGAGCAACTCGTTGTCCTTATTTGTGATCATTGTCATGCCTCCCTTCTTAGGAACACAATGCACAAGGTTAACCCATGAGCTATCAGAAATTGGGTATATGATCCCTGCATCCAACCACTTGATAATCTTTGTCATCACTACCTTCTTCATTGTTGGGTTTAGTCTTCTTTGGGGCTCAACAGAATTGTTGTGGCATTCTTCCAGCAAGATCTTGTGCATGCAGATCGTAGGACTGATGCCTTTCAAATCGGCCATAGTCCATCATAGAGCTTTCTTATATTGCGACAGCAAATTCATAAGACTAAGCTCTTGGTTAGGATCTAAGCTAGAAGAAATAATCACTAGCAAAATATTGTGAGATCCCAAATAAACATACTTTAAATGCGGTGGCAGTGATTTTAAATCTAGAGATGGTGAATGTAAAAGTGATGGTTTAGGAGGAATAAATTCAGAGAAATCAATTGATTCGAATTTTGTACCTAGTCTTGGCTTGAAATAGCCAATTTGTTGTAGCTCCAGATGAGCTTCTTCTTCATCCTGATCATGATCCTCCAGCATTTTTGCAAAGTCCTTCATTTGCGAAGAATTATCATAATAAAAATCTGCATCTTTTTTAATTGTTGCAGCATTTATCCCGGCTATACAGTGACATTTTTCATTATCATCCATGTACTTGAGAGTGTTGAAGACATTGATGGTCATGGATTGATCTGCTACTCGCATTGTGAAGTCTCCCTTCTCACGGTCGATGAGAATCCGACCTGTTGCAAGGAATGGTCGCCCCAAGATGATGGGTTCTTTATAGTCCACTTCACAATCCAAAATTAAAAAGTCCACAAGGAACACAAACTTGCCCACTTTTACTATCACATCTTCTACTTTGCCTTCTGGTCGGACATGAGAATGGTCCGCCAATTGCAAGATGACAGTGGTAGGTCGCGTACTCCCTATATCAAGCTTATTGAATATTGCCTTGGGCATCAGATTTATATTCGACCCTAGGTTGCATAATACTCTACCCACAAAATTATCTCCTATCGAGCATGAAATGATGAAGCTGCCAGGATCTTGTCTTTTCATGGGAAGCTCAGTCCTCCCAGAATAGAACTCAGATGCTATAGCAACTGTTTTAAAATTCTCAGCTTTTCTTTTCTTTGTAATAATTTCTTTCAAAAACTTTGCATATGAGGGCATTTGATCAATAACATCTAAAAATGAAATATTTATATGAAATTGGTCCAGCATACTAACAAACTTTTGAAATTAGAGATCCTTTTTGTGTTGTTTCAATCGTTGAGGGAATGGTGGTGGTGGTCTTGCGTCCTCCAAAGGTTGCGATGGTGCTGCTTCTTTTGTTGCAGCATCTGCAAGCTTCTCAACAAATGCCTCAGTATTTAAGTTTTCTCCAGTTTCTTCTTGAACAGATTTTTCTTCTTGTTGTTCAGCTTCTTTTTGCTCTTGAATGGGAGTTTTTTCTTTCTCCTTTCGTTTGAGTTGTTCCCCCGTGTTGATTTGTCTTCCACTCTTCAAGGTAAATGCGCTGCATTGCTCTTTGCCATGAATTTTAGTGACTTCAGTATCACTAGGCAAGTTGCCTCTTGGTCTTACTTGTAATGCTTGAGCAATTTGACCCACTTGAGTCTCCAGTAATCTAAGTGAAGCGTTGTGGCTTTGCAGCAGATTGTCTTGATTAGAGATCGTGGTGGAATGCTCCTGCAATAATGTTTTTGTTGATGTCATGAGCTCCTTAGTCGAAGCCATGAATTCTTGCAGCGAAGCTTCCAAAGAATTGTTGTGACTTTGATGATGAACTGCTCCTTTGTGTTCATTTTGTCATGAAATATTTCCTTGAAAATCTTAGACTCCTTGGTTTGTTTCCATGGGTTGCTGCCTATTCGAGCTGCTAGCTTGATTTGATCCTTGATTACCCCAAGAAAAATTAGGATATTGTCTCCACCCTGGATTGTACGTGTTGGAGTAGGGGTTGTTGGAATTTTTGTTGAAGTTTCAAACGTAATGAGAAGCCTCTAGATGAGTTGGGTAGTCTTTATCGAAGTGGTTTCCACTACAGTGCACACAACTTAATGCCTTAACATATCGTACTCCACTTGGTTGTTGATGATTCTTCAACATATATATGATAGCAGAAAGTTGTGCTGAGACAGAATCAGTAGCATCGAGCTTCAGCTTTCTTTGAGTTCGTCGTCCTGTCCTAAGCCTAGTAGTTGGAAACTAATAACCGTTGTTGGCTATTTTGTCCAAAATATCAAATGCTTCTTCTGACGACTCGTCCAGCAGTGTCCCATTTGCTGAAGCATCTAACATCATCCTTGTGGGTGCATTGACTCCATTGTAGAACATCACGATTTGAGTCTAATCTTGAAAACCGTGATTGATACACCTTCTTAGAAAGCTTTTGTACCGATCCCAACACTCATACATCGACTCATCATTCCCTTGTCTGAAGGATGCTATCTCATTTCGCAATTGAGTGTTCATGTTGGGTGGGTTGTATCTCGCCAAAAAGCTTTTGCACAAAGCTGTCCATGACTCTATCGAACCGGCTAGAGTTCCATTCAAGCATTCTCTTGCTTGGTCTCTCAAACAGTATGGAAATAGCTTGAGTTTCAACACATCCTCGTGCACTTCTTGCTTGCGGAACGAATAGCAAACCTCCAAGAAAGCACGGATGTGCTGTCAAGCGTCCTCGTGAGGTGATCCTCCAAACTGTCCGATCGAGTTGAGCATATTAAACATCATATACTTGAGCTCGAAGTGTGCTGCTTGTAGCTCAGGTTTCACTATTCCAAAATTGAGGTCATCCAAGATCAGTGTCAAGTGATCTCGAATTGCCCTTGGTCTTGCTGCAGCTTCAGGATTTGCAGCAGCATTTTGATTCTGGAATCCCGGAGAAGGCAACATGTTTTTTTTCTTTATTCTCGCCTCCTTTGTTTAAAATACCTTTAGATTTCTGAAATGAATGGTTCAAGGCCTTCCCTAACCAAAACCCTAAAAGATAGACAAAGAAAACAAAGATTGAATCAAAAATAAAAGACTCAAAACACAAAATAAAAAGATACAAAATATGGAAACTATGATTGAAATAGCCTATTGCCTCAATCCCTGGCAACAGTGCCATAAACTTGTTGTTGTTTTGCAGCACTGAGAAATGATTAAAATATGTGATTAATTTGTGTGCAAGAATGTGCAAGTATACACATCGAACAAGTAATAAAGTGTGTGAGTGAGATCATTCCCACGAGGATTGGGTAGGTTAATTCAAAAATAGTTAACATACAAAAAATATAAAGTAATCCTTTGTATGGACATATGCTAAAGCAATTCTATAAGTGTCACAAAAAATGCTTTAGCAAAATAAAAATGTCACCAATGATGCTGGAGCAAAACAAAGATTATCACGAAAATACAGTAGCAAATAAACAGATGTTGGAGAAATAAATAAAGCTGCACAAACACAACACTGAAAAGATATTCAAGCTTAAGACAGGCTAGGCTTGCTATGGTATGACTTCATTGCTCTCCTGGATACTAATATTCCCCTGGTTTACTAGTGCTCGACAGAGTTTACTGAAAATCCCTCCACTATCCCTAGTCAAAATGCCTAACACTCGAAAATGCTAAGGCATTACCTCCCGGTCTCAACCCTAACACTCCTAATGTTGATAAAGTGCTACCCCTTTTAATCATTAAAACTCTACCTTATCCCTAAGGCAAGTTAGGATTCTGCTCCCGCAGCAACCCCATTGTTCAAGTTGGTCTAGCTTTGCCTATCCCTAGATCTAAGCTTCCCAAACCCCTTGAGCTATGGCTACCTCCCGGTGCTCTTACAAACCAAGGTTTATAGTAAAAACTGTGTTAGTATTCTTGAACAAAGCTCAAAGTAAACACTGGAAACAATAAACATCCATTAAAACAAAATAAAGATCATCCAAAACAAGCCTTAACCATACTAGTTTAGTTCATGGCTAGGTATGAAAAACTATTCAACTTTCGTCCTTTGAAATACATATTCAACAACTTAGAAAAGAGGTAAACAAAATGAAGAGGAAGGAAGTCTCAAACGCTTGTGCCGTGGCATTTTTCCTAGCTTGCCACTCCTCCCGAAGTCACGCAAATCCCTTGCTTGAAGCTCTTCGACAATGGTTGAAGATGACCGAAAGTGGTCTCCTTTCTTCTTTCTTCTCCTTCGTGCTTCCTTAAAGCTCGTTCCTTTTTTTGTTCTCTTTAGCTACTGATTTTTCTTTCCTTTGTTGTGCATCCTTGTTGAAGGAGGCTTGGCCTTGTATTTATAGGAGGCTTCTAGGGTTTGGTGCCCGAACGATGCCAAGGGAATATCCCCTGACATTTGCTGCAGTAGATGAAAGAAATGTAGGGTCTGCAGGGGACTGTTGAGGGTCTGCGGAGGTGGTGCAACATCTGCAAAAAATTGTGGCAGGATGCAGGGGCGGTGCAACGTCTGCAGAATTTGCAGAGGAGGTGCAGGTGGCCTAGAAAATGCGTGAAGACAGTGGGCTATAGGTGTGTCCTTTCTTCCGTTCTGTTTTGTCCGCTCACAATGCTGTAGCATCCTTGAAGTCCGATCCAACACTTGAGAAATATGCTACAGCATCTCTTCCGTTCTTTCAACTTTACTCCAGCATCTGCACAGAATCACCAACAAAATACCCTTCAAAGCAGCACCTTCTAAAAATAAAAATAAAATAAAATAAAAACCTGAACTAAATGCAAATACACATGAAATGCAGTTAAATGCAATGAAATACAATGCAAATGAACTTGAAACCAAATAAAACCTTAAGTAAAAGGTATAAAATATACACTTTTTAGAGCATTAATAGTGTGTTTTACAAGTGAAAGAGGATGGGGTTTATATAGGATTTTTAACCCATAAATACATGAAAAATAATCAAATTTAATATAAAAAATCACTAATTTTTGGGTAAAAAGTAACCCAAAAAGTCTTGATTTGATTCCCATGTCCATTTCTTCAATTTAACCAAATCTGATAATATTCCTTCCTCTTTTTTTGAGCCAAATATCCCCTAATTGCTATCCTTCACTTTTCTCCTCAAATCAGCTCAAATTGTTGTTCTTCTTCGATTTGATTTTGATCAGCTTTCCATTTTTTTATTTTTTTTCTTTGAACAAAAAATCAGTGACAACACACATCTAAAGGGGGAGTCTTGCCGACGTTAACATCTTCAACATAGCTATTAATCACGGGTTAATAGTATACAGTTTTTCAGCTATTTTCTTTCCACTCCAACATCACAAAAGCAATAGCCATGACCTCTGACTCCATATGTCACAACCTCTCTACGCTGATAAATAAGACGAGATAGATTACGAGCTGTTCGAGTTTGATTCGGCCCAAACTCGATTCGGTCAAAGATCGATCAAAGTTCGACTCGATTGGACTTGACTCGAACTCGACTTAATCAAAGTTCAAATCGATTGGACTTGACTGGAACTCAAATTTGACTTGAATTTTTAACGAGTCGAGCCGAGTTCCTTGATACTCGACTCGAAAAACTTGCAAGCTACTCGAAATCAATAATAATAATAATAATAATTAATATTAAATAAGGATTTTATAGTTCAAATTCTACCTAGTGATCAAGTTGAACACGAGGAGAAGTTTAAAGGACTCTTGATGCAATTCTCCCTTTTCGCATGATATAAAGACAAACATAGTTGATCCTAATCTCACATTGCACAAATATGAAAGAAGGGAGAGTAGATAGTTTTTTTTTGAACAAGCTAATAGTGATTATAGTAATATATGTTCTAGAATATAATCTCCATCATTTGACATTGATCGCTCAATCACTCTGCTAGCATTGCTAGTGCACGAACCCGTGACCTCTAAGAACAACAACCATTCCTTTAACCACTTGGACTAGAGTGCTTGTGCGAGAGGAGATAATTTGACTATAAATAGAATAGGGCTTTACCTTATAAAACATTTTTTTTCTTGAGCTCCATTTAAGTCTGAGCTCTATTTAAGTTTAATAATTTAATGCTTAAATCAAGTTTAATGATATTTGAGCTTTAAAGTATGCATAGATTATAAAAAATAATAAAAAGTTCATCTTAAAAATTGATGTATTGGTTTTTTTTGGATAAATTTAAGTTTTATTGAAATATTATTGTGAGATTATTTTAAATTTAATTGTAATTGATTGTAAGAATCCTTCACATAATAGGTATAATATATCTTTAATCTAGATTAGTCGATTAATAAGTTAATATCGATAGTTTTATATAAAAAACTTTTAATTATATTTTATTTTGAAAAGTATTTTTAACATTTTTAATGCAGTCTTATGATAATGATTTTTTTCTTACTTTCCAACCCCACAAATGATCCTAATAGGAAAGAGGATGATATAGATCCTAAAAGATTTTAGTTCAAATTATTTTATCCGTAAAATAACGTATATTCTCAAATATAAAAGATATGTACGAATAAATACTACTAATAATTTTTTATTTTTAAGGGTAGATCTTGGCAGTCGGATTGAGTTCTTATTAAAAAAATTAAAAAAAATATATATCTCTAATTTAAATCTTTCAAAATTTAAAAGAAAAATAATTAAAATATTCAAACTACTGGAAAACAATGGATATATATTATTTTCCCATTTTCATTCATAAATATAAATACTAATTTAAAGATAAAGATTAAAACAATAAATTTAACAACTATAAAAAATATACACAATTATTCAGCAAGAAAAAAAAAAGGTCCGACAGTAGAGAGAAACGAACTAAGTTTTTAGACCTACACTCGTGGCATGAGCTCTGCCCAAAAAAAGCTTAAAAATAGTAAATAAAATGAAACCTGTTGAGAGTGGGATTTGAACCCACGCCCTTTCGGACCAGAACCTTAATCTGGCGCCTTAGACCAACTCGGCCATCCCAACGCCTTGCCATTAGTTTTGAAAGTGAAATTTAAATTTTAAAGTATTTGTGAAGCTATTTTCAGTAAATTCTTTGAAATCCAATTGCTTCTAAATAGACCACACTACACAAATGTAATTAATGATGTTTAATTAGGAGATTAGTTGAAATTTAAAACGTTCAAGAGAGTTGCATTTATGTAGCTTTTAAGTAAGATAAACAAATTTAAGGTTATGTTAACGATTTAATTATGAGGTTAATATCAATTTAATTATTATAATTTTAATTTTAGTAAATATGTTATATAATTATTAAAATGATTTAAATATAGTCATTTATCGTTAAAATTTAACAAGAGTAATATGACAATTAAAATATTCAAGTTATAATTATATATATAGTCTCTATTATTTATATATATTTTTAATTAATTCTAGTTTTACTTTAATAAAATTATTTAATTAGGTGATAACATGTACCATTATATTAAAGGAAAATAAAGACAGCGAAAAAACCTTGAGAGGGATTAACATGTACATCAATTTGGTTGTTTTTTCTTTTAAATCACTTGTATACCCTTATGAATATTAGAGTACTTCATTTAAAATTATTAATTAATCTGATACACGAATTGATAAACTTTTTTTTTAATATGAAGTGTGACCCAAATGTAACCTTACCTATAATTAAGTGATCTAAATGTATCCTTTAATAATTGGGTGACCCAAATTTAACCTTACCTATAATTGAGTGATCTAAATGTATCCTTTAATAATTGGGTGACCAAATGTAACCCTACCCATAATTAAATGACCTCCATTACACTTTACCCAAATGTATTAGTGTTGAATTAAAAATATGTAAATGATAGGGACCAAATATGTAATTATATCTTAAATTTTTTAATTATCACATGTTACATTTTAACAGCAAGTAGTTATTTTAAAACCATTTTAATAGTTATATAGTATATTTTTCAAAATTAAAAGTATAATATCTAAATCGACACCAATCACATTAAGGGTTTATTTATATAGTTTATTTATAAATTTAACGTTTTAGGCCGATTAAAAAAATATTTTCAAACAATAATACTAGGCTGTAAATGAACCGACCTTCAGTGAACCGTTTGTAAACCGTTCGACGGAAAGTTTGTTTATGTTCGTTTATTTATTAAACGAACGAACATGAACAAGATTTTTCGTTCGTTTAGTTAAACGAACAAACATGAACAAAGGGCTCGTTCGTTCATTTATGTAACTAAACGAACGAACATGAACAAAGGGCTCGTTCGTTCATTTATGTTCGTGAACGTTCGACAATCTGTTCGTTTATGTTCGTTCATTTATGCTCTTTTATGTTCGTTTAAATTTATTCATATATATCTAAGGGTGAGCATTAGATCAAGTAAGTCGAGTCAAAAATTTTTGAATTACTCGAGTTAATAAGTCTTATTTTATGACTCGTTAAAAAACTTCCTTGTTATTATAGGCTATGAATGTTTATTGTTCTGTTAAACCGAGTTAATGAATCGAACTAAAACAAAACTAGTTAATCAGTTAAATTTTAGGTTTTATCTAATAATTAAGATTTTTTTTAATTTTAATTATCTACTAATTTGGTTTAAAATTAGCTGATTAGCTGAAGTAATCGAATTAATCCAAAAAATTAAATATTTAGCATCTTATTTATGTTCGTTCGTTTATGTTCGTTTACGTTCATTTATGTCCGTTCGTTTATATTCGTTTACGTTCATTTATGTTCATTCGTTTATGTTCGTTCATTTACGTTCGTTTATCATTTAAAAGAACGAACACAAATGAACATGAACAAACTACAATCCTTAACGAACGAACACGAACAAGAAAATTTGAGTTCATTTATGTCCGTATTCGTTTGTTTGTTCGATTAAAATTAAATGAACGGACATGAACACATCCTCGTTCGTGTTCGTTCAGTTCGTTTATAGCCCTAAATAATACTAAACACATAAATTTTAAAGTCAATTTTTATCGCATTTTTTAAAATCAATATTAAATTAGTCTCATGTCTCCTAATGGAGAGATTATACAGTGAATCCTATTTACCACGTCATCCATGGTCCAAGCAATTAAGACCGTTGATCTTTAAATAACCACCTAATAACTACCCATCCACTAAGTCCATGTAGGAAAGAGGTGATGATTCACTTGGAAAAAAATTAAGATCAACAGTCCTGATTGCTTGGGACCATGGATGACGTGGTGAATATGTTTCATTGTATAATTTTTCCTCCTAATGCCAAATAAACGTTATAAAGTTTAAGATTGAATTTGATACGGATTTTACTAATAAAATATTATTTGTCATTAAAATATTAAAAATCATAAAACGATTATTAAATTCATCAAGTTATTATAAAATAATTATTATAAAGTTTAAAGACTTTTATAATAATATGATATAATTAATAATTATTTTATAATTTTTAAAATTATAATATCAAAAATATCATTTTACGTAATTTAATGATATTTTTATATTTTATTTTAAAAACATTGGTAAGACGGGACTTACTATAAAATAGTTAATCATTGAATTTTTGAAAAATATTAATCGGTTAATTTTAGGTTAAAGATTAATTTTTTAAAAAATTTAATTATCGATATTTCAGTTCGAAATTGATTAATTAATTAAAATTATTATATATTAAATTTATATTATAAAATGGTCTTTAAATTTTTTGATATATTATATCATATTTAATTTTTTTATCAAATTAGTATAAAATAAAAGTTTAGTAACTAAAAAGATTATTTTTAGTATAATTTAGTGACCTATTGTGTTGTTTATCTAAAATTTTTATAGTAAATTTATATTAATTCAAAAACCGATCGAATTAACTAAATTAATTTCAATTCAGTTAATTTGTTTATGATTAATTTAATTCCATTCAAATTTTAAATATTTTAATTAATTTAATTATAATTAATTCGATTCAATCATTAACCAAAGAAATGAACGTCTCAGTAAGCTATTTTTTTTCCTTTCATTACTCGTAACAAAAAAAAATTTGTAAAACTAATAAAATAAAATAATATTTTGTATTTTAAAGTTAATATTTTTAAAAAAAGAATTTGGATTCCTATCCAAACTGATATTTCCGTTTTAAAACCCTCCTTATCCCCACACCACACCCTGAGACTGACAGCAAGTGGATTCGCATGCGCTTTCTCATTCCTCTCATTTCCTATCCGTTTATTCGGGTCGCAATCGCCTGGCCTCTAGCCTCTTAAACGCCGTCTAAGCCAATTCCAACGCTCAACCCTACCTCCTTTTCTCAATTGTCAGCCGCCATCCATGGCCGAATCAGAAGAATCGCTCCGCAAAGCTCTGGCTGAGAAACTATCAGCTGTGGAAGCACAGGGCAACGCGGTCAGAGCTCTCAAAGCCGCCAAGGCCTCCAAGCTGGAAATCGACGCTGCAATCGAAGCCTTGAACAACTTGAAGGTTGAGAAATCGTCGATCGAGAAGCAGCTCCAGGCTGCTGTTAGTGGTGGCGATGGTGATGGTGCTCTTAGCAGGGAAGCCTTTCGTCAGGCTGCTGTGAATACTTTGGAACGCCGTTTGTTTTACATCCCGGCTTTCAAAATTTATCGAGGTGTTGCAGGGCTTTATGACTACGGGCCGCCCGGTTGCGCCGTGAAATCCAACGTTCTTTCCTTCTGGCGTCAGGTATTGTATGCTTATTCGTTATAACTGTTACATTTATAAGTTAATCAAATTGCTTACTGCTTCAACTAACACAACCGCTAAAAAGTATTGTTTACAGTTAACAGCTATTAAATTATTTTGGCTTAATATTCAAAATATGCTTTTGGTCATTTTTAGTGTCTAAATTATTTTTAACTAAAGTTTTAATTAGGATTAAGTGTCTAACCATCAATTATCATTGTTTTTATTAATTTTTTATTTTAATTTATTTTTAACTTATTTTTTAGTTAAAAAATTTAAATCTTTATTCTCAAATCTCTAACTCTAAACCTCAAATCTCCAAAATATCATCATTATCATTATCATCGATGACCACAACTATTGAAATGAAGTCGTCGACATACCTATAGACAATTGTTGATTGGACAAAACGATCATGACGGTTGACGACGGTAATGATGTTCTTTGATGATGTAGTATATTGTGACAAAGATATAATTTGAGAATTTTGGGTTTTAGGTCAGGAATTTTGGACTATTTTGTAAAAATTTAAAATTGTCCATTAAAAAAAAGATTTTAATTTTATTTAAAAATAATTAAAAGAAATTAAAAATTAAAATTTGACACTTGTCATATTTTTATTGGTAGACAGTTTTTTATTAATGGTTAGACACTTAAAAATAGTTTAGGCGCTAAAAGTAATCCATAGTTTGGGCACCTATTTGGATATTAAGTCAATTATTTACACATATATTTTATTCCCAAGATTGGTCACGGAATCTCAAGTTCATTCTATAATAATAATAGGAGAGATAATATTTATACAGGTCTATCTGTAACCGTTAGTGGTTAACCGTTTAACCATTTTTTAATAGTTAAGTTACGATTTAATAATTAATATATTAGGTACGGTTAACCTACCAAGAATACCCTTAAGATTTACTGAATTGATAGTTTAAACTGAACTTTATTCAAATTGGAGCTATTTCTGTTTCGATTATTTTAAATCTAATTAAAGTCATTTTGAATCTTTGTTCGTATATGCTTGCTTAGTTCCGATGATGCACGTTCATAAGACAATCATATATTAAACTCGAAACAGTTCTGATTTTGCTTGCTTGAATTACCTTTTTCAGCACTTTGTCCTTGAAGAGAACATGTTGGAGGTTGACTGTCCCTGTGTGACACCTGAGGTTGTCCTAAAGGCATCTGGTCATGTTGACAAATTTACTGACCTCATGGTTAAGGATGAAAAAACTGGAACATGCTACAGGGCTGATCACTTGCTGAAGGACTTTTGCAATGAGAAGCTTCAAAAAGACCTCACCATCAGTGCAGAGAAGGCTGCTGAGCTTAAGCATGTACTTGCTACGTTGGATGATTTGTCAGCTGAAGCACTGGGTGCTAAGATCAAGGAGTATGGTATTACTGCTCCAGACACTAAGAATCCTCTTTCCGATCCTTATCCATTCAACTTAATGTTCCAAACATCAATTGGTCCATCTGGTTTGAGCCCTGGGTAAGTTCTTTTAATTTAGTATGTTGCTGGCATTTGTTGTATTTATTTTTCTGGTGCTTGAGTTAGCTGTCTTCATAACTTATCGTTCGTTGTAATCAAGTTATTATATCTAAAGAATCATGTGTAATTTTCTCTGCTGCAGGTATATGCGTCCTGAAACAGCACAAGGAATATTTGTGAATTTTAAAGATTTGTACTATTACAATGGGAACAAGCTTCCCTTTGCTGCAGCCCAAATTGGTCAGGCTTTCCGAAATGAGGTATTAAAATCTGTCTTTTAATCTGAAAAATATGTCAATTTATGCCCTCTTTGGATATTTTGTGTGGGTGCAAACTTACAGCTTGTATTTTTTTTAAACTGAACCCATAGACTGGTTTTTTTCTTCGATTATTTCTTTCTTGTCTGCTAAGATGGTTGCTCTCATTAATGTAAATTATATCCTGAAACGTTAGAGAGATTAGATATGATTATACAATTTTCTATATGTATAGATATCCCCTCGCCAAGGGCTTTTGAGGGTTCGAGAATTCACTCTAGCAGAGATTGAGCACTTTGTTGATCCTGAAGATAAATCTCATCCAAAATACTCTGAAGTTGAGGACTTGGAGTTCCTGATGTTCCCAAGAGGAGAGCAAATGTCTGGACAATCTGCAAAGAAAATCCGTCTTGGTGATGCTGTTTCAAAGGTTAGTCAAAGCTTGACCTTTTCACTTTTCCTGTTAACAACCCTCTTCCTACCCTTTTGTGATGACACTGTGCTTCTTGTAGGGAATTGTCAACAATGAAACCCTTGGCTACTTTATTGGTAGAGTTTATCTTTTCCTAACTCGTCTTGGTATAGACAAAGACCGTTTACGGTTCAGGCAGCATCTTGCCAATGAAATGGCCCATTATGCTGCAGATTGTTGGGATGCTGAGATCGAATGCTCATATGGTTGGATTGAATGTGTTGGTATTGCAGACAGGTCTGCTTATGACTTGCGTGCTCACTCGGTAAGATCTTGTTCTCTCTGTCTTAATATCATAATTTATGAGAGTAAGCTGGTCAGCTTGGTTATGTTAGGAGTGCCATATGAATAGAGTGTTCTAGGAGGAACGCCAAGAGGTTATCATCAATTTTATCAAAATAAATCTGTTTTTTGTTCATTCTGCTGTTGTGACTTGTTTGCTACGTTTAAGATCAAAAGCTAGATGAAACACCAAGGGAAAAAAACTGTTCTCTTCTATGCAAATATGATATATACTAAATAGATGCATTCAAGCAGCATTATTTTATTGTTTATGTCAGGACAAAAGTGGTGTCCCGCTTGTGGCTGCTGAGAAGTTTTCAGAACCTAGAGAAGTGGAGGTACTTTTGCAGTTTACCCCATCATTTTATAGGCTAATGTTAAGGTTACATGGTTTATATATTTATAATTCAAGAAAGATCCTGATGGTTCGAATGCGTGAAGTAATAGATAAGTTGATGCCGTGTTCATATATTTTCAGAAACTGGTTATATCTCCTGTGAAGAAAGAATTGGGCCTTGCATTCAAGGGAAACCAAAAGAATGTCGTCGAAGCGTTGGAGGTGAATGATAAAATAGTCTTTCGACTGTTTCTGTGTCCCCATATCACTTCATGAATGGATTTCTTTTTCTTTTTCGTTAGGCGATGAATGAAAAAGAAGCTCTGGAAATGAAGGCTGCTTTGGAATCCAAAGGGGAGGTGGAATTCTATGTCTGCACTCTAGGGGAACATGTTCCCATTAAAAAGAATATGGTCTCGATTTCGAAGGAGAAAAAGAAAGAACACCAGAGAGTTTTTACACCATCTGTGATTGAACCATCCTTTGGAATTGGTCGGATAATTTATTGCCTTTTTGAGCACTCTTTCTACACAAGGCCAAGTAAAGCCGGAGACGAACAGTTGAATGTTTTCCGGTTTCCTCCTCTCGTGGCACCTATTAAATGTACTGTATTTCCACTGGTTCAAAATCAACAGTACGAGGATGTTGCAAAAATTATTTCAAAGTCATTGACGGCTTCTGGGATCTCGCATAAGATAGACATTACAGGTATTTCGGTAAAAGATGAATGATGCCTCTGTTTGCTTGTTCTGAAAAACTTTCCTCACATATTAGAGTTATTGCGTAAAGAGTTTCCGTCTAAGTCGATATTGATAGACTCGACTATGCATGCTCCTATAGCAACTTTCTTGTTTCTCTAATCGTAGCGGTCGACATTTCCATCGTTTCAGTTATAAACGTCCACCAACTCATCATCCCTTTGATCCCTTGTATTTGCAGGTACCTCAATCGGTAAACGGTATGCTCGAACAGATGAGCTCGGTGTTCCATTTGCCATTACTGTTGATTCAACGACCGATGTAACACTCCGTGAGCGAGACAGCAAGCTCCAAGTCCGTGTTGGCGTTGAAGAGGCTGCATCAATTGTTAAGTCAGTGACCGAAGGACACAGAACATGGGATGATGTGTGGGAGAAATTTCCCCATCACACTTCTGGGTCAGCAGATGATTGAGTGATATCCAAGTTGGTGAGTTCTTAAAGTTTTCATGGTAATGTTGGAGACTACAGTATTAAAAAATATCTGAATCTGTTGAGGTTGTTGTCTGAAGATTTGGAAATGATTGTGGTAATTTGGATGATCTATTCACCGGTGCATAGTTTATGAATATCGTATTTCGGAATGAAATGTGAAAGATTCAAAGATATTATATGATGTTTTATAAGGAAAAGTAAATACGTGTTGTATTTTTTTCTTTAATTGAAGTTATCCCAAAAGGTTTTTTATGGTAACATTTTATTGAGGCAATATAATATACATGTTAAAGATGTATGAATTTTTTTTAATCACTAAGAAAATTTCTCTACATGATTTTTATATTAGTAACGTTTTAATAATTTATAATTGTATATCATCTTTATAGATATTCAAAGAGAGTGTTATAAAAAAATTTAACGAGATATATTATTTTTATAGATATTCAAAGAAGAGTGTTCTGAAACATTTAAAAAATTTTAATATATTTTGTTATTAAGATTCAGTAACTATTAAGATTTTTTTTCATATGCCTATAAATACGAGTAGAAAAAATATTATATAAAACTAGGGGTGTTCATTATCGGGAACCCGAAAAATTGGGTACCTGATTCCTTTGGGTAATGATTTTTTGGCCTGTGTCCTAGTTCATTTATATAGGGTACCCGTTGTAACGACCCGAATTCGGATCTGAGTGTCGGGTTAACCCGTGGGTTGTGGGCTTCGGTGTTGGGCCTCAGGTTTGTGTAGTTTGGGCCTTGTTGGGCTTTAGACTTGTTGGGCTTGTTTGTTTGTTGAGCTTATGAGTTGTTAGTTGAGGGTATTTTGGTAAATGTATAATTAAAGGACAAGAGGGGTTAAGGGGGGTTATTTTTGCTACAAAGAATGAGGTCAGATGTTTAAGCTTTTTCTCTCATCTTTTTCTCTTTTGAACACAAGTAAGAGTTTGGCCAAAGGTGGGATCTTTGGTTGTTTGCTTTGGATTTCTGTTTTGTGCTTGAAGGGTAAGTTGTAGAGGTGTTTGCGATATTTAAAAAGAGGTAAATAAGTGAAGGTTTGGTGAAAATGAAGATTTAAGTGGGGCTTATGGGGGAGTCCGAGTTTGTCCTCAAGCTTAGGAGGGAGAAAAGCTTGAAGAGGGGTGGAGCTTGTTTGATTGATGTTGCTTGCTAAGCTTGGTACTCCCAACTCTCCTTGCATCATTCACATCATGATAATATGCATGACATATAGTTTTGGTGCATGTGTGCTTGATTGGAGCTTGGTATGCTTTAATGATGAAATTCGTGTTAATATGTTAAATGACTGGAAATAGATGTTAAAACACTCTAAACATCATTAGTATTGAGTAGGAACACTTTAGGGTCGATTGGATTAAGTTTGGGGTTGATACCCCTGGCCCGTGTATCGATACCCCTGAGTGAAAATAAGCTCCTTGGCTAGGGGTATCGAACCATGTTTCGATACCAAATCCTCCAGTAGCATCTCTGATTCGATGTTAGTATCGAATTTGGAGGGCCTCCTTGGTTGACCTTTGAGTTGGTCAAAGGGTATCGATACTAGTATCGATATCCATGTTTCGATACCCTCTTTGGATGGGCATCGATACAGGGTGTTTTGATAGTCCATCTAAGAGTATCGATACGTCTGTGTATTTTGGCCAAGTTTGAGTAGAGATTTAGGGTTCGATGATTTTAATAAATGGTCCCTCTAATCTAAAAGTCATGAAACAAATTATTGAACTAAGATTGGCGTTATAACCCCAAAAAACTAATTTGAGATAACCTTAATATATCTTTTCGTGCTAAGATCTTAGGTGTATTGTTTGTGTAGTTTGTGTCCTTGTGTAATAAAATACGGATATCCAAATGTGTTGCAACATGATGAAGGCCATCTGATGTAACATTCTGAGTGATGATTTGATGACCATCTCGGATGTAGGATCCCGATGTTGTATGGATACGGGCCTCATTCGAAGATACTCGATGTGACGTTTCGAGATTTGGAGGATCCCGATACTGTGTGGACGCGAGCCTCAATCCCGAATGCAGGATCCCGATGTTGTGTGGACGCGGGCCTTATCCTTGAGTATGGGATCCCGATGCTGCATGGACGTCTGCCCTACTCGTAGTGTAGGATCCTGATGCTGTGTGGACGCGGGCCTCACTACCTCGTGTGATCTGTTTGATTTGTATATACTGTGTGCGATAATATACATCTCATTTATTCCATGTGATAGGCAAGCATGCTAGACCATCATACCATGAACGAGATTTATATGCCATGCTTTACTTCTTATGATATGCATGATGTTGGCCGAGTTTGGCGTATCCACTGAGCTTTTGTGACTCACCATTCGAAATGTGTTTTCGTGCGTAGGTTAGGTGAAGCCGGTTCCGTGGAGCACCATCGAGGTTTGGATTTCAACATCGATCGCGTTGTCAGAGTACATTTATTAGATAGTGGGCTAGTACTATATTGAACCCTATATGTATTTGTAACTCTGTTTATTTTAATTTGGGTCAAATGTTTTAAATGGTTTGTAATATTTTGGGAGCTCCGATTACTTTATATTATTTTGGGCTTATGTTTTAACTTTAATGGATTTTACGAACTTCTTTTGGACTTGGAATTATTTTATTGTTGGACTTTGGAAAGAAATTTTGAAATAAAGGTTTTGGACTAGAGGCCCGATGTGACACTGAGTCGAGGGTGTTACATTTAGTGGCATCAGAGCCTAGGTTTAGTCGATTCTAGGAAGTCCCCTAGGGAGTCTAGTGTGTTATATAGGTGTTAGACTAGTACTTGCCACGAGTCGATATAGTACTTCTTTTAAAGCTGAAATTTCGATGGTGTAATCCTGTTTGTGGTTGTTGTTGTGCAGAAGCTATTAAGCATGCCCAGACGTGTGAGAGATCAGGAGGAGAGCTGAGGTTCTCGAGAAGGAGACTCCGACTACGAGTATGAGCCCGATAAGGAGGTGTCATCGGATGATGCAGTTGGTCAAGGGCTAACTACTTTGCTCAGTTGAACCGTACTCTGCGCAGGATAGTGAGAGCTATACCAAGGCCATCTTCTATGCCTCGTGAGGCACCGGTGGAGAGGGTGCGGAGGTAGGGAGCTGTCGACTTCTTTGGTATGGGACAAGATAATCCCGTAAAGATGGATCAATGACTGCATGATACTAGGTGGATAATGAGGCAGATGAGGCTGATATCAGAGGACAAGTTGTCCTGTGTGTTGTCGCTTCTGAAGGGCAACGCGAGAGACTGGTGAGAGACAGTTGAGCAGGGTTGGTATCCTCATCATCCCACGTGGGAGGACTTCCTTGAGGAGTTTGAGAGTAAGTATATGGGCGAGACTCAAATCGACACCTTGAGAGAGCGTTTTACCCACCTTGTCCCAGGTAACCGTTCGGTTTTTACTTATGAGCAAGAGTTCCTTCAGTTGAGCTGTTATGCCCCGGAGCTTGTTACTACATAGAAGATGAGATGCAAGAGGTTCTTGAGAGGCCTGAGGAAGGAGATCCAGACTTATCTCACTTCTAGACCACCTACAGTGTTTTCAGAGTTAGCTGTCAGTCCTAAATCCCTTGAGCAGGTTCAGGGTTTGACCTATGGGTCGTCTGTGGGCTAGGGAGGCTCAGGTGGAGCTAGTCAGAGTCATACGGGTAACTCTCAGTCTCACTCTGGAAGAAATAGGAACCGTTGGAACCAGAACAAAGGAGCATCACATCAGAGTTCGAGGTTGAACTAGAGGTCAGAGTTTGTGGGACGTAGGAGGCAGTCTGTGTCTTCTTCTACTAGAGGTCCCGAGAGTTTATAGAGGAGCATCAGTGTTCAGGTTTGCAATCAGTATGTCTGGAATCATCGAGGACTGTGTTGGTGCAATGCTAGAGTTTGAGTGTGGGTCTTCGAAGCACTTTGTGAGGGATTGCCCTGAGGTTGTGACGTCACCACCAGGTTAGGCTTAGAGGACTGTGTTTCAGGCTCAGAGGGGTCGTGGGTTCTCGCGTGGCGGAGCTATCCATGCATCAAGAGGCACCTTTCAGTCTACTGCTAGAGCACCAGCGAGACAGTATGCGGTGAGGGCACATGAGGACTATGCAGCTACAGATATGATCTCAGGTACGTTCAGTTTGTTTCCTATACCTATAGTTGCTCTTGTGGACTCAGGGTCTACCCACTCGTATATCCGTAGTGGGATATCTCAACTGTAGGGTTTACCAGTAGAGGATCTTGAGGTATGGTCCGTGTGACAAGCCCGTTGGGGTTGGATGTGTTGGTGGATAAGGTATATCGGAGGTGTCTGATCGAGGTTCAAGGGTCTATCTTTTCGGTCAATCTTATGGTCCTGACGTTTTAGGAGTTTGACGCAATCCTAGGGATAGATTGGTTGTTCGAACATGATGCGAGTTTAAGTTGTAGATCTAAGAGTTTAAAGCTTCGAGTGGCAGATGGTTCTAAGCTGATGGTGAGGGGTGAGAGAAACCCGTGTTTACCGAATGTATTGTCAACGTTGATAGCTCAGAGGTTGATCCAGCAGGGTTGTGAATTTTTCTTAGCTCACGTGGTGGATGTGAGCGTCGAGAGTCCGGTGTTAGAGAGTTTGAGAACAATTTGTTAGTATCATGATGTGTTTCCGGGGGATTTGCCTGATTTACCTCCCGACCGTGAGTTGGAGTTCCGAATAGAGGTGTTTCCAAGAATGGCACCGGTGTCTATAGAACCGTATCGTATGGCACTAGAGGAGATGAAGAAGCTAAAACAGCAGATCCAAGAGTTGCTTGAGAGAGGTTTTACCAGGCCGAGTGTGTCACCGTGGGGAGCATTGGTTTGTTTGTTGAGAAGAAGGACGGATCGATGAGGATGTGCATCGACTACCGTCAGCTCAATAAGGTCACAATCAAGAATTTTTATCCTCTGCCTAGGATCGATGATCTGTTTGATCAGTTGAGAGGCGTCCGTGTGTTTTCTAAGATAGATCTGAGGTCAGGGTACTATCAGTTAAAGGTGGTGGATGAGGATGTCCAAAAGACCTCTTTTAGAACGCGGTATGGACACTATGAGTTTCTAGTGATGCCGTTTGGGCTCACTAATGCACCTGTAGCTTTTATAGATTTGATGAACTGGATCTTTTAGCCGTATCTAGATCAGTTTGTGGTTGTATTCAACGATGACATCTTGGTGTACTCACGCTCAGAGGAGGAGCATGACTATCACCTAAGGGATAGACGTTTGTACGCTAAGTTCAATAAGTGTGAGTTTTCGTTGTCTGGGGTGGCGTTTCTTGGTCATATCGTTGCAGCGGATGGCATCTGTGTAGACCCTCAAAAGATCCAAGCTGTGGTGGAATGAAAGCCACCAAGGAATGTATCGGAAGTCTATAGTTTCCTTGGACTTGACGGATACTATAGGAGGTTCGTTAAAGGTTTTTCGATCATAGCGGCACCTTTGACCAAGTTGCTTCAGAAAGGTGTTCCTTTTGTGTGGAATGAGAGAAGACAATAGAGTTTCGAGCAGTTGAAAGCTTATCTTATAGAGGCATCGGTCTTATCACAACCGAAACGGAGGAAAGATTATGTGGTGTTTAGTGATATTTCCTTGAATGGGTTAGGTTGTGTGCTCATGCAAGAGGGTACGGTGGCTGTTTACGCCTCGAGGCAGTTGAAACCCCCTGAAAAGAACTATCCCACACATGATCTTGAGCTTGCAACAGTTATCTTCGCTTTGAAGATATGGAGGCATTATCTCTATGGAGAGAAATACTACATCTACACCGACCACAAGAGTTTAAAGTATCTGCTTACCTAGAAAGAGTTGAACCTGAGACAACATCGGTGGATAGAGTTGCTAAAGGACTATGATTATGTCATAGAGTATCACCCCGGTAAGGCGAATATGGTTGTCGATGCCTTGAGTAGGAAGTCCATGTCGGACTTGAGAGCTTTATTTGCTCGGTTAAGGATGACTGATGATGGTGGTTTGTTGGCTGAGTTACGTGTGAAGCCCATACTTGTTCAGGAGATAAAGAGAGCACAGGTGTTAGACGAGGTGTTGGTAGCTCAGTTAGAGGCTGTTCAGAGAGGTGAGTCGTCAGACTTTGAAGTACGAGATGGTGGTTTCTTGTACTTTCAGGGGCGGTTGTGTGTTCCAACTTTAGAGGATCTAAGGGATCGTATCTTGAGAAAAGCTCACCGTAGTTCATTTTCTGTTCATCCGGGTAGTAACAAGATGTACCAAGATCTTCGTCCTTTCTTTTGGTGGCCTTGTATGAAAAGAGATGTGTCAGAGTTTGTAACAAGGTGTCTGGCGTGTCAGCAGGTGAAAGCGGAACATCAGGTTCCATTAGGTTTGCTTCAGCCTATCCAGATTTCACAGTGGAAGTAGGATCGAGTAACCATGGACTTTATCAACGGGTTACCAATGATGTTGAGAAAGCATGATGCTATATGGGTTATAGTTAACCGAATGACCAAGTCTGCTCATTTCTTACCGGTTAGGATGGACTTCAGTTTGGAAAAGCTAGCTTAGTTGTACATCAAGGAGATTGTGAGGTTGCATGGTGTACCTTCATCGATCATATCGGACAGGGATCCGAGGTTCACAGCGAGGTTGTGGAAGTCTATCCACGAGGCTCTAGACACCAAGTTGCACTTTAGTATAGCTTTTCATCCTTAGACCGATGAAAAGTCTGAGAGAGTCATCCAGATTTTGGAAGATATGCTTCAGTGTTGTGTTGTGGACTTTTCTCGTAGTTGGGAGAAGCAGCTATCGTTGGTAGAGTTTGCTTACAATAACAGTTATCAGTCAAGCATCAAGATGGCTCCTTTTGAGGCCTTGTACGGGCATAGGTGTAGGACACCTTTGTGTTGGACAGAGCTTAATGAGAGAAAGATTGTGGGTTCAGAGTTGGTTAAGGAAATCGAAGAGAAAGTTCAGATCATCAAAAAGAGGTTACAAGCAGCTTTTGACAGACATAAAGCTTATGTGGATAAGAAGCGTAAGCACATCGAGTATAAGCTTGGTGAGAAAGTGTTTCTTAAGGTATCCCCGTGGAAGGGTATCATCTGGTTTGGTCGAAAAGGGAAATTGAGTCCAAGGTATATCAAGCCTTATGAGGCTTTTCAAAGGGTTGGACCGGTAGCTTATTGGCTAGCTTTACCTCAAGAGTTAGCACGTATACACGATGTGTTCCACGTGTCTATATTGATACGTTACCATTCCGATCCTTCCCATGTGGTTCAGCTTGAGGAAATCGAAGTCAATATAGATTTGACTTACGATGAAAGGCCTTTCAGAATCGTGGACAGAGGAGTTAAAGAGCTTAGGAATAAGTGCATACCTTTGGTAAAGGTTTTGTGGAGGAACCATGGGATCAAAGAAGCTACGTGAGAACCAGAGAAGGACATAAGAGTTCAATATCCTCATCTCTTCATGACAAGTAAATTTCGAGGACAAAATTTTTTTTAAGGAGGGGAGAGTTGTAATAACTCGGATTCGGATCTGAGTGTCGGGTTAACCAGTGGGTTGTGGGATTCAGTGTTGGGCCTCAGGTTTGTGTAGTTTGGGCCTTGTTAGGCCTTAGACTTGTTGGGCTTGTTTATTTGTTGAGCTTATGATTTGTTAGTTGAGGGCTTTTTGGTAAATGTATAATTAAAGGAAAAGAGGGGTTAAGGGGTTTTATTTTTGCTACAGAGAATGAGTTCAGAGGTTTAAGCTTTTTCTCTCTTTTTCTTCTCTTTTGAACACAAGTAAGAGTTTGGCCAAAGGTGGGATCTTTGGTTATTTGCTTTGGATTCCCGTTTTGTGCTGGAAGGGTAAATTGTAGAGGTATTTGTGATCTTTAAAAAGAGGTAAATAAGTGAAGGTTTGGTAAAAATGAAGGTTTAAGTGGGGGTTATGGGGGAATCCTAGTTTGAGTTTTCATAGCTTAGTATAAGAGATTTTCAAGCATTTTTAGGCTCAAGTGTGAGCCTAAAGACGTTGCTAATCCGTTCTTCATCTTTCTCTTGTAGAGAAAAAGGCTTGTGAGCCATCCTCAAGCTTAGGAGGGAGAAAAACTTGAAGAGGGGTGGAGCTTGTTTGGTTGTTGTTGCTTGCTAAGGTTGGTACTCCCAACTCTTCTTGCATCATTCACATCATGATAATATGCATGACATATAGTTTTGGTGCATATGTGTTTGATTGGAGCTTAATATGCTTTAATGGTGAAATTCGTGTTAATATGTTAAATGACTGGAAATTGATGTTAAAACACTCTAAACATCATTAATATTGAGTAAGAACACTTTAGGACCGATTGGATTAAGTTTGGGGTTGATCCTTATAAATTTTTAGGCGAAACCTATAGTTTTGTGCAGGGGGTATCGATACCGATTCCCCGTGTATCGATACCCCTGAGTGAAAATAAGCTCCTTGGCTAGGGGTATCGAACCATGGTTAGATACTAAATCCTACAGTGGCATCTCCTATTCGATGTTGGTATCGAATCCGGAGGGCCTCTTTGGTTGACCTTTGAGTTGGTCAAAGGGTATCGATGCTAGTATCGATACCCATGTTTCTATACCCTCTTTGGGTGGGCATCGATGCAGGGTGTTTCGATACCCCATCTAAGGGTATCGATACCCCTGTGTATTTTTGTCAAGTTTGAGTAGAGATTTGGGTTTTTGTGATTTTAATAAATGGTCCATCTAATCTAAAAGTCGTGAAACAAATTATTGAACTAAGATTAGCGTTATAACCCCAAAAGACTAATTTGTGATAACCTTAATATATCTTGTCGTGCTAAGATCCTAGGTGGATCGTTTGTGTGGTTTGAGTCCTTGTGTAATGGAATCCGGATATCCAAATGTGCTGCAACACGATGAAGGTCATCCGATGTAACATTCTGGTGTTGATTTGACGACCATCCCAGATGTAGGATTCCGATGTTGTGTGGATGCGGGCCTCATTCGAAGATACTCGATGTGACGTTTCGTGTATGGGATTTGGAGGATCTCGATGCTGTGCGGACGCAGGCCTCAATCCCAAATACAGGATCTCGATGCTTTATGAACGCAGGCCCTACTCGTAATGTAAGATCCCGATGCTGTGTGGACGCGAGCCTCACTACCTCGTGTGATCTGTTTGATTTGTATATGCCGTGTGCAATAATATACATCTCATTTATGTCATGTGATAGGCAAGCATGCTAGACCATCATACCATGCACGAGATTTATATGCCATACTTTACTACTTATGATATGCATGATGTTGCCCGAGTTTGGCGTATCCACTGAGCTTTTGTGGCTCACCGTTCGAAATGTGTTTTCGTGCGTAGGTTAGGTGAAGTCGGTTCCGTAGAGCACCATCAAGGTTTGGATTTCAGCATCGACCGTGTTGTCAAAGTACAATTATTAGATAGTGGGCTAGTACTATGTTGAACCCTATATGTATTTTATAACTTTGTTTATTTTAATTTGGGTCGAATGTTTTAAATGGTTTGTAATATTTTGGGAGCTCCGATTACTTTATATTATTTTAGGCTTATGTTTTAACTTTAATGGATTTTACGAACTTCTTTTGGGCTTGGAATTATTTTATTGTTGGACTTTAGAAAAAAATTTGAAATAAAGGTTTTGGGCCGGAGGGCCGATGTGACACCAGGTCAAGGGTGTTACACCCGTAAAATTCGGCTACCCTATTTATATATATATATATATATATATAATTTTTTATTTTAAAATTAAAAAATCACATATTAAACATAAATTTTATAATTTTATAATATATGAATAATAAAAAAATTAATGATTTAAAGTTAATTTTAAAATATTTAAATATATATATACACATATATCTTTATTAAAGTTTATCATTAAAATGGTATTAAAAAAATTAATATTGTTTTTTCTTTCAATATTAACAAATTAATAAAATATATTTAAAAATTTAAAAATTAAAATTATATAATACAAACATAAAATTAATTTAAATCTTTAAATTAATTTTATGTATAAATATTAAAGAACTTACGATAAAAATATAATTTAAACCTAAAATATATATAATTTAAAATTAGTCGGGTCAGGTCGGATACCCGGTAATTAGAAAAATCAGCCCAAGCCTGGCCCAATTATTCTCGAGTCGGGTACCCGGCCCGGTTCGATAATTTTTTCGAGAATTATTCATCATTTTGTTTCGAATAACCGAATAATCATGTCCGGTCAATCGAGTTAGGTAATTTTGAACACCACTATATACAACTCATACTTTAAAAATAAAATACCAAATTTTCACTTTATCTCTTATCTTTTTTATATTCATTTTTACTTTATTTATAACAATATAATTTTAATTTAAATATACTCAAGAAATAAATCTTAGGATTCATGTAATTTTCATCAAACTTATCAGGAGTAAATGCAGTCGCGAGTACAAGGGTGGACCTACTTAAGCCATGGCCACACACGCTTAAAAATAGATATTTTAATTGAATCTCAAAAATAAAATTTTAAAAGTTTTTATTTTTAATTTTTTATAGTTTAACAAAAAGTTTTAATTTTATGTTAATTTAATAAATGAACAAACACAATAAATATATTTTTACTTTATTTATATTCACGAACAATTTATTCATTAACTCATTAATCTAAATATTTATATATATTTGTAATCAGAGAATTTAAGAGAATATTGTTTTTTAATTTTTTTATAAATATATTATCCCTCTCTGTTTATTTTCTAAGATATAGTGATTTATTGTAGGAATCAGAATTCAAGTGGAAAGCACCCTGACTTCAAACAGTAACCCAATAAAATATTTGGCACTGTTTTGAAGTCAGAGTATTTTTCACCCGACTTCAAACAGTGAATTTCAAAAAAAAATTATTATTCAAAGACAGACCGAGAGTGGTCCAACTTCAAAGAAATATTATTACATCCATAAACAGTCACGTGTCGGCCTAGGAGCGTTAAAATTGAGTTTTGTTTGTGTTAAATAGGGGTTGAAAGTGAGTACTTTGTGTGAATTGGTAGAGAAGAAGAAGAAGAGTTTGTAAAGAGTAAAATTTATAATTTTTTTAATATTTGATATGATTTTACGGTATTTGTTAAATTTTAGAGAATAATAATTGTTAGTGTAATATTTCTGTAGTTATAATTTTTTAATATTTTTTAACTTTATGTATTTTTAAAATAAAATTTGGTGTAAAAATTAGTTGTGTAAAATTTCTTAATTAGTTTTATAAATTATTTAGCAATTAAATTAATAGAGGATTATTGTGTGAATTTCTTTGTAAGCAAGTTTGTTAAATTAATAAATTGTTACTTAAAAATTTAGGGCCTAATTAGTTTAAATTACATGTAGTTTAGTGGCTAGTATTTCTTATTTTTGTTAATTAACTTATAAAAACTAGTTTTATAAATTAGTTGTTGATGGTGATTAATTTTAGAAATTAATTTGTAAAAGTTAGTAGAAGAGTACTTTATGCAAATTATTTAGTAAAAATTAGTAGCTTGTAATTAAATTAGTAGAAGAGTAGTTTGTGGAAATTATTTTGTAAAAATTGTATCAATTTTGTTTAAATTAGTAAATTATTATTTAAAAATTTAGGGCCTAATTTTGTCGATAAGTTTGTTAAAATTATTTCAAATTACATGTAGTTACTATTTTTTAAAGATTAGCTCGTAAGTTTAGTAAAAATTAGATTGTAGAAATTAGTTTGTAAAAATAATTTTAAATTAGTGACTAGTATGTAAAAATAAAAATATATAAATGGCTAGTTTGTAATATATCGTTACTTATCTTGTAATCTATCCCTACTTATTAGTGTTCAATTAGATAATAAGTGACTAGATTGTAAAAATAAAAAAATAAGTTTATATAGAAAAATTAATAAATTAGATAATAAATGGTTAATTTGTATTATATTACTTGTCTTGTAGGATGGCCGAGTAAGTTCTTTTTGTTGCGGTTACAAGATCATCACATTAATAGTTTGGGTGAATATAGATCGGTTATTGCCATTTATAATGTCAGTCGAGCTTATATTCTTCATCTTATTGGAGGTATATTGTTGCTAGATAAATTTGACAATGTTGTTCATACCTTGATACCTACATTTTTGAGGTATCCGTGGGAAGCTGCAACCTATAGTTGAGGATTGGTTATATTAGCGTTCTTGTATCATGAGTTGTGCAAGAGCGCTACAATAGTAGATGATCATAAGGTTCGTGGTATCGGTGGATATCTGTTGTTGTTGCAAGCGTGGGTTTGACAACGATTACCGTTTTGAACACTAATTACGCGTACATCGATTTAGTTCCCTTTTATGTCTCGGTAGTCGCATTTATTTTATTTTAATATTTTAATTTCATTCTAGTTTTTATAAATGAATTATTGCGATTTGTATACAGATAGAGCGAGAAAAAACACACACGGGGTTGGTGAATAACAACTTAAAAGTATTTAGAGCTCAGATTGATCTGTATGCTAAGGAGCAAGTATTGCTTTTATTATAATTTAAATTTTAAAATAAATCATCATTTATGTTATAATTAGATGTCTTATTGAAATAACTTTTTTTTCTTTCTGTTTATTTGGATGTTATACGAAAATAAGGATCTTATTTTGGTACTAGAAGAATTGTTGGTGGATTCTTTAAGAACATAGTTTATACACTTTATAAGGTTGGTTGTCATTTCCTTGTACCGTCTACCACATTCATCATACAATTGTGCTTATCTTCCTCTTTCGATATTGTTGGCCAACTCCAAACACGCTCGTCGTATTTCTTTAAATTCTTTATCTTCCTCTCAAATTTCGGTGGTACAAGTTAATATCCTAAGAAAAAATATATGGTGTCAGTATCTACAAAATGATCTCTATGTATTTTATAAAAAAATATTTCAAGAAATGTTACATACCAATGCTTAAAATATCACTATGAAGATATGGATTTTTGAAACTCTCAAAGTTGTTCTTATCGATATGACAAACACAGTATGTCGGATATGCATGCGGAGGTGTTCAATAATTTCCAACTCGATTAATTGTTGCATTGATATCATTCCCTCGATCAGATATGATGCAAACACCATCTTGTAGAACATGTTCACGTAAATTTCTCAGGAAAAATTCCAAGATTCCCCGTCTCTCCTTCCACAATTGCGAATGCAATAGGAATGGCATTGATATCACCATCTTGCACAACGACAATCAATAGTATGTGAGAGTACCTCACATATAACCACATACCATCGACTTGGATCATTCGTTACAATATACAAAGTCTTCAATGCAAGGCTTGAATGCCCAAAATAGTCGATGAAAAAATTTGGTACCTTTAACCAGTTGCCATTGTCAGTTGTAAGCATCCTTTGTTTCATACCTTACGATGATACCTGGGATAGAACGGGTCATTGCTACCAATAAATCCGGTATCTCATTGTATGATTTATCGTAAACACCGTACACCAAATGCAATGCATTCTCTCTAGCAAACTACCCCTTCTTGTATTTTATTTTATGTTCAAATTGTTGCACAATGGTTGTCTATATTGCAAAACTAAGAACCTTTGGATTCTCTTCGACCAACTTCATCACGTGATGCTCATTACATTTGAGTCAAAACAGTGCATGTTTTGGTTTGTCTTTTTTCAAAGGTTGTTTTTTGGTTGATGCATGCAGATGTTTTGATCCCATTTCTTGAGTTGATGTAGAAATGAATTTGCTTTGATTCTTATCATCAATTTAACATGAGGTTCCAACCGTGTTCTCTTATTTGCAGTGTCAGATGTTCTCTTGTTGATGGAAATGGTAGTTCAGTGAAGAGGACTACTTTGCATGATCTTTATGAAAAACAAGAGCAGAGTCCGTGGTACGACAACCTTTGCCGGTCGGTCACGGATTTACTGCACTGATTGAAAGTGGGGTTAGAGGTGTCACTAGCAACCCTGCGGTAAATGCCTGCTACTGCTATGCTTTTGTGTTGTTTTGGGTATTTGTCTATTTGATCCCTTGTAACAATCTTCAATTGTTGTTGCAGATTTTCCAGAAAGCTATATCGTCGGCGAATGCTTACAATGACCAATTCAGGTATTCTTGGTGACCCCATTGTTTAAGTAATGCTAAATAGTTTAGATTCATGATGTTTGAAAATGAATACATTGCTTTAGTTGGCTGGTTATCATGGTCTCTTGATGTTTGAGAATTGTACTTTCTCTTTTGAATAATCATGTCTTTTACAAATTGCTGGAACTTGTAGCGAACTCGTACAGTCGGGAAAAGATATTGGAAGTGCATATTGGGAGTTAGTGGTGAAGGACATTCAAGATGCTTGCAAACTTTTCGAGCCAATCTATGATCAAACAGATGGAGGTGATGGTTATATTTCTGTTGAGGTTTCTCCTAGACTTGCTGATGATACTAATGGGACCATTGAGGCCGCCAAATATCTTCATAAAGTGGTCGATCGTCCCAATGTGTACATTAAGATCCCTGCAACAGCACCATGCATTCCTTCGATCAAGGAAGTTATTGCCAGTGGCATAAGTGTGAATGTCACCGTATGTATTTCTGATTTCCTTGCTTAACTTAGAGTGGAAGATGGAGTCTTTGCTACATGGAAATGTTCTTACTGAGTATTGTTGGATTAAAATTCAATAATAATGGGCATATATGTATAATTTATATTGCTATTATAAAATTTAACACGGAATTAAGTGACCAATTATAATACACGTGTTATAGGTATTAAATTATCATGAAATTAAAAGTGTAGATACCATAAGGTGTATTTATAATTTGATGAGGGGCAGAGTTATAAATACTTAATAGTTGGTTATTAAATCAACTATATAAAGGGGTTATGGTCCCTAAGAATTAGGTCAACTTGCATCTCTTTTCCTCATCTGAGAGTTATGCCGCAAGAGAAAACCTAATTTCTTCGAAGATCAAACCCTCTGAAAAATCTTCACCAATGGATTCAGGTACGCTTCCGCATTCAGTTTATTTATCTTATTGTTCTTGATGATTTGACATATAGATCTTGGGTTTATATTCGTATAGAATATATTTCAATTCTAACAAGTGGGAGTTTGTTGGATTAAAATTCAATAAGAGTGGGCACATATGTATAATGTATATTGTTATTATAAAATTTAACACGGAATTAAGTGACCAATTATAATACACGTGTTATAGGTATTAAATTATCATGGAATTAAAAGTGTAGATACCATAAGGTGTATTTATAATTTGATGAGGGGCAGAGTTATAAATACTTAATAGTTGGTTATTAAATCAACTACTAGTTGGTTATTAAATCAACTACATAAAGGGGTTATGGTCCCCAAGAATTAGGTCAACTTGCATATCTCTTTTCCCCATCTGAGAGTTATGCCGCAAGAGAAAACCTAACTTCTTGGAAGATCAAACCCTCTAGAAAATCTTCATCAATGGATTCAGGTACGCTTCCGCATTCAGTTTATTTATCTTATTGTTTTTGATGATTTTACATATAGATCTTGGGTTTATATTCGTTTAGAATATATTTTAATTCTAATAAGTGGCATCAGTGCCAGAATTATGTCAATTCATTGAGATCATAAGTTTTTGGTTTTATAATTAATCGTATGAAATTAAATTATATATTTGTCGTATTTTAAGAACAAATCGATTTAATTTTGTTTTTTATGATTTGATTTTTGGTTTTTCGCCAATCCGGTTGTTTTTCCGCTTCCAATGGATTAACATTCATTATTTTAAGACAAATATATATTTCCGTGGATTCAGTTTGATTTTACGTCCATGGGTTTGAATCGATTAATTAAGAAATCATAGAAATCAATCTAGATTTATAAGAAGATTAAGTTTTGTCCGCATGAAAAAAATTTTAATTTTTGGGTTGCTATTAATTGAAAATTAAATTTTAAGTTTGGATTTCAATTACTTCAATAGTAGCAATTTACTTTATTTTTATGAAATATATATTTTAAATATATTTTATTAAATTATATGTTTAATTTGGTTGGATCAAAATTTTAGTTTTGATCATTGGGTATTAAGTTAAATTCGGTTAGATCAAAATTTTAGTTTTGATCATTGGGTATTAAGTTAAAATCGGTTAGATCAAAATTTTAGTTTTGATCATTGGGTATTAAGTTAAATTCGGTTAGATCAAAATTTTAGTTTTGGTCGTTAATAATAAAGAAAAATATAATTAATTTTGACTTTGTCATGATAAATTTATCATGATTCAAAAAAATTATATTCAGGTTAGCTATTAAAGCTTTATATTCGGTTTATGTCTATTAAGTTATGATTGAATGATCTTTCGGCATGTTACTTTTAAAGTATATTGTTACTTTATGTAATTTACTTGGTTAATTTATTTAGCATTTAGTTTTGATCACATATTTTGGATTATGGAATATATATTTGGTATTGATATATTCAATTGAGTTTGATCAAATTTTTTTTGATTATTATATTATTATGATTATATTAAAGTTTCAAGTAATTATTATATGAATTACTCATTGTATGATATTTTTGTATTTTGCTTTTAGTTAAAGATTAAATGTTTTGATCGAATTTATTGGTAAAAACATATTTAAGGAATTTTTGAACAACAATCAAAGATTTCGGTATTTAGATTCTGATAGCCCCAACAACCTTAAGTTGGTTTATTTTGAAAACTCAAGTGTTATCAAAAATTTCAACTTTGACTATTATAAATATTAAGTTTGAATATTGGTATATTTATGTTATATATTTTAAGATAAATTAATTGAAGCATTAAGTCACCAAAGTGATCTTTATTGTAGAAATTATTTTATTTTAAAATATAGATGGTTTTGTGCATGTAATTCAGTTTATGCTAATATTAATCGGCCCAAAGGAAGATTAATAATTAGTAATGTTACATGTGCATCTGTGGTAATAAACATGTGATAATTATTCAGTTTTATATGTGAACAATAAATCGGCCCAAAGGAAGATTTTTGTTTAACATATTCTTATTATCAATGTTTGATTACTACATCAAGATATCGCTTATAAATTAATATTTTTTTAAAATATTATTAAAGTGTTCGATATCTTGTGATGAGGTTACCTTTATTCAAATTTATTATTACTTCGGTCATCTTTTATCTTGAGTAAAAGATAAAATTAAGAAAAATATTTTGAAAAATTAAATTCATATTTTGGCTTCGGACATCTAATATTTTAATAGATTAATTGAAACATAATGTCACCAAAGTGACCGCTTTTGTGTAGATTAGTTTATTTAAAATATTAAGATAATTATACGTCTTTGTAATTCATGCGTTTATTAATTAGCCCAAAGGAAAATTAATATTTGGATGAATTACAATGACAATTGTGACGATAAATGTGTGACAATTATATGGTATTTTATGTGAACAATACGTTAGTCCAAAGATTAATCTATTATTTGACATAGTTTATTGTTAATGTTTGATTGCTACAATAAGAGTACCGCTTACAGTTAATATTATTGTCCAAAGACTTGATATTAATGTTGTGCTTGGTATCTTGAAGGGAACAAGCCATTATTTTGAATTTATTGTTTACTTATGGATATTTATGTGAGTTTGTTTATTTACTTATTTTTGTTCTATCTTTAGGTATTTTATCTTTGTTATAATATTTGTTGAATACATTCTACACTTATGTTTAGTGAAATTAATTTCAAGGAATAGAAAAGACACATATATAGTATTTAGTGGTATGAACATAGAACTTGCACTAAGTGAATAACAACTTGCACCTCTCACGGCGGTAAGCATTCATAAATAAGTTTTTAAGAGGTGAGTTTATTCAAGTTGCATAAGTCTAATGATCATAAAGTATAATATTTTAGAAACTTTTAAGAGTACAAATCTAAAAAAATTATTCATACTAAGGTTTTACTATTGAGAAAAAAAATACTAATTTTTTTTAAGATTAACATGACATCACTTTTGGTTTACTTGATGTCTATGAAGTATAAGGATTAAGGAAATGTGAGGGAGTATATTATATTGCTTCAAAACTTAAGGCACATAAGATCAAACTTTATAACAATTATTTGTTCTTATAATTTTAATATAGCTTCCTATACAATTTAACTAATTCAAAATTAGTTACAATTATTAAAGGAGAAATAAACTTCAAATGAGATTATTTCTCATTGTGTTAAAGAGGAAGAAAAGTTGAAGCATTATAATTATAAAAATACTCAATCAATTAGTGCTCTTTGGTTAGTGTTTTTAAGAATAAGGGCAATAAAAAAATATATTAGAATGAAGTTACTAAGGGTCCTGCTCAAAAGGAATAACAATAAGTTATAAAGTGTTGATTCTTTTGTATAAGTTAGGATACATGTAAAAAAATTAATTAAACTTCAAAAATAAGCAACTACTTAGGTTATTTTGAGTGATCAATGGGTTGTAAAGTTTATGATCCCACAGTTAAAGATTATTTTAATGAGAGGTTTATAATTATCTTTTAGGATGTTGAGTTTGGAGGGAGAATAAGGTTAGATACATTGCTGTTAAGGAGGAATTGAATACTAATTTAATTTCTACTATCACTTTTGACGATGTTTAGGTTTTCACACCTATCATGAATCAAAAAGTGAATCAAATACATCAGCAAAGCAATGTTGAACAACTCTCATTCAAGATAAGGTAATTATTTTTTTAGAAGAACAAACTGAACAACCTCAAAAAGTGTCTTTTAAGATATCCATGAGAGAAAAGAGAAATACTATTAAGGACTATTATTTAGTATTTCATCAAGAAAATAAGTATAATAAAGGAATGATAGAAAATAATTGATATAGAAAATAACATGATCAATTATTTTTATCAAACCATAAAATTTTTAACTCTCAAAAGTGGATAAATATCATTAAAAAAATAGTATAATTTTATACAAGCCAATAAAGTTTAGGAACTTGTCGCATTACCTTAAGGTACAAACCAATTAGTTGTAAATTAATATTTAAAACCAAGAGGGATGTAAATGATAATGTGGAGAAGTATAAGGCATGTCTTATATCTAAAGGATATACTCTAAAAGAAGACATTGATTTTGTGAACACTTTCTCTCAAGTTATACTGAAAGACTCTTTCAAAATAATCTTGACAATTGTTGCTTTTAATCTTGAGCTACATAAGATAGATGTTAAGCCGGTGTTTTTCAATGGCAACATTGAATAAATTAATTATATGGTACAATTATTGATTTGTGTCTAATGATACAAAATTAATAAATGTAAATTAAAGAAATTCATCTATGAGCTTAAGTTTAACTCACATTAATGAAATTATAAATTTTTTTTTTTGATTTTCTCATTCGATTTTGAGATAAATTTAGCTAAAAATTGTATGAATTACAAGTTCAGTGGGAGTAAACCAAGTGACACTCATATTACTAAAGACAAATTTGTTTTAGTGCCCTACAAGTAACCTTGAAATTTATAAAATATAAAAAAATTTCATAAGCTATTGAGAATCTAATTTATGCTTAAGTACGTATGCATTTGGATATTGCGTACATTATTAGAATGTTAGACAGATATTTAAGTAAATCTAATATGGACCGTTGGACAGCAGCTAAGAGAGTTATTAAATGTCTTTAGATAACAAAAAATTACATGCTCACATATCGAAGTTCTGGTAAGTTAGAGATCATCAAGTTTACAGGCTTTGATTCTACTAGAATATTGATGTAAAAGACTTTGTCACATGAGCTGCTAATTATAGATTGAATAGAAAGACCACTTCAGTTATTTTGTGACAATAAATATGCATCATTTATTCTATAAACAATATGAACACTTTAAAATTTTGTTTCTAGTTGTTAAAGAAAATTCAATTTTAGTGGGAATACTACTCATGTGGGTGTAATATTATTTAAGTATATTCAGTTTTAGTGGGAGTTTATAATTTTGATAAATGCCCATTTGTTTTAGACACAATTTCGGTTACTTTAGTTTAAGGTTAGTTTCTGCAGAAATAAAGTTATTTGGTTTATGCACACTCTGAATTTAGTAAAGTTTGATCTCACTAAGTTTAGGAGGACCAGTTGGAAATAGGCATGTTCGGTTCACATTTATATGTAATTTTCATGCTACGCATCCATGATTGATCTATGTCATTTGATTATATTTTTATACGTGACCATTGATGGGTTCAATCATGATTGATATGATGAAGACCGCTTTGATCCTATATGGATATAATTGATGAACGAGATTGTTTTAGAATACCTATTATATAATAGCAAATTTTTGAGCTCATAAGGTTATACATTTGTCAAGAAACATATGTTGCCCAAGTGGGAGATTGTTGGATTAAAATTCAATAATAGTGGGTACATATGTATAATGTATATTGCTATTATAAAATTTAACACGGAATTAAGTGACCAATTATAATACACGTGTTATAGGTATTAAATTATCATGGAATTAAAAGTGTAGATACCATAAGATGTATTTATAAGTTGATGAGGGGCAGAGTTATAAATACTTAATAGTTGGTTTTTAAATCAACTATATAAAGCGGTTATGGTCCCCGAGAATTAGGTCAACTTGCATATCTCTTTTCCCCATCTGAGAGTTATGCCGCAAGAGAAAACCTAACTTCTTGGAAGATCAAATCCTCTGGAAAATCTTGGATTCAGGTACGTTTCCGCATTCAGTTTATTTATCTTATTATTCTTGATGATTTGACATATAAATTTTGGGTTTATATTCGTATAGAATATATTTTAATTCTAACGGTATCTACTTTTATACCTATATTAGCATTTAAATGTGCCGTTGGCTATAACTCGACAACTGTTTTCATCTGATCAGAAAATCTTTGCAATCATGAGACTGTTTGGACCATTATAGATCTCAGAACATGTTCCACTGAAGTTTTAGAAAATATTGGACCATTATAGATCTGATTTCCATTTCTTATATGTGTATATTAAGCTCATATTTTCAATTGCTAGATACGAAGCTGTCATTGATGCTTACCTGGATGGCCTTGAGGCTTCTGGGTTGAGTGATCTGTCCAGGGTTACAAGTGTGGCTTCCTTCTTTGTCAGTCGGGTAGAAACCCTCATTGACAAAATGCTTGAAACGACCCTTGATATCCGAGGAAAGGTAACTAAACGCAATAAGCACTTGTGTGCATGTTAAATATTTACCGAATTACATATCAGAATGCGATTCCATCATGACATGATTACTCTTGTTTAGGCTGCGGTAGCACAAGCAGCATTGGCTTAGAGGCTGTACAAGAAGAAAGTCTCAGGTCCCAGATGGGAGGCTTTGGTGAAGAAGGGTGCTAAGAAACAGAGGTTGCTGTGGGCCTCAACTAGTTGCATTTATATTCTTCACTTTTGTTAAAATGATAAACTACTGAACTGGTCACTTTTGTTTCACAAGTGTTCACTTTTGGTCATTGATTTTTTAAAAAATTATATTCCGGTCACTTATCTTTAGGTTTTGTGTTCATGACTCATTTTTATTCTCTATCCCTGCTTTTACACTCAGCTAAGAGTTTTGGTTATCTAAAGTAATATTCTAGGAGTCTAATGTTATTATTGTTTTGGGTTAAATAGGAGTTTAATGTTTTTATTGTTTTGGTTATCTAAATTACTGAACTGGTCACTCAGCTAACAGTTAAATAACTGTTTAGAGATGGGTACGGGTCGGATTGGATTTTTAATCCACCCGAACCCGACTCGAACAAAAATATCTTAAACCTGATTCCGATCTGATCTGAATATTTTTTTCAAATAATCTGACTCGACCCGAAAATACCTTAAACCCAACTCTAACTCTATTTGACCCGACCTATAAAAAAATAAATTTAGGGACTAAATTATAAAAAAATAATTTTCGAGGACTTAATTATAAAAAAATATAATTTTAAGGACTAAATTATAAATAAAAAATTAATTTTAAAAAAATATAAATTTAAGATTTAATTAAGCTAAATTAACATCTAAAAAATAAACTACGAACATAACTAAAAAGAATTCTAAAATTAAATATAAATTTTTATTAAATTAATCTAAATTATGACTCAATTGAATTAAATCAACACAATTGATAAAAAAAATACAATTAATAAAAAAAAAATTGAAGGGAAATAAGCTACATATTTTTTAAGTTTTGGATTAAGTTACCTTTAATGTAAATACTTTAGAGGGATATAAATTAACCAAAATTTTGGAGGATTTAAAAATAAACTTTGATTATTATATAAAAAAGAAAAAAGAAAAAATTTTAAAAAAAATTATACTATATAATAAATTTTGATTTACTATTATTATTTAAGTATATATGAAATATATATTATATATTATATATTATATACATATATTAAAGTATATAGTATATACATATATTATATATAAACTTTAATATATATTAAAGTACACATTAAAATATATAGATTAAAGTATATACTTTACTGTATACATATTTTTTTAATAAGTTAATAGTAATTACAATATACATTAATATATATATACATATATATATATATTACAGTATGCAAATATAACATATAAATGCATTAATATATATTATATTAAGTATATACATATATATATGTTGAAGTATATATATTAATACATTAATACATATATTAAAGTATATACATATACATACATATATATATTATATGTATATATGTACATATATTATATACATATATGGATGAGTTTATCATATGCGTTGAACATTGTTGAACACTACTAACGATGAACACCATTGAACACTATTAAATTAATTAATAAAAATTAAAATTTTTAAGGATTAAACATATAATTTTAAATTATTTAAAATAAAATTTTAAACAAATTATATATGTATATTATATTTTAATTTTTTAAATAATTTACTTAAATCATTTTTAATTTAAAAATAAAAATATTAAATCTAAAACACTAAAGTCAAAGCTAAAAATACTAAACATTAAATCTTAAAATCCAAAACACTAAACCAATCATAAACTCTCAACCCTAAAAATAAAACTCTAAACCCTAAAATTTAAAAATATAAATATAACCTAAACCCTAAATAAAAAAATTTGAAACTCTAAAAATATAAACCCTAAACCTAAAATCTAAAATTTGTTTAAGATTTACGATTTTAGGATTTTAGGTTTAGGGGTTTTGGTTATTTAAGGTTTTAGGATTTTATGGTTTAGATTTAGTGTTTATAGTTTAGTATTTTTAGGGTTTTGTATTTAAGGTTTTTAGATTTTATATTTTAGGGTTTATAGTTTAGTGTTTAGTGATTTAGGTTTTAGATTGTGGTTTTAGGTTTTACAGTTTAGGATTTTTTATTTTTTTAAAAAATTAAATTAGTATTTTATTCAATTATTTAAAAAATAAAATAAATATATATATAAAATAATTTAATAAAAATTTTATTTTAAATAATTTGCAATTATATGTTAACTCCTTAATTTTTTAAGCTTTATTAATTAATTAATAATATTCTGCGGTATTTATTATTAACGGTGTTCAGCGGTGTTCGACGTCCGTTTTTTTATACATATACATACATATTTTCATATATATTATGTTTATATATTGAAGTATTTATATACATATACATACATATATTATATTAAAGTATATTATATAATTTATACATATGTTATATACATTAAAGTTATATATGTATTAAAATATATTATACAAAAATAAATTATAAAAAATATATATTGTATATGTATTAAAGTATATTATGCATATATACTAAAACTTAACTGTATTTTTATTTATATTAACCCCTAAAAGTTTAGATTTTTATCAAAATTTACCATTATTAATTTATAATTTTTATAATTAAGTTCAATATTTTAGATATGACACATTTGATGTTCTTTTCAGTCTTTCTAGTCCTTACAACTTTATTTTTATTCTAAATTGATCATTATTTATTATTGTAATTTAGTCTATTATTCTAGTCCTTAAATTTACTCCTTATTAATTTTTATTTTTTAATTTTACTCCAATATTTATTCTTTCTGGTCCATAAAATTTTATTTTTAGTTAAAATTGAACTTATTCTTTTTTTTTTTAATTTAATCCAATATTTATTATTTTAAATTTATATTATTATTAATTATAGTCCCTAAAACTCTGTTCTTATTCTAAATTGATCTTTATTATTTTTGTAATTTAGTTTAGTGTTTTTAATGTTATGATTTTTTTATTTACTTTCAAAAATCGAAATTTGCCTTTTTTAGTTTTTGTAATTTAGTCTAATTTTTAAAATATGAATCATTTGATAGTATTTTTGTTTAGTCTAGTGCGTAATATTTATTTTTAATGTGATTCATGGTAGTAAAAGACATTAAACGTTAAATAATTAATTCAAAATGAATGATCAACCCAAAGTCTATCGCTTATTTATATCAAATTCAAACTTAATAATTAATATGAATTCAAAACTCGAATTAACCCGACTTGAAATAAAACCTACTTGAAATGAATCGACTTGAAATGAACTTGTTAATTTTGACCCGAATCGTTTGAAACTGACCTGAAACTAACCCGTACCCAATCTGAATTGAGTCAAAACATTAAATTAACTTGAAATTACATGTATTCAATTTTATCCGACCTGATAGTACCGACTTTAAACTCATCCGATTAACTGTTTTGACATCCCATTGGAGGGTGTGTTAGGATGATGCAATGTTAAAAAATTTTAAAATAATAGATGATAAGTTGGTTCAATGTTGACTGATACTCCAATTGTTGGAGTAACTGATGAATTGTTCAAATTTTTTGCAGTTGCAAACTATGTTATCGGAATTCGAGTACGAGTGTGGGAGAATGAGCATTTGAACAACGTGGGAAGGACAGAGCATCCAAACCATTTACTGGGACTACTCTTTTATTATTATTATTATTTAAAATTTATAACATAAATTTTAAATATTTTTTTAATATATTGTAATTGATGTTATATTTAATTTTCTTATAAAATAAATAAATTTAATTTAACCATCAATTTAATGAAGTCTTTGAGATGATGACATATATGAAAAGCATTTATTTATTTATTTATAAAAGTAGCCCTGTTAAAAGATGCCACTGTGAGCCTAATACCATGGCTGTCCACATTGTAAGTTGGTAATGTCACATCCAATTTAATTTGGGTGCAGTGGAGAGTTGAGACTCGTCCAACATGTTACAAGATGGTGTAGTGTCACATCAAGGTGGTTGAATGTCTTGTTTTTTTATTCTTCTTAATGTAATGAAATTGAAGCCTCAACTGTTCAAATATCTTGGAGACATAGTGCCCACACCATTCACCTAGCATTTGAGTTTCATTCAGACATTGAAAGGAAGAGAAGCTCTTGCAGTCATGATGTTTGCCTAATACTAATAATAAAGCTTGCAACATGATGGCTTACAGACACGGAATTACCCTATAAGGATATATATTCGATGCACCGATAGTGGATCAAGTCCGATCTGCTAGATAAGTAGTTGCATGACCCTCTCCAGCAAACAAGATTTAGTTAAATGCAGGACATGCATCATATGGACTAGAAAAACAAATATGTACATGCTCAGAAGAACAAGCAGAGGTTTGTGTTCTTTTATTTTATCTCGAGACCACTACTCGTATGTAACATCAGCATATTTATAATAGGTAACAAAGTATAAGCTGATACTGATCATTACACATCGCCGAGTAGATTCTGCTGTAGTTATGTTTACAAGTAGCTATTATAACTTGACACAATTTATTATATTAGCTTTTTACATTGAAAGTAACACCATGATCATTCAAGTATCAAGTAGGAAGAAATTACCCGGTACGATGCTAGTGGTGGATAAAGATCAAACTCTTTACATGATGTGCCTCTTCGATAAAATATTTGAGAGCTTATAGACATACTGATAATACCTGCTGCTGTATATGTATTTGCTCCATTGCATTGGAATCGGGTATAACAGCCTCAGGGAGTTTCACAGAACTCCATCTCCTGCACCACAAAATTGATCTCTTAAAATCAGATACACCCAATAGATGCCAAAAAGAAATATCTGGTCATAAATTTAGCACTCCAGGAGAGAGAGGCTAAACAAATGTTTACAAAGTTGGTAGTCAACAAAACTTGTATGCAATGACATTGCACGTTTAAATAATTTGCTTGCTTCCTACTTTCTAAAACCAGCAGACAACCGACCGACAATCTTCGTACTTGGTAGTTATTCTCTGTGACGATATTACAGAATTTACCATAAACACCCCACGGGTTAAACCATAGAACAGAGATTACATGTAGCTGTGTTTTAGAACGAGTAATTTGGTGTACTCTACATACCTTGCCACATATTGGACAACTTTCACTCCTTTCCAACCATTCATAAATACAACCAAGATGAAAATGGTGCGAGCAGCGAGTAGTGATTTTAGGATTTTCCGGGGTATATTCTGCAAGATAATAACCACTTGTGAATATAAGCATAACTTAGAAATTCTAAAACAAAGTTACCTTTTTAATCTAACTATTACCACCTCTGCCTACTAAAATCTTACCCCACTATTTTGAGAAACAAGAAGCATACCATTACAACTACAAAACAGAATTCTTTCTTTTAAGACATAAATATGCAAAAATACCATCAAGACAAGTAGGGCAGACATCCTCATCTTCAGCTGAAGGCTGCATATAGTTAAGTCCTTGTGCAACTTTTGGTGCCAAAGTTCTCTCGGATAACTCAAGATGGGAAATCTTGTCTTCTTCTGCCTCGACTCCATTCCGTTTCCTCCCAGTACCCAATGGTTCCACACCAGAGCTGCTCATGTTTCTTCTTAGTGGTTGTGTTTCTTCTTGAAAATGAGTTGTAGACTTGTCACGCCTAGAGACCAAGCCATCACGCTGCAAGCGAGTGTATCTCTGCTCAGCATCATAAGGGATTGGTCTGGATGTTGTCACATGAGCTTCATTGGCTGAATCCTCTGATATTGAAGTAACAATTGCTGTCGATGACAGAGTAGCTCCTTGAATCTGGGATGATACAGGTCGTCCATCCAATCTATGAAACAGTGAACCATACTGCAGATCAAACAAGAAATGGAAATAAGTTTAAGGGCATGCATTTGCAGCATAAAAATGGAAATAAGTTGCTTTTGTGCAGATAACCACGCGATAAGATGACACATTCACATACCCCAGTGAATAGTTGGTAGAAGAAGAACCTTAGGCAGATGCAGTGCCTATATATCGAATTGCTAGTATAAGCATATTCTTCGTAGTCATCACCACAAGAACAGCAGCAAAAAGCGCCCATTTCTACTTGCAACGTATGTATTCCTGATTTCACAATTCGAGAAATGCTTTTAGAGCTTGTATAGAGATTCTTAAGAAACAGATAACTGCTCAGCTTCCATCCAGATACAGGACATTTCCCACAGGATTGAGAGGGAGGGGAAAAATGAAGAGCAGATTCAGCAGCTTACACAAGGGAGATCCAAGAACCTTGTTAAATCTTTCCAAATGTTTCAGTTCATTGCAGTTTCGACAGTCCGAATTTCAACCCTTCCAAGAAAAGTAATCTGATATGTAGATAACTAGAAAACATTAGGATCATTCTAAGCATAAATAAAAAGCCAAGACAGTACTTTCATCATCAGCTCGACGAATACCCTACAATTCGGATTTTTCCATGATAAACATAATCCTAAAACACTGCATTTTTTTTTACCAGAACCAATAGAAGTTCCTCTTCAACAATGAGTCAACATACAAGTTAAAGCATACACATTAAAGTTTGAAGTGATGTGAGGGATTTAAATTGCGGTTGCAGCCGTGTTTTCGGCGGTGGACATAACAGTTACAGATATAGCAGTTTCAGAGGGTGCTAAAAGACACTATAGCGGTTGCTGATAAAGAAAGAAGCAAAACTTCCAACACAGCACTTACAATGGAAAGTTTTTTTTTTCCATCAAAATGGTGATCAAACGAAGAAACCAATCAGCACTGACCAGATTTCATTATATCATGAAAATGGCACAATCAAACTACAATCTCCCAGACATTTCCAAGAAAATCTTAAGTTCAGAGTCAATAACTATACTTATGAACAAGAAAAATCAGGCAATCTGCTATCTTATTCTGGACTAAACATGTAACAAAGTAAGCCATTTGAGCCCCAAAGCAGTAACTATGAAGAAGAAGAACAAGAAACCAATCCTTCCTCATCGCATAAACAAACGAAAAATAAAGTAATGAAATACGAATCAATCCTTACCCATCATCGGCTCTAAAATCAGCATTTCAAAGATCGTAAATTTTTTGATCAACAGAATCAGAAAAGTTTAGGGTTCCAATAAGAAAACAAAACCAGAGAGATGGAGAAAGGGGAATTGATTGGGGAGGCAAAGCCTAACAGCAAAGATCCAAAGGAAATGAATTTGGTGAAGGGTGTAGGCAGTGGAGTGGGCCAGCTTATCATTAGGATAATGATGTAAAGTTTAATTAATAAAGGCATAAAGATATATAATTTTTATTATTTTAATATAAAATATAAAATAATTAAAATTTGAATAAAATATTAAAAATTAATTAATTTTAAAATAAGATGTCACTAAATATTTTCAACCATAATTACGATAGAATCAAAATTCTATCTTAAAAAATTAATTAATTTCGAAATGTGTTCATATATTCTAAAGCTAAGAATTTGATTATATCGTAATTAGGATTGAGAATGTTTAGTAGTATTTTATTTTAGAATTAATTAATTTTTAATATTTTATTTAAATTTTAATTGTTTTATATTTTATATTAGAATAAAATTATATTTCATATATATATATATATATAATTTGATAGGTTAAATGTCATGTCATTTAAAATATATTATCATAGGTATATGATATGTCATCATCGTTAAATTTTAACGGTCCAGTTATTATGGTAGTTAAAAAATAAGTTATTTGTCAAAAAGTTATAGGTTAAGGGCTAAATTTATCAAAAAAAAAAAAGAATAAGGACCAAAATGATAAAAATTATAAACGTTAAGGGTTAAAATTATTTTTATACTTAAAATAAAATTATTTTTTATTAAAATAGATAATTAGTATTTTTATTTAAAACAAATTTTTAAAATTCTACTCTATTTCTGTTTAAAGGTGATATTATTTAAAAATTATTTAACACCTAATCAGAATTTGATGTGTATTTTAATTTTATTTATTATTTTAAAAAAATAAAAATTTTAAAATAATCTTAAATTCAAATATCTAAAATTTAAAATTTTTGTTATTGTCGCTATTGATAGCCTCGTTGAACCTCACCACTAAGTCTCCATTAGATTTCTCGTCCATTTTTTTTAATTATCCATTATCGATAATAGGCGTCAAACGTATGAACACGAAAGATTTTAATCGTTCGATTGGTATATCTCTCATCGGTTATGGATGGTAGGTGGTTGGGAGAAATAGCCAGGAACTCTTGCGATGATCAAGAGTTTTCAAAAATATCTGATCCGATTATTTATTGATCTGGTATGATTTTTATTTTTATAATGGTTATCCGATCCGCTTTAATTTTTTTAGATCGGATATGGATCATAATATTTTAAATTTTGGATTTTTTAAAAATTTAAATTTTCATGAATATTATTTTTTAATAATTTGATGCTTGTTATATCCAAAAATTAAAAATTAAGATTTTTTTAGATCAGAATCTTGTTATATTTAAAAATTTGTTCTTTGTTATATTTGAAATTCTAAAATTTTCTTAAATATGACTTCCAATTTTGAAAATTAATTAAATTCAAATATATTTTTAGGTAATTGAATATCTGAAAAAACTGGATATCTAAAAGACCAGAATTAAATGCGAATTATTATATTTTTAATCTGAAAAATCGAATATCTTAAAAAAAAAAAAAACCGGATCCGATATTCAAAAATGAACACCTCTAGTGACGATGATAATGAAGTCCAACGAGGCTATCACTAACGACAATGACACTAAATTTAAGGTTTAATATTTTAGAAATCTAAGACTATTTTATATTTTTTAAAATAATGATATTATTATTTATTTTATTTATTTTTAAAAATAAAAAATGAAAGTAATGCGTCAATTAAGAAATATTTAGATATTTATATTAAAAAATGCAAAATTTGGGACCAATTTCATAATTAAGCCTAATGTTAAGTATATCTACTTAACTTTCTTCGATTTCTAATTGTCGACGGCTAAGTTTTATTGAATTTTATGCTTAAATGGGGTTAAGTTAATGTTCTGGATTTAAGGGTAAACTGTAACGAAAGTTACTTAATTATAGGTATAGTTACATTTAGTTATCCAATTATTAAAAATTATATTTGGGTCACTCATTTATGATGGTTAAGGTTATATTTGGGTCACCCAATTATTAAAAGTTATATTTGAGTCACCCCAATTATAAGTAAGGTTACATTTAGGTTACATTTCATATTTGAAAAATATATCAATTTAGTCGTTTTTCTTCTAAATTACTTGTATACCGTTGTTAACATTAGGGTATTTTATCTGAAATCATTAATTAATTTAATACACGAATTGATAAAAAAAATTCAAATATGAAGAGTGACCCAAATGTAACATATATTAATTAGGTGACCGAAATATAACTTTATCCATAATTAAGTGACCTAAAAGTAATTTATAGTAATTGAGTGACTCAAATGTAACCCTATCCATAATCAAGTGACTTTCACTGCATGACATTGCTATCATAAAATTAATACTATAATCGATTTAAGATTCAACTATAAAATAAGAGTTTAAATTATAAGTATCTGAATTATTTTTAAATTAAATAAATGTATATAATTTTATTTTGTTATTTAAATAATTTTTTATCTATAATTATTAAAAAAATCGACATTCAATTAAAACATGAAATGTGTAATTTTTTTAATCTTAAAGTTTTAATTTTTTCTATAAAACCCTTAAATCGCATATTTCTCATTGTCTGTCATCCATACACGTTGATGGTTTATCGTTCATCATTCAAACATCAAACATCTTATTGTTCGAGATCTTTCACCCTAAACATTAGCTACAACTCAAGTAGTCGCTTTTTCTCATTGTTGGATGTTAATCGATAATGCAACCGAAGGTTTATAATTTGTCGGCTTTTGACAGTAAGATGATGAAGTTTTTTGACGAAGACATGAGTGACTGACTGATGGTGGTTGAATCGATAATAAGAACATAAGATATTAAGGTTAAGATTTAAAATTTTTAGTTTTTTAAATAAAAATTAAAGAAAACAACATCATAGTTAACATGTTATCTTCCAATTTGGTAAAAAAAAGTTTAACGACCGTAACAAAAAAATCTTATTTTAGTAATAAAATAATATATTAATTATTATTTTATCTCAAAAAGTAGTTTAAATACCTAACTTAAAAAAATATAATTTGAACGTTTTCCAACCATTAAACCTAAATTCAATTTATTATCTCTCGTAAAAATAAATTAAAATCATCTACACTATATTATATTAATATAAAATATTAGTGGGACGAGATTTTACGGGAATTTACTTTACTTTACACTTAATTAAACAAGGATGGATAATGAGAACAACAATGATGATAAAATTTAAATTCATCAAAGTGATAAAGGTAGGTCCGGAGAGATTAGATCATAATTTTTTTTATCACGTCATTTGTGATTTATACAATCAAAACTATTCATTTTAGAGTAATTATCTGATAATTATCTACTCATTAATTACATGTTAAAAAGAGATAATGATTTATTTTAAAAAGGGTTAATTACCGCGAAAGTCACGTTTGTTTGTCCCCAGTACAAATTTAATCATTGATTTTAAAAATCGACCAACATAGTCATGTACGTTTTTGGACTGTAAACTTATGGTCACTGAGACATTTGTTACCGTTAAGGAGTTGATCTATCGTAATAAAAAAATGATAAACTACTTAAATAATTCCTAAATTATTCTTTTATTTTTGTTTCATCTTTAATTTAACTCTCAAAATTTTATGTTTTCAATATTTTCTCAAACAAATATCATTCCTTAAATATCGTCCTTCCCAACAATTTTTTCACTTACCACCAATTCAAAATAGACTTACCTGCATAAATGGTGCTTCATAAAAATCACCTTCAACTAAACCTAACTAGCTTTCACCAAAAATTTCAGACTTCTCAGAAGAAATAATTGAATATGACAAATTCCCAACATATAACTTCCCTTCTTGATCACTAGATTCTAAAGTCTTTTCTTTAGTTTTTTCTTTTTCTTGTTGTTCTTCAAGGTCTTGACTTTTGATTTTGGTTATTGTTTTTCAGTGCTTTGGTCATCTTGGATAACTTAGGTGTTGTTACAAGAAGCTGACAAGCAAGGAAAACATTGTAGAGATAGGTGAAGAGGTAAAGGAAGGGAATTGAGGCATTGGTTTTTGAGGTTGAAAGGTTTTAATGGTCGTTAACGTTAGAGTAACCATAAGTTTACAGTCCGAAAACGTATGAGACTGTATTGGTTGATTTTCAAAATCGGTGACTAAATTTGTACTGATGACAAACAAACGTGACTTTCACAGTAATTAACCCTATATGAGATTGATGAATTTGATTGGTTGAGACCACGGATGACATGGTAGAAATGGTTCATGATATAATTTTTCGTAGGTGTGGGAGAAATTACATCATTTTATTTTATGTTGTCCAATTGAGTGATATTTAGTTTTAAATTATTGTGTGTGAATAATTTTTTTAAATCAGTTGTAGTAGTTAGAGTAATATTTGTTTTATAATATACTCTCAATAATTAAACATTCAATCATTGTGTTATAATATTGATGTTCAAATATATAATTTTCAGAAATAACAATCGTTCTCACTGAGATAAAAATAGCTCGTACATTATGTGGGTAATTTTTCAATGCTTATTTGAAAGAGTAAACATAGAGCATTTTTTAAAAATTTTTGACTATAAAACATTATAAAATAATTCTTTATTTAAAAAATAAAAAACTAATGTTAAAAATTTTAGGATTAATAACGTGATAATTAATAAAATTTAATATAATAATATTTTTTTTAAATCAGGTCATTTTATAATTTTTCATAATCGGTTTGTTGAACAGAAAAAAGGTTGCAACAAATAGTCGTCAAAACCAGCGATCCGACTCGTCTGGCGGAAAGTCGCCATTCTCTCTCTCTCCATCTGTCCGTAACCTTCTTTGCTGTCACTTCTTCTTCTTCTTCCATCTTTTCTGGCTTTGAGCTTTCTGAAAACACATTCTTTTCTCCCTCCTCTGCTCCCTAACCCCTTCTTTTGCAAAAAATGAAATCACCCCTCCTCTGCCACTCTCCACACTTTCCCTCCCATCTTTTTCCGGGTAAAAAATAACAAACAAAAGATAGTTTTTTTTTCTTTTTCTTTTTGGGATATCTTCATCTACATTCCCCTAAACAAGGGAAACCCAAATGATTACAGTAATGTGGGAAAATGTAACAGCACTGAAAAAGATGGAAACTTTGATAGATGGATAGATAGGTAAGGATATATAGGTAAAGGGAACTGGTTGTGGTTTCAAGATGTACAGAACACCGTTTGCTGCTCAGCTCTCTGATTCCGACCTCCATGCCATCGACCACAATGCCATTACCGTTCGAGCATATCAAGTTTGGAAAGGAAGCAATGTAATTGACTACTTTCCCATTTTTCTGTGTTTCTTGTTTTAAATCATTGTTCTTGCATTGAAACATGTTTTATAATCTATGTTCAGAAATTTTTCCTTGGAGGTAGAGTTGTGTTTGGTCCGGATGTAAGGTCAATCTTCCTTACGATATCTTTGATTGTGATCCCAGTCATTTTGTTTTGCGCTTTTGTTTCTCGAAGGATCGTTCGAGCATTTGACAATCATCTGGGCAGCCTCATTGTAGCTATTTTAATTCTGTTAACCATATATGTAAGTTCTCCTCTTGGATCGACTGAAGAAAAGTAGACAAATCTCTTTGTTTTTTTGATTGTCTGGGTTCATTCAGTAGTTAATATGTTGTTTTTCATGTCAAACTAGTTCAGGATCTTATTCTTCTGCTCCTCACTTCTGGGAGAGATCCTGGCATTATTCCTAGAAACAAGCATCCTCCGGAACCGGAGGAAGATATTTCGGCTATGTCGATGGATTGGCTAGGGAGTCAGAGCAGTTATGGTTTTCCTAATTTACCTCCTACCAAAGATGTTCTGGTTAATGGGGTGTTTGTCAAGGTTAAATACTGTCATACATGTATGTTATACCGTCCACCACGATGCTCGCATTGCTCTGTATGCAATAACTGTGTGGATCGTTTCGATCACCATTGCCCGTGGGTGGGGCAATGTATTGGGAAGGTACATTGTGCTTCTGTGTTTCATTGTCTTCAGCTCATGAAAAATGTGGTTTGATTAGATCATCTTTCGAAACTTGCCTTTATCGAAATAGTGGCATAAGAGATTAGATCAGAGATGGACTTTTAGGCATCACTTTTCACAAGTGACTAACTTCTAACAAGATGTATCTACTTCAAATTCTTCATGTTAGTCAATGATGTCTTGCTTAGTACTGAAGTAGTAACAACAACCAAATAATTCGATTCATTATCTCAGAGTCTGCTTAGTGATGCGATCATGCGATCTATCATTCACGAAATCGTACATCTTCTGTCATTAGTAAATTGGAACTCTTCTCTGTGATCAAAATATGCTGCTCATAGAACTTTCCTAACATGAACTTCCAGTTCTTTAGATTTTTTATTGGAACTATGACATATATGTGATTTCTCATGTGCTTTGCTGACTTTCATTATTGGAACGTTTTAATCCTCAAGGTTGACATGTAAAACCTTTTTCTTGACAGAGAAATTATAGATTCTTCTTCATGTTCGTGTTTACGACGACCACAATATGCCTGTATGTGTTTGTCCTCTGCTGCATAAACATTAAGAAAATAGTGGCCGAGTATCATTGCAATCTCTGGAGTGCATTCGCAAAGTCCCCCGTTTCTGCGTTTCTTATAGTATATACATTTATGACTGCCTGGTTTGTTGGAGGCCTCACTGTGTTCCATCTCTATTTGATTATTACCAACCAGGTTCTGATCACTTCTTTACCTTCATTTCTTCTGATATTGTCTGTCCTCGTTTGCTGCCTTGCTTATTTTATGATTTTGCAGACAACATATGAGAATTTCCGGTACCGATATGATTCGAAAACGAATCCTTATAACCGTGGTTGTATTGGCAACATTTTCGAGACACTATTCTCCAAAATCCCCAAGTCTAGAAGTAACTTCAGGGAGAAGGTCAAGCTGGACACATTTTCTCTCTTGGGTTCATCAATGCCATTGGCTCGGCCTATGGCCCCTGAGATGCCAAAAAGAAGCTTTGACATTGAGACAGGAAAGCGGCTAACTGTTGCTGCTGATGACTTTGAAGAAAGACACAACCAGACTGCCTGTGTCCGTGGATTGGAGAGGTGTGGAACACAACCAAGACACACATTTCATAGTGACACATCCGACTGGGATATCACACCCGATATAAGTGACTTGGCTGCTGATTTCGCATTGGAACACCATTTCACAGATAGAGAGATAGTTTGTAGGAAAGGCCACTGAATCTGGTTTCACCTAATATTATAGTCAGAAAGCATGTTAACAATCTTGGAACTACATGAAATTTGCCAACCCAATTGATTGGAATTGGCAACTGAACAATGTTACTGCTTTGATAGGTGCATGGGGTAAGCTTTGTGCTATAATGTGTTGGTCTGTAATTGGTTTGATTTGTGTGTGAAGGATTCAATTAAGCATCAATGGTAGAAGGTTTCATTTACTGTGGAAACTCCATTTGGAATCAGATCACAATCCATACTTTGGCCTATATGTTATTGTTTTGTTATGGATCAGGTTTGGAGATGAAGTCGGTGTTTTCGGATTTTTGCAAGTGGTGTGATCATAAAAGACTCCTCAAGGTTGGATGGATTTGCAGAGCAACCAGCTGATAACACTGGTGCTCCCTCACGATCTTGCTGTTCTTCTCCATTCCTCTCAAGAGTGCTTCGAGTGCTTCTCTCATCCAATTGTACCGGCACAGTTTATAAGCCTCATCCGGCCCACAAATCGAGTTTTTCGGTCACCTTCAAGGCAAACATGTACCCTCTGCAACCACCTTCAAGGCTGCAACTGTTCTGTCTACTCTTGCTTCTGAACTCCCACACTCCTAGTGGATCCTCTTGAAAACAAACCAAAATGTCTTCATCATCATGCCTTAGAGCATATACTAACTCACAAGTTAATCAACAATTCAATCAATTTGATACCTACATCGAGTATTCTTTTGACTCCGGCATCCTCCAGGGCCTCTCGACATGCCGCTTCATGTACGGTCTCATCGTCTTCCCATCCACCCTGAAAAATCATGTTGACATAAATTTTCCAGTCCATACATAGCATCTAATTAGGGAATGGAGAAGAGAGGAAAGTATATATACTGTGGGGAAAACAAGATCGTCATGATTCGCAACCGCTGGAACTGCTGTTATACGGTGGTTTTGGTATCGTCTGAAACCGCCATACCTGCAATCATTATACCTTGATTGTTGTTTGAGTGATCAAAAGCTGCATTCAGTGAGAGAAAAGCAGAAGATTTCGATCAAAGCGACAAACCCTGAAGCTTCACAGCTGAAGAACAAGCTACAAAGCATAGCTTTACCGGGGTTTTTGTGTAGGATTTTGAACTTCCTTGAAGTGTTGTTATTCAACTAAAAATCTGCGTCTTTTTCTGGTCATGATTGAACCTTGAACCAGGATCTTCATACTGTTGATTTGAGGTTGTGTTTCCATTGATTTTTATAAGTGGAGGAACGTGCAGCATCACGGAATCATCATCATAGCATCAGTAGGCAAGAGCCAAGGGATCTTCCTTGTTTTGGCCATGTTTTTCTAAGTTAAAAGGCTCGTCATCTTCATGGAAGGTCCCGTCTGACTCATCGTTATTTAGGGGTTGACTTGGGCAAATCCCTAGGCAATATGTTCTTTTAGTTTCTTAATTTGAAGGGTAATCCTCCTCTCCATTCCTGGCGTTCATATTGCATTTTACATGCAAGTAAGAAACAAGAAGAATGTTATATATAGGGATGGCAATGTTCCGGATCCGTATCGGATTCAACTAGATTTAGATTTAGATCCATTTTTATATCATGAATTAAGATCCTGTTCGTGGGTCTAAAAACTTGGATCCAGATCCTCCTGAATCCAATGGATCTCACGGATCCGAGTCCGAAATGGGTCTAAAACGGATCTATTAAAAAACGATCATTCAATCTATTTTTTAACGTAATAAAACTATCATCGACTAATTGCACGTCACAACTCCAGTGGAGATTACACAAATATTTTTTGAATAACACAAACATCAAGAAATGTAGATCATGAATATTCCATTGTCGCAAGCCAAGTATCGTACTTCTACCTCTTAGAGTACTAATCTTCATCACTACTTAAATCATAAACATCATAAAACAAACAATAAACAACCAATTAAAGAAAAAAAAATTATGTTGAGTTGATCGATCTCTAAAGTTGGTCAAGAGGGGTGAATTGACAATTAAAAATTTTGGTGCAAGATTTTTCGATAAATGATAAAAAATTTAAGACACACAATTTATAGTGGTTCAAGCTTCGGAACAAACTCTACATCCACTACCTTAGCTCCCACTAAGGATTTTGAAATCAATTCACTAAGAATTCAACCTTTTTTTAGGTTTAAGGGATAACCTTTACAAATCGAATCAAACCTTCTACGCAAGGGTTAATTCAAACCTCACAAGATAATAAAAGAAAGAAAGACAAATTTGAAATCTCTCACAAGATAGATATTGTCCCAATTACAAATAAACTCTCCCCAAACTCAGTTACAAGGAATCAAATTGAAATACAAGAGTTGGGAGTCAAGATTTTCAATGAAATGCTTGGGAGTTGGATTTTTGTGCTTGAATGATGTTTGAGGTTCAATAATTGTTAATGCTGCTTCAAATGCTTCAATTTATACCTTCTCATTAATTTCTAACCGTTGTGGTTATTGAGAATTAAAATAAAGACGTTAGGGCCTCATTTTTCCATCATAAATGCACCTCTGCAGGCTTTGGTATCGATACACGGGGTACCTATTTCGAAACAGACCACAAGAAGAAAGAGTCGTTATGCATTTAATAGGGGTGCATCGAACCATGTTTCGATGTCATTAGTAAACTGTGAAGGTTGACATCGAACCATGTTTCGAAACATGTTAACCACCATTTAAAGCTTTAACTATCACCAACGGTCGACTCATTAAATGTTAAAATAGCCGTTGAAGATTTGGGGGTATCGATACTGGTATCGAAATATGTCCTTATAATTTTAAAATATTTAAAAATTAAATACTGGTTCGATACCTGTTCGAAACAGATGTTGGCAGTAACGTTTTAGTGTAAAAAGGTATCAATGTTGGTATCGATACTTGTTCTTTGACTCAAGAACATTTTCTAAAAAATAAGAGGCGGTATCGATACCTGTTCTAGGGGTATCGATACTCTCGTATAAAAACACTTAGAAAATTATTTTAAAGTTCTTGGTTTGACTTGAAAATAAAAAGTTTGACTTAGGGACTTAAAAATTTATTATAAAATAGTCCTTTATCATAATTGTTATATCAAAATCAATTTTGATTTTATATTTTATGAAAATAATATTTATAAAATTTAAATATTAATATTAAAATTATATAATATAATAACTTTCTTATATACCATGTAAATGATATTCATTACATCATCGCAATCTTCATTAATAGTGGAACAAGTATGAATTCCTTTAAAAAGTCTCTTTATCGTAAATAAATAAAAATTAAATTATAGAGTAATGTGAAATATAAAATCTACTATTATATATTTATATATATTAAAATCAAATGTGAGTTTTTTTAATATATAGGTAAACTGGGTCAGGTCTAGGTTCGAATCTTAGTATCAAATTCGGACTCGGATTTGGATTTTAATCAAAGATCTAAATCTGACCCAGATCCATCGAGTCTAAATTTTAAGATCCAAACTTTATGAAATGGATCTGGATCTACGAATTCGGATCGGATCCAGGATTCATTAACATCCATAGTTTTATATATATGTGGATATATTTTGATATAGAAAAAATTATATAATATTTTTATAAAATTTAAAATTTAAATATCAAATTTAGCATTCTAAAACTAGAACTTAAACCCTAAATCATAAACTTTAAATTCTACATCCTACACATTAAACTCTTAAATCACAACTTAAAACTCAAAACCTTAAAAGTGAAGGGTTTGTATAAACTTTATATGTATTATATTTTGATATACAAACCGTGTAAAAAAATTATACAACATTTCTATAAAATTTAAATTACACAACATAGTTTTTAGATAAATACTTATGGTATGTTACGGATTAAACAAATAAATAGTATTTTATTTTATATTTTTTAAAAAATCATCATCCATCGTTAAAAAGAATTATAATTGAATAAAAGCGTGACATGTGACTTATTTGTTATAAGAAAATTATTAATTTGTAACCCCGAAACTTTAATATTTTTTAAAACAACCTTAATTTTTAAAATTTTTCTCTACTTCCGTCAAACACCGCGTTGTCACCGTTGAAGTGTGTCCCCTCTTCTTGACACAAAAAAAATTATGTTTGACGTTTCTAGTTTAATGATTTACGATTAAAGATCGAAGATTTTTGAGAAATTAAAATTTTTAAGTTTATTCAAGCCACCTGTATTTTTATTGGATAATGAAAAAATTTTAACATCTTCCACACAAAAAAAACTTATAAGGGTTCCATAAGAAAACATTTAATACCTACACGGATTAAAAAATACTTTAAGCGACTATCCAAAAAATCAGATATAATGTATACACTTATTTGAGTATTAAGCCTTTTCTTTTAATTAGAGGCCTGTATACTTTGGGTTAGGGATGTAAAAACAGTTACTCGGATAGGTTTCAGGTCGGATATTGTCAAGTCGGGTAAAATCAGATAAAAATCATTTCAGGTTGATTTGATGTTTTAACTCGATTCAGGTAGGGTGTAGGTCCATTTCAGTTCGGGTTCTTTTCAGGTCGGATCCATTTCAGGTCGGGTTTATTTTAGGTCGGGTTCATTTCAGGTCGGGTTCAAATGATTCAGGTCAAAATCAGATAATTGATAGGTTCATTTCAGGTCGGGTTCATTTCAGTTCGGTTGCATTTTAGGTCGGGTTCATTTCAAGTCGATTTTATTTTAGGTCAAATTAATTTGAGTTTTAAATTCATATTAATTAAAATGATTAAGTTTAAGTTCAGTGCAAATAAGTAATTAAGTAAATAACCGATAGACGTTGGGTTGAATATTTGATCATTCATTTTGAATTAATTATTTAATATTTAGCGTCTTTAACTAACATGAATCCTATTAAAAATAAACATTACGCCTTAAACTAAACAAAAATATCATCAAATGATTCATATCTTAAAAATTGGGCTAAATTACAAAAATAAAAAATTAATAAGGAATAAACATTGTAGTAGAAAGAATAAAGTTTTAAATTAAAAGGATAAACATTAATAAAATAAAATATCATCTTATCAAAAATATTAAACTAAATTAGAAAAATAAATAATAGTCAAATTGAAATAAAAATAAAGTTATAAGGATTAAATTATAAAAATTATAGATTAATAATAGTTAAATTCGATGAAAATTTTAGTTTTAATATACTTTAATATATTATAATTTATACCTACACAATATAGTTTAATACATTTAAAAAATGAAAATACTATAAAATTTATACTCCAAAATATGGGTAACTTATTTTCCCTCTTTTTTATATAACATTCAAAACTTATTTCTAATTCTCTCCAAATTTTTGGGTAACTTATATCTCTCTAAAATTTTTACACTAAAAATAAGTTAATCTCAAACTTAAAAAATGAGTGGTTTAGTTCCCTCCAAAATTATCTTTTCACTATTTTTTTATCAATTATTTTAGTTTAATTTAATTAAATCACAATTTAAATTAATTTAATAAAGATCTATATTTGATTTTTGAATTATTTTAATTATATTTATAATTTATGTTTTTATATTTTAATTTAGTTTAATTAATCTTAAGTTCAATAAGTTAATTTAATTTAATTAAATATTAATTTAAAATTACATTTTTTTAATAAAATATTAATTTATAATTAAAATTAAATATATTAAAACTAAATAAAATAATAAAAAAATAATTTCATTAAATATGTAATACTAAATTTAAATATTAATCCCTAAATTAATTATCATGTCTATTCTATTTTTAAGTCTAATTATACTTACTAATATTTTAAATTCATCAAATTATAAATATATTTAATTATATATCATGTAAATATTAAGTCTTGTTAATATTAGTTCAGGTCAATAATAGGTCGGGTTCAAAACAAGTCGGGTTCAAAATATGTCGGGTAAAATCAGGTCTCGAGTCGATTCAGTCGAGTAATATCAGTTATCTGCCAGGTCAAACTCGGGTTCGGGTTTGTTTCAGTCGGATGCAGGTCAAGTTTCGGGTTCACAGTAACATGTTTAAATCGGGTTCGGGTCATTCTCGATCGGATATAATTCGAGTTCGGTTACTACAGTAACAGGTCCAACTCGGATTCGGGTCAACAACAGTCGGATACAGATCAAATTCGAATAATTATATCTCCAGGCTAAAACAGGTTTTGACTCGAACAGGTTTCAATCGAGTTTTCAGGTCGGTTCACCTTTTTACATCCCTACTTTGGGTATGTTTTATCTCAAGGTGTCATATGATGTATAGATTTTTATGGATCAAATATCAAAAGACGGAGAAGAGTAAATTTAATAATTTATATCATGATACGATCTATATTTATTTATTCTATTGTGAGATGACACGATAACTAAAATTAGATTAAATTATTGATAAATAAATTTAAAAATATAAATATTTAATTTTCGAAAAAAATATCAATTTTGAGAAAATATACAATTCATTGAATAAGTTCGAAGTGTGAAAATTCAGAATTTGGTCGTATAAACGTAGAAAATTGTGAGGGAGCCTTCAAATGTTTTACTCGTGGGTTGTAGGTTAACAGTTAACCTTGATGAAGTCAAATAATTCAGACAACAACGAGCAAAAACAAAGGGATAGGGATGGTCAGGTTTTTGCCCCTGAGGTTGAGTCGAAATTTAAGTCTTCCGATTTGATTTGACATGATTTCAATATTTTTATCTTCATCTTATCTCGATATTTTAATAAAAAATCTAAATAAACTCGTTTTGACTCAAAAAAATTAATAAATATATTAAATATTATATATAAAAATATATAAACATACCGGATCGGGTTGAAGAATTTTTACCCTAAGCCTGACCTTATTTTTTAATTACCCAAACTGACCCTGATTTTTTAAATAAAAAATCTTGCCTAGATCAAATTGAGACCAGACGGGACAGTTCAAATTGTCATCCCTACAAAGGGAATAAAAATCCTCTACCTCTTTCCCATATCTCCTTTCATGTCTCTTTTGAAATTTTTTTAAAAAATTAAATTTTAAACCCTAACCTTTAATTTCTATATCCTAAACCTTAAACCTTACACTTTAAAAAATATATTCTACTCCTAATTTCCTAAACCCTAACCACAACCCTAACATAGAATATTAAATTCTAAACCCTAAATCCTCTAATTTAAAATAAAAACATAAATAGAGGTATAAAAAAAGTAGGTGATTTGCACTCCTACAAAGGATCTCCAACCTAATCTATTTGACAAATAGTTGTACTTATTTTTGACACATATTTTTTTCAAGAAAAATATTAATTAAATATTTCCCAAAAATTTTATAATGATAAGGGTAAATTATATTAAATGCCATGAAATTATTATTATTTACTTGAAAATATCACCAAATTTTAAAAATATTTAAATCTAACACTAAATTTTACTTTATAGCTCATTTATGCCATTCCGTTGTTAACTTTTAATACTATTTATGCCATAACCAGTTTATGGCAGACTAACAACAATCTCTAAAGCTAAAAAAATGAAGAAAAAAAATGCAAAACAACAACAACTTGGTATTGTATACACGTATTTCGTATTTTTTTTCAATTTGTTCGGGGAACATACGGTACTCGTCGGAAGAAATGTCACCGGAACCTTACAACAATGCAAGAGATGTCATCCTTGCTCTTCTTCGAGACGGCGGACTCTATCAAGTGCTTTGCTGCTGCTTGAGCATCCTTTATGTTCTTGATAGCGTCTACTGCTTCTTGGTTCGAAATGACCTGCCAAGTGATCGGATCAATATGACAAATCTCGAATCTTGATCAGAATAGTAAAACTTGTTACCTTCCATATCCCATCACTGGCCAGAATAATGAACTCTGTGTCATCATCGATCACCTCCGACGTCATGTCTGGGTCGGAGCTAAGATGCAACTTTAAACTCTTATCGCCAAATGCCCTCGCTACAGCCAGCTGCCCGTCAACGCGTGGAACGTCCCCTGTGAGGATCAGATAATATGTGTCGGTTCCGGTTTCCAGATACCAGATAAACCATCAAAACTATGTATAGGCAAGTGGAACCAAAATTACTAGTATGAGTTCTAGCTACCTGGAAGGTTTGATACAAAGCCACCACGGCTCTCAATCATCCCCTTCTCCTTGCTTGGCTCGTGATCAACAGATAGTTGTTTCGCCACGCCTTTCTTGCATATAACTGCTCGGGAATCGCCTACATTTCCCACTACCAGTTTCTGGCTGTTGATGAGTATTGCTGTCACGGCAGTTGAGCCTCCTCTGCCTAGATGCTTTGCTTTATCCAGTATTTCAGCATCCGTCGAGTGATAAGCTCTTCTTATCGCGTCCTCCGTTTCGGTCCAAAAGTCATGCTGCATACATTAAGAAACATACCTTAAATACGAGATCCTCGGAATATTTAACATCGAGAAAATTACAGAAATCCAAGGGCAATAAAAGAGTCATAGGTTGATTATCACACTAATCTCTACCTGTTTCAAGATGTTATCGAACAGATGGCCCTGCAAGTACTTTGCAACATCATGACCCGAATGTCCATCAAAGATTGCAAATAAACCTAACTCACAATCATCTTTTTTCTTGAATTCAGAGACAACATAATCCTCCATGTCATGATTCGATTTCCCCTTCAGGCAATGAAAACCATGCGTAATATTCTTCGACATTTTGCTCTTCCCTTTCCCCGTGTCAGCCCCAGATGGAAAGAGCCCAGCCTTCAGATGAAAACAACACACCAGTTAAGCAACATAACCAGCATACTTGGCTAACAAAAAGGCACTAGTACAGAATATGGCTGGAAAAGGCTCATCACAGTTTCCTCCCCTAGGAAAACACACATTAGCATTTTATAGCACCCGGAAATTAATTTTTGCACGAATTCGTCCCGTTCGTCGCAGAAGAGCAGCAGTATACAGCATTACTCAGGATTCCATAAATGACAGTATCACCAATTCACCATAGTTACTGCCTACTGGACTCTATATTACTCCCATTAGCTTGATTCACTACCCCATATTAACACACACACAACATTCTCAACCAGCAGCATTCGACAACTCGAACGAATACGGTTCGAGTAAACAAGAGAAACAAACAACCTTGCTTAGAACACCAAATTCCCTAGATACCTTCCTTTCAATTACATGATGCAATCTGCAAGTATATTGAAATGAAACATTTCCCATGTCAACCAGAACCATTCCCATCACAACTAATCATCAGAAGAGCTTCATTTCAGCACCAATCTAGTTAAAATTCAAACACAGATCATACAATCCTGAACCCAATTAACCAATTCTCCTAACTCATACAAAGAAACTATTAGAAATACAATCTTTAAACTCATTAATCAACAATGGCACCAAATTCAAAATAAACAGATGAAACAAAGCAAGAAATCAAAACAATATGAAACCCTTTTTTACTTAAAACAACATAAATCAAAGATTAAGAGAAACGATTGAGCTTTCAACCGACCTTCATTTTTTGAAGAATATCTTTCCCGTTCATTTTTGTAGTTTCTTTCTGGTTTATCACACTAAGCACCAAAAGTAAACCTTTCTTTTAACCCTGAAAATTTTCTGAAAACTTGAAGGAAGAGAAGCTCAATAATTGATTTAGCAGAGGAAAAACTTCAGGGAGGGAAGAAAAATGCAGTTTATATATAGAGACAGAGAGAGGGAAGGGAGCTTTGACCGCCGAATATGTTACCGAAATGTGAGATTAGCATTTCCGCCCCCGCGTGTTTTGAAATGGACGCGTTCTTGCCGACGACTTTTGTTGACATTATTAGTTATTATTTTTTGATAAACCGTTAAATTAAGTTTTTTTTTTAAATGCGATTAAAATAAAATATAATTAAAATTATTATAAAAATTATAAAAATAGTTTTAATTTTTTAATAGTGGGTCTTAAGAACGACGTAATAAAACTTATCAATGATATAATATTTTTTTTGTGTTTTCTTTTTCTTTACTAATTTGAAATATGAGTTAAAGTAATATTTTTTAATTAAATATATATTATTAAAATAATATATGAATACAAATCTTAAGATAAAAATAATGTAAGTACTTTTAAGTATTTGTTTAATTAATAAATCTCGTGGGTTAAATAAATTAATTTATTTAAAAATTAACAAATAAATATTCATAAACAATTTTATTAAATATATAATTGAAACCCCTTATATTTTTATTTAAAAATATTTTACTCTAAAAATTAATTACTTTTTTATTTAAAAACGATTTATTTCAGATTCAATAATTTATTTAGTGGTCAATAATGTTTAATTTATTTTATCTTATATCAGTTTAAATTTTGATACGATAATATAATAGTTTTTTATTTAAAAGAAGTTACTCATTTGATTGCTTAAAAATCTTATTTACATTTTACTTAAATACAATTTTTTTAATATTAATTTTTTGATATAGTTATTGATATATGATTCTTAATTGATTAAACATGTTTAGGGATGAAACTACGTCGATGGTGGGAGCCTCGGCTCCCAAATTGTTTGGTATAATTACATTTAAGGTCCTTTTTAGTTTAAATAATAATCAAATAAGATTTTTGTCTTTCCTAAATTTTAGATTTAAAGGCTTTATAGATCTTTGTCCCTCCCAATATTCGATCCTTGCTCCGTTCTTGCACATGTTGTAGAGGTTATTATAGGACAACCTTTCAACCTAATCTGTTCAATTTATTATATCAAAACTCGAGTTTTTAATCATATTTAAAAACCTAATATTTTATCTTATTAAATGGACCAACAAAATTCAATTTTTTCTCTTATGTATTTTTTTTGATATTTTTATTATTCATCTACATTGAGACTACCCATTCTAAATATGAAGTCTCAAGTTGTCAAGCGTGTGTGTGTATATATATATATATATATATATCATTGATTTTGGCACGAGAAAAATGTGTTTGAGAGAGTCCAAGTCAAACTTGTGCAGTTTTAAAGATTTTATTACATCTTTAATTCATGAACTTTACGATTCCCAATGCTCTCAAGTAAACATAGTTTATTTTGGGTATTAAGAATATCATAAATGTCACATGTAAACATGTGTGTTTAGTACATAATAGATTTATTACATATCTTTAGATTCTTATGGTTTTAACAGTATAAGATAATAGAATGATAGAATTAAGTATTTTTTTTATTGTTCTTCTGGTTTTAAAGTCTAGTCCTGATTAATTCAGATCGACTTGCGTCGTACACCTAGTTTTGGTGGGTGAGTCTCCCAGCAAGGATCTTCTACGTACACAACGTCTCAAACCTGAGACTTGCTTAAGCGAAACCAAGCTACTTACCACTTGGATCAATCCCTATTTAACCTAGAATCAAGTATTTTTAATAAGTTTTGATCTAAACTTGTGGACCGGTCTAATGATAAAGAATAATGTAATTAGAGTCGTTTCTGAGATTTTGATAGTCGATGAGCAAATTTTAAAATAGGACCCATAGTAACAAATATTTTTGATCAAAAATATTTGTAAATTATTTTTTATTACACTCAATAATTATCAAATAAAAAACATTAAGAAATTTTATTAAACATCGAACAACAGATGAAAAATAACTTTTACGATTATTTCTAGATGCAAAATCACTAATAATAGTGTCTACATCAATATAATCTAACATGATTTTTCAATACATAAAACGACTAGATATTTAAATCTTTCTTGTGACATTGATGATCTCAAATTATGCTCATTATTTAAATTAGTATAATTATTATTCAGATTAACATTATTGTCATGGAGATAATTCTCATTACTTAAATTTTTATCATTCAATTTTTTATTAGAATGTTCAATATTATCTTCATTTATTTTTAAAAAATCATCGTTTAAAGATTCTTCTACTCATTTCGGAAAAATAATCTAAATTTCCCTTTGTGATTGTACTAAGTTTTGTGTTTGTTTTCTTTTTCTTTCTTTTTTACTACCAGAAGTATATTTTTGCGTCAATATTATATAATAGAATTTATAAAAAAATATAAAGTGATAACACTTGAGTTTTTATTGTTGAAGCTCTGCCTCAAACTTGATTATAGCATATCAACATTAAATTTCATAAATTATAATCTCTTTAAATAAATAAGTCATTGCCTTCTTGAAATATCAATAAAAAATTATAAATAAAAATTTCAAAATAAGTTGTGAGAAAATAACATAAGAAAGGGTTGAAGTGACGAAAAATTAACATATTAAGAATAAAATGATAAAAATATTATTTATAGATATTTATAAAGTTTTTATTCTTAATTTAAAATTTAAAATAAAAAAATATTTTTATAATATTAATTATGTTCGTATAATACACTAATACCTAAACTAATTAAATATCATTGATTTTATAATTAATTATGTTCACTGTAGCGACTCCCTAAAAAACAAATTAAATTTTATATGTTTAATATGTCTAGAGTTTAAAATTTTAATAACTTTAAAAATATTAGAATAAAATGAAAAAATTAAAAGTTTTGGAGAGATTAAAGAAAAGTTTAAAACTTAAGTTTTGTGAAAAAGATTAAAATAAAGTTTAAAAATTTAGAAATCTTAGAATTTTTTTAATGGGAAATTGGAAAAATGGAATTTTGAAAATTTGGGATTTTAACTTAAAATTAAGGATTTGGAATAAAAAGTTTAGGGATTAGAAATTAAAAGAATAAAATATTTCATTAAATTAGAAAATAATTTTAAAAGTGATTTTAAAAATGATTCGAAAACAAATGGAGTCTCCACCGATCGCTTTGGTAGACCGGACATCGTAAAATTAGAGATTCAAATGAAATCAGATTCGAGAGTCTGTTACGATTAAAATAATGTTAGCGTTTAAAATCACCGAAAAATTGACACCTTTACAAAATTACTGCTTAGTTAATTTTGAAATTTTCGAATTAAAGTGGCTTAAAATTAAAATTTGTTTATAAATTAGAATATATTTAAAAAGTTTCTTTATTTGAAGATAAACGCATACACCGCTACCATTATGCTTGATATCAAACCCGTTATGGCCGAATAAAGAGACATCACATTGTTTAATTAATTAATGTGTTACCTTAAATAATGTGGAGCAACAATAACAAATATACAAAATGGATACAAGAACATGAATAACACAAAAATAAAAGCATGAGCATAAATAAACAAACAAAATAATGCATAAATAAATAAATAAATAAATAAAACAAGGGCTAAATTAAATAAAAAACACTAAAATAAGGAATTTAATTACCGAAAAGGATTGAAGTGAACAAAAATCAAAATTGGAGGAATGGATTGAAAATAAAAAACTAAAGTCAAAACAATGACCAAAATAAAATTAAATAAAAATTTTGGACTTAAAATAAAAATTCATTATTCGATTTCGGACCAAAAAAATTCAAAATTGTAAAATCAATTCAAGATAAAATTAGGACTAGATTAGAAAGACCAAAATCTTTCGATGTCAAAAATAAAAGGAACAAAAAACTAGTTATTCGAATTGATGACCAAAGACGAGGTGAAGTTACAGGGATTGGGGGAGTGATTTGCCTTACACGCAGGGTTTTAAAACATAATAAACCCATTTTAAAAATAAAGATTGGGTATAAAAGATACTTAAAATTTAAAATAGATCCCTTTATTAATTTTCTTTAAATCGAAAATTAAAGAAAAGCCAAATTCTACGAGTGTTCTTCCCATTTTTCAGAAAAGAAGAATGTTTTTGAATATTCATCTAGAAAACCCAGATTTTGACCACATGTTTTCAAAAAACGATCGCGATGGCCGACGAAGCAAAAATCTTTTTTTGCGCTTTTAAAACCAAAAGAAACCCTCTTGTTTTCTTTAAAATCAAAATTGGAGGAATGAATTAAAAATAAAAAACTAAACTCAAAATAATGACCAAAATAAAATTAAATAAAAATTCCAGACTTAAAATAAAAATCCATTATTCGATTTCGGACTAAAATAAAATAAAATCAAAATCAAAATTAATTCGAGATAAAATTAAGAGTAGATTAAAAAGACAAAAAACTTTCGATGTCAAAAATAAATGGAATGAAAGACTGTTTATTCGAATTAATGATCAAAATGTAAGACGAGGTAAAGTTACGGGGATTGGAGGAGTGATTTGCCTTACATGGAGGATTTTAAAACGTTATAAACCCATTTTTAAAATAAAGACCGGGTATAAAAGATACTTAAAACAAATCCATTTATTCATTTCCTTTAAACCGAAAAACAAAGAAAAGCCAAATTCTATGGGTGTTCTTCCTAGTTTTCAGAAAAGATGAATGTTTTTGAAAATTTATCTGGAAAACCCATATTCCGGTCACGCGTTTCCAAAAAACAGTCGCGACGGGCGGCAAAGCAAATTTTTTTTTTTCACTTTTAAAACCAAAAAGAAACCCTCTTGTTTTCTTTAAAAACAAAATCCAAAATAAATTTTAAAAAACGAGTTGAGAACCCCTCGTTCTCATTAGATTTTGAGGTTGAAAACCCCCTTTCTTCACTGTTGGCTCACCACCGAAAACCCGAAGTTATTGGGTTTATCGCCGAGTTAAAAATCCAGAAGCTTCTTCTTTTAATTGTGATAATTAGATCTGAGATTAGATCTAATGACCACATAAAGAATGGAGTTAGTTAGTCTATGGTTTAGATATTATCCGTTCCGATATGGGCTTAAGAAAAACAGACGGCTGTAATTAACTTTTAAACTATTGTTATTTAAATATTCTAGGCTTGTATTTATTTTAATATAAGTGGGCTGGTTAATATAATTATTATTTGGGCTTTTATTATTATTATTATTATTATTATTAATAATAATAATAATAGTAATAATAAGATATGGAAATCTAAATCGGAATTAAAACAAAAATAAATAAATTTAAAGATAAAATTTAATACTATAATATTTTTGAATTTATTCAAATAAACAAAGAAAACTACATATTAATGTAGTAATATTTTTGGGTTTTTTAATTGATAATAAACATAATTAATAGTAATATTTTTTTGATTTTTGATACTGTAATAACGTGTGTCAACACGGAAATATTATGTATATAATAATAATATATATAAATAACTAATATATAATAATAGTAATATAATAATATAATATATATATAAAAAAATTTAAAACTGAAAAAATTTTGAAAACAGAGTCGTGAAGGGTTTTGAACCAAAAAACCTGGGATTGAGGCCGGTTTTGTTGGGTTTTTTGATAGGATTAGGTTGAGTTGAGTGTTTTTAGGGATTGAAGAGGTTTAGTTGATGTATGATTGTGCTTTGAATCCCTTTAAGAGGATTCATTCGAGCCCGGTTGAGGGGGAGGAGTTTTGGATTTGACTGGGGAATTTTCGGATTTTGGAGCTTTAATTGACTGGAGATCGGAGTTGAATCGGAGCTCATCGGCAGGAGATTTCTGGAGATGATTGAATCGGATTTGAAGCATCAGGTAAGGATTTCGTTTTGGTTTCTTTAAATCCTCCTTTGGTTTCGGGTTGATTTCATGCTTTGGTTTTGGTTTTAGGTGGTGGCCGATTAGTGTAGGGTGTATCTTGATTAGTTTTAGGTGTTAAGACCTGGGTTTTAGGGGGTTTTCAGGCGGTTTTTCGGCGTTTTTAGCGTTGTCGGATGGTTCACCGGCGTCGAAAACCTTTTCCGGCGTCAGAAACATCGTCGGGCGATCGATCGGAGGTTCCGGTACGGTGGCCGGAAAACTTGCCGGAGCGACACCCCACGGTGACGCTCCGGATCTGGCAGCGGTTCATGCGGTGGCTGGTGGTCGTGTTCTTCGTGTTCTTCATGAACACGAAGAACATTCATGGTGTTCTTGGTTTTTGGCCCTCTTTGATCCGAAACATTCAAGTTTTCTGGGTTTGGGGCTGTTCGTCTCAGAGAATCTGAGTTGGTTCCGAGTTAGGGAGTGGAGAAATGGGCAAGTTGACTCGCTGTTGGGGGTAGTCCTCCATGCCCGAAACGGCTGCGTTTTGGCATGGAGGATCCGTGCGTTTTGATCCGAGTCAACCCGGATCCGCGCACATCCGGGAAAAAGGGTAAATCACCCTCTAGGTCCCCCTAAATTTAGGTGGTCATTCAATTAGGTCCCCTAAACCTGATTTTAACCCCTAAACCTTTAGGAATAGTTCAATTTAGTCCCTAAACTCTTATTTTAGCCCCTAGAACTTTAGGATTTATACAATTAGGCCCCCCGAAACTTTAATTAGGATCCTAGAACTATAGAATTCATCCAATTAGGTCCTTTAGACCTTAGATTAGACCCTTAGGATTTAATTTAATTTATTTTAGATCTAATTAGAGTAAAAAAATTAATTTTAAGACTTTAAAAATTAATTAAGTCCTAAATTAGAACTTAGTTAAATTTTAGGAAGACTTAAAAATTAATTTAACCTACTTAAAATCTAATATAAATTAATTTGCCCCCCCTAAAACTTAAAATTAGACTTAAAATAGGTTTAATTTGTTTCTTTAATTTAGGAAATAATTTTAATTAATTATCTAAATTAATTTTAATTAATTTCTAAAAATTAAATTTTAAAATTAATCCAACTTAGGCCTAGTTTTGCCCTAAACTTTAAAACACTCCCCAAATTAGACTTCAATTAGGTTTTTAAAATTCTTAAAAATTAGAAAATATTTTAATTAATTACTTTAATTAATTTTAATTAATTTCTAAAGTTTAAAAATTAAATTCTTTAATTAGGTCTAGTTTGCCTTAAGCTTTAAAACATTCACCCAACTTAGACTTTAATTAGGTTTTAATTCTTAAAAATTGAAAAGATAATTTTAATTAATTAATTTAATTAATTTTAATTAATTTCTAAAATGTTAAGATTTAAAATTAATTAAGTCTAATGAACCTTAAATTCACCAAAACTTTAACTAAGTTAAATTAAATGCTTAATACTTAAAAACTATTTTAATTAAAACTTTTAATTAATCTAAAACTTTTAAGTTAAGATTTAAAAACCAACTTAATTAAGTTTAATCTCTTCCCAATTAAACCTTTGAACCTAAAATTCACTAAGTGAGACTTTAATTAAGATTTAATTAAGATTAGATGTTAAGGAAAATTTAATTAATTAATTTTAATTAAAAAATTTCTAAAACTTTAAAGATTAATTTCATACTTAATTTAAGTCCTATCTTTTGTTCAAGGTTTGTCCTCGAATCCCTTGTAATCTTTTTCATACAAGTCCCTTTTGTACTCATGTGAAGAGAATTTTTTTGATGTAATATGATGTACCATGATTCTAATAAAAATTGAAGTTCCTTTATCTTGTCCTTTTTATTTTATGTTGTTTTGCATAGCATATTTTAGGAAGGATGCCTAATAAACTTAAGTTAATTAATTTAGAGCCCTTTTTAGGATTAGTCACTTAAATTAATTAATTTAATTTAATTAGGGAGAAAATCTAGTAACATAACATGTGAATCTTATGTCTCGGATACACTAAAGAGGTTGGTGTTTTGACGCACTAAGATGCTGACCTAGAGAGTGTACCTTGGCATCGAATTCACGTGTTATTAAAAACCTAGAATTTTGATAAAAACTTAAGTTTAGAATTAAAAATGGATAGGTAAATAACTAGTAAACGCTAGTAACTTAGGTTTTAAAAACTTAAGTAATGGAGCCTTTTTAGGGTTAGAACTTAAAATGAAAAGATAAAAAATAATCATGCATTTTACTTTAGCCTTTTGAGGCGAAAGTTACATTCTTTTAAATTTGGGTAAGGTTTCCTATCTAGAGGACGTCTCGATCAACTCAAGTTTAAAGGTGGTGTAACTTCTAAATTAAAAGGATATCCAAATTCAAATAATGTTCGTTTAACAATGGAAAATTAAATTAATATCTTTCTTCAAAATGTCAAAAGCCACGTAATGTTTTTCAAGGTACCAATTTTTGGGCGTTTGTAAGGATTGTCCTTACACGTAACCGACTCCCGAACCTAATGTTTTTAGAACGAATCTCTGGTTTATTTTTGGTGTCTGGCCTACCTAAGTGACCGGTGACGACTCCAAGTTAACCTTTTTCAAAATTAAATTATGTTTTTCCTAAAATTTGGTTTTTTTTGAGATTAATAAAATTCATATTTTTTGAAAATTAATCGTCGAACACTTTTTCACCCTAAAAAACCGTATTTTTTAAAAGAGGTCGCGACAGGTTGGCGACTCCGCTGAGGACTTAAAAATTATTTTTTTTTAGTGAGTCAGGCCTAATTGTTTTCAAACTTTACGTGGCATTTTGGCATTTTGGGGTTAGACATTAATTTAATTTTTTATTGTTAAGTGAACATTATTTGAATGAGGGTGACGTTTTACTTTTATATCTTGTCATTCATGCATAAGCTCTCGACCCGAGCTTTTACCCTTAAGTGGGAGTTAGATATTATTCGACGTGATGCTTTCCAGCTCCGAGTTTCGGATTTTTATCTGCTTCCGGTATACTAACCTTACGCATCGTGTGGTTTTCACCTCCGTTGTAAGGGACCTATACCACCGAATCGATGTCTTATCGTCGTAGTAGACGGTAACGACAGTTCAGGAACCTAGTGTCTAGACCAAAAACCTGCATATAGAGTAGAAACCAACCCCTTCTAGAGCCAGACAGGAGCCGTAAGATAAGGCGGTATGCTGCCGAAATGCCGCCAAACTTAGGATTTCTCTTTTAACATGCTCTCTGGTTATTTTGCGTATTTTAGCATGCTCTCTGATTATTTTACGCATTTATCTTGTTCTCTGGTTAACTTATTTGCTTTTTTAACTACTCTATGGTTATTTTTTTTCAGGCATTTTTATTATTGTATTTTATCTATGTCTTTATCCTACTAATACATTTTCTTCTTGTTTTTTGTCTTTCTTTGGTCCTTTGTGCATTTTATTTTTACTTGGCATATCATTCGCATGGGTATTAATTTGGAAAACAATAAGGTTAGAAGTGTCCAAAAATGTCAGAAGGGATCATTATAGGCAAAGATAATACGGAAGTCTGGACATGGTCAGAAGCAGTGATAGCTTGCTGTCAGGAGGAGAAGCGTGGAAGACCAAGTATGAAGCAGCGTAGCGTACCATCCAGAATCAAAGTTGATCAATTTCAAAGGTCGGAAGCGTCCCATCTTACGTACAGATGTTATCGAGAGAAGCTACAACTCTTCTGAAGTAGCCGAACATCGAGCAAGAGCATGGAGAAGCCATCATTCGCCTGCTACATGAGTTGACCAACTTAGGGGCCAACAGTTCTCTGTAGGTTATCTTTAAAGTTGTAGTGATCCTTTTTGAACAGACGGATGTTTTTAAGAGATTGTTTTTCGAATTTAATACCCTCTTGCATTCATGCATCATAAAGTAGATTTATATTTAGGTTGTTTGATTTCTATCTTATTTATGTTTTATTTTGTTTTTGCATCATCTTAACATGTCGATATTTTTGCATCACATCGCATAAAGGTATTGATCCAAAAGTGATTATTGAGATAGAAGGTGATCATAACAGTTAAAAGGATTTGTAGGTCGAAGACGAGGTTGAGCCAGAGCTTGAGAAAGATGGACAATTTACTTGAAGATTACTCGAACTCTAGAGACGCTGAAATGCAAGAGTTAAAAAGACAGATGAGTGAGCTGAAGACCATGATGATGAACATGACTAAAGGGAAGGGGCACATGGAAGAAGAGCCGAAAAAGGATCGGTACACATATAAATCACCACTTATAATTGGTGTGAGCAAACTAACCGAAAATGCACCAGACCTAAAACCAGAGAAAGTCGCAGCGGTCCATGAAAAATCAAAAATGAAAGAAGCGTTCTGTCCGATAAAGTTGGTCAAAAATCCAGAGCAAAGTTCAGGTTCCAAGGTCCTTTTTCCTAGTTCTCAGAAGATAGAAAGTGGCAAGGATCGGTTTGACCCAATTCCCATTTCATACAAAGAGTTATATCCACAGTTGCTAGAAGCTCGGCTAATAACTCCGTATTTTATCTTACCATTACAACCGCCGTACCCGAAATGGTATGATGCCGATGCTTATTGTGAATTTCATGATGGAGTACGAGGACACTCGATTGAAAATTGCACGGCTTTGAAGCATACAGTTCAATATCTGTTGAAATGCGGGAAGTTAAAGTTCGAGGAAAAACGCCAGCCTAATTCAGGGGGCAGACATGAAGTCCAAGATGAAAATATTTTGAGGAAACAATATCAGTCCCAATACGAGGTTCAGGTAATGCAAGAGAGAGACAACTTGGAAGTAGAGTTACAAACCTTGCAATCAGATTACCAAGATCTCGCCAAGAAAGAATGTGTAGAACGCACAGATGGTGACATAAAAGTTGCAGCACGAGAGATGGATCAAGAGATTGCAAGCTTAGCAGATATGGCGGCAGAATTGAGTCAAAACATCAACCCGGTGATAGGTCACAGTGGGAAGTTAGCAGGGTTCTTAGAGAAAGTCAAGAAATTAAGGGTTAAGACTCGCAAATACCTTTAGTGTTTGATATTTGATGTAATAAATCTTTTTCCTGAAATGAAAGTTATTCTACGATAATCACACTTGGGATCAATACCTTATTACATTCATGCATATATTTATTTTATATCATGTCATTATTATTTTATCGATATTGCATTAGCATACATGAATCTAAGGTGGTTGAGGGTTCCGATGACAGTTGCCACACATTAATAAAAATTCGAGAATCAGACATCATGGACGAGAATATGAGAGAAATTGCAAGTATCCAAGAGCATATGACAAAGCCTCAACCAAAGGCAAACGATCAAATCTCGAAGCCATGTCTAACTATCTACCCGGGGGCATCAAGTTCGAGCATGAATACGTTTTCTCTTGAACGTGTTGATCAATTGACAAATATGTGTACGGAACTCTAGAAGAAAATTGAGGCAAGTGAAAAAGGGGTGGACTCCGGGTTTAACGCAAGAGAGTTTTGTCTGGTCCCTGATTTGGTTATTCCACCAAAATTCAAGATCCTTGTTTTTGAGAAGTATGACGGATCTAGTTGTCCTAAAATTCACTTGACGATGTATTGTCGGAAAATGGAAGGGTATCTAGATAATGACCAAATGATGATTCACTACTTTCATGATAGCTTGGCTGGGCCTGCTGTAACATGGTACAATAGATTGAGTCGAGAGCAGATTCGAACATGGGTTGATTTGGCGAAAGAATTCTTGGGGCAATACAGGTATGTCATAGACTTAGCTCCAGATCGTCGGACTTTACAGAGCATGAGAATGAAGGATGATGAGAGCTTTAAAGATTATGCATTGAGGTGGAGGGTGCTAGCATCTCAGGTGCAACCACCCATGATAGAAGGGGAAATGACTGAAATATTTCATCAAAATTTGACGTCTCCTTTCTTCGATAAAATGCTTACGAATTCAAGGGGCAACTTTAGAGATTTTATGGCCCTTGGCGAAGTAATAGAAGTCAGAATCCAACAAGGGAAAATTGAACCCAGGCTCAAAAATTCCATAGAAGATAAGAAGCCGAAGGAGGTAAATGAGTGTAATGTTCAAAGTTCCCGAAGACGTAAAAGGGAAAGATCACCCAGTTCTTTAGGGCGGCAACAAAAGATTCCCCGAAGAAATATGGATCGGGAGATATTTGGAATGCCTGTTGCCAATTTGTTTCCTTTTCTTGTTGAAGTTCAATATATTACTCCCAAGCCAATGAAGAAAGCGCCAAGCCCTTTCGCTCAAAGCTATGATCCCAGCAATGTTTCTGAGTTTCATATGGGATTGTCAGGTCATGCTACTAATAAATGTAGGTCTTTACTAGAAGAAATCAAGAAATTGATCGATAAGGGAATTTTGACAAAGGAGTTGGTGCAACAATGGAAGACCAAAGAAAATGCTCAAGATGATATGTTCATTGAAGATTCAGAACGTCAGGACTAGCTTTTCCAAGATTGTTCAGAGTTATGAAAAATCTGTCTTGTTCATGTCTAAGTATCAAGGAAAAGGGTGTTTTTGGGATCGGTTGCAGAGTAATGCCCTGAATCATCCCAGTTGCGTTTTTTATTCTATATGCATTGGGTGTCTTTTGTAAGGGAGTTTTTTTTAAATTCATTTGTCAATGATGCTTGTTTCATACGTGTTTTTTTTTAAGTGGTAAACATGTCATATACTTTGATTCTTTGATTCTTTAACTTTTTTTGATTCTTTGATTCCCTGTATAGGTTAATTTTTGAACACCCATACATATATCATTGATTTCATTCTTTCAGATATTGAATATCAATTGCGAAATTGATATTCGGAGATCAACTTCACTAATGTGACTCGTTACCACTTTACTTAGGCCAAAAGGATGACATTAATGAGTGTTCAGGAATCACAGGAAAATCCTAGAGAAATTTTGAGTGAGTTTCCTCTCAAGCATTGTTGAATAAGGTCTTTGAATGAAGTGATAACCCAAAACATCATCCAACTGAAGTCTGCTTTACTTTAAAGACATCCGAGTATGGGATGATATTTGGCATTCCTTGATTTCCCTTTTCAAAGAAAGAAAATAAGAAAAAAATATCATTTATTGTCCCTTTTGAGCCTGACGTTATTTTTCTTTCGATTCAACCCAAATCAAGGATCACCCTTACGCTGGGGGCAAAAGAGGATAAAAATGTGTTTCAAAGTGAAATACAAAACCAAAAAAGAAGTCAAACTCAAAGTGTTGGCACACAAAAAAGCGAACATAAAGTTCAGTAAAATATTTTGATGGGATGAACCACTAAAAAAAGTAGTGGTGAAGAGGAAATGACCTCTAGGGTGAAAGCCCAACGAGAGAAAAAGGGTCAACCTAGAGTGATCCGCAAAGAAAAAGTATTTCATCAGAGCATGTTCAGATCAGTGCGACAATGATCCTTGATTTTACCACCCTTGAATTATTTGAGCCTATATATCCTTTCTTTGGTAGCCATAAACCATAACCCACATTACAAGCCACGAAAGACCCTTTTGACCATACACGGATAATGGAACAAGGAGAGTTAGTCTTCAGAATATATCCCGCTTACTAGGGTTAACCTTTCTTCAAGGATTTTTAGTCTTCTAATGCTTGATTGAGATCAGAAAAGAGAGGAAAATTGGGTATGAGAGCTAGTGAGAAAAAGAGTGCCACCTAAACGAGGTAGAATTAGAAAATGGGAATGTTTCTCCTGAAAGTCTGATAAATTGGAAAATGGTCATATCCGAGTTGATCTTTGCAAATTTGTTTGAACGCTTTGTTGCACTTAATTTTCAAAGGTCTAACTTTTGTTTTTGTTTGCCATGACAATCAAATTTTTCAATGTTTTCAAAATACTATTTTGAGCATTTTTTTCACTTGACAAGCATCCTGCAGATGAGTTGATTAGATACAAAAAGTAAAGGATTTCATGGGAATTACTATGATCCTTTAAGCGCATACAGAACAAGAGGTGAATGATGAATAGTATGACGAGGAACAAATGAAGCTTTGAAATGCCAAAACATGGGGCATTTACGTACGGACTGTGTCATTGCCGAGTTCCGTAGTTGTAAAGATGAATATTATCCCAGCTTGGTGAAAGTTCAGGGATTAAGAAAGGTTTAGAGATCAGGAGAAAATCCAGGGACCTATTTTGCATACACTAAATGGTGAAAGTGGGACAAACTCAGCATGATAAGAGATCAGCAAAGCATTATTTTAGATCAGAATGGACGAGGTAGGAACAAAGTTCATGAACTATTTGCTTCGAGAAACTGATAGACCATGAGATGTGGGGCAGAATCCGAACTGATTGGAAAAATCAATGATGTTAATGTCAAATTGAGAAATAGAGCTCAAAAAGTTCAAGCAGAGTACAAAGCTGTCTATGTGAGATATCGTCATGACAGAAAAAGGTCCAATAAAGAGGATCAATGAACATTCAAGTGTCCCTCAATGACCACGGTTCATGCATCATATGGTTAGGCATCCACATGGTAAAACATGCTAACTCATGCATTCAAGATATCTTTGTTGTTAATTTTAACAGGAATTTATAGATCAACAAAGCAATCCAGATCAGGACAAGAAAAGATTTCAGAGGAAAGAAATTCGAGAAAAGACATTTCAGAACCTGCATATCCATTCTTACATACGGAGAATGGAACCCTTTTTGAACTTGCTTATCTATTCGAGCACTTGGAGAATAGGACCTGCATATCCATTCGTGCATACGGAGAATGGAGCCCTTTTTGAACCTGCTTATCTATTCGAGCACTCGAAGAACGGAACCTGCATATCTATTCATGCATACGGAGAATGAAACCCTTTTTTTTCGTGCGTAAGGAGAACGAAGCATGAGTTCTATGAGAAATGATTCAAGAATCAATCAACAACAACGAACATTATCGGCAGCCTTTTGACGTGAGTCCATTGCCGACAGTCTTTTGGCGTGAGTCCAGAAAGAAGTAGTGGAGGTGGAAAATTTCGTACTCTACTATTAAATCCTCCGGGTCATCAGTAAGTCCTCCGGGCATGATGTTAAGTCCTCCGGGCCATCACCTTCGGGAGTGATGATATCGTTTGCACAATCTAGGAGGCAATACGATCCTAAATCCTCCGGGTCATCATTAAGTCCTCCGGGCATGATGTTAAGTCCTCCGGGCCATCACCTTCGGGAGTGATGATATCGTTTGCACAATCAAGGAGGCAATACGATCCTAAATCCTTCGGGTCATCAGTAAGTCCTCCGGGTATGATATCAAATTCTCCGAGTCATCAGTAAGTCCTCCGGGCATGATGTTAAGTTTGAAGAGTTTCTTCAAGCTTCAGGTTTTAGAATTCGTGTTTCTCAGTCTTTGCCCATCTCCTGCTCCGCAACATCGAGCAAAGAGGGGCAACTGTCAACACGAAAATATTATGTATATAATAATATATAAATAAATAATATATAATAATAATAATATAATATATATAAAAAAAATTAAAACTGAAAAAATTTTGAAAATAGAGTCGTGAAGGGTTTTGAACCAAAAAACCTGGGATTGAGGCCGGTTTTGTTGGGATTTTTGATAGGATTAGGTTGAGTTGAGTGTTTTTAGGGATTGAAGAGGTTTAGTTGATGTATGATTGTGCTTTGAATCCCTTTAAGAGGATTCATTCGAGCCCGGTTGAGGGGGAGGAGTTTTGGATTTGATTGGGGAATTTTCGGATTTTGGAGCTTTAATTGACTGGAGATCGGAGTTGAATCGGAGCTCATCGGCAGGAGATTTCTGGAGATGATTGAATCGGATTTGAAGCATCAGGTAAGGATTTCGTTTTGGTTTCTTTAAATCCTCCTTTGGTTTCGGGTTGATTTCATGCTTTGGTTTTGGTTTTAGGTGGTGGCCGATTAGTGTAGGGTGTATCTTGATTAGTTTTAGGTGTTAAGACCTGGGTTTTAGGGGGTTTTCAGGCGGTTTTTCGGCGTTTTTAGCGTTGTCGGATGGTTCACCGGCGTCGGAAACATCGTCGGGCGGTCGATCGGAGGTTCCGGTACGGTGGCCGGAAAACTTGCTGGAGCGACACCCCACGGTGGCGCTCCGAATCTGGCAGCGGTTCATGCGGTGGCTGGTGGTCGTGTTCTTCGTGTTCTTCATGAACACGAAGAACATTCATGGTGTTCTTGGTTTTTGGCCCTCTTTGATCCGAAACATTCAAGTTTTCTGGGTTTGGGGTTGTTCGTCTCAGAGAATCTGAGTTGGTTCCGAGTTGGGGAGTAGAGAAATGGGCGAGTTGACTCGCTGTTGGGGGTAGTCCTCCATGCCCGAAACGGCTGTGTTTTGGCATGGAGGATCCGCGCGTTTTGATCCGGGTCAACCCGGATCCGCGCGTTTTGATCCGGGTCAACCCGGATCCGCGCACATCTGGGAAAAAGGGTAAATCACCCTCTAGGTCCCCCTAAATTTAGGTGGTCATTCAATTAGGTCCCCTAAACCCGATTTTAACCCCTAAACCTTTAGGAATAGTTCAATTTAGTCCCTAAACTCTTATTTTAGCCCCTAGAACTTTAGGATTTATACAATTAGGCCCCCCGAAACTTCAATTAAGACCCTAGAACTATAGAATTCATCCAATTAGGTCCTTTAAACCCTAGATTAGACCCTTAGTATTTAATTTAATTTATTTTAGATCTAATTAGAGTAAAAAAATTGATTTTAAGACTTTAAAAATTAATTAAGTCCTAAATTAGAACTTAGTTAAATTTTAGGAAGACTTAAAAATTAATTTAACCTACTTAAAATCTAATATAAATTAATTTTCCCCCCCTAAAACTTAAAATTAGACTTGAAATAGGTTTAATTTGTTTCTTTAATTTAGGAAATAATTTTAATTAATTATCTAAATTAATTTTAATTAATTTCTAAAAATTAAATTTTAAAATTAATCCAACTTAGGCCTAGTTTTGCCCTAAACTTTAAAACACTCCCCAAATTAGACTTCAATTAGGTTTTTAAAATTCTTAAAAATTAGAAAATATTTTAATTAATTACTTTAATTAATTTTAATTAATTTCTAAAGTTTAAAAATTAAATTCTTTAATTAGGTCTAGTTTGCCTTAAGCTTTAAAACATTCACCCAACTTAGACTTTAATTAGGTTTTAATTCTTAAAAATTGGAAAGATAATTTTAATTAATTAATTTAATTAATTTTAATTAATTTCTAAAATGTTAAGATTTAAAATTAATTAAGTCTAATGAACCTAAAATTCACCAAAACTTTAACTAAGTTAAATTAAATGCTTAATACTTAAAAACTATTTTAATTAAAACTTTTAATTAATCTAAAACTTTTAAGTTAAGATTTAAAAACCAACTTAATTAAGTTTAATCTCTTCCCAATTAAACCTTTGAACCTAAAATTCACTAAGTGAGACTTTAATTAAGATTTAATTAAGATTAGATGTTAAGGAAAATTTAATTAATTAATTTTAATTAAAAAATTTCTAAAACTTTAAAGATTAATTTCATACTTAATTTAAGTCCTATCTTTTGTTCAAGGTTTGTCCTCGAATCCCTTGTAATCTTTTTCATACAAGTCCCTTTTGTACTCATGTGAAGAGAATTTTTTTGATGTAATATGATGTACCATGATTCTAATAAAAATTGAAGTTCCTTTATCTTGTCCTTTTTATTTTATGTTGTTTTGCATAGCATATTTTAGGAAGGATGCCTAATAAACTTAAGTTAATTAATTTAGAGCCCTTTTTAGGATTAGTCACTTAAATTAATTAATTTAATTTAATTAGGGAGAAAATCTAGTAACATAACATGTGAATCTTATGTCTCGGATACACTAAAGAGGTTGGTGTTTTGACGCACTAAGATGCTGACCTAGAGAGTGTACCTTGGCATCGAATTCACGTGTTATTAAAAACCTAGAATTTTGATAAAAACTTAAGTTTAGAATTAAAAATGGATAGGTAAATAACTAGTAAACGCTAGTAACTTAGGTTTTAAAAACTTAAGTAATGAAGCCTTTTTAGGGTTAGAACTTAAAATGAACAAGATAAAAAATAATCATGCATTTTATTTTAGCCTTTTGAGGCGGAAGTTACATTCTTTTAAATTTGGGTGAGGTTTCCTATCTAGAGGACGTCTCGATCAACTCAAGTTTAAAGATGGTGTAACTTCTAAATCAAAAGGATATCCAAATTCAAATAATGTTCGTTTAACAATGGAAAATTAAATTAATATCTTTCTTCAAAATGTCAAAAGCCACGTAATGTTTTTCAAGGTACCAATTTTTGGGCGTTTGTAAGGGTCGTCCTTACACGTAACCGACTCCCGAACCTAATGTTTTTAGAACGAATCTCTGGTTTATTTTTTGGTGTCTGGCCTACCTAAGTGGCCGGTGGCGACTCCAAGTCAACCTTTTTCAAAATTAAATTATGGTTTTCCTAAAATTTGTTTTTTTTAGATTATTAAAATTCATATTTTTTGAAAATCAATCGTCGAACACTTTTTCACCCTAAAAAACCGCATTTTTTAAATGAGGTCGTGACAACGTGCGATGAATCAATGATCATTTTGTAGTAATTCGATATATTTAATGGTTATTTTATAATTTTTGAAAGTTTAGTGGCTAAAAAATTATATTAATATAGTTTAGTGACAATTTTTGTAATTTACTTAATTTGTTTTTAAAAATTTCGGTTAACCGAATTAACTGATCAAATTAATTGAATTTTTTTTAGTTTGGTTAAAAAATTTTAAAAAATTTTAATTCAATTCGGTTAACGATTAATACAAAAAAATTCAGTTAATAAAAATTTAAAAATTCAATTCAATCGGTTAACTAAACCGACTATTTGAACAACCAACGAGTGGAGAAATTATATCATGGGTCTGTCCCACCACGTCATCCATGGGATCAACCAATAGAAATTATACACCTCATTATTTTTCAATTTTTTAAGTGAAGATTCACTTTGGAAAAAATTATGACATGGAAAAATTGATGAAGTGGATAGTTTTTATTGGTTGGTCCCATGGACATGTGGTGAGACTGACCCATGATATAATTTTTCCAACGAGTGTATCCTCCTAATTTCTTAATTGGGCGTTAATGCGTGAGATTGGAAAAATTATTAGGCGAACCCTGTTCACCACGTCATCTATGATCCCAATTAATCAAGACCATTGATCTTAATTTTTTTTTCAAGTGAATCATTACCTCTTCCCTACATGGACTTATTGGGTGGGTAGTTATTAGGTGATTATTTAAAGACGAATGACGTGGTTAACAGAATTCACCTAATAATCTCTTGTGAGATTGGAAGTTCTTGCTTCAAACCAAAATTTATAGATTTATTTAAATGTCCTCATAGTGAGAGGATTTATTCCTAATTTATTTTGATATTTAATTATATATTTTACGTATTCAGAACAAATATTTTAATTAAAATTTTAATTTAAATATTTAATTTTTTAGACGACGTTGATATGTAGGTCGAGATCGTACTATTACCTCTATTGTCTGCTCAGAATACTACAAAAAATCCTCTGCAAAAGAATCGTGAGTTTTGTTAAGACTTATATATTCGTTATAGTAATGTTTTAGAATTTCGATATTGATTTTAGAAATATTCGTAGGGTTCAATCCTGTTAGAGCTACAGATAATTTGGATTGAGGGAAACGTCTCCGTCGATATTAGAGCTGTGATTATTAGAGGTGTGTTATCTCAATGATGCTGCATGTGTATTTTCAATATATATATGTTTTCGTGACATGCTTATTTTTTGTACTCTGAAAAATATTTGTGTTTTATTGCATGTCTGATTTTTTGTATTGAGACTCTGATTGTACATTTGTATTATCATGCATACATGTTATTATAATTTAAGAAATCTATGAAAATTTTCAAAATTTAAAATTTTGCATGTTTATGAGTAATTATGATTTCTGATAAATTGTGATTCGATTGTGTTGTGATTGTTTGAAAATTTCAAATCATGATACATCATTTTGTATGCACATGGTGAGATTTATCTATAGAGAAAGTCGTGACAGCTTTCCGACTCGGAAGCCCTAAAATTATTCTCGGATTTTGGTGACGATATAAGTGAGGATTCTAAGATAGTCTTTCATTCAAACTGATGTCGATGTAGTTGGGATTTAATCTCTATGCATTACACCATTCATGCATCATAACTCACATTTATCTGAGAATTTACACTTGAAAAAAATATTTATATGACCCGTATTTTTATCTTGTTATAAAATAACTTAGAGACACACTGAGTTTCTTGACTCATTTCCCTATAATTTTTCTTACATATACTTTTGGTCCTTAGACATCTCGGTACCAAGAGAACATCTTGGATTTTAGATTATTTTTACCTTTCCAGCATGATTTATTAGTATCGAATTTTAGTAGATAATTTATTTTATTTATTTTTATTTGAGATGTTATGCATTCAAGATTCAAAACTTTTTAGAATTTATTTTTAGGTTTTCAATGCATGCCTTGTCGCGACCATTTTAAAACTGAAATGAGTAAAAATAGCCTGGCGAGTAAATTTTAAAAAATCTGAATTTTATCGCTTTTAATCGTGAACTGTGAAAATCGGAGTCTTGTAAAAAACATTTAATTAGAATTTTAAAATTGATTTGGAGTCGCCACCGGCCACTTTGGTAGGCCAGACACCATAAAATAAACCAGAGATCCTTAAAACATTTTGGGTTTGGTAGTCGGTTACGCGTAAGGACGACCCTTACGAGCGCCTAAGATCGGTACCTTACTAATTACACGTGGCATTTGACATTTCGAATAATGATATTAATTTAATCCGTCATTGTCAAATAATATCGTTCGAAAAAATTTTCTTTTTGGATAAAAAAGTATATTTCTTTTAAATACGAGCCTTGAATAAGACGTCCTATAATAGGATACCTTAACTCGTATTTAAGGAAATATAAATTTTGACCCAAAAAATTTTTAATATGCATGATCAATTATTATCTTGTCGATTATAAGTTTTAACCTATTAGGCTCCATCAATTTAAATATTTAAACCCTATTAAATTATTAATTTACCAAGTGTATTATGATAACATCCGAATAATCGGACACTACCATTTAGATACCGAATAAATTAATAATTACTAATGATGTTTCTAGTTTTGCCTAATTAATTTTATTTAAATCTAATCCTAAATTATTTACCATTTTCTACGTTTCGATGACACGCCGAATACGATACCAAAGTACATTATTGGCCAACATAATGTTATGTCAAAACACTGTATCGAGATATTAGAATGTCATCGTTACTAAATTATCTCCCTATTTAATTAATTATTTAATTAAAGTATCTAACCCTAAAAATGCTCTAATTTAATTATCTACGTATAAATTAGGTATCATCCAAAATAAATATACTATATGAATTTAAAATATACAAACAAATAAATAAAACATAGATTAAAAGACAAGGCTCAAGATAATTTTCAATTCAAAGCATAAAGCCTAAATTACATCATGTAAATAATTTAATTGAAAGAATTGGGAAATTTAAGTCCAAATTAAAGACTAATATGCAACAAAAACACACCTCCATTCGAAAGCTTAAATCGAAGTTCGAATATATCTTTAAAATTGTTGGTGTCGATTTCGACCCTTCAATCAGTGTTTGTTTGCTTGCTTGAACAACTCAGATTCGAACATCTACATTATTCAATACATGTTGGGTCTATCCGTTGCCACTGTCTTGTTGTATCGTATGTGAATGCCCTTCCTATGCACCATCTTTGAATGCATTTCCTCCATGTTCGGTAACGTCTGTAATTACATTCTCTATCGAAGTAAGGTTTGAGTTCCCGTCATCCTTTCTCTCTATGTTTGGCAAAGTTCTCGATGTAACCGGCTCCACTTTCAGGGTCCAACGTCTGCGGGTTTGAACAACACTAAGGGCCTAACATGTTTCCTTTTCTCTCTGCCCCAAATTGGTTTCCAGAACCGACTCCCTTCATGCTAAATCCTCTGCCTCCTCTTTCCATTTTTTTTGCTTTTGCCCTCCATAACCGAACCCATCTTCATCATTACATAATCATCACTTTCATCTTTTGCCTCCTCGTTACCTTAATCATAGCCTCCATCATAGCAATCATAATGACCCCCATCATTACATTAATCATAACCTCATCATGGCAATTTTCATGGCCCCATCATATCATTGCTTTATTTTTGTTATGGAGAGAAGTCCCCAGGAAATCTGCTGCCGAAACCAAAACAAAACCAACACTTTGAAAATCATTTCGGTTTCTCTCCCCCCGTGCTTCTGGAAACCGATCCCTCTTTTATGGTCATTGATCCATTTTTCTCTCTAACCTCTCTCCTAGATCCATGTTCGTGAACCCCCACTAATGTTTTGATAACCATCCAACTCCTCCTCTTTTTGTGCTAACCGAATGCCCATATTATGGTAACCAAAAACATTATGGTAACCAACTTTCATTTTATTTTGAATTTTTTATATTATTATATATACATTAATTTTATTTATTTATCCATTTATATAATATTATTTATTTATTATATTTATATTTAATATTTACTTTGGCCTTATTTATTCTCGAACCCCGGACGAAATTCGGGTATTACATGCCTGAACTTTTATTTTTGTATTAAATTATACTGTTAGATTTTTAGAGGTTAAATATTTTAAATATTTAATATTTTTAGTCGTTTTGAAAAACGATTTTTCTATGTTGACCTTCAATCGATATTAGGTGTTATACAAGTGATCATGATACCATACCTTAAATATCAAAACCAATACCTTAAATAAATATTAATTAAGTTTCACGTTAATTGTTGGTTAATAATGCCTAATTAAATTTAGATTAGTTTAACTTTAATTAATGTTTAGATATATTATTTTTGTGATCACCAAATTATAAAATTGTTTCTATTTTAACTCTTGAATTAAAAAATTAATAATTAAGCCACCTAATTTTTAAAGTGTTTTTATTTTGACTATCAGCTATTATAATCGAACATAGAGATGATATTACAAATTACAATTAAAGTAAATTTATATAATTATATTGGTGAGGGTTTTGGAGTCTTCTATTTATGAAATAAAGCTTTTCACTTAATGCAAGTTGTAATACTTTAGATTGACGATCCCACAGGGACTAGTTTACCTATGCGACATACTACTTCTGCACTTAGAATATAAAAAGAACACAAGTAATTGTTTGGAGATTGATTGAAGTAAAAGAAAATAAACTAAGTAAATAATTGAAATCAAGATAGAAGAAGTAAGGTCAGCCCGATTGCTTTGTAGAGAGGAATCCAGTTGCAATATATTATCCTCTTATTAATGCAGAAGGTTGAACTACCGCCTCGGTAGGTCGCTGAAGGGTCGCCTTAGTTGCCTCGGTAGGGTTATGCCTCGTCGACAATTCAACTTCTCATAGTTTGATAGAGCATGCTTAATTGCCTCCTCCTTATCCCTAATTTGGAGTACTATTGAAGGTCGCGTCTTGATAATACCTCCTGGCGTGAATCAAGGGTGAACAACAACCGATAGTATGCTTCCTTTTATTCACTGAAATTCTTTTCGGATTAGTCAATCCCCAAAAGTAAAGACCGTATTCTCTCGTTTCGTGAGCCTAACTATCCCTAGTCTAGACAAATAGGTTTTTCCTCGCAAACTTTTCTTTCGAGCTCGTAAGCAAGAAAGAGTGAGAGCTAAGAGAGAACAAACTATGAAAACTTTATTGCATTAATAAGGATCAAATAAATTATAACCTTCTTCCCTAACTACTCCACAATTAGCCTAAGCCTTGAGGAGAATTTAGAACATGATATGCTTGTCGGTGTTAGAAAGCTTAATGTTCTTTAGATACATGGCATAAGAGACTTGGGCATCCTGCTTATAGTGTTCTTATGTTAGTCTTGAAACAATGTAATATTCAATGTTCTACAAATAAACAATCATCTCTTTGTTCTGCATGTCAATATGGTAAATCTCACAAGTTGCCTTTTCATGACTCATAACACTGTGTATTCTACTCCATTAGAGTTGGTAGTTGGTGATGTTTGAGGTCCAGCACCTATGTTTTTTAATGGTTTTGATACTATATTGCTTTTACTGATGTATATTCACGATTCACTTGGATTTATTTCTTAAAGAAAAAATTGATGAGAAGTTTGTTAAAGAATCTGTTATGAATTCTATTATGGGTTTATTGTTTTAGGTGCATATAAATGAAAGTATCTCTTTCATCCAATAGTCTTCCTTCCTTCTCTTTCTGTTATTCTGCATTTAATAGTTTGTTATTGAGTCGTCTTCTAGGTCAAGCTTGGATAAGCTTTCTAACAGTCGGCGGCTAATGATTTGTTCTATGAAAACCGACTTACTTCTCTAGACCTAAGGCCTTGTTTTATATAGGCCAAGTCTAGGTTAAAGTCTCCTATAAATTTGAAGAGTTCTAAAAGGAATAGAATGCATATTTATATTAAATTACAATTCTTTATTCTATTTCCTAATTTTACTCATTTTTTAGACTCTTGATCTTTCGTTGACTTTGACTATGACTTGACTTTCTTTTTTTGCTTCTATCTTTTCTCCGATTATGCTCACTAGAATAGGTACTTTATTCTCTATCTATAGATCACCAGTTGTCATCTTTATTCTGTTGCTGCGACAATTAATGTGCTGCCATGACGGATACTCATTTGCGATTTAGCTTCCAGCATCTATCGATATTATCTACATTACCAATAGGTTTATTTCCTATCTAAGAAAGAAAACGATTAACCATACTTGTTTTATACCAAAAAATATATAAAAAGTTTGAATTAAGTGCTTGGATGCTGGAACATAGAAAATATGCAGAATTATCCAATATTGCCATTAAATATACTCATTACTAGCAACAATTGAATAGAGAAATAATATAAATAATAGGACTTTTATGCACTTATCATATATATATTTAAGTTTATTATTTATGTATTATATCAATTTTATCATAATTTTAATTTAATTCAAAAAATTTGTCCACCGTTTTCATGTAAGCTTTTGATGCACTTCTGGATGTAATCTTTGTCATACTTCTGCATGATTATGGAGGAAGACAATGTGTTAAAAAACTGTTTATTTTATGCAGTGTCGGATCTTAAAAAATACTTAAGTGTAAACACATATAAAATTTTAAGGTGGACATAACTTATAAATGTTAAAAAAATAAAAAATTAATTTATAAAATTTTAAAAAACTAAAAACAAATATATAAATTTAAAAAATTCAAGATAAACCTAGACCCACCCTATTATACAGCCGCATCCGCCTGTAAAACAAAACCCGGATTATTATTGTTGTTGTTGTTGTCATGTACAAGGACGAAGCCCATGAGCTTGGGTCCTCGTTTAATAATTTGAAAATTTCTTAACAAATATTTTTATATTTTTTAAATAAATTAATTTAATCACTCAAATTGGGTATTATTTTTTAATTCTAAGTCTAATTACTTAATATTTTTATTTTAAATTTAATAATTCATTCTTCTTAATATTCAATTCTAATTCTGTTTTTGTTTATATAGACCAAATGATGAAATAAATATGATTTATCTGTAATTTTTAGACAGATGAAGCTTTATCCTTGAATATATATCGTACATGATCTAATAATACGATTTTGTATTTGTATTTCGTAAATTGTGTAAATTTATACACTAATAATCAACGATGCAAAGACATTGCTTTAAAAAATAAAATAAAAATAATAAAAATAAAAAACTTGAAAAAAATAATAAATGTAACATTTCCCATACCTATATACATTGACAACGAAGATACTAGTAATAAAAAAAATCTTGACCTAAAAGAGTGATGGTGAAGTCTTCACCATCACTCGGTTCACTGATTAAATGATACAATTTGGTCCTATTCTTATAACGTTTCTCATGCATTAGCTCTTCACCGTAAAGAGTAAATGCATGGGAAACGTTATAAGAATAGGACCAAATTGCATCATTTAATCAGTGAACCGAGCGCAACGGGTTATGACACTGCACCCTCTGGTGTAAGGATTAACCTTTCCGGTTGTACCGCAGTTGTAGTAGGATTGGCCATGTTGGTTGCACGGGACGGCATTCTGCCGCAACGCACGGTAGCTAATGTACCTTCTCCCGACTAATGATCTACGACTCGTATCTGAATCCCATTCATCCATATCTCCTTTGCATTCGCCAGAGAGGCTGTCACATGCTTTTGTTGCACCGCCTGGTCGGTAACGGACCATGTTGTGGAACATGGTTCGGCTCCAATTCATGGCAGCATCGGAAGACGATGACTCGGCCGATAAGGCGAGAAAGAAGATGAGGAGAGCACAAGAAAAACGAGTATTCATCAGAAAGTTATGCAACAAAACAAAACGTTAAGTGTTCGGTTTTCTGAACAAATGAGTGGGGATGTTTTGTTTGGACAAGTGATTGTTTTGTTGGGCTATGTTTTTATGTGTGATTTTAACTTGTTTTACGCTTGGCTTAACGTTAGTTTGGGGTTGCACGATTCTTGCTCCTACAAGTTTGGTCTAAATTAAGTAATGTACATATCTACGAGGCTTGTCTCTATTATTCGAGACAAGTCTTATAAATATGTACATTAAATATAAGATCCCAATAATGATAACTTCCGTTTTCGGTAATGAACAACTCAAAAATAAATCACCATCGATTAATAATATACGATCTCAATTAATTTGAACCGATTTTTATCATTGTCTATTTTTCTCCAAACCATCTTTTAATTCATCACCGTATTCTAAAGGCAACACGGTTTTATGTCCGGGTTAGATAAAGATACGCAAATATGAAGATAATCGAAATTTTGAACAATTTAAAAAACTTAATTAAAAATATTCGAACAATATACGACTTAAAGATAATTTTGAACAAATTTAAAGGAACCTAATTAAATTTTCTAATTTTTAATATATATATTTTTTTGTTTTGAACTTCTTCTTTTTGTATATTTTGTGTAGGCAAAATAGATAGGATATTGTAGTTCATTTTTTTATTTAAAAAATTATTGTACATGCACAATTATTTAAAGATTTATAACACTTTGAATAGTGTCATTTTTAAGGTCGGCTAGAAAGGAATACAACTTTAAAATGAATAAAAGAATTTAAAATCGATCGAATTATAATTCGACTTCATAAAAATAATATAAAATATTGAGGTCGATTGAATTACAACCCGGCATCATAAAAAAATGTAAAAAATGGGAATAATTGAGGAACAAAGGAGGACTGCATGATTTTTTTTAGTTTTTTATTATTTCCTGCATGAGGTTGGGTTGAAATAAAGTAGCCTTCAACCATTTTTTATAATTTTTTAATGAGGTCAGATTTTATAATTCGATCGACTTTAATATTTTATATTATTTTTTATAAAGTCGTATTATAATCTAAACTTATTTTAATCTTTTATAAAAAAAAATTAAGTTAGATTATTTTTTAATCGAACTTTAAAAAGACACTCTTCAAAGTGCTATAAATCTTTAAATAATTGAGCATGTATAATAGATTTTAAATAAAAAAAAATCAACTCCAATATTCAACAAATTTTACCATTTTGGGCATGTTCGTTTGTCTTTGTGATACGTTTTAACTTTATTCTTGCAATATATTTTCTTTGTCTTATAGTACATTATTTGCTTATCATTCTGATAGATTTATGATTTTGTAGAGATTTTTACATCGTTTATATCCGACTTATAATTATCTATGATCTTTCAGTGTTTAAATAATTTTTGTGGTTGTTTAATAAATCAAATTTATTTTAAGAAATAATTTGTAAATTTATTTTTATTCGTTTATCATTTTATTATTTTTAAATTATCTAATTGGATAAAGACAAAAAATAATATCTATATATACGCATAGAAAACAAAAATATATAAAATTAAGAAAATCAACCAACTTAAGAATAAGACTAAAGACATGAGAGAGAAATAAAACCAACATAATTAATTAGACATGTTCTTCAATTATGGAAAGAAATCAGAAACAAAGTTACACAATTATCAAGTTCAAGAGAGATTATATCATAGGTCCCGTCTATCACGTGGTTCTAGTTAATGAAAATTACCCATTTTGTCATTAATCATCTATGTATTTAATGTAATTTCCATAAATGATATTTTTAAAATGACATGAAAATTTTGAGTGAAGATTCATTGGTTGAAAAAAATGAGGTGGAGGTTAGTGGTGAAGTGGGTGATTATTATTGGATGAAACCACGACTGACGTGGTAGGTCGGGCCCATGATATAATTTCTCCAAATTCAAATATGTATTCTCTTATATAAGAAGTAATAAATCTATTACAACAACCAACCAGTAAATAAGGAAAACCTATATATTACTGGTATTTGTATTCTATACAAATTTTAGTATGAATTCTATCATTTTTATTTAAATATTTAGAATTTAATTTTATGTAAACAATGAATCTGATAAAGTTAATTATATCATCTTTATTTTAGTATATCCTTTTAAGAAATAATGATTCTTTTCGTGCTATATAAAATATATATGACAACGTCAAGTTATCTCTAAGATGAAAACAACCAAAGAATTCCTTTTAAGCTGAGTCATTGCCAAATGAATCTCCTCATCCCAGCCCCCACCCTCCTTGTTAACAAACAGATACTTAAGACTCTCCTTCAAATTCCCTTGGAGAAATGACATTCGAAAAATAAATGTCTTCGTGTTTATAAATTATACTGAAAAAATAAACAATTACTAATTTGTACAAAGTCAAGATGCAAAAGACGAGCATGCATAGGGAGCTTATCAAGAATGACCATCCATATTATGATTGAATATTTTGGCACATGATAAGGGTAATAGATTAGTCTCTGTCATTGCACTTTATTCTTAATTTGTCGAATATTCTCCCAAAATCAGGAGGTTGTCATTGTTTCTCAAGTACGAACTTCAATAAATATGTTTTAAAACTCATCTCTAATCTTTAGCAGTTTCTTAGAATCCAACTAAAGTGAGTCTGACTATCAATTGCCTAAAAGTCCACTCTCTTATACACATATTTTCCTAGCCAAGCAACTCAAAAAGAGCCTTAGTTAAAATGTTTCGAATGAGCATTCATAAGCAAGCTTTATTAACACTCGAGCTCTCTTTGCCGAGCTAACATCCCTTTTTCAGAAGAATCGCATACAAAGTTACACAACTTGACCAATGACATCTTTAGAGAGAATTAACTATCGACACTAATAGTTGGTCATATACCGTAAAGGGCATCTTCGATGAGTTGTAACTTACTCTATAGCTCAAGTTTTTTTGTTTGATTAGTGAGTTAGCCTACACCTGATTTTTAGATAGCGATGAATGACATTCTTTCTCAAATAGTTTTTGGTCACCAAAAAATTCGAGTCCGAATCCAAATTCAATTAGATAAATCCAAAACTAATCTAATAAAATATCTAAAATCCAAATCCAAAAGTTTAAATCCAATTATATTTTAAAGTAACAACTCAAATGAATATCTTTAAATGAAAAATTAATTTTTAACAAACAAATATTTTTAAATTTATAACACAAACAAATCTCAACAAATATTACAATCCAATATAAAATAAATTAAAGTAACAACTCAAACATTTTAAATCTAAAAATTTTAAATATTTCAATTTGGATTTATATATGGATCAGATTCATATCGGATATGGATTCGGATTGAATTCGGATCGGATCATGACAATATCCATATCCGATCCACCTCCTTTTAGGACTCGAACATTTTATTTGGATTTGGATTCAGACTTTTTTTAATCGGATTTGGATTAAATTTTTTTTTTTGGATCGAATCGGATTCGAATTATATTGTCATCCTTACTCTTGAGCAAGGAGAGTAAAGAGGGGCAACCTATTGATTATAATCTTTATTATAGTTTTGTGAAGAAGTAAATTGAAATTTTTTAAGAATCACGTACTCGACCCCACCCGATAATTTTAATAAATAAATATTTTTAAATTTTAAATTATATTTTTATTATATATTTTTTATTATTTTTCTTTAAAATTAATTTTAAATCCTTAACTTGTTTTTATACTTGTATTATACACTTTTAAGTTTTGAATTTTTCATAAATATTTATATTAATTTGTTAATATGAGATTTGAAAGAAAAAATATGATCGAGAATAATACATTCTTTTATCGATAAACTTTAATATATGCATATATATCCAAATATTTATTATTTAAAATCGATCTCAAATCAATAATTTTGTGTTTGAAATATATATCATAAAATTTTAAGTATTTCTTATATATTTTCTTAAAAATAAAATTTAAAAAAATATAAAAAATTAAACCGGGTATCCGGCACCCGATTTTGTGGGTACCCGAATTTTACGGGTACCCGATTTGCGGGTACCCGATTTTTATGGGCCGATGTTTTGGTACCCGAAACTTAGGGTACCCGAAATCCCAGGTACCCGCTTATGAATACCCCTAATAGATGTTACTCAATTATGGGTAAGTTATATTTAGGTTACTCAATTATTAAAAGTTACATTTGGGTCAATTAATTATAGATAAGATTATATTTGGGTCACTCAATTAATAAAGATTATATTTAAGTCACTCAATTATGAATTTGTTTATAACTGGGATATCCTTTATATTTAAAAATATATATCAATTTGGTCATTTTTTTCTTCCAAATCACTTTATACCCTTGTTAACATTATAGTATTTTATTTAAAATCATTAATTAATCTAAAATAAAAATTGCTAAAATATTTTTTAAAATGAAATAATGATCTAAATGTAACCTTACCTGTAAATAATTGAGTGATTCAAATATAATATTTATTAATTGGGTGACCCAAATATAATTTTACTTATAATTTAGTGATTCAAATGTAATTTTAAATAATTAAATGATCCAAATATAATTTTATCTATAATTGAGCGATCTCTATTATAGTTTATCCTTTTAATTATAAATATAATTTAAAATAGGGTAAATTAGACAGATAGTCATCATACTATAAGGTTAGAATCGAAATGACCAGAATACTTTAAAAAGCGTCAAATACAGCAAAACTTGACTCGACTCGAAAAAACCGAATAACTCGACTCAACTCGAGGCAAAAATACTCGAATCATTTTGACTCGACTCGAAATTTCATAAACTCGACTCGACTCGAAAAAATTCAAATAAAGTTCGAGTTGTAAAATGGAAATTCAAATAACTCGAATAACTCAAAATTTTTAGTAATTAAAGGCTTAATATTTATGTTTGAGATGAGTCTATCATTTTTTTTATGATATATATATATATATATATATTGATATATAAAAATATTTCTACATATAAATATATATATACATATCTTATATGATTAGAGAAAGTCGTTTAAATTGGAATCATATCATACTATAACATGATAAATAATTACAATTAAACATAAGAACGTGAAAACTCGACTCGACTCGAATTTCTTAAACTCGAATCGAATCGAAAAATTTCAAATAAAGTTTGAGTCGTAAAATAGGACTCATCAACTCGAATAACTCAAAATTTTTTTAACTCGAGTTAACTCGGTCCGATCGAATACTCACCCCTACTGTGAACTATTAAAATGGTAACAAAATAGCCACCGACTATTAAAAATTAACGGATTGATGATGTGGCCATTAAAAATAAAATAGAATAATTACACATTTACTCCTTATTATTCATACATATTTACTCCTTGTCATTCATACATTATTTTAATTTAGTCATAATTTTATTATAATAAAATAATATAATTATTTAAACGTGTTATCACCTTATTGGAAGATTATATTTATATATTGTTTAATTTATTAAATTATATTCCTCCTCCGATCAGGTAGTGACACGTGTCACCACATGATTAAAGAAAGAAAATATTATATTTATATATTATTTCTGATAATTTTTTCTTTATATTTATTTTTTAATTTAATTAAAAATAATAATTAAATTATTATATAATAAATTAAAATTTTAAAATTAATAAAATTTTATTTATAAACATTAAAACTTAAACCCTAAATTTAGATAAAAATCATAAATATTCGAATATTTAAATTTAAAAATATTCGAATAAAATATTTGGATTTTAAATATTCGAATAAAAAATTTTGGATATTCAAATAAAAATATTTGAATAATAAATATACAAATAAAAATATTCGTATAATAAATATTTGAATAATAAATATACAAATAAAAATATTCGTATAATAAATATTTAAATAAAAATCATAAATATTAGGAAAATAATAATTTACTTTATCATTAGCAATATTATCTTCATTAATTAAAATTTAAAGTATTATGTACTTTTTATACCTATAAATAGATAATTTATGAAGGTATTATACACAAGTTTATACTAAGAATAATACAAATCTTTCTCTTTCTCTCTCTTTCTTTTACTTTTTATGTTTATTCTTTGTTCTTATTATTCTTTATTTTATTCGTGTTTATCGGTCGAATCTTAAAATAAATTAATTTTATTATGAATTAAAGATAATTTTTTTTCTTCGATTATATTTTAATTACCGATTATCTTTGTCTTTTCATCTTTAACTTGATTTTTAATTTTAAAAAAATCATTTCGTGTTAGTGTAATTAGAGAATGACATCATTTTTTAAATGACATTTTTATTAATATTATTCTATTTTATCTTGATAATATTAGTTGTTTCTCTATATAGGGATATTCATGTACTTCATAGTGAGATATTAGATTAAAGCATGATCTAACCAATTATTACAGTTTTTATCGAGGATTTTCAAATATAATATTAATTGATGTTTAATATTATTATCAGAGCCGTTTTTGAGATTTTGGTGGCCCATGGACAAATCTAAAAATAGGGCCCCTAATAATAAATATTAGAAAATAAATTTAGAGAGTATAAAAATAAATTGAATTATTTATAAATTATTTTTATTACACTCAATAATTATTGAATGAAAAATATCAAAAAAAAATTATTAAACATTAAACTTACACAAAACAATTTCTACAAGCATTTTCGCGTAAATATTATATAATAAAAGTTATAAAAAAATATAGAGTAATAGTACCCGAGTTTTTATCGTTGAAGCTTTGTTTTAGACTTAGTTATAGCATATTAATAGTAAATCTCATAAACTATAATATTTTTGAATAAATGAATCATTGTCTTCTTAAAATATTGAATTAAATTTGAGTCGTTCTTATTTAAAAAAATATTAACATATATTACTTAATTTTTAATATAGTTTTAATAATAAAAATAATTTTAAATTATTTTAATTATAATTATTATTTTAATTATAATTATTATTTTAATTTAACTAATCGGAGGCCCTCTCTGCCGCCCTGGAGCCCTGGGTGGTCGCCCTTATTGTCCAGGCCCAGGGACGGCTCTGATTATTATTATTATTATTATTATTATTATTATTATTATTATTATAAAAAAAGTCGGTGAAATTAAAAACAAAAGCTCCAGTGTCACTCAAGCCATTATTGTGCAAAAGGGAATAATGGTGACTTTGAGCTTTCCAAGTTTCAGTGTTTTTTTTATTTTTTATTTTAGCTATAGTGATTACAGTAGTATCTCTTTTAGAGTATATATTCTCAATCATTGGACATTGATCGTTCAATCACTATGCTGACAGTATTGGTGCTCGAACCCATAACCTCTAGGAAGAACAACTGTTTCTTCGACCGATGAGTCTAGATGGTTCATACCCAAGTTTTACGTTTATGCCTTTGAGGATATGGACCTGCACACTCCCAATGTATGATATAATTGCATCCAGACTTTGTGCATTCAAGAGACAAATCTTCACAAGGCTGAGCACATCTATAACAATCTGGGTAGTAGTACAGCTTCTTCACAAAAGTGACTGGGTGTGGATGATCACTTTCTTCATAGATGCTACCGAATCTAATAAAAGGATATCTTCCAAGAACACAATCGCTATGAACAGAAGTGTAGCACGTTGTACAATGATAGAACCAAAGTTTTGGATCTCGATCTTTTTCACAGATATCACAAAAATAACTTTCTGAATAACTATTTTTAACATGATCATTGAGAGAAAGAAGACGAGTTGTAGTTGGCAGGGAAAAGCATCCAAGATCTAGCACAAAACTGCAGACCTTACAACCAAATGCACCCGACAGTTTATAACCACAAGCGTTGCATGTCCCTTCACGATTTTGGTAGAAAAAGAGGGTGTGTTCATGTTTCGAACATGTTTGAGCACCGGGGGTTGGGGGCTATAATGATATTTATAAAAAGGTTAAGATTTATTTTAAAATAAGATAAAAAAATATTATTAAATAAGATTATAGATAATGTAATAAGTCGCATTTATCTTAAAATTTCGATCCTTTTATAGGTTTTAGACGATAATTTTAGGTTTAAATTGATTGTAAGATCAATTTTAGTTTTATCTCTATCTTTACAATACCAAAAAATTAAGATATGATAATAGAAATCTTTATAACTTGTTTATGCGTCTTTGAATCCTAAAATATTAAATTTAGGAATTAATATTAAAATAATTACGAAGTGTATTTTAAAGCGTAGAATTTAAAGTTTATGATTTAAAATTTATAGTTAATATTTAAAATTTATTTTAATAGTATTAAATATAAAAAAGACACTAAAAAAAGAAATAATTTTTTTGGTGCTCATTTACACAATCCTAAAAATAATAGCTTTAAGATTATAGATGGGCACGGGTCGGGTCAGAATTTCGGTCCACCCGTACCCGACCCAAAAAATACGTCTTCCACCCGTCACCTGACCGATCCGAGTTTAGGATGAAAAAATCCGATCCGATTTTTGAGCTTTAAAATCTGACCCAATCCAATCCGACCCGAATCATTTAAAAAAGTTAAATTTTAGGGACTTAATTATAAAAAGAAAATTAAGAATCTAATTGTAAATAAAATTAAATTTCAATGACCTAATTATAAAAAAATTAATTTTAATGACCTAATTGTTTAAAATAGAGAGAGAGAGGAATCATTATTGCAAATATCCTTAAAATATATATGGAAAAATTACACTATTAGTCTCGGGTCGGGTCGGGTCAGATTTTTTTCCATCCTTAACCCGAACCCGACCCGACCCAAAATCACCCTTGAAAAAAACCTGACCCGACTCGAACTCGAATTTTCTTTAAAAAAATCCAACCTATTCAGATCGGGTCGGATCGAAACCCATCGAGTTTAAGTTCCGTGCCCATCCTTATCTAAGATTAAGAGTTTAGTGTTGATTTTAAAATATTCACCAGATTGATGCAATGAAAAATTGAACCTAGTACGTCAACAACTAAAGCCCAACAACCAAACAACCGCACCAAGCTAAACCTTGTAATTTAAAACCCTACAACAAATATATATTTACTATATGTTTTTATATTTATTATTTTTATTCCACACATAAATAGATTTAATTTTTAGTTTAATTAAAATATTAAATAAATTATAATAAAAATATATTTAATAAATCCTAAACCTTAAATAATAAACCTTAAAATCATTTAAAATTTAAGATTATAATAAAAAATTATTAAAAATTCATTTAAAATGTATGATCTAAGATTTAAGGTTTAAGGTTTGGATTAGGGTTTAAAATTTATGATTTATAATTTAGATTTATGGTTTATGATCTTTTAAATCCTAAACCCTAATTAGTAAACCCTAAATAAATTTTTATTATAATCTACATTTTTAATAAATTTAGATTTTAAAGTTTAAGGTTTAGGATTTTTAAAATAAAATTTTATTAATTTAAAATTTTAATTCATTATATAATAATTTAATTATAATTTTAAATTAAATTTAAAAAATAGATATTAAATTATATATATGAATGTAAAAGAACAAATGTTAAAAAACAATATATAATGATGTTGGTGTTATATATTTCTATGTTGTTCTTTGCCTAGTGGCTATGTAACGAGCATTCCATCCTAAATCCCCAAGTTTGAATCCCCTTTGTGTAGATTTTTTTGTATTTTTTTAATTAGGTAATGACATGTGTTATTACCTGATTGGAGGAGAAAAATAAATAATATGATCCAATAAAATGATGACGTCTATAACTATCTGATTAAATAATTATATTATTTTATTTTTATAAAATTGAGATTAAATTTTAAAAAATGTATGATATCATTTTAATAGTTGACTGGTTGATTTGACGTTTTTAAAAAATAATGGTCATTTCGATACCAATCTTATAATATGGTGACTATTTATATAATTTACCCTAAAACTTAAAAATTAAATCTTAAACTCTAACGCCTTAAAATCTAAATCTTAAACCTCTAATTTTAAATTTTAATAAAACTTTAAAATTCTATACACTACGCACTAGATGAGCTGTTTTCACTGACTGGACAAAAATCTTAGCCTTTTTGTTGTATTTTTCTTAAATATTAAAAAAATAATTTATATATATTATATATGATTTATTAAATTTATTTTCTTTCTCTTGTCACCGCCACAAGAGAACAGCAAAATTAACATTGTTTGCTGCCGGGAAGAATTAAACTCAAAATCTCTTGAATCATGCCCAACAACCGAGCTACTGAATCAAGGTAATGTTTGTGATATAGATCCCTTCAACGTATATATTGCATATAATTTTTTTTATATATTTATTCACACAAAAATATAAATTTAATTTTTAATTTAATTAAAATATTAATTAAATTATTTTATATATAATAAATTAGAATATTTAATTTAAAATAAAAATTATTTAACAAACCCTAAATCTTAAAATCATTAAAAAATTTATTTAAAATACTAAACCATAAATCATAAATTTAAAACCCTAAACCTTAAATCCTAAACCTTAAAATTTATATTTAGGGTTTATGGTTTGGATTTAGTGTTTATGATTTAGGGTTCAGGGTTTTGAACCCTACATATAATTTTAAGGCTTATGGTTTAGGTTTAGGGTTTAGGGTTTTAAATAAAATTTTAAATATAGTTTAAAATTTTAAATGACTTTAGGAGTGTTAAATAATTTTTTATTATAATTTAAATATTTTAATTTATTATATATAAAATAATTTAATTAAATTAAAAATTAAATTGATGATTTTGTGTGAATAAATATAGAAAATTGTATGCGATATATAGATGTTGAAGGGATTTATATTATAAACATTGCTTTGTTTCAGTGGCTTGGTTGTTGGGCATAAGGGTGGGAAAAAACCCGATTATCCGGTCTCAGTCTTGGACCCAGTAAGACCCGATGGATTTTTATCTTGTATTGGTTTCGGTGGGATCGAGATTGGATTTAAAATTTAGGTCTCGATCATAACCGGGACTGGGACTAGATCTTGATTTTTGGACTCGGTACCCAGTGGATACTCAGTAGGACCGGGACCAATATCAAATATACGATATTGTTTTTTATTTTGTTTATTTTTCCTATCAAACTTTCTTTTTATGTACGAATATTATGAGTATGAATAATTTTAAAACTTTAATTTTCAAGTCTATAATATTCTATTTTTATTATTTAATATTATTATTGGTAGTTGAATTATTTTTATCTTCAATTACTCAATTTTTTAAAGAATAAATTAATTGACCGGGTACCCGATATTGGAACCGGTAGCCACCAGTAACGAAATCGATCCTTAAAATTTAGGACCCAATGTGACCGGGACTGATTCTAATTTTTAAGAACAGATGGTTATCGGGACTGGTTCCAATTTTTAGGAACAGGTGGTTACCGGGACCGGGACCAATTGTTTTCAAATTGGCCAGGTACCCAGTCTTGCCTACCCCTAGTTAGGCATAGTTGATGAGGTTGTGGGTTCTATTCTTCCCAGTAGCAAACAATGTTAATTTTGCTTTCTTCCTTTAATCGTGTCATCACCTAATTAAATAATTATATTACTTTATTATAATAAAATTATGACTAAATTAGAAAAATATATATACATGATAGGAAGTAAATGTATAATTATTTTATTTTATTTTTAACTGTCACGTCATCAGTCTGTTAATTTTTAACGGTTTGTGGTTATTTTGATACCATTTTAATAGTTTATCGGTGTATTTGACGTTTTTTAAAGTATTATAGTCATTTCGATACTAACTCTGTAATATGGTGATTATCTATATAATTTACCCTTTAAAATAAAAATAATTAATCTCTCTAAATACCTAACTTCCACCCCCAATCTCCTTTCAATCGCTATTGGCTCCGATCAATTTAACCTGAGCTGAGTGATTTTAAGTTATTTGAGGATTTTTACAGATAAAATATTCTTTATAATTTTTAAGGTAAACTATTGCACTAATCACTTTTATTTATCCTTTGTATATTTTTAATCATCGATTTTGAAAAACGACCAGTAAGGTCACTGTCGTTTTCGGGGTATAAAGTTTTGGCCACTCCAACATTAAGTGTCGTTAAATATTGACGAAAAAATGATATGACACAATAAAAAATGATAAATTACTTAAATAATTCTTAAACTATTATAATACTTTTGTTTTATCTTTAATTTAATCCTAAAAAATTTAAAATTTTATATTTTTATCATCTCTAAAAAAAACCTAACCTAACCCTTATCCAAACCTAAAATCCTCACCCAAATAATATTAAAACAAAATCTTGTCTGATAATTCATGAAAAGTGTGTTTTTATAAAGTAAAGGTCCAACATATAAGCAGAAACATTGTTAACTCTTAGTCTTACGAAGTGTAAATATAAACATTATAATATGGCTGCATATAGAATCTAAAAAAGGGTTTCTGATTCCAGAACCTAAGGAACATGGTGTAATTCAAAAGTATAAACTTTAATTAACTCTTCATTTGGATGAGGATTTTGGGATTTAGGATAAGGGTTAAGGTTAGAGTTTTTTTGTGAAAGATAACAAAAATATAAAATTTTAAAATTTGGAGGATTAAATTAAAGATAAAACAAAAATATAATAATTGTTTAATAATTATTTAAGTAATTTATTATTTTTTTTATTGTATCAGATTTTTTTAATATTTAACGGTACTTAACGTTGGAGTGACCAAAACTTTACACCCCGAAAATGATAATGACCTTGCTGGTTGTTTTTTAAAATCGGTGACTATAGATGTACTGAGAGTAAATAAAAATGACTAGCGCAATAGTTTACCCTAACTTTTATATCAAAAGCTCTAGTTTCAGAAGACTCTTATTAGCATATTTTCAAGATTAGATGTTTCACCCCTAATCCGTTATTCCAATTCATTATTCATCAAACATCTAAGTTAATAGATTTAATTAGTCAAACCTCTAATATTAGTTCAAACCATTATTTAACAAACAATACTTATGTACCGAGTACAAATTATTAAGAAACTGAGAAAATATATCACGAACCCTATTCACCACATCATTTGTGGTTCAAGCAACCAGTTTCATTCATTTTTTAATATCTACCTAATAACTATTCATTCATTAATTACATGTAGGAAAGAGATCATATTCACCTTAAAAATAAAATGAATGAATTTAGTTGGTCGATACTAAGGATGACGTAATGAAAACTGTCTATAATATAATCTCTCTAGGAAACTATATTAACTATAGTACGAAATTATATTATCAATAAAAAAATAAAAGGGTAAACTACTTTAGTGACCACCCAACTAATTAGGGATAATTATTTTGGCCATCCAACTAAAGAACTCGTCAATCAGGTCACCCAACTTTTAAACCTTACCTATTTTGGCAACTCCCGTTAAAATTCAAATGAAAAAAAATAATAGTAGTGATGTGGCACTTAAATAAAATCTATATAATTACACATTCAATCCCTATAATTTATTTATTATTTTAATTTAATCTTAATTTTAAATTAATAAATAAAATTAATCACCCAATTGATTGATAACACGTGTCATCAACGGATTTGATGATTATTTTTATTTTATATTTATTTTCGTCCTATCAGATTGTGACACGTGTCACCACCAAGAGATGACATGTGTCACAATCGGATGAAAGAAAAATTAAGAGAGTTGAATTCTTTTAATGGGATTTGATTTTGTAACCTTTTGGTTGTAAAACCAAGAGGCTTACCACTACACCAACCGAATTTTTATAATATTAAATGCATCATACTGTATATAAATCATATAAAATATTAAATGTCAGAGGAAAAAAAGTAAGAAAGATCAAAGATGAATCATTATATTTTCAAATATTTGAATATTTGAATTTTAAAATATTCAAATAAAAATATTTAGATTTTAAATATTTAAATAATAAATATACGAATAAAAATATTCGTATAATAAATATTTGAATAAAAATATTTGGATTAAAAATATTCGTATAATAAACATTCGAATAAAAATATTTAGATTAAAAATATTCGTATAATAAACATTCGAATAAAAATATTTAGATTAAAAATATTTTTAAATCCAAATATTCAGATATTTATAATTTTTATTCGAATATTTATTATATAAATATTTTTATTCAAATATTTATAATTTTTATTTGAATATTTATAATTTTTAATCGAATATTTATTATATAAATATTTTTATTCAAATATTTATTATATAAATATTTTTTAATCCAAATATTTTTATTCAAATGTTTATTATATGAATATTTTTATTCGTATATTTATTACTAAAAAATTTATTTAAATATTTAAAATTTAAATATTTTTATTTGAATATTTTTAAATTCAAATATTCGAAAATATAATAATTCGTTTTTGATCTTTCTTATTTTTTCTTCAACATTTATTGTTTTATATGATTTATATATAATATGATACATTTAATATCATAAAGATTAGGTTGATGCAATGGTAAGCCTCTTGGATTTATAAGCCATAGGTCACAATTTTAAATCTCACCAACAGCTTTCAATTCTCTCAATTTTTCTTTCATATGATTGTGATACGTGTCATCTCTTGGTGGTGACATGTGTCACAATTCGATTGGAGAAAAATAAATATAATAAATATAAAATAAAAATAAAAAATAGTCACCCAATCCGATGATGACACGTGTCATGAATTGATTGAGTGATTAATTTTATTTATTAATTTAAAATTAAGATTAAATTAAAATAATAAATAAATTATAGGGATTGAATGTATAATTATATAGATTTTATTTAACTATCACATCACTGCGCTTAACTTTTTTGTTTGAATTTTAATAGCGATAGCCAAAATAGGTAGGGTTTTAAAATTGGGTGACCTGATTGACGAGTTCTTTAATTGGGTTACCAAAATAGGTATCCTCAATTAGTTGGGTGGTCACTGGAATAATTTACCCAAAATAAAATATAAAGTATAAAGAATTCAAAAATTTTAGCCTGTCGGTCCATTCCTTTACGGAGATTTCTCCCCAATATTATGATTGGGGAAAATAATTTTTAGACTATTGATGCTTAAACTTTATTTTTGAAATTGTGATTTTAAAAGTGAAATCAAAGATGACCCATTAGATTCCGTCTTTTAACAATGAAAATAAAAAATAAATTGAAAGATGATCTTATTAGGTTCCGTCTTTAAACAATGAAAATAAAAAATAGGGTTGAAAGATAACCCCATTAGGCTCCGTCTTTGAATAATGGAGTTTACTGTTGGAAGACGAAACCTAAAGACTTCGATTTTACCTATCTGCACACTGACAATTATTTTGCTGTTCAAAGACGGTGGCAAATGAAGGATTCTTTAATTTCACCGTTGAAATCACAATATTTCGGAAAATAAAGTTTAAGCATCAATAGTTTGAGAATTATTTTACCATCAAAATATTGGGAAGAAATTCTCATTCCTTTACTCTATTGCTATCATCATCTTATCCATCTATGTTACCATATGCATGTCATCTTATATGCCAAAACCTTCTTGAATTTTAGTACTTAGTGTTAAAACAGTGCATTATGGCTTGAATTTCAAAAGTCATTAATGCACCAAAAGCTTGTTAGAATTAAAATATATTCAATACGAATATAAACCCAAAATCTATACATGTCAAATCATCAAGAACAATAAAATAAATAAACTGAATGCGGAAGCGTACCTGAATTAATTGATGAAGATTTTCCAGAAGGTTTGATCTTCCAAGAAGTTAGGTTTTCTCTTGCCGCACAACTCTCAGACGGGAAAAAGAGATATGCAAGTTGACCTAATTCTTGGGGACCATAACCCCTTTATATAGTTGATTTAATAACCAACTAGTAGTTGATTTAATAACCAACTCTGAAGTATTTATAACTCTGCCTCTCATCAAATTATATATACACCTTATGGTATCTACACTTTTAATTCCATGATAATTTAATACCTATAACACGTGTAACATAATTGGTCACTTAATTACGTGTTAAATTTTATAATAGCAATATACATTATACATATGTGCCCACTATTATTGAATTTTAATCCAACAATCTCCCACTTGGGCAACATATGTTTCTTGACAAATGTATAACCTTATGAGCTCAAAAATTTGCTATCATATAATAGGTATTCTAAAACAATCTCGTCCATCAATTATATTCATATAGGATCAAAGCGGTCTTCATCATATCAATCATGATTGGACCCATCAATGGTCACGTATAAAAACATAATCAAATGACATAGATCAATCATGGATGCGTAGCATGGAAATTACATGTAAATGTGAACCAAACATGCCTATTTCCAACTGGTCCTCCTAAACTTTAGTGAGATCAAACTTTACTGAATTCAGAGCGTGCATAAACCAAAATAACTTTATTTCTGCAGAAATTAACCTTAAACTAAAGTAACCGAAATTGTGTCTAAAACGAATGAGCATTTATCAAAATTACAAACTCCCACTAAAACTAAATATACTTAAATAATATTACACCCATATGAGTAGTGTGCTCATGAAAGACCTAGGGTGAGAGTTTCTCAATAAGCGCGCAATTATGGAGTTTGTACCAACATGCTCTATAGACACACAAACACTCTGAATTTTCTTTAACAACTAGGAACTAAAATTTTAAAGTGTTCCTATTGTTTATAGAATAAATGATGCATATTTATTGTCACAAAATAACTGAAGTGGTCTTTCTATTCAATCTATAATTAGCAGCTCATGTGACAGAGTCTTTTACATCAATATTCTAGTAGAATCGAAGCCTGTAAACTTGATGATCTCTAACTTATCAGAACTTCGATATGTGAGCATATAAATTTTGTTCTCTAAAATCATTTCATAACTCTATTTGCTGCTATCCAACAATTCATATTAGATTTACTTAAATATCTGTCTAACATTCTAATAATATACGCAATAAATGCATACATACTTAAGCATAAATTAGATTCTCAATAAATTATGGAATCTTTTGTATTTTATAAATTTCAAGGTTACTTGTAGGGCACTGGAAAAAAAATATCTTCTTTAGTAATATGAGTGTCACTTGATTTACTCCCACTGAACTTGTAATACATATAATTTTCAACTAAATTTATCTCAAAATCGAATGAGATAATCAATATAAAATTTATAACTTTATCAATGAGAGTTAAACTTAAGCTCATATATGGATATCTTTAATTTACATATCATTAATTTTGTATCATTAGACACAAATCAATGATTGTACCATATAATTAATTTATTCAATGTTGTCATTGAAAAACACAAGCTTAACATCCATCTTATGTAGCTCAAGATTAAAAACAATAAGTGTCAAATTATTTTGAAAGAGTCTTTCAGTATAACTTAAGAGAAAGTCTCCACAAATCAATATCTTCTTTTAGAGTATATCCTTTAAATACAAGACATGCATTATACTTGTCCACATTATCATTTACATCCCTCTTGGTTTTAAATATTAATTTACAACCAATTGGTTTGTACCTTAAGGTAATGCGACAAGTTCTTAAACTTTATTGCCTTGGATAAAATTATACTCTTTTAAATAACATCAATCCACTTTTGAGAGTTAAAACATTTATGGTTTGATAAAAGAAACTGATCAGGTTGTCTTTTATCATTCCATTATTATCTTTATTTTCTTGATGAAATACTAAGTAATAATCCTCAATAGTATTTCTCTTTCCTCTCATGGATATCTTTAAAGACACATTTTTAGGTTGTTTTTAGGTTGTTGAGTTTGTTCTTCTAAAAAATAATTACCTTATCTTGAACGAGAGTTGTTCAACATTGTTTTGCTGATGTACTTGATTCACTTTTTATTAATGATAGGTGTGAAAACCTAAACATCGTGGAAAGTGATAATAGGAATTAAATTAATATTCAATTCCTCCTTAATAACAATGTATCTAACCTTATTCTCCCTCCAAACTCAACATCCTAAAAATGTTATAAATCTCTCATTAAAATAATCTTAATTGTGGGATCATAAAATTTACAGCCCATGGATCACTCAAAATAGCCTAAGTAATTGCTTACTTTTGAAGTTTAATTTCTTTACATGTATCCTAGCTTATACAAAAGAATCAACACTTTATATCTTATTGTTATTCCTTTGGAGCAGGACCCTTAACAACTTTATTCTAATATATATTTTTTTATTGCCCTTATTCTTAGAGACACTAACCAAAGAGCACTAACTGATTGAGTATTTTTATAATTATAATGCTTCAACTTTTCTTCCTCTTTAACACAATGAGAAATAATCTCGTTTGAAGTTTATTTCTCCTTTAATAATTGTAACTAATTTTGAATTAGTTAAACTATATAGGAAGCTATACTAAAATTATAAGAGCAAACAATTGTTATAAAGTTTGATCTTATGTGCCTTAAGTTTTGAAGCAATATAATATACTCCCTCACATTTCCTTGATCCTTATACTTAATAGACATCAAGTAAACCAAAAGTAATGTCATATTAATCTTAAAAAAAAATTAATATTATTTTTTTTTATCAAGGAAACCCTTAGTATGAATATTTTTTTTGTAGATTTGTGCTCCTAAAAAATTATAAAATATTATATTTTATGATCATTAGACTTATGCAACTTGAATAAACTCACCTCTCAAAATCCTATTTATGAATGTTTACCGCCGTGAGAGGTGCAAGTTGGTATTCACTTAGTGCAAGTTCTATGTTCATACCACCAAATACTATATATAAGTGTCTTTTCTATTCCTTGAAATTAATTTACTAAACATAAGTATAGAATGTATTCAACAGATATTATGATAGTAAAGATAAATCATCTAAAGATAGAACAAAAATAAGTAAATAAACAAGCTCACATAAATATCTATAAGTAAACAATAAATTCAAAATAATGGCTAATTCCCCTCAAGATACCAAGCACGACATTAATATCAAGTCTTTGGACAGTAATATTAACTGTAAGCGGTACTCTTGTTGTAGCAATTAAACATTGACAATAAACTATGTCAAACAATAGATTAATTTTTGGACTAACGTATTATTCATATAAAATACCATATAATTGTCACACATTTATCGCCACAGTTGTCGTTGTAATTCGGCTAAATATTAATTTTCCTTTGGGTCAATTAATAAACGCATGAATTACAAAGACCTATAATTATCTTAATATTTTAAATAAACTAATCTACACAAAAGCGGTCACTTTGGTGACATTATGTTTCAATTAATCTATTAAAATATTAGATATCCGAAGCCAAAATATGAATTTAATTGTTTCAAAATATTTTTCTTAATTTTATCTTTTATTCAAGATAAAAGATAACCAAAGTAATAATAAATTTGAATAAAGGTAACTTCATCACAAGATATCGAACACTCCAATAATATTTAAAAAAAATATTAATTTGTAAGTGATATCTTGATGTAGTAATCAAACATTGATAATAAGAATATGTTAAACAAAAATCTTCCTTTGGGCCGATTTATTATTCACATATAAAACTGAATAATTATCACATGTTTATTACCACAGATGCACATGTAACATTACTAATTATTAATCTTCCTTTGGGCCGATTAATATTAGTATAAACTGAATTACACGCACAAAACCTTCTATATTTTAAAATAAAATAATTTCCACAATAAAGATCACTTTGGTAACTTAATGCTTCAATTAATTTATATTAAAATATATAACATAAATATATCAATATTCAAACTTAATATTTATAACAGTCAAATTTGAAATTTCTGATAACACTTTAGTTTTCAAAATAAACCAAATTAAGGTTGTCTTTAATGAGGCTATCAGAATCCAAATAACCGAAATCTTTGACTGTTCTTTAAAAATCCCTTAAATATGTTTTTACCAAAACTAAATTCGATCAAAATATTTAATCTTTAACTAAAAGCAAAATACAAAAATATCATACAAATGAGTAATTCGTATAATAATTACTTGAAACTTTACTATAATCATAATAATATAATAATCAAAAATAAATTTTTGATCAAACCGAATTGAATATATCAATACCAAATATATATTCTATAATCCAAAATAACATACGATCAAAACTAAATATTGAATATGTTAACCAAGTAAATTACATAAAGTAACAATATACTTTAAAAGTAACATGTCAAAAGATCATTCAATCATAACTTAATAGACATAAACCGAATATAAAGCTTTATTTGCTAACCTAAATATAATTTTTTTTTGAATCATGATAAATTTACAATGACAAAGCCGAAATTAATTATATTTTTCTTTATTATTAACAACCAAAACTAAAATTTTGATCTAACCGAATTTAACTTAATATCAATAATCAAAACTAAAATTTTGATCTAACCAAATTTAACTTAATACCAATGATCAAAACTAAAATTTTGATCTAACCGAATTTAACTTAATACCCAATGATCAAAACTAAAATTTTGATCCAACCAAATTAAACATATATTTAAATAAAATATATATTTCATAAAAATAAAGTAAATATGTTACTATCAAAGTAATTGGAATCCAAACTTAAAATTTAATTTCCAATTAATAGCAACTCAAAAAAAAATAAATTTTTATGCAGACAAAACCTAATCTTCATATAAATCTAGATTAATTTTTATGATTTTTTAATTAATCAATTCAAACCCATGTACGTAAAACCAAACTGAATCCACAGAAATATATATTTATCGTAAAACAATGAATGTTAATCCATTGGAAAAGGAAAAACAACCGGATTGGCGAAAAACCAAAATAAAATCATAGAAAACAAATCAAATTGATTTGTTCTTAAAATACGACAGATATATAATTTAATTTCATACGATTAATTATAAAACCATATCGAAGTAATTAATCCATAAAATTAAGTATAATTTTAGATCATAACAATAAATTAAAACCAAAAACTTATGATCTTAATGATTCGACATAATTTTGGCACTGATGCCACTTGTTAGAATTAAAATATATTCAATACGAATATAAACCCAAGATCTATACATGTCAAATCATCAAGAACAATAAAATAAATAAACTGAATGCGGAAGCGTACCTGAATTAATTGATAAAGATTTTCCAGAAGGTTTGATCTTTCAAGAAGTTAGGTTTTCTCTTGCCGCACAACTCTCAGACGGGGAAAAGAGATATGCAAGTTGACCTAATTCTTGGGGACCATAACCCCTTTGTATAGTTGATTTAATAACCAACTAGTAGTTGATTTAATAACCAACTCTGAAGTATTTATAACTCTGCCCCTCATCAAATTATAAATACACCTTATGGTATCTACACTTTTAATTCCATGATAATTTAATACCTATAACACGTGTAACATAATTAGTCACTTAATTACGTGTTAAATTTTATAATAGCAATATACATTATACATATGTGCCCACTATTATTGAATTTTAATCCAACAAAGCTGCCATGGTAGAAAAATGGGGAAGGGTTGAAAACAAGCTATGGAAAAATTATTTTCTAGTCCCTAGATTTTAGGTTATTTACAAGTTTAATCCTTGGAGCTCAACTATAAATAGGCCTAATCTTTGTCATTTGAAACCATCCTAACATATTAATCATCTCTCCCATTTGTTTCTCTTCTCCCATTTGTAATATTTGGGAATTCTTAGGAATTCCATTTGTTTGTACCATTTTTGGTATTAGTGAAGTTATCATCCGACGATGGTGCCCGAGGAGTAGACATTTGTCGAACCTCGTAAATTCGGTGTGTTCTCTCCATTTTTATTCGACCTGTTCATTATTGTTTTTTCCATCAAGTTTCAATATCCAATAGTTTGACGGGTTTTTCGCTGTGCAAATTTTGGTAGTTTTGATCTTAACATTTCAACTAAGTTTTAAAGTTATATTTGTGTGTGAAATAACCCGGTTTCCCCAACAATTGGTATCAAAGTTTCGATGAAGGCTATCCCGGTGGCTCGGTTGCTGCAAAAGAAGTGTGGTGTTGTGACAGTGCATGTTTAGAAAAGTCTTGATTAGGAAAGACTTGGTACTTAAGAGATCCGTGTGATTCACCTCTCTTTTCTGGGAACTTATCTGGTACATTGTTTTCAATATCCAGCTCGTGCTATTGAATATTGTTCGTTGTCATGGCAAAAGACGGGTCAGATGGTGCATCAAGCTCTTCTTTTATACCGATGAGGAGGATAATGTCAAATGCAAACTTCTCGGTGGAGTTGTTCGATGGATCTAGTCATTTTGGCATGTGGCAAGGCGAGGTGTTAGACTCTTTATTTCAACAAGGTCTAGACATTGCCATTGAGGAAGAAAAACCCGCAGATATGGTAGATAACAATTGGAAAACAATCAACCGTATGACGTGCAGTATGATTCGATCTTGTCTTTCCAGAGAGCAGAAGTATGGCTACAAGAACGAGACTTCTGCAAGAAAGCTTTGGAAATCGTTGGAGGAAAAGTTCCTAAAGAAACGCTCGCAAAATCGTTTACACATGAAGAAAAGATTGTTCAGATTCGATTACCAGCTAGGCACCAATATGAATGAACACATCACCGCTTTCAATGAGTTAGTGGAAGATTTGTTGGGCATGGATGAAACTCTCAAAGATGAAGATTTGACTTTAATGTTGTCATCTCTTCCGGATGAATTTGAGCACCTTGAAACAATGTTACTTCATGGAAAAGATGAAGTAACCTTGAAAGAAGTAACTGTTGCTCTGTATAGCTATGAGCTCAAAAAGAAAACTAAGATGGAAAGCAAATACAATGCAACAGAGGCCATGATGGTAAGAGGTCGTTTGAAAAGCCAAAAGGCAAAGAAAAGAGGAAGATCAAAGTCAAAATCCAGACTTGGAAAAGATGAATGTGCCTTTTGTCACGAGAAAGACCATTGGAAGAAAGATTGCCCGAAGCTAAAGAAGAAAGAAAAGGCTACTACAGATGTATGTGTTGCATAGCATGGTACTAGTGACTCTGAAATATCACTGGTTGCTTCAACATCATCATTTCATTCAGACAAGTGGATATTAGATTCGGGTTGTACCTATCATATGTCTCCTAATCGGGAGTGGTTCTTTGATTTAGTGGAACTAAATGGTGGAGTTGTTTATATGAGCAATGACAACGCCTGTAAAACTATTGGGATAGGTTCAATCCGATTGAAGAATCAAGATGGATCAACTAGAGTTTTGAGTGATGTCCGATACGTACCTAGTTTGAAGAAAAATCTTATCTCGTTGGGAGCCTTGGAATCTAAAGGTTCGGTTGTCACTATGAGAGATGGAGTCTTAAAAGTCACATTGGGCGCACTGGTGATAATAAAGGGCATCAGAAAAAATAATGTGTATTACTATCAAGGTAGTACAATTATTAGAGCAATAACAATAGCTTTTGAGGGAGACAAATTGGATTCAACCTTGTTATGGCATATGGGACACGCTAGTGAAAAATCTTTGCAAATTCTAGCAAAGCAAGGAATGTTGAAAGGTGCAAAGGCTTGCAAGTTAAACTTTTGTGAGCATTGTATTCCGAGAAAGCAAAAAAGAATGAAATTTGGCACCGCTATCCATAATACGAAAGGTATTTTGGATTATATTCACTCAGATGTTTGGGGTCCTTCCAAGACAGCATCGTTGAGAGGAAAACATTATTTTGTAACTTTTGTTGATGAATTTTCCAGAAGAATTTGGGTGTATACCATGAAGTCTAGATGAAGTGCTCAAAGTTTTCCTGAAATGAAAAAATATGATCGAGAACCAAACTTCCAAGAAGATCAAATGACTTAGGACAGACAATGGAGGCGAATATAAAAGTAATCCGCTCTTTAACGTTTTCCAAGAGTATAGTATTGTTCGACATTTCACTGTTAGACATACACCACAACAGAATGGGGTGGCAGAGCGTATGAATCGAACACTACTTGAGAAAGTTTGATGTATGTTGTCCAATGCTGGTTTGGGTAAATCATTTTGGGCTGAGGCTGTGATATATGTTGGTCATCTCATTAGTCGTCTACCATCATCGGCAATTGAAGAAAAAACACCATTGGAGGTATGGTCCGAAGTACCTGCTACAGATTATGATTCCTTACACGTATTTGGATCCACTGCATATTATCATGTGAAGGAGTCAAAGCTTGATCTCATAGAAAAAAAAGGCTCTCTTAATGGGAATCACACATGGATTGAAGGGATTTCGTCTTTGGTGCTTAGAAACAAAGAAGATAATCTGCAGCAGAGATGTTACCTTTGATGAATCTACAATGTTGAAAAAGGTAACAAATGAACATGTTCAGACAATTAGTACTCTACAACAGGTGGAGCATACTCTAAAACAGGTGGAGTTTCAATAGACGATGATTAGTCAAGCAATTGATACTACTGATTCACCAACTCCAATAGAGGAATCAGAAGATGAAGGGGTTCAAACTCAAGAACCATGGGAGACATTAGAACCACTTGTAGTTACAAGGCCTAGGAGAGAAATTTGTAGACCTACTCAATTTATAGATACGATGGCTTATGCTCTTCCAATTATTGATGATGATATCCCTGTCACTTATCGAGAAGAAATGAAAAACTTAGAAAGTGACAAGTGGAAACATGCCATGGATGAAGAAATTTAGTCTCTTTAGAAGAATAACACTTGGGATTTGACATATTTACTAGAAGGTAAAAAAGCAATTAGATACAAGTGGGTATTTGTAAAGAAAGACAGATCTCTCAATAAGAAAGATATTCGCTATAAGGCAAGATTGGTAGCTAAAGGCTACGCTCAAAAGGAAGGAATCGACTACAATGAAGCATTTTCCCCTGTTGTGAAGCATCATCCATTAGAATATTATTGGTCTTGGTAGCACAGTTAAATTTGAAGCTAGCTCAACTCGATGTAAAGACGGCTTTCTTATACGGTGATTTGGAAGAGGACATCTATATGACTCAATCGGAAGGATACAAGAATATTGGTGATGAGAAATGGGTTTGTAAGCTGAACAAGTCGTTTTATGGATTAAAGCAATCTCTGAGGCAGTGGTATAAGCGATTTGATAGTTTTATGATGAGGCAGAGGTACACAAGAAGCAAATATGACTATTGTGTGTATCTGCGAAAGCTACAAGATGGGTCTTTCATTTACCATCTCTTGTATGTTGATGATATGTTGATCGCTTCAAGGAGTCAACAAGAAATTGATAAATTGAAGGCTCGGTTGAATCAAGAGTTTGAGATGAAGGATCTTGGTGAGACCAAGAAGATTCTCGACATGGAGATGGATAGAGACAGACAGAGAGGCAAGCTTTATTTGACTCAAAAGCAATATCTGAAAAAGGTATTACAATATTTTGGTATGAATGATACTACAAAACATGTAAGTACCCCACTTGCTTCTCATTTGAAACTTAGTTCTCAATTATCTCCTAAAACTGATGAAGAACGAGAATATATGGCAAAAGTTTCATATGCTAATGCAGTAGGGAGCTTGATGTATGCGTTTGTGTGTATGCGGCCTAACATTTCACAAGCAGTTGGAGTTGTGAGCAGGTACATGCATGATCCTGAAAAAGGACATTGGTAAGCTATGAAATGGATTCTACGGTATCTCTAACAAACCGTAGATGTTGGTTTAGTGTTTGAGCAAGATAAAACACTTGATCAGTTTGTGGTTGGATACGTTGATTCCAATTACGCTGGTGATTTGGATAAGCGTCAATCTACTACTGAGTATCTATTTACTCTAGCAAAAGCCTCAGTAAGTTGGAGGTCTACTTTACAGTCAATGGTGACTTTGTCAACTATAGAGATAGAGTACATGGCAGTTACGGAGGCTGTTAAGGAGGCGATTTAGCTTAACGGATTATTGGAAGACTTAGGAGTCGTTCAAAATCACATTAGTATCTATTGTGACAGTCAAAGTGCTAATCACTTAGCAAAAAATCAAGTCTACCATTCAAGAACCAACCACATCGACGTAAGGTATCACTTTGTGCGGGAGATCTTTGAAGAAGGAAAAATTCTACTTCAGAAGATTACAATGGCAGAAAATCCTGCAGATATGTTGACCAAGGTGATAACATCAATCAAGTTCAACCATTGCTTGAACTTGATTAACATCTTGCAAGTTTGAACACCTTCTGGTGTATAGGTGCTCTTGAGCGTATTTGAAAGCACTATATAAGATAACGTTTGGGGAGAAGAAGATTTTGAGAAGCTTGATGAAATTAAAATCAAGGTAGAGATTTGTTAAAACAGTGCATTATGACTTGAATTTCAAAAGCCATTAATGCACCGAAAGCTGCCATGGTAGAAAAATGGGGAAGGGTTGAAAATAAGCTATGGAAAAATTATTTTTTAGTCCCTAGATTTTAGGCTATTTATAAGTTTAGTACTTGGAGCTCAACTATAAATAGGCCTAATCTTTGCCATTTGAAATCATCCCAACATATAAATCATCTCTCCCATTTGTAATATTTGGGAATTGTTAGGAATTCCATTTGTTTGTACCATTTTTGGTATTAGTGAAGTTATCATCCAGTGGTGGTGCGCGAGGAGTAGACATTTACCGAACCTCGTAAATTCGGTGTGTTATCTCCATTTTTATTCGACTTGTTCATTATTGGGTTTTTCCATCGAGTTTCAATATCCAATAGTTTGACGGGTTTTTCGCTGTGCAAATTTTGATAATTTTGATCTTGATATTTCAACTCAGTTTTAAAGCTACATTCGTGTGAGAAATAACCCGGTTTCCCCGACACTTGTATCATTATAGAAACTCAAAATAAAGTTTGAAGAGAAATCAAACTGCAAAACTAGCTGGTTTTGAACGAAAATGACTTGACAAAAAGATACATGTAAATGTCAAGTGAACAAGAAAACAAAAGATTATAACATGACAGGGAAATCCCATGTTTCAGGATAGATTTCGGTTGTAAAATCCCATGTTTCGGGTTCGAGTTCGAGTTCGAAACTCCATAACTGTTGTTGCAGTTGATCATCTTCAAAGCTAGATCCATACACTAACTGGTTCAGTTTGGTCTTTAGTATTTCTGCTCCAACAAAGGCTCCAATCTGATACCAAACAAATCAATCAGATTTCTTATTTTACTGATATTGAAATCGGAGAGGAGCGACGGTGGATTCATTACCTCGGCATGAACAACGTGGAAAACTGTATCCCCGACGGCGGAGAAGCTGGCGTGTAGTACTTCAGCTCCATGTTGGTTTAGTATCCCAATCATGTCGTAAAACATGGACTGGCTATCTTTCCCGGTCGTCAAAACCACCCCCACGGTGGAGCCGTGCTCGTTAATCTTAAGCTCAGGAGATTTCAAGCTCACAGGCACAGCAGTACTACAAGTATAAGATCCCTTTCTTCCCATTAGACTTTCCTTCTTCTCCCTGTATTCATTCAACTTCGTCTTCAACCTCTGGATGTGGTTCACAGCTTCATCGATTTGATCAGGAAGCGACAATGGTTCCTGCAAAAACAACCCCATGATTCAAATCAAAACCGAAAATGTGAACATAATTCAAAGGAAGCAAAGAAAACAAACCTTGGAATCACGTCGAGGGAGAAGAGAATTGAGGTTGGAGTACAAATTCTTCATGTTGTTTCTCCTGTTCTTCTCGATGATCTTCCTCTCGACCTTATCTGAAGACTGACGACGAGGCCTCTTCTTGTCCCTTCCCTTGCTGGTGTTGAGAGCTGAGAATTCCATTTGAAGTTCCATTTCTGAAGATGATTTCAGAGGTGGTGTGGTGGTTAATGGCTTATGATTATAGTTTATATATAGGCAGGCACCGTGAAGAGGTGTTTTAGGGTGGAAAACGCCGAAGCTTCGGTTGAGAGAGTGGAAGAGGATGATGAAGAGATTTTGACAAGGAAAAGCTGAATCAGTGAGAGCAAATAGAGTCTCGTCACTTATCCGACGTAATAAATATCAAGGTAATTAAAAATATAAAATTAATTAGTTTTTTTTTTTCATCGGACTAAATTTTTGTATAATAAATTGAATGGTTTAATTTTGAGAAATTTAAAATTTAAAATTAAATTAAAAAATAAAAAATTAAATTAAATCATAAATCATATGTCATGATTTGTAGGGAAGCATTCGATCCAGTCGAGTCGAGTCAAAAATTTTGAATTATTCGAGTTGATGAGTGTAACTTTATCATGTAAACTTTCATTCAAATTTTTTTTAAGTTGAGTCGAGTTGAGTCGAGTTTCGAGTTTTTATAAAGATTTAATTGTAATTATTTATTATATTATAGTATAATTTGATTGTAACTTAAACAACTTTCGCTAATCATATAAGATACATATTTCTTCATGTGTATATTTTAATTACTAAAAAATTGAGTTAGTCGAGTTATTAAAATTTACGTTTTACAATTCAAATTTTATTTAAATATTTTTAGAGTTATTCGAGTTTATGAAATTTCGAATCGAATCAAAACGAGTCAAATATTTTTACCTCGAATCGAGTTATTCGATTTTTTCGAGTCGAGTTAAATTTTATTCACCCCAATTGGTTTGATTGATTAAAGATAATTTTTGAAAACCATTAGATATCTACTGGGAATAAAAAATAATTTCAGTATCTTATCTTAAAAATAAAAGTATAGTTTAGCATTTTTTTAGTATTAAATCAAATCGAATCAATTAAATCCTTCAATTAATTTTAACCATTAAATCTTAATAGATTTTTTAAATATTACCTCATATGATACACTATATTTCTATCGAGTGATATTTATAGACTTTTAAAAATATTTTTATATAAATTTTAATGTTTTTTAAAATTTTAAATAAAAAAATTCTAAAATATCAAGTAATAAATATTATGACATGATATATTATATTAATCAATACAAAAGAAATATTAAACTCAATAATTAATGTAATTATTTAAATATGTTAAATTTTAAATTTTATGTCTCTTAATAATAAAATATCACTATCTAACTTTAAACTATTGTCTATGTAAACGCACGCATTGCTTTCCTTCCTATTCTCTTGATTTAATGACACGTCTATTTCAATTTTTGTGTGGCCATAATTATCGGATTTTTTATTAAAAAAGGGGAAATTTATGATTCTTGTTTAATATTCCCAAATTCAAATCAAATTTTGTGTGGTTAAAATTTATTAGAATATTAAAATTATTTGTTCGTTTAATTAAATAAAACTTTTGATTTTGGGGAAGGTTGAGAGCTTGTATTTTTATATTGTAAATAAAATAAATTAAATTATGAGATTTTAATAAATAAATATTTATAATATAATAATATTTAATTATTTAGATAATAAATTAAATATCGATAATTATAATATATAAAATAATATTATTATTTATAATTGTGGCTATCTTAGTTATGTAAGACGTACTTTTATAACGTAAACTTTTAAATATTTTAATTTTCTCTTTAAGCTATGTTTTTTTATTTTTAATTAATCCTTAAATTTTTTAATATTTTAATTTTCTCATGAGACTATGACTCTTATTTTGATTTTTGAATGTTCTAATATCATTATCAAATCAATATATCAAATTATCAATACATGATAATCATATCTTATGTTAATAAAATCGTTATAAAAGACGTTATTTATCATGTAAATATTATATGTATTATGTAATAATATGATACGACACAAATAATAATTTAACAATGAAATTAAAATGTCCCATCATTTGGAGATAAAACTAAAATATTCAAAAGTTTGAGGTAGGGTCGTCTCAAAATATTTCGGGACCCTAAGCGAAACTAAATATTTTTACTTTTTTTAGTGCCTTATTTATGAAAAAAAAAGGTTAGAATTTAAAATTATATTTTAAGATTAAAGTTTAAGATATTGGTGTAATGTTTAAAATTTATTTTTTTAACAAAGATTCACTAATTTTATTAAACGAGAATATATCCGAAATTGTAATGAAAATTTACATCCCATAAACAAAACACTTCAAATCAGACATATACCTAGTAAACAAAATTAGTGGTCATTAGATCATAAGAGGACCACAAACATCAAACAAATCAACGATGATAGGTAAAACCATCAACAAACAACATAAAAATGCATATTACAATGAAGGTACATTGACAACAAGGACATTACCACCATTCAATTGTGGAAGGCGATAAATATAATCGCATATCCAGATTTAAATCGAGACTCCGATATAGATCATCATAATGGAAGGACCGCCATCTTATCAGTCGTGGTGTTACTGAATCAAACCCTAATAGAAGACCAAAAACAAAAGAACGTGCCAAATAACAAAAAAATATATCAAAAGATAGAATAAAATCGAGTCACAAGTGCAAAATAATTTATTAAAAGTTATAAAAACAAAAAAGCATAACGATAGAAATCGGCGATCGACGATTAATATTAAAACCAATACTGCCGCCGGTGTATATAAAAAAGAAAAAAACAAAACGGCCGAAGATGAAAATTAGGCCTTAAAATTTATTTTTTAGTTTTTGGCATTTTATTCGTCTCATTAGTTTAAACAATTAATTTAATATTTTAAACACATTATTTTTGTTATTATATTTATTTATTTATTTATATCTAAATAAATGATTTTAATTATTAAATTAATTAATTTATTTAATAAATTATAAAACAAAAATTAAAAATATAAATAACTAAATTTAGGGGTCTAAATTGATCGGGGTCCTGAGTGGCCACTCGGGATGCTTCCCCTGGTTTGAGGATCAACTTAGAATGCGAGTCATTGTTCGAGATAAAATAAAATAAATTTAAATTTAGGGATAAATTTAAATTATAATTTGGGAATATGATATACACTTAAATCATTTTTATTTAGAATGTAAATATCCACTAATTGACTTAATGATTAAGGGTATCCACCTTTTTTATTGTGTATTGTTTCAAATTTCGATATTATAATATAATATTTCTCTATTTAATTAAAAAATATACGTAAGTAAATAAAATTGATCTTAGCCATCGATATCTAATTTATTTACTGAGTAATTAGAATAAGATTTTATGGAGTCCAAATATGATAGCGACTCTCTCATGTAGTTTTCTCCGTTCAAAATGCAAGATTAATAATTCTATTTTCTCTTTATAAATATAATATAATTTAATAAATAAATAAATAATTTAAATTCCACTATTAAGAAATCAAATTAATTTCGTTCACAAAATCTTCCGTTAAAATAATATTTTTATATTAAAATTAGTTTCGATCTGCAATAAGTTGTATTTTCTCTTTGTAAATATAATTTAATTTAAATTCAGTGAAAAATATAATCAGTTCAAAATAACTTGAAAATTAACCAAAAATTAAATTGTTTTAAAAAAGGTTGTTCAAGTGACAAGCAGTTTGATATCATTTAACTCGATTTTAAGTTCAAAATATTACATATTAAAAAATTTCGCGACGAGTTATATCCACTAAAATTAAATTTACGATATAAATCTAATCAAATTAATTAGATTGAAGCCTTAAAATCGAAAGACAACTAAAAAGTAACCAATTATTTTTATTTTTATAATTCAATAATTTTGTTTTCAATTTTATATGAACCTCATAATCCAAGTGGGAATACTTGACTTTTTGTTTATTTTTAAAAAGGAAATCAGACTTAAAAAGAAAAAAAATAATATATATATTTACGAGCCATCTAGCCTCAGTGATTAAAAAAATAATTATTATTCTTAGATATCACGGGTTTGAGTAGGGGTGTTCATTACCGGATACTCGGTTTTTGGATACCCAAAAAACCAGGTCATTAAAAATTGGCCCGTGTCCCGGCCCATTTAAATCGGGTATTTGTTATCGGGTACCCGTAAAACCCAGGTACTCGGCTAAGCGGGTAATGGGTACCAGGTTCATAATTTTTAATTTTTTTATTTTAAAATTAAAAAAATTAAATATTAATCATATAAGTTTTAAAAATTTATAATACATAACCAAACATAAAAAAGAAGTGATTTAAAGTTAATTTTAGAATATTTGAATTTATATATACATCTGTATTTATTAAATTTTTATCACTAAAATAACGTTAAAAGTATTAATCCCATTTTTTCTTTCGGTATTAGTAAATTAATAAAAATATATTTAAAAATTTTAAAACCTAAAAGTATATAATACAAACATAAAACTATTTTAGAGATTTAAATTTAATTTTAAGTATAAATATTAAAGAAATTTAAAATAAAAATATAATTTAAAACTAAAAATATATATAATAAAACTAACCAGGTCGGGTCGGGTACCCAAAAATTCAAAATTTTTTCCCAAGCTCGGCCCATTAATTCTCGGGTCGGGTACCTGACCCGGTCGAGTATTTTTTTTAGGAATTACCCGGTATTTTTATTTCGGGTCATCGAATAGTCGGGTCGGGTCAATTGGATCGAGTAATTTTGAACACTTTTGGGTTTGAGTATCAGTAACTAACATAGTGATTAAGCAATTAATTTCCAATAATTAAAAATATACTCTAGAACAAATACTATGTAATTATTATAGCTGATTCAAATATATATATATATATATATATATATATATATATACTTTTAAGTGGTACACATTTTTTCCCTTTACTAATATAGATAGATAGATATATTGTTACAGTCAACTTACATTACGTAAAACTTATTTAGTTTTATACTAATTTTGAACCGTTAAAGGATGATAATAAATGAATATATTAGAATTGTTTTCTTTAAGTTTTACGTGATATAACTTGATCTCATCTTTCTCTATAGGATTAGGATCAAGTTACATTATATAAAACTTAATATTTAGTTTTACACTAATTTTTGACCGCTGAATGATGATAATAAATGGCTAAGATTATTTTGTTATTTTTTCCAAATGTTAATTTTTACATTTTCTACTGTTAATTTTATTTATCCATTTCACTCATCCAATGATCATAGATTAATATAAGCTAAATAAATTTTATATAATGTAACTTGATCTCATCGTGTGTATATATATATTACCTGTTAACTTTTACAAAGATTGTAAGATACATTGATTAATTAATTTAAATTAAGTATTTATATTTATTATAAGATAATCTTTTAATTTATTTTAAGATTAAATCTCAAACTTTATTTAACGGATATAATTAGGGGTGTTCATTATCAAGTACTCGAAAAATCGAGTACCCGATTTCGTCGAGTGTTAAAATTTTGGCCCATGTCCTGACTATTTAAATTGTGTACCTACAAAAAAACTGATACCCAACTAATCAAGTAACGAGTACCTAATTCATATTTTTTTTTATTTTTTATTTTAAAATTTAAAAAGACCTCATATTAAATACATAAATTTTAAAATTTTATAATATACGACCAAACATAAAAATTAGTGATTTAAAGTTAATTTTAGAATATTTAGATATATAGACATATATATTTATTAAATTTTATCGTTAAAATGATATTAAAAATATTAATCTAGTTTTTTTCCTTTAAGTATTAAAAATTAATAAAAATATATTTTGTTCCAAACTTTTTGTTTCAATCAAGTCGTGTACTCGAGAATTAAAAAAATTCAATCAAAACCTAACTTAATAATTCTCGAATTGGATAACTTTTTTAAAATTACTCGATATTTTTATTTTGAATTATTAAATTAAATCATTAAGTTGAATAATTTTAAACATCTCCGGATATAACAACCTCTTTTACACCAATAAAAGAATATATTTTAAAAACATGTTAAAATTGTTGGTTTGGATGGAAGATCTGAAGACTTTGAAGGGTAGATCAGAGGTGTATTAATTTTAGGGTTTGGTTAAAAGACGAGAAATTATAAATTTAAAAAAGATAAAAATTTAAAAAATAATTTTTATAATATTTTAGTTTAAATTTGTTATGTTTTTTATAAGTTTTGATACTTATAAAATAAATTTTGACACTTATTTTTTTTATAATATTTTAAATTTTTAAACAAATATGAATACTTATAATATATATTTTGATATTTATAAAAAAATATAAAAAAAACTAAAATATTATTAAATTATCAAATATTTTAAAATTTTAAATATAATAAAATTTATCGTCTTTTAATTATATACTAAATCTATTATACGTTAGACTCCGACTTTGAAAGATTGACTTTGACTAACTGTGTTGGTTGACCAATTAGCCAGCTGAGTTTCATTAATTGTTAGCCTGAGACACGGAAAACGCTGTATCAATCGCGGATATATTATAATTAATGTTAGTATAATTATTGTAAATCTTTATTTTTATAAAAATTAAATATTTGTATAATTATTCATGGTTTTTTCGATATAAAGTTAGTTATTTATTTTAAGAAATGATCAGTAAGATTATTTAGGTTTACGAGATATAAATTTTTGGTTATTCAGCCGTTTGTTGTTGTTAAAAGTTATCGATTTATTAATCCAGTAATAAAAAACAATAAACTATTATCACATATACATATTTACCTCATATTTTAAAAATTAAATCATACGATCACTACTAAAAGGATTTATTTTTAATTTTACTCTTGAATTTTTAAAAACTATTTTCAACCCTAAAACTCTACTCTTCTTATTTTTTAGCCCTAATTTAAAATTTGGGATTTCTAAAAATTCTTTTCTTATTCTATATTCATTTAAAAAATATTTTATCGTATGAAATACAGGAGAGGAATAGTGTAGAAAATGATATAAATATTAAATATTAGGAGATTTTTAATTTTTGTTCCATATGATATTAGATTTTTATGTTTAATTCATTTTGAATTAAAATAATAAAATCAAATTTATTAAATATTAGTTAAATATTCATAATTTCATATGATGTATGAGTTAATTGTAAGTATAATTTAAAATAGATTTAATAGTTAAATAAGTTTTTAAATTATACATATTGTTAACTTTTGTATATATATATATATAACTATTTTATTATCATTTTATTTTGAATTTGGAGTAAAAAATAAATTTTTAAAAACCCCAAATTAAAAATTAAGGAGTACAAAAATAAGAACAAAATTTCAGATTTAAAAAAAGAATTTATAAAAATTTAAGGGTGAAATTAAAAATAAATTTTTCAATAATGACTATAACGTTTAATTTTTAAAATCAGGGATAAAAAAACTTACATATAATTTATCTTTTTTTTTCTGTTTTAAATCCACGAACCATCAACGTTTAAATAAACAATAAACCCAAGTGACCATTACAATAGTTTATCTTTCTTCTTTTTTTTCTGTCTCAGATCCACGAACCATCAACATTTAACGGTAACAAACAATCGAGTGACCAAAACTTTACATCTTAAAAACATAAATGATTTTACTGATCGTTTTTTAAAATCGATCTTAATTTAAAAAAAACATAAGTGAACAACATAAAAATAAACATTTTTCATAATATCGATTTCGAACGATATCATTATCGTTATTATAATAAGAATGTCGTCCCCACCGCTGTGTCCGTCCCAGTTGGTTTCCAATTTTCGCAGAGATTTCTTTGTTCACTGTATCTGGTAATGTAAACGGGAGAACACAAAGTCAGGCCGTTAAACAGGAAGGAAGATCCTGGGGACAGCACGAAACAATATTGGGTAAATTATAATGAAAATTATTTAAATAGGAGGCAAATTTATTTGATTAGTATTTATATTTAACTATATATTAATTTAATTATTTTTAAATAATTATAGACTCTAAGATACAAGGAAGACAAGGTACCATGAGCATAAATTGTCTAGGGTAACTTATTCATATCACTCCGATCTTTTATTTCTTGATAAGTTATTCTGGATCATCTATTCGTCGATGCGGCGATGATGTTGATTTTTTTTATGCTTTGTCTAGAGATCATATATTTGGTGATTGTTCCTATGCAAAGTAAGCACGTGTGAGAGGTGGTTTTAGATAATTGTGAGATGTGAACTATACATGACGGTTCGATTAAGAAATTATCTTGAATAATAGTACAAGGTAAAAGAAAGTCGCTAAGGGTAGGGATTTAAAAACAATTATTTGGATGGGTTTTAGGTCGGGTACTGTCAGGTCGGGTAAAATCGGATACAGGTCATTTTAGGTTGCTTTGATGTTTTGATTCGATTCGGGTCGGGTGTGTGTCCATTTCAGGTCGGGTCCATTTTAGGTTGAGTCTGTTTCAGGTCGGTTCAAACGGTTTGCGTCCAAATCGGATAATTGACAGTTTCATTTCAGTTCGGGTAGATTTCAGGTCAGGTCCATTTCAGTTCGGTTGTATTTCAGGTCGGATTCATTTTAAGTCGGGTTTGTTTCAGGTCAAATTAATTTTGATTTTATATTCATAATAATTTAAATTATTAATTTTGATTTTGTATAAATACGTAAAAAAAACGAATAAATATTAGACCATAAAGTTAAAGATTAAATTTTGAAATTTTAAAAAATCAACATTAACTTGGAAGGACTCAATTACAAAAATTAAAAATTAGAAACATTAAAGTAAATTAGAAAAATCAGTAATAATCAATTCAACAAAAATAACTTGTAAGTTATAAGGACTAAATTACAAAAATTATAACTTAATAATAATTAAAAGTATTAAAAATTATCTTTAATACATTATAAATTTATAATTATAATATAGTTTAATATAGTAAAAATAAATTTTTTAGACAATACATAGAATTTATTCTATAAATGAAATAATAGTATATATAAAATTAATATTATATAAGAAATTTATACTATATGTAGAAAATATACTATACATAAAGTAATATTATAAATAGACTAATACTATTTTTGAAAATAGAATAATACTATATATAGATTAATAATATATATGAAATAATACTATTTTCGAAAGTAAAATAACACTAGAATAAAGAATAATACTATTTACTGGTAGTAATAGTATTATACATAGTACATTAATATATTAATATATATCAATAATTCAATATATCATATATGTATGTTATATGTATATGTATATATAATAATTAGTAAATGTATATTATATATTATATATGTATAACATATGTATATGTATAATTGTATATAGTAATTAGTATATAGTACATGTATATATTAATATATATATATGTATCATGTATGCTATAATCTATATGTATATGTATTATATATATGTATGTTATATATATATAATATTATACATATATCATACCTGTTAACATGTATATTAATTTTTAATATATATTAATATATAGTATTAATAGTTTAGTACATATATTATATGTATGTTAATAACTTAACGTGTCTCATGTTTTAGTATGTATTAGTATATTATACATATATATATATGTATGTTAATGATGTAAATATGTAATATTATATACTTATATGTATATGTATTATATATATACATTATATATCATACATACATATTTATTTTCAATGTAAATATATGTATTAGACTTATTTTTTTTTAAAAGGCATATTATACATATATAATATGTATTATACATATTAATGTATTATGCATATATATTTGATATATTTATCACTCAATTAAAAAAAATCATTGTAATGTATTAGACTTAAACATATTATACATATATATAATATTTGATATATTATGTATATATATTTGATAATATGTATTATACATATTTTTAATGTATATATGTATTAGACATATTTTTTAAAAAAAAATTATTTTTTTCGTCAATTTTAATCTCCCCCTAAAATTAAAAAAATTCTCTCAAATTTAAATTCCACCCACCCCACCACCCCACCCGTTTAAAATCAACCCCCCAAAATAAAAAATTTCCGCCCCCTAAAATCCCTAATATATATATATATAATATTTAAATCTCAGGAGAAGGGTTTTCTAGTGTGAGAAAATTCTCTGACTTCTCTCTAGGAAAAATGTCCCCGTTCAAGCACGACAATGTCTTCTGGTAGCTTTTCCAGGGTGTTTTTTAAGCTCTTTAGAGGGTCTGGGATAGTGGCCACCTTGTGGTGGTCGTTTCCTTCTCGGCCACCCCCACCGTCGAGCATTAGAAGTGGTTCATGGTGATGGAGGTTGCCTCCGATGTATGGTTTTCACTCTTATCTCCCCTTCTTCAATGCAACATGCCCAAGGGAGGGCCTTGACTGATCGAGAAGAGCTTGGAGAAAGAGCCCATGGTGGTATCGTTCTTGTTGGTTTGTTGCCCATCGGGGCTGTTTTCATGGACGAGGGGTCCGATTATGGGGCTAGGAAGCCCGACGTAATGGTGGTTCGCATGGTCGGAGGGTGTCGGATAGTGCAGCAACGTTACTTTCCATTCCCGACGAGTGGCTGACAATTATCGCACCATGGGGGCGCTGCTCGAGCCATCGCTCTTGCACCATGGTGGCGGGAAAAAAAGTGTCCCCATTTCAGTGAGGAGTGTCCTTTTTTGAGGATAGCACCGTGTCGCCTCCGCCGTCAGGTTTGGAATGACGCATGGAGCAGAGGTGTGAATCGCAGGTGTTGTTCAAGTTCTTGTTTGTCTTTTTTGCAGGTTTCTGTTTGCGGGAGGACTTCTGGAGGATGGGTAAAGGTTGTGGTTGCAGGAGATGGTGCTATACTGGTATGGTGGATGTTTCTGTTGGTGGAAGTTTCTGGTTCTGTGGGGTTTGTCTCTGGTTCTGGTTTTGTGGTTTTAGGTGGTGATGGTTTGTTCTCGCTTCGGTTGGATTGGTTGAATAGTGTGAGAGTTTGGAGGGGTTCTTTGGGATGGGAGAATGTTTGTGCTAGCTCAGAAATGGAATCTGAGATATGGGGGAGGCAGAGGTTTGAAGGGACTGTGTTTGGAAGATTTGGTGTTATGGAGAGGTTCGCTGGAGTCTTGGTGATTGTTGAGCGCTGGTTTGGAACGATTATAAGTGTAAGGATGGATTGGTGGTGGTGGAGAGATGGTTTCTGGGTGGTGGAAGGCGGTGGTAAACAGTGGTGTTGTTTAACAATGACAGCTTTTTTTATCGGGGTTTTGATCAAAGGTTGAAGACGATGAGCTGGCAACTTTTGATTGGAGCGTGGATATCTGAAGGGGTGAGGCGCGTGAGTTTTGTTATCCTGTCTCATGTTGCAGATTGCGGCGGTAGGGTTAATGTGTATACGTTGCATGGGTCAATTATGGCAGTATCATGGGCCAATGATTGGGCTAGGTGTCAGGAGAATATTATGGAGTTATTATGCTGCAATCATTTTGGTGTTTTTAAGGAAGTAATGATTGGGTATTTATGCTGTAATATGGGAGGTGTCAGGGGCAGTTTTATTCATATAAATTATCATACGCTGTATGGGCTAATGATGAATGTATTATGGGCCAATGATTGGGTCAGGTGTCAGGTGGCTATTATGAGTCCATTATGGGTCAATGATTTTGATGTTTTTAAGGTTGAAATGATTGGATGTTTATGTTGTTATACGGGAAGTGTCAGGAGGAGGATTTATATTAATATTAATGCCTTTTCGAATGGCAAAGGAGTAATATTAATGATTGATAGGGGACTAAATGGTCTTTTGATTATTCTGTTTATTCTTTTCGAAGTTCTGGCTGAAAGAGGGGTTCTGTTCATTCGATTAGGTTTAGCCGAAAAGGGGAAAACTTTCTAGTCTGATAGCGTTTCAATGGCAGAGGAGGTGGCTAATCTGATGGAGGGCTTAAGCTTTATTGAGGAAGAAATGCTGGATTTGGGAGAGAATTTAACGAAGGACGTTAATGAGATTGCTGGGTCGGAAAAGTGGATCGTGGGGAAGGTTATTTCGAACAGAATCGTAGAAGGGGAAAAGTTGATTCGAGTTTTCTTCACAGTCTGGAAGGATTCTCCATTGGAAGAGGCAAGTATCTTATGCCCGAATACTTTTCTCTTTAAATTCAAAAAACGTGAATATCTGGAATCAGTGTTGAACAGATACCCATGGTTATTTGATGGAGATTTGTTAGCTTTGAAATTGTTTGATGGATCTTTGAGTATGTGTGAATATGATTTTTATCCTTTACCGATCTGGATTAGGGTGTTTAATATCCCTCTTGGCTTTATGAACTTGTCTGTGGGAGAGAACATTGGTGATCTGTTTGGATCTACACTGGCAGTTGACTTAAGAGAGAATGAGGGGGGTTCGGATAATTATTTAAGGATAAGAGTGGAGCTGGATATTAGGAAACCATTGAGGAGGTGTGTGATGGTGGGCAAGTAGAGGGATGGTAGACCTAGGGTGTGTATGGTGCGTTATGAGAGACTTCCAAGCTTTTGTTTTGGATGCGGGATCATTGGACATCGACTGGAAGAGTGTTCTGTGGTCCCTGAAGGAAAAGGGGGTAATCTGCAGTTTGGAGATTGGTTGAGGTATGCAAATGAGAGAGGGAGAGGTGTTGGACAGGGGAATAGAAGAGCTGGAATTTCCTATTTCAAAAAAGGATGTGAATCAAGCATGGTGGGCAGGAAAAGTTTTGTTAAAAGTTTTGGGGAGTCTGAAGGTTCTGCAGGCTCAGATACTGTGGATTCCAGTGAGAAAGGCTTTATCCATCCTGTTGAAAGAGGGAAGGGAGTGGTGCCTGTAAATTTTAAAACAAGAAGTTCTAAAAGATTGCTGCAGGGTAAGCTGGAAGCAAACAATGTCTTAACACAAAAAGGGCTAAAGCTAGTATGAGTAGTACAATAGGGGAAGAAGAAGTAGGCCAGGAGGTGGTTTCAAATGTGATAATAGCGGTGGAGGCTACTGGGCAGCCCCGCCGAGAACAATGAAAATTCTAAGTTGGAATTGTCAAGGACTGGCCAATCCTCAGACAGTTCGTATTTTGAGGGGTTTGGTGGCCAAGAATAATGCAGAGGTGGTGTTCCTATGTGAGACTCGTCTGAATAAAAATAAAGTTGAGCAGATAAGAAGGAGTTTGGGTATGGATGGGGGACTTGAGGTGGAAAGGGGACAAGAGTGTGCTGGTTTAATGTTGCTATGGAAGAGTCCTGTTAGCTTGAAGCTTTTGTCTTTTTCCAAGAAACATATTGATGTGGAGGTGGAAGGTTATAATGATTTGTTTAGATTTACAGGCTTCTATGGAACAACAAACAGGAGAAGGAAAGGAGAGGATTGAGCTTTGTTGGATAGATTGAAAGGAAATTCTTCTCTGCCATGGCTTGTAGGTGGTGACTTAAATGATATTATGAGTATTAATGAGAAGCAAGGGGGAAGGAGGAAGCCTAGGGTGGAGATGGATAATTTTAAGGAGGCTCTTGTAAGGAATGGTTTATGGAACATTAGACCTAAGAAGGGGTGGTTTACTTGGCAGAAGGGGGAGGAGTCTACTGTTATTAGGGAAAGGTTGGACAGATTTGTGGCTTCTGTCTCTTGGTTAAGGAAATTTGGTAGGTGTGAAGTTACTTCTGAGTTCACTTTGGGCTCTGATCATTGCTTTGTGGTTCTGGATACTGAGGTTGTAGAGATATAGGGAGGAGACTATAAGGACTCCTTTCATTTTGATGTTTGCTGGGCAGAGGAGGAAGGATGTAGGGAGGTGGTCCAGAAATCTTGAGAGGATGGTTGGACTTGTTTGGAAAGGTTAGAATCTGTGGGTAAGAGTCTGGGTGTGTGGCAGAGGAAGAGAAGGGGGGAGGATTTGGGAAGAAGGAAATTGCTGGAAAGGAAAATTGAGGAAATTATGGGGAGACATGCCTCTGAGGAAGAACTGAGGGAGTTGAGGGATTGTAAAGCTGAATTGAAGACCATTTTGGATAAAAATGAAGTCTATTGGAGACAAAGATCAAGGGTGCAATGGCTAAGGGAAGGTGATAGAAACACAAGCTTTTTCCATGCTCGGGCAAGTATTAGGAAGAAGAAGAATTATATTAAGGGTGTGTTTGATGAATAGGGGGTATGGCAGGAGGGTTTGGAGAGTGTTTTTGGGGTGGCTAGGTCCTTTTTTGGCAACCTTTACTCATCCAATGGGAGCTCTCCTTCGATGGAAATTCTGAACACAATCAAGACTTGCATAACACTTGAGATGAATGCTGATCTCTGTGCTGGATTCACGGCGGAGGAAGTCAAATTGGCTTTTCTTCATATCCACCCTAATAAAGCTCCTGGTTTAGATGGTATGCCCTCATCTTTTTTTCGTACTTTTTGGCATATTATAGGTTCTGATTTTGTTAACCTTTGTTTGGATTTATTAAATGGTATCATTGATATGTTTGTGGTTAACAAAACAGTGATAGTTCTTATACCTAAAGTAGATAACCCTAGCCTCTTGAAGAAATTTAGGCCAATTAGCTTGTGTTCTGTGATTTGCAAAACTTGCTCTAAGGTTATTGTGAATAGATTGAAACCTGTAATGGCTTGTTGCATTGATCATAATCAGTGTGCCTTTGTCCCTGGAAGGCACATTTCTGATAATTTTATAGTGGCCCATGAGTTAGTTCATTTTTTAAAGGGTGCAAGATGTGGGAAAAACAAAGGTGCTGCTTTGAAATTGGATATGGAAAAGGCATATGATAGAGTAGAGTGGGGATTTTTGGTTGCTGTTATGCAAAAGGCTGGGTTTTGATGATAAATGGATCAAGTTGGTTATGAATTGTGTGACTACTGCGACTTATTGCTTTAGATTGAATGGCTGTGTTTCTGAATTTTTTACTGCTGGTAGGGGACTTAGACAGGGGGACCCTTTATCCCCTTTCCTTTTTCTGTTTTGTACACAAGGTTTATCTGCTTTGTTGTTACAAAAACAAAGGGAAGAGTTGTTTAGAGGGATAAGAGCTAGTATTTATGGCCCAAGAATCAATCACTTATTGTATGCTGATGATTGCATAGTGTTTGTTAAGAATTCCCCTGCTGAAGCTAGATGTTTGATGGAGTGTTTGGCTTTGTATGAGTCCTCTTCAGGGCAGAAAGTGAATCTTGAGAAATCTTATATTTTCTTTAGCAAGGGAATGTTAAATTCTATAGTAAACAGAGGTTGTTACAGATCTTAAATGTAAGGGAGGAGGAGGAAATGGGAAGCTACTTGGGTCTGCCTCTGGTGGTAGGGAAGAACAGAACTGAGACTTTAGGTTTCTTGAGGGAGAATGTGGACAAAAGAGTAGGGAGTTGGACCAAAAACTTACTGTCTTATGGTGGAAGGGAAGTGTTGTTAAAGTCAGTGGCACAAGCATTACCAAACTATGCTATGATGGTGTTTTTGTTACCAGACTGTATTGTAGAACCAATAGTTAGTTCAATGAGATCCTTTTGGTGGTCTGGTAAAGCTGGAGTAAGGGGATGGACGCATGTAGCCTGGAAAAATCTTTATAGACCAAAGAAGGATGGGGGTCTTGGATTAAGGGACTTGAAGCTTTTTAATATTGCCTTATTAGGTAAACAAGTGTGGAGATTAATTGAGAATCCAGACTCTTTATGTTTTAAAGTCTTGTCTGCAAAGTACTTTGCTGATGGTAATGTGTTGGAGGCAAAGTTAGGGGATAAACCTTCTTTTATCTAGAGAAGTGTCTTTAAGGCTAAGGAGGCTTTGAAGACAGGTTTTTTCTGGAGAGTTGGGATCAATAGTAAAGTCAGGATTTTTGAAGATAGATGGGGAGGTGAGAAGAAGGTGAATCTTTCTGGGAGCTATATGGCAGCAGTAGATCCTGTGGTGTGTGGGGAGTTCATGGTAGAAGGGTCCAATGTCTGGAATGAAAGGAAGGTGCAGGCAGTGTTAAGTCCTGAGGACTCTGTTCAGGTTTTAAGTTGTCCTATCTCAACTGATTATTCTGATATTCTATTCTGGGGACACCATCACTCAAAGGCTTATGTAACCAGATCTGCCCACAGCTGGTTACAGGAGCAGCAGAATGTGGATAGAGACCAGTCTCCAATCTGGAGAGCGTTCAGTAAGCTTAGAACCCTTCCAAAGATAAAGATTTTTGGGTGGAGGTTGGGGCAGAATGCCTTGCCTACAGCACAGAAATTGAAAGATGCAGGGCTTGAGGATGGTCTATGCAAGTTTGTAATAGGGAGGAAGAGTCATTGATACATGCTATGAAAGAGTGTTGTATGGTAAGAGAAGTTTTCGATTTGAGTGGTTTATTTGAGGTCCTTCCACAGGGACTGGTTGTTGGATGTAAGGAGTGGCTGGAATTGGTCTATAGATCTGTGGATGTTGATAATTTTACTTTCTTTGTTGTTCTTCTCTGGAACCTATGGAATAGGAGGAATAACTGGATACATAATGGTGTTATGTTTACGGCTAGAATGGTGGTTGATTATGCAAAACTGTTGGCTTCAGATTTTATGCAGGCACAGGAACTTCAGGGAAATCCAGTTTCTTGTAGTAGAGCTCAAAGATGGTCTCGACCTGGTGCTGGTGTGATCAAAATCAATGGGATGCAGCCTTTAGACAAGCTTCAGGGCAAGCGGCCATTGGAGTAGTTGCAAGGAATGAATCAGGCCTGATGATTGATGGCACAACATACTCTTTGCAGGGATCTTACACTGCTGAAACAGCTGAAGCAGTTGCCTTTGTAACAGGGATCCGGATGGCTATTGACAATGAATGGAACGAGGTTATCATTGAGGGAGACTCGATGGCAATGGTGAATAGATTGAATGCCTTGGTCTTGGATCGGTCCTTAGCTGCTGTATATTTGCGGGAGGCTTTTACGTTGCTTAGATCGAATAGATATCATATTATTGTTAAGCATGTAAGCCGAAAGGCTAATTTTGTTGCTCATGAGTTGTCGAAATGGGCTTTATCTTTAAGCTCTCCTTTTATTTTTTCTTTTGATGTACCGGACTGTATCGAACAATTGGTTGTTTTGGATGCCATTTATGGCTAGTTATTGATGAGGTTTATTATCAAAAAAACAATGTCTATTGGGGGGTCTACTGGGAGCAAGGAAAAAATGTGGTTTGGTGAATTCTCTCTGGATTTGTACGGAGACCGAAGGTTTCGTCCGTCTCTGTTCTGTGGTTTTCCTTCATCGTCTCTGGCTGTTCGGCCGTGGTTGTGTTAGTGGAGAGTCCGGTTACTGTTTGGCCGTGGTGAGGTAAGTTTGAGTCGATGTTTAGCACCGTATCGCCTCCACTGTCAGGTTTGGAACGACGCATGGAGCGGCGGTGGAATTCTTTGGTGTTGCTCGAGTTCTTGGTTTTCTTTTTTGCAGGTTTTCGATCGTGGGAAGGCTCTCGGCGAAGGAGTAAAGATTGGTTTGGAGGATGGGTGGGCTTCTGGTTCTGGTTCTGGGTATGGTGTTGGGGTTTGTATTCATCTGTTTGTGATGGGGGTTGGTGTTTTGGAGCTTGGGGAGGTATGGATGTTCTTGTTGTGTTTTCTGATCATTGGTGGAGCGACGCAGTGGGTTGTGTTTTGAGAAGAGAGGCTGGTATGTCTCTGATTTTGTTTAGGGTGGTGCTGTTTTGGTGGATTCTGAGAGATTTGATGATGCAGGGGAAGAGAGCTGCTGGATGGGGTGTGCTCTCCGTTTTGTTTAGAAGATTTAGTTGGAGTTGGGAGGATCGGATTATTTTAGATGAATGTTCTGTTGTAGTGATGAGGTTGTGGAGTTTAGGAAGGTGCGAGGGAATGGAGATTGGTGGTGGTGTTAGCAGGTTTTGGTTGCCGACGGTGGGGTTTGTTTATCTGGTTTTTGGTCGAAGATTGAAGATGATGAGCTGTCGTTTTGTGATTGGAGCGTGGGTGGGTGGGTGTTTGGAGCGCGTGAGGCTTGTTTATCTGTGGGTTGTTGCTGTTGGCGGCGCGTTGACGAGGAGGTTTACGCTGCATGTGTTAATTATTAGGGACCTGTGGGCTAATGATTGGGCCAATCATTGGGTTGTCAGATTTGTTTTAAAATTTCTGAGGCTTTCGAGTGGCATGATGGTAATTAGGAATATTTTTAATAGTAAAAATGGTTTTTTACCTATTTTACAGAGGATTATCGAGAGATTTTTGGTACGGCGTTTTTTGTCTAACCATTTAGGGTTATCTGAAGATAGTTTTTCCTCTGCTAAATTTGGGGCTTTTCTCACTGATTTTAGGGATTTGATGGCGGAAGAGGTTGTAAATCTTATGGAGGGTTTGAGTTTTACAGAAGACGAGTTGATTGATCTGGGCGAAAGCGTTTCGAAGGAGAATAATGTTTTTTCTGGGTCTGAAAAGTGGCTGGTGGGAAAGATTTTCTCATCAAAAATGTTTGAAGGGGAGAAGGTTATCCGAGTCTTCTTTGTTGTCTGGAGAGATTCGCCTCTGGAGGATGCATGCGTGATCGGACCCAACGTTTTTCTGTTTAAGTTCAAGAAAAGGGAATTCCTCGAATCGGTTTTGAATCGGTGCCCTTGGTTGTTTGATGGAGAGTTGCTGGCTCTGAAACTTTTTGATGGTTCACTGAGCATTAACGAGTATGATTTCTATCCCCTTCCTATTTGGATTAGGGTTTTTAATATTCCTCTAGGTTATCTGAATCTGTCGGTAGGAGAAAACATTGGGGATTTATTTGGAGCTACCCTAGCTGTTGATTTGAGGGCAAATGAAGGGGGTATGAAAAGCTTCTTGCGTATAAGAGTATAAATGGATATCAGGAAACCTCTGAGAAGATGTGTGATGGTTGGGAAACAGAGGGATGTGAAGCCGAGGTTATGTATGGTTAGATATGAGAGGTTACCTGGGTTTTGTTTTGGATGTGGTATTATTGGTCATAGGTTGGAGGAGTGTAAGGTGTTCACTGAAGGAAACAGAGGTAATTTACAGTTTGGGGACTGACTGAGATATACAAATGAGAGGGAAAAGAGTTTTGGGCAGGGAAGCAGGAGGTCGGGTATTTCATACTTTAGGAAAGAGTGTGAATCTAGCTTTGTGGGAAGAAAGACCTTTGTTAAGAGTATGGGAAGTGCTCAAATTTCTACTTCAGGGAATGATGATCTTTTTGAGAAGAGTTTTGTCCACCTTGCTGAGAGGAATAAGGCATTAGTGACGGTCAATTTCAAGACAAGGAGCTCAAAGAGATTGCTGCAGGGGAAATTGGAGGCTATTACTTCTCTGGTGCAAAAAAAGAGTAAGGATAGTGGGAGTGGTGCTGTGATTGAGGAGGAGGTGGATCAAGATGTGGGTTCAAAAGTTATTATAGCGGTGGTGGCTGCTGGTCAGCCCCGTCGAGAGCAATAAGGATTTTTTGCTGGAACTGTCGAGGGCTGGCCAACCTTGAGACAGTTCGTACTCTGAAAAGTCTGGTGGCCAAGGTGGATGCTGATTTAGTTTTTTTATGCGAGACTAGATTATATAAAAATAAGGTTGATAATGTAAGAAGAAGGTTAGGTATGGCAGGATGTATTGAGGTGGAGAAAGGAGTTGATTGTGTTGGACTTCTATTGCTTTGGAAGGACTCTGTTTTGGTGAAGTTACTTTCGTTTTCTAAAAAGCATATTGATGCGGAGGTTGGTGAGGATGGTGAGAAGTTCAAGTTTACTGGTTTTTATGGGACTACGGATAGGTCCAGGAAGGGTGAGGACTGGTCTTTGTTTGACAGGTTGAAGGAGCAGTCTTCTTTGGTTTGGATAATGGGAGGGGATTTTAATGACATTTTGTGTTCAGGGGAGAAGTTTGGGGGTAGAAGGAAGCCTCAAGTAGAGATGGAGGCTTTTAAAGATGCTTTACTGAGGAATGATCTTTGGGATGTTAAACCTAGGAAGGGATGGTATACTTGGCAAAGGGGAGAGGATCTGGTTAATCTAATCAAGGAAAGACTGGATCGTTTTGTTGTGAATATCCCTTGGCTTCAGAAGTTTGGACAATGTGAAGTGTCATCTGAGTTTACTTTTGGTTCTGATCATTGCTTTATTGTTATGGACACATCAGCTATTGAGGGTTTTGTTAGTAAGGGGTCGGATTACTTTAAGTTTGATAGCTGCTGGGCAAAGGAAGAGGAGTGTGTAAGAGTGGTTAGGGAGTCTTGGGAGTCTTGTGTTGGTAGCCCCTTGGCTAAGTTGAAGTTTGTTGGGGATAATTTGGGGTTGTGGCAAAGGAGGAGGAAAAGGGAGGACCAGGATAGAAGGAAGGTTTTAGAAAGGAGGATTGAGGTTTTAATGAGAAGTTCTTCTACTGAGGCTGAGCTAAGGGAGTTGAAGGAAGTTAAGATGGAGCTTAAGGAGATATTGGATAAGAATGAAGTGTACTGGAGGCAGAGGTCGAGGGTTCAGTGGTTAAGGGAAGGGGATATGAAAACTGCCTTTTTTCATGCAAGGGCTAATGCAAGGAGAAAGAAGAACTTTATTAGAGGAGTTTTTGATAGCCAGAGTGTGTGGCAGGAGGGTGTAGAGAAGGTTTTTGAGGTGGCCTAGGATTTTTTTGCCAATCTTTACTCCTCCAATGGGTGCTCTCCTTCGGCCGAGATCCTAGATGCCATCAAGACTTGTGTAACACCAGAGATGAACTCCAAGCTCTGTGCTGGATTCACAGTGGAGGAAGTAAAGAGTGCCTTTCTTCATATTCACCCCAACAAGGCCCCTGGTCTAGATGGTATGCCTTCTTCCTTTTTTAGAAATTTTTGGCATATTGTAGGTGTTGACTTTGTTAATCTCTGTTTGAATCTGTTGAATGGTAGTATTGACATGAGTGAGGTTAATAAAACTGTTATTGTGCTCATCCCTAAAGTAGATAACCCTAGCCTGCTTAAGAATTTTAGGCCTATTAGCCTTTGTTCTGTGGTTTATAAAACTTGTTCTAAGGTTCTGGTTAATAGGCTTAAATCTATAATGTCTGTTTGTATTGCCCCAAATCAATGTGCTTTTGTTCCGGGTAGATTGATTTCTGATAATTTTGTGGTGGCTCATGAGTTGGTTCATTTCTTAAGAGGGGCTAGGTGTGGCCCAAATAAAGGAGCTGCTGTTAAACTGGATATGGAAAAGGCCTATGATAGGGTGGAATGGTCCTTTTTAGCTGCTGTGATGGAGAAATTGGGGTTTGATAGTAATTGGATTAAGTTAGTTATGTCTTGTGTAACTTTTGTTTTCTATTGCTTTAGACTGAATGGTTGCATTTCTGGATTTTTTAAGCCTGGTAGAGGACTCAGGCAGGGGGATCCTCTATCCCCCTTTCTTTTCCTTTTTTGTACCCAAGGATTATCTACTTTGTTGTTAAAAAGACGAGAAGAGGGAAGAATTAAGGGGGTAAGGGTTAGTATGCATGGACCTAGGGTTAATCACCTTTTGTATGCTGATGACTGCTTGGTGTTTATTAAGAACTCAGTTAGGGAAGCAGGTTGTCTGAAGGATGCCTTGGCCATATATGAATCATCTTCAGGGTAGAGGGTAAATTTGGATAAGTCCTATGTGTTTTTCAGTAGTGGTATGTCTGATAGATGTAAGCAGGACTTGTGTCAGATTTTGGAGTTTAGGGAGGAAAAGGAAATTGGAAATTATTTGGGCCTTCCTTTGTTTGTGGGGAAGAATAAGTCAGATTCCTTGGGTTTTTTTAGGAGAAATGTGGATAAGAGGATGGATGGATGGTCTAAGAACCTGCTATCTTATGGGGGGAGGGAGGTTTTGTTTAAGTCAGTGGCACAGGCTCTGCCAACTTATGTCATGATGGTGTTTATGCTTCCTGACTGCATTGTCAATCCTATTGTTAATTCTATGAGATCTTTCTGGTGGTCTGGGAAGGCTGGGGTTAGGGGATGGACTCATGTGGCTTGGTGGAAGCTTTGTAGGCCAAAGAAGGATGGAGGCTTAGGATTGAGAGATCTTAAGTTGTTTAATTTGGCTTTATTGGGTTAGCAGATTTGGGGACTTATTGAGAATATGGAGTCTCAGTGCTTTAAAGTGTTGTCTGCTAAGTATTTCTCTGGAGGAAATGTCTTGGATGCTAGGCTGGGAGATAAGCCTTCTTTTGTGTGGAGAAGCATTTTTAAGGCTAAAGAAGCTCTTAAGGAAGGTTATTTTTGGAGGGTAGGGGTGGATAGTAAAATTAATATCTTCTTGGATAGGTGGAGTGGGGAGAAGGTTGTGAATCTGTCTGGTAATTATATGAGTGCCATGGATCCTGTCAAGTGTGGGAAGTTTATGCTTGAGGGAGTAAATCAATGGGATAGGAGGAAGGTTTGCTCAGTGTTATTACCTGAGGATGCTGGTAAGATCTTAAAATGTCCCATTGCAGTGGATAGGGCTGATGTATTGGTTTGGGAACACCACCCCTCTAAAACCTATGTGACCAGGTCTGCGCATAAATGGATCTAGGAGCAGAATGATGTTGAGAGGGATTCTTCCCCTATTTGGAGAGTGCTTGCTAAGTTGAAAACTCTTCCTAAAATAAAGGTCTTTGGTTGGAGATTGGGTCAGAATGCTTTACCAACAGCTCTGAAGTTAAAGGTTGCTGGCTTTGGGGATGGTCTCTGTAAACTTTGTGGTGGAAGGGAGGAGTCCCTAATTCATGTTTTTAAGGAGTGTAGTTTTGCTGAAGAGGCTTTTGACCTTTGTGGTTTGTCCTCCTCTTTGCCTGGAGTACAGTTTACTGATTGTAAACTCTGGATTGAATTGGTGTTGGCCTCCTTGAGTTTGGACCAGTTTACCTTTTTCATTATCCTGCTATGGAATATGTGGAATAGAAGGAATTTTGGGGTCCATAATGGGATTCTGCATCCTGCTAGGATGATTGTGGACTACGCTCAATTGTTGGCTTCAGATTTTTTGCAGGCACAAGAGTTCCCTGGGGAGGCTGTTCATTGTAGTAAAGCTCAGAAATGGACAAAGCCTGATGCTGGTGTGATAAAGATTAATGTGGATGCTGCTTTTGTGGAGGCTTCAGGTGGTGCTTCCATTGGTGTGGTGGCCAGGAATGATGCTGGACTTGTGCTGAATGCTACTGCCTTTTCCCTGCAGGGCTCTCATTCTTATGAAACGGCTGAGGCGATGGCTTTTGCTGCTGGAATCAGGATGGCGGTGGATAATGGCTGGGAGAAAGTGGTGATCAAAGGGGATGCTATGTCCATTGTTAACAAGCTAAATGTTGAGGAGCTGGATCGGTCGCTTGCTGTTGTTTATTTACGAGATGCTTTTGTGTTGGTCAAGTCTAATGTTTCGGTGTTTAGGATTGTCCATGTTAATAGGATTGCAAATCGAGTGGCGCATGTGCTCTCGAAATGGGCTCTTTCGTTGGAATATCCTTTTGTTTTCTCTTCTGATGTTTCGGACTGCATTGAACGTTTGGTTGTTGATGATGCCATTTTTGGCTAATTAATGAATGTTATTTTTCAAAAAAAAAAATAATGTCTACTGGGAACATTCCGACAAAGTTTTTTTAGCTCTTTAGGGGGGATTGATCTGCGACCCCAACCGACACTAGAGGGGGGGCTCGGTCTCCAACGCCCATGAGGCTTGGGGGAGGCCAACGAGTACCAGCGGTGTGGTCCCTTGTCCCGACGGTGGTGTCCGACACGGTCGACGGTACGACGGCAACAGTCGGAAAAATTAAAATAATGGGTTTTCAATTTTCTTATTGGATTTTCCCGTACTTTGGAGGGTTTCGATCGAAGTTTGAGGCCTCATGGGTGGGTCGTCGTCCAAAATATCGATTGATTAACTTGTTATACGATGGCTTAAAATTTTCCGATGATCGGAATATTTATCCCGATGTCTCAAGGAAGAAGATGATCATGTGGCGGGCTTGCTACCCTCGGCTTAATTTTTCCCGCCCTTGGGTAGAGATATTTCACCCGGTTATCAATAAAATCAGCCTTTACAAGGCTTTAGGGAGTGGAATAATCATATCTTTCCTCTTTCGGGTGGCTGCTACAGCATCAAGGCTTGCTTCAGATGTATATTGCCTGTATATTTTGGGTAAATTGGCCTGCAACCGGATAATAAAGTGTAGTAGGCTTGAAAGGCCCAAGGCGCGGACCATTTCCTCTTTCTCGCTACTTCCGGAAACTGTCGTACGGACAACGCCTACACGAAGGGAAGTTGGGTGTATTTTGGGAAAGTCAACTTGCCAACGCTGGTTTTGCAGCAGGGTGCAGGCTGAATCAGGGCAAAATATTGTCCTTGGCGCCTCCAAAGGCCGGGAAAAAATTAATGAGCGTCCCCTTCATTGGGAAGCCGAAATTTTTGAATGTTGGCTATCAAAATTGTTACCCTTTCAACAGATTACCAGCACATCTGTTTTGGCCTCCCCTTTGTCGCCCCTATTCCTTAAAATCATGTCCCTCGACCTTGTTAAACAAATGGAAGGCCTCAATTTCACTGAAGAAGAGCTCCTTGATCTTGAGGAGCTAAAAGAATTAGAGGAAGAACCCATCGAAGGAGAAGAAAATTGGATTGTGGGGAAACTGTTGTCCCCTACAACAGTGGATAGCTTGGCTCTCACTCGGGTCTTCTTCTTGATTTGGAAGGAGCATCCACTCGAAGATGCGAGTTCCCTTGGCCCGAACATGTTTCTCTTTAAATTTAATAAGGTGGAGGACAAAGACTTTGTCTTGGGACGGTGTCCTTTGACATTCAATGGTGAGCTTTTAGCTATTAAGCCATTTGTTTGATCTTTCTGCCCGAAGGATTATGATTTCTGTCCCCTCCCAATATGGATTCGAATTTATGATGTCCCATTGGGTTTTGTGTCAAGCAAAGCTGGTGAAGCTATGGGTAAACACTTTGGATGTAGCATAGCTACTGATTTGAGGGATGGTAATGGGTTGACGAGCGAGTACCTCCGCCTTAGAGTGGAGATTGATTGTAGCAAGCCATTGAAACGATGCATCAATTTGGGAGACAACAAGAAACTCGGACAAGCTCGCATTTGCATGACCAAATATGAGCGACTCCCAAAATTTTGCTTCCATTGTGGGATCATTGGCCACGAATTTCGAATCTGTCCCGAGTTGCCTAAGGGAGAATGCCAAACCTTCCAATTTGGGGAATGGCTTCGAGTTGAGCAACCAACACCCCTGGGTTCTTTGAACAAAAAGATGAAACTGAGCATTGTGTTCACTAAAGGGGGTGAAGGGCCCAAGTCGAATGAAAATGAAAGTGTGCATGCAAATGATAGGAAAGAAGGAAACGAGAGCATCCTAATTATTGCTACAGGGCAAAGCAAAGCCCCTACCTCCTCGGTTGCTAAGAACAAAAGTGGGAAGCGGTCTTTTAAGGGGAAGAGTGATGGTGATTGCTCAAAACATGCAAAGAAGGCAAAATCGCACAACCCCTCCCCTCTCGTTGATGTGGAAAATGATCCAGAGGCAGTGTCACCTTTTAAGACACCTATATCGGTGGAGGTTGGTTGTCAGCTCCGCCGAGAGCAATGAAAACCCTATGTTGGAACTGCCGGGGACTGGGAAACTCCGGTACAGTTCAAGCCTTATCAAGGTACATTACCTTGCATGATCCTTGTTTGATTTTCATTAGCGAATCTCGTCTGTTTAAGAATAAAGTCGATGGTATTCGTAGAAGATTGAAAATGTCTGGTTGTTTTGATGTTGAGAAAAGCGACTCTTGTGTTGGCCTGTTTTTGCTATGGAAGGAGGATTTACAAGTCGACCTCTTCTCTTATTCAAACTCGCACATTGATGTTATTGTCTCCAATGGCCCTTTGAAATTCCGCTTTACTGGCATGTATGGTACTTGTGATCGATCAAAGAAATCTCTTGATTGGGACCTTCTTGATAGATTAAAAGATGCATCGGATTTGCCTTGGCTTCTTGGAGGGGATCTTAATGCTATCTTGGGCTCGGATGAGAAAGCAGGTGGTAGAAGAAAGCCGAAAGTTGACATGGATGCCTTCCGTTGTGCCCTTGAACGCAATAGACTATGGGACATTAAACCAAGCCGAGGATGGTTCACTTGGCATTTTGATGACAATGTTTCAACTCACATAAAGGAACGGATTGATCGCTTTGTGGACACCATCCCGTGGTTGAATGCTTTCGGTCAATGCATTTTCATTACTGAGTTTGCTAAGGATTCTGATCACTGCTTCCTTCTCCTTGATACGGAAGGCGGCCCTAGTCAAGGGGGCCAACATGCAGACTTCTTTAAATTTGATGTGTGTTGGGCTAATGAAGAGGAATGTTTAAGCATTGTCAATAAATCTTGGACAGATACCAATGAAAGCACGTTAGGGAAAATCAAACTTGTCGGGGCCAATCTGGTCAATTGGCAATCTGAGAGAAGGAAGGCCTCTGTTAGGCGAAAGAAACAACTCCAGAGAAGGATTGAATTCCTTCTAGACCAACCCATCACTGATCCAAACCTGATGGAGTTGAAAAATTCAAAAATTGAGTTGAAAGCTTTATTGGACAAAGAGAAAATTTATTGGAAGCAAAGATTGCGAGTCTAGTGGCTTAAGGAAGGAGATCGCAACACTGGTTTCTTTCATGCTAGAGCCAACTCTCGGAGGAAAAAGAACTTGATTAAGGGAATTAAGAACAATGAGGGGACTTAGATGGAGGGCACTGAAAATGTCTTGAAGGTGCCTACTGAGTTCTTCTCCAAACTTTATCAATCAGATTATGCCACCACCTCCAACACGATCTTAGATGCCATTGAGCCTTGTATCACATCGAAGATGAATGACAAGCTTTGTGCTGAATTCACAGTGGAGGATGTGAAGAAAGCCTTCTTCCAAATCCATCCCAACAAAGCCCCAGGTATTGATGGCTTTCCCGCTTCGTTTTATCGGAAATTTTGGTCTATCCTTACTGCTAGTTTTTGCATGTTGTGCCTTGATCTGATTAACGGGAAAATTAGCATGTGTTATGTTAATCAGACGGTCATTGTTCTTATACCGAAAATTGACAACTCGACCCTTATGAAGAACTTTAAACCGATCAGTCTCTATAATGTTATTTACAAAACATGCTCGAAAATGCTTGTTAATCGCCTTAAGCCTTTTATACCAAAAATCTCCCCTTTTAAAATCAAACACCCCCGCCGCCTAAAATCAAACACACACCCTCCCCAAAATAGAAATCCCGCCCCCCTAAACCCACCCAAAATATATTAATATATATTTATATATAATATATTAATATATATTTATATGTATATATAATATATATTTTTATATATATTTATATGTATATATAATATATATTTTTATATATATTTATATAAATGTATATAAGATATATTAGATGTATACGTTAACATATATATTTATTTTATATATATATATATATATATATATATATATATACTAGATGTATATATTAATATATGTATATAATATATTTTAATATATATGATATACATATATATATTATATTTTATGTACTAATATATTATATGTAATATATAATATATTTATAATATATATATATATATAATATACTTAAATGTATACTAATATTTATATATATTTAATTTGCTTATGAGTTAATGTATGTATATTACTAATGTTCAGGTTGAATTAATTTTAATTTTATATTTATAAAAATTTAAATTATTAATTTTGATTTTGTATAAATACGTAAAAAATGAATAAATATTAAACTATAAATTTAAAGATTAAATTTTGAAATTTAAAAAAATCAACATTAATTTGTAAGGACTCAATTACAAAAATTAAAAATTAAAAATATTAAAGTAAATTAGATAAATCAGTAATAATCAATTCAAATAAATTAACTTGTAAGTTATAAGGACTAAATTACAAAAAATATAAATTAATTAAAAGTATTAAAAATCTAACTTTAATACATTATAAAATAATTATACTATAATTTAATATATTTTAAAAATGAAAAAAAATAAATTTTAGATAATATATAGAATTTATACTATAAATGGAATAATAATTATATAAAATTAATACTATATAAGTAATTTATACTCTATATAGAAAATATACTATATATGGAGTAATATTATGTATTATATAACAATTAGTAAATGTATTATGTATATTATATACTATATATATAACATATGTATAAGTATAATATGTATATATATAATAATTAGAAAATATACTATGTATTATATAATCATTAGTAAATATATTATGTATATTATATATTACGTATATATAACATATGTATATGTATAATTGTATATAGTAATTAGTATATAGTACATGTATATATGTATATAAATCATATATGTATGTTATAACTTATATCAATATGTAATTATGTATATTGTATATGTATATATACATTAGTATATAGTACATATATATATTAATATATATATGTAATTATGTATCATGTATGCTATAATCTATATGTATATGTATTATATATGTGTGTGTATGTTATATGTATATATATATATAATATTATATATATCATACATGTTAATATGTATATTAATTTTAGTACATGTATTATATATGTATGTTAATATGTCACATGTGTTAGTATACATTAGTACATTATATATATATATTATATATGTATATATATATATTATACATAATACATATATACATTACATATATCATACATGTATATTAATTTTTAATGTATATATAATATATATCATATTATATTATTATATATATGTAATATGTATTATATTTATACATATATTATATATACATGTATGATATATTACATATATAGATGTATTATGTATATTAATTTTTAATATATATGTAATATTATACATATATAGCATATTATATATATATAAATACGTATATGTTATATAACATATTAATATATATATCTTAGCATATTATACATATATTATATATACATATCTAACATATTAATTATTATACATATTTAATATATATATATTATATATAATTACTATATATTATAAATATTATATTAATACTATATTATATATGCATACTATATAATATATTAATATACATATATAATAATATAATATATATTAGTATAGATCTCCCCCCTCCCTTCCCCCCTCCTTCCCGTCGGTTAAAAAATCAAATTCCCACTCAATCAACTAAAATCAAATTTCCCTCCCCTAAAATAAAAAATTCCACTTCAAATTTTTAATTTTAGATTTATTTCAAAAGTCAAATACTATTTGTTTTTACTTGGAGTACTTAATAAAAATATATATATATTATATATATATTAATATATGTATAATTATATAATATATATATATATATATTAGATGTAACATTAATATATGCATACTTATTATTTATATATTAATATATTTATATAATATAATTTAATATATATGATACTTATAATATATATATTATACTTTAATATATAATATATATACTTAAATGTATACTAATATATGTATTTAGTTTAAAATTATAATTTTAATAAAATATTAATTTAATTAATTTAATTAAATATTTAATACTATATTTAAATATTAATTCTAAATTAATTCTCATGTCTAATTCTATTTTTTTTTAAGCCTAGTTATATTTATTAATATTTTAAATTCTTCAAATTATAGATATATTTAATTATATATCATGTAAATATTAAGTCTTTGTTAATATTAGTTCAGGTCAATAACATGTCGGGTTCAAAACAAGTCGGGTCATTTATCAGGTCGGGTTCAAAACAGGTTAAGTTCAAAACAGGTCTCGGGTCGATTCAGTCGGGTAATATCAGTTATCTGCCAGGTCAGACTCGGGTTCAGGTTTGTTTCAGTCGGATACAGGTCGGGTTTTAGGTCTATAGTAAACATGTTGAAATCGGGTTTAGGTCATTCTCGGTCGGATACAGTTCGGGTTCGGTTACTACAGTTACAAGTCCAACTCGGGTTTGGGTCAACAACAGTTGAATATAGATCAGGTTTGGGTCATTACATCCCGGATCAAATCAAGTTCTGACTCGAACAAGTTTTAAACGGGTTTTCAGGTCGGGTCAACTTTTTACATCCCTAACTAAGGGTCGTTATTCTTCGTTTGGCTTGGAGAGGAATAAACTACTACATATATGGTAGAAGAAATTATTTATCTCTTCCATGCCTCCATTTTAAATTAAAGGGTTTAGGGTTCAAGGTTAAGGGTTGTGGCTAGGGTTTAGGGAATTATGGGTAGGATTTAGAAAATAAGGGTTAGTGTTAAAAATCTAATTAAAAAAATCAAAGGCATGGAAGGAGGCATGCAGATGATTTTTACCCCTAAAATCCATGGAAAGGGAACTCATTTGGTTTCTGAATTTTTTTCTTTTATAAAGCATAGTGTTAGGGAAAAGTTATTATATTGTAAATATTTTTGTTTTAGTACTAGTATAGCTTTAAATTAGGGTCTTAGTTGAGAGATTGTCTCATATCTTCGAGTTCAGTAAATGTGTACAACTGAATTTTTTAAGATTTTTTTAGGAATAAAATCTCATTTATCCAAAAAAATAAAAGATAAAAGATACTCTCATTTTAATCATTGAACCGTTAAACAATTAACGGGTGAGGCAAAATACCCTTAAATTTGAGAGAATCATAGATTGACTCACTTAATTTTTAGGGTTTTTAGAAGTGGTATCTAACTTTTAGATTTTACCCTTTCGATCTCAAATTATATAAAAAAAATCAATTCAATCATTGAAGTAACTCAAAATGTTTGTTTTAATCATCTAACTTTCAAATTTTACAAATTAAACTTTAAATTGTGATTTATTATAAAATGATCACCAAATTGTTAACTGTTGTTAAGAAGGTGACGTGGTAGTTTAGAAATAGGGCCAAAATATCATAATTAGTCATTCATATTTACAAATTTAATAAACTTAGTCTTAATCCAAAAATAAATAAATTTAATCTTTATTATTTACCAAAATTATTAAATAATGACAGCTTAAGGAGAGAGATTATATCATAGGCCCGGTCAACCGTGGTCTCTAACCAATGAAAATCATCCATTTCACCACTAATCAGCCATGTAATTAATATAATTTCCAAAAATTATATTTTTAAAATGACATAAAAATTATGAGTGAAGATTATTGGTTGAAAAAAACGAGTTGGAGATTAATAGTGAAGAGGGTGGTTATAATTGAATGGGATTATAGCTGACGTGGTAGGTCGGACCCATGATATAATTTCTCGCTTAAGGGTAGTTTTCCCCTATATTAATATCATATCATATCATCAATGTTGTCCCTTCTTTTAATTACATCAATTCAGCACTCGTAGTCTTCTAAATTTAGCAGTGTTACCCCTCCATTTTAATTTTATCAATTTAACCCTTAAATTCCTGACCATTATCATCGATCGTCCTTTGCATGTCAAACACTTTATTATTATATAATTACTTGCGTTTGTGTTAGCATGTTATATGTTATTTGTTTTAATAAATCAGTTTTTTCTGATAAGATGACAATTTAATTTTGATGACGTAATAGTATAATAAAAATAGATTTTTTAAAAACATAATTTTAAAAAAATAGTTAATTCTAATTCTTTATTTGTACGTTTATATCATCAGAATTAATATATCATCGTTGATATGGTAAGACAGTTGACGATAACGATTGATATAGAAATATACAAAAGACACCTATACAGATTTAACGATTCTATCTGTCAATAACAATAAAATAACGAGATTGATTTAATTCAAGAATTCAAGAAACCGAGTTTATATTAATAATGAACCAAGTTTCTAAACATTATAACACTAAAACACTTCAAACAAATGAGAAGCTTCCTACAAACCCACTAAAGATTATATTTGTTAGAATAAAACTGAATCGAATAACTCGATTTAAGGCGAAAATATTTAATTCATTTTGACTCGATTCGAAATTTTATAATCTCTACTTGAAAAAAATTCAAATAAAGTTTGAGTTATAAAATAAAAATTAGAATAACTCAAAATTTTTAGTAATTGGAAAATTTATTTTTAAGTTCGAGACGAGTTCTTCAATTTTTTATGATATATAATATACAGATATATAAAAATATGAAAAAATATTGTCACATGCGAAAAAAACATGAAATATATATACATATCTTATATGATTAGAGAAAGTCATTTAAATTGAAATCAATTCGAAGTTATAATAAATACTTATAATTAAATTTTTATAGGAACTCGACTCTACTTGAATTTCTTAAACTCAACTCGATTCAACTTGAATTTTTTAAACTCGAATAAAAAAAATTCAAACAAAATTTAAATTCTAAAATATGACTTGTCAATATAATAATTTTATTTTTTATTTAACTCGATTCAATCGAACACTCATCCTTGTTTAATACGTTTAAACAACACAATTGGGGTCATTTTGTTCTAATATAATAAAATTTGTCTGTCCATTTTATGTATCTCTTAATATTTTTTACTAATAATTGGGCATTGCATATATTATTAATAAAATAAAAATAATTAATAAATAAATATAATTATTATTAATACACGTAACATAAAATTATTGTTGAGACATATAAAGTTATATAGGTTATGGGAGGGGTAATTACATGTTCCAGTCCCCCAATTTTTTCTATGCTGTCTTTTATATATTTTTTTGAACACATGCAGCTAATTTTATTAACAAGAAAATATTTAATATTATAATAATAGTTTACAATTATCATTGTAAACTAAAAATATAATTTGATCATTTTCTTAAAACTAGCTACTCTAGATCAGACAAGGACCATACATGAAAAAGTTTAAAACTTATCCAAAGATTCGATCAAAAAGATAGATACGAACAAATCTGATTGCATCAGTAAACGAACCAAAAGGGGTAATCTATGAAGATCACTGAGAAACGCAGATTAGAACAGAGCGTCGCGGTAAACTATCCACGAGCGCAAACCGCGTATCCATATTCAATCTGAGGGTCCAAAGCAAGAAAGATCATCGTGATAATAAATAAGCGCCATCTTTATCAGTCGTGGCGTCGTCAGATCCAACCTTAAAAAAACAAAATAAAAGAAAAACATGCCAAACGAAAGAAGAAACGTGATAAACGACAGAAGAAACGTACCAAAAGGTAGAGTAGATCGTGCCACAAGAGTAAAATTATTTATTAATAAAAAACGAAAACGATAGAGTCCGGCGGACGGTGACCAATATTAAGATTAGTACCGCCGCCGACACTCAAAGAAGAAGAAAAAACAAATTTGTGATAGTAGGAGATTTTAGGAGAATTGGTTGTTGATATTTTAAATGATCATGTTACGCTGTCTTATATATATATATAATAATAAGTTATTCATGAATTTGTCGTAACCTTAATTTTTAAATTATAAATCATAAAACCGTATATCCTACAATTTAATTTTAAAATCTAAATATAAACACTAAAAATGATAAATGATTTTTATTCGATATAAAAAAAATAAAGGAATCCGGTTCATTCCAACTTACCATAATCTTAGTTTTTCAAGTCACCGTTGAAGAAGACTTCCTTAGTTTCAATGAAATTTCTTAAGAACTTTCTAAGAACTCGGACATGATTCAACTCCCACTTTTTAAAATGTTATTTTTTAAAATAAATTTCACCGAATGAAGCCTTAATTTTTATTTTATAAATATTACTAAATTTTTATTAAATTTATAGATAATTATATCGTATCTAAGAAATAAAATAATTGAATTAAACGATCCAAAAATTTTTATAATCCAAAAATTAAAAAAAAAAATTATGGAGATCATAAGTATACCAACAAAATTCAGAAGCTTCTTGAATCTTCTTGTCTTTATCTAAACGAGATGTATAAAGAAAGGAGTTGTACGCGATCCAAATTTTCATACAAAAAGTATCGCTACCTAGGATTGATTTTATCGGCAAACAACCAATAACCGAGTGTGGATATAACTTTTCAAATAACCACCAACAAAAACATAAATCAGAAACTAACATCGATTAAATCTCTGTGCGAACAACAATTGACCGTTAGGATATACTGAAATATGTCACAAAGACAGAATCAATTCACAAAACAAAAACAGAAACATATCACAAAGACAGAAAAAAAACGTGTCGCAAGAACAGAAAAACGTTAATAACCTTAATAAAGCCTTCGTTTTAGATTCATAATTATTTCTTGTAATAATATTATCTTTAAAGTTTCAACAGGAATTCTTTGCATTCATCTTTATGATATATGAATATATAATTATACAAATTTATTTAAATATTTCGACAAAAACTTAGCACTTAGCGGCTCAATTGAAATCATGTTAATACTTCAATAGCCTAATCGATAAAATCATAATTCAATGGTCAAAATAAAATTGAATCAATATTTTAAATATAATTTATTATTATGCATCAAACCTAAAATTTAAAAATATTTAAATATTCACATTTTGATGTGGCATGCGATAAAGACATACTATTTAAATTTTTAAAATTTTTAAACCTTAAATTTTGTTTTGAAAATATATTTTACCTTTAATTCTCTAAATCTTAATCACAATTTCTAACTTTAAACGTTAAACTTTAAATCTTAATTTTATTATTTTAAAGTAAAAATAAATTATTTATTTACTTTGGCTCAGTTACACAAATCCAAATTAATCCAGGTAAAAAGAGAATCCATTCAAAGAGAACAAAACAAACCCCAAATTTTAAAATTGAAACATTATCAAATAATTGACCAAGTCAGAGACGAAGTCTATATTTAAGGTCAAAAGACAACACAAATATTTAAAAGTAAGGACAAATTTATAAATATATTATTTTTTAAAAAATTTAAATAAAAAAAATAAAAAAAGTGACGGCGATTGCCCCTTCCCTCTCCGATTTGTTTCGGCGCTGACCAAAGCGGATAAAAAAAAGTGTCATTTAGTTCCTAAATTATTCAGTCAGTTTCACTGCTCTAAAGTGACTTAAATTTTTGTCACTTTGGAAGAATAATATTCCCACTAGTCTATCACAAGTGATATAAAAGTAGATACTTAATATCCGATTTCACGTTGAACGCCACAACATATAGAATAGACAAGGACAAGCCAAGTCTTTGGAGGCCCTGCACGAAACATAACCTAAGGCTCGTGATAAGGGTATCACAAGAACGGACGCAAAGAAAAACGTCGCGACAAGAAACAGTTTCAACATTGTTATCCTTGTACTTGATTCTGTTGTTGATGTATGAAAAAAGTAACAATCACCCACAGTTCCAGAGAAATGCATCCTATAAAACCCACATTTATATAGCTAATCAAAATCAAAGGAGATTAACGAGTACTTTTTGCTCAAATACTAAAAGATCTATACTTTTTTCATGTGCTACCAAGATGGAGACTCGCTATACATGGTAAATCATGTAATCTAAGTCTCTCTTGCTATTAGATTACCTGATTTTCCAGCTTCACCACTAAGATACTAATTAAAAATAAGTATGAAACGTCTATCCGGCTCTACGAGAAGAGACGAACGGTGAATTTTCTGTCGCTGGCTTTCCTTGAGCTTGTGGTTTCCCAGGTTTCGTCTTGTCAAGCCTTGCTCTCCGAGCAAATTCTTGGATCTTGTCATGCTCTTTAAGCAATTGATCAACATTCTCGGATGGAGCAAGTAATGGACCCGAGACGTAGATTTTGTTTCCCCGAAGACCACGACAATGCTGGAGAATATAGCATTCATAAGAATACGCAGGTTTCAGAATACATTATATGTTACATCTAAGCATATCAATTCAGAAACATTGGAAAAAGTCGAAGATTGTGATTAAGAAAGACATTGGCCGCGGTATAAAGTAAAGAATAATGCAAAGAAACTAACCACTGGTTCCTTAATGCAGGGTCTTCCACCTGCTGTCTGTGGGGAATCTGCCATTTTTGGCGTATGACGTCTGACATCATGTTTTCCTGCAGGTTCTAGTTCATTAAATGATCTGCGAGACCTGCCTGCTTGGTTCACTGCTTCTAGAGTCGATGATCCAGATCTGTCTCGGCAATCTTCAGGAGCCAATACTCTAGTTGCTACTAAACCAGATGACTTCGATAAGTTACGAGAGTGCGACATCTGACTCCTGCTATTCAAATTAGGATGTGGTTGTCTTCTCTGTAATTCGAGGAGCAAGAGGCAAAGGCGATTAGCAAAGAAAATTTTCATCTAGTTGCATATGACTGGCATTCGAATGAATAGCCGTAAAATATTCGTAAGAAAAAAAAATACCTGCAATGATGTGGTCAGCTCAGCGTTAGAATTGGATGTTGTCGTAGAAACCGGTTCCTTCTGCCCCATCCTTTCCATATCAACCCTTGACCTGCTCCCGACTGCTCTTTGTCTAAGGGAATATAAGAAGAGGTTAATCTTATGAAGGCTTTTTAATATGAAAATAAAAAATGTGTTATTACAAGAGTCCAAAAAGAAAGAAAAAGACATTTATATAGGAAGAAAGACCCTAATTGGCCTAGATGATCCCAAAATAAAACGTACACCACGCTGAATTTCATATTTGATAATAACATATACCTTCTAGCTTCTTCGTCCCGCAACTTAGCATCGATCTCCTTGCTAGGAGGATATTTGGGTAAACTTGAAGGATCACATGCAAAAGGTTGTGTTGTAAAGAACTGAGAAAAGGCCAGGGAAAAATCAGTGGAAGTTCTACGAATTCCAGGTGAACGGTACTAAATACGTTAATCGAGAGAAATGCATTGGTGAAGATTGAAATACTGTGCGTACCTCGCTCTTCAGAGCAGACGCTGCAGTTCTTCGATGAAGAGGATCTATTGAAAGCAAGGCTTCCATCAGACTTACAGCAGGAGAAGGAAAGTCTTTAAATATTTCTGCAACACTTCGTCTATAAGGGTGAAGAGGCTTGAACACCGTTGAATGAGGTAATTTTGCTCTTCTCCAGTATTCCTCGGACGGTGAGCCGCATAGCTTAAAAATCTTGTGTAATTGCTCAACCTATAAAGTTGGAACAACCATATTCTAAGAACGATATCTTCTGAATTTCTAATAGCAATAATCATTGTATCAGTCGCAAATATAAAAAAACCAACTCCTCGTTAAAATTAGTCTCTTGAACCTAATACCTCTGTTTTACCAGGCAAAATAGGTTTGCAAGAATATAGTTCTCCAAGTATGCAACCAGCACTCCATAAATCTATGGCAACACCATAATTTGAAGCTCCCAACAAAAGTTCCGGTGGTCGATACCAAAGAGTTACTACACGGCTTGTCATTGGAACACTATCCTGAGGATCAAAATGGCATGCTAAACCGAAATCTGCAATCTTTAAGATTCCATTACTGTCGATGAGAAGATTTGAACCCTTTATGTCACGATGGAGGACACCGCGACTGTGACAATGATCAAGTCCACTTAGAAGTTGCTGCATATAGCATTTTATCTGACCAAGATAGAAGAGCATATTTATGAATAAACAAAAGCTAAAAAATTAAGAGACATCCTTATAAATTGCAGAACAAAAGTGTGTAGGTGACTGCCACACCCATGTTACATCTCTGTATCAAGAGAAACTGTTGAACAACAGCATGAAATAACTAAAAAACATTCTATGATTACCTGAGGCTCGGAAAATTTGATTCCAGGAATCGAAGCAAGTCCCAAGAGATCATGTTCCATATATTCGAAAACAAGGTATAAGTTGCATGACATTGGGGATGTGATCAAGCCTTCCAATTTAATAACATTTGGATGATCAAGTCTTCTTAAGAGATTAATCTCCCTTGCCATAAACTTCACTCTCTCAGGGTCATGATTATCAAATCGCACTTTCTTCAGCGCCACGAGTTTATTATGAATCACATCACGTGCCTTGTACACGCTACTATAAGTTCCTTGGCCAATCTGCAAGAATGGAATACTATCATACAAAAACCATAGGAAAATGAGAACATCAACATGGACAATGCAAATCTTATAGATATATAATAAGATGAGTTTCTCTGACAAACTAAATCACCATGGACCAACCCTATTACTACCGCATATAAGATCTTCATCAACACTTAATTAGGTTACCTGTTACCTATAGGAGGGGCAATTTCAAATTCACAGATAGTTTATGTATATTCTATCAGTGAAATTTTTAAAATTTTGAGCCTGCTAAATTTCTAATGTAACTTCGGCATGAAATCTTGCATGTCCCTTAGATACGAGAAATTATATCATGGGTCAGTTACACCACTTACCACTAAAACCCAGCCACATTATCAATTTTTTTCCATGTCATATCTTTTAAAGTGAATCTTCATTCATATTTAATGTTAATTCTTTTTAAAAATACTCCCTCTGTCCTACTATTTTTGTCCATTATTGACTTTTTTTTAGTCAAACTTTTTTAACTTTGACTCATTATAACTTTAAATATATTATTGATAAAAATATAAAAAAATATGTTTTAAAAACCTTTAATCAAGTAGTTTAAAAATATATTTTTTGTAAAATTTAATAAATTAAAATATTTAAAATAACTATGGTCAAAATTGAAAAAGTTTGACTTTTAAAAAGTTAATAATAAACACCATATATAGGACAAAGGGAGTAATTTTTTAAGTGAAGATTCACTTTAAAAAAAATATGACATAAAAAAATTGATGATGTGGATGATTTTTAGTGGTTGGTCTCATGGTCACGTGGTGGGACTAACCGAAACTGACCTATTATATAATTTTTCTTAAAATACAAGGGCGAAACTACACTCACTAGGAGGAATAATCGCCTCCATCCATTTTTTTTATTTTTATTCGCTTATTTAAATTTTTTAAATATTATTTTTTTAAAAATTTATCCTCTACTTTTAAATATTTATGTTTTGTTCCACAAAACCATTTTTTTTTTCGTCCTTACTTAAGATATATAAAGAGCATTGGTCAAGCTTTTCAAACGATGAAAGTAAAAGTGGAATTCAAGCAAAGTAATAGAACCTACTTTTTCCAACTTCTCAAAGGTGTTGGCCCGTCGGGGTATCCATCCCTTGATAGCTTCACTTGCCACGGCAACAAGCCAAGAAGGCCACCCTGCTGCTACCTGCTCTCCTTTTATGCTATTCAGCACCCTTCCCGAACCAGGATGATTATACTGATGGTGGTGATGAGTATACTCGGCTCGAGGAACAAGGTTTACCGATGACCCTTTGGGCCTCGGCCTCTCCTTGTGATTCTCACGGCCATCTTCGACAGCCACAGATTTGGAATTCATGCAACCCATGCTTCTAATAACAAAACCTACTTTAACAATCCTTAATTCACCATCTAAAAACTAAACCAAAATCCCCCACTAACTTGAAGATTTTGAACAAAATTCAGATAATCCAATCCATCAAACACACCCCACAACCCAAAGTTGAAGAATTTGGACTCGACGAGACTATGGCAATCAAGGGTTTATCTTGAATCCTTTTGAAGAATTCAAAGTCACCCCAAAGACCCAAATTTGTTTCAAATCAAAGGGTACAAGTCAAGCCAATATTGGTCATTAAAAAAGAGAAGAAAGAAAGAATCAAAACCCAGATATGCTGGGGAAAGTAACCGAAAATCTGGGAACAAAGAGCAGAGAAGGGTTTAATTAAGTAATCGAAAAGGAAATTGTGTGTGATCTTTCGATTTTCTTTATGGACAAACGTCTTAAGAAAGTAGCTTTTGGATTTCTGGAAAGAAAATTTAAGGAAAGGATCGATTTTTGTTTCTTTCTTTTTCTGATTTGACAACTAAATTGTGTAGTATTATTTAATTGGGTAAACATCACCATTAGTTACTAAAGTATTCCTATATTTCTGTTTTGGTACTAAATTTTTATTTTATGCAAAATCATCACTATTATTACTTTTTTTTTCTATTTTGGACATTAGTTTTACTTTTTTTCTTGTCCAACAATTTATTTCCTTTCCTATGTGGTCACTAAATTATTTTCGTTTTTTTATTTTTGTGTATATTTTAACCGTAGATGACTCATATCTTAAATTGGGATAAATTACAAAAATAAAAATTAATAAAGATTAAAAATGGACTAAAAATTCATAAAATTTTAAATTAAAAAAGATAAACATTAATAAAATAAAATATCATTTTATTAAAAATACTAAACTAAATTAGAAAAAAATAATACTCAATTTGAAATAAAAATAAAGTTGTAAGGATTAAATTATAAAAATTATAAATTAATAATAATTAAATTCGATGAAAAAATTAATTTCAATATAGTTTAATACATTTTAAAAATGGAAATAAAATTTATACTATATATGGAATATATTTTATATATAAAATATATATTATATATAGAATATGTTCTGTATAGAATTTATATTATATATGAAATGATATTATATATGAAAATATAAAATGTATAATACTATATATAAAAATATATAATATGTATATGTATATAATATATATGTATGTAAGTATATGTATACTCATATACTATACAGTAAACATTAATAAATGTATAATGTTATATGTATATATTAATATGTATATATATTAGATGTATATATATATATAATATAGTTTAATACATATATAGTATATTTATATTTATTATATTTTATGTATTAATGTATTATATGTACTTAAATGCTTATGAATTAATGTATGCATATGTATTTAATTAATGTATATATATATTATTAATACTTTAAGCCTAAGTTACTAAATTAGTTCTCTAAAACCAATTCTCCAATCATTAAACTAATTCTCTGTGATCAAATTGAAATAAGTTTAAAATATATAATCTGATTTTAATTAAATGAGGATCAAATTGAATAAAAATAAAATTTAAAACTTAATTTTCGAGTGATCATAACCAAATTGAAATAATTATAAAATAAGGTATAGAGCGGCACAAAATTCGATTTTTTAGACGTGACCTATATAAAAATATGCGAAATTTTTTACTCAATCTAGAATAGTGTCAAATGAATATCTAAATTTAATATCCATTTTTTATATTTTTAATTGATTATATTTAGTCAAAATTTATTATTTGTTTATACGCTATAATAATAATGATGATAATAATAATAATCCAAATTTTCCTATATATATTAATTTTCTCTAAAATTTGGTTTTCCTTCTTTTCTATATAATAATAAAAACTTATTTTTAATTCCCTCCAAAAATTTTGGGTAACTTATATCCCTCTAAAATTTTTACACTAAAAATAAATTAATCTTAAACTTAAAAAATGAGTGGCTTATTTTCTTCTAAAATTTTGTCTTTTCACTCTTTTTTTATTAATTATATTTTTTTATCAATTGTTTTGATTTAATTTAATTGAATCATAAGTTAGATTAATTTAATAAAAATCTACGTATGATTTTAGAATTATTTTAATTATATTTATAATTTATGTTTTTATATTTTTATTTAGCTTAATAAGTTAATTTTAATCATATGTTTAATAAGTTAATTTAATTCAATTAAATATATAATACTAAATTTAAATATTAATCCCTAAATTAATTATTATGTCTAATTCTATTTTTTAAAGCCTAATTATATTTACTAATATTTTAAATTTATCAAATTATAGATATATTTAATTATATGTCTTGTAAATATTAAATCTTGTTAATATTAGTTTAGGTCAATAACAAGTCGGGTTCAAAACAAGTCGAGTCATTTATCAGGTCGGGTAAAATCATGTCTCGGGTTGATTCAGTCGGATAATATCGGTTATTTGTCAGGTCAGAATCGGCATCTGGTTTGTTTCATTCGGATGCAGATCGGATTTTGGGTACACAGTAACATGTTGAAATTGGGTTTGGGTCATTTTCGGTCGGATACAATTCGAGTTCGGTTATTACAGTAACAGATTCAACTCGAGTTCGAGCCAATAACAGTCGGATATAGATCGGGTTCGCATCATTACATCCCGAGTCAAACCAGATTCTGACTCAAACATATTTTAATCAGGGTTTCAGGTCGAATCAACTTTTTACGTCCTTAGTTATTATTATTAATAATATAATGATATCAACTTTTTGTTTGGTGGGGTTAGATTTCTTTAAAGAAAATAGTTTGAATCTCGTAAATAAAAAATTAAATTAATTTTATTTATTTATTAAAATTTTGGTTTAATTCTATTAAAATTGAGTATAGTTACATCAAAATGACTTCATTAACGACAATAATAAAATTAGGATCCATACCAACAATTTAAAATTATTTAGTTTTATAGATTTATTTAACTAATTTTATTTTTATGAAGATTAAAATTTTAAATTAAAGATAATCTATTTTTAATTTTTTTAAATCTTATCACTATTTATTGTTAATCTTATTTATTTTTAATACTCAGACGAAGGACGAAGGTATGTGTATTATGAGAGGAGCTATTATCTCTCTTAATTTTTTAGTATAATAGTATTTGGAGTCTCTATTAGTTTAAATAGTAGTCATATAAGAGTTTTGTCCTTATTTTTTAAATTTTAAAGCTTAATAGATCTTCGCCCAAACATTTAATTATAGCTTCATCCCTGCATTAGATAACTCTAAATAAGGCGAAAAACTCGAACGTTTAACAATGTGTCATCGGATACCATTTTTTAATAATTATATTATCAATAATTATTGCATAAACTAACGGTGAAAACAAAAATTTTCTATAAGCACATTAACTTTAGGTCTAATGGTTCGATTTATGATATAAGGTTTAAGAGTTTATAACTTAAGAGTTGTGGATAAAATTTAAGATTTTAAATTAGAATTTAGGGTTCATAGGTTAAAACTTAAATTCCTAATCATATTACCTTTAATAAATCCTTACCTACAATCTTTAATTTTTACTCATAAACCCTAAATTCTATCCATGGCCCTTAAATTTTAAATCTTAATTTAAATTTATAAATCCTAAACAAATATGTTTATAAAACATTTTTATTAGAATATCCAAATATTTTCATTTGAATATTTAAAATCAAAAGATTTTTATTCGAATATTTTTAAATCTAAATATTCAAATATTTATGATTTTTATTCAAATATTTTTATTTGAATATTTATTATACAAATATTTTTATCCGTGTATTTAATATCAAAAAATTTGAATATCCGAATATTTTTATTCGTACATTATTTTTATTTTATTTACACTATATTTATTTTATTCTATTTTCTCAATAGATATATTTTAAATAAATTATCTTACAAAATTATTACAAGGATGAATATTTGGTCTAGCGGTTTGGGTGTTCGTTTTCCATTTGCCCAACCTAAGTTCAAACCCTTTTAGCCTCTTGTTATTTTATTTGTTTTTTTTTTCTCACCAACAAGTTGTTATTTTATTTGTTTTTTTTTTCACCAACCAGGGTGATGATATATGTTATCACCTGATTGGGGAGAAAAATATATTAAATAATAAATAAAAATAAATTAATAAATAAAATTAATTGTCCAATCTGTGCAGTGATGAAATATGTAATTTTACAAATTTTATTTAACAGACACATCACTTTCATTAACCTTCTCCGTTAGAATTTTATTGGCAGTGACCCAAATAGGTAAGGTTTAAAAGTTGGGTGACCTAATTGACGAATTTGTTAATTGAGTGACCAAAATAGGTATCCTCAATTAATTGGGCGATCACTGTAGTAGTTTACCCTAATTTTAATAATTTTTAAAATGAATACAAGGTAAAATATATTTAAAATTTTTTAATAATATATACACATTTAAAAAATAAAATTGACCAAACTTATATATTTTATAATAAATATTTTTTTCACCGAAATCACTCGTATCAATAACAATAACTATAATAACTCAATATTGTTGGTTGGGTAACTATAATAACTAATTATGTTTAATATATAGTTTTAAGGTTAATAAGGGAAATGGAGTTAACGATGTGTATTATTATTATATAACAATGACAAAGTTTGAATATAACAAATGATGTTTTTTCTTTACCTAGAAAGTACCAGCAAAGTGTCATTCCAACATTGATAGGATATTCATAGTGTATATTCATATATTAAATTAAATTTTAGTGGTTTTATTATTAGGGTTTAATACCTTTGAAATTAGGGTTTACATCTTATACCTATAAATATAGATTTTTGGAGAAATCATTATACACAACTCTACTTTGAGAATATAATACAAGTCTTTCTTTTGTCTCTCATTTGTGTTCTCCTATTTTATTCTTATTCTTTACTTTATTCACAACACGTTATCAGCACGAGACTTTAACCAACAGAAGTGTTTGTCGTTCAAATCTTAAAGGAGTTATTAAATAGAATTTGTAAATAGCATGAATCAAAGATAAATTCTTCTCTCTTTATTATATTTTGATTATCGATTATTTTTCTCTCTTGATCTTTAACTTGATTTTTAAATTTTGAAAAATCATTGGTTATTTGGTGTTTGTGTAGAGATAAAGTGGCTCATATCGTAGTTCTTGTCGATAATTTTCGAAAAAAGATTTTAACAAGATGTTGGTAACTAAGTTTATCATATATTAAAATTAGTGAAAAGTCTGGTATATTTTACTTATTTAATTTGAGATTTTTTTTGTCTTTAGTTATAACCAATATTTGTTTATTTTATTTTGATGATGAAAGTTTTTGTTTTTAATTATATTTTTAAGTATTACATGATATTGGAATAAATATTGAAACTATAATTAATTAATATGTTTTTTGTTATGTTGGTTTAATCCAAGTATATTGGTTGGAAATCTCTTTCTACGAGGCTATGGGTCTCTAAGGAGGTTCTTTTTAAAGGACATTGTGGACTAGCTTAAGAACGTCGCATATGAGGATTAAATTTTTATTCCTTATATGTATTGTATATATTGGTTGATCAATTACTATTCAATAGTATGAATATTATAAAGTTTATATTTGCTTGAAAGCAATATTATTTTTTTATCGAAAAACTCGAATATAGACTTCTAACAAGTTCAAGTTACGAAAATCGTCTTAATCCAAGAATTTTTATGGGAGACATTCCCTGAAGTGAATGCATGCATGATGTTTATTCCATGTAATTATTTGATTTATGTCATTCCTTAAAGTTATTGCAAGCATGATGTTTATTTCATGTGATTATTGATTTGTTTCATTGTTCTAAGTGAATGCAAACATGAGAATTCACTATGGTTAGTGAATAAAAACTTAGTTATGTGTCAGAGTATTACTGATGAGGATATGTTAAAAAAACATACTCCATTTTTTACACATTAATATTGTCCTGTAGACACAATATCATGAAAAGGTTTTAAATACCTATTAGTCTCCGCTCCATTTCCTGATGTGAATGTGATATTTTATAGAGGAAAGAATAAATGTCACATTAGTAATTGTGGTTATGATTAAGATCATAAAATAGGCATGGATAAGATGATTATTTTGAGAATGCTTATATCCACAAGAAGTAGAATTATAAGGATGACAAGAATGATAAAACTCATATCAAAATCTTTATGTCATCAATGTGATGGTACAAATCATTGATCTCGTACTTGTTAAACGCCAAAGTATTATAAACTTTATCCATAATCATAAATGATAAATAGAAAATATAAACAGATTCTCTTTCGTGAAAATAATTATGGAGTTGTTGATCCAACTCAATTGGATAATATTAATTTTCTCATAACCTTTGAAAAGAATAATTCACCATTTATTTTATTTTTTTTATAAATTATAAAATGAATAATTAATCTTTTATTTATTTTGTTAATTTATTTTTAATTATTTATGTGATGAGTGCTTAAAATAGTTATTATTTTATGCTTAATTACTCTTTAGTTTGGTGAATATGTTATTGATCTCGTTGTTTTTCGTGTGATTTTGTGCAGGACTCTGAATCTGGAAAATACATTTAAATTAGCCGAATTCTAAAGTTTTTTTATTTTCTGGATCGAGTTTGAATTCGTGGGCTCGACTTTGGGCTTGAAATCTGACGTAGCGTTTTGTCAGCGGCTTCTAGAAGATGTCGTTAGCGTTTTGTCAGAGTTCCAGATAAATTAGGATTTATCTCTTTGTAATTTGAATATAAATATTTTTAGGATTATCTTAGATTTATCTCTTATTTTTAGGATTTATAAAAGGCTATAAATACCCACCTTGGATAAGCCTATAAAAGCATCTCTCATTTCATCTTTAATTCTAAATCCTAGAATTTTCTTTCATCTCTTTTTTTTATTATTTATTTTTCTTGTTTTTATTTTTTACTTTATTTTATTTTTATGTCGAGCATAATTCATGCTCGGCTGAGTTTTAATAGCCAAGGGCTTAAACGATGACTCGATCCAAATGTGAGGATTGAAAAGCACACAAATAACTTTATCTTTTTATTTCTTTAAAAGTTTTTTTTGAACTTATTTTTTTCAAATTGATTTCAAAACTAAAGATTGACTTTGGTCAAGATTTTGATCTGATCATTTACGTAGGAGGAAGGATCGACTATTGAAGTAATCCGACTTTCTGGGAACACACTTAGCAAATTGATTGCTAAAACGAAAACTAAAGATTTGATTAGTTATTATTGAAATAACATAATCCAAGTCGGTCTTGAGATTTAAATGATTTTTCTACAAACATTGAGTTGGTAGATTAATCCATGAAACCAATATCAAAGATAGACTTGAGTATTCGGTTTAGAAGTTTTGCTTCAAGGATTGAACCTTGAAAGCTAAGTGCCGACGTAAACTCCCGAAGTGAAAATCTTTTTTCGATGATCTTTTTAATTCGAGTCAAAGCAAAAGCCTAAGGCTAGTTTTTATCTTATTAAATTATTTTCTTTATTTCAATCTCTTTCATTACTTAGTTTTATTTCGACAACTTCCTCTTTTTACTCAAATATTATTCGATCAACCTTCTTGGATCATCGATCAAATAGAGCATAATCAGGAAGTTTCTAGTCCCTGTGGGATCAACCCTTACTTCTCCTTTACTATATTATTTTTATTTATTTGAGAATAAGGAATTAATTTTGATATTATACGATGCGTGTCAAAATTGGCGTCATTATCGGGGACTATGGCAAAGTTATTGATTTATTTTGTTTGATTTTTGACCAGGAAAATCCAGAGAACAAGTCACAATGGGATACGACATTTGAACCATCCAACAACTTACTTCGACACCTAATGATTATCAGCCGATGTGCATAATATTCCCAGATGACGATACATCATTCACTCTTAAAACAAGCATGATACACCTCCTACCGATCTTTCACGGTTTGTCGAGCGAAAATCCATATAAACACCTTAAAGAATTTCATATAGTTTGTTTGAGTACAAAAACACAGAGAGTTTTTGAGGACCAAATTAAACTTCGTGTTTTTCCATTTTCTTTAACCGATATAGCAAAAGATTAGTTATTTGATTTGCCTTCCAATTCTGTTACAACTTGGACTGATATGGCTCGTCTTTTTCTTGACAGGTTCTTTCGAGCAGCTAAGGCGAACGAACTAAGGCGAAATATCCTGAGTATCCGACAAAAGGATATAGAAACCTTATATGATTACTTGGAGCGCTTTAAAAAGCTGTGTGCGAATTGTCCACAATACGGCTTAAGCAAAAAAATATTACTCTAGTATTTTTATGAAGGTTTAACGCCTATGGATATGAAGGTAATAGATGCGGCAATTGGAGGACACTTGTCAACATGACTCTAAATGCGGCTAGAATGTTGATATCTACCATGGCCGCTAATTCGCAACGATTTCATTATGCAAGTGAACCATGTCGACGGGTTCACGAGGTAAGTATCGTTTCATTAGAAAATAAAATTGATAAATTATCTAACATTGTTCAATCTCTTTTTGCAGATAAGAATGGTGCAACTGGACTTTACGAGATATGTACAAGACCAAAGTCATCATTAAAGTCCATTGTTGAGCAACTAACAATTTTCCAAGAGAATTTTTAAAATCGTACTGAGACCCACCTATAGGAACTAGATAAAAAAATGTCTCAATTAGCTTAATCCGTAGGACGACTAGAATCACAAGAAAAACTCTCCTCCCAAATAGAGATAAATCCTAGAAAAAATATTAATGCTATCAACCTCCAAAGTGGAACAGTCGTTAATTCTGATGTTCCAAAAGAAAATACTAGACAACCAGAAGAGGATAAGGAAACGTCAACTTTAGAATCCCAAGGTATACCTCTTTCAGTCTCACCACCTCTCCCTACCATTCCTCAAAAGATCGCAACACCATTTCCTTCAAGATTAACAAGCGCGACAAAAGAGTTGAGGAAAAGAAAATTATAGAGGTGTTCCAAAAAGTACAAGTTAATATACCTCTTTTGGAAGTGATCTGACAAGTACCATGGTATGCTCGATTTTTAAAGGAGTTGTGCACTACTAAGAGAAAATTAACCAAAAATGAAAAGGTAAATCTGGGAGAAAACATTTCGACAGTTTTTCAGCGAAAGCTTCCGCCAAAAATGAAAGATCAAGGTATGTTCGCTATTCCTTGTAAAATAGGAAATATTTTTATTAATCGTGCAATGTGCGATTTAGGAGCTTCAATTAATGTTATGCCTTTTTCTGTTTATAAAACGATCACTAATGAGACTTTAAAGGAAAAAAGAGTGATTATACAGTTGGCGGATCATTCCATCATATATCTTGAAGGAGTGCTCGAAAATGTTCTAGTAAAAGTCGATGTTCTCATTTTTCCTACTGATTTTTATATCATCGACATGGAAAACGACAGAACGAACACTTATTCTGAAATCTTTTGGGACGACCATTCTTGAGTACCGCACATACAAAGATTGATGTAAGAAGCGGTATTTTAAGAATGAAATTTGACGGTGAGGTAGTAGAATTTGATGTTTATAAAGAAATGAAATATCCTGATCAAGTTGAAAGGATTAACTCTATTAATATTATTGATCCACTTGTCGATACATTTTTAGAAACTAATTTTTTCAATTTTTTTAGGGTTCAAGAAATTTGCTATGAAGAGGATGAAAGGGAGTTGAAAAATATTTTCTTTGTCAATTCTAATTTATCTCTAGCTTCTTCTAAATCTAAACTTTTACCTTCGATTTTGCAGGCACCTAAAGTTGAACTTAAGGAATTACCGGATCACCTAAAAGATGCGTTTTTAGGAAAAGATAATTCTTTGTCTGTAATTATCTCAAGTAAACTTTCAGGAGAAGATGAGAATAGTTTGGTAAGTGCGTTGCAAGAACAAAAGCAAGCTATTGGGTGGACCATTGCCGATATCAAAGGACTTAGTCCTTCGACTTGTATGCATAAGATAAAAATTGAGGAAGGAGTGAAACCATCTCGAGAAGGACAACGTCGGTTGAATCCACCAATGATAGAAGTTGTGAAAAAGAGATACAAAAGCTTCTTGATGCCAACATCATCTATCCGATATCAGACAGTAATTGAGTAAGTCTGGTCCATGTGGTTCCAAAGAAAACCGGAGTAACGATAGTTAAAAATTCAGAAGGTGAGTTAGTTCCAACACGTGTATAAAATGGATGACGCATGTGCATCGATTACAGGAAGTTGAATTCTTTAACTAGAAAAGATCATTTTTCACTTCCGTTTATTGATCAAATGATAGAACGTTTAGCCGGAAAATCTCATTATTGTTGTCTTGATGGCTTTTTAGGTTTCTTTCAAATCCCTGTAGCACTTGGAGATCAAGAAAAGACTACCTTTACATGCCCATTCGGCACGTTCGCCTATCGACGAATGCCGTTTGGACTATGTAACGCTCCAGCTACATTTCAAAGATGTATGGTAAGCATATTTTCCGACTACGTTGAGAAAGGAATTGAGGTATTTATGGATGATTTCACAGTTTATGGTAATTGTTTTGACAAGTGCTTATCGAATTTGAAAAAGTTTTAAAACGTTGTCTTGATTTTAATCTTGTATTAAATTATGAAAAGTGTCATTTCATGGTTGATAAAGGGTTAATATTAGGACATATTGTTTTATCTGATGGGATTGCTGTAGATAAAGCTAAAATCAATATTATTCGTTCACATCCTTACCTCAAAATTGTGAAAGTTGTTCGTTCCTTTTTAGGTCATGCAGGATTCTATCGTCGGTTCATCAAAATTTTCTCAAAAGTGGCACAACCTTTGTGCAATTTATTGCAAAAAGATCAAATTTTTAATTTTGATAAAAAATACATGAATGGTTTTAATGAACTTAAGGAGAAGCTTGTGTCAGCCCCAATCGTTCAGTCGCCGAATTGGAACCATTTGAATTCATGTGTGATGCATCGGATGCAAGCGTAGGGGTCGTACTTGGACAAAAGTTTAGAAAAGAACCACATGTGATAGCCTTTACGTCCAAAACGCTAGATGCCGCTCAGCGAAATTACTCGACTACTGAAAATGAGCTTTTTGCTATTATCTTTGCTTTTAAAAATTTTGTTCATATCTTTTAGGCACTAATATTATTGTTTATTATGATCATGCAGCGTTGAAGTACTTGCTTTATAAGAAAGAGGCGAAACTCCGCTTGATCCGATAGATTCTTCTCTTACGAGAGTTTAATCCATAAATCAAGGATAAAAAGGGTTGTGAGAATTTAGTTACGAATCATTTTAGCCGACTTCCCATTCCTCAACATGGTGAACCAATCGAGGAAAAGTTTCCTGAGGAACACTTATTTCTTGTGCAAACAATGTTGTCGTGGTATGCAAACATGGTTAATTATTTAGCCATGGGTGTACTATCGGCTGATATACAACGCTTTGAGGTAAGCCGAATTAAGCGAGAATCTCGATTATACATTTGGGATGATCCATACCTATGGAAGCATTGTTCAGATCAGGTAATTCGATGTTGTGTTGCCGAAAGCGAGGTAAATTCGATCCTTCAATTTTGTCCTTCTTATTCTTGCGGAGGACACTTTGGACCCAAACAAACTGTGCATAAAATAATTGAATATGGATTTTATTGGCCTAATATTTTTCGTAATGCATATTTATTTTGTAAATCTTATGATAAATGCCAACATACCGGTAATTTAAGTCGTAGAAATGAGATGCCTCTTAATCCTATTCATGTCTGCGAAATATTTGATGTGTGGGTATCGATTACATGGGTCCTTTTTGTTTTGTCGTTTGGTAACTATTATATAATTCTAGCTGTTGATTATGTTTTGAAATGGTTAGAAGCTAAGGCTACTCGTAATAATGACGCTAGAACTACTGCCGAATTTTTAAAGTCTTACATTTTTTCCAGGTTTGGCACTCCGAAGGCGATTATTAGTGATCAAGGAACTCATTTTGTCAATCGGATCATTGAAGCGTTAATGAAGAAATATGGTGTCACTCAAAGAATCGTCATAACTTATCATCCTCAGACGAATGGACAAGCTGAAGTTTCGAATAGGGAGATTAAGTCCATCTTAGATAAAATTGTGAAGCCGAACAGAAAAGATTAAAGCTTGAAGCTGAAAGATGCCTTATGAGCATATTGTACCGATTACAAGGGTCCTATTGGCATGTCCCCATATCGCCTTGTTTTTGGTAAACCGTGTCACTTACCGGTTGAATTGAAACATAAAGCTTATTGGGCGGTAAAAGAAAATAATATGCAAATGGATGCCGTTGGTGAAGCCAGAAAACTCCACATTCAAGAACTTGAGAAGTTTAGGCGCAACGCTTATGACAGTTCTCAGATTTATAAGGATAAAATAAAAGAATTCCATGATTATCGTATTTCTTTTAAATTTTTTAATATTGGTCAGAAAGTCTTACTTTTTAATTTCAAGTTAAAAATTTATGCTGGAAAATTGCGATCAAAGGGGACATGACCTTTTACTGTGACTGAAGTATTTCCTCATGGTGCAGTCGAAATTCAAGATGATTCAGGAGTTTGTTTCAAAGTGAATGGGTAGAGGTTAAAGCCATATTATAAAAATGCTTTTGTCGGTTTAATTGAAGAATTCGAATTGCAAACGCCTGAAGTTTGAATCAGGTCGTCGAGCTATCGATGTTAAATAAAAGCGCTTAATAGGAGGCAACACATTTTTATTTTATTTATTTATTTTCAGTATATTTTATTTATTTGGTTATTTAGGTTTAGAATAATTTTTTTTACACAGTAATAATTTATTTGGATTAAGTTTTTTATCCTTTTGTATTTTAAATCAATCGTTATCTTCTTTTTATGTTTTACATTATTCTTCTCTTAATTTTAATTATTTTATTTATCTATTTTACAATTTAGGATAAATTCAAACTCAAGAGATAAATTTTTATTTCAAAATTCAAACGAATGTACCCGAGGAATTACAAGCGGACACGATCGTCATTAGATCGAGAAATATTCATTTTCCCTCTCTTTATTTTTTATTTTATATTTTGGGACAAAATAGTTTAAGTGAGGGGGATGAGAAGCTTGCATATTGATTTCATCTTGCTTATTTTATGCTTGGAATTGAGTTATTTTGATATTACTATACTTAAAATCTCTTGTTGCCATTTATTTAATTTGTTACATCTCTTATATTTTCTTGATAAATTTTAATCTTGCTTTTGTTGAAAGCTAGGATGCAAGATAGTTTGATGGCATCATTAGTTACTTTTGATTAAGAATCTTTGATGTTTCATTATTGGTTAGTTAAAATGATGCTTCTTAATACAATTTACCCTTTTGTGAGATCTTGAGCCTAATGAACATATCTTTTCATTCTTCCTTTTTCTTTATTTGTGTGTACCGAATTGATCTTTAGCATTCTAGAACCTGTGATGCAATGCTTTTTGAGACTACATACATGAATATGATGCTTTAGAATGATAGATGCACTTAGGTTTAACCATTTCACTTTCTAAATAGCCTACCTTTTATTTTTATCCCTTAGTGAACCACTTTGAGCCTAAAACCATTTTTCTTGTTTTTTTCACCATGTTAATGCAACCCAAGACCTTTCTTTTTCTATTTTCCATCTTTTTACATTCTTATCGAGACATGAGATCACATTTGTTCCATGAAAAAAAGATTCGAAATAGTGAAAGTATGTTCGAAAACAAAAAAAGAAGAAGAAAAAAAAAGAATTCGAAAAAAATAAAATAAAAGAGGTACCGATGTGTACTCTTCAAAAAATGAAAAAAAAAACTAAAAATTTCTAAAAGAAAAAATACAAAAAAAGAGAAAAAAGTGTTTAAAGTTTTTGAAAAAAAAAGAAAGTTTTTGCTTTATTTACTCTTTTCATCTCTTTGTGCTTGAATTATATCGTGGTTTGTTTATTATATTTAATATCTTTTGTCTTGACACTTAACCCATCTTTTTCAGCCTTTTCCCTACCTTCACCCTTGACTTTTGCACATCTAAAAGACCTCTTGATTTTTGCATCATGTTCAACTTTAGTAGTGGAGATTAGATTCATTTGCAGGCTTATGGTAATGCTTTAATCAATTTCGGCTTGAGCGATTCTTTTGAAGCTAAATGTAACACCCAAAATTTGGGCCTAGAATTTTAGAGGTCGGTTTAGAGTTCTAGTGGACCGGTTTTGTCGGTTTAGCCTAGTTCGATATTAATACTTAAAAGTTGATTTTTAATCAAAATAAATTATGAAAAAATATTATAAAATCCTTAATTAATATATATTAGACTTTGGTCAAATCAATTTCGAAAATCGATCCTTGAAACCCTAAGATTTTGAAATTAGTGACCATTTTGTAAAAATTAAAAATTTAGGGACAATTTTATGAAATAAGCTAAAACTTTGAATCTTTAAGGGGCTTTGATCCAATTATAATCCTAGTTGGTCTAGGCTTTCCAAATATTAATTAATTAAGCCCAAAATTTATTTTAAATTAAATAACTTAATTAAACCCAATTTTAAACTCTTAAAACCCTTTTTAATTAACCTAAACATAACCTATTTTTCTAATTTTCGTTTTCCATCATTGGATGCAGCCGTTCATCAATTTTTCAAGTTAAAAACTCATTATTTTTCAATAAAAATCGTTTACAATAATCATCTTAAATTTTCTCCTTCAAATTTTCTTGTTTTCTTATCGTTTTTTCGTTTTAAAACCCGGAAAGAAATTGGATTAGTTTTAGAGGTGAGATTTTATCAATCCTCTAGAAAAATAAAGTTCTTTACTGAAATTCTCGAGTTCTTGGCTTGGAAAAATTATTTTAATCCTTTAATTTCATAAAAATCGATTTTTCGGCTAAAAACCTCAATTTTTGTTCAATGGTTTTTACCCACTATTTTTGGGTCTTAAATGGGTTATTTTTAATGTCTTAGGATGTTTATAAAGTGTTTTTAATATCCTTAATCCCGGACTATAGGCTTAAGTGAAGTTTGGTGTGTTCCGACAAGTTTTCGGTTTAAGTTTTGAGTAGGTTTTAAGGGTTATTGTGTAGGGATTCGAATGTTGGTTTCTTTTGTGAGTTTAGAAGCATTAAAACCCTTGGTTTTGATGCTTGAAACATAACAAGCGTTAGGAGATCGCGTTTGAAGGCGTTTTGATGGTTTGGCGAGCAAGTATCGGTTATCGGTGAATGGATTCTAAGGGCTGCCAATTTGGCATGATTTTAAATGTGTTTTCAAAGGTTTGAGATGTAGGGAAGTGTGAAAAAACTCATTGTTTTTACAACGTTATTTGTTATGCTCTTGTTGTGTTGTGCATATGTGATTGTGCATGTATATAAATGCTCATGAAACTATTTTTAAAGAGATTTCATATATATTCGATGTAACCCCCTAGACCGGCCTATGCGAAAAGCCCGACCTAAAGTAATCACATTTTTTTTGAAACGAACATAAAACAAATACAAGTTTAACCAAAATCAAAATATCCTGTAAAGATAACAGTTCCATCAAATTCATGAAATCGATCATAATTCATATGATCATAGTAACCTGCTAATCTCAAAGGTAATGTGTGTTCAAAATATTGTTCATAAAACAATCTGTATCACGGTAATAAAACATGATGAGTTAAAAACTATCCAGTAACAAAATATAGGCATACTAGTAACAAAATAAAGGCACATGTCACCATAACTAACAACACGGAGAATACAAGCATTACATCAAAATATGATCTGGGAGGTGTAGATCCTCCGAGTGCCAATCCGGGTTGCCTATCTACGGATATCTGAAAGGGGGAAGAAAACAAGTATGAGCTATGGAGCCCAGTGTGTTCCAGCAGTGCATAAAAATCATAGGTAAAACAATATACAAAGATATCAGAAAAACAATGCATGAGATGCATGACATGATATTCTACCCCATCCGATCACCAGGATACGATTCCCCAGAACAGTGTCTAGTACAGGCATTAACCTAAGCTCAAAGGGGCAAAGGTACCGTAAACAGGACGGAATTACCCCGGCTATAGCACGGGAACCGGTATCAGGACGGAATTACCTTAACCGTAGCTAGGAACCGTAACAGGACGGAATTACCAGCTGGATCAAGGCTGAACCGAATAACAGGCAATACTCATCATCCCCAAACCTAAAGTGACAGACATGCAGTAATAACAGGTATAATGATGGCAGTGACAGTATTTATCCAGATATCATGTAATGCTAAATCAGGACATGTCATGTATAATGTATCAGGCATATAGCAAAACAGAATGTGATCAAGTTCAACATGTGTGTCAATGTAGAGTCCAGAGATAGTCAAGTGTACATGCTTGGTTTGTAAGAACAGAAAAACAATGATGCACAATATATAGCACGTAAGGGAACACACCTCAAAAGAGTAGAAGCACACAGGTGGTCTACTGGGCGGCTGAACCTCGCTCTGCAGCAGTACTGGACCCTATAGGTACACGATAAGGTTTTATACCAATACAGGAATCTAGATACTGGATTTATTCACTAGAGGTGAGAAAACATACGAGTCACGATCGGATCACGAGTCGGGTCAAACCGGGAGGAACCAGGCTGGGTCAGTACTCGATCGGGAGGACTATGAGATCCTACAAGTAAACAGGTATCGATATTAGACCCAAATAAAAACTCAGAACTTAACTTAACTTAGAAGAAAAGTTTGACTCAAGACTTTAAAGTCCAGTTTGGAGGCTTTCGGGATTGAATTTCGAAAAACGGATTTCACGGATGGACTCAGGACGTCGAAAAACATAAAATAGGGGTTTTTGAAATTTTTGACTTTTTGGTCAAAGTCAACGCTGACGTCAGCAAAGTCAACACTGACGTCAGCTGCCACGTCAGCAGTCAACGCTGACGTCAGCTGCCACGTCAGCAGCCAACTGCCATGTCAGCTGCCTCGTCATCAGCCACGTCGACTACCACGTTAGCAGTCAACGCTGACGTCAGCAACCACATCAGCAGTCAACGCAGACGTCACTGGTCAACGGGTCGGGTCGATCAATGGGTCAGGTCAACGGGTCGGGTCAGGTTAACGGGTCGGGTCGGTCAACGGTTCGGGTCGGTCAACGGGTCAGGTCAACGGGTTGGGTTGGACCGGTTCGGTTCGGTTTGACTCGGGTTGATCGGTTTAGACCGACCGGCTCCCGGCAGCCGTCCACGGTGGTCGGAAATCGCCCGTGACGGCGCGTGAAGGCCACGCGCGGCCCTAGACGGCCGGAAAACACAGTTTCAGGCTCGGAAAAGCTCCAGAAACAACCCCAAAGCATGTTTTTACCCAAAATCACTCCAGAACAGTCTCAAAACGGTGAGAATCTCACCTAAAACCGAGATTGTCGCGGTTCTCCGACGACGACTCTAACGGCGGCAAACGGCAGCGGTTAGGGAGGGGTTTTGCTCGCCCAAGGACGCCGAGCAAGACTGCATGGTCGACGCGCCGGAAAGACGTCGACGACGGCCGGAACAGACGAGGTTCGAAAGGGATTAACCCTAATTCCCCGACGAACCTTTGGGATCCGATTCTCGGCTGAGGCGGCGGCGGTTGTGCGCGTCGAGAGAGGGGTTTTGGTCGCGAGGCGGCGGCGAGCACGGTGGTGGCGGCGGTGCAGCACACGGACCGGCGGTGGGTGAGTTAGACGGCGGCCGGAGGCGGGGCAGGGGAGAGGTTGAAACGTTTCGAACAGGTGGGTGTTTAGATCTAGAATGGTTCTAACATGAACCAACAGTTTTTTTATTCGAAACTAATATTATTATTATTTATCAGGACAGGAACAAGTTAAAAGCTAGACACGGGATGATATCTCTCAAGAGCTTCCTAGCTCAGGTGGTTGGGTCACAAGATGGCCAGGCTGGGGGTTGTAGGTTCGAACCCCACAATTCCCACTTCTATATTATTTTTATTTTCTTACTTAGGTGTTACATTCGATGTTCCCATGATTTTGTTTTTAAAAATAAGATAAAAGTGATTTTATCAGTTTTTGCAAGTGATACATAAAAAGTGGGATACATGTGATTTGAATTCTATTTTGAATTAAGTTTTGAACATTGATTTTTGATAATATATTGGCTAGTTAAGTGATGAACTTTATGGGATAAGTTGATCGATCAATAGGGTCTAGAGTGCACTATAAACATCTAAAGTCGTACGTATATAAATTCCTTGTGTGTTGTATTTTGCCTTTTATTCTAATACTATATGATGAGAATGGAACTGTCACATACGGGTTGATCAGAGTGGTATTGTCACCGGACACCAAGGTGAGATAATTCACGTTGAGAGTAGTATCAACATACGCATGCTCTAGGAGTGGTACTAACATGTGATATATAATTCATGTTGAGAGTGATATCAACATGCGCATGCTCTGGGAGTGGTACTAACATGCGGTTGCCCGTTTATCCTAACAATTTGGAGTTGTACAAATCGAATCACTAGCACCAATATATGTTTTTACTTTTCTAAGGTAAGTGTCGTAGTTTTCACTTGATTGCACATGACATTATTCATGCGAGGTTTTATGTAATGCATTTGATTTGAGCACTGTTATGTTGTTAGCATGTAAGACTTGAGCTTTGTGTATTGAGGTGCACATGTAAGCATTGCTATGTGAGTAGCATGTAAGTCTTGTGTTTTAGCTTTTAAAGCATGTGATTACAAAATGGTTTTTACTAAAATTCAATTATGGTGTTGTTAGCCTTGGTTTGATGACACTTACTGAGTTTTAAAAGTGGCATTATTAGCCATGTGTGTTTTGTTTTATAAAGAGCATGACATGTGTTTTGAATTGATGAAATCGGTTTATTATGGGCTACATTATAAGGTGTTTTCAATTAAGTTTTAAATGTGTTTTATGCCCTCACTAAGCTTTATGCTTAACCCTCTCTTTTACCTTGCAATGCAGGATATAGATGTTGAGGCAACAAGGGTAAGTAAAGATTCACTGTAATCGCCAAGTACAAGCTCAAGTATGTTTTTTTTGTAATTTTAGTAGTAGTGAGAGAGCAATGAGGATGTGCTACCATGTTAATATTATTGATATGATGATAAGACTTGTTGTAGTCGTATGCTTATATATATTTGACGTTTATCAACATTGTTATTGCTTAAGATATGGCTTATTGAACCTATGTGTTTTTGGTTATTTTGGCTTGATTACTATAATTGATACATCTTTTTGTTAATGAGGTATTTTGAGATCCATTATAGATTAATTTTAAATTATGATATACCATGTTTGTTATTGTTGAAGTATGCTTATAAATTATGTGTTTTGTATATGGAATTAGGTGACTTTGCATCTAGTGATGATGATCGAAGTGTGGATTACACCTATAGGGTCTTGTATTTATCTACAAAACCTAAACTTGTTCGATTAAATTAGGACTCGTTTCTCTTTAGTTTCCGCTGCAATTGAATTCAGTTCTTGCATGAACATGTAGGATCTAATTAAAGCAACTAGAAATCATAAAAGGAAAATTTTAATTTTTTTAGGGTTGTTTATCGGGGCAAGTCTCCGGATTAGCCTCGGTATTCTCCGTGTAGCTCGTTCGAGTCGGGTGGCATCTAGACCAGGTCGAGGGGTTACACTAAACACTTTAAGCGAAATGAGCGAATCCTTGTGAGGGTATCAAGTTTTGCATTATTAAATTAACTAAGAATTAGAATGTTTTGTTTCATTTGAAATTGTTCTAGTCTTGCTACATGCTTGATTATTTCTTAGTTTCAATAATAGCTTTGATTTTCTTTCATTGAGGAGATTAAGACTTGTAGTGAATTAAGATTTGGCAACTTGTGATTTCGGTATGTTAGTTGAGGAATACTTGAGGACAAGCATTGAATAAGTGAGGGGGAATTTGATAAGTGCTTAAAATAGTTATTATTTTATACTTAATTATTCATTGGTTTGGTAAATATATTATTGATCTCGCTGTTTTTCGTGTGATTTTGTGCAAGACTCTGAATCTGGAAAATACACTTAAATTAGCTGAATTCTAAAGTTTTTTTATTTTCTAGATTTGTGGGCTTGACTTTGGGCTTGAAATCTGACGTAGCATTTTGTCAGCGGCTTCTAGAAGATGACGTCAACGTTTTGTCAGAGTTCCAGATAAATTAGGATTTATCTCTGTGTAATTTGAATTTAAATATTTTTAGGATTGTCTTAGATTTATCTCTTATTTTTAGGATTCGTAAAAGGCTATAAATACCCACCTTGGATAAGCCTAGTACAACATCTCTCATTGCATCTTAATTCCAAATCCTAGAGTTTTCTTTCATATCTTTTCTTCTTTATTTATTTTTCTTGTTTTTATTTTTTACTTTATTTTATTTTTATGTCAAGCATAATTTTTTCCATAATTATACTCGGTTGAGTTTTAATAGCCAAGGGCTTAAGTGATGACTTGATCCAAATGTGAGAATTGAAAAGCACACAAATAACTTCGTCTTTTTATTTCTTTAAAAGTTTTCTTTTGAACTTATTTTTTTTCAAATTGATTTCAAAACTAAAGATTGACTTTGGTCAAGATTTTGATTTGATCATTTATGTGGGAGGAAGGATTGGCTATTGAAGTAATCTGACTTCCTGGGAACACACTTAGCAAATTGATTGTTAAAGCGAAAACTAAAGATTGGATTAGTTATTATTGAAATAACATAATTCAAGTCGATCTTGAGATTTAAATGATTTTTCTACAAACATTGAGCTAGTGGATTAATCCATGAAACCAATATCAAAGATAGACTTGGGTATTCAGTTTAGAGGTTTTGCTTCAAGGATTGAACCTTAAAAGCTAAGTGCCGACATAAAATCCCGAAGTGAAAATCTTTTTTTGATAATCTATTTAATTCGAGTCAAAGCGAAAGCGTAAGGCTAGTTTTCATTTTATTTAACTATTTTGTTTATTTCAATCTCTTCCATTACTTAGTTTTATTTCGACAACTTCTCCTTTTTACTAAAATATTATTCTATCAACCTTCTTGGATCACCGATCAAACAGAGCACAATCAGGAAGTTTCTAGTCCCTATGGGGTCGATCCTTACTTCTCCTTTACTATACTATTTTTATTTATTTGAGAATAAGAAATTAATTTTTGACACTATACGACGCGTGTCATTATGTTAATTTACTTTACATATTATTTATTTATGTTTTATGTTAATTTTATGATTACTTCCAGAATAAAATATACAATAAATTATGACGATTTAAGCTTAGCAGATAGTGTAAGTACTCATACAATACTTAAGCATAAGAAATATTTTCTCATTTAAATACAAGGGAAATATGAGTATTATATCTCAAAGTACTAAAATATCAATGATTCGAAAGAACTCTTTAGAGTTTATCTTTGATAGATAACCGATTTCATATGATATGTTATATTTAATATTTTTTCATTCCCCAAAGTGAATGGTACAAAGCATATATTTTTCATTCTCCAAAGTGAATGAAATAAAATAATATAAAAAGGTATATAATTATGCATATTTTCTCATTTTAAATATAAGAGAATAATTTGAGTACTATATCCGGAAGTACTAATGTCACAGAAGGATCTGATTGAACAAATATGTTATTGTCAAATGGAATTTTATTCCATATTTACAGTGTATTATACTCATCAAAGTCGCAAAAAGACTTATTGAGTTTTAAAGGTATTTGCAGAAATATTTTGAGAGTATTAGTTAAGGGGATGCTGACTATCTCAATATTATGAGTGTAACTCAAGGCAATAAGAAAATCTAGACAAAATCATATGCATTGTCATCCATATTGTACTATAGAAGAATTAGTACAAATTGAAGCTCATGCTATTGTAGACCAGATGTTTACTGATAATTTTACTTGACATGACCGGTTAGTCCATCCCGATTCAATTATGATGCGAAAATTTATTGACACTTTTATATGGTCACATATTGAGTAACTAAAATTTTCTTCAAGGTAATATTTCATGTGATACTTGCTATGAAAGCAATTTGATTATTCAATCATCAACTACTAAGATAGAGTATAAATCTATTAATTTTCTAGAATGGATACAAGGTGATATATGTGAGCTCATACACTTTTCTTATAGTCCATCTAGATATTTTACGATTTTTATCGATGTATCAACTAAATGGTTATATGTATCCTTGTAATTAACTCGTAACTTGTTGTTTGCGAGACTACTTGCTCAGTTAATAAAATTACGAGCATATATTTCCAGATTATCTTATAAAGACAATCGGTCTTAATAATGTTGATGACATATCATTTTACAAGTAGTATCACTAATTAGCATCAAACCAACAAATGATCATAACTTCTCCCTATTACAAATGGTTTTTGGTCAAGAATCAAATATTTTTCATCTTAAATTTTTTGGTGTGTGGTATATGTTCTAGTTGTTCCACTATAATGCATAAAGATGAGTTTTGTTGGGAATATATATCAGATTTAAATATCTTGAGCTTCTGATAGGGAATTTATTTACAACTTGATTTATTGACTATAATTTTCATGAGTCAATTTACCCAATATTAGAGGAAGAATAAATAATTATGGAAAGAAATAAGTTAAAATGAATTATTATTTTCTCATTTGATCCACATAATACAAAATATGAACTATAAGTTCAAAGGATAATTCATTTAGCAAATCAATTATTAGATGATTTTGTTGACCTAAAAGAGTGACTAAGTCACGTATATCAGCTATGAATACTCCGATTAAATTTGGTGTCCTGAAGGACAAACTCTAGTTGCTATTGAGTCTAACTTATGCTTCAAGTATAGTAGATAAGTAAGTTCCAAAGATAAAAATCCTCAAAAAAGAAAAAGGAGCAATATTTTATGATGGTCTGATCGAGGAGTCAATGAATTTTGAAAATCTGAAGAAGATATTAAAAGGTCTCCAACAGAGACATTAACATGAATCAGGTACCTGATAATAAACAGATCTCAATAGATTATGTCATGTCTGGTAATAAGTGGAACTGAAATTAAATCGACGTCGTTAATATATATGCATACAATATAGCACTAAAGATTTTATTTGATGATATGTATCATAAACCATTGTTAATTGGGAATGTAAACAAAGAAGTGATTGGCCAACATGAAAAGAGACAATTAAGGCAAAACTAAAATCTCTTTCGAAAAGAGAAGTACTTGGACATATAACCCGTTCATTGAAATGTGTAAAGCTCGTGGATATAAATGAGCCTTTGTGAGAAAGATAAATTAAAAGGAGAATTATAAGATATAAGTTCATTTGGTTGTATAAGGATTCTCACAAAGACATAAAATTGATTATAAGGAGAATATATTCCTCGGTGGTGGATGCACTACTTCTAGATTTTTATTGGCCTCTTAATAGTAATATTTATATGAAACTTCTGGAAAGATTTAGATTGCCATAAACAATTAATTCAATTTCTCAAGAATATTATTCAATCATATTGAATATATCTTTTATGGCTTGAAACAATTTAGGTGTATTTGGTATAATCGCTTCATTGAATACTTATTAGCATAATATTATATGAATTATTTAATTTCCCCAAGCATTTTATTAAGAGGTTTAGCTCTGAATTTGTTATTATTGTGTATATCGATGATTTGAATATCATTGAGACTCGTGAAGAGATCTCCACAAATTCTTGTGCATCAATCAGCATACAGAAAAAAAATGTTTAAAGAGACTTTACATGCATAACGCATATTCATTGATCACCTTCATGGTTACTAAGTCTCTTAATGTAAATGATTCATTCCACTCTCGAGAAAAGGATAATGATATTCTTGGTCTAAAAAGCTTCATATATACATTATTTGATTTGGAAGTATTGTATCTTAGCTGATCCAGAAATATTATTTAAGTGCTACAAAATCATACCTTTAAATAATTGTTATGCATGAGGCAAATCTGAAATATGTGTTTGGCTAAACATATCCAGAAGATAGATGAATTAGTTTAACAAGATAAGATACAAACTATCTTGTGTAGAGATAATGCAAAACTTATATATCAAGGTGGATACATCAAATGTGATAAAACGAAACATGTTTCTTTAAAGTTTCGTATCTCATGATCTTCAGAATAATAATATTTGATTAATCATTACAAGTAATAATTTGGAAGATTTATCCACTAGTGCATAATCTACTTTAATATTTAAAGATTGTATTAAATATTGAATTATGAAGACTCAAAGATCTTATATAATATTTTCATGAGGAAAAATAACGTGTTGCACTCTTTTCTCCTTAACCGAGGTTTTGTCCCAATGGATTTTCCTTGTAAGGTTTTTAATGAGGCAACATGTTATTTGTATCAAAGATGTGTGTATTCTTTTTCCTTCACTAAGATTTTTTTCCCACATAGTTTTTATCTTAGTAAAGTTTTAATGAGACATATTATCTTCATGGATATCTAAGGGGAGTGTTAAGAATATCTTTATTCATAGTGGATATCCATATATTAAATTAAACTTTAGTGAGCTTTATTATTAAGGTTTAATACCCATTGAAATTAGGGTTTCCATCTTATGCCTATAAATATAGACTTTTAGAGAAAGCATTGTATACAACTAGAATATAATACAAATCTCTCTTTTGTCTATCATCTTTGTTCTCTTATTCTTTACTTTATTCACAACAATTTATAAGTTATAGGTCGGATTTAATTAAGGTATATTTATTTTAAGTTAGTTTGATATTATTTTTAAAAAATATAATAAAAATGCATTTTTAAAAAATATAATGAAAATGCATTTTTAAAATATATTTTTAAATTATTTAATTTAAATAAAAGTAATTGGTATTATTATCAAAAAAGTGATTTTAAATAAATATTTATTTATTTTATATATTATTTTTAAAAATATAAAATAAAGTGATATGAACGATAACAAATGAATAATTTTATTTAAAAGTTTTTTAAAAGCTAAAAGTTAGAAATTTAAGCTTTTAAAAATTATTTTTCAAACGAAGTTGAAAAGCACTTTGACATGAAAAAACACATGTTTTGTATTATTTTGACCCTAAAATAATTTTCTATAAAAAAATTTAGAATTAATATTTTGATATAATAATTGAAAAATAGTTTTGGACTAATTTAAAAAGATTTCAAAAATAGTTCTTATGTCCAAACAACTTAAAAATATATTTAAGAGATTTTTGAAAAACTTTGAAGGTGTTTAAAATGACTTAAGGAAACCAAAAAATTATTTTATTATCCAAGTATTTCGATACACCTCCTAGATGTTTCAATGCAGTTATGTTTTTCAAAGGCAAAATTACATAGTCGTTTTAATACGGTATTGAACCGTTTTGATACCTTTTGCTACTTTGATTTTTTGTTCGATGCAATAAGCATATGTTTCAACACACTAGTATCAAAACTTATTTTAGGTGTCCCGATACACCTCGAATGCCATTATGAAAAAAACGTCTTCATAAAACCCCCAACAGCTAGGAGTCGTATCAAAATAGACTTTAGTTGTTTCGATACGCTAAGCTAACGGTATCGATACCATTACAAGGCATTTCGATATCGGTTCTTAAATACAGGTTCAACGGGTATTTTCCATAGTGGCAATATCGAAACGGCTACCACACATTTCGATACCACATGCACCAAAAGTAGAAATTAGTTATTAAATAATTAACTTCAAAACTTCAAATTTTCAATTATTTTGTCTTCCACTAGTAACGTCCATCTAGTTAGGGATGTAAAAAGCTGACCCAACCAGAAAACCCAACTGAAACCTGTTCAAGTCAGAACCTGGTATAACTCGGAGATGTAATGACCCGAACTCGATCTGTATCCAACTGTTGTTGATCCAAACTCGAGTTGAACCTGTTATTGTAGTAACCAAACCCGAACTGTATCCGACCGAGAATGACCCAAACCCAATTTCAACCTGTTACTTTAGACCCAAAACCTGACCTATATCCGATTGAAACAAACTTGAACCCGAGTCTCACCTAACAGATAACCGATATTACCCGACTGAATTGACCCGAGAACTGATTTTACCCGACCTGTTTTAAACTCGACTTGTTTTAAACTCGACCTAGCTTGAACCTGACATGATAAATGACCCAACTTGTTTTCAACACGACCTGTTATTGACCTGAACTAATATTAACAAGACTTAATATTTACATGACATATAATTAAATATATTTACAATTTGATGGATATAAAATATTGGTAAATATAATTATACTTAAAAAATAGAATAGACTGTGAATTAATTTAGGGTCTATTTGTTTCTGTTGAGTTGATCGGTATTGGATAATGGCCAAGAGGGGGGTGAAATGGATATTAAAAATTTTGTAGGAGAAATTCGGTAAAAATCGAAAAATGAAGAACACAAAGATTTATAGTGGTTCAAGCTTCGAACAAGCTCTACATCCACTACCTTAGCTCCCACTAAGGATTTTGAAAACAATTCACTATTGAATTCAGCCTTTTTTTAGGTTCAAGGGATAACCTTTACAAACAAATCAATTTTCTACCCAAAATTGATTTAACCCTCACAAGGTTTTACAAGAAGTTTGAATTGGCTAAAAGGATTCTCTCACAAGAAATAATAGCCCCTAATACAAACAAACTCTCCCCAAACTTAGTTTACAACAGATCAAAGTGAAAAATACAAGTTGGGAGGACAAAGTATTCAATGAAGTGCTTTGAGTTGGATTTGTGAGCTTGGATGTTGCTTGATGTTCAATTCTCTATGTATGCTTTTGAAAATGCTTCTTTTTATACCTTCTCATTGATTTCTAACCGTTGAAGTTGTTGGGAAAGTAAATATGGACGTTGGAGCTTCATCTTTCCATCATAAATGCACTCTGCAGCAGGTGGTATCGAAACACGGGGTACCTGTTTCGAAACAAGCCAAGAAAAGAAAGAGTCGTTATGCATTTAATAAGGGGTGTATCGATACCTGTTTTGATATAAAAACTTTCTGTGATGCCTGGTATCGAACTTTGTTTCGATACAGGCTAACCATCATTCAAAAATTAACTAACACCAACGGTCGACTCATTTAAATCTTGAAAATAGCCGTTGGAGATTAAGGGTGTATCGATACCTGTATCGATACCAGGAGTCATATTTTTAAAATTAAAAAATAATTTGAAAATTAACCAAGATGTTTTGATACCAGTATCGAAACATGGGTTGGCAGAAAGTTTTGGTATCGAACCTTGTTCCGATACCTGTTCTTGATCTCAAGAACAAGCCTTGAAAAATCCCAGGTGTATCGATACCTATCCTCATGGTATCGATACCCTCGTGTAAAAATGGCTTGTAAGAGTATTTCAAAGTTCTTGGTTTTGACTTAGAGATCAAGCTTTGACTTAAGGACCAAAAAATTATTTCAAAATTAGTCCTTACATTTATTTGTTATATCAAAATCAATTTTAGTTTTACAGTTTCACTGTATTTGGTTTTCTAGAAAATCAATTATGGAAAGTAAACTATATTGGATGGAAAACATATTACAAAATGTATTTTCTGGTGTTTGTATGTTACTGTGTAATTCAATTTTCATTGTTTGATAAATTTTCCTTAAAACATTCTAGAAAACTTGTTTTTAGTAGAACAAACACACAAATTTACATATTGGACGTGAATTTTATGCATTCAATGTTCTTACCTGTTGACATATTAAAGATTACAAAAACTTCAACAATTTAATGTCACTGGTTATAGCTAAAAGTCTACACTAATATGCATAAATAATATTTGAATAACTAAAAGGTCAATACATGTAAGAATTTGTTATTATACAAATTGAAGGAATCAATAAAAAACAAGGCAACCTGAAACATGAAAAAATGTACAAAATAGTTTTTGAGGACATTCAACTATAACTAAAAAAAGAAAAATAAATAACATAATCCACAAACAAGCATGGACAATCCCTTGTTTCACAACATAATTATTTGGAACATCTTAAACATAAGCAATTATCAAAAACCTATAACAAGTCCCTAATAGAAAAGGTCCAAGAGAGAAATTTTTTTATCTCAAATACAACCTCACATCCTTATGAATATTAAAAGAAACCAATTGTAAAAAATAAATTTATAATATAAAATGATAAAATATTAAAATTGATCGAGTTAAACATAATTCTTTTTAAATAAAGTTATAAAGATTAAAGATAAACAAGTTTGAACATACTTTAGAACAACCGCTGAATTAAAATATTTTTCATTAAAAAATTAAGAGAAATTTTAAAAAAATTAGGGTTTGATTGAAAAATAGCATCATTTTCAAACCAATACTGAATTTAATCGGTGGTGCTGATCTCAAGATCGATCTCTTTGGGTTCAATGACAGATGAAAAAAACATTAGAGACAATTCCTCTGCTTCATTGCTCATTTTCGACTAGTACAAAAACAAATGAATAAGAAATAATCATTTAAAAGTTAAATTTTTTTAATAAAGATTTTTAATTTTTTTACAAAAAATCTATTGAAAAGGAACATGAATGCCTAGTACGAAGAAATGAGAGCAACAGTAATCGGAGAACACTGATGAAAAAAGAGAATAAAAAATCGTCGATGAAAAGAGAGAATGACGATGGTGAAATGGTGAACGAATAAGATAAGAAAAGTGACTTACCAAAAAATCTTTGTAAATTGCTTTACGTAAAGTCTTTGTTTATTTTCTTTTTGACCGACCGAATTTATTCTCTTTAACCAAACAAAGGAAAAGGTGAAAAATAAATTCCAGAAAATCAAATATTTAAAACAAACGGATCCTTAGTATTACATATTTAATTAAATTAATTAATTTATCATTTTATTTAATTATAATTATATTTTAAAATTTATATTTTATTAAAAATTATAATTTTAAATTAATATTAAATTAAATTATTGAACTTATAATTAATTAAGTTCAATTAAAAATATAAAAACATAAATTACAAACATAATAAAAAGAATTAAAAAATCAAATATATATTTTTATTAAATTAATCTAAATTATGAATCAATAAAATTAAACCAAAATAATTGATAAAAAAAAAGACAATTGATAAAAAAAGTATGAAAAAATAAAATTTTGGAATAAAATAAACCACTTATTTTTTAAGTTTGACATTAATTTACTTTTAGTGTAAAAATTTAGGAGGGGATATAAATTATCCAAAATTTTGGAGAAAATTAGAGATAATTTTTTATTATTATATAAAAAAGAGAGAGAAATAAGTTACCCATATTTTTATATATAGTATTATTTTATATAATATAAATTCTATATATAGTATAAATTTTATATTTCCATTTTTGAAAAGTATTATAATATATTGCATAGGTAAAAATTTCATATTTTCATTTTTTGAAATTTATTAAACTATATTGCATAGGTATAAATTATAATGTATTAAAGTATATTAAAATTAATTTTTTTATTGAATTTAATTATTATTAATTTATAATTTTTATAATTTAGTCTTTATATTTTTATTTTTATTTTAATTTGACTATTATTTGTTTTTCTAATTTAGTTTAGTCTTTTTAATAAGATGATATTTTATTTTATTAATGTTTATCTTTTTTTAATTTAAAACTTTATTCTTTCTAATCCAATGTTTATTACTTATTAATTAAGCCCAATTTTTATAATTTAACCTAATTTTTAAGATATGAATCATTTGATGATATTTTTGTTTAGTCTAGTGCGTAATATTTATTTTTAATAGGATTCATGCTAGTTAAAGACGTTAGATAGTAAATAATTAATTCGAAATAAATGATCAACCATTCAACCTAAAGTCTATCGGTTATTTACTTAATTACTTATTTGTACCAAAGTCAAACTTAATAATTTTATTTAATATGAATTTAAAACCCAAATTAATTCGACCTAAAATAAAATCGACTTGAAATGAACCCGACCTGAAATGAACCTGACTTGAAATCTACCCGACCTGAAATGAACCTACCAATTATCTTATTTGGACCCGAACAGTTTGAACTCAACCTGAAATAGACCCAACCTGAAATGGACCTATATCCGACCAGAATCGAGTTAAAATATCAAATCAATTTAAAATAATATGTATCCGATTTTATCCAACCTAAAACTCATCCGAATAACTGTTTTTACGTCCCTACATCTAGTAGAGTTGTAAACTTCACACTTCTTCCTTTTAATTTATTAAATAATTAATTAAGGATTAGCCACTATATATACGTGTGAATATTGTGTGGAATTCTACTTCCTATGCATAATAAATTAATAAACAAAATCTAACAAAGTAAACAATGAATTCCTTACTTGAACCCTACGGTATAAGCACTTAGATTTTTTTATGGTTTAAACGTTAATTAGGGGTGTAATTTTAGTTAGGTGTTTAAATTATTTTTTGAGTTAATTAAGTCTCTAACATTTTATTTCATAACATATTTAAGATTATCTATTAATTCTTAACGTTAAAAAACATGTCAACTCTTGAAATTTTCAAAAATTATATTATAAATAAATAAAGTTAATAAAACAAAATTCTCAAAATAATCCCAAAAATCTATAAACCTTCAAACACTTAAGTGTACAAAACCAAAAGGTTAAAAAAGAATGGACAAGATTTATTATTATTTTTTTTGTATTAGTTGTCGACCACTTGATTTATTATTTTTTTATGTTTTTTTTCGTATTTTAATAAAAATCTCTATCTTTAGGATACGTATTTTCTCTGTCCTTGTGACGCGTTTTTTTTATTTTTGTGATTTGTTTTTCTGTCCTTGTGGCATGATTCAACATACTCTAGCGATCGATTGTTGCAGAGATTTGAATCAACTTTCTGATTATATTTTTGTCGGTGGTCATGAAAAGTTAGATCCCCACTCGGTTGATGGTTGTATACCGATATAATCAGTCCTGGGTATCCGAACATTCTGCATAATAGTTTGGATCGCTCATCACTCATTTACTCATTATGCGTCTCGATTAGACTGAGACAAGGATATTCTGGAGGCTTCTGAATTTTGCTGGTATGCTTATCTCCATAGAAAATATTTTACTTTTCTTTGTATTGAGGCTTGAAGAAATTATGGGTTAATTTAATTCCATTATTTTCCTTGATCATTTGTAATTATGATATTTTCTATGAATTTAATAAAAATTTAATTACATTAATATATTAAAAATATAATAATTAAAAAAGTTATGTTTGAAAATTAAAAATAAATCTAAAATCTTGATTAGAAATGCAAATTTTTACTAGATAAGTAATTAGTGGTCCGGTAACTGGTAAAATAATTTACCCTTTCAAGTTAATAAAATCCGACCTGCCGGATTCGAACCAGCGACCTAAGGTTTTCAGCAAACACATACTACAGTCCTCCGCTCTACCAACTGAGCTAAGATCGGTTCTTGTCAAGTTTTCGAAGCATTCTTTTTTTATTCTCTTAAATATTAAAAATATGATAATAACTTGTATTTTCAAAATAAAATTAATCTTGATCTATTTATATTACTTGGACTTTGTTATCAAGTTATGACTTCTATTAAAATTATTTATATTTATAAGTTTTCAAATAATTGATTTTTTTTTTAAAAAATATTATCACTAATTATCTGTTATAAATAGTTTGTGTAAAATATGATAATTAAATTTTAAATTCATACTAAAATTCATTTTCTTCTGCGCTTGAACTTAACCGACTCGGGGTATAAAATACTATGAGAGAAGATTCAGGTGATTCTCATCGTAAAATTTACGGGTCATTGGTTATCGTATACCTTTATCAACAACGGTTGATGTGATAACTCATAACTTGATTGTTATAATTAATAAATAAAATAGCTCAAATATTATAATCAATTTAATAGAATGATTTAATTATAACTTTCTAAAATCTAATATTTTTTAATAAATAAAATATCTCACTCTAGAAAGTTGTCTATATTTAACGGTCATATGACATGTTTGTAAGAATCAACTAATTAAGTAACTCGTTCGCAATTTTTTTAATTAGATGATCCATTTATAATCTTTTAAATAATCAAGGGACTTGTGGTGTAATTTACGCTGAAAAATTTTAATTAAAATAACATTATTTAAATATATAAATTGCTTTACTAATTCAAATAAAATAATAGAAGCCCTACACTAAAATTGATCAATATATTCATTTTATTTATATCATACAATTTTTTAATTGATATTTGAAATTATTTTATTTTTATATTTGAATATGTAAAATAATCGATGGAATTTAATTATTTTAATAATATTACTTTTACATGATGATTAATTTAAATTTTAGATTATGGGAGTTGTTTAATATAATTAACTTTGTATATGGACAAATCTTTTAAAATCTTCTTTGATATACGATTGGCTTAGTTTAGGGTTGAGCTTGAAAACGAGTTTCGGGAGCCAAAAGCCCGTTCTAGAAAAGTTTGGAAATTTCAGGCTCCGTTTAGTAATCCTTTTGAAAACAACTTCTGGCTCCAAAAGCTGGTTTAAGGTCAAAAACGATGTAAAATGAAGAAAAAATTGCGTTTAAAAGGTGTTTTTCAACTCAAACGCAAAAGTTAAAATTTTTACTTTTTACGGTTGAAAAAGCACTTTTCAGAGTCAAATTATAAATTTAACTTTCATTTTCTATTGTTTTATTTATAATTTATAAATTGATAATATAAAGATGTAATTAGTAAAATATTTTTAATTTAAAAATTATATATATTAATTAAATTATTTTAAATTTATCGTATTTTCATAGAATACATACAACTATTAGAAACTTAGTTTTAAAAGGTATGAGACGCTTCGAGGCGCAAAAAATCTTTAAGGTCGAGGCCTGAGACGCTAGGCGAAAGCGCTAGCCTCTCGTAGGTGAAGCGCATTTTTATTTTAAAAATTTATAAATTAATTTTATAATATATTTTATATTTAAAAATATGATAATTATATTATAAATATTAAAAAATTTTAATTGTATATAAAATTTAAAATTATTAAAAATAAAAATAGTAAATTATTAATAAATTATATTATTTAAATATGTGATTTTAATATTTTATTTATATAAATTAATATTTTAAAAAATATTTAAATATTTTAATAACAAAATTAATAATAATAAAAAAATATTAATAAAATATAAGAAAATAATTTTAAATTTGATTTAAATTTAAATATATTTTTGCCATTGCAAATTTTTATTCTTTGTTAAATAAATAGGGGTACTGGGGTATAAATGGATCCAATCTTCTAAAAGTGCTACTGTCATAAATAAAATCTAAATAAATATAAAACGTACAATTCCCAAGTATAAATAATAAATTAAAATAAAAATAATATTTTATATTTTATCTCTCCTTGTAGCCTTCTTCAACTCACTGTGTGTTCTTCTGCAACAACATCCAAACTCCCTCATTTTATTTTTTTATATTTTTTAATATATTTTTTGTATAACCGACAAAAAGCACTTGAGGCGCTCGCCTCTCGCCTTCAGCGACTTATATTAGATGTGCTCGCCTCCTACGCTTTGCCTGGACAACTGGATGCGTATTTTTCAATGCCTCTGAGCGCCTCTCACCTCCGAATGCCTTTTACAACAAAGATTATAAAGATATATATATTTATTAATAAAAATATATATTTTTTATATTTTTATGCCTTTTTATATTTTATATATTATAACATTAAAAAATTAGGTATCGTTTATAAATATAACTTACAATATAATATCTAAAATAATCATTTATCATATTAAAAATATTTTTGATATTAATACTAAACACTTAAAATCTCAAACTTAAACGTATAAAAGTATTTCTATAATAAACTTTTAAAAATACTTTTTTACAGTAACTTTCGAAAACATTGTTAATCTAACCTTCATTTTCCATAAATTTCGGTTTAAAAATAAACTTCAAGCAAAAATTCAACTCCAGTCGTCAATTTAATGTGATTCAAAAAAGATAAATGGTAAATATTTTTTTAGCCAAAGACATTTGTTCATGATTTATCACGGAGGATAAAATTTAAATCTTTAAATTAGTTTTATATAATTTATTATATATTTTTAAATATATTAGGATACGTATTTTAAATTAAAATTAATTTAATTCGGATTTTACATTTTCTTAAAAATTTCGATGCGAACCTTTAGGTACCAATTTTTGGGCGTTATGGGGTGCTAATCCTTCCCCAAACGTAACCAACTCCCGAACCCATCTCTGGTTTTGTTTTCTCGGTGTTCGATCCACCTTTTTGAATGATCGATGGCGACTCCAACTGGTTAACTAATTTTTGAATATGAACGGTATTCTATTAAGAGTGACATCCTGTTCTTCAGGTGTCATCTTCGGATACCAAATTTTCAAACTCCACCGAACTTTTAAACCTTTAAACCGTTTTTTAAATATTTTTTTTATAAAAAAGGGTCGCTACAGATGGCAACTCCGCTGGGGACACAATTTTTGTTTTAAATCGGAGTTAAGCCTTAGTTCGGTTCGCATCGTAAATTTTTAAAGAAATATAAAATTCGAATTAAATTAATTTTTAATTTCCATTTGCATTAGACTAAGAACCCTTAAGTGGGAATGATTACTTCGCTCCGTGGGGACTTTACCTCCGTATAGTGTTGTAATTCATTTTCGGAATTTTGGTCCTTATATTTCGTGGGGTCCTTACCTCCGTATAAATAAGGATCATATTCCCCCAAATCGATGTCTTCAACGACAGTTCGGGTACCGCTTACTTTAGAACTGAAACACATATAATGAATCTTAGAAACCTACCCTTTCGAAACCGCGTCGTTATGTTGCCCATTTAGAAGTAACCTTTAGGTTGTTTTTATATATGTGTTTTACCTGTTTATGATTTGTACTGTTTTTTCATTTATTTTGTATATTATTTTTGGATTAACTACTAACTCATTTCCTTTTATGTGTCTTGTTTTTTTTTCTTTTTCCTTTTTGCATCCATTTTTGCATATCATTTCATGCATATGGTGTTGATTCAAAAGTAAATTCAAGAAGATGCTCAATTATGGATGAGAAATTCTGTATCAACAAAGGTGCTAACGTTACAATATGGAGTGGTCTGAATTCTTGCAAATGAAAAAGAAACAGCTTATGGAAAGACCACGTGTCAGAAGTCGTAGAGCCCACTCTGATCATTTCAAAGCAGAATAAACTTGATGAGCCAAGAGACATATGGAAGAATTGTGACTCAGATTCGAAGGAAGCCTTACATCAAGAATTTAGTGACATGGAACTGTTACTTAATGTCCAAACCGATGCACACCTGTTCCGAGCCTTGACGCAGTTTTGAAATACAGATACTGTTATTCTACAGCAAGCACGAACGGTAGCCCACCATATCCATAATCTACCAAGGAAAGCCTACGAATTAAAGAAGTGTGCAAGCTTTGGGACGCTACTAGGGCCCCATGACCACATGTTACTACAAGACACAAAATCTCAAGCGTACAGGCTAACCCTTATCTGTAATTAGCGTATTGACGACTTATTGTGATCAGAACCTTTTTATCTTAATGAAAATATTTTTTTGATGTTACTTAAGAATCAACACCTCCATTGCATTCATTTCAACATGATATTTAAATTATACAGTTTTTCTTGCACATATCACCTAGAATGAATCAAATTAATTAGTTGTGCATATGTCATGTCAGAATCTAAGTTGCATCATTGCGAAACGTGTTTAAAGATCAAGATCATGGAAGATAAAGTGGCCAATTTGGAACAAGGAAAGAAGGATCTCGAATCTCGCATTGATCAAGGTGAACAAAGTATCAATCAAAATATCAGTCAAAAGATTTCCCAAGTTCAAACAACGATCCTGGCTCAAATTATTGTGCTATTACGCAAAGGAAAAGCCACAGAAGACTTTACCGAGGAACAAAAGGATACCACTATAGCGTCTCATGTTAAGGTTCAAACCAAAACGTCAATACCTCAGAAAAAGGTATACTTCAATACTGCAGGAGCATCTGTTAGCCAGCTAGAAGGAGCGACTATGAAGCATTCAGTTGACCTAGATACATTACAGGATGAAGAAATACCAGACCTGGATTTGGTGGAAAGGATCAGAACTGAAGTGGAAAGTAAAAGTGAAGAAAAGTTTCGTCTTTTTGCAGAACAGCTTAAGGCTTCCTTGGGAATAAGTGAACAAGGAAATGAGGCTAATGACTTAAGCCTCATATCAGATTTAATACTCCCGCCGAAGTTTAAGACTCCAGATTTTGACAAGTATGACAGAACTACATGCCCATCGGCTCATATCACCATGTATTGCAGAAAGATGACACTCTTTATAAAGAATAAAAAGTTATTGATTCATTGCTTTCAGGAGAGTTTGATGGGGTCTACAATGCGATGGTACACGTAGCTTAGTCGAGACCATATTAGATCATGGAGTGATCTCTCAAAAGCTTTCATGCATCAATATAAACATGTAACCGATCTGATCCCAAATCAGTTCATACTACAAAGCCTGGAACAGAAACCAAATGAGAGTTTCCGTGAATACGCTCAACGATGGAGAAACATGGCAGCTCAAGTTCAGTCCTCAATACAAGAAAGAGACATTACTCATATGTTTTTAGATACTTTAAGAAGAGTCTTGTATGATCGATTGATAAGTCACATTTCTGCCAGCTTTGCGGGCTTAGTAAAGACTGAAGAACACATTGAAGATGCAATTAAAAAGGGGAAGATAAATGATCCTTATAATGCTACCCCTCATAAGGAAGAAGATACTCACATTCATATTGTGGTTCTCACTCAACTAGTCAACTTCAAAGCCAATTCTCACTTCCAACAAAGCCTACAAAGGTGCTTCACTCGATTCCAATGTCTTACACTGAGTTGCTCCCTACACTAGTTGAAAAGAAGTTGTTAACTCTTATTCAATCCAAACCGAAGGATCCTCTATATCCTAGGGGATATGATTTTAATGCAACATGCAACTATTGTAATACCCTAAACATAGCCTAGAAGTTAAGGACTAAATAAATTAAATTAGAGCTTAATAAAATTTAAAAATTAGTGACTAAATTAAATGAATTTGAAAATTAGAGGCAAATTGAAAAAGGACCAAAAAGTGAAAATTCAAGAAAAGAGAGATTGCATGTAAGTTTTTAAGAAATTGGTGACCTTGGACACATGGCAAGATACCATGTGGCCGGCCACCCCCTTGTCCCCTAATTAGAATTTTGTTTGAATTAAAAAAAATAAGAAAAAGGGAATAATAATGATGATATGAGATAGTGGGAGAGAGAAAATCCTAATAGTCAACCTCTTCACCCATTTCTTTTCCTCTTGGCCGGCCATGGGAGAAGCTTGAGAGAAAAAAAGATTTGCTTGCCTTGCATGTGAGATTTTAATTGAGATTTTGAAGGTTTGAAGCAAGATTCTTGATTAGGGAGGTCAAACAAGCAAGGTAAGGTATTTTTTTCTTCTTCTAAGCTTAGTTAAAATGAAGTTGAAGGTTGTTAGCTTAAATTCCATGGCAGAAAATTTAATATAGTGTTCATAGTTAGTTTATTTTTAAGTTAGAAGTTGAATACATGTTGCTGAAAAATTTATGTTGTTACATTTGTTGAGTTTTTGAGCTTAAGGACTAAGTTGCATGGGTTTGGAAATTGTAGGGACTGATTTATGGTTAAATTTAGGAAGGGTTTTGATGTTAGGATGATTAAAATATTCATATGTGGAATGATTTGGGGTGAAAAGAAGCATGAGAAACTTGTTTCTAGGAAATTAAGTGATAAATGTGATTTTGGACTGTTTTGCAAGAATTGAGAAATTGGTGGACTTATTTGTTTTGATTGAATCTAGAAATTTAATATTTAATTTATAGGATAATGTTTTAAGAGTGAGGAAATTAAATTGTTGGTGTTTTGGTTGAAAAGATGAAGGAAAGGAAGTGTTAGAATTGGTAAAATGCTTTGGACTAGCTTATAGGTGATATTTTAGTAGCTTCATGGATTGAGCTGAAAACTCTATTTAAATGCCAAATTAAAAATGTTTGTATAGGTAAAATATGCTTGAAATTGAGCCTACTAAAGTTTACAAGTGTTGGATGAGTTGAATTGGTGATTAGGTTGATGAATCTTAAGCTAGAATTGATGTAGGTGAAATATGTCCAGAATAGGCCCTTTTCTGGACAGTAGCTTCAAAAAATTCCCTAGAATAGGCCCTTTTCTAGAACTTGGATGAGTCTAGTTTAATTAGAAAAAAATCTCACCTCGTTTGCCCTTGTAAATTAGGAGATATAAGAGAAACAAAAAGATTGGTCCAGACTATCCCGAAACAGAACTGCCTTGTCTTTAAATTGAAAACTGATATTGATGGGTTCGTAGGAAAAATTCAAGCTTTATATGGTTCAAAAGATGGTTTCGTTAGCTTTCCAACGAGGTAAAGTGGACAATTTTTGGACATGTGGATCAAAAGATAAAAATAGTTTAGTGAGCATTGTACAATCTGTTCAGGAATGTAACCTTACTGTTTTGGTTGTTTTGGAGTTGTTAATTATGAAATGTGTAGTTCGAATGTATTTTGATGATGTGTCAGTGCTTTTGTGTGTTTTAGAGGCTTCTAAAGAATTGGATAGTGAGGAAGAGCTGAGGCAAGAGCTTGCCAAAAGAAGGAGCAAGGGGCCAATCATCCATAATCCCTAGGAGTTTCGCTTGGATTGTTTGTGAGTGTGACTTTCTTTGGGGTTGGGACTAGGTCCTAACCCAATTCTGATTTTTTTAATTGTTTATGATTAAAACGGTATGAAATATGACTTAATACAAACTTGGCTAATCTTTAAGGGGAGAGAGAAATGCTATGAAAACTTGCTTGATGCCGTGTTATTTGTTAGCATGTTGATTGAATATGAATTGCTTGTTAAGTATTTGTTTTGGTTTGTTCATACCCATGCATTGCATATGCCGAGGTATGAATGGCATGCTTAAGCTTGGGATGCAAGGTACGTGTACATGCATTTGTTCCATGCAATTAAAGTTCTGATTTTGCTTGTGCTTAGCATGTTTAATGTAATGTATATGAAATGACATGAAATGAATTCTTATGAGCCTAGGCACAATGACCTTGAGGCTTGGTCTATGAGGACCGTGTTATTGAAATGATATTGAATATTAGATTGATATGCTTAAATTGATAATCGACAACCTTGGTAGCTAGTTAGTTAGATAGGAAGACATGCCTTAGAATCTAGAGCTCATTGTATCGGGTAGTACTTGTTATTGAAATTAAAAAAAAATACTATCATAGAATCACGTGGACATATTTAAAAAAATGTGACGGTTAGTTTTATTATATTTTAACATTAAAACAACATTGAAAAAATAATGTTCAAGAAGTCTTGGGTTCAAACACTTAAGTGTACAAAACCAAAAGGTTAAAAAAGAATGGACAAGATTTATTATTATTTTTTTGTATTAGTTGTCGACCACTTGATTTATTATTTTTTTATGTTTTTTTCGTATTTTAATAAAAATCTCTATCTTTAGGTGTTTTTCAACTCAAACGCAAAAGTTAAAATTTTTACTTTTTACGGTTGAAAAAGTACTTTTCAGAGTCAAATTATAAATTTAACTTTCATTTACTATTGTTTTATTTATAATTTATAAATTGATAATATAAAGATGTAATTAGTAAAATATTTTTAATTTAAAAATTATATATATTAATTAAATTATTTTAAATTTATCGTATTTTCATAGAATACATACAATTATTAGAAACTTAGTTTTAAAAGGTATGAGACGCTTCGAGGCGAAAAAAATCTTTAAGGTCGAGGCCTGAGACGCTAGGCGAAAGCGCTAGCCTCTCGTAGGTGAAGCGCATTTTTATTTTAAAAATTTATAAATTAATTTTATAATATATTTTATATTTAAAAATATGATAATTTTATTATAAATATTAAAAAAATTTAATTGTATATAAAATTTAAAATTATTAAAAATAAAAATAGTAAATTATTAATAAATTATATTATTTAAATATGTGATTTTAATATTTTATTTATATAAATTAATATTTTAAAAAATATTTTATTATATTAATTAATATTAATATTTTTTTATTATAATAAATATTTTAATAACAAAATTAATAATAATAAAAAATATTAATAAAATATAAGAAAATAATTTTAAATTTGATCTAAATTTAAATATATTTTTGCCATTGCAAATTTTTATTCTTTGTTAAATAAATAGGGGTACTGGGGTATAAATGGATCCAATCTTCTAAAAGTGCTACTGTCATAAATAAAATCTAAATAAATATAAAAGGTGCAATTCCCAAGTATAAATAATAAATTAAAATAAAAATAATATTTTATATTTTATCTCTCCTCGTAGCCTTCTTCAACTCACTGTGCGTTCTTCTGCAGCAACATCCAAACTCCTTCATTTTATTTTTTTATATTTTTTAATATATTTTTTGTATAACCGACAAAAAGCACTTAAGGCGCTCGCCTCTCGCCTTCAGCGACTTATATTAGATGTGCTCGCCTCCCACGCTTTGCCTGGACAACTGGATGCGTATTTTTCAATGCCTCTGAGCGCCTCTCGCCTCCGAATGCCTTTTACAACAAAGATTATAAAGATATATATATATTTATTAATAAAAATATATAATTTTATATTTTTATGATATTTTATATATTATAACATTAAAAAAATTAGGTATCGTTTATAAATATAACTTATAATATAATCATTTATCATATTAAAAATATTTTTGATATTAATACTAAACACTTAAAATCTCAAACATAAAAGTATAAAAGTATTTCTATAATAAACTTTTAAAAATACTTTTTTACAGTAACTTTCGAAAACATTGTTAATCTATCCTTCATTTTTCATAAACTTCGGTTTAAAAATAAACTTCAAGCAAAAATTCAACTCCAACCGTCAATTTAATGTGATTCACAAAAGACAAATGGTAAATATTTTTTTAGCCAAAGACATTTGTTCCTGATTTATCACGGAGGATAAAATTTAAATCTTTAAATTATTTTTATATATTTTATTATATATTTTTAAATATATTTATACTAATTTTAAAATTAAGTATATGTGTATATACTTAAATATTTTAAATTTAACTTTAATTCAATAAGAAACATTGGAAATTAATCTTAAAAATATTATTTTTGTTGTGAATAAAGTAAAGAATAAGAACAAAATAGAAGAACAAATATGAGAGACAAAGAGAGAGACTTTTATTATATTCTCAAAGTAGGATTGTATCTAATACTTTGTTCAAAAGTCCATATTTATAGGCATAAGATGAAAATCCTAATTCCAATGGGTATTAAACCCTAATAATAAAGCCCATTAAACTTTAACTTAATATAGAGATATTCACCGTGAATAAATATATTCATAACACTCCCCCTTTGGGAAAAAAATAAACTTTAACAAATATGAAGATAATGTGCCTCGTTAAAACCTTACTAAGATAAAAATCCTGTGGGAAAAAAATTCTTAGTGAAGGAAAAAGAGTACACACATCTTTGATACGCATAACATGTTGCCTCATTAAAAACCTTACCAGGAAAACCCATTGGGACAAAACTTTGGTTAAGGGACAAAGAGTGCAACACGCATTTACTCCCCTTATGAAAATATCACATAAGACCTTTGAATCTTCATAATTCAGTATTGAATATAAACTTCAAATTTTGAAGTAGATCATGCACTAGTGGATAAATTTTCCAAATCATTGCTTGAAATGATTCATTGAATAACATTCATCTAAAATTCATGAGGGACGAAACTTGAAGAAATATGTTTCGTTTTATCATATTTGATATATCCACCTTGAGATATAAATCTTGTATTATCTCAATGCCAGATATCTTGTATCTTATCTTGTGAAAAACATTCACATATCTTCAGGATATGTTTAGCCAAATACATATTTCGGCTTTGCCTCATGCATAACAATTATTTAAAGGTAATGATCTCGTAGAACTTAAATAATATTTCTGGACCAGCTAAGATACGATGCTTCCAGATCAAATAATGTGTATATTGTGCTTTAGACCAAGAATATCATTACCCTTTTCTTGAGGCAGAAAGAATCTTTGTTTATACTAAGAGACCTAACAACCATAAGGGTGATCAATGAATATGCATTATACATGTAAAGTCTCTTTCATTTTTTTCTGTATGTTAATTGATGCACAAGGATTTGAGGAGATCTCTTCACGAGTCTCAACGATAGTCAAATCATCGGCATATACAACAATAAAAACTTAGAGCTAAACCTCTTAATAAAAATGCTCGGGGAAATAATCTATATAGCATTATGCTAATAAGTATTCAATGAGGCGATTATATCAAATACGCTTAAATCTTTCAATCAATAAAAAATATATTTAATATGATTGAATAATATTCTCGGGAACTTGAATTAACTGCTTCTGGCAGTCTAAATCCTTTTAGAAGCTTCATGTAAATGTTTTTATCAAGAGGCTCACACAAATAAGATGTAACAACATCCATTAGACGAAACTAAGTCATTTTATTTATTGCCAAAATATCTAAAAGTAATTGCATCCACCATTGAGGAATATATTTTTCTCATTCAATTTCATGTCTTTGTGAGAATCCTTGTGCAACCAAATGAGCTTATATCTTATGATTTCTCCTTTTGATTTCTTTTTCTCACAAAGGCTTGTTTATATCTACGAGCTTTACATATTTCAATGTACGAGCTATAGGCCCAAATACTTCTCTTTTTGAAAAGAGATTTTAGTTTCGCCTCAATTGCCTCTTTCATGCTGGCCAATTATTTCTTTGTCCAATTGACAATGATTCATGATCCACATCATCAAATAAAATCTCTAGTACTATATTGCATACAAATATATAAACGACGTCGATTTAATTTTAGTTCCACTTATTATCAGACATGACATAATCTATTGAGATCTCTTTATTATCAGGTACCTGAGTCATGTCAATGTTTCTGTTGGAGACCATTTAATCTCTTCTAGAGATTTTCATAATCATTGATTCTTCGATCAGACCATCATAAAATATAACTCCTTTTCTTTTTTGAGGATCTCTTATCTTTGGAACTTACTTGTCTACTAAGCTTTAAGCGTAAGTTAGACTCATTAGCAACTAGAGTTTGTCCTTTCATGACATCAAATTTAATCGGAGCATTCATAGCTGGTATACGTGACTTAGTCACTCTTTTAGGGTCACCAAAATCATCTAACAATTGATTTGCTAAATGAATTATCCATTGAATTCATAGTTCACATTATGTAACACGTGGATCAAAAAGAGAAAATGATAATTCATTCCAGCTTATTTCTTTCCCCAGCTATTTATTTTTTCTCCCTAATATTGGGTAAATTGACTCATTAAAATGATAGTCAATAAATCAGGTTGTAAATAAATTCCATATCAAAAGCTCAACATATTTAAATCTAATACATATTTCTAACAAACCTCATCTTTGTGCGTTGTGGTGAAGCAATTAGAATATATATCGCACACAAAAAATCTAAGATGAGAAATATTTGGTTCCTGACCAAAAACCATATGTAATGGAGAGAACTTATGATCATTTGTTGGCTTGATGCAAATTTGTGATACTATATGTAAAATTACAAGTCATCAACATTATCAAGACTGATTGTCTTTAGAAAATAATCTGAAAAATGTGCTTGTAATTTTATCAACTGAGCAAGTATCCTCGCAAACACCAAGTTGCGGGTTTAATAATAAGGATACACATAACCATCTAGTCGATGCATCAATAAAAATTAAAAAATATCTAGATGGTCTTTAAGAAAGGTGTATGTGCCCATTTATATCATATTGTATCCGTTCCAGAAAATTAATAGCATTCTATCTTAGATGTTGATGATTAAATAATCAAATTACTTTCATAGCAAGTATAACGTGAAATATTACCATGAAGAAAATCTTAGTTCTTCAATAAATAACCACATGAAAGTGTCAATAAATTTTCGCATCATAATTGAATCGGGATGGTCTAACCGGTCATGTCAAATAAAATTATCAGTAAACATCTAGTTTACAATAGTATGAACTTTAATTTGTACTAATTCTTATGTAGTACAATATAGATGACAGTGCATATAATTTTGTCAAAATTTCATTATTGCCTTGAGTTATACTCGTGATATTGAGATAATCATCATCCCTTTAACTGATATTCTCAATATATTTCTATAAATATCTTTAAAACTCAATGTCTCTTTACGACTTTGACGAGTATAATGCACTATAAATATGAATAAAATTTCATTTGGCAATAACATATTTGCTCAACGAGAATAATGCATTGTAGATATGAGATATAATACTCATATTTCCCTTTTATTTAAATGGGAAAATACTTTTTATACTTAAATATTGTATGTGTACTTGCACTGTCTACTAAGCATAAATCGCCATAAATTATTGCATATTTTAATTCGGAAGTAATCATATTCTTTTAATGGAAAAATTAATATAAAAGATAAATAAATAATATATAAAGTAAGTTAACATAAATAAATAATAAATAAAAGTAAATTAACATAAATAAATAAATTAATATTAAAAAAATAAAATAAAAATCAATTATTCATTTTTTAATTTATAAAGGAAATAAATGACGAATTATTCTCTTCAAGGGTTATGAGAAAAATTATAATATCAAATTGAGTTAGATCAATAACGCCATTATTTTCGCCACAAAAAAAATTTGTTTATATTTTCTTATATTTTCTTTAATTTATCATTCATGGTTATTGATAAAGTCCATAATACTTTGGCGTTTGATAAGTACGAGATCAATGGTTTGTACCATCACATTGATAACATAAAGATTTTGATATGATCTCTATCATTCTTGTCATCTTTATAATTCCACTTCTGGTGGATATAAGTATCCTCAAAAGAATCATCTTATCCATGTTTATTTTATGACCTCAACCGCAATCACAATTACTAATATGACTTTTATTCATTCAGCTATAAAATATCACATTCACTTAAGGGAATGGAGCAGAGACTGATAGGTATTTAAAACCCTTATATAATATTGTGTCTATAAGACAACATTAATGTGTGAAAAGTAGAGTATATTTTTCTAACATATCCTCATTAGTGATACTCTTGCACATAATTGAGTTTTATTCACTAACCATATAGTGAATTATCACGTTTGCATTCACTTCAAGGAAAAAAAACAAATTCAATAAGGGTTAATTACAACGGAGGTCACGTTTATTTGCCTCCAGTACAAATTTAGTCACCGATTTTGAAAATCGAGCAATATAGTCGCAGACGTTTTCGGGCTATAAATTTATGGTTACTGAGAAATTTATTGTCGTTAAACTTTAACGGAAAGCTGATCTGTCATAATAATGATAAACTACTTAAATAGTCCCTAAATTATTCTTTTACTTATGTTTTATCTTTAATTTGACCCTCAAAATTTTAGATCTTTATATTTTCGTCATCTTCTCAAACAATAACTTTGCAGAGAACAATGAATTTAAAAAACATCTTAGTATTGTCCAATTGTAAAACAGGGCACAATAATTTACCCTCAAATAAATCATCTTATAAGCTTAATTTTCAATTTTTTTTAATTTCTTCTACTTGAATTTAGTTATTAACCAGTAAAATAATCATTGAAAAAATATCAAATTTTCAATGATCATAAATAAATAAATTTACAACAATATGAATATTCTCGTTCCTAGCTTCAGTGGTAAGGGGTTCAATCCCCTGCCCTGACAACTCAACCTGTAACACCCCAAACCTTTTTCCCCAATTCGAAACAAAATCCCTAATTTCGTGCCCTAAAAATTTGGGGATTTTAAAATCGAAAATCAGGGACCATTTTGTAATTTCTGGAAACTGAAGGCTCCGTTTTGAACTCTTAAGAGTTTAGACTCTTCATGTGCGATTACACCTTTTTGGTTTTGGAAACTTTCTTCCTCAAGTTTGATTTGATTCTGCTTGAGATTTATTTCCCTTTTTTTTCTTGCTTATATAAACAATCTGATTCTCTCCTTTTCGTTCTTTCTTGCTTTTTCTTTCATTGTGGTCGTGTTTCCTTACCCTTCGAGTGTGAGTTCGGTAAGTTCTTTCCCCCCTTTCGATCTTCTGATCAGTTACTGATTTGTTAAGTATTTAAGTTGGTTTGGATCGAAACATGTTAGGGGAGTCTTTAGTTCGATTTTAATCGAATCGAATAGGGGATTAGAGCGTCGAAACCAGTCAATTTTGGCCTGGGAGAATCTAAAAATTTTCCAGAATTTTCCTGGAAAATATGGAAAACCTAGATTTTCTAGGGAAGATCTGGGAAATCTAGATTTTCTCGGGAAAATCTGTCCCATCCCACGTCCGACCCGAAATCCGACTCAACCCGTGACCCACTGACGGTATGCTAACGTCATCAACTAACGTCATTGCTGATGTCAACATTGACCTGCTGACGTCAGTGTTGACCATGCTGGTGTTAGTATTGACTTTTTCAACCTGGGCCCACTTTATGTTTTTCGACGTCCTAAGTCCGATGGTGCTATCCATTTTTTTGAAATTCGAACCCGAAGTATTGTTTTTAGGACTTTTAAGTTCGGTTGTCTGTTTGAAAGTTATCTATTTGGATTCTGATTCAGTTTATATTTGATTCAGGTGACGTGGACCCCGACCCTCGAGCATCTGCCTCTTCCTCCTCCTGGACGACCTCATGTCCAACAACATTCGGGACCCACACGTGAGTTACAGTTAATCTCTGATTAGTGTACTTATCAGTAGAGTGGCATACTAGGTTGTCTAATGACTATGGTTATTCGTAGGTACTACTCCTGTTCATTCTAGTGGTAGAGCCGAATCCAGTCGACGTTAGTATCGTCATTGAGCCTTCTGTTCAGGTGTGTTCTCTTCTGCTGATTATGTTTTTCAGTATGTTCAGTTTCTATTAAATCCGTATAATCATGCATCATCCTGACATTTCATTTCTGATCCTGCTATTTTTTATTCTTGCCTCCTGTTAGATTATAATGCATGCATTTTGATTCGGTCTATGCATACGATATTTCATCTGGTAGATTATATGTGTACGGAGAAGTTAGTGATTTATCACTTCTGTTTAGTGGCTTCACCTACGGGTCGAGATACAACTTCTGATCAGTGGCTTCACCTACGTGTCGAATTTCCACTTCTAATCAATTATTCCTTTTAGAATTTATAAAGGAAATAAATGACGAATTATTCTCTTCAAGTAAAAATATCAAATTTTCAATGATCATAAATAATTAAATTTACAATAATATGAACATTATCGTTCCTAGCTTCAGTGGTAAGGGGTTCAATCCCCTGCCCTGACAACTCGACCTGTAACACCCCAAACCTTTTTCCCCAACTCAAACCAAAATCCCTAATTTCGTGCCCTAAAAATTTGGGGATTTTAAAATCAAAAATCAGGGACCATTTTGTAATTTCTGGAAATTGAAGGCTCCGTTTTGAACTCTTAAGAGTTCAGACCCTTCATGTGCGATTATACTTTTTTGGTTTTGGAAACTTTCTTCCTCGAGTTTCATTTGATTCTACTTGGGATTTATTTCCCTTTTTTTTCTTGCTCATATAAACAATCTGATTCTCTCCTTTTTGTTTTTTCTTGCTTTTTCTTTCGTCGTGGTCGTGTTTCCTTACCCTTCGAGTGTGAGTTCGGTAAGTTCTTTCCCCCTTTCGATCCTCTGATCAGTTACTGATTTGTTAAGCGTTTAAGTTGGTTTGAGTCGAAACATGTTAGGGGATACTTTAGTTCGGTTTTAATCGAATCAAATAGGGGATTAGAGCATCAAAACCAATCAATTTTGGCCTGGGAGAATCTAAAAATTTTCCAGAATTTTCCTGGAAAATATGGAAAACCCATATTTTCTCGGGAAAATCTGAGAAATCTAGATTTTTTCGGGAAAATCTGTCCCATCCTGCGTCCGACCCGACCTACCCAAAATCCGACTCGACCCGTGATGGCATGCTGACGTCATCAACTAACGTCACTGCTGACGTTAGCATTGACCTACTAACATCATCTGTTGACGTCAGTATTGACTATGCTGATGTCAGCATTGACTTTTTAAACCTGGGCCCACTTTATGTTTTTCGACGTCCTAAGTCTGATGGTGTTGTCTATTTTTCGAAATTCGAACCCGAAGTATCATTTTTAGGACTTTTAAGCTGGGTTGTCTGTTTGGAAGTTATCTATTTGGATTCTGAATCAGTTTCTGTTTGATTCAGGTGAGTTGGATTCCGACCCCGAGCATCTGCCTCTTCCTCCTCCTAGACGACCTCTTGTCCAACAGCATTTGGGACCCACACGTGAGTTACATTTAATCTTTGATTAGTGTACTTATCAGTAGAGTGGCATAGTAGGGTGTCTAATGACTATGGTTATTCGTAGGTTCTGCTCATGTTCATTCTAGTGGTAGAGCCGAGTCCAGCCGATGTCAGTATCGTCATTGAGCCTTCTGTTCAGGTGTGTTCTCTTCTGTTGATTATGTTTTTCAGTATGTTCAGTTTCTGTTAAATCCGTATAATCATGCATCATCCTGACATTTCATTTCTGATCCTGCTATTTGTTATGCTTACCTCATGTTAGATTATAATGCATGAATTCTGATTCAGTTTATGCATACAACATTTCATTTGGTAGATTATATGTGTACGGGGAAGTTAGTGATTTATCACTTCTGTTTAGTGGTTTTACCTACGGGTCGAGATACCCCTTTTGATCAGTGGCTCCACCTACGGGTCGAGTTTCCACTTTTACTGGTGTGATGGAGTTAGAGGGGTTCAGGGGAACCTACTCTTCTGTTGGTGTTCGGAGTTGGGTTTACTTCATGTATACACCACATCATCTACATATACTGTTCTGAAATCTTGTTTATCTGTACTCTAGAGACACACTAGGCTCCCTAGCTTACACCCTCTCAGTTTCCTGTTTCAGGTCTTTGACCTAGACTACTTTGGTACTTGGAGATTTTCACTTTGAAACTATTACGTATGTTTCAGAGTTTTCAGACTATTTTATTTATTTCGGATATTTTATTATTTGTAATAAATTTTGGATTCGAAACTTTATTTCGGACTTTCTGGACTATTATATTATTTAATGTTGGGTTGAACCTTATTTAATTTGGATAAACTTTTAGTATTTTTAATATTAATCTATTTTAAATAATTTGTTCTTATCATTTTGTTTTAATTTTATAAAAACTTAGCTTGCAAATGAAGTTTTAGTAATGTAAACCCTGACTTCTATTCTAAGATATTAGATAAATTTTAGTGGTTACATTTAAACTCTCTCCCCCTATAGAAATTTCATCCTCAAAATTTACCTGGATCAAAAAGGTGTGGATACTGAGCTTTGATAACAGACTTGGGCTCCCAGATAGCCTCATCAAGACCTCGATTACGGCAGAGAACCTTAACCATCTTAATGGTTTTCCTCCGAAGGACTTTATTTTCCTGAGCAATAATCTTAACGGGTTCCTCCTCATAACATAGATCAGGACGAATCTCAAAATCCTCAATAGACAGAACATGAGATGGATCTGCTTGATAGCGTCTCAGTACAAAAACATGGAAAACATCATGGATACGCTCAAGTTCTGATGGTAGCTCAAGCTGATAAGCAACAGGACCAACACGTTTGTGAATACGGTAAGGTCCAATATATCTGGGACTGAGCTTGCCCTTACGGCCAAAACGAAGTAAATTTCTCCACGGAGATGCTTTCAGAAAAACCTAATCGTGTACCTCAAACTCGATATCCTTACGCCTCAAATCTGCATAGGATTTCTGTCTGTCAAAAGCAGCCTTAAGCCGATCTCGAATCAACCTGATTGTCTCCTCAGCCTCATGAACAAGATCTAAACCCAGTAAACGGTGCTCAATGAGCTCTGTCCAACCAATAGGGGTACGACACTTACTCCCGTACAGAGCCTCATAAGGTACCATCTTAATATTAGCCTGATAACTGTTATTATACGTGAACTCTGCCAAAGGTAAGAAATCCAGTATACAACCTCTCAACATGTCCTCAAGGATCTGAATCACACGTTCAGACTGACCATCGGTCTGAGGGTGATAAGCAGTGCTGAAGTTCAACCGAGTACCCAAAGCAGTATGTAGAGATCCCTAGAACTTAGACGTAAATCTCGGATCTCGATCAGATATGATAGATAGAGGCACTCGATGTAACCGAACGATCTTAGAGATGTATAACCGGGTCAACTTACTCAAAGGGTAAGTGGTCTTGACAAGAATGAAGTGTGTAGACTTGGTCAATCAATCCACAATGACCGAGACAGAATCCTTCTTTGACGGAGTTAAAGGTAAACCACTGACGAAATCCATAGTCACCCACTCCCATTTCCACTGAGGAATCTCAATGTGTTGAAAAAGTCCAGATGGACGTTGATGCTCTACTTTGACTTTCTAACAAGTCAAACATTTGGACACAAAGCTAACAACATCTCTCTTGAGACCTTTCCACCAGTACTTCTCCCGGAGATTCTTATACATCTTATCACCTCCCGGATGCATAGAATAAGGACTATCATGGGCCTCCCAAAGAATAACCTGTTTTAACTCAGAGTTCCTCGAAACACAGTAACGACCCCAAAAACATAAAACACCATCATGATTCAGAGAAAAGTCTTGAGAAGTCCCTTCCTTAACTTCCGTAATTCGATAAGCCAAGAACGAATCATTAGGCTATTCAGCCTGAATTTCAGATATCAGAGTAGGAACTACCCGAAGCTCTGCTAACAAACTACCATCCTCAAACAAACTCATCCGAGCAAACAGAGCTCTCAAATCTGAAATGACGTTATGACTTAAGGCATCCGCAAAGATATTAGCTTTACCCGGGTGGTAATCAATCTCACGGTCATAATCTTTCAGAAGCTCCAACCAACATCGTTGTCTCAGGTTGAGCTCTTTTTGAGTGAGAAGATACTTAAGGCTCTTATGGTCTGTAAAGATGTAACACTTCTCTCCATAAAGATAGTGTCTCCAGATTTTCAGAGCGAAGAATACTGCCGCTAACTCCAGATCATGGGTGAGATAGTTATACTCATGAGATTTCAACTGTCGAGACGCATAAGCCACTACCTTCCCATCCTGCATCAGAACACAACCCAAACCGGTGTATAAGGCATCATTGTAAAACGTATAGGGTTTCCCCGATTCTGGCTGTATCAAAACTGGTGCTTGTGTCAGGACTAATTTGAGTTTCTCAAAACTCTACTGCTGAGCCTCAGACCAGGTAAACTCTTTCCTCAGAATCTTAGTTAGCGGAGCGGTTATAGAAGAAAAGCCTTCTATAAACCTCCGATAATAACCAGTTAATCCTAGAAAACTACGAATCTCAGTCACATTCTTGGGTTGTTTCCACTCCATAATAGCCTCAATTTTCTTTGGGTCAACCTGGATACCCTTAGCGAAAACAAAATGACCCAAAAATAGAACCTCCGAAAGCCAGAACTCGCATTTACTGAACTTTGCATAGAGCTGTTTCTCTCTCAGAGTCTGTAAAACAAAACGGAGATGCTGCTCATGCTCCTCCTCAGATTTAGAATACACCAAAATATCATCTATGAAGAACACAATAGACTGATCCAGATAGGGTCGAAACACCCTATTCATCATGTGCATGAATGCTACAGAGGCATTAGTAAGACTAAAAGACATTACCAGAAACTCGTAGTGACCATAACGAGTTCGGAAGACTATTTTAAATACATCATAATCTTTAACCTTGAGTTGGTAATAACCAGATCTCAAGTCTATCTTAGAGAATACAAAAGCTTCTCTGAACTGGTCAAACAGATCGTCGATGCAGGGAAGAGGGTACTTATTCTTGATGGTCAACTTGTTCAACTTTCGGTAGTTAATACACAGACGCAGAGAGCCATTATTCTTTCTAACAAAAAGGACAAGAGCTCCCCACAGAGAAACACTCGGTTGAATGAAGCCTCTATCCAGAAGTTCTTGTAACTAAACCTTAAGCTCCTTGAGCTCCTTCGGAGCCATTCAATATGGTGCCATAGACACTGGAGTTGTCCTCGGATACAACTTGATGCCAAACTACACCTCCTCTCGCTTAGGGGGAACTCCCGGTAATTCTTCTCGAAAAACATCAGGGAATTCGCACACAACACGGATCTTATCTAACCCAGAATCAGATTGCCTCGGGTCAACGATGTAGGCAAGATAGGCCACAAATCCCTTCTTGATCATTTTCTCAGCCTTCAGAGCAGAAATCACGTTAGTCAAAAAACCTCTACGCTCACTGATAAGAGTCACATCTCGTTCATCAGAAGTTCTCAGAGTGGCCCTCTTATGCTCACAATCCAGAGTAACTCGGTGAGCTGACAATCAATTCATCCTCAGAATCAAGTCAAACTCTCTAAACGATAGTTCCATCAAATTAGCGGGAAAGATTTCCCCTTGAACCTCAAGAGGGCAATCATTATACATCTTGGTAACCACCACAGGGTTACCTACAGGACTATAAACTGAGACAAAACTACTAGTATCCTCTATAAGAATTTCTAGATACCCCGATATAGAACTAGAGACATACGAGTGTGTAGACCCATTATCAAGAAGTGTGAAAAAAGAAAGAGCATGAACAGAAAAAGTACCAACAATGACGTCTGGGTCATCCCGGTCCTCTTGTCTCCTTGTAGCATAAACCAAGCCGGGTTGAGACCCTCATGATCTAGCAGATCCTCTAAACTGACTGGGTCTGCCTCTACTATTGGTACCAGATGCAGCAGGTCTACCCTGACCCCTTCCCGTTGCAGGAGTCTGAACTGATGCTTGTGATTGCCCCGGAGTATGACCATACTCTAGTGCCACTGGACAGTCCCTGAGATGGTGATCATAAGAACCACAATGGAAGCAAGCCCTACTCTGCATACGATACTTTCTTGAGTGCCACTTCTTATAGAACGAACACTAAGGTAAGGCTCGGGTATTAATGGATTCAGCTCCACTAGCAGAAGGAACAAAAGCAGTTGGTCTAGAACGTGCAGAACTCTGTGGCTCTAACTCATCGCGGCCCCTCTTCCGGGATTGAAAATCCTGAATGTGCTAGGCATGTGCTGCAGGCTATTGTCTACCTCTATCCTGAACCTGGGACTCCAACTGAACCCTCAAGCTCTTATTACGCTCGGTTTTCCTGGCACACCGAGTGATCATCTTATATTCCGTGTCGTGGTGAGTGGCAACATCAATCTTCAGTGGTACCCGGAGTCCTTTCAAGAAATGATCACACTTTTGTTTCTTAGTGGAAACAATACCAAGAGCATACTGGAGCAATCGGAGGAACTTAATCTCATAGTCATTTACTGACATGTCGTTCTGCTGCAGATTCAGGAAGTTATCTCGACACTTGTCCAGATATTCAGGTCCCACATATCTATCCTCAAAGGCCTGCCTGAAAAACTCCTAGTTGATCTTCTCCAAAGCGGTAACTTTCTCCTCGGCCTCCGGCCAATTCAGGGCTTCTCCCTGAAGTAACGATATGGCAGCCCTAAGTTTTCTATCAGAAGGGTATTCCATCTCAACGAACAAACCCTGAAGCTTTTTCAGCTAGTACTATACATCAGTTGGGTTTGTACCAATCTTACCATCGAACATGGTAATCTTAGCAGCCAAAAACTCTGTAGATATGGGTTTCCTAGAACCCTCATTCTGCCGTAAATATCTGAGCAACTCTTTCTGTATCAGAGATTAACTGTAACTCACGTACGGGTCCCGAATGTTGTTAGACAGGAGGTCGTCCAAGAGGAGAAGAAGGCAGATGATCAGGGTCGGAATCCACGTCACCTGAATCAAACAAAAACTATTTCAGAATCCAAAATAGATAACTTCCAAACAGACAACCGAACGTAAAAGTCCTAAAAATGACACTTTGGGTTCAAATTTTGAAAAACGGACAACGTTATCGGACTCAGGACATCAAAAAACATAGAGTGGGTCCGGGTTGAAAAAGTCAATGCTGACATCAGCATGGTCAACGTTGACGTCAGCATGACGTTAGCGGGTCACGGGTCGAGTCGAATTTCGGGTCGATGGATTTCGGGTCAGACGCGGGCTGAGACATATTTTTTCGAGAAAATCTAGATTTCCCAGATTTTCCCGACAAAATCTAGGTTTTACATATTATCCCGAGAAAATCTGGGTTTTCCCGATTTTCCGGGAAAATCTGGTAAAATCCCTAATTTTTCAGGAAAATTCTGGAAAATTTCCAGATTCTCTCAGGCCAAAATTGATTGGTTTCGATGCTCTAATCACCTATTCGATTCGATTAAAATCGAACTAAAGACTCCCTTAACATGTTTCGTTTCAAACCAACTTAAACGCTTAACAAATCAGTAACTGATCAAAAGATCGAAAGGAGGGAAAGAACTTACCGAACTCACACTCGAAGGGTAAGAAAACACGACCACAACGAAAGAAAAGGTATGAAAGAACAAAAAGGAGAGAATCTGATTGTTTATATGAGCAAGAAAAAAAGGGAAATAAATCCCAAGCAGAATCGAATCAAACTCAAGGAAGAAAGTTTCCAAAACCAAAAAGGTGTAATCGCACATGAAGGTTATAAACTCTTAAGAGTTCAAAACGGAGCCTTCAGTTTCCAGAAATTGCGAAATGGTCCTTGATTTTCGGTTTTAAAATCCCCAAATTTTTAGGGCAAGAAATTAGGGATTTTGGTTCGAATTGGGGAAAAAGGTTTGGGGTGTTACAGGTTGAGTTGTCAGGGCAGGGGATTGAACCCCTTACCACTGAAGCTGGGAACGAGAATATTCAGATTGTTGTAAATTTATTTATTTATGATCATTGAAAATTTGATTTTTTTCAATGGTTATTTTACTGGTTAATAACTAAATTCAAGTAGAAGAAATTAAAAAAATTTGAAAATTAAGCTTATAAGATGATTTATTTGAGGGTAAATTATTGTGCCCTGTTTTGCAATTGGACAATACTAAGATGTTTTGTAAATTCATTGTTCTCTGCAAAGTTATTGTTTGAGAAGATGGCAAAAATATAAAGATCTAAAATCTTGAGGGTCAAATTAAAGATAAAACATAAGTAAAAGAATAATTTAGGACTATTTAAGTAGATTATTATTTTCTTATTATGACAGATCAGCTTCCCATTAAAGTTTAACGGCAACAAACTTCTCAGTTACCATAAATTTACAACCCGAAAACGTCAGTGACTATATTGCTTGATTTTCAATATCGGTGTCTAAATTTGTATTAGAGGCAAACAAACGTGACCTCCGTTGTAATTAACCCTTATTGAATTTGTTTTATTCCTTGAAGTGAATGCAAACGTGATAATTCACTATATGGTTAGTGAATAAAACTCAATTATGTGCAAGAGTATCAATGATGAGAATATGTTAGAAAAATATACTCCACTTTTCACATATTAATGTTGTCTTATAGACACAATATTATATAAGGGTTTTAAATATCTATCAGTCTCCGCTCCATTCCCTGAAGTGAATGTGATATTTTATAGCTGAATGAATAAAAGTCATATTAGTAATTGTGATTGCGATTGAGGTCATAAAATAAACATGGATAAGATGATTCTTTTGAGGATGCTTATATCCACCAGAAGTGGAATTATAAAGATGAAAAGAATGATAGAGATCATATCAAAATCTTTATGTTATCAATGTGATGGTACAAACCATTGATCTCGTACTTATCAAACACCAAAGTATTATGGACTTTATCCATAACCATGAATGATAAATTAAAGAAAATATAAGAAAATATAAACAGATTTTTTTGTGGCGAAAATAATAACGTTATTGATCTAACTCAATTTGATATTGATAATTTTTCTCCTAACCCTTGAAGAGAATAATTCGTCATTTATTTCCTTTATAAATTAAAAAAGGAATAATTGATTTTTATTTTATTTTATTTAATATTAATTTATTTATTTATGTTAATTTATTTTTATTTATTATTTATTTATGTTAACTTACTTTATATATTATTTATTTATCTTTTATATTAATTTTTCCATTAAAAGAATATGATTACTTCCGAAATAAAATATGCAATAATTTATGGCGATTTATGCTTAGCAGACAGTGCAAGTACTCATACAATATTTAAGTATAAAAAATATTTTCCCATTTAAATACAAGGGAAATATGAGTATTATATCTCATATCTACAGTGCATTATTCTCGTTGAGCAAATATGTTATTGCCAAATGAAATTTTATTTCATATTTATAGTGCATTATACTCGTCAAAGTCGTAAAGAGACATTGGGTTTTAAAGATATTTATAGAAATATATTGAGAATATCAGTTAAATGGATGATGATTATCTCAATATCACGAGTATAACTCAAGGCAATAATGAAATTTTGGCAAAATTATATGCACTGTCATCCATATTGTACTACATAAGAATTAGTACAAATTAAAGTTCATGCTATTGTAAACTAGATGTTTACTGATAATTTTATTTGACATGACCGGTTAGACCATCCCGATTCAATTATGATGCAAAAATTTATTGACACTTTCATGTGGTTATTTATTGAAGAACTAAGATTTTCTTCATGGTAATATTTTACGTTATACTTGCTATGAAAGTAATTTGATTATTTAATCATCAACATCTAAGATAGAATGCTATTAATTTTCTGGAACGGATACAATATGATATAAATGGGCCCATACACCTTTCTTAAAGACCATCTAGATATTTTATGATTTTTATCGATGCATCGACTAGATGGTTATGTGTATCCTTATTATTAAACCCACAACTTGTTTTTTGCGAGGATACTTGCTCAGTTGATAAAATTACAAGCATATTTTTCAGATTATTTTCTAAAGACAACCAGTCTTGATAATGTTGATGACATGTAATTTTACATATAGTATCACAAATTCGCATCAAGCCAACAAATGATCATAAGTTTTCTCCATTATAAATGGTTTTTGGTCAGGAACCAAATATATCTCATCTTAGATTTTTTGTGTGCGATATATATTCTAATTGCTTCACCACAACGCACAAAGATGAGGTTTGTTAGAAATATGTATTAGATTTAAATATGTTGAGCTTCTGATATGGAATTTATTTACAACTTGATTTATTAACTATCATTTTAATGAGTCAATTTACCCAATATTAGGGAAAGAAAATAAATAGCTGGGGAAAGAAATAAGTTGGAATGAATTATCATTTTCTCTTTTTGATCCACGTGTTACACAATGTGAACTATGAGTTCAATGGATAATTCATTTAGTAAATCAATTGTCAGATGATTTTGGTGACCCTAAAAGAGTGACTAGGTCACATATACCAGCTATGAATGCTCCAATTAAATTTGATGTCATGAAAGGACAAACTCTAGTTGCTAATGAGTCTAACTTACGCTTAAAGCGTAGTAGACGAGTAAATTCCGAAGATAAGAGATCCTCAAAAAAGAAAAGGAGTTATATTTTATGATGGTCTGATCGAAGAATCAATGATTATGAAAATCTTTAGAAGAGATTAAATGGTCTCTAACAGAAACATTGACATGACTCAGGTACCTGATAATAAAGAGATCTCAATAGATTATATCATGTTTGATAATAAGTGGAACTGAAATTAAATCGACGTCGTTTATATATTTGCATGCAATATAGCACTAGAGATTTTATTTGATGATGTGGATCATGAATCATTGTCAATTGGACAAAGAAATAATTGGTCAGCATGAAAGAGGCAATTGAGGCGAAACTAAAATCTCTTTTCAAAAAGAGAAGTATTTGGGCCTATAGCTCGTACATTGAAATATGTAAAGCTCGTAGATATAAACGAGCCTTTGTGAGAAAAAGAAATCAAAAGGAGAAATCATAAGATATAAGCTCATTTGGTTGCACAAGGATTCTCACAAAGACATGAAATTGAATGAGAAAAATATATTCCTCAGTGGTGGATGCAATTACTTTTAGATATTTTGGCAATAAATGAAATGACTTAGTTTCGTCTAATGGAGGTTGTTACATCTTATTTGTGTGAGCCTCTTGATAAAAACATTTACATGAAGCTTCTAAAAGGATTTAGACTGCCAGAAGCAGTTAATTCAAGTTCCCGAGAATATTATTCAACCATATTAAATATATCTTTTATTGATTGAAAGATTTAAGTGTATTTGATATAATCGCCTCATTGAATACTTATTAGCATAATGCTATATAGATTATTTCCCCGAGCATTTTTATTAAGAGGTTTAGCTCTAAGTTTTTATTGTTGTATATGCCGATGATTTGACTATCGTTGAGACTCGTGAAGAGATCTCCTCAAATCCTTGTGCATCAATTAACATACAGAAAAATATGAAAGAGACTTTACATGAATAATGCATATTCATTGATCATCCTTATGGTTGTTAGGTCTCTTAGTGTAAACAAAGATTCTTTCTGCCTAAAGAAAAGGGTAATGATATTCTTGGTCTAAAGCACAATATACACATTATTTGATCTGGAAGCATCATATCTTAGCTGGTCCAGAAATATTATTTAAGTGCTACGAGATCATTACCTTTAAATAATTGTTATGCATGAGGCAAAGCCGAAATATGTGTTTCGCTAAACATATCCTGAAGATATGTGAATGTTTTTCACAAGATAAGATGCAAGATATCTGGTATTGAGATAATACAAGATTTATATCTCAAGGTGGATATATCAAATATGATAAAATGAAACATATTTCTTCAAGTTTCGTCCCTCATGATTTTTAGATGAATGTTATTCAATGAATCATTTCAAGCAATGATTTGGAAAATTTATCCACTAGTGCATGATCTACTTCAACATTTGAAGTTTATATTCAATATTGAATTATGAAGATTCAAAGGTCTTATGTGATATTTTCATAAGGGGAGTAAATACGTGTTGCACTCTTTGTCCCTTAACCAAGGTTTTGTCCCAATGGTTTTTCCTGGTAAGGTTTTTAATGAGGCAACATGTTATACGTATCAAAGATGTGTGTAATCTTTTTCCTTCACTAAGAATTTTTTTCCCACAGGATTTTTATCTTAGTAAGGTTTTAACGAGGCACATTATCTTCATATTTGTTAAAGTTTAATTTTTTTCCCAAAGGGGGAGTGTTATGAATATATTTATTCATGGTGAATATCCATATATTAAGTTAAAGTTTAATGGGCTTTATTATTTGGGTTTAATACCCATTGGAATTAGGGTTTTCATCTTATGCCTATAAATATAGACTTTTGAACAAAGTATTAAATACAACCCTACTTTGAGAATATAATAAAAGTCTCTCTCTTTGTCTCTCATATTTGTTCTTCTATTTTGTTCTTATTCTTTACTTTATTCACAACAAAAATAATATTTTTAAGATTAATTTCCAATGTTTCTTATTGAATTAAAGTTAAATTTAAAATATTTAAGTATATACACATATACTTAATTTTAAAATTAGTATAAATATATTTAAAAATATATAATAAAATATATAAAAATAATTTAAAGATTTAAATTTTATCCTCCGTGATAAATCAGGAACAAATGTCTTTGGCTAAAAAAATATTTATCATTTATCTTTTGTGAATCACATTAAATTGAAGGTTGGAGTTGAATTTTTGCTTGAAGTTTATTTTTAAACCGAAGTTTATGGAAAATGAAGGTTAGATTAACAATGTTTTCGAAAGTTACTGTAAAAAAGTATTTTTAAAAGTTTATTATAGAAATACTTTTATACGTTTAAGTTTGAGATTTTAAGTGTTTAGTATTAATATCAAAAATATTTTTAATATGATAAATGATTATTTTAGATATTATATTGTAAGTTATATTTATAAACGATACCTAATTTTTTAATGTTATAATATATAAAATATAAAAAGGCATAAAAATATAAAAAATATATATTTTTATTAATAAATATATATATCTTTATAATCTTTGTTGTAAAAGGCATTCGGAGGTGAGAGGCGCTCAGAGGCATTGAAAAATACGCATCCAGTTGTCCAGGCAAAGCGTAGGAGGCGAGCACATCTAATATAAGTCGCTGAAGGCGAGAGGCGAGCGCCTCAAGTGCTTTTTGTCGGTTATACAAAAAATATATTAAAAAATATAAAAAAATAAAATGAGGGAGTTTGGATGTTGTTGCAGAAGAACACACAGTGAGTTGAAGAAGGCTACAAGGAGAGATAAAATATAAAATATTATTTTTATTTTAATTTATTATTTATACTTGGGAATTGTACGTTTTATATTTATTTAGATTTTATTTATGACAGTAGCACTTTTAGAAGATTGGATCCATTTATACCCCAGTACCCCTATTTATTTAACAAAGAATAAAAATTTGCAATGGCAAAAATATATTTAAATTTAAATCAAATTTAAAATTATTTTCTTATATTTTATTAATATTTTTTTATTATTATTAATTTTGTTATTAAAATATTTAAATATTTTTTAAAATATTAATTTATATAAATAAAATATTAAAATCACATATTTAAATAATATAATTTATTAATAATTTACTATTTTTATTTTTAATAATTTTAAATTTTATATACAATTAAAATTTTTTAATATTTATAATATAATTATCATATTTTTAAATATAAAATATATTATAAAATTAATTTATAAATTTTTAAAATAAAAATGCGCTTCACCTACGAGAGGCTAGCGCTTTCGCCTAGCGTCTCAGGCCTCGACCTTAAAGATTTTTTGCGCCTCGAAGCGTCTCATACCTTTTAAAACTAAGTTTCTAATAGTTGTATGTATTCTATGAAAATACGATAAATTTAAAATAATTTAATTAATATATATAATTTTTAAATTAAAAATATTTTACTAATTACATCTTTATATTATCAATTTATAAATTATAAATAAAACAATAGAAAATGAAAGTTAAATTTATAATTTGACTCTGAAAAGTGCTTTTTCAACCGTAAAAAGTAAAAATTTTAACTTTTGCGTTTGAGTTGAAAAACACCTTTTAAACGCAATTTTTTCTTCATTTTACATCGTTTTTGACCTTAAACCAGCTTTTGGAGCCAGAAGTTGTTTTCAAAAGGATTACTAAACGGAGCCTGAAATTTCCAAACTTTTCTAGAACGGGCTTTTGGCTCCCGAAACTCGTTTTCAAGCTCAACCCTAAACTAAGCCAATCGTATATCAAAGAAGATTTTAAAAGATTTGTCCATATACAAAGTTAATTATATTAAACAACTCCCATAATCTAAAATTTAAATTAATCATCATGTAAAAGTAATATTATTAAAATAATTAAATTCCATCGATTATTTTACATATTCAAATATAAAAATAAAATAATTTCAAATATCAATTAAAAAATTGTATGATATAAATAAAATGAATATATTGATCAATTTTAGTGTAGGGCTTCTATTATTTTATTTGAATTAGTAAAGCAATTTATATATTTAAATAATGTTATTTTAATTAAAATTTTTCAGCGTAAATTACACCACAAGTCCCTTGATTATTTAAAAGATTATAAATGGATCATCTAATTAAAAAAATTGCGAACGAGTTACTTAATTAGTTGATTCTTACAAACATGTCATATGACCGTTAAATATAGACAACTTTCTAGAGTGAGATATTTTATTTATTAAAAAATATTAGATTTTAGAAAGTTATAATTAAATCATTCTATTAAATTGATTATAATATTTGAGCTATTTTATTTATTAATTATAACAATCAAGTTATGAGTTATCACATCAACCGTTGTTGATAAAGGTATACGATAACCAATGACCCGTAAATTTTACGATGAGAATCACCTGAATCTTCTCTCATAGTATTTTATACCCCGAGTCGGTTAAGTTCAAGCGCAGAAGAAAATGAATTTTAGTATGAATTTAAAATTTAATTATCATATTTTACACAAACTATTTATAACAGATAATTAGTGATAATATTTTTTAAAAAAAAAATCAATTATTTGAAAACTTATAAATATAAATAATTTTAATAGAAGTCATAACTTGATAACAAAGTCCAAGTAATATAAATAGATCAAGATTAATTTTATTTTGAAAATACAAGTTATTATCATATTTTTAATATTTAAGAGAATAAAAAAAGAATGCTTCGAAAACTTGACAAGAACCGATCTTAGCTCAGTTGGTAGAGCGGAGGACTGTAGTATGTGTTTGCTGAAAACCTTAGGTCGCTGGTTCGAATCCGGCAGGTCGGATTTTATTAACTTGAAAGGGTAAATTATTTTACCAGTTACCGGACCACTAATTACTTATCTAGTAAAAATTTGCATTTCTAATCAAGATTTTAGATTTATTTTTAATTTTCAAACATAACTTTTTTAATTATTATATTTTTAATATATTAATGTAATTAAATTTTTATTAAATTCATAGAAAATATCATAATTACAAATGATCAAGGAAAATAATGGAATTAAATTAACCCATAATTTCTTCAAGCCTCAATACAAAGAAAAGTAAAATATTTTCTATGGAGATAAGCATACCAGCAAAATTCAGAAGCCTCCAGAATATCCTTGTCTCAGTCTAATCGAGACGCATAATGAGTAAATGAGTGATGAGCGATCCAAACTATTATGCAGAATGTTCGGATACCCAGGACTGATTATATCGGTATACAACCATCAACCGAGTGGGGATCTAACTTTTCATGACCACCGACAAAAATATAATCAGAAAGTTGATTCAAATCTCTGCAACAATCGGCCGCTAGAGTACGTTGAATCATGCCACAAGGACAGAAAAACAAACCACAAAAATAAAAAACGCGTCACAAGGACAGAGACAATCGTCACATTTTTTTTAATATGTCCACGTGATTCTGTGATAGTATTTGTTTATTTTTTTAATTTTTAATTTTACACATAATTATTTAATTTTAAATTTCTTAAAATGAAGATTATTTTAAAAATTAATTTTAAATTTTAACTAACCAGTGCATTTCACACTTTAAATAACGTTGCATGTGCAGAATTTAGATATATAATTTTGACTTGCAATTATCTTTATTTATTATGAGTTTTAGATGCAATAAATATAGATATTTTAATATTCTTAATATATACACACACATAAAGAATATGAAGATGAGGAAAGACAATAGTCTTTGCTCCGAAAATCGTTATATTTATGTTTGATTATAATTATTACTAGATTATTATTAAATAATAAACGAGAGATAGAAATGCATCCATAGCGATAATAATATAATTTAAATTTGAATTGATTTGAAAAAATTAATCCAAATCCGATTAAAAAAGTTTGAATCTAAATCCAAAAAAGTCTGAGTCCTAATAGGAGGCGGATCGGATATTGTCATGATCCAATCCGAATTCAATCCAAATCCTTATCCTATATAAATCTGATCCATATGCAAATTCGAATAAAAATATTTAAAATCCTTAGATTTAAATATATATATATTAAAATCTTAATTAAATTTATGTATGGTTAATATTTTAGATGATTAGTATCTTCTATAATTCTATTTATGTTTTTCTCTTATTTTATAGGCTTTTGTAAAGCTTTAGTGAAACAATAAAAGCTTGATCGTTAAAATTTTTTCACTATGTTAATGTTAATAGTTGAACATCTTGATTATGGTTTTGATCTATTTCTTTAGATTGTAATATTTATTAGGTACCTTATAATTGTGATTTGGAAAATAAATATGTTAGTAAATTAGTAAGATAATAACAGTTTATATAAGGATAATTTATTTATTGTTGAGTTTTTTAATTATAATTTAAATTATTAATTTAATTTGTTTTATATTTGATTGTAATATTTGTTGAGATTTATTTACGTTATAAATTTAAATATATTTTTTTGATAATTTTTTTTCATTTAAAGATATATGTTTGAGTTGTTATATTAAAAAAATAATTGGATTTGGACTTTCAGATTTGAATTTTAGATATTTTATTAGATTGAATTTAGATTTATACAAATGAATTTAGATTCGAACTTAGATTCTTTTGAAAGTCCAATTATTAATTAAATTGGACTCAAACTTTCTAATAATATATTTAATTTTTTAAAATTTTTCAATAATAAACACGAATAGAAATATAATAAAAAGACAGAGAATAAAAAAATAAAGCAATTATAATTAAATATAAAAATTTAAATATATTATTAGACAAAATTTTATAACGGCTAAGTATTTAACTACCTTTAATAATTGAGTTAGTATTTTATAACATCACACAGTATTATTATTTTATAATATTTAAAAATTTAATTACTATTTTATATTTTTACAAATTTTATTTTCCATTTTTATACTTTATCCTTTAATATTCCATTTTTAATTTCTGTAATAGGATCAAAATCTTATTAATCAATTAATTATATACTATTATTGATTTTACTAGAGTAAATCTCACATTTTATATTTTAAAATATCAATGTATTTTAAAAATTGGTATTTGAATTTGACATGTGGCTGATGGTAGAAAAGCTATTGTGTTGAGTAGAAAATCATTAGAGAATTGGTATGGGGTACACGTTCGATTGAATCAAGTTATAAATTTTGAGTTATTTGAGTTAAAGCTTAATATTTTATAATTTAAACTTTATTTAAAAAAGAGAGGTTCGTTTGCTATCTAAAAACTGCTCAACATCGATTCGAGTCAAATTTATAAAATTCGAGTAAAGTTTGAGTCGAGTTTTCAAGTTCCTATATAAATTTAATTATAATTATTTATCATGTTATAATATAAATTGATTTCAATTTAAATGATTTTCTTTAATCATATAAGATATATATTATTATATTTTTTTATATGTGATATATTTTTTGTATTGGTATATACATAAGGAAAAATTAAGTGATTCAGTTTGAACTTGAAAATCAATCTATTAATTATTAAATAAATTCAGGTTATTCAAAATTTTATTTAAATTTTTTTCGAGTTGAGTTTGAACGAGTCTAATTTTTCATCTTGAGTTGAGTTTGAACGAGTCTAATTTTTCACCTTGAGTTGAGTCAAAAATTTAATCACCCAAGACATAAAGATAAAAAAAAATTCAATGGTCATTTTAGTCTCTATTCTCTTATTACAATAATTTAATATTTAATATTTACTTTTAGATAAATGATCTATATGCAATAACAAAATGGTTAGTTAACTGACGATAAATATCTTAAGAAAATATAAATAAACCTACACGAAAGTGTACCCTAACATAACAATGTTATATAGATAAAAATATTGACGTAAAAGAATGTCACATCAATCAAAAAATAATTTTACGAAATCATATAAGATTATTATTTTTTTTCTATTGAAGTTTTATTATGTCAAGTATTTTTAAGCGGTTTACTGTTAGTTGATTAACTATTTTTATCTATAGAATAATCATTTTAACACAAAATAAAACGTTAATGGTTAAATTACTTTAAAAGAAAAGAATAAAGATTAAAATAACTATTCACTCAAACGTTAACGACATTTTTGACGCACGTAATCGCATCATATATACGAGATACCATCCACTTAACAAAATATAAAATTCATAATTTTGTATTTTTTTTAAATCGTTAGATAACGAAATAAATGATTAATATTAACTCATTTTTCTTAAACGATAATTTTTGCATAACTTATTATTAATCTCAATAATCTATTTTACTCAGTCTATCTATTAAAAAACGTATAAAAATTAAAAACTGTTAGGTTATGTAATTAATTCTTATTTTTATAATATATAAAAGTGAGTATCTAGGCTAACCATAAGCTAACTACTTTCAACTAACACCATAACAGTCTAACCGAATTTTAAATTTTTAAATATTTTAATTTGAATTTGTATCTTCTAAATTATTTTTTAACTGTTTATAAATATCGTTAGCATCCATTCGATGACCGGACCAAATTCGAACAACTCAAATAATAATATTGTTGTTATTAAAGGTGTTATGTTGGTTAGTAAAAGGAGTTTATGAATCTTATTACAAAAACATGACTCAGATCGATATATTTAAAAAAGATTTTAAAGATATAACCGACGTCAAATATCGTGGGGATATCAATTAGGATACTCATCTTCATCGGATTCTACACCATTGAAAAATATCTCGATTTAAATTGTAATGTTACGAATGAAACTAAGTTAGAAAAGTGAGAATCATCTCCATAATAAATATTTATAAATTATATTAGAGATGAAAAAAATATTTTTTTATCAAATAGAACTAACTGAAGAAAAAATAATGAAATCATTAAACCAGCATTAATTATTTTTTTATTAAAAAATAATGAAAAAATTTAACAAAGGTACATAAAAATCGTAAACAAAATATAAAAACACAATAAAACTAGAAAATGTAAAACTTTGTGAAAATATAAAAATTAAATAATTATATTTTGATATATAGACCATGCAACCCTTATTATTTAAATTATAATTTTTTAAAATCTTAAATTTCAAAATTAATTCCTAAATTAGTAAGCATGTCTTTACAGCTTCTGCATAAAAATATTTTGTCTTACTCAAAAATATAAATGTTTAAATTATATATTTTTAAAATAGTATTTAATATTTTTTATTTAAATAAGTGTTAAAAAAAATTATCTCATAGTGTTTTAGGATAATATCGTTAAAAATGATTTGTTTAACTTATAAATAATTGTCTAAATTATACATTTTTCCTTAGATAATTGTCTAATATTTTTAGATTGAAACAAATATCTAATTTTTTTACTACGTTAATGTTTCAAAATAACACCGTTAAAAAAATTCATTAGTCAATAATAAGACTAACTTGTGACTTTTATTTTTTTAATAAATAAATAAATAAATAATAAAATAATTTAATTTAATTTATATTAATTTTTTAAAAAAATTAAAAAATAATCCCAAAATATTTAAAACCTTCAAACCTTAAAATCAAAATTGATACCATTATCATCGTTGATAGTATTGTCGAATCCCATTGTCGCCATTGTCTTAGGCCAAGATTAATTTTCTCCAGCCCCTCGTTATCAATAATCGGCATAAGAAATTTTAATCAAACATCGAACAATAAACGCAAAAGACTAGTCGTTTAATATCCGATTATAATGTTTTTACCGATTATCGACGATGAGTGATTGAGAAAAATAAGCGATGGTCTCTAGCAATGGTGAGATCCGACGAAACTATTAATGATGATAATTGTGTATTTTTTAGATTTTAAGGTTTGGGGTTTTAGAAATTTAAGATTTTTTCAAAATTATTATTTTTAGTTTATTTATAAATAAAATAAAAAATGTTAAAATTTAACATTTGATTGGTTGAATTTTTTAACGGTGTTATCTTAAACACTAACAAAATAAAACTCTAGGTACCTATTTCAACAAAAAAAATATTAGACATCTATCTAAAAAATATATAGTGTAGGCACCTATTTAAGAGTTAAACTTAACAAAATAAAATTTTAGACACACATTTCAACCAGAAAAAAACATTAAGTATCTATTTCATAAAAAATGTATAATTTCAATATCTATTTTTGAGTTAAATCAAATAATTTTCATCAATTAATTCAATTAGACAAATAAAATAAAAGTTTTTAGGATAAAAAAGATGAAAAAGTCCTGATAGCTAAAAATGTCATTAGACCTAAAACCACCACATTGTACGTACAATTTATAGTATTTTGATGTTTTTTATGAATTAATAATCTTATACTACGACAAGGTCTAATTAGAATCACAATCATAACTATAGAGCAAATGTATCACAAAAATACTAAAAACTATAAAGCTAAAGATGCAGGAGTTGCTGTTGTTTTGCATTGAAGATGTATGTACTCTAAGTCTAGACAACCAAACACAAATGCCAGTTTTATGTCGGAAAATAAACCGAACCTGAAGAAGGCGGACATCCGGAGTCGACAAAGGTGGCTGTATCTTCGCATTCCATATCCAAATGCCTCATGCGAATTCAATCCTGCAAAATGTAAGCATAAATAAATCTGTGTGCAAAAGAAAACATCGAGCAGGGTAGGATATGTGTTGATATATTCCCACCTTACATTTTTATTAGTCGTTGGCTTTTTTCCCGGTGACAATCTGGAAGATCCGTAGACCCCTGCTAAATGCTTCGTTAAATAGGATTCTCGTCTGCATCGACTGGAAGCCCGGCATCCATGATAAAAATGCCACAGGGGCCATAACAATTACTCCGAATAGTATATCATATAGTCGAGCCACGTACACCACAGAATCCCAAAGCCTTGTAGACTGCAGAAAGGGGCGAAGTACTTGGGCGATTGATACAAGTCCCCAACCAGTGGGAATAAAAGCTAATAAACTGGTGAAGATGTCGATAAATTCAAAGGGTGTAAACTCGAGCAGTGCGATTATACCAAGTATTCCAAAAATAATGACCAGGAACTGAACCAGACGGAAATAAATATGTTCCTTAGCTCCATATCTGTTCCGAGCATATGAGATCACCAGATAGATTCCAAATGCCACGAAAATGTAGATCCAAGACAGCAGATACACAACAATACTGGTACTACGATCAGAAATTCCCAGCTGGTATACGATTCCATACTGGAAAAAGAAAAACCGAAGGTCTAAAACAAACTCCAATAGCTTTCCCCAGAGACCAGTTGTCCTTAGATGATCTTGCTCCTCGTACCACCATCGCTCCCAGCTCTGTTCAGCCTTTGCAAATACACCACCACGATACCATATCCAGTTCATAAATTCATCAAAGTCATCGACGGTCTTTAACCAATCAAAACCAGAAGGATTGAATACAAAAGGTGCCATTATCCATGATGTGACCAGAAACCAACTTGAGATGGTCATAGCTATGTAAACAAATGTGACCTTAGCAACAGGGCTGTGAGATGCATAAACTGTAAGGATAAGCCCAAGCTCAATAGCCTTTATAAAGTGGCTGCGTGCATACAATCTGTAATTTTCTGCGAAGCTCTTGTGCTGCACAACGAAACCACGGCCAGTTGCCCGGTATTTGGCACCACCATGGAGGATGGTCCGGCCAAAGAAGTGAGTACGGGTTCCCATGGAGAATGTGTAGAAAACGGATGAAAGCTGAAGCTGCATCGTCAAGAAATCCCAGATAGCTTGAAGGAATCCATGCTCAAGGGAGTTCTCCACTATCATCGGAAGGGCAGTGAAAACACCAAGTTGGATGACGAACTGTTGATTTAAGATGGCACCAAGTGCTTTATTGTTGGCACTGCTGTTTGCCAGGGCAGCATTCTCAAGACCACTAAGTGCAAGATAAAGTCTTCCCCACAGAAAAGCATATACAGTAAGAACTACCATCATTGTGTTGAAAAAGAATCCTACCGTAGTATAAAAGAAAGATAACATCCGGAAGAAATCCAGTCTATGACCCAGACGATACACATCTCTGCTCAGAACTTGCTCACCATTCCCGCTAGCAACCTTTGCTTCAAACATTGATATTTGATTCAACCCAACATCCCTTCCTTTACCAACCTGGATGTATTCGTGATGTGAGACATTCCCTCCTCGCAAAGTACAATTAAAGCCAGCAAAAATGTCCTCACTAATATTAATCACTCTGGAAGCTTTACTGATCCCACCCCGAGTCAAAAACCAAAACCTGTCAAAGACATCTGGATGGCCATAATGCATTCGAATCTTCAGAGGATTTGCCAAGACACGCTGTCCTAGAGTGACAAAACTTGTTTCTTGAGCTGACATAAACCAAGCAAGCGATGAAACAGAGCCGGTAAAAATGTGTTCCCTGACTCCCAAGATAGTGGGCTTTCGTATACCGTAGTAGTTCTTGTATTCCTCCAAGAGATTGCGCATTTTCAGTGCCTCTTCAAAATAGTTGTCTTGGTTCATATCAATAGTTTGAACAGCATCACCACGGGTGAAGATTATCGCATGGTTTTGATTCTCTGGTTTTCCCTCACCAAGCTTCAATGGACCAGGCAATTGGACACGATAGATTTCCACCTCCTTCTGTAACTGCTGATCATACTTCACAAGAACAGAGTAATACTCCTTCTCATCCCTCCCAATCAAAATCTCATCAACATAGGCAACTCGAAGGGCTTCATTGTGTTTCATCAGATACAAGATTTCGTCAGCACGTGGATCCTTTTTGTCCTTCTGTGCCCCATATATCTGACAGGCAACCACATATGAGAATTTCATCAAAGAGGCACCCTTCTCATGGCCTTTGAATAGAAGGCCCAGAGAACTACTCTCTCTGCCTAAACCCCTGGAAGAAGGTGAACTGTTAGAGAAGGAACCATCCGGACCAGCATCTGCCCCAAGAGAACCAAGTTCTCGTGTCCCTTCTTTAATATCCATCTCCGAAGCAGAATCAAGGAAAGAGAGCATCATTAGAGCTCTATAATAGTACATCATTCCTCTAACAGTGCGAGAAAGTGTCTGGCCTCTGTAAGATGCCCAGAGCCTCAGATCTCTCATCTTGGTTGTCCATATCTCATCATCCTTTACCATTCCTTCTCGATGCATTCTTTCCATGAAATTTTTCCACTCATCATGATATATGGTCTGCAAATAATATAGGATGGAAATCCCATCTTCATTCTCAGTTCGGATCTGTTCTTTGTTATACAGAACCTCTTCATTATAGTAAGGGGTGAGGACACTAAAAGCCATCATCTTCTCTACTTGGGGAGCATGAGGTATACTCATAAAAAGTGAGTTGCTAAAGAATGCAATTCGACGTCTAGCCTCAAGATTAATGGGAATATTCTGCATGGAATCCCTGGAGGTTAGAATTGTATGCAAGCGCCTTACCTGCCTGTAGAACTTCTCGTCACTTGGGTCAGGCAACTTAATAGCTTTCTCAAACAGCAGTCCTGCCATGGCAGCAGGGTCACGAGGTGCCAATCCATCCTCCCTCAGTTGTTCAATGGTCCTCTGGTCTTTGAAAAAATCACGTACAGCAATCTCGTAAAGAGCCTGCAATGTATTAACCAACTGGATCTCATCTTTCTTGGGCTTGGCCACTATCTCAATAAGTTTTATCAACTTCATATGAATCTGGGGAAGTGCAGTCATTTTGAAAGTCTTGGTGAACTTCTCAATCTCCACAAAGTGGTCAATTTCATGAAACAGGACCGTGAGAATGGAATGCTCCTCAGACCGGGCATCGAGGATTTCAAGCAGCATGTGCTTGATGCTATCATAAGCTTCGATCACAGCACAACGTCTGTACTCATTCTTGCCTATTTTATGCCAGAGCCACTTATCAGGAGCATCAACCAACTCCTTTGCCTGGCTGAGAGCAAGCAACAGCTCATTGCATAGCAAAAAACATGGCCAGCGAATAACCCTGATATTCCAGCAATTCTCAGGCAACTCTAGTAGTTCAACTTCAGCATCAGAGATGATATCTTCTTCCCTGAAAATGTTAATTATCTCATTCCATATCAGTGCAAACCTTCGAGCCTCAACCTGGTCAGATTCAAGCTTCTTGTAAGGCTGCCCAAACCCATATCTCAGCTTCAATCTGCGAACAGCATCTTTAAACTTGCTCTTAAATGTTGCCCTGAAATCCAATAACTGCTCCTCGGGCATAAGATTGAACTGCATTGCACTGGCGAAGAACTGAAACCTCAGCTTTAACTGCTGCATGTTTCTAATCTCACCCAAGTGCTGCAATAACCCCACTGCTGCTCCCACAAAGGAGGAATAAATTGAATACCAAATCTGAATATCCATCAGGTAAATAAGCACCACAGGCAACCACAATAAACCAACAGCCAAGTTGACACTGCCACCAGGCCATTTATAATCGACATGGTTAATATCTAATAATTGCTTGGTCGGTTTAACCATGGGTTTAATCTGCAAGAAATAACTAAATGCAAATTTGGAAGCTAAAACCAATACCCAGAAGAGAGTATACTTGATATTGTCAACTAGCCCTTCCCTCAATCCCCGACCAACAAATTTCCTACTCTGAAACCACCAAGTCAACAAGTACAATATTCTCCAGTTGGTCTCCTCTATAAAGTTCCTAATCCAAGGAAGCACAAATAAAGCCAATGCCAATACCTCTGGCAAGACATAAACACCTGCAACTAGTAGAAAAAAGGTCACCCTCTTACCAGCCTCATGACTCCACCGTCTATCATGGTTCCTCTGCGACCAGATCCTTGCATAACAAACAGAAAAAATCAATATCCAACCGGCAGCAACCACCACTTTTAACACCATCCTAAAGCCAAGCAGCAAGGTTTCTCTCGAAACACGGCTATACTGCATCCCGATATCTAATATAGCCTGCAAAAACCTCATCAAACTCCAAGTAATAAACAGTGTCAAAAGCTTAACCCGAACATCATTAAGTTTCAAAGCTTTCCACGGATAGCCCCTCTCCTCCCACGCTACGATAATGGCAGCCTGAAGAAACAAAAACAGCAGCACCCAAAGCCTATCGAAACTCCTGTAAAGATTCCAAAACGACCTTTGCTCGACGAACCCTGTTTTCCCAACATGTTTACTTTTGCTGGAAGCAACAAAAAAATTGCTGCCCTCATCAATCGGCCATTTGAGTTTTTTAAAACATCTCCTACTCCAAAAATACTCGTTCAAATCATCATAATTCCTCCAAGCAGTATGCGGCGCCGTTCCGTTCCTGCTGCTCTCAACTTCCGCCTTTACAGTCTCGTATATCGGCTTCACTACACGGTGCAAAAACGCATTTTCTCCCGATAAAGACGGCATAACAGGCTGACCGGTGTTTTCGTCGATGTAATCTTCTAGAATCCTGTTCAATTCCGTGGTCATTTGATGGAAGATGTAGCAGATACATTCAGGCATGAACCGGAGGTTAGCAGATTCGCCCCAGATCAACAAATAAAGCCCCACGTAAAGTAACTCACGGCGGTGATCAGAATTGGAGCGGTTGCTTCTGGAGACCCATACGTTCGATTTCTTTCCTAAATAAGAGCACCAGTTCGTGTAGTTCCTAAGGAGTTTCTTTCGGAACGCACGAAGTACACCGGCGTCAAGGATGTCAACGTTTTCCGGCGGAGGCGACAGCCGCATCTGGGAGTTGGCGAGGTGGAGGACGAGGTGTTCCCTCTGGTTCTTGACGTTGTCGTGCTGGAAACAGAAGAGTAGAGCCAGCCAATCTAGTAGGTCCATAGCAGGATGCCATTGTGCATGAGGCGGAATCCTAAGATCTCCGACGGCGCGTAGAGCGGAAGCAGCGGCGCGTACTTCAGGAAAACGCAGTGAAGGGTGGTCAGCGAGGAGGTTGTGTACGGGGATTATGTTGTATGTGTCCTCTTGATTCGGAATTTTTCTTGCCGTTGCCGGCTTTTGGTTTTGGCGTTGCCGGCGGGGCATGTCATTCACTTTCGAACGTTTTGATTTAGGGAATTTTCAGTTTCAGTTGTGGTTGGTCCCTTTAGAGGTTTGGTTTGGTTTCCTCTTGGAAAGAGAGAAAAGGTGGTGAATATGGAAAATAAAATAAATAAATAAAATCCCAAATACAATCAGAAGGAAGCGGGATTAGATTATAACGCCTCCATCTATTGATTGATTTCGTAATTTTCAAATAAATAAATAAATAAAGTAGTGGGTTAATTATATAAATAATATCGTATTTATTCTCATATTAGTATTTGTATATTATATATTTTTAAACAATATGATATTTAATTTTAAGTTTTATTTTTATTTTCATATATATTTTTAAAGATTAAAGGTATATTGATAGAGAAAAAATAATATGATAGTTAAGTGTAATTTTCTTTCTCGATGTTAATATATCATGTGTGTGTTTTTATTACAGTCAGCATATTATTATTTTTTAACGATAAAGTACCAAAATAAAAACTAAACGTAATGTTAAATATTATTTTATCAAAAAAATAATTGAGGTACTGAAAATGTAACGTGGGGACAGGTGGTGTATTATTTATGTAGTTAACCTTAAATTATTTGTGAATATTATCGACACGAATTTTATTTATAATAAATAATAATTAATAAAAATATAAATAATAAAATATTTTAAAAATATAAAAAAAAAATCAAAAATCAAAAATCTGGAAAAAGGCAGAAACATGCGATCAATGGGATTTTCGGTTTGTTGGTTGAGAATTTAAAGGGATTTGATTTGGTGTTTGAGTTTTTAGGGGGATTGGATAGTGTTTGAATTGATGTAAGATTGTTGAATTGAATCCCTTTAAATAGGGATTCAATCGATTGAGTTAGGGGAGGAAAAACAAAATCCAATCGGCAGTAGCTTGAGACTGGAATCGACAGTGGAGGCTTGAATCTGAGGAAGGGAGCAATCTTGAGCACTTGGAATCGAAAAAGAGGATTTAGAAGGTAAGATTGCTTGTTTTTTTTCATTTCTATTTAGATGTTTGTGCTTTTTTCCGATTAGATTCAGGACTGAGTTTCCGGTTTAGGGTGTAGTTCATGAGAATCCTGTGTTAGGGGTTGGTTTTGATCGATTTTTAGGGGTTTAGATCTAAAAAACTAGGTTTTTAGTAGCTTTTTAGGGGTTTGGGGTAACTCTAGTGGGCTCGTCGGCGTCGGTGGTCGTCTCTGGCATCAGAAACGACATCGGGAAGACGATCGAGGTTTCCGTCACGGTGGTCGGAAAACTCGTCGGAGTAGGCTTGGGCGACGACGACTCAGATCCAACGGTGGAAGGTGTGGCGGTTTAGAGACCGTATTCATCGTGTGCTTCATTTTTGTGAAGAACACTGATGAACACCATGAAGAACAGGTGTTTTTGATCCGTTTTGGTTCATTTTTCTAGAAATTTCGTGTTTGTTAGAGAGGATTTGGGATGGGCTGAGTCAGCCGAGTTGAAGATGGGTAGCAAATGGCCGAGTCCACTCGGTCTTAAGGGGTTTATACTCCTCCAAAACGGTGCCGTTTTGGGGGGCAGGTCATGCGGGTCAGATCCGGTTCATATCCGGATCCGCGCGTTTTGTTTAAAAATGGGGAAATTCCCCTTTAAGTCCTCCAAACTTTGAATTGTCTCTTATTTTAGCCATCAGGACTTTAATTAGCCCCCTAAAACTTTAGTTTTCACCTAATTAGGTCCCTATTTACCCTAATTAGACCCCTAGGATTAAAATTAATTAATTTTAGACTTTAATTAGGATAAAAATTAATTTTAAGACTTAAAAATTTCTCTAATTAGGTTTTAATAGAATTTAATTTAATTTTTAAGATATTTTAAAATTAATTTAACCTAGTTCAATCTAATATAAGATTAATTTGACCCCTAGAACCTAAAGATTAGACTTTAATTAGGTTCAATTTAATTCTTAAAAATTTAGAAAGTAATTTTAATTAATTATTTTAATTAATTTTAATTAGTTTCTAAAATAATTTTTAAAATTAACCCAACTTAATTAGGTCTAGTTTAACCTTTAAACCTAAAATTCATCAAATTAGACTTTAATTAGGTTTTAATTAAAATTTGAAGATTAAGAAAATTTAATTAAATAATTAATTTAATTAAAAATTTCTAAACTTTGAAATTAATTACACTATAATTAAATCTAATTCATCTTTTTGAAGTTTGAAGTCTTCCTTTTATCTCTACCAATGTAAGTCCCTTTTGTACTCATTTTTTATGACAATTTTGATGTAATTTATACTTCCATGTTCTAAATAAAAATATCGAGTTTCTTTACTTTGTTTTATTTAATTATGTTTTATTTTGAGTATTGCATGGCATATTTTTAGGGAGATCACTTAATAAACATTTAGTTAATTAATTTAGAGCCCTCTAGAACTAGTCGCTTTAATTAATTAATTAATTAATTAATTAATTAGGGAGATAATTAGTAAATAATGGTATTTGAATCTTATGTCTCGGATACACTAAAGAGGTCGATGTTTTGACGTACCATGATGTTGGCCTAAAGAGTGTACCTTGGTATCGAATTTATGTGCTATTAAAACCTAGAATTTTGATAAAAAAACTTAGGTTTAATATTAAATAAAATTGATAGATAAATAACTAGCGACATTAGTAATTTAAATAGGATTTAACACTTAATTAATAGAGCCCTTGTAGGATTAGAACTTAAAATGAACAAGACAAAAACGATCATGCATTTTTTTAACCTTTTGAGGCGGAAGTTATATTCCTTTGAATTTGGGTGAGGTTTCCTATCTAGAGGATGTCTCGTTCAACTCAAGTTTAAAGGTGATGTAATTTCTAAATCAAAAGGATATCCTCAATTCAAATAATGTTTGATTAACAATGGAGAATTAAATTAATATCTATCTTCAAAGTATCAAAATGCCACGTGAAATTAATAAGGTACCAATTTTTGGGCGTTTGTAAGAGCCGTCCTTACACGTAACCGACTCCCGAACCCAAAAGTTTTTAAACGAATCTCTGATTTGTTTTATGGTGTCTGGCCTACCAAAGTGGCCGGTGGCGACTCCAAATCATTATAAAGATTTAATTATATATTTTTCCTAAAATTTGGTTTTTTCAAGATTAAAAGCGATAAAGTTCGGATTTTTCAAAACCAATTCGTCAAGCTACTTTTCACCTAAATTCGTGTTTTTAAAGAGGTCGCGACAGCTTGGCGACTCCGTTAGGGACCTAAAAATTATTTTTTGTGAGTTAGGCCTAACTTTTTAAAATTTTTACGTGGCATTTCGGTATTTTGAAGATATATATGAATTTAATTCTTTATTGTTAAATGAACATTGTTTGAATGAGGATAGCTTTTTACTTTCGTGATATATGTCTATCATTCATGTATAAGCTCTCGACCCGAGCTTTTACCTTTAAGTGGGAGTTAGATATTATCCAACGTGATGCTCTCCAGCTCCGAGTTTCAGATTTTTATCTACTTCCAGTATACTAACCTTACGCAACATGGGGTCTTCACCTCCATTGTAAGGGACATATACCACCGAATCGATGTTTTATCGTCGTAGTAGGCGATAACGACAGTTCGGGAACCCAGTGTCTAGACCAAAATCCGCATATAGAGTAGAAACCTACCCCTTCTAGAGCTAGACAGGGACCATAAGATAAGTCGGTATGCTGCCGAAATGTTGTCAAACTTAGGATTTCTCTGTTAACATGCTCTCTGGTTATTTTATGCAATTTAGCTTGCTATCTGGTTATTTTTATGCAATTTAGCCTGTTCTCTGGTTAATTTTCTTTGCATTTTAAACTACTCTATGGTTATTTTTCAAGCACCTTTATTATCTTGTTTTATCTTTGTATTCATCCTACTAACACTTTTTCTTTCTGTTTTCATTTTTTTGATCCTTTTATGCATTTTATATTTACTTGGTATATCATTTGCATGGGTATTAATTCAGAAAACAGTAAAGTTAGAAGTGTCCAAAAATGTCGGAAGGGATCATTATAGGCGAAGATAATACGGAAGTCTGGACATGGTCAGAGGTAGTTCAGCACGAGAAAGGGGACAGCTTGCCTTCAGGAAGCATCTCAACATTGAAAGAGTATATCAGGAATAGCACAAATTAGAGTCCTTGTCTCTCCGAAGTTCAGGAAATATGAGAACATTGGAGTGATGACATTAAAGAGCAATTCAAGAAGGAGTTTGGAAACATTGCCTTGTTAGTGAAGGTTCCTATTGACAGACACCTAATGAGAGCGATGACGCAGTTCTAGAATCCCGCTTACAATTGTTTTACTTTTGGGAAGATCGACAGGACGCCTACACTAGAGGAGTATGAAGTTATGATCAATTGTCCGACAATAAAGAGCGATAGGATATATGTTAAACCCAACAACACTTTAGGTTTCAAGAAGAAGTTGATGCAGATCACCGGGAAAGATAAAGAATTTTGAGACCAGAAGATAACAGGTCACGACCACAAAGACGTGAGTGAGGAAAGACAGAGAGTGAGTTGGAAGGTTTTCAAGGATTTAATAGCCGCAAGCAGCGAAGAGCCCACCAAAGTAAGAAGGATTTACGCTCTTTGCATCTATGGGTTGGTGCTATTTCCTAGGACTCCCGAGCATATAGACCCATCCACAGTTGGTTTATTTAAGAGGTTGTTCAAAGGCGTAAATCTGGTTCCTACCATATTAGCCGAGACTTATAGATCACTGACCGCATGCAAGAGGGTCGGCGAAGGAAGATTTTGGGGTTGTGCACAGCTTTTAGAGATATGGTTCAGAGGTCATCGTTGGAGCTCCCCGTATAGCGCCTTGAGGTTCAAAACCACTTACTCGCCCATCGAAGAACACCTAAAAAGCTACGTTTTGGAGAAGAAGACCGAAGTCCAGTGGAGCGATCTCTTCCGGGATTTGACGGATTCAAACATCATTTGGAAAACCTGCTGGTTGAACAGGGGAACGACTTTTCGATATCAGTGTGGAGACAGCGGTTGGATTCTATTGGTGGGCATATGGGATGGAACAACTTATTGCCCATTACTAGTTTCGAGGCAGATCGGGTCGAGACAGTTCATACCAGCCACAGCAGGGATGGCAAGTTTCAGCTATTCACACCAAAGCGAAGGATACAGATCCAAGATAGCACAGATTGTGAAAGCTTGGGATTCGCCTAGGAGAGTTCAGCCTTATCGAGAGTTCGAAATTATGGCCCGATATGACGAATAGAGGGAGCAAAGGGTGAATGATGGAGTTTTCCGAGGAGTACCAAGGGATGATGGACCGTCGTCAAGCAAGGTAGCCCTAGAAGCATCATCAGCATTAGAGAAGCTCAAGGAAGATCGAGATTTGGATTTTCAAAGACAAGATAAGAAGATCTACGAACTTACGCAGGAGTTGAACCTCACAAAGTACCAGGTGCAGACGCAAGAGAGGAAAGAGAAAGAGATGACACTTCAGATCGAAAGGTTACGTCGAGATTTGAGAGAGGCACAAGAAGTATCTGAGGGGCGTAAAAGGAAACACCCAAGGGAAGGTGAGAACATGATCATCGGGGATAGTTCTGACCGCTTGGACAAGGCGTTGAGGGAAAAGGAAGATTACAAGAGGCTTTACGAAAGGAAGTGCCGTGAAGCAAGAGAAGCAAGTTACAAAGCTAGGAAGATATTGGACAAAGAGCAAGAAAAGAACCTTGAGTTGATAACCCAGGTAGCACAGCTAGAGGAATCTGTTACCAGGTATCACAATAAAGACAAGGCTAAGATGCAAGAAGAAAAGGAGGGGCTTCAGCAGAGGATTATCTCGCTCGAGGGTCAGGTACAAGAGTTGCAAGAGAAGTTAGTCGACTTCGAAAGGGCTTTGTGTCAAGATGTCAGAGGAGCGTGGAAGACAAAGTATGAAGCAGCACAACGCACGATCCAGAGTCAGAACAATGAGTTGGTCAACTTCAAGGGATAAGTCAGAAGCATCGCTTCTTACGTATAGATATTGTCGAGAGAAGCTACAACTCTTTTAAACCAACCGAACATCGAGAAAGAGCATGGAGAAGCCATTGTACGCCTGCTACATGAGTTGACCAATTTAGGGATTAGGGCTAGCAGTTTTCTGTAAATTATCTTTAATTTATAGTGAATCCTTTTTGGATAAACGGATATTTTTAAGAGATTGTTTTTCGAATTTAATACCCTTTTGCATTCATGTATTTATTTATCATGTGCATTATTAATTAAAATAAAATTTAATAATAAAGGTTTTATGGCAGTGAACTTTAAAAATTGCAAACATACTATACACATACTCGATGCGCTCGCGCACAAGAAAGCTAGCGATGGAGAAAAGACTACAGAAACTAGAGGATCATCATGTTGAATTTGCAAATCGCTTGGATGCGATAGAAAATAGCGTAAAAGATGGTTTCGCCAAAATTCAGACAGATATTATCAGTCAGATAGCTGCTCTGTTGGGCCCTAAGCAAGATGAGAAAGGCAAGACATCGATGGGAGGGGCGGATGAGACAGAAGGACAGGCAGACACCGTAACTTACATAAGAGGGCAACCAGAAATGCATTCAGTCCCAGGAAGAGTGAAGCTCAATATGGTAGGGGCATCTACAAGTCACCCCGTGGAAGTCGATGACTTCACTCCGAATGTCGACGAGGTCCCAGATCTCAATTTTATGAGTGAAGTAGAAAAGATGCGATAGGACATGGAGAAGAAATATGCTAACCACTTTAAGGCGCTCGAGGCAAAGATTCAAGAAATCCAGGGGTCAACTGATAAGAGCTCTGATGCATTTGATCTCGACTTAGTTTTTGATTTGGTTCTACCACCGAAGTTCAAGATGCCCGATTTTGAGAAGTACGATGGGACGTCATGTCTTAGCGCCCATATGATGATATATTGTCGGAAGATAGCCACTTTTAGCAAGGATGAGAAGCTGTTGATCCTTTGCTTTCAGGATAGCTTGACGGGCTCTGCTATCCGATGGTACACACAACTCAGTCGGGGAAATATAAAGTCATGGAATAACTTATATCACGCTTTTATGGAAAATTACAAGCATGTGTCGGAGATGGGACCCACTAGAGTTATGTTGCAATAGATGGGGCAAAAGTCTAACAAAACATTTCGATAGTATGCTCACAGATGGAGAGATCTGGCCTCTCAGGTGCAGCCTCCGTTGATTGAGAGGGAAATGACCCACATGTTTGTAGAAACGTTGAAGGGCCCGATGTATGATCGTTTGTTCACTAGCACATCAATGCAGAGCTTCTCTCAGATAGTTGCTACCGGAGAGTTAGTGGAGGCGGCTATCAAAAGCGGGAGAATTGAAGAATCTGACAGCTCTAAAAAGAACTTCAAAAAGAAGGACAACGAGGTGAATAATGTCGTCGTGTATGAAGCCCCAAGAAATGTGACGATTTCTAAACCAGGGACAAGAGCAGGTGGCTCGCAGGGTTTGAACAAGAAGGACTCAAAATGGGAAAGGCCGAATTTCTCACCTATCCCAGTTACGTATGTTGAGTTGTACACTCAACTATACGATGCGGATATGATATACCCGTACTTCATTATACCACTCAAACCCCCTTATCCACACTGGTATGACCCGAAGGCCCAGTGCGTATACCATGCTAACGTTCAGGGGCATATTATCGAGAACTGAACAGCCTTTAAGAGGATTGTTCAAAACATGATGAACGCCGGGGTTTTGAAATTTGATGAACCCAGTGTATCAACAAACCCACTTCCGAACCATGGCGATCAAGGCGTAAATGCGATTGAAGAAGATCAAATGAGGCGGATTAAAATAAGTGTGTCGGAGATTCGATCATCGTTAAAGTGGGTCTTTCAACAGCTATTCAACAACGGGCTTATATGCCAAGGGATGAAGATGAAGGAATCTACTAGTGTAGACTTGTACTGCGAATTCCATCAGGAACAGGGACACGCAATTCAACATTGTAGTGAATTCAGGAATTTGCTACAAGGGATGATGGACAATAAGGAGGTAGAGTTCTTTGCGAAGGAAGGTGGTCGAAAAGTGATGGACGTATGCACGTCTAAAAAATCGGGTCGAAGTACAGCGCAAATAGGCCGTTAGTCATCTCAGCTCGACCAAGGGGCAAAATTCAGTTGGATCGGCAAATGCTCCTCGCATAGTAATTACCCCTCCAGCACCCTTTCCGTTCAAGGATACACAAAGGGTTCCATGGAATTATGCCGCGAGTGTGGTAGGGCCAAGTAGTTCGAAGCCCATCGAGGAGGTACAACCAGGAAAGCCTGAAATGGTTGAGAAAGTGGAAACACAAGAGCCAGTGAATGAGGTAGGACATTTCACAAGGAGCGGGAGATGTTACTCATCGGCTCAAAAAAAAGAAGAGGACCAAGCCAAACATATTGAGAAGAAGAAAATTTTCGCAGATCCGACTTCGAAGGTGAATGAGCCTGTCACCGAGGAGCAAGCGCATGAGTTTCTACGGTTTTTGAAGCACAGTGAATACAATATAGTGGAGCAGTTGAAAAAACAACCCGCCAGAATCTCAATTCTCGATTTGTTGTTGAGTTCCGAAGGGTACCGTGATGCCCTATTGAAAGTGTTAAACCAGACCTTTGTCCCGAAAGACATATCAGTGAATAAGTTGGACCAGATTGTTAATCACATTACCGCGGACAATTATATAACGTTCACCGATGATGAGATCCCGGACGGTGGAATATGGTCTATCAAAGCTTTAAACATCACGTCTCACTGCAAGGGTCATGTGGTATCGGGAGTTCTAATCGACAATGGTTCAACTTTGAACGTGTTACCTATGGCAACTTTGCAAAGGTTACCCATAGATGTTACACACATGAAAAGTTACCAGAATATGGTCAGAGCATTCGATGGGACCACAAGGGATGTGTTGGGAAGAATTGAAGTACCGTTGTTGATTGGGCCATCCGTGTACAATATAGATTTTGTTGTAATGGATATTAAGCCCATGTACAATTGTCTACTGGGCAGACCTTGGATCTATTCCGCCGGGGCAGTGCCGTCATCACTTCACCAGAAGTTGAAATTTATAGTAGACGTGAAGCTCGTGTGTGTCAAGGCAGAAGAAGACATCATTGCATCCGTCTCCACAGTACACCCTATGTTCAAGCGAATGAGGAAGCGTTAAAATGTTCTTTCAGGGCTTTAGAGTTTATCAACGTTGCATTCTTCGTTGAAGGTACACAATTCCCATGTCTGAAGTTGTCAAACTGCATTGATATGATCGTTAAGCAGACCCTTGGTAAGGGAGCCAAAGCCGGAAGAGGACTAGGAAGGAGGTTACATGGGAGCTTACGCCCGAAGCCCGTGGTTATGAAGAAAGGGCGAGCCAGATTAGGCTTTTCAATTGAGGCATATCGGAATAAGTATGGAAGAACTGCAGTTAAGAAGCCAGCCTCATTGAGTGCAAAAATCGACTTCATCTCTCACGGGTTTGTGAATATCACGGAACAAGCGGAGAAGAATCGATTGGAAGCTATTAGGTTGCAAGAGGAAGAGATTTTCGGGGAAGCTTTTGAAGGTTTAATGGTGGGAGGAATTTCTGAAGGTCCGAGGATGAATCTATTGGAGAGAATTCGTCCGTGCCTCCCTAGCGAGACTCTAAATAATTGGACTGTAGAGGATTTACCTGTAGTTTTTAAGACAGAGTAATATCATAAATCACCCTTTACTTTTGCCCGCAAGTATAGGAGATTTTTCTGTAAAGGGTTTTTTTCATAATTTTCATTAGCAAATAAAGATGTTTTTTTCCCTTTCATCAACGGCAAATATTTTTTTGTTCTTTCATCTGCTTCATCCATTTCTTTATTTATTCATTTATTATTCTCATCCAACTATACAAATTTTCTTCGCAGGTTCCCAAACAATGATTGCATGAATGATTCTGTGCCTAAACCCGAAATAGATTTGAAGGGGATCTCTTGTCTAACAGAAATCAATGAGTGTGAAGATAATGCGGACTACGAGATTCCTGAAGAATTGTTAAGGTTGGTGGAGCAAGAAGATAAGCAAATCATGCCCCACAAAAAAGAGATAGAGACTCTGAATTTGGGTACCGAAGAAGAGAAAAAGGAAGTCATGATCGGAATAGCTTTTCCGCCAGGGGCAAAGCAAAATTTGATAGACTTATTGCGAGAATTCAAGGATGTCTTTGCATGGTCTTATCAGGATATGCCAGGTTTGAATACCGACATTGTGGTCCACAAGTTGCCCATTAGACCAGATTGCAAACCTATACAACAGAAGCTCAGAAGGCTAAGACCGGAAATGTTGTTAAAAATCATGGAAGAAGTACAGAAGCAGATTGATGCAAGCTTCCTATAGGTGGCAGCATACCCAGAATGGGTAGCAAACATGGTCCCCGTACCAAAGAAATATGGGAAAGTTTGGATGTGTGTGGATTATAGGGATCTGAACAGGGCAAGCCCGAAAGACAACTTCCCTCTACCCTATATAGATGTTCTGCTGGATAATACTTCGGGGCATTCATGGTTCTCTTTCATGGATGGATTCTCGGGTTATAATCAGATCAAAATGAATCCGAAAGATATGGAGAAGACAACTTTTACCACACTGTGGGGCACGTTCTGCTATAAAGTCATGCCTTTTGGATTGAAGAATGCCGGGGCCACATACCAGAGAGCTATAGTGACACTGTTTCATGACATGATACACAAAGAAATCGAAGTTTATGTGGACGATATGATAGACAAGTCCCAAACAGAAGATGGACATGTGCAGGATTTAAAAAGTTGTTCCTAAGGCTACGAAAGTATCAGCTGAAGCTTAACCCTAATAAATGTACGTTTGGGGTTACATCCGGCAAGCTACTTGGTTTCGTAGTCAGTCAAAGGGGCATTGAAATTGATTCCGATAAGGTCAAGGCGATTCAAAATTTGCCACCTCCAAAAACATAGAAAGAGGTTCGGGCCTTCCTCGGAAGATTGAACTACGTCTCTCAGTTTATTTCTCAGCTAACCGACAGATGTGATCCCGTTTTCAAACTAATTCGGAAGAACAACCCAAGTGAATGGAATGATGAATGTCAGGAAACATTGGACAAGATCAAACAATATTTGTCCAACGCGCCAATATTAGTGGCGCCAGTTCCTAGGAGACCATTAATCCTCTACTTGGCGGTGTTCGAGAATTCCATAGGGTGCGTACTGGGGAAACATGACGATACTGGAAAGAAGGAAAGAGCAATCTATTACCTGAGTAAGAAATTTACCGAGTGCGAGATACGGTACCCATTTATCCAAAAGATGTGTTGTGCACTTGTTTGGGTTACCCGTCGACTCGGGCAATATTTGTTATATCACACCACATAGTTGATATCGAAGCTCGATCCATTGAAGTTTCTGATGGAAGCACCCGCATTGACCGGGAGGTTAGCATGATGGCAAATGTTGTTGCCCGAATTTGACATAGTATACGTCAGCCAAAAGGCAATCAAAGGGAGTGTCATAGATGACTTTCTTGCAAGTAGAGCTTCGGATGACTATGAGCCTCTAAACTTTGATTTTCCTGACGAAGATGAAATGACCATTTCCGTTGAAGAAAAAGAAGAAATGGAAAAATGGAAATTGTATTTCGATGGGGCAGTCAACGCCCTCGGACGGGGAATCGGATTTGTACTGATATCTCCATATGGCATACATTACCTTCTCACGAGCAAGTTGGAATTTTTGTGCACTAACAATATGGCAGAATACGAAGCATGTGTCATGGGTTTGAAGGCTGCAATTGAAAGAAAGATAAAGACCTTGAAGGTATACAGAGATTCAGCCTTAGTTATTTATCAACTACGTAGAGAATGGGAAACCAAAGACACGAAGTTGATAGAATACCAAAAATTAATATTAAAGCTAATTGAAGAATTTGAAGAGATAACATTTGTATACCTTCCTAGAGAGGACAACCAAATGACAGATGCCTTAGCTACACTAGCCTCGGTATTTCAAGCAAATAGACTGGAGGATATGATGCTAATTCGGATGCAGAGCTATGAAACATACGCTCATTGCTGCAACTTGGAAGAGGAGGATGGTAATCCTTGGTATTTGATATTCTACAATACATCAAGTTCCAAGCTTACCCATTTGGAGCTAATGACATTGACAAGAGAACAATCAGAAGAATGGCCGATGCATATGTGTTAGATGGCGACGTCTTATACAAAAAGAGAAGAGATCAAGTGTTGCTAAGATGTGTCAATACCCGTGAGGCTAAAAGTATTTTGGAAGAGGTGCATGATGGAATTTGCGGTACGCACACCAATAGTTTCTCGATGGCACGGAAAATAATGAGATACGGATACTACTGGTCTACTATGGAAGGGGATTGCATAGAATATACCAAAAAGTGTCACAAGTGTCAGATCTATGCAGATAAAATCAACTCTCCGCCAGTACCGTTACATACAATGAATTCGCCTTGGCCTTTTGCTGTTTAGGGACTAGATGTAATCGGGCAGATTCACCCCAAGGCTTCAAATGGGCATCGTTTCATCCTAGTGGCTATCGATTATTTCACCAAGTGGATAGAAGTTGTCTCTTATGCTAACATCACAAGAACAACAGTTTGCAAGTTCTTGAAAAAAAAGAGATTATCTGTCGGTATGGTCTACCGGAATGAATCATCACGGATAATGCCACCAATTTCAACAACAGATTGATAGCAGAAACCTGTAAGCAGTTTAAAATAATTCATCACAACTCTGTAACATACCGGCCAAAGATGAATGAAGCCGTTGAGGCAAAAAATAAGAACATTAAGAAGATCATATCAAAGATGACTGAAACCTACAGAGACTTCCTTTTGGCATAAAAGGCTTCCTTTTTCCTTGTTTGCGTACCGAACTTCGATAAGAACTTCTACCGAGGCAACACCATATTCCCTAGTATACGGTACTGAGGTCGTGTTACCTCTGGAAGTTGAAATCCCATCTCTTCGGGTATTATCAGAGGTGAAGCTGAATGATGCAGAGTGGGTACAGATTCGTTTGGATCAGTTGAATCTAATCGAGGAAAAACGATTGAAAGCTATCTGTCACAGCCAAATGTACCAGAAACGGATGGTTCGAGCTTATGACAAGAAATTTCGACCGCGAGAATTCCAAGAGGTAGTGCTTAAAAAGATCTTGCCTATACACCGAGATTTTTGAGGAAAATGGATACCGAATTAGGAAGGGTCGTATGTTGTCAAAAAGGCCTTCTCTAGAGGCATATTGATCTTGACTGAAATGTACGGACAAGAATTAAGCAAGCCAGTGAATTCTGATTCAGTTAAGAGATATTACGCCTGAAGAAAAAAAGAGAAAAAAAAGAAAAGGGAAAAAAAAGAAAAGAAAGAGAGGAAAAATGAAGCGAAAACCCGAAAGGGCGCTTCATAAAAAAATGATTAAAAGAAAAGGAGGGGTCAGGATGAAAACCCGAAAAGGGCGTCTTGATACCAACGGAGGATTTGGGTCGAAAACCATGAATGACAACTCAAATGAATGAAATAGGCATCCGGTGATTCGTGCCTCTCGGTTATCAAGCAATGCGGAAAGATCTTCATGTTTGCAAAGTTAGATCCTCATTTGAAGAATGGCTAGACAAGTAGATCATCTTTAAATCTATATCTCGGGAAAAGACTTGGATGATCGCATTTGATAAGTGTTTTGGGAATTTGCATTTTGTTCCTTCCCTTTTTCTTCTAATTGTTTTGCCATGATTGTTTTTACGTGCTTGTCATAAATTTACGAAAAGGTCCAATAAAAAATATTCATTTCTTTTGAGCCTTTAATTCTATCCAAAACATCATGTTAGTGAACTAATATGAATTAATGAATACAGAAAATCTTTTAGCATCACTATGATTTAAGTTACAGGTAAGATTTGTTTTTTCGGATCAAGATAACAGAATATAAACGGACATGTTCGGACATTCAGACGAAATCTGTCTCGAAAGAACGCCTCAAAATAGCTTTATAAAGAGGACAATCATTAAAAGTTGCCCTCGCTATGTGAGATGAAAACCTCGAATGCGAAAAAGAGGGAGAAGAGTCAATCAGTCCCTTCAAAGTGGCGAACTGACTGATAATACATGCCTTTCAAGGCAGTACTCATGCATCATAATAGGAATAGTTGCATTAGGAGCATATTAATAATGCATAATATTTCTCTTAAATAGGATTCAAGAACCGATAAGAAATAATTCAAAGAAATCAACAAAAGCAAACATGATTGGCAGCCTTCTCAGCGTGAGTCCCGATACAAATAGAATTTGGCAGCCTTCTCGGCGTAAATCCTGATACAAACAGAAATTGGCAGCCTTCTCGACATGAGTCCCGAAACAAACAAAAATTGGCAGCCTTCTCGGTGTGAGTCCCGATTAAAACATTATTGGCAGCCTTTTCGGTGTGAGTCCCGAAAGAAGTGGTGTATCATGAGGAATTTCTTAATAAGAAGAACAGCCTCAAGTTTCACCACTTACATCTGGAGAATTTCGTAATAAGAAGAACAGCTCCAAATTCTACGAGATGCGAGGAATTTCATAATAAGAAGAACAGTGTCGGATTTCACCACTCTTATTTGGAGAATTTCGTAATGAGAAGAACAACTCCAGATCCCAGAGATGAGGAATTTTGTAATGAGAAAAACAGCCTCAAGCTCCACCACTTGATGAGTTTGGAGAATTTCTTAATAAGAAGAACAACTCCAAACTCCACGAGATGCGAGGAATTTCATAATAAAAAGAACAGCCTCGGATTTCACCACTCTTATTTGGAGAATTTCGTAATAAGAAGAACAGCTCCAGATCTCGGAGATTGAGAATTTCATAATAAGAAGAACAGCCTCAAGCTCCACCACTTGATGAGTTTGGAGAATTTCGTAATAAGAAGAACAACTCCAAACTCCACGAGATGCGAGGAATTTCATAATAAAAAGAACAGCCTCGGACTTCACCACTCTTATCTGGAGACTTTCGTAATGAGAAGAACAACTCCAGATCCCGGAGATGAGGAATTTTGTAATAAGAAGAACAACCTCAAGCTCCACCACTTGATGAGTCTAAAGAATTTTGTTTGAAGAATTTCGTAATGAGAAGAACAACTTCAGACCCTGGAGAATTTCGTAATAAGAAAAACATCTCCAGTTATTCCAAAGACGAAGAGTTTCAGAAAGAAGAACAACCTCGAGTTGCGTCACAAGGTTTTGCTTGAAGAATTTCGTAATGAGAAGAACAACTTCTAGCTTTAGGGCTTTAACAAAATTTGTGTTTTTCAGTCTTTGCCCATCTCCTGCTTCGCAGCATTGAGCAAAGAGGGGCAACTGTCGACATGAATTTTATTTATAATAAATAATAATTAATAAAAATATAAATAATAAAATATTTAAAAAATATAAAAAAAATCAAAAATCAAAAATTTGGAAAAAAAAAAAGAAACGTGGGATCAATGGGATTTTCAGTTTGTTGGTTGAGAATTTAAAGGGATTTGATTTGGTGTTTGAGTTTTTAGGGGGATTGGATAGTGTTTGAATTGATGTAGGATTGTTGAATTGAATCCCTTTAAATAGGGATTCAATCGATTGAATTAGGGGAGGAAAAACGAAATTCAATCGGCAGTAGCTTGAGACCAGAATCGACAGTGGAGGCTTGAATCTGAGGAAGGGAGCAATCTTGAGCACTTGAAACCGGAAAAGAGGATTTAGAAGGTAAGATTGCTTTTTTTTCATTTCCATTTAGATGTTTGTGCTTTTTTCCGATTAGATTCAAGACTGGGTTTCCAGTTTAGGGTGTAGTTCATGAGAATCCGGTGTTATGGGTTGGTTTTGATCGATTTTTAGGGGTTTAGATCTAAAAAAACTAGGTTTTTAGTAGCTTTTTAGGGTTTTGGGTAACTCCAGTGGGCTCGTCGACGTCAGAAACGACGATGGGAAGACGATCAAGGTTCCCGTCACGGTGGTCGGAAAACTCGTCGGAGTAGGCTTGGGCAGCGGCGACTCGGATCCAACGGCGAAAGGTGTGGCGGTTTAGAGACCGTGTTCATCGTGTTCTTCATTTTTGTGAAGAACACTGATGAACACCATGAAGAACAGGTGTTTTTGATCCGTTTTGGTTCATTTTTCTGGAAATTTTGTGTTTGTTGGAGAGGATTTGGGATGGGCTGAGTCAGCCGAGTTGAAGATGGGTAGCAAATGGCCGAGTCCACTCGGCCTTAGGGTTTTTATACTCCTCCAAAACGATACTGTTTTGGGGGACGGGTCACGCAGGTCGGATCCGGTTCAAATCCGGATCCGCGCGTTTTGTTTAAAAATGGGGAAATTCCCCTTTAGATCCCCCAAACTTTGAACTGTCTCTTATTTTAGCCACCAGGACTTTAATTAACCCCCTAAAACTTTAGTTTTCACCAAATTAGGTCCCTATTTACCCTAATTAGACCCTTAGGATTAAAATTAATTAATTTTAGACTTTAATTAGGATAAAAAATTAATTTTAAGACTTAAAAACTTCTCTAATTAGGTTCTAATAGAATTTAATTTAATTTTTAAGATATTTTAAAATTAATTTAACCTAGTTAGATCTAATATAAGATTAATTTGACCCCTAGAACCTAAAGATTAGACTTTAATTAGGTTCAATTTAATTCTTAAAAATTTAGAAAGTAATTTTACTTAATTATTTTAATTAATTTTAATTAGTTTCTAAAATAAGTTTTAAAATTAACTCAACTTAATTAGGTCTAGTTTAACCTTTAAACCTAAAATTCACCAAATTAGACTTTAATTAGGTTTTAATTAAAATTTGAAGATTAGGAAAATTTAATTAAATAATTAATTTAATTAAAAATTTCTAAACTTTGAAATTAATTACACTCTAATTAAATCTAATTCATCTTTTCGAAGTTTGAAGTCTTTCTTTTATCTCTACCAATGTAAGTCCCTTTTGTACTTATTTTTTATGACAATTTTGATGTAATTTATACTCCTATGTTCTAAATAAAAATATCGAGTTCCTTTACTTTTGTTTTATTTAATTATGTTTTATTTTGAGTATTGCATGACATATTTTTAAGGAGATCACTTAATAAACATTTAGTTAATTAATTTAGAACTCTCTAGGACTAGTTGCTTTAATTAATTAATTAATTAATTAGGGAGATAATTAGTAAATAATGGTATTTGAATCTTAAATCTCGGATACACTAAAGAGGTTGATGTTTTGACGTACCATGATGTTGGCCTAAAGAGTGTACCTTGGTATCGAATTCATGTGCTATTAAAACTTAGAATTTTGATAAAAAACTTAGGTTTAGTATTAAATAAAATTGATAGATAAATAACTAGCGACATTAGTAATTTAAATAGGATTTAACACTTAATTAATGGAGCCTTTGTAGGATTAGAACTTAAAATGAACAAGATAAAAATGGTCATGCACTTTTTTGACCTTTTGAGGCGGAAGTTATATTCCTTTGAATTTGGGTGAGGTTTCCTATCTAGAGGACATCTCGTTCAACTCAAGTTTAAAGGTGATGTAATTTCTAAATCAAAAGGATATCCTCAATTCAAATAATGTTTGATTAACAATGGAGAATTAAATTAATATCTATCTTCAAAGTATCAAAATGCCACGTGAAATTAATAAGGTATCAATTTTTGGGCGTTTGTAAGGGCCATCTTTACACGTAACCGACTCCCGAACCCAAAAATTTTTAAACGAATCTTTGGTTTGTTTTATGGTGTCTGGCCTACCAAAGTGTCCGGTGTCGACTCCAAATCATTTTAAAGATTTAATTATATATTTTTCCTAAAATTTGGTTTTTTCAAGATTAAAAGCGATAAAGTTCGGATTTTTCAAAACCAATTCGTCAAGCTACTTTTCACCTAAATTCGTGTTTTAAAGAGGTCGCGACAAATATTTATTTTTTTATTAAATAAAGAGATTATATCTAGGGACGAAGCTAGGAGTTGTGGTTGAGGGGACAAAACATAAATGTTTAAAAGGAGGGGGCAAATTCATAAAAGATCATTTTTTTAAAAAAATTAAATAGGGGGCAAAAGTGAAAAAAAAAATCTTTGGGGTGGGGGCGATTGCCCCTTCCCACCCTATGTAATTTTGTCCCTGATTCTATCCTCATGTCGAATATAAACACATACAAAATAAGATAATATGAGCATTCTTAATAAGGGTGTTCAAAATTACACAGCCCGATTGATCCGACCCGATGACCCGAAACAAAAATATCGAGTAATTCCTAAAAAAAGCTCGATCTGGCCGGATACTCGACCCGAGAATTAGTGGGTCGGGCTTGGGCCGAAAATTTTGAATTTTCGGGTACCCGACCCGATTAGTTTTATTGTATATATATATTTAGTTTTAAATTATATTTTTATGTTAGACTTCTTTAATATTTATACTTAAAATTAAATTTAAATCTCTAAATTAGTTTTATGTTTGTATTATATACTTTTAGATTTTAATAAATTTAAATATATTTTTTATTAATTTACTAATACCGAAAGAAAAAAACGGTATTAATACTTTTAACATCATTTTATTGATAAAATTTAATAAATATAGATGTATATATAAATTAAAATATTCTAAAATTAATTTAAAATAATTCGTTTTTATGTTTGGTTATGTATTATAAATCTTTAAAACTTATATGTTTAATATAAAAAAATTAATTTTAAAATAAAAAATAAAAAATAAAAATTATGAACCGGGTACCAGTTACCCGATTAGCCGGGTACCCGTAAAACCCTGGTACCAAGTAACAAATACCCGATTTAAATAGGCCGAGACACAGGCCGATTTTTGTGATCCGAAGAAACTGGGTACCCGATTTTTCAGGTACCCGAAAATCAGATACACGGTAATAAACACTCTTATTCTTAATCGTTAAACTAATTAGCGATTCTTAAATTATTGACTTTTGATTAAATTAAATAAAGAGATTTATAATCCTTTCGAGTCAATTTTTTACTCAACGTCAAAATTCATACATATAACATTGTTTAAATGACTTATCCCGATAAACAAACTAATTATCGGTTATTTATAAATTATTTAAAACTCTACTAAATCATCTAACTTTGGAAAAAATTAAATCATTTAGAGTTAGTTTACTACTTAATAAATTTTATTTATTCATTATTTATTTTGGATATAACTTTAAAAAAATATTAAATAAATTTAATTTATTACATTATTTATAATTTTAACTAATAAAAACCATTTATTTAAAATAAATTACCTAATAACTATTATTTTTTTATTAATATATAAGAAAATGATGATAATTGTTTATTTATATGAGAAATTATAAATATAAAAAAATATATATGAACTTAATATATATGAAAATCATTTATTATAATTCTCTTTAAAAAAATAAATGAATCCAAAAGGGTCCCACCTTCTTTATTTATACGTTAAGCAAAACCCAAAATCATGAGAAATTATAAATGCATATCGGTTACGTCATACCTGTTTAAGCAATTAGATTTGTTATTTTTAAATAGGTTTAAGGGTCTAATAAGCCCATCGACTTTTACAAAAAATTAATTAAGTCCTTAATTTTTTTTACACTCAAATAAGTCATGAAACTCAAAAAAATCAATTCAGCCCTTAAACTTTTTAAACACCTAATTAAACACTCAAACTTAAGAAAAAAAATCAATTTGACCCTTTTATCAACTTTAACCGTTAATTTTAATTTTTTTAAAATTCTTTTAACACGTATTGCAACAAAACAACACTACTTTTTTGTTTTTAGAAATTTTTAAATTTATTTTTTAAAATTATATAAAAATTATGAAAAAAATATTTTTAAAATATAAAAAATAATTTCAAAATTTAATTTATAATAATAAATAATATTTTTTTAAAATAAAAAATAAAAATATTAAACATTACTTTATAATTATAAACATATTTTTATATTTTAAAATAATTTAAAATTTTTTAAGTTTTTTATAAAGTTTTTAGATTTTTTTTATTTTTTAAAATTTAAAATTTCTTAAAAACGATAAGTGGCATTATCTTGTTGCAACAAGTGTTAAATTAAAAAAAAAACATTAAAGTTAACGGTCATAGTTGATCAAAGGATCAAATTGATTTTTTTCTTGAGTTTGAGGGTTTAATTGAATGCAATAAAAGTTTAAGGGCTTAATTGATTTTTTTAGTGAGTTTGAGGGCTTTATTGGGTGAAAAAAAGTTTAAGGGATTAATTAATTTTTTTTGCAAAAGTTTAAGGGCTTATTGAACCCTTAAGCCTTTTAAATATCTATCTAATAATTATTAGGGATATTTAAAAATATTTAATTTTATCGATTCGACCAGATTATCTATTGATTCGATTCAAAAATTCATATATAATATAGTTTTTATTTTTGATTAAATATCTGATCTAATTTTAAATTTTCCGGATCAGATACGGATCACAATATTTCAAGTTTTAGATTATCTAAAAATCTGAAAATTTTAATTTTCATTAATATTAATTTTGTTATATTTAACAAATTAGTGTTTGTTATATTCAAAAAAATTTAAAATTAAAATTTTTACAAATGAGAATCTTGTTGTATTTAATAATTTGTTATTTATTATATTTAAAATTCTAAAATTTTTATAAATATAACCTTTAAATTCAAAAAATTAATTTAATCAAGTTATATTTTTAGATAATTGGATATCCGAATATAAAATATCTAAATATGCTGATATCCTTTTTTTCTGAATCAGATACAAATCACTATATCATCGATTTGAAAATTTAGATATCTGAAAAAAAAAAGATTTGATTCGATCCGATATCCTAAAATGAATACCCCTCACCATTAGTCAATAATTATTTATAAAAAACGATGATAACTCACCTTAAAAAAATAAAATAAAAAAATATGATTAATTAGAATCACGAATAATATGATAAAAAATTAATTAATATTTTTTTTAAAATCATTTTACAAAAGGGTCCCACCTTCGAGTTTTCCAATTTTTTTTTCTTTCCCCAAAAAAACATTTGACGATAACAAAAGGAATTTATTTAAAGAACTACTAGGCGGATAATGTCCTCAATAATTTACTGTTCGAATGTTAATAATTTTGTAGCTTTAAACATTTTCTTAATATATTAGTACAATCATAAATTAATATATATTTAATTTTTAATAATATACATATAATATTCGAATTTAAATTATTTAAATAAATTATATTATTTTTTATTACTAAAATCATTTTACGAGTTTTAAACACTTAAATATATTTAAAAGATTTTTGGTATATAATTTATTTATCATTTAATTTTAGTTTAATTTCATAAAAAAATATTTAATGAGAATGATCATTTAATACATTATTTTTTTCATCTAAAAAACTTTTAAATTTGAATTTTAAATATTTTAATATTTGAATTTAAAAACTCTCAAATTGATATTTGATTTAGTGTGATATTTACCAATTATTTAAATCAGGTCATCTGGTATTTGAAGTAGCCATTTAAAATAAGAATATTTTATAGCGTGCGTCGAACACCGTTAAATATTATTAGTATTAAATATTTTTAAATTAATTTAAAGATTTGACATATAATCATAAATTAATTAAAATAAAATTTTAATTAAATTAATTATACATTAAACCTTTAATATTTTTAATCTTTATTAATTAATTTAATGATATTCAACGATATTCAATATTAGTGATGTTTAAAAGTGTTCGACGCCTGTAGTAAACATATCCTTTAAAATATTATATCAACATGAATATCATTTTCTTTTCTAAATTTATAGGTTTTTATAGGTATAAATAGCAAAGTTGTCAAAAAAATTAATACAAATTAAATTAAATGTTATATCAATAGCATTTATAATCGATTCGACAAATTTCACATTAATTTTTAGGTGAAAAATAAAAATATTCTACTCTACGAACTATCTTATCTTATCTAAGTGATGAGTAATGCATGTCTAAACATACTAACTGTAATCATTGTAGCTTATTCAAAAAAAAAAAACCCAACTCTATCTTTGTGATAAGATTTTCTACCTTTTAGTACGTATTTTTTATCTTTCGTCACGTTTTTCTTTTATTTATTTTTTCAGGGTTGGATTTGATTTTATGACAACTGATCAAGATGGTGCTCTTTTAGTTATCTTGTTGATTTTCACGTTTTGGATCCTTGAACTAAAATTAGATACAAGCTTAGTCATTACTTTTGTTCGTGATTGAATTGCGATAATAAACGTGTTATCAACAAGCTATAATTTTGTAATTTGTATTTTTTAAATATTTTTATTGATGATTTTTACCTCATCGTCGAGCTTGGATGATATTTTGTATCTATTTTATTTTGAGTTTTTAATTTTTTTACTGATTCTTTATATAATCTTGTTTATGATCTAATTTTTTTTATTTTTAAATTTATATTAAAATTAAATTTATTTGCTTATATTATAAATTCTTATCTTAAATTTTAAAATTTTAATAAAACTGACATATTCATATTAAAAAAAATATAAAATTTAACAATAATCTTTGTTTAAAGCAACTCCATAAATGCAAACTCAGCGTAAAATCCGTGAAATGAAGCGCTTTTGGTTTTATGACGGAAACTCAACAATTCGTAACGTGAAAGACAAAAACACGAGAAACTATCATGATGGGGTAAATTCTTTTATCAGTCCTTATATTATGTGAAAGTTATAAAATAGTCTTTATATTTTATTTTAATCATTTTTAGCATCTTTACTTTTCAGATTTTAAAATATTTCGTTCCATAACAAATAATAGACATGAAATCTCTTTAGTCGAACTTAATTATGTCTTTTTATTACGCGTAAACTGGCTCGTGTATTTAATCTTATTGTATCTTTAATATTTGGATTACAACTGAAGTATCAAAATTCGAAGAGTACATGGACTAAAATCGATTAAATCAGAGTACCAAGGCCTTTTAAAATGAATAAGACAACCTAGTTATGGTATGATGATTTGTACATATAACCAAACTCGGAGATTTCATTATTAAAGACATTGGAAATCTTATGAGCAACTCTTTGTAAGGAAATCTTATGTGCTACACTTTCTTTTTCATACAAGGTTGTTAAATTACTTAGAGGTATTTTTTATGTTGAGAATAAGACTGACGAGATTAATTTAAATAGTAAGAAGTTTAGTATCGTTTAAATAAGTTTTAAGTTTAAAACTTTCTGTATATAGAATATAAACCCATTAAAATCAGATACATTATGAAATTTTAAAATTTCAGGTGGGCACAACTTATAAATATTAAAAAAATAAATATTAACTCATAAAATTTTTAAAAATTTAAGACAAATATGTGAACTTTAAAAAGTTCAAGATGAACCTGATCGACTGAGCCATCCTGCACAATATGTACATATGCCGCTGACCAGATACACGATATTAATTGATTTGAATTAATCCAAAATAAAAAAGAAAAACCCAATATTGATCCTCAAGGAGAAACTCATTATTTTTAGAAGCTTTGGCAAAAAGCAAAGGAGAAAAAGCCTCTTTTATGTTTTCTCCCTTGGGATGGAAAGTGATGACTCTTGGCCATCCACTATCTTTCTCTTATTATTACTTTTATCATTCTGTCCAACTTATTTGACTTCTTTTACAAGGGAGAAAATACAATCATCATTCTAATTTTAATTTTAAAAGTTGCAGGGCTAAATTATTATTGTTATCTATCCTTTCAACCATACGTATATATGTTTATTAAAACCCAAAACCCAAAACATTATATATAGTACCATTTTGTTTACTTTTTATTTTATATTTTCGTTATTATTATTGTTTTATTTTAATTATTATTATTATTATTTTATTATATATATAACAAGTATTAAATAAAATACACATATAGATAAATAATACACCAACCCAAAATTTATAATAAACAAAAGCCCAATTTATTAATTTATAACAGTCCAATATACAATAAGCCCGAGTTAAATATCAACCCACAAAAATAATTTACAACCCAATAATAATATTAATTACAGGCCCAAAACCCGCATAGCCTAATCAGATAATAGAAAACCCTAGCTAATCCCATCCTTCTTCTCATACGCAGCTGCAGCAAGACCGTTAGATCAAGATTTGATCTAACGATCACGATCGAAGCAGATGAATAATCTGAAACTGGGCGCGCCGACTATTGGGATTCTCCACGAGCGTGCAGTACACGTTCCGTCTGTTCGAATGCCAAGCAGTCAATTCGTCTTCTCGATTAGCCATGTTGTCGGTGGTCCTTCTTGCTCCGGCCATCCCATACGAGCCACAACACAAATAAAACAAAGAATGTTAGAATTACAGGGAAGAATCAGATAATTTCGACAAAAATTTCATAATGAAAACAAACAAATTACGACAGGAATTTCAGAGGCCATTATCAACAAATTCTATAAGAAAATTTCATAAGATACAAACAATTTTCAGAGAAGCATCAATAGCAATTTAGGATTTTATTTTAATCCCTTGTAAAATCGGTTATAAAAACCGATTCTAAAGATGTTGTAAAGGGACTTCTCCCAGCACCTTGAAATCGAATACAAAGCAAAGAGTATTTTGAGGTATAACCTCGGGGTTTTTTTTTCTATTATGCGCATAAAGAAAATAGGTTAGTTTTTTTATCTTCGTTTAAATCGGTTCCCTTTGGTCGTCCGATTGTTTCTGGGTCACCTATGTGTTCTCCGGCGATAAGCCTAGGCCCCCGCACCATTTTGGTGAGCCGAGAATAAAGAGGAGTAATGCTCTCCTTCCATCTCTCTTCGAATCGGAGAAATAGAATCGTTTTCATTTCTTGTTTCGAACGAAAATAAGAAGGATTGTGTTTGGAATTTGAGTTCTCAAATCGTTTTGATTTCAAATTTTTTTAAAAAAGAACTTTTTGAGGTATTTTTGGTTTGTCGACCACCCTGACGGTGGTCGAAATCTGAATTTCACGGCTACATTTTGGGATTCGATGGTTGTTTCTAGAAAAACGAAGAATATTCAAACGTTTTTCATTTTCTAAAAACGGGATGAATAATTCAGAAGATTTGAGGGTTATTGTTTTTTAGCACCGATTTAAAAAAAGGCTAAAGGGCGAGTCCTTCGGTTTTAAGTGTGTTTTATAGTGGAGGGTCTTTTTAAAAATGGTTTAATCGATTCATTAAATCTCTCTGTGTCATGTTAATCATCCCCGTAATCCTTTGTTTTTTGTATTGCTCTACGTTTCGGTCACAATATTGATAAATGATTTTTCTCTCTTTTAATTTTGACCTTTAAATTTTATTTCCGTTCTAATTTCACCCACTTTTGTTTTTAAATTAACATTGTAATTTTGTTTCTCTTTAATTTGGTCCGAAATCGAATAATAAGGTTTCGTTTTGACTTGGGAATTTTGTTTTCTTTTCAATTTGATCATTCCTAGTGATTAAATCTATTTTATTTTAGCCTTTCAATTACTGTTTTTTTTAGTACCTGTTCATACATTTATTTATTTATGCATCAAATTGTTTGTATTTATGATTACTTTAATTTTTTTGTATTTATGATTACTTTATTTTTGTATTATTCATGTATGATGTATTCACTTTGTACATATTTGATATTATTGTTTCATACATTTAAGGCTACACATTAATTAATGTCTAATGCGATGTTTCGATATTATGTCGTAACGGGCCCAACACTAAGCGTAATGGTGGCGGTGTATGTGTTTATCTTCGAGTATCGTGACGTTTAAAATATATTAAAATTTTTAAACAAATATTAATTTAATGTTACTTTAAGTCGGAAAGTCTAAAATTAATTAAGCGCTATATTTATAAAGTACCAATTTTTGAGCGATTTTAAATGCTAACTCTGTTTTTAGTCGTAACCGACTCTCAAACCCTATTTATTTTGAATCTCTGATCTTCCGGTGACCGGTCTACCAAAGTGACCGATGACGACTCCAACATTTTAGAACCTTTTTCCAATTATTTTCCACCAATTTTAAAATTCTTTTTTCGATTTCCAATTTGTTTTCCAACATTTTTGATTTATTCCAAGCTTTTTTAAAATTAATTTTTTCAAAACATTTTAAATTCCCAATTCTCACTTTTACTGATTCCTAATTTGATTCCTTTAAAACCTAACTTCCCTTTTCAATTTCAAATCCCTAAATTTTTAAAATTTTTCTTTTCGAGATAAATTCTCAATTTTTCCAATTTTCATAATTTTAATAAATCCCTAATTTTAAAATTTTAATTACTAATTTTCTTCTTCCAATTTGTAATCCTAATTCCCAAATTTCAAAACTTAATTTCTTAATTTCTATTTTTTTAAAATAACGATGTTTTATTTAAACCTCTATTTTTTTAATTAGCGAGAGGGTCGGTACAAAGGTTATACAACTGATTTAGAAGAAAAAAATCGAATTGATGTACCTTTTTTAAATATAAAGGGTGATCCAAATGTAAAATTACTTTTAATTGAGTGACCCAAATGTAACCTTACTTTTAATTGAGTGACACAAATATAACCTTTTAGCAACCTTTTTTTTTGAAAATTATTTAAAAAACGGTTAGAAAGTTTAAAAGTTCGGTGGGATTTTAAAAATTTGATATCCCGAGAGATAACACCTGTAGAACATGATGCCACTCCCATTGGAATATTATTTGAATTTAAAAATCCGCGGGAATATTTGAAAATTCGGTATTCCGGAAGATGACACCTGAAGAACAAGATGCCACTCCTATTTGGAATATCGTTTTAATTCGAAAATCGGTTAATCGGTTGGAGTCGCCATCGATCGTTCGATAAGGTGGATCGAACACCAAGAAAACAAAACCAGAGATGGGTTCAGGAGTTGGTTACGTTTGGGGAAGGATTAGCACCCCCATAACGCTCAAAAATTGGTACCTAAAGGTTCGCATCGTAATTTTTAAGAAAATATAAAATCCGAATTAAATTAATTTTTAATTTAAAATGCGTATCCTAATATCCACGACGATTCAAAAGAGATAACACCCGAAGAACGGGATACTACTCCCAATAGAATACATCGGGATAATAAATTCTAATAAAATAAACCAACATTAAAACTTAAAAAAAGCCAACATATACTTATATCACATATTTAATTTATTATACAAGATAAAGATAAGTATGATAATTTTATAAATAACATCAAAAAGATAATAAAATAATATATCAATATCATTTATTATAATTATAATATTTAACGTAATAATATAAATAATAATAATATCATCAAAAATACAGTAATAATATAAAATAATATATAGTAATAATTTAAAATAACATCAAAAAGGTAATAAAATAATATGTTAATATCATTCATTATTAATATCATCAAAAATATGGTAATATTAATATAGTAATAATATTTACCGTAATAATGTAAAATCCTTTCCTAAAGAATCATATATAAAATATGGTAATATATTAATATAGTAATAATAATGATATTTAATATAATAATATAAAATCCTTTCCTAAAGAATCATATATAAATATAGTAATATATTATTATAGTAATAATAATGATATTTAATGTAATAATATAAAATAATATATTAATATTATTTATTATAATTATAAAATGATAATAAAATAATATTAAGATTATATAAACATAATATAATAGTAAATATACAAGTATAACATAATATTGAAATAAAAAAATAATAATAAAACTAATAATAAAATAATATGGTCTAATCTGTAAAAAAAATAAATTAACGGGTTAAAATAAAATAAGCAATGACCAAATTAAGCTAAATAAGAAAATATATGGCTAAATAATGAAAACAGTGACTAAAATTAAATAAACAATAATCTGGAGAGTCAAAACAGTAAGGATACGAAGCGCAGGGATTGCGTGTGTAATTTTCCCTTTGATCCGGGTTAGACACGAGTTTGGGTCGGGTGGCCGGGTCGGTTGTGGATATCTATGGTCAAAACGATGTTGTTTTGGGCTTAAAGAGATGACACCAAAATGACATCGTTTTGGTGGCCCCTTAAATACCCCTTTTTATGAAGAATTTTTCCCTCTTCTTCATTTCAAACATGTTAGAAATTTCAGAGCCTAAAAGCTCTCAAGGGTTCGTCTTCTCTGGTGGAAGAGTGGCCTCCGACCGCCGGCCACCGCGTCGGCCGCCGCGAAGGTCACCAAAAATCGAAAAGGAAAGGCCTTTTTTGAAGATCTCAACAAGGGAAACACAATGGTGGTCTCGGATTTTCGAAAAAACGCTTGTGGAGGCCTAGATCTAGAGATGAGTATTCGAATCTTTATTTTTTTTTACCTCTTTTGCACTCGATTTTTGGCTCCGATCTTCCCCCTTTTTATTTCCATTTTCGTTCGAATATAGTGTTGATATTGTAGCAATTTTTGCTTCGGTTCTTGCCTCTTTTTGTTTCGAATCTTTCCTCTTTTTCGATTTCAAATCTTAAACCATTACAACATTTTTCAAGGGTTTAAATACCTGATTTTCATGCATATTTTAATACAAATATCTCTATTACAATCTGATAATCCTAGATCTAATGATGTTTCTTCTTTTGTAGGTTGATCTGATCGGGGTGAAGAGACTCCAAGCGGTGGGGCGGAGCCGTTCGAAGGGGCGAATGAAGGGGCGAGTGACCACCACGCGTGCATCGAATGGTCGCGCGTGGCGGCCACGCGTGAGAGCTGGCCAGGGGAAGTGGGAGAGGCGGCTGACAGCTTGTTACCCTCTTGTTAGGGTTTGGTTAGATTACCATTAGGATTAGGTCATTAGGGTTATGGGCTTTGATTGTTGGGTTGGTTTCTGTTAGGCCAAGGGTTGAATTTGAGTTTGCATTTTATTAATGGGTTATTACAGTTGCTTCTCTTTGCTTATTGTTGTGTAATGACAATATAGCAAAGATAAAGAATAACCCATTTCATTTGATATGGTTGATGGTCTTGGTAAAGTAAAGGATTCGTGGTAAAGTTAAGGTTCTTTTGGTGATGCTGGGGTTCTAGCGTTCTTCTGATAAGGTAGGGGTAAGGTTGGAGTTCTTCCACTGACCACCGCCCCCTCTTAGTCTTCGCTTGGTCTTCTTCGCTACTTCAGAACAAAATTCTTCAAAACTGAGGCTTTAGGCCTGCAACTTCTTCTTGGCTTGTTCTTCTATCGGGTGCCTGTATAAGCAGATTTTTCCTCTGTAGAGTCTTACCCGTTTTCAACAAAATCTTTAAGCTACAAATTCTGAACTCTTCATGCTTGTATGTTGATGTCGCAAGTTCTTCATATATAGAATTTTTTGCGTCGAGAGTCGAGAGTCCTTCCTGTAATGAACTTCTCGTTTTAGATCCTTCCTATATAGAATCCTTAATGTCTTCGATTTTAAGTGTTCTTCCTACTGTAGAACTTCTTGCTAGAGATTCTTACTCTCATAGGAGCTTTCGCATCTTAAAAGGTTCTTCCTATATAGAACTTCTTGCTGGAGATTCTTACTCTCATAGAATCTTTGTCTTGTAGTCTTCAAATTAAGAGTCCTTCCTATATAGAACTTCTCTTGCCAAAGATTCTTGCTCTCATAGAATCTTCACATTTTGACTTTTAAATAGTTCTTCTTATATAGAACTTTCTCGTTGTCGATTCTTGCTCTCATAGAATCTTTTGTTTGCTTCAAGGGTTCTTCTTGTGTTGAATCTCCTGGTTGATTCTCCTCTTGAATCTTGAGTTTGCTGACTCTTCTTGTAATCTCACTTTTAGCAATCATGAGTTTTTCTATACAAATCTTTTGTCGATGCTTTGTTTTCTGATGTAAATTTCAACAGCTTTTGTAGGCTCTTTACATTTCTTCTCTTGACTTTCTTTTGATTCTTGTGTTCCTGTGGAAAAGAAAACCATAAAATGTTCTACAGTGCAGGTTAGCATGCATCTAACCCTAGGGATGCCTACACTATATGATGCATAAATAACGTCTTGATGCCTTCTGTGATCCTCGCATTTGATCAGGCGATGGTAACGCTTTCTCATCTTTCATCTCTTTTTCTGTAACATGGGCGTCTAATCTCACGCTAAGAATTCAAACTTCAAACACCAACTTGTTCTCGGGCATCTTCTTGAGCTTTTATTTCTGGAAACATTTCCGAAATTTTTCATTTTTTCTTTCTTTTTCTTTCTTTTTTCTTTTTCTTTTCTTCTTTTCTCATTTTTTATTTTTCTCTTTCTTTTTTTTCTTTTTTCTTTTCTTTTCCATTTTCCATTTTTCTTTTCTTCTTTTCTTTTCTTTTTTCTCTTTTTTTTACTGACGAGTTGGTCTTCAAGTAGTGTTGGCCTGTTGTTGCCCCATTCTGGTGTGCTCTACAGTTTTAGGCATTTTAGAATTTTCGCATGAATGCTTTCTGTTGCATGAGATTCTTCTTGGGATTGATTCTTTTTCCTGCATTACCTGCACCTTATATGCTAAAACTATGACAACGTAATGTCAAGAAATCTTTTGTTTGATGTAATTCCATGTTAACATGGAAAGTGAATGATAATTTATGGAAAAGACATATGTAATATAAATATTATATTCAAAATATTATGACAAACATGAGGTTTTTCAAAAGATGAAAAAAACGATACAAAGTCTTAAACACTTCACTGTATGAATGACATATGAATCTGTGTTGACGATAGCTTCCTTGCTAGCACCAGATCTCCTTCTCGAAATTCTCTCGGCTTGACCTTCTTATTGTAGGCCTGTATCCTCCTCCTCTGATACATCTGACCATGACAGATGGCCCTCAATCTCTTCTCTTCAATGTGGTTGAGCTTATCATATCTAGCCTGTACCCATTCAGCTTCATCCAACTTTACTTCATTCAAGATTCGGAGTGATGGAATCTCCACTTCAATGGGCAATACTGCTTCTGTACCCTACACCAGAGAGTACGGAGTTGCCCCTGTCGATGTACGTACCGATGTTCTATAAGAAAATAAAGCAAACGGTAACTTCTTGTAACCCCTAAAATTAACCTAATTTCTTAGATTACAAGTTAGGGTTTACAAACTGAAAACTTGTTTCGCAAGCTAGGTTTTTTATAAAAATAAATATATTATTCAGATAATTTATTAAATAATTAATAAATTAAAATAATAATAAAAATTAAACATTTAAATAATAAAGTTCAACCCATAATTTCATAAACAATAAACGTCACAAAAACCGATAAAAGTTTGATGTCCTTTATACAAAAATATTATTCAAATATAAAATAGTCCGGAATCTGAAACTGTAAAACATACTATAAATCACAAACTGAATCAGGATCCTCCAAGTACCGTACCGAGCCTAGAACTGAGATCTGAAACAAGAAGCTGAGAGGGTGTAAGCTAGGGAGCCTAGTGTGTCTCTAGTACAGATTAATGGAATTACAGAACAATAATATGCAGAAGATCTAGAGTATGCATGATATGCACCCATCTCCGAACATCACAGAAGAGTAGGTCCCTAGACCACTCTAACACCATTACACCAATAGAAGTGGTATCTCGACCCGTAGGTGGAGCCACTGAACAGAAGTGATAAATCACTAACTTCCCCGTACACATACAATCTACCAGATATCATGTTATATGCATATACAGAATCAGAATGCATGCCTTATTATCTAACATGAGACAAGCATGAAAGATATCAAAATCAGAAATAAAATGATAGAATGATGCATGATCATACGGATTTAACAAGAATCAAGTAAACTGAATAACAGAGTTAACAAGATTAATGGGAGAGAACACACCTGCAGCAGAAGACTCAACGTCGAATCTGACGTCTACTGGACTCGGCTCTACCACCAGATTGAGCAGGTGTAGAGTCTACAAATATCAGAATAAGTTAGACATCCTACTATGCCACTAAATCGAAAAATATACTAAACATAATTAAATCGTTACTCACGTGAAGGTCCCGAATGCGGATGAATGGGACAACATACAAGAGGAGAAGGAGACAACTGCTCGGGGTCGGAATCCACGTCACCTAAAGCAAACAGAAACTGATTCAGAAATCTTTACAGATAACTTCCAATTTACTGATCAAACTTAAAAGCCCCAAAAACGACACTTCAGGTTCGAATTTCGAAAAACTAACAACGCCATTGGACTCAGGACGTCGAAAAACATAAAGTGGGCCCGGGTCGAAAAAGTCAACTCCTGACGTCAACATTAGTCAATGCTGACGTCAGCAGTGACGTCATCAAGTCAACGCTGACGTCAACAGATGACGTCAGCAGTGACATCAGTGATAATGTCAGCCGGGTCGGTCGGGTCAGGTTCAGGTTCGATCGGGTTGGGTTCGGGTTTTCCCAGGATTTTCTCGGCTGCCAAACAGTAAAATTTCCAGCAAAATCCCCCTTTTTCGTCACAATTCAAGCATATATTCGATCTAAAAACAACCCTATTCGACCAAAACTTACTTATGTCGAGAATCAAATCAAAAACAACTCTTCATATATAAATTTGAATAAAAAACAACAAGGAAAAAGGGTTCACAAACTTACCGTACCAAAACGTTGAAATAAAGCACAAGGAGAGAGAGCACAATCGATTCGGACGTGAAATAGGTTTCACAAGCAAGGAAACAAAATTTAAAAGACTTTAAACAAATGAATCTGACATTAAAGGAGGATTTACTCTCCCCCTTGTAACCGAAGCAGAAAACAGGGAGAAGAAAAGTTTACCATTTGAAAATGGTGAAATTACCCTTCAAGGGTTTGAATTTTTCAGAATTTAAAACTAGACCCTCAAAGTTTCAAAACATTCAATTTGGTCACTGAATTTAGAAAAAAATAAATCCCCAAAATCTAGGGTTTCGATTAGGGACTTTGACTTTGAATTGGGGATTTTGACTTTGAATTTTGGATTGTTACAACTCTCCCCCCCTTAGAGAAAATTTCATCCTCGAAATTTACCTGGATCAAAAAGATGCGGATGCTGGGCTTTGATAACAGATTTGGGCTCCCATGTAGCCTCATCAGGACCTCGATTACTCCAGAGAACCTTAACCATCTTAGTGGTTTTTCTCCGAAGGACTCTCTGATCCTGATCAATGATCTCAACGGGCTCCTCCTCATAACATAAATCTGGACGGATCTCAAAATCATCAACAGACAGAACATGAGACAGATCTGCTCGATAGCGTCTTAGTACATAAACATGAAACACATCATAGATACGCTTGAGCTCAGGCGGTAACTCAAGCTGATACGCTACAGGTCCAATACGTCTGATAATCCGGTAGGGTCCAATATATCTGGGACTGAGCTTGCCCTTACGGTCAAAACGTAGTACCTTCCTCAACGGAGATACTTTCAGAAAAACCTCGCCACCAACCTCAAACTCAAGATCCTTACGCCTCAAGTCTGCGTAAGATTTCTGCCTATCAAAAGCGGCTTTGAGCCGATCCCGAATTAATCTAACAGTCTCCTCAGCCTCATGTACAAGATCTGGACCCAGTAAACAGTGCTTAGTGAGCTCAGTCCAACCAATCGAGGTGCGACACTTACGCCTGTAAAGAGCCTCATAAGGTGCCATCTTAATACTGGCCTGGTAACTGTTATTGTATGCAAACTCTGCCAATGGTAAGAAATCCTCTCATCTACCTCTGAAATCCAGAAAATATCCTCTCAACATATCCTCGAGGATCTGAATCACACGCTCAGACTGACCATCGGTTTGAGGGTGATAAACAGTACTGAAGTTCAACCGAGTACCTAGAGCAAAATGCAGAGATCCCTAGAACTTAGACGTAAACCTCGGATCCTGATCAGATATAATAGACAGAGGCACTCAATACAGCCGAACAATCTCAGAGATCTCAGAGATGTATAACCGGGCCAGCTTGCTCAGAGGGTAAGTGGTCTTGACATGAATGAAATGAGCAGATTTAGTCAATCGATCAACGATGACCCAGACAAAATCTTTCTTTGACGGAGTCAAAGGTAAACCACTGACAAAATCCATGGTCACACGCTCTCATTTCCACTGAGGAATCTCAATATGCTGAAGAAGCCCAGATGGACGCTGATGTTCTCCTTTAACTTTCTGGCAAGTCAAGCACTTGGATACAAAACTGACAACATCGAGTTTGAGACCTTTCCACCAGTACTTTTCTCAAAGATTCTTATACATCTTATCACCACCAGGATGCATAGAATACGGACTATCATGAGCTTCTCGTAGAATAACCTATTTTAGTTTAGAGTTCCTCGAAACACAGAGTCGATCTCGGAAACACAAAACACCATCCTGGTTCAGAGAAAAATCCTGAGAAGTTCCCTCCTGAACTTCCGCAATATAGTGAGCCAAGTACGGATCATTAGGCTGTTCAGCCTGAATCTCAGATATCAGAGTAGGAATCACAAGAAGCTCTGCCAATAGACTTTCATCCTCAAACAGACTCATCCGAGCAAACAGAGCTCTCAGATCAGAAATGGCGTTGCGACTCAAAACATCTGTAACGACATTAGCTTTACCAGGATGATGATCAATCTCACAGTCATAGTCTTTCAGAAGCTCTAACCAGCGATGCTATCTCAGATTAAGTTTCTTCTGAGTGAGAAGGTACTTAAGACTCTTATGATCAGTGAAAATGTAACACTTCTCTCCATAGAGATAGTGTCTCCAGATTTTCAGAGCAAAGATCACTGCTACCAACTCCAGATCGTGGGTGGGGTAGTTACACTCATACGGTTTCAACCGTCGAGACGCATAAGCCACTATCTTCCCATCCTGCATCAGAACACAACCCAAACCAGTGTATGAGGCATCATTGTAAACGGTATAGGGTTTCCCCGACTCTGCTGTACCAAAATTGGTGCTTATGTCAGAACGGATTTGAGTTTCTCAAAACTCTCCTGTTGAGCCTCAGACCAGGTAAACGGAACATCTTTCCTCATTAGCTTAGTTAACGGAACGGCTATGGAAGAAAAACCTTCCACAAACCTCCGATAATAAACAGTTAGTCCTAGAAAACTACGAATCTCAGCTACATTCTTGGGTTGCTTCCAATATATAATAGCCTCAATTTTCTTCGGATCAACCTGAATACCCTTAACTGAAACCACATGTCCCAGAAAAACAACCTCAGAAAGCCAAAACTCACATTTGCTGAACTTTGCATAAAGCTATTTCTCCCTCAGAGTCTGTAAAACAATATAGAGATATTGCTCATGTTCATCCTCAGACTTGGAGTAGACTAGAATATCATCTATGAAAACCACAACAAACTAGTCCAGATAGGGTCGAAACACCCTATTCATCATGTCCATGAATGATGTAGGGGCATTCGTAAGACCGAAGGGCATTACCAGAAACTCGTAATAACCATAACAAGTTCGGAAAGCTGTCTTGGACACATCAAAATCCTTAACCTTGAGTTGGTAATAACCAGATCTCAGGTCTATCTTAGATAAAACAGAAGCTCCTCGGAACTGATCAAACAGATCGTCGATGCGAGAAAAGGGTACTTGTTTTTAATGGTCAATTTGTTCAACTTCCGGTAGTCAATACACAAGCGCAGAGAACCATCTTTCTTTTTAACAAACAGAATAGGGGCTCCCCACGGTGAAACACTGTGTCGTATGAAACCTCTATCCAGAAGTTCTTGTAGCTGAATCTTAAGCTCCTTAAGCTCCTTCGGAGCCATCTGATAAGGTGCCATAGATACAGAAGTAGTCCCCGGGTATAACTCAATACCGAATTCCACCTCCTCACGCTTAGGGGTACTCCCGGTAACTCTTCTGGAAAAACATCTGGAAATTCATACATCACTCGGATCTTATCTATTCCAGAATCAGATTGCCTCGGGTCAAGAATATAGGCAAGATAGGCTATAGACCCCTTCCTGATCATCTTTTCGGCTTTCAGGGCAAATATCAGATTGGACAGATAACCTCTACGCTCACCAATGAGAGTTACCTCTCGGCTATCAGAAGTTCTCAGAGTTGCCCTTTTATGCTCGCAGTCTAGAGTAACTCGGTGAGCAGATAACCAATCCATCCCCAAAATCAAGTCAAAGTCCACAAATGGCAACTGCATCAGATTAGCAGGAAAGATTTCCCCTTGGACCTCAAGAGGACAATCCCCGTAAACTTTGGTAACCTCCACAGGGTGACCTACAAGACTAAAAACTGAGACGGAACTACCAGTATCTTCTACTGGAATTTTCAGATACCCCGATACAAAACTAGAGACATACGAATATGTTGACCCATTATATAATAGTGCGAAGAAAGGAACAATATGTACAGAAAAAGTATCAGCAATGATGTCTGGCTCATCTTGATCTTTCTGTCTCCTCGTAGCATAAACCATGCCAAACTGAGATCCTCCTGATCTGGCAGATCCTCTAAACTGACTGGGTCTGCCTTTACTACCAGTACCAGATGCTGCGAGTCTACCCTGTCCTCTTCCCCTAGCTAGGGTCTGAACTGATGCCTGTGATTGCCCCGGAGTATAACCAAACTGTGAGGCCACTAGACAGTCTCTAAGACGGTGATCAAGAGAACCACATCGGAAACAGGCTCTACTCCGCATGCGATACTCTTCGGAGTGTCACTTCTTACAGAAAGTACACTGGGGTAAAGCTCGGGTACTAGTGGATCCAGCTCCACTAGTAATAGGGACAACTGACACTGTTGGTCTAGACTGTGTCGAACTTTGAGGCTCAATCTTATCACGACCTCTCTTCCGGGACTAAAAACCCTGACTGTGCTGAGCAGGTGCGGCAAGCTGTCGCCTACCTCTATCCTGACCATGGGATTCCAACTGAACCCTCAAAATCTCATTACACTCGACTGTTCTGGCACGCCGAGTGATCATCTTGTACTCCGTATCATGATGTGTGGCAACTGCAATCTTCAGTGGTACCCAGAGTCCTTTCAGAAAGTGGTCACACTTTTGTTTCTCAGTGGACACAATACCAGGAGCATACTGTAGTAGTCTCAGGAACTCAATCTCATAATCCTTAACAGACATGTCGTTCTGCTGCAGATTCAGAAAATCCTCTCAGCATTTAGCCAAGTACTCAGGGCCCATATACCGATCCTCAAAACTCTGTCTGAAGAATTCCTAGTTGATTTTCTCTAAAGTAGTAACCTTTTCTTCTACCTCCCACCAGTTTAGGGTCTCTCCCTGAAGCAAAGATACAGCTGCCCTCAATTTCCTGTCAGAGGGGTATTCCATCTCAATGAACAGTCGCTGAAGCTTCTTCAGCCAGTATTCTACATCGGCTGGGTCAGTACCGGTCTTGCCATCAAACATGGTCATCCCAGCTGCTAAGAACTCGGTAGATATGGGTTTCCTAGAACCCTCATTCTGCCGTAGATATCTGAGTAACTCCCTCTGCACAGTTACGAAGTCCAAACCGATAATCTCACTGTCATCAGGCACATAACATCCCTCACTCTGGACCGACTGATCAACCTCAGCTTGTTGAGCCTCAGACTGTATCTCGGGCTGATCCTCCTCTCCTAGATTTTAGGTCAAACTCTGATCCTGTGGCGGGTCCACAGGAGGCGGAACATCACTAGAAGAGGCAATAGATCGACCTCGGCCACGGCCTCGGCCATGACCTCTACCAGTCGCTAAACGAGTACTTCGACGCGGTGGCATAATAGAATATTTGCAGAAAGACAGACAGAATCCTACATTAGAATCGGTACTTGAAGTAATATTTAAAATATTCTAGAATTTTTTTAAAATACGAGTCAAAACAGAAATCCGGATTTTCAATTAATTTTGACAAAATATTTTCAGATCAAAAATCATTTCGGACTTCACAGTCCGTGGGTTGAACCGGGCTCTAATACCATTAAATGTAACCCCTAAAATTAACCTAATTTCTTAGATTACAAGTTAGGGTTTATAAACTGAAAACTTGTTTCGCAAGCTAGGGTTTTTATAAAAATAAATATATTATTCAGATAATTTATGAAATAATTAATAAATTAAAATAATAATAAAAATTAAATATTTAAATAATAAAGTTCAACCCATAATTTCATAAACAATAAACGTCACAGAAATCGATAAAAGTTTGATGTCCTTTATACAAAAATATTATTCAAATATAAAATAGTCTAGAATCCGAAACTGTAAAACATACTATAAATCACAAACTGAATCAGGATCCTCCAAGTACCGTACCGAGCCTAGGACTGAGATCTAAAATAAGAAGCTGAGAGGGTGTAAGCTAGGGAGCCTAGTGTTTTTCTAGTACAGATTAATGGAATTACAGAACAGTAATATGCAGAAGATGCAGAGTATGCATGATATGCACCCATCTCCGAACACCACAGAAGAGTAGGTCCCTAGACCACTCTAAAACCATCACACCAACAGAAGTGGTATCTCGACCCGTAGGTGGAGCCACTGAACAGAAGTGATAAATCACTAACTTCCCCGTACACATACAATCTACCAGATATCATATTATATGCATATACAGAATCAAAATGCATGTCTTATAGTCTAATAGGAGGTAAGCATGAAAGATATCAGAATCAGAAATAAAATGATAGAATGATGCATGATCATACGGGTTTAACAAGAATCAAGTAAACTGAATAACAGAGTGTAGCGATCTAAAAAATCCACGATTAATTAAATTCGCTAGAAATATTCTTTTAGGGTTGGAAAACATTTCTCGATGTTTCGTTTTTAAATTAACGTCTTCCGCATGGGTTTTCGATTAAAATAATAATTTTTAAAATTGGAGTCGCCACCGGCCGTTTAGGTAGACCAGACACCATAAAACCAGAGATTTTAAAGTTTGGGGTTCGGGAGTCGGTTACGGATGGGGAAGGATTAGCACCCCCACACCGCCGAAAAATTAGTACTTTATTTAATTACCGCTTCATTAATATTAAATTTTCCGGGTTAATTTGACGATCGTATTAATTTTTAATTAAATGTGTGCATTTATTTTAAAGCACCTAATCCCGAAGGTAAGCGTTCGAACCACCACCGCTACACTGGAGTTGGCCTCGCTTACGACCGAATTTAGGGGCCCGCATTAATTAATTAAGGTAAACATGCAATCTTAAATATGACAAATAAATTAAAAACATTACATAAAAATACATAAAAGCATAAATATTAATCTAACAAATAAAAGATTAATTTAAAAATAAATTAAAACATACATAATATTAAACAATAAATTAATAAACAACTATTTTCATTAAAAATATTCAAAATACAAAAATAAAAAGAAATAGAAATTATACCTAAAAATACGAACGACAAACTCCGATAAACTCCCCACCAAGATCTACCACGACCCCTCCAAAATTTTAACTAGACCGAATCTTAAAAATAAGACCCGATCGAACCACCCAAAATTTGGGAAGAGCTAAGCTCTCAAATTAGGATCATAGGGTACTACCCTTACCCAATTGGTTCTCCTCTTCAAAAGGCTCCCATCCACTCCTTTTATAGGCAATGAGAGAGGGGAAGATCATGTTTCCCACCAATGTGGGATTCCAATTCCACATCATTTTTCCTTTACTTTCTTTCTTCTTCTTCTTCTCATTTCTCTTTTCATTTCTCTCACTTTTTCTTCTATTTTTATTAATAATATTACTACTACAATAATACTACAAATATTAAAATTTGATAAAAAATGAGTGATTACAGTTGCCCCTCTTTGCTTGTTCTTGTGAAATGAGAACTAAGCAAAGATAAAAAAGCACTCATTTTTACTGACTTCTCACTCGGTGGTCTTGGAATTGTGTGTTATTCTAAAATTCTTCACCTTCCTTGACCGACTCTTCAGGCTCGTAAGTTCCTTCTGTATCGAACTTGCTTGCCTTCTGGTTTTGAAGTTGCAGGTCACTCCTATATATGACCATTCGTCTTGAGTAGATATTGCAAAACAAAAGCTATTCCTATATAGAACTTTCATCTCTAGATCCCGAGCTGAGGTTTCTTCTGTATAAAACCTTCACCCTGAAGTCTTGAGTTACGTGCCCCTCCTACATGGAACTTTCACTCAAAGACGTTGATGAAGATAGGGGTTTCTCCTATATAAAACTCTCGGTCGTCCACGCTGTCGGTCTCTCCTATATAAAACCTTTTACGTCATGACAGATCTTGCAAAATAAGGTCCCTCCTATATAAAACTCTTATTTCTGGATCCGGAGTTAGAGTTTCTCCTATATAAAACCTTTCACTCTGAAGTCTCGAGATACATGCCTCTCCTATATGGAACTTCACTCTCAGAGACGAAATGAAGATGGGGTCCCTCCTGTATAGGACTCCTCACTTCGGTGCTATCGATTTCTCCTATATAAAACCGTCGCATCGTGGATGAACTTTTCCACTAATAGCTCCTTCTGCATAGAGCTTCGAGTCTTTGTGTTTGGTGTTTACAAGTTCTTTCTGTATAGAACTGCTACAAATTCTCTTTCTGTGGGACTCGAGTCATGTCGGTACCCTCTGTATGGAACCTTCATCTCCAAGTCTTTCGGGACTCATGCCGGGAAGGCTGTCAATGTTTTCTCTAAATCGAGACTCACGCTAGGAAGGCTGCCAATGTTTTCTCTAAATCGGGACTCACGTCTATAAAGACTGCCAAAAAATCTGTTACTTCGGGACTCATGTCAAAGTGGTTGCCAATCTTTTTTATGAATCAGGACTCATGTCGGGAAGACTGACAATGTTTTCTCTGAATCGGGACTCATATCGGGAAGGCTGCAAAAAAATCTATTTCTTCGAGACTCACACCAGGAAGGCTGCTAATGTTTTCTCTAAATCGGGACTCACGTCTATAGAGACTGCCAATCTTCTTTTTAAATCGGGACTCACACCTTAAAAGGCTGCCAAAAAATCTTTTTCTTCGGGACTCATGCCAGAGTGGTTGTCAATCTTCTTCGAATCGAGACTCACATCTAGCAGCTGCCAATCTTCTTTCTGAAAACATCTGGGGTTTCTGGATTGCCCCAATGTCTTGATTTTTGTACTCAGTTCCTCTTTCGTTTTGGAGACACATTCACTGTCTGCCAAGTTTCGTCTCGAGAATGTTTTTCTTTTTTCTTTCTTCTTCTTTTCTTTTTCTTTTTCTTTTTGTGATGTCTCGGTTTCTGTGACCTGCTAGACTTAGCTCTCGGTCTGCTTAGTTTTTCCTTCTCTATACTCTCGTTTAATTGTCAGGCTCAAATTCTCGTGCTCAGCTTAGTTTTTCTTATTCTCTTTTTCTTCTTCTTCTTCTTCTTCTTCTTCTTCTTCTTCTTCTTCTTCTTCTTCTTTTTTCTTCTATTTCTTCTCTTTTTATGATGATGACCTGGTTCTCTCCGTCTGGTCATAGTTTCATCAAGGATGATGGTTTGTGGTATTGACCTCTATGGTCCATCTTTTCTTCTTTTCTGTTTCTGTTAGAAGAAGGTACTCAACTGAGTGTCCTATAGTATGGTGCAAACGTGCATTAAATCTTTGTTGGAGTCATCTTCTTGACTACTATCTGTCTTTTCTGTAAGACGATTGTTTATGAAAAATAATGATGCATGAATATTTTCATTATGCATGCATGTATGATGTATGTTTGGGAATGTAGAAATGTAACCTATCAGTAGGTATGTAATGATGCATGTTTCTGTTGACTCTGTTTTAAAAATTTGATGCCCCGGTTCTCATCTGGTTGACCATGTAGGCTTCGTTAACTAAAAAACTGTCCTTCTTGATGACATCTCTGGTTAATTTTGATCTAAGCATCGATTCTTTCATTTTGCGGACAATGATGCCATGTTCATTTTTTTGTATTCTCGTCTGGATCGATATGAAGGTTGATTGGACGTTTCTGTGTCCTGATTTCATTTCTATGCTCATCAGGGTACCTCATTAGAGGCTGACTCTTAGTTTTTTCAATTCTCAAAAAAAAAGAATTTATTTGCATGTATTTCAATATGCAATAAAAATTTTGGAAAATGTATGAAATTTGGAAGTTCATTGCAAAAAGTATTTAAAACATATTTGCCTTCTTGAATGTCAAATGCAATGACATATTTGCCCCAATCTAGCAAATAAAAACTCTAATAAAGAGTATATTTAAAAGATCCTCGACTATTGCGGGGATATACACAAATGTGTAGTCTCTCTAGACTTATCGGGCTTTCGAAAGGAACAATCTCTTTCCTAGCGGCTACCCTTTTTTTTATGTGGCACTCATTATCTCACCTTCTCAACCTGCCCCATCCTTCCCTCATTTGGGTGTCGATCAGGCACTTCGAAGTTTGACATTCCTTGAAGCAAGGTTAACCTTTGGGCGGAAGTGTAGTCTGAAGACAATCTCATTTAGTTTGGATGTCCTTGAATGATCAGAATGGTCTTTGAAAGCTTGTAGGACCTGAGTCTATGATCGGTGTAAAAAGCTTCTGTATTTGTGATCTATCTTTTTGAGTCTCTCTAGACTGCCTATTTTAGGTTTTCACCCTAGAGTTTATTCTTTTTTCCCGGAATTGGCAATCTTCAGGCTATCTTGTCTTTGGTGAGCTTTGATATTCGCTTCTGTATGAATCTATAAGATCGTAAGGCCTTTGGAATGAAGATTCTTTGTTTCTCCTTGCCTCGTTTCCTCTGGTTGAATTTCTGCTTCTGAATATGAAGTGTGTACAGTAAATATATATGTATTTGTGATATGTGTACTTCTAACATTTTTCTCTTTTTTTTTTTCTTTCATCTATTTTTTCTTTTTCTTTCTTTTTCTTCTTTTTTTTCTTCTTCTTTTTTTTTTTACCGAAAATGACAATCTTCAGGCCAATTTATCTCTGATGTTCTTCGATATTTGCTTCTGTGCAAATCTGTATGCTCGTGAGACATTCAAAATGAAGATTCTTCGCTTATCTTTGCCTCGTTTCTTCTGGATGAGTTTTTGTTTCCGGATTGTCTAATCTGAATAAAGTGTGTACAACATTATTTCTCCTTTTCGTTTCTCTTTTAAGTTTCTGGATGCATTACCAGATTGAGGTATTTTTCGATTATTCACTGCTTGAACTCGATTGTCTTTGTGCATCTTGTTGATATTGCCTGGATTCAATCACCTTTATGTGATCTCCTAACGTTGTGCTCTGCCAAAATCCTCTTTTACTTGATTCAGACTCGTTTCGGCCTTCCGATTGTCATTCTCTTTCTTTCTTTCTTTCTTTTCTTTTTTCTTTTTTTCTCTCTCTTTTGCGTATGTCTTAGCTCCCAACTATTTCTTGCTGATAGTCTTCCTATTTCAATATCTAATTTGTCCGATCTTGCCCTCCTTTTTCGGTGAGGTGAGAGAAGGTCATTCGTCGTCTCATTCAAGGATGTCCTAAGAAGGTCTTCAGGGGGTAGAAGTTTAAGGTCGACTCTTGATTCAAGGATCTTGATCAACAAGTGCCTGAGAAGGACATTTTCCTAAAAATGGGAGTTGCCCATTATTTATTCGCTCATATTGTTCCTTCGTTGGCCTTAGTAGACTAGTAGAAACTCTCATTTGCAATATTCCCGCAAAATTCAGTCTCTTCTGAATATACAAAACCTTATAGTCGTTCTTTGAATTTGGAGAAAATATGCTACCACATTTGAAATTTCATGGATCAAGTGTGTAATGATGTGTACATGCATGTTAAAAAATGTTTGTTATGTGTACATAGGAGAGCAGGAACTACTTCCTTAAGAAGAATGAAATATTAAAGAATATAAAAAATAAATTTAAACAAATATGCATGAAATTTTCTGTTTGAATGTTCAACTGAGAAGTAAGAATCTTCCCGGATCCATCTCTATCATCATACTTCAAAACTTGAATTATCGACTTCAATCAACTTTGGGACTTGTTCTTCAAGGCTTTATAATTCTTGTTCGTGTGACTTGTGTTTCCCTCGCGACATTGACATCATAATCGGGTGTATAGGGGTCCTTTTCGATGAATAAGTGTTGACAGCTCTTGATGAGGATTGGAAATAATTCGGTATACGTTATAGGAATTTGGAAGTTGATTTTCTGTGCAACGTCTTCAAGACAATCTTTCAACTATTTTTGCCCCTTTCTTTAGGTTACTATACGATCCTCCATTTGCTTCCTCTAGTATCGAGTGAGATGAAAATGCATGTGTGATGCAGATGTAAATGATGCATATAGTTAAAATGATATCAAAAATAGTCAAATGCATGTGTGATGCAGATGCGGATGCAAATGATATAAAATGTATGCAAACAAAGGTATTAATCCTTGTTGGTAATCACCCTACTGGATTACTTTCACGGGAAATAGAGGGTCCATTACAATATTGGGAAAACTAGTCTTATACATTAGTACTAGCCCTAATTCTGATTTCTTATGGCCCTAAACTGCTTGCTTGACCAAGGAATCTCTGTTACATCACGAGCTTCGGGCTTCTCGGTTGATCTGGTTGTTTCTAACTACCCCTTTAAACTTCGGTCTTCGAGATTGTCTAGCAACGGTCTTGAACATTCTAAATCATCTCCAATAATCTTGAATGGTGACCTCGATCCTCGTGAAATAGGCTAGTGAGGCATTAACCTCTCGTTCTTCTTCTTGATGTCTGATAAAAACCACTTCTTCATTGATGTGATTGAAATTCGGTCCATTACCTTTTTCGGTCAGCGTTTTTTACCTGACTCTAATTGATCCTCGGATGATGAAATACATCGGTTCTTCATTTTTGACAAACCCTTTCGTTGGTTGACCTTTGATGATTTTTTGTTACATTTATTGTATCGATTTGGAATTACCAACGATCATCTCTTCGTTGACCCGAATAAAATAAAACACTATTACCTGCTCTCGGTGTACGACATCTGATTCTGACTTGAACTATGAATGACAAAATGACACCAATTTTGCACCCCTTAATAACCCATTCTATGGTTAGGCTTTCATGGTTTTCTGTTCTTGGTAGACTGATGCCTGATTCTGACTCAATCTTTAGACGGTGAGATGATATCGGTTCTCTGTCTCTAAACCCTTGGATTAAACTTTAGCTTTCTGTTACGTCCTTTATGTTCACTTGGAATCTCGGATGATGTAGACACGAATAAATGTATGGTCATTACCTGATCGTTTGGCAGACTGTTTTCTGGGCTCTTCGGTTATCCTCTAACCAGTGTCTGATAAAAGGGTCTGGTGGATGTTGACCAAATCTTATCCCTTAATCGATGTCTCTGATTGGTTTCTAACACTAGGGTTCAGGGTTTGAGATACCTCTCTTCCATTGTGAATGTTTCCTTTGTAGGATGAACCACTTGGATCAATACCCTCTAATGCAATGCAAGATGTAATGCATGCAAAAAAGAGAAATAAAAACAAAAGAAACCATGTTAGTATCAGGTAAAAATAATAAACGCAAAAATAAATTTCGTAAAAAATAAATTTGCGCAAAAGTAAATAGAGAAAGACAGTCCTAGATATCTTGTCTAATTCGCCTAGGGTATCCGCATGGCTCTAGTGGGGTAGGTAGTCTAGTTCTCTATATGCAGTCTTAGTTCTAAAAGAGGGACCCGAATTGTCCTAGCTATCCTCTACTAAGAGTAGCAAGGCCCTCGATCATCACCCATTATAGGCTCATTTTGATCGGGTTCAATTCAGGGGACCCGTTCACTTATGCCCATACGAAGGAACGATATCCTCACGAAAGCATAAGGTAATGGAGCCCCGAAGGTACTTCGGCTAGGGACCATATGGGAGAACGATATCTCCACGAATGCATTAGTCTTTTCCCCCCACTTAAAAAGGACGGGTTTATATGTTATTTTTAAATACGGAAAAATAAAAGCACAAATTTAATTAAAAATTAATTTGATCGTCACTTTAGCCCGAAATCTTTAATATTCTCAAAGCGGTAATCATTTAAAAGCTTGAATCACTTTTTGTTTTTGAAAAACAAAATTTATCCCCAGCGGAGTCGCCATCTGTAGCGATCTAAAAATCCACGATTAATTAAATTCGCTAAAAATATTTCTTTTTCTGAGTTGGAAAACATTTCTCGATGTTTCGTTTTTAAATTAACGTCTTCCGCATGGGTTTTCGGTTAAAATAATAATTTTGTAAAATTAGAGTCGGCACCGGCCGTTTAGGTAGACCGGACACCATAAAACCAGAGATTTTAAAGTTTGGGGTTCGGGAGTCGGTTACGGATGGGGAAGGATTAGCACCCGCACACCGCCCAAAAATTGGTACTTTACTTAATTACCGCTTCATTAATATTAAATTTTCCGGGCTAATTTGACGATCGTATTAATTTTTAATTAAATGTGTGCATTTATTTTAAAGCACCTAATCCCGAAGGTAAGCGTCCGAACCACCACCACTATACTGGAGTTGGCCTCGCTTACGACCGAATTTAGGGGCCCGTATTAATTAATTAAGGTAAACATGCAATCTTAAATATGACAAATAAATTAAAAACATTACATAAAAATACATAAAAGCATAAATATTAATCTAAAAAATAAAAGATTAATTTAAAAATAAATTAAAACATACATAATATTAAACAATAAATTAATAAACAACTATTTTCATTAAAAATATTCAAAATACAAAAATAAAAAGAAATAGAAATTATACCTAAAATACGAACGGCTAACTCCGATAAACTCCCCACCAAGATCTACCGCGACCCCTACAAAATTTTAACTAGACCGAATCTTTAAAATAAGACCCGATCGAACCACCCAAAATTTGGGAAGAGCTAAGCTCTCAAATTAGGATCATAGGGTACTACCCTCACCCAATTGGTTCTCCTCTTCAAAAGGCTCCCCATCCACTCCTTTTATAGGCAATGAGAGAGGAGAAGATCATGTTTCCCACCAATTTGGGATTCCAGTCCCACATCATTTTTCCTTTACTTTCTTCTTCTTTTCATTTCTCTTTTCATTTCTCTCACTTTTTCTTCTATTTTTATTAATAATATTATTACTACAATAATACTACAAATATTAAAATTTGATAAAAAATGAGTGATTACACAGAGTTAACAGGATTAACGGGAGAGAACACACCTGCAGCAGAAGACTCAACATCAACTCTGACGTCTACTGGACTCGGCTCTACCACCAGATTGAGCAGGTGTAGAGTCTACAAATATTAGAATAAGTTAGACATCCTACTATGCCACTAAGCCGAAAAATATACTAAACATAATTAAATTGTTACTCACGTGAAGGTCCCGAATACGGATGAATGGGATAACGTACAGGAGGAGGAGGAGGCAACTGCTCGGGGTCGAAATCCACGTCACTTGAAGCAAACAGAAATTGATTCAGAAATCTTTATAGATAACTTTCAATTTACTGATCGAACTTAAAAGCCCCAAAAACGACACTTCGGGTTCGAATTTCGAAAAACGGACAACGCTATTGGACTCAGGACGTTGAAAAACATAAAGTGGGCCTGGGTCGAAAAAGTCAACTGCTGATATCAGCAGTGACGCCATCAGGTCAACGCTGACGTCAATCGGGTTCGGTCGGGTCGGATTCGGGTTCGGTCGGGTCGGGTTCGGGTTTTCCCAAGATTTTCTTGGGAAAATTTGGGTTTTCCAGATTTTTCTCGTCTGCCAAACAGTAAAATTTCCAGCAAAATCCCCTTTTTTCGTCACAATTCAAGCATATATTCGATCTAAAAACAACCTTATTCGACCAAAACTTACCTATGTCGAGAATCAAATCAAAAACAACTTTTCATATATAAATTCGAATCAAAAGCAACAAGGAAAAAGGGTTCACAAACTTACCGTACCAAAACGTTGAAACAAAGCACAAGGAGAGAGAGCACAATCAATTCGGACGTGAAATAGGTTTCACAAGCAAGGAAACAAAATTAAAAAGGCTTTAAACAAATGAATCTGACATTAAAGGAGGATTTACTCTCCCCCTTGTAACCGAAGCAGAAAACAGGGAGAAGAAAAGTTTACCATTTGAAAATGGTGAACTTACCCTTCAAGGGTTTGAATTTTTCAGAATTTAAAACGAGGCCCTCAAAGTTTCAAAACTTTCAATTTGGTCACTGAATTCAGAAAAAAAATCCCTAAAATCTAGGGTTTCGATTAGGGATTTTGACTTTGAATTGGGGATTTTGACTTTGAATTTCGGATTGTTACACTTCTCATGCCAATCTCTGAAAGTTTCTGTTGTCTTCGCTATGATCTTCTTGATATTTTTATTTGCTGCTTCCATTGCCCCATTCATCTTAGGATGATAAGTTGTGGAGTTGTGATGTGTTATCTTGAATTGCTCACACACTTCTATAATCATTTTATTGTTCAGATTGGAAGCATTATCGGTGATGATTCTCTCTGGTAAACTGTATCGACAAATGATTTCTTTCTTTATAAACTTACAAACTGTCGGTCTCGTAATGTTGGGATAAAAGGCTGCCTCTACCCATTTGGTGAAGTAATCGATTGCCACCAAGATGAAACGGTGTCTGTTGGATGCTGCTGGATGAATCTACCCAATGACATCCATTTCCCACATTGCAAAGGGCCATGGTGAATTCATGGTATGTAACGGTGACGGGGGAGAATGAATCTTATCAGTATATATCTGGCACTTATGACACTTTTTGGCGTAGCTGATACAGTCTGCTTCTATAGTCAGCCAATAATACCCATATCTCATAATTTTACGAGCCATCGCAAAGCCGTTGGCATGCGTCCCACATAAACCATCAAGCACTTCTTCGAGGATCTCCTTAGCTCGTTGGGCATCGACACATCTTAACAACACCTGGTCTTTGCTCTTCTTGTACAAAACTTCTCCATCTAAAATGTACCCCATTGCCAATCTTCTGAGGGTTTTCTTATCATTCTCACTTATTCCTTCAGGATAAGTCTGGCACTTGACATATTGCAGGATATCATGGTACCATGGTTTGCCATCTATCTCTTCTTCCAAGGTGCAATAATAAGCTGGCACTTCGAAAGTCTGCATTTTTATAGGCTACATTTCCGCTTTTGTGTTGGCTTTAAACATGGCGGCTAGAGTAGCTAGAGCGTCTGCCATCTGATTGTCTTCTCTTGGAAGATAGGTGAAACTAACCTTTTCAAATCTTTTGATCAATTCTTGGATCAAATCGTAGTATCTGATCAATCTAGGGTCCCTTGTTTCCCACTCTTCACGGAGCTGATAAATAACCAGGGATGAATCCCCAAAGACTTGAAGGATTTTGACTTTTCTCTCGATCGCTCCATACAATCCCATAACACATGTTTCATACTCGGCTACGTTATTCGTACAAAAGAACTTCAGTCTTCTTGTGAAGGGATAATAAATATTATTTGAAGAGATCAACATTGCACCTATTCCATGCCCAGTGCGTTAAATGCTCCGTCGAAATACAATTTCCATAAATCCTCCTCCAAAATGATTTCTTCTTCTATTGTAATATACATCAGGTCCTCGTCCGAAAAGTTAATGTTCAGCGGCTGGTACTCTACTGAAGCTCAACTTGCTAGGAAATCAACAATAGCACTTCCTTTTACCGCTTTCTGACTCACATAGACAATATCAAATTCAGATAACAACATTTGACAACGAGCCATCTTCCCAGTCAACGTCGGTGTTTCCATCAAGTATTTCAACGGATCTAACTTGGATATCAACCAAGTTGTATGATATAACATGTACTGCTTGAGTCTCTTGGAAGTCCACACTAAAGCACAACACAACTTCTGAATGAGTGGATATCGAGTTTCATAATCCGTGAACTTTTTGCTCAAATAATAAATAGCTCTTTCTTTCTTTCCGGACTCATCATATTGCCCCAGCACGCATCCCATTGAATTCTCGTAAATTGTCAAGTATAAGATTAAGGGTCTACTCGGTACTGGTGGCACTAGGATCGGAGGATTCGTCAAATACTTTTTAATCCTGTCAAGAGCCTCTTGGCACTCCTCATTTCAAACTCCTGAATTATTCTTTTGGAGTAGTCTAAAAACGGGATCATATTTGTCGATCAATTGAGAAATGAACCGAGATATGTAGTTTAATCTCTCTAAGAATCCCCGAACTTCTTTTTGTGTTCTAGGTGGTGGAAGATCTTGAATTGCTTTCACTTTATCTGGATCAATCTCTATTCCTCTTCTACTAACTAAAAATCTAAGGAGTTTCCCGGATGTTACTGCAAAGGTGCACTTGGCGGGATTGAGCTTCAACTGATACTTTCTCAATCTCTGGAATAGTTTCTATAAGTTCTGGATATTCTCCTCTTCTGTGCGAGACTTAGCAATCATATCGTCTACGTACACCTCGATTTCTTTGTGCATCATATCATGGAAGAGGGTCACCATTGCTCTTTGATAAGTTGCCCCAGCATTTTTGAGTTCGAAAGGTATCGCTTTATAACAAAACGTCCCCCATTCTGTCACAAATGTTGTTTTTTCCATATCTTCTGGATGCATCTTTATCTGGTTGTACCCTGAAAAACAGCCATGAATGAAAACCATAAATGTCCCGCTGTATTGTCAACCAGAGTATCAATATGAGGCAAAGGGAAATTATCCTTCGGGCTGACTCTATTAAGATCCCGGTAATCGACGCACATGTGCATTTTCTCATTCTTTTCCGGTACAAGGACTATATTCGTAATCCATTCGGGATATTTTGCCACTTTAAGAAAACCAGCATCAAACTGTTTCTTCACTTCTTCCCTGATTTTCAACAACATATCAGGCTTCATTCTTCTAAGCTTTTGCTAGACGGTTTTACATTCTGGCTTCGTCGGTAGCTTGTGCACCACGATATCAGTATTTAATCCAGGCATATCCTTATAGGTCCAAGCAAACACATCCTTGAACTCTTGGAGCAGGGTAATCAAATCATGTCTAGTCTGGGGCGAGAAAGTAGTGCCGATCTTTACTTCTCTCTTGTTTTCATCAGTCCCTAGATTGGGAGTCTCCAATTCCTCCTAGTGGGGTAGAATCTGTTTTTCTTTATTTGCCATCAATCTCACTAATTCATCAGGGACTTCATAATCTATATCTTCTTCATCTATTTCCGCCGAACATAGAGGTTTTGAAAAGTCTACCTCAAGGTCGGATCCAGAGTTATTCACATAGTCAATTGCAAGATCCATGTATATAAAGAGGCAAATATATATATTTGGATAAAAATTAATGCTATTTGTATGCAAAAAGAACTGGGTAAATTATGTGCACACAAAGAATAAAAGTTGGGAAATGTTTGCCATTTAATGTACATAGAAAATATATTTTTCCTTACAAAAGTAGATTAATATAGTGACCTTTTTACAAAAGATCCCTAATGCTTGCGGGTAAAAGCAAAAGGGTTAGTTCAGGATATTACTCTGCTTTAGTCCTAGTAACTACAAGCAGGACCACTATGCTCCAGTTGTTAAGTGATTCTCTTGGCACACAAGGACGAATCTCAGCTAAAAACTTGTTAGTACCTTCCTCATCAGATACCATGTTAATGAACATTCCTTCCAAAGGCTCGCCGAACATTTCTTCATTGTAGAGCTCCTCATTCTCCTGGTTAGCTTCTTGTACACCCTGTTCAGCATTGATAATCCCACCGGATACAAAATAATTCTCAAGGGATATCAAAAGTCTCCCTAGAGAAAATCCTCCTCTCAGCTTGGCCCTCCTTCTTTCTTCCCTTCTTCTGAACATACTGGGATTATAACCCAGTCCGTACCGATCTTTCTTGAAAATAACCGCTCTTGGATGGAGAGTTCCCTATAAATTTTTCCCCATACCTCTTCCTGTCTTAGCTCATCGTCCCAGAGTCTGGCGAACGACTATCTTAGTACTATTGGATAATCTTGAGGTTGGGATCTTACCCCCTTTCGTAAAAAAGGTTGCATTCACAAACTCCAATGCTCTAAATGAACATTTCATTGCACTCTCATCAGGTGAAATATACGGGGTATCAGTAGTTACAGAGGCGATAATATCTTCTTCTGCATTAATGCTGACTAGCTTGCCTTCAATAATAAATTTCAACTTCTAGTGTAGAGATGAAGGAACTGACCCGACCGAGTGAATCCACAGCCTTCCAAGTAAACAGTTATACATCGGCTTTATGTCCATAACAACAAAATCAACTACATACTCAATTGGCCCGATCAACAAGGGCACCTTGATTCTTCCTACCACATCCCTCTGAGTTTCATCAAAGGCTCTTACCGAACTATGACATGGTTTTACATGTGAACTATCTACCGATAGCCTCTATAGGGTGGCCAATGGTAGTACGTTCAATGCTGATCCATTATCCACAAGCACGACGGGCAACACATACCTCTTGTAGTGTGTGGTGATGTTTAGTGCCTTGGTAGAGCCTATTCCGCCATCAGGGATTTCGTCATCACTGAATGTGATATAATTATCCGCAACAATATGGCCAACAATCTGGTCCAATTTAGAAACAGAAATATCATATGGTACAAACATTTCATTTAACACTTTCATTAGTGCTTCGCGATGCTTTTCTGAGTTCAACAATAGTTCCAGCAAGGAAATCCTAGCTTGTTATCGACGAAGTTGTTCTATAATATTATATTTACTGTGTTTCGAAAATTTCAAGAATTCATGCGCTTGTGCCTCAGTTATCGGCTCATTTATTTTCTGAGACGGATCTTCTCCAAAAATTTTCTAAGGCTCAACATTTCCTTCCTTACCTACTTCATCTTCTGCAGAGTTCGGGGCATCCAGTGGGCTACACCGCCCATTCTTTGTAAAATGCCCCACATTATTGACATCTTCTGTTTCCTTAATCTCCTCTTTTCTGCGAGGAGTATCCTCCAACTGGTACTTCTTCTCCTTGCATCTTGGGTGTGGAAACATTGGCAACATAATTCTACGGGACCCTTTGCATGTTTTTAAATGGAAAAGGAGCAGGAGGTGCGATTATTAACACGGGCGACTTTCCTTTTCCTAAGTGAGAGGTTTTGTCCTCCTTTCTTCCCACTGATGCCACGAATGGTCTTGTATCACTGTACTTGCTATTTGAACTTTCAGATGCGCATACATCCATCAACTTCATCTCTTCAGTCTTCTCAAAAAATTCAATCTCTTTATTATCTATCATTTTTTGAACCAACAGTTTGAACTCTTCACAATCCTGAACTTCATGGCCTACTTCCTGATGGTATTCACAGTAAGGATTGCACTCTTCTCTGGTTACTTCCATTCTCCTTTCTATCATATTTGCCTCGCATAACTATTGAAAGACCCATTTCAGGGGAGACTTCATTTCCACCATGCTTCTTTTAACTCTTCTGTTATCTTCACTGTCAATTACATTCGTATCATGTCCTCCATGATTCGGTAAAGGATTGGAAGATACACTTGGGTCATCAAATTTCATAATTCTTGTATTGATCAAATTCTGAACAATCTTCTTAAAAGCGATGTAGTTTTCGGTAGAGTGCCCCGGTACACCAGTATGGTAATCACAATGGGCCTTTTCATCATACCAAGCTGGAAAAGGGGGTTTGAAAGGAGTAACATGGTATGGTCGTACCAGATCTGCTTTATATAATTGAGCATACAACTCAGCATAGGGTATCAGCAAAGGGGTAAAAAAGATCTTTTCCCTTTCCCTTTTTGGAGCATTCTCATCTCTCTTTTTTTGCATTTTGTGTGTTTCTAGTGGAAGTCTGCAGTTGAGTGATGGTGAAATTTATTGGGGTATTATAAGCACTCGCGGTATTCACCTCGTTATCCTTCCTTCGGTAGGATTTTCGGGTGTTATCCCCAGCATCAATTCTTCTACTTTTTATCGTTATCTCAATCGATTCACCTGTTCTGATGAGATCAGTAAAGCTCTGAGCGGTATTGTTTATCAGGCGATCGAATAATGCCCCATTTAAAGTATTTACGAACAAATGAGTAATTTTGTGCTCCAAGATCGACGAGTGGATTTGTGCAGCAACGTCGCGTCATCTCTGGGCATACTGGCGCAGAGTTTCATTCTGACGCTGCTCCATTGTTTCCAACATAACCCTACTAGGAGTCATGTACGACACGTGCTTATAATGTTTAGTGAAAGCTTTAGAAAGGTCCTTCCATGACTTAATATGGTCTCGACTAAGCTACGTATACCATCGCATTGCAGACCCCGTCAAACTCTCCTGAAAGCAATGGATCAGTAATTTTTCATTCTTTACAAATGGTGCCATCTTCCTGCAATACATAGTGATATGAGCTGACGGGCATGTAGTTCCGTCATACTTGTCAAAATCTGGCGTCTTAAACTTCAGCGGGAGTATTAAATCTGACACGAGGCTTAAGTCATTAGCCTCATTTCCTTGTTCACTTATTCCTAAGGAAGCCTTAAGTTGCTCTGCAAAGAGACAGAACTTTTCTTCGCTTTTACTTTCCACTTCAGTTCTAATTTTTTCCACCAAATCCAGGTTTGGTATTTCCTCATCCTGTAATGTATCTAGATCAATTTAATGCTTAATGGCCGCTCCTTTTGGCTGACTAGCAGATGCTCCCATAGTATTGAAGTATACCCTCTTCTGAGGTATTGATGTTTCATTTTGAACCTTAACATGAGACGTTGTATTGGTATCCTCTTGTTCCTCAGTAAAGTTTTCTACGGTTTTTCCTTTACGCAATAATGTAGTAATTTGAGCCAGGATCGTTGTTTGAACTTGAGAAATCTGTTGACTGATGTTTCGATTGATACTTTGTTCAGCTTGATCAATGCGAGATTCGAGATCCTTCTGTTCTTGTTCCAAATTGGACACTCTATGTTCCATGATCTTAGTCTTCAAGCGCGTACCGTAATGGTGCAAAATTGTTGCGAGTTAAATTAAAATTCTGTCATGATATGCACATAATTAATTAATTTACTTTAATAATAATAATAATATAATATATTTAAATATATGTCATTTAATGTTATGATGCAATGAATGCAATGGAGGTGTTGATTCTTAGGTAACATCAAAAAGAGTTTCATTAAGATAAAGAGGTCCCGATTACAAAAAGTGGTCATAACACTAATTACAGATAGCGGTTGGCCTCTATGCCTAAGATCTCTACTTGCTATAGTAACATGTGGACACGAAATCCTAGTTGAGTCTCCAGACTGACACGCTCCCTAAGCTCGTGAGCTTCTGTTGCAAGGTCCTGGATAAAATAAGCCACTCCTCGCGCTTGTTGCATGACCTCCCTCATTGTACGGTGTTGATCGCGGATCAACTGTCCAGCTTGTTGCAATCCACATATTATTCGACTATTATCTCCCTACAACGCTCCTTCAAAGGAAAACGATCTCTCTCTACAATCCTGAAGGGCATTCTCAAGTTCAGCGACCTTATCTTTCAGCATCTCATTTTCATTTTGCGTGAAACTTAAGGTAGCGGCACAGTCTTGATCATAGTATCCTTGCAAAATTTTATCTATTCGTATAACTTGAACTTCATAATCTTCGTTCTGTGAAACCAACTCTTGATTATGGGATTGGCTGGCAGTTAACTCTTTGGTAAGTGCTTCTAATTCTCGAGTTTTGTCTCCAACCAATTTTTGACTCGCTTCATACTTCCGGGCATAATGATCAGCCCTCTTTCTTTCTTTCAAAAGTTTACCCGTTAACTCCTTAACGGTGGCACTCAAACTGTTTCTGCGTAGGTTCTGTTTCAATCCCTTCTAATCTTTCTTTAACTCTTCATGATCTTTTTCCAGTATCTCCTTTTATTTTAGAACATCTTTTCCTTTTTGTTTGTATTTTTCCACGTCGAGTGATGTCAGGTAACTTGTTGACTCCAACTCTGAAATACGCTTTTCTAAAGCTCGGACCTCCTTCTCATGCGCTCGCTTAGCTTTCTCTAAGTTAGAAGGGGCATCTTCCATGTGTTGATCCATCGAGCGAGCATTTTGCTGGTTCCCATATGGGATCACATCATTAATTCTAGTAACTCTCCATTGGTCATAGTTGGAAGTGAATGGTGCGTCATAAATTTCGACCATGTATAGATTCTTCCATGCCCTACTCATTTTCCTGATTTCTTTCTTATAACCATCACCTTGGTATGCAAAATCAGACTCCTTCAAGCCTTGGGTTGCTGGGATGAATTGCATTGATCTAAATTGCCGGGAAATGAGTAACGGGCAATATCCGATTCCACCCTAAATGCCTGACAAAGGTACCCAATCATACTCTTCACATTGGTAAAGGAATTCGCTTGTGATCAGCCATGGTACCTTCCAATTGATTATATAATCTTGGAGGTCTCGAAATCCCGCTATCCACTGATCCCCGTTCATAGCTTCTGCTTGGTATTCTTCCAAAAACATCTTTAATGGTGAAAAGGTAGTAAGGCACATCTGATAAGAAAACTTCACGTTCCATAAATGGCTTCTGATCCAAACCTCAAGTAGTGGTACACATCCCCAAAACCTACCTTCACCCATCTTTCGGCAGGTATTCAATGATCGAAATGTTTCATCCAAAATAGCAGGTACCGGGTTGATATTCTTTCCAAGCTTGTCAAATAAATCAATTACTGCATAATCTATGTGCCCTAGAACCTTTGGAAAGATGACCATACCATAGATGCCGTAAGCTAACAAATACCTCTTCTTAGGCGGCTCTAGATGACGGAGGATTAGGTCACGAATATGTGTCCAAGCGATGCAATCAGTTTTGCCTTTCTTTACAATTTTACCTCGGACCCATTCCTTGCTCATTCTGGTAACATTCATCAAGCTTTCACCAAAAGATGGAGGATCTCTCGGTTTGAGGTAAACCTTTTCTGTCTTAAGTCTTGGACAATTAAGCAAAGTTGTATATTCTTCAATAGTTGAAGTCATATCAATCTTTCCGAAAGTGAAACCCGGGATTCCAAAATTTAGTCAAGGCTCGAAACATACGGAAGTCGGTCTTGACCTTTAATAGGAGTGCTATATCGCCGAATTCTTGTTGAAATGCTTCTTTTCCATCTGGATCAAAGTTTTGCCATATTCTTTCAGTTCATCGAGCTTGTTCTGCTTTGAAACAATCAAGATGGGCTCCATAATCTCTGAGGCATGATCATCCGATAAGCTATTTCCCTTTTCCATTTGAAGGCGTTCGGACCACCCCCATACTATAGCGTTAGCACTTTTGTTGATACAGAATCTCTCACCCATAATTGATCCTCTTCTTGAATGTACCTTTGAATTAAACACCTATGTATGAAATGATATGTAAAATGAATGCAAAAAGAAAAGAAAAAAGGAAACAAAATAAACACGGAAAAATAAATGTGTTAGTATAATTAATTCACGAAATTAAAAATAAAATTAAATAATAAACAAATAAATAAACACATAAAAATACAATATAACAAGGTAAATAAAAATAAATGAATATTTAAAGGGTGATTCTAAGCGTGCAGCATAACGTCGTAATTTCGATCAGGTAGGCTTCTAAGGTTGGTTATATGCATTTTCGATTCTAAAATAAATGGTACCCGAACTGTCGCTGAGGACATCGATTCAGGGGAATATGGCCCTTAATTATACGGGGGTGAGAACCCCATGAAATATAAGGACCAAAATTCTAGAAATGAATTACGATAATATACAGAGGTAAAGACCCCACGAAGCGAAGTAATCATTCCACTTAAGAGTTCTTAATCTAATGTAAATGGAAATTAAAAATTAATTTAATTAAAATTTTACATTTTCTTAAAAATTACGATGCGAACCAAACTAAGGTTTAACTCCGTTTTAAAACAAAAATGTTATCCCCAGCGGAGTCGCCATCTGTAGTGACCTTTTTTTTGAAAATTATTCAAAAAACGGTTAGAAAATTTAAAAGTTCAGTGGGATTTTAACAATTCGGTATCCCGAGAGATAACACCTGTAGAACAGGATGTCACTCACATTGGAATATTATTTGAATTTAAAAATCCGCGGGAATATTTGAAAATTCGGTATTCCGGAAGATGACACCTGAAGAACAAGATGCCACTCCTATTTGGAATACCGTTTTAATTCAAAAATCGGTTAATCGGTTGGAGTCGCCATCGATCATTCAAAAAGGTGGATCGAACACCAAGAAAACAAAACCAGAGATGGGTTCGGGAGTTGGTTACGTTTGAGGAAGGATTAGCACCCCCATAACGCTCAAAAATTGGTACCTAAAGGTCCGCATCGTAAATTTTAAGAAAATATAAAATCCGAATTAAATTAATTTTTAATTTAAAATACGTATCCTAATATCCACGATGATTCAAAAGAGATAACACCCGAAGAACGGGATGCTACTCCCAATAAAATACATCGTAATAATAAATTCTAATAAAATAAACCAACATTAAAACTTAAAAAAAAGCCAACATATACTTATATCACATATTTAATTTATTATACAAGATAAAGATAAATATGATAATTTTGTAAATAACATCAAAAAGATAATAAAATAATATACCAATATCATTTATTATAATTATAATATTTAACGTAATAATATAAATAATATATAATAATATCATCAAAAATATGGTAATAATATAAAATAATATATAGTAATAATTTAAAATAACATCAAAAAGGTAATAAAATAATATGTTAATATCATTGATTATTAATATCATCAAAAATATGGTAATATTAATATAGTAATAATATTTACCGTAATAATGTAAAATCCTTTCCTAAAGAATCATATATAAAATATGATAATATAGTAATATAGTAATAATAATGATATTTAATATAATAATATAAAATCCTTGCCTAAAGAATCATATATAAATATGGTAATATATTAATATAGTAATAATAATGATATTTAATGTAATAATATAAAATAATATATTAATATTATTTATTATGATTATAAAATGATAACAAAATAATATTAAGATTATATAAACATAATATAATAGTAAATATACAAGTATAACATAATATTGAAATAAAAAAATAATAATAAAACTAATAATAATATAATATGGTCTAATCTGTAAAAAAAATAAATTAAGGGGTTAAAATAAAATAAACAATGACCAAATTAAGCTAAATAAGAAAATATATGGCTAAATAATGAAAACAGTGACTAAAATTAAATAAACAATAAATTGGAGAGTCGAAACGGTAAGGATACGAAGCACATGGACTGTGTGTGTAATTTTCCCTTTGATCCGGGTTAGACACGGGTCCGGGTCAGGTGGCCGGGTCGGTTTTGGATATCCATGGTCAAAACGATATCGTTTTGGGCTTAAGGCGATGACACCAAAACGACGTCGTTTTGGTGGCCCCTTAAATACCTTTTTTATGAAGAATTTTGCACTCTTCTTCATTTCAAACATGTTGGATATTTCAGAGCCTAAAAGCTCTCAAGGGTTCGTCTGCTCCGGTGGAAGAGTGGCCTCCGGCCGCCGTGTCCGACCACCGACCACCGCGCCGACCACCACGAAGGTCGCCGAAAATCGAAAAGGAAGGGCCTTTTTTGAAGATCTCAGCGAGGGAAACACAATGGTGGTCTCAGATTTTTGAAAAAACACTTGTGGAGGCCTAGATCTAGAGATGAGTATTCGAATCTTTATTTTTTTACCTCTTTTGCACTCGATTTTTGGCTCCTATCTTCCCCCTTTTATTTCTGATTTTCGTTCGAATATAGTGTTGATATTATGGCGATTTTTTGCTTCGGTTCTTACCTCTTTTTGTTTCGAATCTTTCCTCTTTTTCGATTTCAGATCTTAAACCATTACAACATTTTCTGGGATTTAAATACCCGATTTTCATGCATATTTTAATACAAATATCTCTGTTACAATATGATAATCCTAGATCTAATGATGTTTCTTCTTTTGCAGGTTGATCTGATCGGGGTGAAGAGACTCCAGGCAGTGGGGCGGTGCCGTTCGAAGGGGCGAGTGACCACCACGCGCGCATCGAATGGTCGCGCGTGGCGGCCACGCGCGATAGCTGGCCAAGGGAAGTGGGAGAGGCGGCCGGCAGCTTGTTACCCTCTTGTTAGGGTTTGGTTAGATTACCATTAGGATTAGGTCATTAGGGTTATGGGCTTTGATTGTTGGGTTGGATTCTGTTGGGCCAAGGGTTGGATTTGAGTTTGTATTTTATTAATGAGTTATTACAAACCTTTAATAATTGAGTGACTCAAATGTAACTTTATCTATAAATGAGTAACCTAAATATAACTTTCAGTAATTAGATGACTCAAGTATAACTATACCGATAATTAAATGATCTTTGTTGCAGTTTACCCTAAATATTTTAAAATATATTTTAATGAAAATTTGGGTTTCTCTTTTTTTTTTCTTCATTATCATTGTTTTTGTTTTTAAGAATTTTTAATGTTTTTCTTTTATTTTCTCACATGCGGTAGCCTCTAATTAGATCAATCATTTTTTTTATTTTTTTTTTAACAAACCCATCAATTTTTTAACAATAACAATAATGGAGCAAAGTTTTAGATAGAATGGTGGTACAAGGGTAAACCGAGAAGAAAACAATACAAGGGTTAAATTGAAAAAGTAAGCTAAAATACAGTTTATAGAAATGGAGATAACATACAAATATTCATACCCTCCCAAGATAATACATTACAAAAACGACCCTTTATTCAAATAACATTCAAGGTTGACTGGACAATGCGTCGGTATTCACCATCCTCCTCTCTGAGAACCACCGGGTATTGCATGTTCAGCCTATCGAGCACTGCATTAAAATTTACCGGCTGTCCAGTCTCCTCCATCCTCTGGATCACACTGGCAACATGGTCACCCCTGAAACCCATGCTAGCTAACTTCTCAATGAGATCGTTGTAAGGATGATTGCGAGCATACTGTGGATGGCTAGTGTTCCTAATGCTAGGTTGGAAGTGGGACATTTGCAGGGGGATACCAGCCCTGTGAGAAGTGAGGCTGTTGGGGTGGGTGATGTGTTCAGCTCCCTTCATTATCATACATCATGTATGTAGTTCCTGGTGGAAGAGGGGTATGGGAGCCGGAAGCCTGATACCCATCCCTTGGTTGTGATTCAAAAGTACCCTTGATTTGCTGGGGAGGTGTTCTGCCAGGCATTTCGTAGAAGTATGGAATGGTATCAGCACGACTAGGCACAGCAGAATATGGAACCTGCACAGGGGTGCTGTGTGGTAATGCCTCGGGAGGAGATGGGTTCAATGATTGTGTAGGAAGGTAGGGAGGGTATGCTGGTGTTGATGGAGGCCTCATTGGTGGCTGCATAGAGGACTGCTGCTGCTGCTGTACTTGCTGTGGTGGTAATTCTTGTGGCCACTGCGGATACTGAGGGAATGATGGAACAGGTGGTACCTGATGGGTATGTGTAGGCTGTGATGGTATCCTAGACATGTCTTGTTTGTGTGAAGTTTGGTATTGTTGATCAGGACGCAAATATTGACTCTGAGTGTGTTGGGTTGGTGTTGGGTCTGGAAGCGAAGGTGGGGCAGCGGCAAGGGCTGGGACATGGACCGAAGCAGGAGTGGGCACTGGAGCATGGGTGTTGGACAATTGGTTTGAAGGTAGATAATATGACTGTTGGGTAAAATTCTGAGGCGGGGCTTGAGAGTGCGTCACCACAGGCTGCTGTGGTCGTGCAACTTGATGCAGGACAAGAGCTAATTGCTGGTTTTGCATTTCTGGTGTGTGGTCAGTCTTTTTAGAATCAGAAGCAGACGGTGATGCTCTCTCCTCGGGGGAGTCTGACCGGCTGGAAGAAGTGGAATCCTTGGGAACAAGTTGTAAATTAGCCAACTCCTTTTGAGTCTCAGCTAGCTCCTGCTTATCTCTTAGTATCTGCACAGACCTATGGATCTACAAAGTGCATTGAATACTTAAGAAGTAAACTTTCGGAATCTAATGGGATGGTTCCAACACATGATTAGTTTTCGGAATAAAAAGAAAAAAGAAACTAAGTCAGGACTGAGGGTACCGTATAGCCAACTAACCGGTGAAGCCTATCTTCATGATCATGAACTAAATCCGATTATGTTCTCAGGATACTCACCTCTTGGAGATGTTTCTCAATAGATTTGAGCTTTGAATCAGCATCTTCATTATCATGAACTAAATCAGATCGCATTTCTCCAATTGATTTATCAAGATTGTAGCAGTATAACTCCAACTGCGACAATCGTGAACTTATTCCCTCAAGAAAGCGCATGAGGTTATCCGCATACTTTTTTCATGGCTTTCTCAACGGTAGCAGTCATATCCAAGCATGAATCGTCTGGTTGACTGTATGCATTAGGTGGAAACATCGATCGTGCCACTCTACCCTTGTGAAAATCCTGCAGAGGTCAGTGCGAGAACATGATTATCTATTTACTCTTGAAGTGAAAGGCACCAATAAATACCACTACCATGGCAGTGATACAAAATGAAGAACAATTGCAGCTCGATTTTCCCTAGAATGCATAGGATATGTAATGCAACCCCAAAGACAATATTTTCGAGTCATTGTTTCACATCATAAAAATAAAGATGAAAGGCTCAATGACAACTTTTAAGGTCTAAACTTCAGTTTGTGAAACACCCATCCAACTGCAAGTGACCTTTGCTAGGATTGGTTATTGTTTCTCTAGGGAACAACAAAGACAAATGCTTTGGATCAAGGGCTGAAATGCAATGAAGACATATAAAACCCCAAAATGGTGGATTTGAGCTCCCTCACCATCGACAACTACAAAACGACATATCAATTGCTAATTTTTCATCACAGCATGTGATTAAGGATTTGGTTCAAAAAGGGTTATTCTCTTTTCGATCAAAACACATTCTCCAAAATTCAACCCCCCAAATGCTACATAAACACCCCATATGTGATACAATATTCATGATTCAGTTCAACAAAGTTTCTCACTACTCCATTTAAGAATGAACTTCAGCCAACACCAAGTTTTAAGAATATGAAACTTCACTTGTAAACCCTCAAATCTTCCTGTAAAATACTATTATTCCTGATATAAGCTCATGGATTTTCTCACATATACACCCCAAAACTAGGTAAAACCTAAAGTTGTAACCTTTACTAATTTGAAGTCACTTGTCCATCAAACGTATCATCAAATTATAAAAAATAAGCCTCTTTGTCAAATCAAATCAACCTCTCTACAAACCCTAATCAGACCAAATCCCCCTTCCTATTAAAAACAAAGGAAAACCCTGCATATAAAAAGCCAACAACTTATAGTTATACCTTGCCGGAGCTGCTGGTAGTGGTACCGATTGCAGTTTCGGTGTGGCTACCATTAGACGATTCCTGGTTCCCGTAGTCCTCGTACGAGCAAAGAATATCATCGGACTCAAAATCGAATCCTTTGGAACCACCAGAGTTTCCCCGACCCATAACCCAGAAGCCATTTTCCCCTGGAAGTAAAACAACAGACTTACCGCAAACAGAACCAGTGGAATTAATTCTCTAGAAAGAGGTAAGTGAGAAAAAGAATATCAAAACTTTGAGGGCTTTGTCTATACTGATTACTGAGTACAGAGATTTTGAATTAGAACGGGAAATACAAAAGATTGTGCTTGAAGCTTGAACTAACTTGATTACCAAGTAAAGTAGAGGAAATTTCTTGGCAGGTTTTGTTTGATTTTTGTGTAAAACACAGAGAAACGTTTTAAAAATGGTGTTTTTATTTGAGTTTCGAGGGGAAGATGATGATGTTATGATCCTTTATTTTTCTGCACGTTTATTATTTGGATTGCGTTGCTTTCAACACGTGTATACATTTTTTATTTAGACTATATTAGTATTTGTTTTAGAGTATATATTATCAAACATTGAACATTGATTGCTCAATCAATATGCTGATTGCACTGGTGCTCGAACCCGTGACCTCTAGGAACAACAATTGTTCCTTCAACCGAGTACGGGGGCATTCGGTTCGGGTTCGATTTAATTCGATAAGCTATTTTAATAACCATCGGTTTTCGGTTCGGTTAACCGCGATTTTTGGTTTTTTCAGATTAGTTAATTTATAAATAATGTATTTTATCTTGACAAAATAGTTTTATTTTATGACCTTTAAACATTAAATGATAAATATTTTAAGATATTTTTTATAAATATTTATTTAAACATATTTTTAAGTAAAAAATAAAAAATAAAAATACATTTATAGTATTTTAAATATAAAATATATATTTTTACCTTATAAAAATAATTAAAAAATCAAATTTAGTTTGATTCGGTTAATCGCGGTTAACCACGATTCGTAAATTTATGAACTACAATACTTCAGTTCGGTTCGGTTCGGTTTTTGGTTTCGCAGTTAATCATGTCCAACCCTAATATCGAGCGTAAAAATAAAATATTTTTATAAATAATTTAATTTAAAGTTTCAAAAATTTAATTTAAGGTTTATAAGTTTAAATTTTAAATTTAATATTTGTTATAATTTATAATTGGCATAAAGATAATTTTAACCTTTAAGTTTATAATTTTTATCATTTTGGCTCCTATATTTTTAGGATAAATTTAACCCTTAATCTATGTCTTTTTGACAATAACTTATTTTTTTTAACTAATATAATGTTTAGACTGTTAGAAATTTAACGATATTGATATGTCATATGTGATTATATATTTTAAATAACATGACATTTATCTTCATTATACATATATAATATGTCAGTATTATTAAATTTTTTACGATAATGATAAATATATACGTGTAAAATATAATTTTATTCTGATATAAACTAATTAAAATTCAAATAAAATATTAAAAATTAATTAAATATAAAATAAAAGACTACTAAGCATTCTCAAATCTTAAATATCATTCTACATATATATGACATATCATTATCGTTTATTTTTAACTATCTAATCAGTATGCTACTTAAAAAGATATAGGTTAAAGGCTAAATTTATCTTGGAAAAGGGATGAAGGCCAAAATGATAAAAATTATAAACGTCAAGAGTTAAAATCATCTTTATACCTTTATAATTTAAATGTTAACGTACACTTGAATCCTTAAATAAAATCTTTAAACCCTAAAATTAAAACATTCGTTTATAAAATAATTATTCTTGATTTATTGATATTTTAGAGACTTTATTCGCAGTATAATAATTTAAATAATCTTAAAGCGATTATAAATTAATATTTTTTTTATTTTTTTTATCTTTTTATATTTTAAACCATTTAACAAAATATATATTTTACCGATAAAACAATTTAAATTTAGGTTTTATAAGATAAATACTATTTTTCTACTAATATTATTTGTTGTGTTCATTTTTTTTAATCTTCACACTAATTTTTAATTTTAACCTACTAATTCAGTGGGTCATATCAATAATTTTCGAGTTGAACTAAAAAATTTATCAAATTTTAAGTATTAAAATTTAGAATGAATTTAATATTTGATTAATATGTAACCCTAAATTCAAAAAATATTATATAAATATAGATATAATAGTTCAAATACACCTTTTGTCTTTTAAGTTATCTGACTGTTCAGAGTTGAAGTCAGACAGATTCGACAGCAGTAGAACATCCGGAATAGGATACTTATCGAGTGAGTCGACAACTAATAAAACTGAATATGGTTAATCGAAAATCGATTTGAGATATTATAGTTCATAAATTTACGAATTATAGTTAAAATATTTATCTTTTAATAAAGAAATAAAACAAAAATAAAGAACAAGAATGAAAGAACAAGAGAAGATATAAAGAGAGATATTTGTATTATTCTCAATATTGACTTGTATACAATACCTTTACAAATTCATCTATTTATAGGCATAAAAAGTATATAATGTATTAAACTCTAATTAATGAATATAATATTTCTAATGATAGAGTGCTTATTATGATAGAAATCCACATAGATAATATTCATAACACTCCCCCTTGGATGTCTATGAAGATAATATTCCTCGTTAAAACCTTACTAAGATAAAAACCTTGTGGGAAAAAAATTCTTGGTGAAGGAAAAAGAGTACACACATCTTTGATACGCATAACATGTTGCCTCATTAAAAACCTTACCAGAAAAACCCATTGGGACAAAACCTCGGTTAAGGGGAAAAGATTGCAACGTGTATTTACTCCCCCACATGAAAATATCACATAAGATCTTTGAATCTTCATAATTCAATATTGAATATAATCTTCAAATATTGAAGTAGATCATGCACTAGTGGATAAATCTTATAAATCATTGTTTGAAATGATTCATTGAATACTATTCATCTAAAAATCATGAGGGACGAAACTTGAAGAAATATGTTTCATTTTATCATATTTGATCTATCCACCTTGAGATATAAATTTTGTATTATCTTTGTAAAAGATAGTTTGCATCTTATCTTGTGAAAAACATTCACATATCTTCAGGATATGTTTAGCCAAACACATATTTCGGTTTTGTCTCATGCATAACAATTATTTAAAGGTGATGATCTCGTAGCACTTAAATAATATTTCTAGACTAGCTAAGATACGATGCTTCCAGATCAAATAATGTGTATATTGTGCTTTAGACCAAGAATATCATTACCCTTTTCGTGAGGTGAAAAAAATCTTTGTTTACAGTAAGAGACCTAGGAACAACCATAAGGGTGATAAATAAATATGCATTATGCATGTAAAGTCTCTTTCAATATTTTTCTATATGTCGATAGATGCACAAGGATTTAAGGAGATCTCTTCACGAGTCTCAACGATATTCACATCATCGACATACACAACAATAAAAGTTCAGAGTTAAACCTCTTAATAAAAATGCTCGGAGAAATAATTCATATAACATTATGCTAATAAGTATTCAATGAAGCGATCATAACAAATACGCCTAAATTGTAATCCCCAATTCCGACCTAATTTCTTAGATCGAAACTTGGAAATCAAGTTATAAAAAATTTTCCTCAAGTAATTATTTTAGGTTAAATAATTTCAAAATTAGGGTTACTTTGACAAATTAGGAAAACAATTTGGGGATTTCAATTATACAAATACAAATGCTTAAAACAATATCTTAATAACATTTATAATATCCAAAAACAGATTCAGAAAAAACATGTATTCAATAAGTTCAGAAAGTATAAAACGTTTTATAACAGATAAAAACATTAAAATTGAAATAATTATAGGATCATACTGAATAATAATGTATCTGAATAATGTGCTAGATGCTCCAAGTACCGGTTCGCCTAAACAGGTCAGAGAATCTGAAAAGCAAACTAAAGGGGTGTAAGCTAAAGAGCTTAGTGTGTCTCTAAAATGCAAATAGTCACAAACAAAACATGTTTTACATTTCTACAAAGTTTCTGAAAATATTTTTGAGTTCAAGAAAAACTGAAGCATGATATGCTATGATGACGGATACATGACAGAAAATCAAAGGGTCCGATATCAGAAATCATACAGAGTGAAGGATTATCCTCGCCAGAGTGGAGGTTTCCCTCACATTACTGATACTAAATCCAGAAAATATTTTTGATATCAGAACATGATATGATTTGCAAAATCATAAATCAGAACTCTTTCGAGTAGCAATGTTTCAGAAAATCAGAAGCTTGGTTTGAAAACAGGATGCATATGCCATGCAGGATGATACCATGTATAAAAAGATAACAGTCTCAAAAATCAGATCAAGCAGTGTACAAATAATATTTCAGAGATGCACACAGAATATGTCATAATATAATATAAGCACAAAAACATGTAGCACAAAAAGAGACACACCTTAAGCAACTGAAGCTCTAACTCTGGGATGAATGCGTCTCGCGTACCGGTCTAGTTGAAACAGAACCTAGGAAGTAAAATAACTGAATTACTATTCATAGCTAAAACTAAGCCACCAACTAAACAAAACTCTGATCAAAAGCTTACTCACGTGACGATCTCGAAGAACATGCCCGATCGGTTCAAACAATTGAAGGTAACCAGAGGCCTCAGAAACATTAACACCTGAACGAAAACAAATTCTGAATTAGATTCTTCAAAACACCCTTTTTCAGACTCTAAGAACAATTCAGATGAAAAACACTAAAAACGGGGTTTTCGGAAAAATACTAAAAACGGGGTTTTCGGGTTTGAATTTGATAAAACAGATGGCGAATTCGGACTCAGAACGTTCAAAAAGCTCAAGGAGTAGGTTGTCCGAAAAAATCAACTTTTGGTCAAAGTCAAAGTCAAAAGTCAACTTTAACTTAACTGCTCAAACTGATCAAAAGTCGACTCGGAAGTCAAAGTCAAACTTTGACTGGTCAAAGGTCAAAGATGGTCAAACTTGTTCAAAGTTGGTCAAAGGTTAACCTCGGTCAAAGCTGAGTCAATGGTCAAACTCAGATATTATCAAAGGTCGGGTCGGGTCAACTTAGTCAAAACGGATCAAAAACAATTTGGGTCACACTAACAAAATTGGGCTCATCCAAAAATTACCACAACAACTTAACCCAACTCTTAGCCCAACACACAAATCCAATCATATACACTCATAACAAAACCCATAACATTCGACCCACTTCTCAAGCTCAACCCAACACAACATAAGCCCACTTAGAAACACAACTCACTTTAACCAATTAACTTTTTCAACTAAACTTAGGATGCCAAAAACCGAAATTGATGCAGCAGTAACATAGAACCAAGGTCGGCGATATACCCGTCAAACACGACAATGTCACTTGGTAACGAAAATTTTGATGATAAAATTTAGCGACTCCACATAGATCACTACCTGTTGCAACAACTCTACAAAAAATTGGAACCAAGAGATAAAACCCAACATCAACAAAACTTACATTAATCACCATAGAATAAATATCCCCCCTTTTTTAAGAAACATCTACGATCTAAGCCATGTAAAAGAACATCTTTGATGAAAATAAATAAATTCAGAACTGATATGTCTCATCATTTTTTTTAGCTTGCTTTCAGAACCAACTTAAACCAAAAAGCTTACCCACGATTTCTGAAATAAAAGTCACAATAAGAATGACTGAGTTAAACTTACTTGAAATACCGATGAACTAAGGCGGTTATGCAAGCCACGGATGAAGACGAAAAGTCAGATCAATGGAAAGAATAACAGCAAGGGAGTTTAAACACTACCAAACTTGCTCACAAGCGATTAACGGGTGAAGGTTAGCAAGGCTACCGGTGACTCAAACGAAAACAAAAGAAATGGATTTAATGTAGTGCACAGACGAGAGAGAAAAAGAAATAAGCGGCTACAGCAAAAAGGGAGATTCATTCTGCCGAAATGTTACTTAAAAACCAAAGTAAAAAGGGTAAATCACAAGATATACCCCTGAACTTTCTATGGTTTGAGAAATAGCTTCCTAATTTTACCAAATAACCAAATTGGTCACTCAACTTTATGAATTTACCTTAGAATTTCAAATCAAAATTTTCCAAAATTTTAGGGTTTCAGAAACTAGAGATTTCAGAATTTAAATCTTGAATTAGGGAAAAAATCGGGGTGTTACATAAATTGTTTCAATCCATAAAAAGATATTTTCAATATGATTAAATAATGTTCTCGAGGACTTGAATAAACTTCTTATAACAATCTAAATCTTTCTGAAAGTTTCATATAAATATTACTGTCAAGAGGCCCATTCAAATATGATGTTACAACATCCATTAGGCAGAAACTGAGTAATTTTATTTATTGTCAGACTAATCAAAATCTAAAAGTAGTTGCATCCACCACCGAAGACTATATTTTTCTCATAATCAATTTTATATCTTTGTGAGAATCCTTGTGCAACCAATATGAGCTTATATCTCATGATTTCCCCTTTTGATTTTTCTCTCACAAAGACTCCTTTATATCCATGAGCTTTACACATTTTAATGTATGAGATATAGGCCCAAATACTTCTCTTTTCAAAAGAGATTTTAGTTTCGCCTAAATTGCCTCTTTCATGATCCACATCATCAAATAAAATCTCTAGTGCTATATTGTATGCAAATATATTAACGACGTCGATTTAATTTTAGTTCCACTTATTACCAGACATGACATAATCTATTGAGATCTCTTTATTATCAGGTACCTGAGTCATGTCAATTTCTCTATTGGAGACCATTTAATCTCTTCTAAAGATTTTCATAATCATTGATTCCTCGATCAGACCATCATAAAATATAGCTTCATTTCTTTTTCGATGATCTCTTATCTTTGAAACTTACTTGTCTACTACGCTTTAAGCATAAGTTAGACTCATTAGCAACTAGAGTTTGTCCTTCCATAACATCATATTTAATCGGAGCATTCATAGCTGGTATACGTGACTTAGTCACTCTTTAGGGTTAGCAAAATCAACTAGCAATTGATTTACTAAATAATTATCCATTGAACTTATAGTTCGTGGATCAAAAAGAGAAAATGTTAATTCATTCCAACTTATTTCTTTCCTCAACTATTTATTTTCTCCCCCTAATATTGGGTAAATTGACTAATTAAAATTATAGTCAATAAATCGGGTTGTAAATAAATTCACTATCAGAAGCTCAAGATATTTAAGTCTGATACATATTCCCAATAAAACTCATCTTTGTGAGTTGTGGTGGAGCAATTAGAACATATATCGCACACAAAAAATCTTAGATGAGAAATATTTGGTTCTTGACCAAAAACCATTTGTAATAAGGAGAACTTATGATCATTTGTTGGCTTGATGCGAATTTGTGATACTACATGTAAAATTACATGTCATCAACATTACCAAGACTGATTGTCTTTAGAAAATAATCTGAAAAATGTGCTCGTAATTATATCAACTGAACAAGTAGCCTCGCAAACACCAAGTTACGAGTTAATAATAAGAATACACATTACCATCTAGTCGATGCATCGATAAAAATCATAAAATATCTAGATGGTCTTTAAGAAATGTGTATGGACCCATATATATCACCTTGCATCCGTTCCAAAAAATTAATAACACTCTATCTTAGATGTTGATGATTGAATAATCAAATTGCTTTCATAGCAAATATCACGTGAAATATTACCATGAAGAAAATCTTAGTTCTTCAATAAATGACCACATGAAAGTGTCAGCAAATTTTTACATCATAATTGAACCGGGATGGTCTAACCGATCATGTCAAATAAAATTATCAGTAAACATCTAGTTTACAATAGCATGAGCTTCAATTTGTACTAATTCTTATGTAGTACAATATGGATGACAATGCATGTAATTTTGCCAAAATTTTCTTATTGCCTTGAGTTATTCTCGTAACATTGAAATAATCAACATCCCTTTGATTGATATTCTCAATATATTTCTGCAAATATATTTAAAAATCAATAAGTCTCTTTATGACTTTGACGAGCATAATGCACTATAAATATGGAATAAAGTTTCATTTGACAATAATATATTTGCTCAATCGGAGCCTTCTGGGATATTAGTATTTCTAGATATAATACTCACATTATTCCTTGAATTTAAAATGGGAAAATATGCATAACCATACACCTTTTAATATGTGTTTTATTTCATTCATTTTGGAGAATGAAAAATATGTGCTTTGTACCATTCACTTCAGGAAATGAAAAAATATTAAATATAGCACATATATCAAATCAGTTATCTATCAAAAATAAACTCTCAAAAGATCTTCCAAAATATTGATATTTCAGTACTTTGAGATATTGCACTCATATTTCCCTTATATTTAAATGAAAAAATATTTCTTATGCTTAAATACTGTATGAGTACTTACACTGTCTGCTAAGAATAAATAGCCATAAATTATTGCATATTTTATTCCAAAAGTAATAATATTCTTTTAAAGGAAAAATTAACATAAAAGATAAACAAATAATATATAAAGTAAGTTAACATAAATAAATAATAAATAAAAGTAAATTAACATAAATAAATAAATTAACATTAAACAAAATAAAATAAAGATCAATTATTTCTTTTAGAATTTATAAAGGAAATAAATGACGAATTATTCTCTTCAAGGTTATGAGAAAAATTATCAATATCCAATTGAGTTGGATTAATAACACTATTATTTTCGCCACAAAGAAAATCTGTTTATATTTTCTTTAATTTATCATTCATGATTATGGATAAAATCCATAATATTTTGGCGTTTGACAAGTACAAGATCAATGATTTGTATCATCACATTGATAATATAAAGATTTGATATGATCTCTATCATTCTTGTCATTCTTATAATTCCACTTCTGGTGGATATAAACATTCTCAAAAGAATCATCTTATCCATGTTTATTTTATGAACTCAATCGCAACCACAATTACTAATATGGCTTTTATTCATTCCGCTATAAAATATCGCATTCACTTCAAGGAATGTCATAAATTCAATAATCACATGGAATAATTAATTATCATGCTTGCATTCACTTTAAGGAATATCATAAATTCAATAATTACATGAAATAAGCATCATGCATGCATTCACTTCAGGGAATGGATCCCATAAAAATTCTTTGATCAAGACGATTTTCGTAACTTGAACTTGGGAGAAGTTTATAGTCGAGTTTTTTGACATAAAAATAGTATTGCTTTCAAGCAAATATAAACTTTATAATATTCATACTATTAAATAGTAATTGATCAACCAATATATATATACAATACATACAAGGAACAAAAATTTAATTCTTATATGCGGCGTTGTTAAAGCAGTCCACAAGTTCCTATAAAAAGAACCTCCTTTGAGACCAGTAGCCTCGCAGAACGAGATGTCCAGCCAATATACTCGGATTAAACCAACATAACAAAGAACATATTAATTAAAGGTTTAATATTTGTTTTAATATCATTTAATACTTAGAACATGAATAAAACATAAAATTTTATTATAATAATAAAATAAACAAATATTAGTTATAATAAAGAAAAAAATCTCAAATTAAATAAGTAAAACATATCGAACTTTTCACTATATGGTAGATTTAGTTACCAATATCTTGTTAAAATCTTTTCCGGGAATTGTCAATAAGAATCACAGTATTTGAGTCACTTTATCGCTACACAAACACCAGACAACAAAAGATTTTTTAATAAATTAAAAATCAAATCAAAGATCAAGAGAGAAAAATAATTGATAATTAAAATATAATTGAGGGAGAAGCACTTATCTTTGCGCCTTCGTTGGTTAGAGTCTCGTACTGATAACATGTTATAAATAAAATAATAAAGAAATAAAACAAGAATAAAGAATAAGAATGAAAGAACAAAGAGAAGATATAAAGAGAGATATTTGTATTATTCTCAATATTGACTTGTATACAATACATTCAGAAACTCATCTATTTATAGGCATAAGAAGTACATAATGTATTAAACTCTAATTAATGAAGATAATATTTCTAATGATAGAGTTCTTATTATGATAGACATCCACATAGATAATATTCATAACATTAAAATATTTATCTTTTAATGTTTAAAATTTATAGAATAAAGTTGTTTTGTCAAGATAAAATACAATTTTTATAAATTAACGTTAATGTGGAAAAACCGAAAACCGGGGTTAATCGAACTAAAAACCATTGATTATTAAAATAGCTTACCGAATTAAGCCGAAACCAAACTGAATGCACCCCTAACAATGAGTTAGGCAATATTTGATTTATACTCATTAAAAAAATTGTTGTTTGGTTTGATTTACTGTATGTTAAACTTGTTAAAATTGTGTTCGACTCGTACTTATTAAAATATTTTATTGTTCAATTGACTCGTTGCTTGTTAAGTTCATTAAGCATGAATCGTTGTTCATTAAGCTCATTAAGCATGAATCGTTGCTCATTAAGCTCATTAAACTTGACTCATTACTTGTTAACTCAAAAAAAAGTTACATTTTTTAACTGAAAGTAAAATTTATTAATATTATATGAGGCTTAATATTAAAACAAATTAATAAATTTAACAAAAAAAAATATCAAAAGAGTATATGAAATACTTTTAAAATCTAAAATTCAAACTAACAATTCACAAAATACACAAAACTAGCATGCTAGTATTAAAATAGTAATTCATAAATTAATAATTATTATTTAGATTTATTTTTTAAATAAAAAATTTTAAAGTAATTACTACAAAATATTTCAAAAATTAACAAGTTGTTTGCGGATTTTTCGACTCAAGTTGGATTTTGCTTGATTTAACTCGTTAAAGTCTCGAGTCGAGTTCGATTTTGAATCAAATCAATTTGTATCGAACTTTTAATCGAGTCAAATTCAAACAATTTAAAAATTTCTCAGCTCATCATCTGATTGAGAGAAATTATATCATGAATCATTTTCACCACGTCATCTGTGGTCTTAACAATTAGATTCATCCATCTCATATACCTTTTTAAGGTGAATCATCACTTATTTCCTACATATAATAATTGAGTGGGTAGTTATCAGGTGGTTTCTTAAAGATAAATGTTCCTGATTGCATAAACCATGACGTGATGGAAAGGGTTCATGATATAATCTCTTATCCAATTGACGAGTTTTTTAAATCGAAAGGAATTACAATTAAGTTAAAATAAAGTATAATTAAAATTTATTATAATAATTTATAAATTTTTTAATATATATAAACCCTGTCAAACACCAAAGTTCATCCTTCTCAAACAAAAGTGAAAGAGATACAATGTGTTAGGCTTGGAGTGGCTCGATGCACAACCGATTAACTTGCCAATTTGATGGAGAAAGAACACTTTGGGTGATTGGTTGTGGAAGCAAAATTAACACAATGATTTTAGAGTGGTTCGACCTTCGGACAAGCACCTACATCCACTACCTTAGCTTCCTACTAAGGATTTCCAAATTCACTAAGAATTTCAACCTTTGGAGGCCAAAGGGATAACCTTACAATCCTAGACTCAAACCCGAATCTAGCATCCAAAGTTCACAACCCGAACTTTGGGAATTCACTCAACAAAAAAAAAACTTAGAAAACTTGTTTAATCCTTCTAATAAGGCTATTATTTGCAATCTAAGCACTCACCTAATTCCTAATTACACTTGAGCATATATGACAATTAATCTCACAAGTTTTGTCTACCCCAAAAATGTGAGAGTTAAGCACTAAGACAAATCTTTGATCATATTGTTGTTTACAATGAAGCATTAGTCTTCTCTTGATGCTTAAGACTTCCTTTTATCATCCCAAATGAGCTTCTAGCCGTTTATGACCGTTGGGGATGTTTTGGAGACGTTTGGAGCTGATTACAAGGCATATTTCTGTTTCTAGTACAGGCGGTATCGATACCACTTGAACTGGTATCAAAACATCCTCTTTGGGAAATAGCCGTTGACCTGCATTTAAGAACTGGTATCGATACCGGTATCGATACCGCTCCTAGCCGTTGGGGTTTTTCATAAAATCGTTTTGACCGTTGGGGGTATTTAGAAACCGGTATCGAAATGGGTATAGATACCGGTATAGAAACAGGTGGTATGGATACCGATATAGAAACTGGTATAGATACCGGTATAGAAACCAAACATCACAGTGGGAAAGAGTATCGATACCGCTGTGATTTTGCCTTTGAAAACCTTGCATTGTTGAATAGGTATCGAAACACCTTAAGGGTGTATCGAAACACCTGGATTAAAAACACTTATTCGATTTCGTTAAATTATTTAAAACATATTTAAAATCACTCAAAAACATTTTAAATATATTTTCAAGTAGTTTGGACATAAGAAACATTTTTGAAGTCTTTTCAAATTAGTCCAAAACTATTTTTCAATTATTATATCAAAACATTAGTTCTACACAATGTCTTCGGTGTTTCTTAGTACTAATCATATGAAAACTCCCACTTTGTTTATATGTTGGATTCTTTTAAATAGTCATAAAGATAATGTTAATCCTTAACGTTTATAATTTTTATCATTTTAGTTTTTATTTTTTTCTGAGATAAATTTAACCCTTAACATATATTTTTTTGACAAATAACTTATTTTTTAACTAACATAATGATCAGATCGTTAAAATTTAACGATATTGACATGTCATATATATGTGATAATATAATTTAAATAACATGACATCTAACCTCATTCTACATATATATAACATGTCATTATCGTTAAATTTTTTTACGATAATGACAAATATATACATGTCAAATATAATTTTATTCTAACATAAAATATAAAATAATTAAAATTCAAATATAATATTAAAAATTAATTAAATTTAAAATAAAAAGCTACTAAGCATTCTCAAATCTTAAATATCATTATATATATGACATATCATTATCGTTAATTTTTTAACTCTCTAATCATTATAATAGTTAAAAAAAATTAGATATTTGTCAAGAAGATATAGGTTAAATATTAAATTTATGCTAAAAAAGGATGAGGGCAAAAATGATAAAAATCATAAACGTTAATGCTTAAAATTATCTTTATACCTTTTAAATAAAAGTGTGATTTTATTAAAAAAATATATTTACGTGTTTGTAACGATAAGATATATTATTTTTCTAAAAATATAATTCGAATTTAAATCATAAACATATAATTTATTTAAAAAAAAGTTTTTTAGCTTTTCGAAACATCCATGCTAAAACACGTGATTGTTGAGTGACCGTCCTCGTGAACTTCATATCTACAACCCTGTAACTTTGCGAGACACGTGAGCAAAAATACTTCCCAGTCCCGCATGATAAGCCCCAACACATGGCGCAAAATATATGTTAATGTATCGTAACGTAAAGGGTGCGAGTTGATTACGAGTTAAAGAATATTTAATTTAATTTAATTTAATTTTAAATTAAAAAATAATTTGATACATATTTGTTAGTGTTCGTTAAAAAATTTAAGTGTTCGACTTAAAAATATTTACGTAATGAAATGCTAGTGTTATAGGTTATGAGTTAACGTTCGAATTATTGACACAACAAGCTATACAAGAGGTTTAAAGATAAGCAGTGGGTCTAAAAGACTATCAAACTAACCCGATCCGTAAAAAATTCTAAAACACTTATTCATTCACATATATTTGAACACACCACGTTAACATAAAAGATTCTTTCTACAGTTAGCTAAAGAATATTATAAGAATTGTTTTATGATTGGTAGAGGTGTATCTAGATCATTGATGTAAATCAATAGCGATAGTAGGATGTAAGAGAATTCAATTATAAATAGAGATTTTTCTATCTCACTTGTAATCATTATCATTCATTTCATTTTTTAAGTAATAGAAAAATACTTGTTTTGTTTTCGTAGCTTTCATTTAGAACGATTTTGTGTTCTTAAGTACCTTGAAAATTTGATATTTAGGAGTGAAAATTTAGGTTAACTTAATTGATTATTTTGAGGATTCAACTAAGGTCACACGTGCTAATTAATTTAAAAGTTTAATCTCGTGACACTAAATACATATTTCAATAAAAAATAAGATAACTAAATAAAAATATAAAATTTAAATACTTATTTTACACTTAAATTAAAATTTAAATAAATTTTAATTATTTAATTAATATTAATATAAAAATATTTCTACCAATCATCAATTGATTTAAAGAAATAAAATTTTAAAACTCTTAAATAATATTAATAATTTGAATCGTGACGTTATGGATGTAACAATCTAAATTAAACAATCGTCTCTAATAAAATCTTTACATTTATCCTCACAATATCAAATTTATATTAATTATTCTAGTAGTATTTAATATTTATATTAAAATTAAATTTTAATTGAATTCGTGTTGCAAATTAATCTAACATCATCCCAAGATTCATCTTAAATAAACTCACTTATTTTCTAGTGTATTAAAAAAAATAGATTAGCCGCTCCTTTCTCAAAATTTTTTTCATAGCGGTTCTTCACTTTAATCAATCTCTTTGATTGGTGGTCGGTAATCAATCTTAGTATTGGTTGTCGACCACCGAATCTATTATTTTCTTTTTTTTTTTAATTTTAATAAGAATCTTTGTTTCTATAGCACGCTCGTTCTGTCCTTGTGACACGCTTTTCTTCTGTCGTTCTGACATGTTTTTGTTATTGTTTTGTGATTTGATTCATCTGTCTTCGTGGCATGTTTTAGCATACCCTAGCGATCGATTTTTATTCTCAATCGATGCTAGTTTCTGATTTTTGTTTTGTCGGTGGTCACTTGAAAAGATGTATCCCCACTCGGTTGATGGTTGTTTGCCGATAAAATAAATCTTGAGTAGCGATACTTTTTGCATGACAGTTTGGATCTCCTACAACTCCTTTCTTCATTATGCGTCTCGTTTGGACAGAGACAAGGAAATTCAGAAAGCTTCTGAATTTTATTGGTATGCTTATCTCCATAAAATATTAATTTTTCTTTGTTTTTGGGTTGTAAGAATTTTGGATTGCTTAATCTAATTATTTTACTTATTCATTGCGGATGTAATTATATTTTTTTATGGATTTAATAAAATTTCAGTGACGTTTATATAAAAAAAGTCTGTTAATAAAATTTTATATTTTTATAATTAATATTTATTTTATATTTTAATAAAATCTAATAAAACGTAATTAATTACTTCTTAAAAGTTGTGCTTATTTAAGTTATTTAATATGATTAATACTACCTAAAATAGTTTAGAGTTTAGAGTTTAGGATTTAGGTTTAAGGTTTATGTTTATGTTTATATTTAAGGTTATATTTTAATACATAAATTATGTAAAACATGTTTAATGTTTTTCCTTGAAAGGATGACGACTTTTAAATTAATTTGTTTCAATCGATTTTATATAAATTAGAAGAGTTATATTTTAATACGTAATTATATAAAAAAATTTATATAATATTTTAATAAAATTTTAAATCTAAAATTTAAGCTTTAGCATTTTAAAACAAAATTCTTAAACTCTAAATCCTAACCATAAGCTTTGAATTCTATATACGACCTACTAAAACCCTAAACTCTAACTTAAAATTCTACACCCTAAAATTAAAAGGCTTAGACAAGCTTGTATGTTAAAATATTTTTCAAATTAGAAATACGACCGATGACAGATTTATGTGTAATGTAGGATTGATCCGTGTCCATCAAGATTTTTTTTCATATTTACCTTTATTTTTTTAATTTTTATAAAAATAATGTTTAAAATTTTATAATATTTATAACTTATACCTATCGTAAAATTTTAAAATTTTATACGTATTCACTTTTAAATATATTTTTGGATTCATCGTTAAATAAGATACGTATAATCAAATTAATAGTTCTTTTTTTGACAAATGCTGCTGAATTTTTATTAAATTCATAAAAAATTATAATTACATCGTCTTCAAGAAGTGAAAAAATTGGATTAAACAATCCAACCATTTTACAAGCCAAAAAACAGAAAAATTAAAATTCTTATGGAATTAAACATACCAATAAAATTCAGAAGCTTCTTGAATCTCCTTGTCTTTGTTCAAACGAGATGCAAAAAGAAGGAAGGAATTGTAGACGATCCAAACTGTCATGTAAAAAGCATCGCTACCCAAGACTGATTTCATTGGCAAACAACCATCAACCGGAGTGAGGATATAACTTTTCGAAAGACCACCGACAGAAATATAAATCAGAAACTAGCGTCAATTGAATCAAACCACAAGAGCAGATAAATCAAACCACCGGCAAACAATAATTGATTGCTAGGGTATGCTGTAACGTGCCACAAGAGCAGATGAATCAAACCACAAAAACAAAAACATGTCACAAAGACAGAAGAAAACGTGTCACAAAGACAGAAAAAGTGTTATAAAAGTAGAGATTCTTATTAAAATTAAAATTAAAAGTAATAGATTTATAAAAATAATGTTTAAAATTTTATAATATTTATAACTTATACCTATCGTAAAATTTTATACGTATTCACTTTTAAATATACTTTTGGATCCGTCATTAAATAAGATACATATAATCAAATTAATAGTTCTTTTTAAACTTAATTATACATATTCAAATTAATACTACAATAATTGACTATGCCAATACTCCAACCTATCCATTTTTTACCAATAAACTTATCCATTTGACTTGTATATAAAATATATGGAAAACAATAATTAAAATTTTAATTCTTTAACATAAAAATTTAATATATGTTCCGATGTAATACAAACTTGTATAATATTTAAGATTTAAAGTTTAATAGTTTATGTTATAGTGTAAAGTTTATTGTCTAAAGTATAAGATTTAAGGTTAGAGGTTTAGATCGAAGATTGTATAGGTTAAATACGAAGAATTGTATAATTTTTAGTGTATTAAGATAAAATATTTTTAAAAATTATTATTTAAAGATTATTATTTATATATAGACAATAATATTTTAATAAACACCTTAATTTTAGGACTTAGAATTTTAGTTTAGCGTTTATAGTTTTTGAGTTTTAGTGTAGGGGTTAGAATTTATGTTTAGGGTAGGATGTAGCTTTTAGGATAATATGGTCAGGAATTTAAGTTTTAACCTATAAACCCTAAATTTTAATAATAAACCCAAATTCTATCAATAATTATTAAATTAAAAACTATTACTTTTAAAACCTAATCCCTAAGCGAAATTCCTAAATCCTATGACTGAGGCGCTTGTATAATAGAATAATTATCTATTATTTGATAGTGTTAATGACGGATCTTATTAACTTATACCGTATTTTTTTCGTATATAATATTGAGTTAATTGCACTATATATATCTCTAAATTATGACTTTTATTTTAATTATTTCTCCAACTTCTAAATGCTTTAATTCCATCTTCAAATTATGTCTTTCATTTTAAAATGGTACACAATTTTTTGAACATTTCAATGTCGTCTCCAACTTTTGACCCTCGTTCTAAATTGGTCTCAAATTTTTAGAACATTCTGATTTCATCCTGAATATATCAACATGTATAATATTAATTATCGTTTACGTCACATCATACTATTACATAATATACAACAATAATTACATGACAATTGATAAGAAGTGGTTTCACGAGTAAAACGTGATATATTTTATCTAGACGATTAAAGTTTAAGCAATTAATCCGTGAATATATAAATTTATTTTATTTTAAATCTAAACATAAATATTATTTTATATTCGAATAAAATAATAAAAAATATATAAAGTTTGGGTCCTAATGCTACTATCTTGTATGGCATTTTCTTTTGTCTGCATATGGTTTTTGCTAATTATTTCCTTATCTTGAAGGGGGTTGAATTGCAGCCGAAATGGAATCCCATTTCATCTCTCTTTCAGTGCTGATGAAACCGATTCTTCCACTTCAGTTGGATCATGCGTTGGGATGTAAAAAGTTGACTTGACCTAAAAAATCGTTTAAAACCTGTTCGAGTTAGAACTTGATTTGACCCGGGGATGTAATGACCCGAACCTGATCTGTATCCGACTGTTGTTGACCCAAACCCGAGTTGGACATGTAAATGTAGTAACCGAACCCGAACTGTATCTGATCGAGAATGACCTGAACCCTATTTCAACTTGTTACTGTAGACCTGAAACCCGACCTGTATCCAACTGAAACAAACCTAAACCCGAACCCGAGTCTGACCTGACAGATAACCGATATTACCCGACTGAATCGATCCGAGACCTGATTTTACCCGACTTGTTTTGAACTCAACCTGTTTTGAACCCGACCTGATAAATGACCCGACTTGTTTTGAACACGACATGTTATTAACCTGAACTAATATTAACAAAGACTTAATATTTACATGATATATAATTAAATATATTTATAATTTGAAGAATTTAAAATATTAATAAATATAACTAGGCTTAAAAAATTAGAATTAGACATGAGAATTAATTTAGGATTAATATTTAAATATAATATTATATATTTAATTAAATTAATTTATTTATTATTTTATTTAATTTTTAATGTTTTTAATTTTAATTATAATTTTAAATTAATATTTCATTAAAATTATAATTTTAAATTAAATACATATATTAGTATATATTTAAGTATATATAATATATATTATATATTACATATAATACATTAATACATAAAATATAATATATATAAGTATATCATATATATTAAATTATATTATATACATAGTATATATTAATGTATATTATATACATATATTAATATATATATATATAATATATATACATATAAATATCATAATAAATATACATATATTTTTATTGAGTACTCCAAGTAAAAACAAATAATATTTGACTTTTGAAATAAATCTAAAATTAAAAATTTAAAGTGAAATTTTTGATTTTAGGGGGAGAGAAATTTGATTTTAGTTAAGAATGGGTGGGGAGGGAATTTGAATTTTAGCCGGCGGGCAGGGGGGAAGGGAGGGGGGAGATCTATACTAGTATATATATTATATTATTATATATATATTAATATATTATATAGTATGTATATATAATATAATATTAATAATATATAGTATTTATATATAATATACATATATATGAAATATGTATAATAATTAATATGTTAGATATGTATATATAATATATGTATAATATGCTAAGATATATATATTAATATGTTATATAACATATACGTATTTATATATATATAATATGTTATATATGTATAATATTACATATATATACATTAAAAATTAATATACATAATACATGTATATATGTAATATATCATACATGAATATATGTATATATAATATATGTATAAATATAATACATATTACATATATATAATAATATAATATGATATATATTATATATATATACATTAAAAATTAATATACATGTATGATATATGTAATGTATATATGTATTATGTATAATATATATACATATATATAAATATACATATATAATGTACTATATACATATATAATATATATATAAGGTACTAATGTATACTAACACATGTGACATATTAACATATATATATAATACAAGTACTAAAATTAATATACATATTAACATGTATGATATATGTATAATATTATATATGTATAATATTATATATATAACATACATATATATAATACATATAAATATAGATTATAGCATACATGATACATAATTACATATATATATATATATATTAATATATACATGTACTATATACTAATTACTATATACAATTATACATATACATATGTTATACTCCCTCCGTCACACAAATAATGTCTCTTATTGACTTTTTGAAAGTCAATTTTTTAAACATTGACTATAATTATATTAAATATTTTAAATAATTAAATTTTATAAAAAATATATTTGAAATCTACTTAATTAGAGGTTTCTAAAATATATTTTTTCATATTTTTATCAATAATAAATTTTAAATAATCAATAGTCAAAGTTCAAAAAATTTGACCCAAAAAAATCAATAAGAAATATTATTTTTGGGACAAAGGAAGTATATACGTAATATATAATATACATAATATATTTTCTAATTATTATATATATACATATTATACTTATACATATATATGTTATATATACATAGTATAAAATATACATAATACATTTACTAATTATTATATAATACATAGTATATTTTCCAATATATACATTTACTAATTATTATATAATACATAGTATTACTCCATATATAGTGTAAATTCGATATATTATCTAAAATTTAGTTTTTTATTTTATTTTTAAAATACATTAAACTATAGTATAATTATTTTATAATGTATTAAAGTTAGATTTTTAATACTTTTAATTAATTTATAATTTTTGTAATTTAGTCCTTATAACTTACAAGTTAATTTATTTGAATTGATTATTACTGATTTATCTAATTTACTTTAATGTTTTTAATTTTTAATTTTTGTAATTGAGTCCTTATAAGTTAATATTGATTTTTTAAAATTTCAAAATTTAATATTTAACTTTATAATTTAATATTTATTCGTTTTTTATGTATTTATACAAAATCAAAATTAATAATTTAAATTTTATAAATATAAAATCAAAATTAATTCAACCTGAACATTAGTAATATACATACATTAACTCATAAACAAATTAAATATATATATTAGTATGCATTTAAGTATACTATATATATTATAAATATATTATATATTACATATAATATATTAATACATAAAATATAATATATATATATATGTGTATCATATATATTAAAATATATTATATATGTATTAAATTATGTTATATACATAATATATATTAATGTATATTATATACATATATTAATATATACATCTAGTATATATATATATAATAAATATATATGTTAACGTATACATTTAATATAGCTTATATACATATATATATATATAATATATTATATATATTTTTTGGGTGGGTTTAGGGGGGCGGGATTTTTATTTTGGGGGAGGATGTGTATTTGATTTTAAGCGGTAGAGGGTTGTTTGATTTTAAAAGGGGAAATTTAAATATTATATATATATTAATATATTTTGGGGATTTTAGGGGGGCGAGATTTTTTATTTTTGGGGGTGATTTTAAACGGGTGGTGTGGTAGGGTGGTTGGAATTTAAATTTGAGAGAATTTTTTAATTTTAGGGGTGATTTTAAACGGGTGGTGAAAAATATGTTTAATACATATATATATATATACATTAAAAATATGTATAATACATATTATATATATATATATATAATATTTGAAATATTATATATATATATGTATAATATGTATAAGTCTAAGACATTAAAATGAATTTTTTTTTTAATTTAGTAATAAATATATCAAATATATATACATTACATTAATATGTATAATACATATTATATATATATATGTATAATATGTCTTTTAAAAAAATATAAGTCTAATATATATATATATACATTAAAAATAAATATGTATGTATGATATATAATGTATATATAATACATATACATATAAGTATATAATATTACATATTTACATTATTAATATACATATGTATATATATGTATAATGTACTAATACATACTAACACATGTGACATATTAAGTTATTAACATACATATAATACATGTACTAAACTACTAATATTATATATTAATACATATATTAAAAATTAATATACATATTAACATGTATGATATATGTATAATATATTATATATATATACATATAACATACATATATATAATACATATACATATAGATTATAGCATACATGATACATATATATATTAATATATACATGTACTATATACTAATTACTATATACAATTATACATATACATATGTTATACATACATAGTATATAATATATATTTACTAATTATTATATATACATATACATATAATATACTTATATGGTATATTGAATTATTGATATATATTAATATATTAATGTACTATGTATAATACTATTACTACTACTAAATAGTATTATTCTTTATTCTAGTATTATTTTACTTTCAAAAATAGTATTATTTCATATATATTATTAATCCATATATAGTATTATTCTATTTCTAAAAATAGTATTAGTCCATTTATACTATTACTTCATGTATAATATATTTTCTACATATAGTATAAATTCCTTATATAGTATTAATTTTATATATATTATTATTTCATTTATAGTATAAATTTTATATATTGTCTAAAATTTATTTTTACTATATTAAACTATAGTATAATTATAAATTTATAATGTATTAAAGATAATTTTTAAAACTTTTAATTATTATTAAGTTACAATTTTTGTAATTTAGTCCTTATAACTTATAAATTATTTTTTTGAATTGATTATTATTGATTTTTCTAATTTACTTTAATGTTTCTAATTTTTAATTTTTGTAATTGAGTCCTTCCAAGTTAATGTTGATTTTTTTAAATTTCAAAATTTAATCTTTAACTTTATGGTCTAATATTTATTCGTTTTTTTACGTATTTATAAAAAATAAAAATTAATAATTTAAATTATTATGAATATAAAATCAAAATTAATTCGACCTAAAACAAAACCGACTTGAAATGAACCCGACTTGAAATGAATCTGACCTGAAATGTAACCGAACTGAAATGGACCCGATTTGAAATGAAACTGTCAATTATTCAATTTGGACCCGAACCGTTTGAACCCGACCTGAAATGGATTCGATCTAAAATGGACCCGACCTGAAACAGACTCGACCTGAAATAGAACCGACTTGAAATGGACCCGCACCCGACCCGAATCGAGTCAAAACATCAAATCAACCTGAAATGACCTGTATCCGATTTTACTCGACCTGACAGTACCAGACATGAAACCCATCCGAGTAACTGTTTTTACATCCCTAATCATGGGGTTGAATAGGGGTGTGTATTATTCGGTTTTAATTGAATTAACTGATCGAATCGAAATTATTTTGGTAAATTCAGTCAAATAATTTTAGGTAAATTCAGTTAACGATTAACTTTTTTAAAAAATTATTAATTCGTTTCAAAATTAGTTAATTAACTGAATTAACCAAAATTATTAAATATTAAATATTAAATATATTTACTTTAGTCATTTAACCTTTGAAAATTATAAAATGTTCTTTAAAAAATTTTATATTATAAAATGGTCATTAGATTTTTATTAAATTAATATAAAATAGAAATTTAATGACTAAAAAAATCATTTTAGTATAATTTAGTGATATATTATGTAATTTAACCAAAATTTATAATAAATTTCGATTAATTCAATTAATTAACCAAAATAATTTCAGTTCAATTAATTTGATTATAAACAAATATATTTGGTTAATAGTTAAGGTTTCAAAATTTTCAGTTAATTAGGTTTTGGTTAATTCAGTTTGACCATCGATCGAATTAACCGAATGTACTCCCTTAGGGTTAAAAGATCAGAAATATAATGCTGAAGCTACGAGAATGAATTTTGTCTTTTATTGTAAGAGATAATTTTTAAATTAAATTCAGTCGAGTTTAAATTTAAATTATGTATAAAATTATATGACACTTTGTGAATCCACGTACTAAGTTATATAATATATATTTTTTAAAAAGTAAAATTATTAAAATTTAAATTTTAAACTTTAAATTTTAAAATTTTAACATAAAATTTATAATTTAAACGTTAATATCATATTTATTAGATTGTAACTGACATATTGTATTATTCAATATCTTTATTACGAAATTCACTTTTATACATGCGTTTGGTATATATAAAATTTAATACCACGTATTATTTTATTTGTTAGATAATATTTATCACGAGTTGAAGATTTTATTTATTTAACAGACTAATTTTCGTCAATTTCATTAATTATACCATCATACTATTTTTATATACTTACATCATTATAAATATGTTACCCTTAAATCTTAAACCCTAAAACCTAAACGATGACTTTCGATGTTCAACCTTAAACCCTAAACTATAAACAATGAATATTAAATCTTGAACCTCAAACTTTAAACCTTGAACCATAAACACTAAATCCTAAATCATAAACCCTAAATCCAAACCCCAAAACATAAATCTTAAACCATAAACCCTAAACTATAATCTCTAAAATCAAACATCAAATCATAAATTCTAAACCCTAAATAATAAACCCGAACACTTAGAACCTCAAATCCTATAATATGAACATCAAACCCTAAATCATAAAACATAAAATCCAAATTCGTAAACCGTAAATCTTATACCCTAATTCTTAAACTCACTCTTAACTCTAAACACTAAATTTTTTAATTATAAACTTTAAGTACTAAACCTTAAATATTAAACTATAAATCTTAAAAATAATATAATAATTAATGTCAAAGAAAAAATATAAAGCTAGAATTAAAAATTTTAATTAAATTAATCCAATTTTAATCTAATAATTGGATTTAACAGATTATTTATTGAAAAATTGAAAATTTACCTGAATAGTAAAACAAAAAAGAAGAAATTATTTTTATAAAATAAAACACACACAAAAGGAAAAATATATTTCCCCCATTTATTTCTCGTCTCTCTCTTCAATGGCTTCGGTTACAGAATCGATGACGGCCTTCTCTTCTCCTACTCTACGCTTTGGAACTTCAGTCTCAGGGCCGGCGATGATGATCTCACAGCCGGTTGTTTCTCAATCAAGTCGCCGACGTTTACCGGAATTTAAAGGGCTGAAGATCCAATCATATTCAACGATTTCGTTCGCACCGTCGCATTCGAGATATCCTAGGGTTTCTAAGCATAAAGGACGCGTTGTTTGCGAAGCTCAAGAAACTGCTTTTGATAGTAAGTTTTGATTTCTCACGAACTCTCTCAGTCGAAAGTCTCCGAATTTTGGTTTATGAATGAAGATTACAGTAGTTCTACGCAAGATGGTAGGATTTGGAACAATCATTTTCTGATAGATTTACAGTCAAGATCTGAGACTATCGTTTTTTTTTTTTTCATTTGGATTTAATTGATGTGATGTGAGATGGAAGTAAACGAGAGGTCTTTTTAACAAGTTGCATACCAGTTAGAATTAGGAACTGTTTAAATAGCGTCCTAATTAATGTCAATGGAAGACTGTAGGATACTAGGATTAACCCGATTTTGACTGGTTAGAGTTTGATTGTGTCCCAGTTCTTATATATCTGCCATATCCGTCAGCATTTATATTCCATGGATTGAATTGTTTTGCACGTCTAGGAAGGAAATACACGAGAAGAGCTTGATGTGAGTTCTGGTTTCCATTTAGCTTGAAATTTGAAGGTGAAAATGATCTTTTCAGGAATTGAAAATTTAAGATTTTTAGCCAATTTCTACCAACTTTGCGGAAAATGATGTGTTGTTAATTCCGAAAATGCTTGAAAACAGGAAGATTACATATTTACACTGCCATTGTGTTTCAGTTTTAGTTTTGAAGCTTGTTGTTGTGGTTAGTTACATATATAGCTTTTATTGACATGTTATTGGCATCCCTCTG